>CM045556.1:7791811-9235786 GCA_024721245.1 Mitragyna speciosa
TTGTACTTGAGTTAATTCGTGTCCTTAAAATTTTTTGCATCAGTTATAGAATACCTCTGCATTATTTTTGCAATAAGTCTTATCATATGTCTATCCCATCTGTGATCTCTAATTAGCTCCTGTGCCTTGTTTATCTCGCAATATACAGTTCTTCTTGTGATCACCTTGCCTGCTTTGCTATCTAGAATCTATATATCCTTTCAAATTTTTTTGTTCTTTGCTCCCAATTTTTTCCAGAGTTTCTTCTCTAACTAATTTCTTACACTCATAAGACTTTGTCATATCCAAGAAGTCTTTTTTTTTAGGATCTTGGCTTTACAAGTGGACTTTTTATTGAAATCCGTAACCCTTAAGATTTTGCTAATTATCAAATTTGGATTTACAATTAGCCTCCGAATTGGCTTAGTCAGCAAGGCTTTATTGAATAAGTGTATGTCGTTAAAACTAAGGCCATCCCTGTATCCAGAGTATTTTCTTCCTCCCATAGCTCTTTCCCTATCAAAAACTTGTCATTCTAGTACAAATCTCCTTGAGCAATTTCTTAAAACAAGATTTTGCATAAATAGGCAAGGCTATAATTATAGCTTTAGGCAATACTTCTTTAATTGCTGAATTTAACAATTTATTCTCTTCCAATTTTGTTGTCTTTGTTCCATTCTATCTTTGACAAATACAAAAACCCACTCCTTTGTCCTTGTTATTACCATATGTAATCCCAGATACTTCCCTTGGCTAACTTGCTTAACGTGGCAAAGCTCAATGCAAGCTTGTCTTTTTCTCTCCTGAGTTGTGTTTTTGTTGAAGAACAAGAAGATTTCTCAAGACTAATCAGTTGGCCAGATGCACCATCATAGGCTTTCAAAATCTTTATCAACTTCTTAGCTTCATTATGTCTAGCCTTGCAAAATACCTATGAACCATCTAAAGAAATTAGGTTAAAAATGATTTTTGCAAAATTCTTAGTCAACTCTTTCCTATTTGGTGCCTGATTAGTCTGTCAGAGAAAGCTGCAAAACAGATCAAGAAAAGATAGAAGGATAGTGGATCCCTCCATCTAATTCCCATAGTTGGCCTAATGTATTCTCTTTTCTCACCATTGACATAAAAAAAAAAAAAAAGAAGCAATAGTGTTAACACATTTCAAAATCCAAGTTTGATCCACCTCTCACAATCATTTTTTGGATAATTACAACCAAAAAGTCATATAACTCTGTTTTAGGCTTTTTACATGTCCAATTTCAGTGACATGAAATTAGTTTTCCTTGCCTTCTATCTATATCTATTTAATTTAAAATCTATTCAAAAGTATGGTGAGTCTTAGTAGTTTAGTGTCTTTGCACAATGTAGTGTTAGTTTTGAAATATGCCTAAAATATCCTCTTGTGCTATGATGAATATTTAAGATGGGATAAAATATTGGTTAGTGAAGAATTCATGGGGTGGCTATAATGATATACTTAATCTGAGATTAGGTATTGATTGGTGAAAACTTCATGGGATGCTACCTAGGTGAAAATGAATATGTTAGAATGCAAAGAGACATTAATGATGCATAAGGCCTTTGTGGGATTGTTATGGGTGAAATATTGCTTAGATTTTTCTTAGATTGGTTATGTTGCATTTGTTTTTATATTTAGTCATATGTTGCATTTATTTTTATATTTAGTTGTACATGAAATTCAATGCCATCCTGTGACAGTAACTAATTGCATTTGACACTTAATTTTGGTCTAATTGCGTGTTGTATTAATGAAATTAGTTGTATTGTAATTGAGGTGGAATTATAACAATAAAATTAATATGTTGTGCCCCTTAATTTCCATAGCATAGTACTTAAATAGGTACAACTACTAAGTCTTAGATACTTTTTTGGAGGGTATATTATTAGACTATAGAGTAAGTCAAAATGGTATTAAATATTGGTTAGTAAAGAATTCATAGACTGTTGTGAGTCAAAGGAACTTATCAACTAACTTACTGAGGAATTTATTATTAGCCTAAAAGCAATAGAAAACAAATGAGTTGTGAGTCAAAAAACACGCACAATTCATGCAAACTCTTTACACATATAGTTTGTGATTTTTTTTTTAATGGTAACATATTTTTACATTATCAAAATTTATAGAAGATGCTTGATACTTCTTTTTCTTTCCAATTCTAAAAATAGTAATGTTGGTTATTGTTCTTAATTTAGCATGTAGAAACTTTTTTTGTTGACTTCTTTTAGACATACTATGGTATTAATGCCGCACACTTCCAATAAAAAATCTATTTCACTATAACAAAATGATAGACATAATGTTAAAAAAAATAAAATATACAATACATTGTAATTACCTATCCAGACCTTAAATAAATGTATAATGGAATTCGTTTGGTCTATTACTTTACATTCTATCAAATCTATTATTAACCTATGAAATTTTTTGGGGCACTAGAGTGCTTCTTGAATTAGGTCAAAAAAATAAATAGAAGCATGAAACTGGGAAATAAAAGGTGATAATTTCATTTAGAATAGAAATTCGTGAAGTCCCAATTGTATGAAATATTCAAACAAATAATGCGTCCACCCAAATTGGATAATCGTACTCTGCTTAATTGAGCATGAGCAGTTAGGCGAAATTGAAGATAAACAAGAATAAATAAAAATATATATGTTTTGCTTTTGATATGTAATTTTTTTGTAAAAATTTGGAAAACATGTTTCTTTAAATGAAATGATAGTTAAAGATAGCTCATTCATACTATTATAATCTCTCATTGTGATCCGGGAGATATTGCTCAAGAATCTCTGCTCTGCTTCTTCTGCCATCCCTTCTTCCAGTTTTAAGTGGGATATGAGGTCCTCCCAATTGAAGTATGGTTGTTCTTAGTAGTTTAGAGTCTTTGCATTTTGTAGTGTTAGTTTTCAAATTTACCTAAAATGCCCTTTTGTACTATTAATGAATACTTAAGATGGGATTAAAAATATGGTGAGTCTTTGAGTCTTTGCATTTGTAATGTTAGTTTTCAAAGTTGCCTAAAATGCCCTTTTGTGCTATGATGAATGCTTGAGATAGGGATTAATATTGGTTGGTGAAGAATTCATGGGGTGGCTATAATGAATACTTAATATGGAATTAAGCATTGATTTGTGAAAAATTCATGGAGTGTTAAAATGGGGTGAAAATGGATGCTTTTAGAATGCAAGAGACATTAATGATGTGTAAGGCCTCTATGGGATTGCCATGGAAGTTTCTTAGCCTATTGCTTAAATTTTTCTTAGATTGGTTACTGTTGCATTTGTTTTTATATTTAGTCATATGTTGCATTTGTTTTATATTTACTTATACATGGAGTTCAATGCTACTGGTAGTAACGAATTGCACTTGCCACTTAATTTTGGTCTAGAATAACGTACTCAAATTTCATATTGTATTAATGAAATTAGTTGTATTGTAATTGAGGTGTAATTATCATAATAAAATTAATTGAGTTGTTGTGCCTCTTAATTTCCATAGTCATAGTACTTAAATAAGTACAATTACCAAGTCTTAGATACTTTCTTAGAGGGTATATCATTAGACTATAGAGTAAGTGAAAATGGCATTAAGTATTACTTAGTGAAGAATTCATATGCTGTTGTGAGTCAAAGAAACCTAAACACTAACTTACTCATGAATTTATTATTAGCCCATAAGTAATAGAAAACAACTGAGTTGTGAGTCAAAAGGTATGCGCAATTTATAGTAAACCTTTTTCACATACAGTTTGTGATTTTTTTAATGCTAATGTAGTTTTTCATTATCAAAATTTATAGAAGATGCTTGATACTTTTTTTCTTTTCAATTCTGAGAAATAGTAATGTTTGTTATTGTTCTTAATTTAACCTATAGAAACCTTTTCTTGTTGACATTTTTTGGACATACTATGGTATTAATGTCACACACTTCCCAAAAAACTATTTAACTATAATAAATGGATAGACATAACATAAAAAAAAAGCATATACAATACATTATAATTATCTATCCTAGACCTTAAATAAACATATAATGGAATTCATTTGGTGTATTACTTTACATTCTATCAAATCTATTATTAACCTATGAATTGTTTTGGGGCACTAGAGTGCTTCCTGTAATTAGGCCAAAAAAATAAACAAAAGGCATGAAATTGGTAAATAAAAGGTAATAATTTCATTAGGAAGAGAAATTTGTGATATCCCAATTCTATCGAATATTTAAACAAGTAATGCCTCCACCCAAATTGAAAAATGTACTTTGCTTAATTGAGCATGAGTAGTTAGATAAAATTAGAGATATACAAGAATAAATTAAAAAATATATGTTTTGCTTATGATATGTAATTTGTTTGTAAAAAATTGGAAAACATATTTTTTAAAATGAAATGATAGTTAAAGATACATCATTCATACTGTTGTGGTAAGAGCAGAAAATAGAATATTGCAATAATAATATTGAAAGATGGCTTTGATTATTTGCGCCAATATTTGCCTACTACTATCTTTATGTAAAATTTAGTCATTTAGTGAACTATTTTATAGTAATATTTTAAAGCTGTTACAGTAATTTTTCATTAGCTGTAAAGTTGAAGAGCATAGAATTAGTACCTAAGTAGGCCACCAAAACAAGTCCTATTAATTATTTAACGCATAATCATAATAGTTAGCAAAGGGCAGATTGCCTATTTTTGGACAAGTATTCATGCCACCTTATCCTTTTATATTTTGTTAATTTAAGGTAATATGAAAATATTAAGTATATAAATATTTATATTGAACCAAAAAAATATGTATGTAAATCTTGACAAATTTCATGAATTAGTAAAGATAACAAGAAATTATCAATTATCAACATGCATACAAAGGAGAAGAAGAAACTAATATTAATAAAAGCACAACAAAAACCAATTGAAGAACCAGACACAAAGTTAAGAATGTGGAATTGAAGAACAAATCCCAATTATATACTTCAAAAGCAGGGGAAAAATTACAAAGCAAAAGCAATAGATTGAGATCAATATATACCTAGAAATATACCAATAAAAACAATAACTCAAGGAAATTTAACTACACTATGGAGTAATAATTTAATTTTTCAATTAGTTTTACATTAGATGCTATAACTTTTTTTCCCAATAACTTCTCATAATCTCTACTTATGCATCTAAAATACCATGCTTTTCAAAATACACAAAGAAAACACCATAAAGCTCCTTGTCAACGTGCAAATGCACGTGTCGTATTACTAGTTTTTCAAAAAGTGCAAATAGTCTTGAAAGATAATGACGTTATTAGAATTTGCCTCTTTGGAACTAAAGCATATTAATTTTTACTGATGCAATGACCAAGAAAAGATTTCAATCTATTCACCAAAATCTTTTATTAGATTTGAAAAACTACATTGCATAAGTTGAGATGTCTACACCACGTAAAGTCAATAATATTGTCCACATCAGAAATAAGTTGATAAAAATATCATTTATGGATTAAGCACGAAACCAGGATTAAAAAAAATGCTTCTAGTAGCATCTACCATGTCACATTTGTTGTTGTGCCATAAATTTTGAAAAAGAATGGACGACATACCATCTGGCTTGGGACTTAGTCTCGATTCATTGAAAAAAAATATTGCTTAGATTTAGTCTTCTTCAACATATTTGATCAGGTCAGCATTCATTTGATTTGTTATGGACCATGGATGCTTTCTAGTATTTTAAAGGAATCCTCAGGATTTGAAGAAGTGAATAGCTTCCTATAATATTTTGTAATTCAATTCCAATTTCTTAACTTGTCCCAAGACAATCTCCATCTTCTTTTTGAATTCTGTTGATTTGACTTTTTTTTTCTTCATTTATTCATGCATGAAGTATCCTCCACCCAACTCAATCTTGCCTTTTGACTCCAGAATATACCCTCATCTACGCATGCCTCCTTTAACTTTCTCTAATTCATCATTGATTCCCTCTTATTGTCTGAATGCATATTCCCGTCTTCTGCTATCTTCTTCTTATTTTTCTCTTACTTTGCTATTCATTTCTTGTCCTTTTTTAATAATGCCGTCATAAATTCTCTAAATTTTCTAGTTGTCTTATATATTTTGGATCCTTCTTGATTCACTTTCCAGGTATCCTTAATCACTTTTTCATCGCCTTCATTTTGCAACTGTCTTTTATTAAATCAAAAAGAGCTTTTCTGTTGATCTTGGAAAGTGTATCTGGTAGAAGCATAAAACGGTTAGATGTTTTCTTGTATCTAAGGTAGTAGGTTACTTTCAAAAAATGTGGAACAATTCTTTAATGCACAGTCCCCTATCTAGCTTCTATTTGACTTCTCTATCTTCACCCCGAACCTATACCTGTTATTTCATTTTCCCCTATCATCTTCTTGAGATTCCTCAACGTCCAATCTTCTCTTTCTCTAGCCCTCCAATCTTTTTCATTAAAACATATGTTATTGAAATCCTTAATCACCTCATCATATAAATTTTTTCCCTCTTCAACACTCTCTATTGTTTCGTCCTAATACAATCATTAATGCTAGCTTATATACCAAACAAGCACCAATAATAATTTCGTCTGTGAATTCCAATTTTGACTTCAATGAAAAAAGCTAACTACATAAGTTTTACATACTCAGTACTAGGGCATACAGTATTGATTTTTACACTTTTCAAAAACTTCCCATCATGATCCCTACTATTTACCATTGTCGCTTGCATCATTAACATAGGTTTCATTCGTGCAAGTTTTAGAAACATAGAAATCTATGTTTCTATTCATGTTTACAAAAAGCTCTATTACTGATTTACGCAAACTTATTTTGCTATTGTATTAGGAATTCTTATAAAAGGAAACACATTAGACTCTTATTTCTTGATAGGGGACCCTCGATTCCGAACAAAGCTACTGTATATTTCTTCTCAAATTCCTATTCATAACCCTTTTATTCTATCCCCAAACTTCACAAATATTCGAGTAGGACTACAATTTATAAGATACCTTTGGCCTTGTTTGTGTACATTTTCATATCAATGATAAAAACCCTTTGTGTCTTACTATCTTTTTTCCCGTATTGTGTCTGACATGGATTCTTGAGATGGATATTTAACTTGAGATTATGTGGTTGATTTGATGCCAAAGAATAATCTAGAAATCATTTCCCTGTACATGTCAAGATATTTAAGGCCTCTCCATACTACATCAAGACCATATGGTCTCATTCTTTTTGGGGCAACAAATTCTTTTATTGATTACATATGTTTAACTTTTTTGTTGACCCATATTATTGGTACGATTTCCTTTTATTATAGCTTAGGACAAGTGGCTCTGCATTTTGTGACCTTGGCTTTGAAATTATTGGACATAATGACTTTTTATGAATCAACTTAACAACAAAATTAGGATTGGTCTAAGAACAGAGTGTTATTTTTATTATAGATCTCTTAGCTCTGAAGTTGGATATTGCTTTTACCTTACAAATGGACAAACAAACTATGATATATCATTGGTACTAGATGCAATATGCAAATATTATTAAGCATTTATGTATACTTGAGCATAATGTTATATTCATTCATGAAATTACGTTCTATTGTACAATTGATCTATCTACATCAGTTCCTAAACATGGCTCCTAGTTATGTTCTCTGAAAGGGGGTTTTTAATTGACATTTAATTTCTTGTTACTAAAAGGATCTCTTGTAAGTAATATTTTTTAGAGAATATATATGGGGAATTTAATGATACAAGTATGATTGCTAGTATTGGGTTTCACCTACTGTACTCTTAATAGTTTAATCTCTCTTTTTAAGCTAATTAGGAATTGATTTTTTGTTTTGTTTTCTCAACACAAAAGTGTCAAGAGTCTTTTCCTCTCCAACTAGTCAGATAATCACAGCCTTATAATACTAGTGATAGAATTTGGGTGGCCATATGTCATATTAGTCGCACAATATAGTTGTTTTCATTCTTGAGAATAAGGAATTATATTGCCCTTGAATAAAATATGCAAGTGAAAATTTACAGGTAAAGATTTGTGTATATTTCTTTTGTATATATTCGCATCCCTAAGGTATGATTAGAAAGGAATTGTTACATAGGAACTTGTAGATTGAGATCTTAATTTACTTATTGGCTATATAGTAAAATGTTCAAGTATGAAGTGTTAATTTCTATTTATAACAGTTTGTTACCTGACTTTTTAGTTAAAGGAGTTGAAATATATAATCTCAAATAGCATTTTAGGAAACAAATTCCAAGTCATTCATGCTAACAACGTTTTTAATCCTTTTCCAACAAAATGATGTTATGTTATATGTGCTGTCACGCTAAATTTCATTACCTTGATTTAGTTGTGTATTTGTCTAATACAATATCTTGGTGTTAAATTTAGGAGACGAAGCCTTTTCTATTGAAGAGATGAGACTGCGACGCCAAAAGATATTTGGAAATTCAGGTTAATAAATATCTTTTTGATCTTTTTTCCTCGTAAGTGTTAGAAAACTAAACTTGCATATAATTTGTATATATTTGCTCTTAATTTTGGCTAAAGATAGTGCTTAATGCTTGATTTCACTCATTTTTGGTATTTGGCTTTATTGATAGGTGAGTGGGTGCAATTCTAAACAAGAAAGGCAAATTCTGAAAGACTTTTGTCTGCAAGGGATGGGCATGCTATAATTGGGAAGCCTCATGTTAGTTAGTAGAGTTCTAAATCCTTAAAGATTTGCAGGGATTACATTTTATATTCTATCAATTACAATTACTTATCTTTTAGAAAACAATTAGTAGACAATTAAGACTCTATTTTTAAGGGAAATATTCCTTTTTGTTGGGGATTCTGATTAGCATAGAAGAGAAAAAATAGGAATAGGTGAAAATAAAAAGAGAAACAATCTCTCAATCTAAACAACTCTCGATCTCTCCTCTTGGAGCGATCTCTCCTTCTGAGGAGAAACTAAAGCACTTTTTTGTGTTGAAGAATAATTGAAGCTCTAGCTCATCTATATTGTGAGATCTGACTTGCTTTATTTATTTGATGTATTTATGGGTATTTATATATTCTATGTTTAATTCTAAGGTGATTTTGTTTATTCTTGAGTTGCTGTTTTGCACAATTAGATAAATGATCGCTATTTAATTGTCAGATAATCTACAGTTATTTAAATCGTCAAATCTGTAATTGTTTCATAGTTTTGGTATTGTGGCAAGTGATTAATTCAATTGTAATAGAAACTTGTGAATTATATCATAGGAATATATAATCCAATTTAAACAAAGCATCGTAGCGTGTTTGCTAGTTAAAATTGGTAGCCTTTTTTAATTTTTAATGCTGTTAAAAGATTAAATTCAACGCTCATATTGAGGGTTATCTTATGATTAGGGAACTAACTAACAATCGTATCTTAGTTACTGAAACAGTAAGGAAAGGCAGGTTGTTAGATCGTATCGACAACCATAACTAATTTATTCATGAACGTGTGAAATTATCCTTGCATCAATGATCAGTTAATTGAACCAGAGTGAAAATTAACTCTTTGACTAGAGCTTAGATTTTTTGTTTAATTTAATTTTGTACTTTTGACTTTTCTGAAGTTGAATTTTCTTTAAATTAATTATTTCAAACTCCCCTTTTAATTTTTGTTTGGTAAAAAAAATGGAATATATATCCTCAAGCTCTTGCAAATACAACCCTACTCGCTACTATACTTGAGTTTACTTTTCTTGGAGTAGAAAACTTGTTTTTGCTGGTCTGACACCCAACAGTAAGCAAAATTCTTCATGCACTACCGTTAAGCATGTATGGTTATCAGTGTGCGTAATTTAGTATGTTATTTGTTCACAATTTTAGAAGAAGAATTATTAGAGATAGTGGAGGTTCAGCCAGACCCCCTACTATTTTAAAATTTTTCAAAAGTTCATTCCTTATTTCATTATTATTTTGAAAAATAATGGAAAGGAAATATTTACTTCTATTTGTAACTATCATATATTTCTTAGTTGTCATGAGATTCTATTGTTTTGTAGATCGTATTTGTGTTATTATGAAATTAACCTCTCTAAATTCTTATAAAAATGATTTGGTCTTATGGGCCTACGTGATGCATAAAGTCAACCACAATTTTTTTAGTATATGCGATTTGGTTTGTGTTTTAAGTTTGTAATAGTGCAAGTGTTTCTTTGTGAAAATTATACGGATGGAATGAGATGTAATGCATCATACTTTATGCATTTTTAGAAATAATTTTTTAAAAGATTATATTTTTACAAAGTGTTTTACTCCCATAAAATGAGATGCCGAATTTTTAGTTTGTTTTTCAATAATTATTTACTTTATGAATACATAAATTTTTTAGTAGAATGAATAGAGTTGCAAGTTGATTTTATATGTGTGTTTTTTCAAACATAGTAATTTTCTTCTTATATTTGGTAGCGTAAAGTAGTATAATATGGTAGTTCGTATAGTAGAATAGGTAGTATCGTTGACTTGTAATATTTTGATAAAGCTGTACTTTTTTAAATTTATTGTTATTATTGTTTTTTAGTAAGAATGATGTTTTCAATTAAGTATATTCATGTGAATGAATAGTTTTGCAAGAAAATAGTCAATAATTATGCTAAATTTAGTTTGTGTATAGGAGATTATGCTTGTTGTTGTAAGGACAGTAGCCATAAGAATTGGGGTTCTTTTTTGGTTCGATGTAAATTTATTATTTGCAGAAGTAACAATCATGATTTGATATTTTTTTCTAGATTGTTGTGATTTTTTAATAAATTACTTTTGGCTATTATTTGTAGATGGCTAATAGCGGACATGGATAACTAATGAAGATGTTCTTCGGCTATTTTTAGTGCCGGTCATCTCTCATTTTTTTGTGTGTGAAAGATATTTTCTTGCTTATGAAACTCGACATGAAGTTATGTATACTTGTGAGAGTATCGTATTGTCGCTTGACCAGCTTCCGATGGGAAATTGCAAGAACCATATAGTTGTCGCTCTAAAGAACCTTTTAGACAATAGCAATCTATAACTAGGCAGACAAATGACCAGATTTAATTAATCAAATCTGGCCATTTCATGCACCATCTTAAGAGATTCATATAAGTTGAACCATGAAAATAGGTGGAAAGCTTGCATGAAGCAAACTATTCTATCTCTTTTGAAGCCAGAGATAATTAGCAAAGGCATAATCCAAAGAGAATTACTTAAGTCCCAAAGCAACCTAAGAAGGGGGAGGGGGGAGTGAATTAGTTTGTCTAAATGAAAGTGCAAGTGTGTCAAAATTTTCATCCAAAAATAGGCCAAATAAAGCAAATAACTTACAACTAAATAATAAAATAAATAAGCCAAGTAAATAACTGAAGTAAATAAGCAATAAAAATAAAGAGATAAGGGAAAGAACACAAATGATGATTCCGCTCGAAACTCAGTGCTTACACCCACTCCCGAGTTCTCAACTTGGAATTTGAATCCACTAAATATTTCTTCAATTTAGTGAAGTAACACCAATGGTATAATTGAGGGACCACTCTTGCTCACACCTAGCATTCTTTAGTTGAGCCAAGAGTTTTACAAATTTGCCCAATTTAAACTTGACAAAGCTACAATTGAATTGCTCTCACACCAACAATGAAAAGCACTCTCAATCCTAACCAGTTACCTCATAAACAATTACAAGATAACAAATGGTTGAGTATTTTTCTTCACAAATCACTCACAATAGCTTGTAATTGATGTATGCAAAAAAATTTATACTATTCTATATTATCTAGTATTAATAGGGGGTTGAAAATACAACTAGGATAAGCCTCTAATGGCTAAATTAAAAAATTTGTCCGAAGTAGTCGTAACTCACTAAAATGCATAATCCGGATGTCCGCATCAGGCATCAGCATCTTGTCCGAATCAAAATCTGGATCCCGGTCTGTAACTATTCAGAACATTTTGTTTGAAGCATTTTTTAGAGGTGCGGATGTTTGCATGCCTTGTCCGTATACATTCTGCCTAGATAGTTTCCAAGAATTCCAGTCACGGAAAGATGCCAGTCTGCATGGTTATTGGAATTATCCGAACATCTGCATCCAATATGGTGCATCTGAATGGTCATCAACATGCAATCAATTTGCAGTTTCTACCTCCTTTTTAATCCCTCAATCAACCTAGCTTAACTATACTACAAAGACAACTTGATAAACCATTAGTATATTTAATCATTAGTTTGTTAATCATCAAATCTAAGATGATTTCAGATCAAAGGTCTTCAATCTCTCTCTTTTTGATGATGACAAACTAATAAACAAAATGAGCAAGAATGCATAAATAACTTCTTCACCTGAATTACATATGAGCAAAATAAAAAAAAATCAAATGGGGACCACAATAAGTGATATGCAGGTCAGCAAACTCGCGGATCGAGATTAGCCAGCAAATTCTAGGGCTTACAACTTGCATCCATTCTCAGCTAATTTTGCAAACATTTTCAAAAGAAGATAGGGTTTTGCAAATTGGGGATTGCATTGAAAACATAACTGAAAATTTTTATGCCATTTTAGAATCTCCATGCAAATCTTCATCATTTTCATGCATTAAATGCAATTGCAAGTTGGAAAATGACTTGAAGAACATTTGTCTATAAATAGAAGTCATTTGTAATGCATTTGCAACTAGTTTTCGTATAAGAAAATAGTTGTTAGCTTTAGTTTTACACAAAACTTGGTAGAGAAATAGTAGAATTCTCTTCGTCTTTCAATAGAATAGTAAGGAACATGTAAGAGAGCTTTTGTAAGTTCAACTTTTGAAAGTGAATAAGAAGATAACTTTGCCCTAACTTTGGTTGAGCAATTCTTAACTTTTTCTCTTTACTTTCACTTGTTGATATGAGTTTTTGCTTTGAGATTGAACTTTTAATTGTTTCACTAGTCATGATTCACTAAAGGCTTCATCTAGAATATAGATGAAGCTAATGAATCCAAAAGCATGACTTAAATTATCAAAATTTATTAAGCTTGCATCTATTTATTTACTTGTTCAAGTTTTAACTCTTATTTTACTTGGCCAACTTAAACAAGTCATTTAGTTGCTACTTGATATTGAGAAATGCATTTAACAATGAAAAATGAACAAGTAATGCTTAAGTGATTGATATGAGAATAATGGATACTTAAGTGAATCAATGCAATTCATATTTTTATAAGGTTTCATCATGAGAATAGTTAGAATCTTGTCATTTTATAGAGAGATCTAATTATAACACTTGTGGAATTGGATTTTAAACAAAGCAAAGTAACACTTAGCAAGCCATTCATGCACGATTCATTAGTAGATTCTATGTTCTAGGATTATTTGTATTGAATTCTACAAGAGTTCTTAATCATTTATATATATTCCATTGAAGGGACCCCATATCACTTTTTGATTTGTTTATGTTTAGTGTTGCGTTCCATTTTTCGAAAGACGGAAAAAGGGATTATGTTATTTATTGGAAAAAAGTGTGGGTTTTTGTAAAATGTTTTTTAGAAAATACTTTATAAAAAATAGTTTGACAAAAAATGTGATTTTTAGAAAATGCTTTATTTTGAAAATAAAAAGAAAAGGACTTAAAATGGGACTTTGAAAATGTGACGGTTTTTGGGCCCGAAAATAGAGTCTAAAAAAAGGTTTTTAATAAAAAGGGAGTCGCCACTTGGTATTGAGTTTTGGTGTACCAAGTCACCAGAAAATGTTTTATAAAATATAAGAAAATCGAGAATGATTTATTTAGAAAATGATTTTTGAGAAAAATGTAAGAAAAACAAGAAAACCCTTTCTAAGACAACTCCAGGTCTTTGAAAACGAGAGAAAAAGGTTCGGGAGTCACAGTTAAAGAAAGAGAAGGCAAAGGTATACACCTAAGACACCCTTTCAACCTAGCCGAAACTAGTTGCGAGGTTTAGTTCAAATTTTCCTAATATAACCCTAAGATTTTATCGCATTTGGATGTAACTATATGAATGCAAATCTAGACCTAAAAATAAATACCGTTAAGGGACAAAATGTTCCATTGAGGTTTGGTTGGGATTATCACATTAATTACGAAACCCGAGTCTAGACCTCGATGGAGTCACGAGTGTAGATGCAAAATGGAATGCAAAAAGAAACGAAAAATAGTAATATGGATAATAAGTGAACAAAGAAAGTAGGGATGCAACATAACGGGTATGGGGAACTAATGTCTCGCGACTGAATGTTTCTACTCACAAAGGGAGCAACGGCATGCACGCCACTACTTCTCACATAAGTAGATGACTATTTCTAGTAAAAAAATTACACAAATGACCTAAGATTCTATGTGAAATGTAACATAAATGTCAAACTCTGAATATATGTAAAAATAGATAATAAGAATAATAATACATAAAAACCATGCACAAATGGAAAAACGCCTAAAAGAGAAAATGTGTGTGAAATGAGATGAAATGCACACGAGAAGTGATTTTAATATTAAAATGACCTAAAGGTCTAGCATTGGACTAGCCTATTTTCTAGAAATTCCCCACTAGCATTGGACTAGCGAAGAAACTGAAATTAACCACAACTAGCGTTGGACTAGTGTGGCGACGATATACATATATCATAATAAATAAGTAAATATATAAAACATAGATTAAAGCAATAATCACATAAAAGCAGATAATAGCACATAGGAGCACATAACACACGAGCATAATATTCTAGATGCAAAGTCCTAGAGAAAGCGAATAAAACACATAAGCACATAGCACGCATAGCACACAAAAGCCCTAACTATTACACCGGGGAAGCATAATTACAATCTAAAAATGGAAAAAAAAAAAAGATAACCTATCTAACCTATCTATTATATTTTTTTTTATCTAAAATACATAAGCTTTTATTAAATAGATAAAATATAAACTATCTATTACATTAACTATCTAAATACAAAAATTTTGCTAAATAGAATATTACCTATCTATTACATTTCTCTGAATAATTAAAAATTAAATACAAATAAACAACATGACATAAATAAATAAATAGTCACACACGAATAAAAATTATAAGCACAAAGAGATACATAAATATATATATATATATATATATATATATATATAGAAAAACATATAGGAGCACGTAGGAGGACATAAAGAAACATTGGAAGGATAACAGGGGTACTTACCATTCGAAGACTTGGTATAAATGCTAACAACATGAACAAACTTATCAAGGTACCATTATTTAAATGAATAAACCATTAATTAAATAATTTCATATTAATCACTATGAACATACCACAATAATTCAAAACAATTATAGCAATAATCAACAAAAATTAAAAAAAATAATAGTTAAATATTTAGGAAGAAAAGTGAAAATTGTTTAAGTAAAAATAAATAAATAAATAAATAAGTAAAATAAAATAAGGAAAATAAAAATAATAAAAGATAAAATACAATGATACATACTTAAGCTTTTAGCATCCAAATAAGAATCACCAAAATTACTAAAAGAGAAATGAAGAAACTAATTTGAGCATTAATTAGATAAAAAGACTAAATTTTGGAACATTAAAATAAAAATAAAATATGAAAAGAAAATAATTAAAAAACATGAGAAATTGATTAAATTCCTTTTTTTTTTGGGCAAAAAATAAAAAATGTTCTAAGGTTTTGGGTTAAAAGTGAAAATTTAAGCAACATTCTTAGAGTAAAAATATAATTTACAACAAACTAAAGGGTGTAATTACAATTTCAAACCATAGTTAAGGTAATAACATGATTTACAACAAATTTAAAAGGGCTAAAATATAAATTCCAGCAAGTATAATGCCAAAAATTAAAATTTCCAGCAATACTTAAGGCCAAAAATGTGATTTCAGCAAACTTGGGAGGTGAAAAATACAATTCCAGAAAAATACAATTTTCAGCAACATTCAAAGGCTAAAATTCAAGTTCTAGCTACTTGGGGGGCAAAAATATAAATTCCAGCAACATTCAAGAGTAAAAATACAATTTTCAGCAACATTCAAAGGCTAAAATTCAATTCCAGCAAACTTGGGGGGTAAAAATGAAAACTAGAGCAAACCCAAGGGGTAAAAACATAATTTCAGCAAGATTTAAGGGACAAAATTGCAATTTCTAGCAAGCTAAAGGGGAAAAATATAATTTCCAGTAAATTTAAAACTAAATTGCAATTATTATGGACATAATTGAAAGGAACTACAAATTCTAGGGGTCAACTTAAATAAATAAGGACTTAAATGAAGTAAACTAAAAGTATTGAAGGGCATAATCAAACAATTAAGAACTTGAGGGGGCAAAATATAAATACATAATCTGCTAAACTAATAAATAATAAATAAGTAAAAGAAACTAATCAAAACTACGTCGTTTTATGTCAAAACGACGTAGTTTTGCTTAACACTCTTTTTTTTTTTTAACCGATTTTCTTCCACTTTTTTTTTCTTTCTTTTTCTTCTTCTTTTCTTTCTTCTTTCTTTCTTCTTTTCCAGATTTCTTTTTTTCTTTCTCTTCTTTCTTCCTTCTTTCTCTTCTTCCTCGCCATTTCTCTTTGTCTTCTTCTCTGGTTCATTCTCTCTCTCTCTCTCTCTCTCTCTCTCTCTCTCTCTCTCTCTCTCTCTCTCTCTCTCTCTCTCTCTCTCTCTCCGGCTGCCTCTCTTCTTTCTCGGTCCATCTCTGCCTAGTTCTAACCGAATGCCTCTCCCCCCCCCCCAATTGGTTTTTAATTCAAAAATCCCTAAGGAATAAGAACGGAAATCTTCACTCCATACCATCACAATTAGACATTTGTATACCAAAATCATGGATTTTGTACTAAAAATTTGAAGAATGAGTTGAGAATTACGTGGATTTGGAAGGCAGTTGTGTTGGTGGTGAAGGAGGAGTTCGGCCGGTTGGTTGGTGGAGTCACCGGTCTCGGTGGTGGGATTCGGCAGTGGGGATGGTGGTGAGCCAAGGGTGGTGCAGGTGGTCCAGTCGTCAATGGAGATGGTTGAGGGGCTGGGTGTGTTTTTTTTTTTTTTGTAAGAAAATGAAGAAAATAAAGAAAAAATAAAAAATAAAATAAAATAAAAACTACTTGAACTCTTTTAAATTATATATAAAAAAAACTAAAATACAACATTATAAGAAGGAAAAAAAGAAAAAAAATTCAGTATAACAAATTAAAAGTTAATTCAACATTAGAAAAATACAATTTAAAATAAATATCAAATGGTCTTAAAATAAATAAATAAATAAATTATGAAAAAAAAAATTTTTTACATAAAGTTTATAAAATGCACATATACAAAATTCTCATAAAGAAAATTTTAAATAAAAAGTGCATTGGAAAACGTGACCTAAATATGAAAAAATTATAAAATTTATGAAAATTAATAAATGACATTAAAAAAATTACAAAATTTTACACAACATACATTATCACATAAAGTACATATATTATAATTTTCACTCAAAATTTTTAAGATTAACGCATTCTTGGGAAATGTGCCCTTAATAAACAAAAAGATAAATAAATACTAAATGACCTCTAAAAATTATGTAATTTTTTATAGAAAATATATGAATATACAAAATGCACATATAAAATTTTTTCACTTGAAAATTCTCGTAAAAAAAAGTGCATTGGAAAACGCACCATTTAGTTTAAAAATACTAAAATTTTAAATAAATAGTAAAGGACTCCCAAAAATCATTAAAATCATAAATAATGATAAAAATAGTAAAATTATGTATTTAGGAAATAAAATAAAATAAACTAATATTTACGTAGTGAAATTATCATTTTGCTCCTGATGTGACGAATTAGTCATAACATACACGAAAATTGTAATCGACCCTCGAAAAACCAAAATACCCCTGAAATGAAGTAACACACATATTTTGACAAAATGTATGTCAAAATTTGGTGTCTACATTTAGATAATAAAAGTTAGTTATAAAGCCTTAATAGTTGCAACATATTTGATTCCTCGTAGGATTCAACACCTAATAGTCCAAGCACTACAATAAACCAGTGCAGTTGCAGTATAGTTGGGAGATTAAGGTTTTATTACTTGATTTATGTGTATTTTGTTCATATTTGTTATACCTAATCTACACCACGTTGATAGACATTTTATGACAATGTTACTTTTGAAGTTCTCACACACAGCACATGGAGTGCAAAATATCTTCCTTAGGGTGTCATTTATGTTGTTCAAGTGTCAGCAATGTTATTGTCTGATATGAAGCCACCAAAAGGCAGTACACTGTATCTGTGCCTATCTTCGCTACATGTAAATTGCCATTAACTTCGCAGTTGTACGAAATCGAAGTAGGTGACTTAAAAAATGTAAGGTACAATTTATCAAAAAAAAAAAAAATGTAAGGTACAAATATAAACAAATAACGCAACAGCAAGAATGAAAATGTAAAGTACCCGCATAAAAATGTAACGCATCAGCCAAAAATTGTTTCACATCAATGTAAAATGTAACATGGCAGCAAGAAAATGTAACGCACCAGCTTAAACATGTAAGCAGCTGTGGGGATCAATTTTTGTAATGAATCAACGAAAAATTGTAAAGTACCAGCATAAAAATGCCAATTGTTAGCAAAAAAAAAAATGTAATATGCCAGTATATTCCATAAAGCATGCGAAGGATGAAGCAGTCGATGATTCGGACGATCGGTCTGAAATAGAGTCAACTGTCCAGAAATTTCATAAAAGCATACGGATGATGTACCGGACAAAGGTTGCAGACAACCGGTCTGAGGCAAACTAAAGTGTGCAAATTACATAGATAATGTAGACAAAAAACTAGACGACCTGTGCAGACGTCCGGTCCATCGATGCATAAAGGGCTAAAAGGTGTAGCCATCCTATTTTCAATTCTTCTGCATGCGTATTTTCAAATTCTTTCTTCTCCAACGGAATTCTGCTCCGTCAAAATCAAAGTGGACTGGAAGACTCCCCAACGAAGCGAATGTCCAATCCATCATCCGGATCCTCTCTAGATGCAAGCAGATGATGATTAATTACTTAGATAGCGGGCGTCTGGTTAGGACAAGCAGAGGAATAAAGTAACTTTTCAGTGAAAAAAAATTTCACTTTCCAGTATTTATAATTTATCAGTAGAGAAATGTAATTTTGCAGATGAAAAATGTAACTACATTTCGTTCACAATGTTCATAATGTATATTGAGTATTTTTTTTGCCATGCGGACGACCAATCCAGCATTCAGATCCTCTCCAGATGCAAGTGAATGATGATTAATTACTTAGATAGTAGGAGTCCGGTTGGGACAAGTTGCAGGCATGTGTAACGGTGTAGAGGAAAAAAGTAACTTTTAAGTAAAAAAAATGTAATTGTCCAGCATTTGTAATTTATCAGTAGATAGATGTAATTTTGCAGAAGAAAAATGTAACTGCATTTCGTTCACAGTGTTCATAGTGTATATTAGATGTTTTTATTCATGCGGATGATCGTAAAAAAGAAGCAGATGAAGGAATAGACGTTCGTTCAGAGTCAATAGGTTAGCAAACGCATGATCTGAACGCAATGTCCCCCAAGCAGACGTCCAGATCGCACTGTATTAAAGAAGCATACGTCCGAATCGCGTCATCTCTAAACTACCGTGACTTAGCTAGCTTTCCTCTTATGCTCTTTTTTTGTAATTTTTCAAACCAATAAATAGTACTTGAACATTAAACCAAAACAAAGCACGCAAAATGGATCAACCTTTACTAGAATATGATTGCTTTTTATTCTTCATCCACAATTACACACATTATTTACTATGTTATACTTTTGTAAATGAACTAACTCTAATTGACTACTGCTCCTATCTTCGCATCCACAAATTTATGGTACTATTACAATTTTAGATTTCTTTACTACTAGTTTGCCTACTCAAATCTCATGCTAGAAAACATAAACATCACCAGTGACAACTAAGGAATGCATTACTTATCTCAATTTTTGTCCCAAGATATGTTATTCAACTTGGTTGGTTAAGCAAAGGTACTCCAAATCTGATGGCTCTTCATCAGATCCACCCTTTTGAGCTTCGCTCTTCATCTCTATTTTTTTCAGGCATAACCTTCTTCTTTTGCAACTTTGAAGGTTAAAAAAGAACAACCAACCTTAACACAATAAAGGTGTAATAATGCAGCCTTGATTTTTTAGTTCTAAGCAAGTTATGCTTTTGCTGCCATTAATTCACACAATTTTCAAAAACGAATTCAACTTCTTTTTTTCTACAATTGCACAAAACATTAAAAATTTTCTCACGGTTCATTCACAATGTTTGGTTTATATGGAGTGTTTCTTGTTTTCTTTTTTTACAAGCTAAAAACGACATCATTTTTAACTTTTCCAATTTAAGCTAACATGGCTCACTATCAACCATCAGATGTGGCCCTTAAATCCAATCTATGAAATTGCTAGAATTGGCACTTGCGACGCCCCACGTCCAATAAAACCACATGAAAATTTTACACTTTTACAAGCGAAAAAGCATAAATTTTAAAAATCTAGGAAGGGACTGCTACATGGCCGGCCATCTCTTCATTACGAATTTACACGTTGGGAGATCAATAGTGTAGAAAGTCTAGGCTGCTTGGTTCATGGGAATCGAAATCGGGAATCGAAATGAATCCCCTATAGACTACCTGGTTGGAGGGAATCGGAATCAGGAAATCGGAATCATTTCTAAAAATTTGAGAATCCCCCATTTCTAACTAAATTGGGGGGAGTCGGAATCATTTTGAAAAAATTTACAATTTTGACTTCTTTTTTATTCCTCAATTATTTTGTTGTGATAAATCATTAATAGACGTCATCATTTGTTTGTTAATCATCAAAATTAGATGATTTAGAATCATAAAATCTTCAAAAGTAAATAATTTTGATTCTGATTCCGACATTCAACCAATTAAAGATATTGGAATAAAAAATTTCATTCCAATTCTAAAGTGAATGATTCCAATTCTGATTCTGATTCCTCTCCACGAACCAAGCACACCAAAAGACGCTCTAAGGAATGACCCTGGCAAACCAAAATGGATCTTCTAGCGTTTTTTGGCAAAAAGTAGAGTATTCTGACAAAATGATTGAAACAGAAGATATTTGACCAGAACGGAAAAAAAAAAAATAAAAGATGAATTCCACTTCATATAAGCAAGCTATAACACCATCGCATTTTATGATTCACTCAGGACATCTTGATTACGATGCTTCATTACGTGATTTTAATGGGCCCATCTGGTTTTTATATCATGATTGCAATACTCCCTTTAATCTGATAAATATTCTAAATTTAAGAAGTTTGCTCAATCCAACTATAATAATCGCAACAAAGCTTAAAATCAAGAGAATTTATTACTCAAAAGTATTGAATACTGTAGACTACCATAAGCATTTGCATCGTCTTCTATTCTACTAACAATCATAATCGCAAAGGCAATTGGACTCGGCAGCGTTTCCGAGACAATACCCATAGATTAAGGTCCAGCCTTTTGGAGTCTTAGATTTACAGAGATCTGGGCAAGGTTTACCGGACGGAACATCACATGGACCGGGAAAATGAAGTTGGCAAACATTGTTGGGATGGTCGAAACTAATAGTTCCCTCAACTACATTGTCCAAAAAAAAAAAAATGTCAGTCTACAATATGAAACTATAGTATATAAAAAAAGAAACATCAAAAAGCTATTTGCGACTGTCAGCTTTAGATATGTTGTCCATAACTTTCAAGAAATGTATATCAAAAGAAAAGGATTTCCATTCTTTCAATTTTAATTTATTAGCACTGAAATATCGATTGCTATTCTAGATTTTTTTTTTTTTTTTGGTTTCATTTTTTGCTAGTATCATAAAAATGTACATTCAATAAAGAAAAGAATGACATGGTATAACCCATTGTGTACCTCTGGCATGATAACTAAACGTCATCATCATCACAAAAAAGATCAATGCCTTAGCCATCCTTAAGCTAAAATATTTTTCTTTTATTATTTTTTGGGCACCTCAAGTAGAATACTATGTCGTCCTTCAAGTATTCCTAATGGACTTATTTATATTGAAGCCGTTCCCATCCCATTGAAATGATTTTGTGTTATTAATGCTAAATCTTGCGTTTATGGTAGTAATCATATAGCATAAGCTACTATAGTAAGTAAATTAGTACTGAAATTTAGGTTGACAAAATGTAAAGCTAATAAACAATATTGAAAATATGCATCATTAAAAGTGTATTTGTTGAATAATAACGTTAGAATTGGTTACCAAAATTTCCCTCCATAAATATTTTAGAAACTACTCGCTTAAAAATACATTATGCAACATTACAGATACTTCACTTGAAGATGACGATGTTTTTTTTGTGGTAAAGAAAGAGGTTTTGGTGCTCAGGCAAAATTTTGGTTCTTTTTCAATTCAAAGTACAAATTAAACACATTAAACCGTGGGATGATTTATGTTACAATACTCAAGAAATGTCAATTCATTGCCATGAATTTGGAAAGTGTCAATAAATTGCTCTTATGTTCCTTTTGAAACTAAAATAATTATGGTCCTACGCTTCGTGGAACAGATGCAAAATACATCAAAAGTTGTACAACTTTATCTCGTCCATGAATTTCATAAGAATGAATTAAGAAAAAATGACAAGATCGATGTCCGCAAATGTGGTAAGCCGAAGATGCATCAAGCTATAGTGGTCTTCCTTATTTTTCAATTTAAAGAGAACTCAAACCACACAAGACAGTACGCGTAATGAAAGAGCAAACATTTTAGGGAAAATTCTTGAATTAACTCAAATTACGGATCGACATATAGATCTTATGATGTATTAAGAGCTACATCATTATTCTTATATTACATTTTTATAGCAACATGTATCAATATATATATCTATGTGGCTTTTGTTTGTATAACAAAATTCACAGATCTGGTCCTCATAACAATCTCACACTTCTTAATGATAACACTCAAAACAACTGAAGAAAAAAGGAATATATACAACAAAACAATTTAAGATTGTAGATAGGTTTCATATATGAAATTATGGATTCAAAAATTGAAAACATGAATCAAATCCGAGTCCTAGCAAGCCAATGAATTTAAGTCCCCATACATTATATGATAAAGATTAGCATTACGTAGGCCACCTAGTTGGGCATTTGTTGCACAGTTTTTGGTGCATCGTGTTTATGGATTCATCTATGATACGTCCACATGCGAGTATGTGTATCCAGTCCACCTGAAAATTTTTTGGTACTGAATTGGGCCGCTCAAGTATCTAGTCTAGCTACATATTTGAGGAGCGATATGAATAAACTGCGGACACACACAGATGTAGATGGGGATAGAGTACGAGCATCACATTTCTAAGATTTTTAATCCATATATTTGACAATTCGTTGTCAACGATTTAAAGATACAGAACACTTGTTTTTCTTTTTTCTTTTATGGTCGTTTTATTGCTTCAACCATCGTTGAGTAATTTGCTCGGTCAGTTTTCACATGGTATATAACCTCCATAGAACATGCTCCGATCGGATTTTTACATGGTCTATAACTTGCCTGCGAGACTTTTAAAGAATCTATGGAAAATAAATTTAAAAAAAAAAGAAAAAACACTAAATACCTTGGTTTTTTTTAGTGCATCATTGGATAGGGAGTCTCATTATTACTTAAATTTTCGAATAAATTCAAAACTTTTTCTTTTTTTTTTTTTCATACTTTGATTAACTTCAGGAATTATTCTTGAAAGTTACATGGTTATGGCTCTTGAATTTGGATAATTTGGGTGTCTCTTCATAATTAAGAGAGATGACTTTTTTTTTAAATTATTGTATGTTTAATCATAAGTATTAGAAAATATAAGAGGGACCATAAAAAAACAACATAATTCTCTCATTTTCCTTATATATTGTCCTCCACACCAAATCTCAAATAAAAATATTCTAGCAAATGTTTTACAAGGAGAATAACGATTTAGTCCAAACTTCAGACACTACACACAAGTATCCTAAGTGAGATTTAATTCCTCATTATTTTTAATATTGATGTGGAAAATTAACAGAAGCTGAGGAATTGCTAATCGGTGAGTAACATGAAAGTCATTTGTACATTAGTCAATACAACAAATTAAATTTGACTAACATAAAATCAGTTACGAAGTCGTTCACTAGCTATTTCTCATTTTCATGCTAATATGAATTGCAGCTATGTGGACTGTTAGGAGAAAGATTGACTTTTTTCTTTTCTTCCCTTTTGGGGTTAGAAAGGATTTTTTTTTTCTTTTTTTTTTTTTTGGGGCCCCCGCCCGGGGGGTGGGTTACAAAGGAAAAATGATTTATGTAGAAAATCTTAGGTCCTCTGTTCTATTATTTTAACTAAAACCACATCAAGCTCACAATTATTAATTGGCTAAGTTCTCTTAATTACATTTCTAGCCAAAATTTGAATGACTATGGACCAAATTTATTTTTGTTGAAATTTTAGGGATCGATTGGTCAAAATTGGAGCAGTTTGGGATCCATTTTTTCCAATTAAAAATTTGTGAACCACTTTGGTACAAAGCCAAACTTAGTGGACCAAAAGCGCAATTTTCCACTTTGACCTAATCGAATGGATATAATTCGTTTAACAATCAATTGAGGGTTCAACCGACTGATCTCATTTGTACAGAATGTTGTCAAGCAAAAGCCTTATTATATGTCACTAGGTATTGATACATAATACTTTTTGCACGCAATAGTGTGTGAGAACGAACTAAATCTTAAAGGAAGAAAAGCCTTTCAGAATTTGCATTGCCTTCAAATCCATGGTGCATTTGTTTGGTTACCGAACTCCATTATTCTGCGAGGGGTTGTTATTAGGCTGTTAAGAGAAAACGACTTCCCAAGGTTTTCATTAGACTTTCGGACACTTGTATTGTAACAGGGCTTAATTTTATGTTTCCTTCTGAGAGAGAGCTACGATTCAGTTGCTTGGAAAGTGTTACAGGCAATAGTTCTCAAACACATCAACGATCAAATTTCATTTGCTTATCAGAAACTTATTGAGGTTATACTCGATGCTCAATCTACACAAATTTCGACTTACAAAAAGGGATAATTTCAGAAACCTCCCCTGAGGTTTCTGACAATTACACTTAGCCCCCTGAAGTTTCAGAAATTACACTTACCTCCCTTGCTTTTACTGTTTCAATAACAAAACTTCAAAATATATAGTGAATATCCTAAATTGCCCTTGTCTTCTTAAAAAAAAAAAAAACACTACCAAAGCATACTTTACCTCCTCATGATCTCTTGTTTCTATAAATTGACAATTACAAAAATAAATCTTGCAATATACAAGTTTCCTTACTTATATATTAATTTATAATTTCCAAATTAGGATTTCACAAAACAAGTGCATAAATAATTTTAAGAAAAATTCCTGAGATAGCCAAACCCATACCAAAAAATCCTACAACACCTTCAACAAGTATATAAATAATTTATAGCAAAACCCACATCATCTTTCTTTTGTGGCATTTGCGACAAGTTTAATAACCAAAACAAAAAAACAAATTAACAATAAAGATTATATCACCCAAATTCTAATTTTAGAAAATCCCAAATATTCATATTTTCAACATAAATTTGCAGTTTATTAAAGGCTTTTTATGAATAGGAAGAAGGGATGTAGTGAAGAGAATATGGGTTTTTTTATAAAAGAGAAAAGAGGGAGAAGGGGTGGAGTGAAGAGAAAGTTGGTAATATGTTTTTTTAATAAGGACATTATGGTCTTTTTGACTAAGGAAGGGAGGTAAGTGTAATTTCTGAAACTTCAGGGGGCTAAGTGTAATTGTCAGAAACCTCAGGGGAGGTTTCTGAAATTATCCCTTACAAAATTAGACATTATAAGGCCAAAATGGGACAGCAACTTTTTTGACATCTTATTTTGAATAAAATAAAATAATGCGTGCCTAAAAGTAAGAGGGTACTACCTGTGAGTGGGTATTTTTTTTTTTTTTTTTTTTTTAAATGATGAGATGAGGGACTAAGTTCGCATGTAGAGCAGAGAGTACAAACAATGCTCGAGAATCACTCTGTTCCCACAGTATGAAACAATACTGCAGATCGTCAGTATGAAACAATACTGGAACTCAAGAACAAATGATCAAATGTCAGTTTAATTGACTATAATTTGAAAAATACACAACTCTTGAATTTGTAATTTTTTTAAAAAATTTACCTTAATTCTTACTCTTTTTCCTTTAACTGTATATCTTAAAGTAGACCGTGAATCGTGTAGTAATAATTTGGTGATTGAGGAAGATTACTGAAATTGTGGTCAAACAGTTAAACAGATCTAACAAAGTCTATTTATCTATGCAACCTTTGGAAATTAGATTTTTGAACATTCGAGGAACTAAAAGCACATATGTGAAGATCATGTAGAACTCCAAGGACTAAAATGTTCAAAAAACGAAGATAACTTAAATTTAAAAGACTTCAGGGATTTATTGACTTGAAAAATTCGAAAACCGTGAAATATTTGATAAAAGAACTTTCAGGACTTGAGGGGGTTGATGGTTTAGTGATTGATGATTTACTTCAAGATTCATACAACTTGAGATGTATGAAGACTTTAGGGGATTTAATGACTTGAAAACTTGAAAATTTTGATAAGGGGCACTCATAAGTGTCATTTCTCACAAGTTCACATCCTAAATTTAAAAATCAAAAATTGAGAAACGAGATTGAATCAATAGGGTCAAAAGTAGGCTTCAAAACGACATCGTTTTGTGTAAAAAATAGTTACACTACGATTTTAGACAGTTATACAATAATACTGGGCAATTATATTATATTGCTATACACTTACACCGTGTTCAACTTGTCGGACATGGAAATTGTGAGTCCCCCTTTGCATGAGGGAAGGTCTGCACTATTTATTGATAAGGTTTCTTCTCCTGATGGTGACTTGTGACTTAAAATATCCGTGTTGAGATACACAATATTGGGTCAGTTTTAAGGAAAATTATTAAATGCACCACGTGCATTACCACGTAGTACATTAAAATTAATAATTTGTCATCATGTGATAATGGTAAGCCACACTTTGTATTATTTGGCAACGTATAATTGATTCTAATACACTACATGACATGCCACTTGCTCGTGCACGGTGAACGCAATACCTATTCCAGTCTAAAAGCATAGTTCAAGGCATTTAATGCACTTCTGTTTATAAATGACTTGCTTAAGTCCAAAATTATACGTATCAAGCAACTGGGCCTTGACTTGGGTTTTCCATTTAATTTAATTAATCGAGACAATATTTTAATTATTTTCTTGACTAATTAAATTCCAAAATAAGATGTCTACAACCTCCATTGATAAAGATCAGAAATTAAGCTAGTATGTTTAGCCAATAAATGAGCTACTAGAATATGATTTCTAGAAGACCAAGACATCTCCGAACTACAGAAATTGTGGAGGGATAGAGTATCATCAATCGAGAATCCAATATCTAAAAGATCATCTTGAGGGTCCTAAAGGAGTTAAATGATTCTTGAGGAATCACCTCCACAATGATGCTTTGAAGATGGGGTCTTCGGCATTTTTAGATTCGAGCTTTAACAGCCTCTGGTGAAAGAATTCCCTCAATTTTTGCCTTAAAGTCAGCCATTAGTATACCCTGTTCATCTCTGATTCTGATTCCGATTCCAATTGTGCCTTCATTTTTGTAGGGGGCTCCGTCAAATTTGGCATTGATGAAGCATGTTTTGGACTAAGGAGAGTTTGAAGAAGGTGGTCTTCGAGATTGTGCTTGCCTTGTGTCCTTTTAGCCGTATTTTGGAAGTCACTGAGACAGCGTAAGGAGAAAGAAACGAGACTACGAGAATTAGCTGGAGAATCAATTAAGCACCTTCTCAAATGCCAAAAAGTTGACTTTCCATCTCATGTAACTAAACGCCCATCAGTGGATACCCACAGGGCAACTTCGGAAATATGCTTAAGGCCGGCCTTGGCTACTGGGCATAGATAATAGGAATCAATACTCAAACGGTTAGAAAATCAACCTGTCAAAACAATTTTACAAAGCAAAATTTAAAATTAATTTCTAACTATAATCATTGATTATCTACACAAAATCGGGAACGTACCTTTTTGGCGACGTAAATAAATATTAATCTGACCAAAGATACGCGAATCAATCACAAGCTGCACAAGTGTCCGGCCTCTAAAGTATCCATACGAACACTTTCTTGGGATTCTCATCAGGATTGATCAATGTAAATATGCTAGATCCACTTGACACGTCCCCAACGTGAAGAAAATTGTATAAAAGAAAAACTATTTTTTCTCTCATATTTTCTACCGTTATATTGTATATGTCATATCAAATCTTGGTGTTAAGGACTTATTTATAGAGTAATAATTAAGACATCTTGTCCAACAAGAATTAGATAATAGGTAACCCTTACCTATTAGGATATCTTACCAAATAAGATATTTAGTAGGTTGTAATTTTCTTAAAAAAAAGAAGTTCTTCCACTACTACAATTACTCTATTTATCAATAAGTCCTTAGAATTAATTATTTCACAAATTAATCCCATAATTACCACAAAATTATTTCAATCAATTTAACCCAAGAATTAGTTCTATTGTGTGTGACCCTTTAGGTTCCTAATCATTTGGCAATAAACATAAATTATAATCTTAGAACTAATTGGCTTTAGTACAAAACCAACACAAACCTTTGCCACTGATTTGCGAGGAATTTGGCAAAATGTTCGTACGAATTCTCCATGGAAAAATTTTGATTTGCTAAGCAACTCCAGATTCCGAAGACGCTCCATAGTCCATTGTTGCTAACTTTACTACAATGTGCATCATTCTTCCAATCGCAATTCGAAGGGTAATTTCTAAAAATAGAGTGAATTTTAGAAGTGTGATAAATATGGTGTGGTTTTGGGAGTTTTTCCAAACAAGGGTTGTCGCATCCAACGAATGCTGACATGGCGAGCTAGCATTCGTAACTTAACTCCTTTTTTTTTTTTTTTTTTTTGTTTAGAGTTAAGGGTTTAGGCGAGTTCATAATTAGAAGTTAGAATTTAGAGTTTTTGTATATAATTGTAGCATTCAGAATTTAGAATTTGGTTTATGTTGGATTAGGGTTTAAGAGAGAGAGATATATATATATATATATATATATATTGAGTGTAATAAAAACAACAAACGAATAAATTTAATTTAAACGAATTCTAGTAGTCCTATGCAGAGATAAATACTGTGTTCTCTACCTGTGAACTAAGATCGGGAAAATGAGCAAGTGAGGTTGAAATGCCTATAATGGTAGCTAGAACACTATAGGCTCACTAAACTCAAGGGAAAGAAGTCGAAAATGGGGATGGCACGTAATAAGGTGGGGTGAACGGAGACGATGTGCCAAGCCGATGGGATAGGGTTCACCATGATCATACAATTGAAATGCACCAAAACTAGTCAGCTCTGGAGATCGAACATCGATCTCCACCACGTCGGCTTCTCTGGACATTTCAAGAAGGTTTGTGAATTCAACGAGCATCTACATGACCCTCAACACTATGAAAAGGCAACTGGAGAGGACGATATGAAAGACGGCTCAACTTCCCAACTACACATAGTGAATCAGTTGCAAAGTCTCGCATCGTAAACCAAACGTCAGCAGCTAGAGGCTCAGCATTTCTCACGATATCAATAGACAAGTAACTCATGCAGCACATCATAGTAATCTGTAAAAAAAAATTAATATTATCTTAGACACAATATTGATTTTTAAGAAAAAAGAGAGTATCTATAAAGCACTTACAAGGTACACAGATATGAACCGTTACCCTGATAACACTCCAAAAGAGCAGGACAGTGGCTGAAATTGGAGATGCACAACAATGTCCTCTCTCAGTACCAGTGGATCTACTCAAGCAATGGATATCTAGTATTGATCACTGGTATGCCTCTAACGACACTGCTGTGTTATTCGATCCATGACTCAATGTATGCTTGGTGTGTAAGGATCTTGTCATGGTTGCTCTGAATTGTCGATCTAGTGAATGTAGATCAATCCCCAATATTTTTTAATTAATTGTTCAATCATTTTCAAATTATTATTAATTATTTTTCTAATTGTTCCTAATTCTTTAAAATTTTTTAATTATTTCCAATTTTTTGTTATCTTCCTGATAATTTAAATTACACATTTTTTCCACAAAAATTAATCAACACAACATAATAAAAATATATGGCAAACAACCATTTACTTTCTAATAATTTCTAATTTTTAATTTTTTTATAGTTATTTCTACGTTTTAATTATTGTCCTATTTGTCTAAATAACACATTTTTTCACAAAAATAAATCAATTTCACATAATAAAATATATTATGTTTCAGGATTCAAAGTGTTCTCTTTGCTAGGCTAATGAGATAATTTACAGCGCATTGACTGTTTAGGCTTGATGGTTGAGTTTTCTTCTTGGTAAATTCAGAATTAATAGCATCGAGCAGATGGTGATGAATCGACTATCAAATTTGCTTGGTCATATAGCAAAAAAAGGATATGGAGATAGATTAGCACACTTTCTTGGTCAATGTGAAACAATAGAAATGGTGAAATTTTTGAAGTTACTCTAAAAGATTTTTGAGTTTAGTTTTCCCGAGCCTCTAGTACATAGGGGTGGGCCAAAAGACCTGTAGATCTGAAAATCTGACTGACCCAATCTAATACGATCCAAAAATAGGAGGCAATTTTTTCTAAATATTGTTAAATAAAAAAAAAGTCCCCATTTTGGGGTCACTTTTTTTTTGGTTCCCATATTAACGTCGCCGCACACACCTTGTGCGGCGACTGATTAAATTTTTTTTTTTTTACTCACATGGCAGAGTGTGTCAGGAGGGCTTTTTGTGCAATTTTTAGCAATTGTGAGAGTCACCGCACAAGATTTGTGCGGTGACTCTCCCATCTGAAAATTTTTTTTTTTAATAGGTGGGGCGTCTTTGGGGGTATTTGTGCAATTTATGGGTAATGTGAGAGTCACCGCACAAGCTTTGTGCGGTGACTCTCTATCCCCAATTTTTTTTTAATTGCTGGTTTTTTTTTTTTTGGTGTATGTGACAGTCACCGCACCACCATTCGGTGACTGTCACACACACCAAAAATTGCATTTCACTCCTTTTTTTTTTTTTTTTGGCTTGAGGGGCCGATTGTGCAATTTGGATTTGGTGTGAGAGTCACCGCACTTTCTGTGTGCGGTGACTCTCACACTGCACAATCGGCCCCTCAAACAAAAAAAAAAAGAAAAAAAAGAGTGAAATGCAATTTTTGGTGTGTGTGACAGTCACTGCACCACAAACGTGCAGTGACTGTCACATACACCAAAAAATTGCATATCACTCCTTTTTTTTTTTTTCTTGAGGGGCCGATTGTGCAGTGTGAGAGTCACTGCACTTTCTGTGTGCGGTGACTCTCACACCAAATCCAAATTGCATATTAGCCCCCTTTTTCTAATTCTTATAATAAATCTGAACCAGCCCCTTTATTTATTTATATATTTTTAAGTTTGTGGGGCCTTTTTGACAATTTTTGGGGGGTCGCAACTGTTAAAAAAAGGTTAAAAAAATCATTATCTTAATTAAGTTAGGAATTAGTTAATGTATATAAAAAAATAAATTAATGTTAAAAAAATCATTGTCCTAATTAGGATTTAATTGCCATAATTCTTGTCATAATTATATCAATTAGTATTTTTATCTTACAAAGAATAAGAAAAAAATTGATTCACAACTACGGAATGTATGTATTTATCGTAATTCCTTGCTTGAATTACTTTTTAACCTTTAAAAAATATCTTAAAAATAATTATTTATTTATTTATGCAAATAAATCATTATTGTATGCTAATTCACAAGTTGGGAATGGTGAATGATTTAGGGAATTCAAAACTAAGGAATGGTATGTATTTTTTAAGTTAATCCGTAAAGGAATACATTATTTATAAATAATGGTACGTATTTGTCTTAATTCTGTCCGCGAATAAGTTTATAGGGTAAAAATAAAATTATTATGTTGACTTTGACCAAAAAAAGTAAAAAAATATAGTTACATTTGGGGGGCTATATGTAATTGTAATTTTTTCACCTACGAACGTTAAAAAAAAAAGGAGGTATAAAAAAAAGATATCCTAATTACTTTCTTATTTTTTACATTGACACAAACCCTAAACCCAAACCCTAATCGTAACAATAAACTATAAACCCTAACCTTAACGAATAACCCTAAACCCTAAAACCCTAAACCAATTTAAACCCTAAACACTAATCCTAAACCTTAACCACAAACTTTAAATCCTAAAAACCCTAAACCCAAACCCTAATCGTAACAATAAACTATAAACCCTAACCTTAACGAGTAACCCTAAACCCTAAAATGCTAAACCAATTTAAATCCTAAACACTAACCCTAAACCTTAACCACAAACCTTAAATCCTAAAACCCTAAACCCAAACCCTTCTCGTAACCATAAACCTTAAGAGAAGTAAACCATAAACCCTAAACTCTAACCCTAACCCTAAACCCTAAAACCCTAAACCAATTTAAACCCTAAACACTAATCCAAAACCTTAAACCAGAAACCTTAAATCCTAAAACCCTAAACCCAAACCCTAATCGTAACAATAAACTATAAATCCTAACCTTAACGAGTAACCCTAAACCCTAAAACCCTAAACCAATTTAAACCCTAAACACTAATCCTAAACCTTAACCACAAACTTTAAATCCTAAAACCCTAAACCCAAACCCTAATCGTAACAATAAACTATAAACCTTAACCTTAACGAGTAACCCTAAACCCTAAAATGCTAAACCAATTTAAATCCTAAACACTAACCCTAAACCTTAACCACAAACCTTAAATCCTAAAACCCTAAACCCAAACCCTTCTTGTAACCATAAACCTTAAGAGAAGTAAACCATAAACCCTAAACTCTAACCCTAACCCTAAACCCTAAAACCCTAAACCAATTTAAACCCTAAACACTAATCCTAAACCTTAACCACAAACTTTAAATCCTAAAACCCTAAACCCAAACCCTAATCGTAACAATAAACTATAAACCCTAACCTTAACGAGAGTAACCCTAAACCCTAAAACCCTAAACCAATTTAAACCCTAAACACTAATCCTAAACCTTAACCACAAACTTTAAATCCTAAAACCCTAAACCCAAACCCTAATCGTAACAATAAACTATAAACCCTAACCTTAACGAGTAACCCTAAACCCTAAAATGCTAAACCAATTTAAATCCTAAACACTAACCCTAAACCTTAACCACAAACCTTAAATCCTAAAACCCTAAACCCAAACCCTTCTCGTAACCATAAACCTTAAGAGAAGTAAACCATAAACCCTAAACTCTAACCCTAACCCTAAACCCTAAAACTCTAAACCAATTTAAACCCTAAACACTAACCATAAACCTTAACCAGAAACCTTAAATCCTAAAACCCTAAACCCAAACCCTACTCGTAACCATACACTATAAACCCTAACCTTAACGAGTAACCCTAACCTTAAATCCTAAAATCCTAAACCCAAAGCCTTAACCCCTAACCCTTAAACCCTAAACTGAAACCCTTCTCGTAACCATAAACCTTAAGAGAAGTAAACCATAAACCCTAAACTCTAACCCTAACCCTAAACCCTAAAACCCTAAACCAATTTAAACCCTAAACACTAACCCTAAACCTTAACTATAAACTTTAAATCCTAAAACCCTAAACCCAAACCCTACCCGTAACCATAAACGATAAACCCTAACCATAACCTTAACCCATAACCGTAGTTATTACAACATAAATTGTATACCGTAAACCTTAATGCACGAACCCTAATCCTCTAAACCCTAATATCTAAATACGATAACTGTAATTGCCTAACCCTACTTTGTGAACCCGAAACCCTCGTTTGTAATTCCTTAAGTAAGTAAGTAAATTGTAAAACGTAAGCGAACATATTGGTAAATGAAGTAGTAACCCTAAAAAGTGAATAGTTACAGTATATAATATCGCTACATATATGAACAAGAATGTAAAAAGTGAATACTGATAATATATAACAACGCTACATATATAACAACGATCATCACAGGATGTAAAATATGAGCAAGAATGACAATATATAATATCACTCTACATATGCCTCCTGCCCCTGTCCCGTGGTGTGATAGAACAACCGCATCTCCAATGTCTTCTCCGGTGTGCCATGTAATGCTGGTCCTGCTGGCGAGAAGATCTCCTCAATCCAACATCAACATGTAATGGCGATGGAGGCTCGTCAGCATCGTCAGTAGGAACCGGTGTTTGTCCGCAGCGCGGACACGACTCCGGTTCAGAAGGTCCGGGCATAGCACTCGTGGAAGTACTAGGGCGAGATGATAAGTGAGCATCCCCCCTAGCCATAGAGCTGAAGATAATATCATCTCCAACTGAAGAACTGCGGGCTGATGTGCCATAGTCAGTATATGCACCAAAGGCTGGCATCTGCGTAGGGGTGCTGAATGGATCAAACGTCGGGACATATGCAGACTGTCTAGACGAATCAACACCGTGATGTGAAGAGTGGAGACTAATATCGTCATCCGCATGCAGTGGTGGCTCAACCTGCTGGCGACGACTTCCTCTGCGGCTTTGTCCTCGCCGATGCTCTCGTACACGAAGAACGGGATCCTCACGTCGCACCTGAGCCTGCGACGATGAACCGGCATCAAGCCGATCAAATGTCCCTAACTGCATGCGATAGTCTCTCCCAACGTGCTGCATGCTACCAAACACCTCTGCGTGTATAGACTGTAGATGTGTATGCATAGTATGGGACTGTGGTGCATCCTGCGTGAGAACCTCATGCGTAGCCCATCCAATGCGTGCCATACTGTCCATCTACATAAACGAAATATGAAATTTATAAGTTAGGTTAAATGTATAAAAGATGGTTCAATAACAAATGTTATATAAATTTTAATAATTTTGTTAAACACTATAGGAAAATTAAGGCATACCAAATAATCGTGTCGACCTGCATCTCCTCGTAGCCCCTCCCTGGTGAGATAGCTGCACAACAGGAGGTGTAATATATCGGACAGTATGTAGCAGGTACCAACGCATGTAGTCATGGCTAGGAGAGTACGGGTCTGCAGGAGGCCCATGTATCACTGAATCTGCACGATGACCCCACCACTGAATCCATCTGGCATGAAATACCTCCCAATTCTGACCAGGCGGCCGGATCTGCCCAATGCATGAAGTGCCGGCTGCGTGTCTGGAGGCTCAGGGATATCCTGCTGAATGCCAAACTGTCGAAGTACGCGATTCGGTAGGTGAACCTCTACAATATGAAAATAAATAAGAGGGACCCTCGCACGCCATAGATGCGCATCGACAGTACAATCTGGGTGTATCGACGTAAGGACACCCGTCGTGTACGGCTCCCATATGAACTGCATAAAATATGTTTTTATTAATTTTTACAAAATATGTTCAGTGAATATAGTTTAGGGTATTAAATTAAATACGATCACACAACTTACATCGTACTGCCCGAGTTTCGAGATGTGATCTCGATAATAGGGCAAAGAATGCTGGGGTGCATTAGCATGAGTATGCGTAGTACTCCAACGTGCTCCCCATGTATGCTGGGCATAAGGTAATGCCACTGGGTCGACAATCTCCGGTCGAAGAGTCGAAAATCTCTCCCATGCCCAAAGCTGAAAAAGGATGCGAAATAAAAATATTTTTCATTTGAATTAGTTATTAAAATTAAAAAATTATGACAATACTATCGTGTCATACCTGTAAAAGCATGTATGGGCCGGCGGTGACACTTGTAGCTGACTTACATGCTGTACACATAGACCTGTACAGCCTAGCTAACACTGCACTCCCCCAACTGTAACGAGACATACTCTGAATGTTGCGTACATATTCTAAAAAGTGTGGGGATACTAAATTACCACAAGTATCAGCAAATAACTGTCCAGATAATAGCATCAAAATATATATCCGAGCATGCTGACGTACGGTCTCGTCATCCGCATGAGCTGGCAATCCGCCTCTGCAGTGTCGCTCTAACGACTTAATCTTAAGTCTCCCATCCCTGATATCATCATCCTCAGGGTAAAAACCTAAAATCTCCTGAATGAGATCCTTCTTTTGGAGGGTATTCAGATCTCGATCGACCAATGTCACTGGCATGCCATCGATACGCAAGCCCCACAAAACTACGACATCCTGGAGCTGTCACAGTAGCCTCACCATATGGTAAGTGAAATGTGTGGGTCTCCTCGTGCCATCGCTCTATCAATACTGTGATAAGAGCATGATCGTACAACAACATACCTGTATTGACAACACGCCCAAATCCGACCAACTCCAAGTAATATAAAATACGTGGATCCTTAACGTTGCAAATAAATTTCCAAAAATATCCGTCACATCTTTTCGCCTTAAGCTGCTGCTCGCTCCCGTAGAACACGTCCCGAGACCGATGGCCAGGCTGTAAAACCAATAGACTAGGGTCGTGTGGCCCAGAATGAGGGGCCGCCGTAGCCGGTGGTATGGGAAATGCAGCCATAAGCCTGATATCATGCGCAAGTAAAACAACTTTGGTTATAAATTTGTAAGAATTAAAATACAAAGTTCACAATGTATATGAATAAGCAAATTGTTAATTAGATTGTTAAAATAATACGAACATTAAGTACATATAACAGATGAACGTGCAACTCAATTTTATTCACATTATTCATAGCATTACACAAAAAAGTAAATAAACAAATCGATACATCCTTAATTAAAAGACACAATCGTTAAAAAAAAATCTACTAGAGAAAATGGGTCGATCGGGGACATGAAGCTGCATTGTGACCCGGTTGGCAACAGACACTGCATCTACGTGGGGCATCAGGACAACGGCGATCCATTTCGTTAAGAATTCGTGACGTTCTTTGTCGGCCCCTTGTCCTTTCTCTCAGACGTGTAGCATCGTATGGTATTGCAAAATCAGGAAGCGCCCAATACGCCTGATGTCTAATAGGGTGAAACTGGCCTATCCATATTTGAAAATACGTGGAATTTGTGTAGACAGGGTCAATTAATTCAGTTGGTCTAATGCCCGCCTTTCGACATGCGGCCATAACATGAGAACATGGGAATCTTAAAGATTGGTATTTACCGCACGTGCATGTGTGCTGACTAAAATTTACCGTTTGGGCATTTCCACCTCTGCCATGATGAATTCTTGTAACCACTCCATATTCACCCGCGACGCTGTTGTACTGCGTTACTGAGCGCCACCGTGCCTTCTCTTCGTTTACGGAGTATTTATCCCACTGATGCTTAGGGAGTGGAAAAGTAGGATTCGATGCGATTTTTCGTTTTCTTTCCCACAATGACACACTTTGGTTGAATATGTGTTCAACGCATGCCTTGATCGATAATAATCTGGCACTCCGTAAAATTTTGTTGAAACACTCGACAACATGTGTTGACGTGTGTCCCCACCTATATCCCTCGTCTTTGCAAAGTGCCCATTGATGTGGTTGAACGGATTCACCTGTCAACCATCGATGCGCCTCCTCACTGATAACTTGAATTTGCTGCATGAATTCATTATATTTTCGTTCTTGTCGGGCAGATCCAGCTGCCCACACAAGATCTTTCAATCTGAAAAAATATGTATAATTGGATCAAAAGTTGAATATGAAGTACCAATATTATAACATCAACCTGAAGTTAAAATATACACTTTATAATTATCTTACCGCTGATTTTTAAATTTTTTTGTGAAGTTAGCTTGGACGTGGACCAAGCAGAATTTGTGGACTGCATTGTCATCCGGCCAATTATGCATGACGTTAATAATGCCCTTGTGTCGGTCAGAGATGATGCAAATTTTTGAGACATTTCCAAAAATGTACTGTCGCAGCTGCTGCATAAACCATCCCCAATTTCGATTTGTTTTTTCATCCACAAGGGCAAAAGTTAGTGGGAGAAGTCGATTGTCTGCATCGAACCCAACAGCAACAAGAAGTTTAGATTTATATGGCCTTTTTGGACAATTGTGCAATTTGGATTTGGTGTGAGAGTCACTGCACTTGGTGTGTGCGGTGACTGTCACACCAAAATCAAATTGCACAATCCGCCCCTCAAGCAAAAAAAAAAAAAAAAAGGAGTGATATGCAATTTTTTGGTGTATGTGATAGTCACCGCACCACCAACGTGCGGTGACTGTCACACACACCAAAAATTGCATTTCACTCCTTTTTTTTTTTTTTTTGCTTGAGGGCCCGATTGTGCAGTGTGAGAGTCACCGCACACAGCAAGTGCGGTGACTCTCACACCAAATCCAAATTGCACAATCGCCCCCTCAAGCAAAAAAAAAGGAGTGAAATGCAATTTTTGGTGTGTGTGACAGTTACCGCACCATCAACGTGCAGTGACTGTCACATATACCAAAAATAAAAAAAACCAGCAATTAAAAAAAAAATTGGGGATAGAGAGTCACCGCACAAAGCTTGTGCGGTGACTCTCACATTACCCATAAATTGCACAAATACCCCCAAAGACGCCCCACCTGTTAAAAAAAAAAAATTTCGGATGGGATTTGTGCGGTGACTCTCACAATTGCTAAAAATTGCACAAAAAGCCCTCCTGACACACTCTGCCACGTGGATAAAAAAAAAATAAATCAGTTGCCACACAAGGTGTGTGTGGCGACGTTAATATGGGAACCAAAAAAAAAAGTGACCCCAAAATGGGGACTTTTTTTTTATTTAACAATATTTAGAGAAATTTGCCAAAAATAGGATGCCTAATCCTCTCTTTATTCAAAGGGGTAGATAAGTGTTGGGTACTCGTAAAAATCAAGTCAGATACGGATCAGAAAAATAAAAATTCACAAGTACTCGACCTGACCCGAGGTATATTATGTAAATTGATGTGGTTTAGATTAGGTATAGCAAATATGAATAAATACACACAATCAAGTAATAAAAACCTAATCTCCCAACTTATTCTGCAAGTGCATTGGTCGGTTGTAGAATTTAGAGTATTAGGTGTCAAATCCCTCGAGGAATCAAATATGTGCAATTATTAAGGCTTTTTTACTAACTTTAATTATCTAAACACAATCAAAACATGAGTGATGAGTGGTCCCTTCAATAGAATAGGTAAATGATTGAGAACTTACGTAATATTCAATGCAAAGAAACCTAGAATATATAATCCACTAATGAATCATGCATGAATGACTTGCTAAGTGTTATCTTGGTTTGTTGAGAATCCAATTTCATAAGTGTCATAGCTAGATCTCTCTATGAAATGACAAAACTTCAACTATTCTCATGATGAAATCTTACGAAACATTAATTATATTGATTCACTTAAACATTCATTATTCTTGTATGAACTGCCTAAGCATTACTCATTCATTTTCTATTATTACATGCATTTCTCAATGTCAAGTAATAACTAAATGACTTGTTTAAGTTGGCCATGCAAAAACAAGTGTTAAAACCTGAACAAGTAAACAAACAAATAGCAAGCGCAAATGGATTTAATCATGTTTGTTGATTCATTAGCTTCATCTACGATCTAGATGAAGCTTTTAGTTCAACATGGTTTATGAAATAACTAAAAGTTCAATATCAAAGCAAGAATTCATGGCGACAAAGGAAAGTAAAAGAGAAAGAGTTTAGGAATTGCTCAACCAAATTAGAATAAGCTTCTCTTCTTATTCACCTTTAAAAGTTACACTACAAAAGTTCTCTTACAAAGTGCCTCACTATTTTATTGAAGGATGAAGAGAATTCTATTAATTCTCTACCAAAGCAAGAATAAAGCTAAGTTAACAACTAATTTCTACTACTAAAACTAGATACAAATGTATTACAAATGACTTCTATTTATAGACAAATGTTCTTCAAGTCATTTTGTAACTTGTAAGTGTAATTAATACACGAAAATAATGAAGATTTGCTTAGGAATTCTAAATGAGTACAAAAGTCTTCATTTATGTTTCCAATGTATTCTTCCACTTGCAAAACCCCATCTTCATCTGGAAATGTCTGCAAAAATAGCTAGAAGAAGATGTAAGTTGCAAGCCCCAGAAGCTGCTAGCCGACGCACCTGCAAATCACTCCTTGGTGGTCCCACTCGATTTTCTGATTTTGATGATGTGGCATCCATATATGTAGACCTTTTCCACATATTTTCACATATTTTTGGTGTAGAATTAGGTCTTCCCAATATTTTGGCACAATTTTTTCTTCAAATTGTTCGTCCAAACTTAACCTTTTGAATCACATTCGAATTGATTTTCCTTGATTCCAATCGATCCAAAATGAGTTCAAGTATGATGAGCTTACAAATATGTACAAGAATTGTGCTTTATTTGTTCAAAATAATAATTCTGCCTCTAAAATCCTAATTTCGGGAGAAAATCCTAGTTTTATAAAAAGTTGTAAAATGAGTCATTTGCATCCAAAATTACTAAAATTATTCTAAAATAACACCTAAAACATATAATAAGATATATAATAATATTGGTAAACTTATTACTTATCATAAATATTAAAAATATAGGAACCTTATCATTTATAAACCTAAACTAATTAAACAACTGAAACCGAACGTCCGCTTGTCTTTCTGGTCATTTGCTACTTCATCTGTTACCTCCCTGTAATTTTGTTCTGCAGTGGACTGGATGTCCACTACCTCATTTGCTACTTTTGTCTGTATACTCTTTGGAATTAACTTGTCATCCGCTTCATCCTTTGATGCATCTGGTTGGTTGTCCGCTTTGCCTTTTACCTTCCATTTTGACTTCTTTTTTATTTTTACAACTTGGTAGAACATTAGTACACATTGTCATTAGTTTGTTAATCATCAAAACCAAGATGAATTGAGAATATGGATCCTCAATTTGTTTATAAGCTTTCAATTAGTAACATGAATTAGTGGATATTTATGATTGTTGGGGAAATTAGAGAAGTCAAGAGAATTTCAGAAAGTTGTCATATAAGATTTTGTATTTTAGTCATTAGAAATTTTAGTCAAAAAAAAAATAAGAGTGCGTCGGGTGCCCCATGACCCATCCCTATTTACATTAGGGTCGGGTTAGGGTCGAAAAATTGCTAACCCGACAGGTTAGGGTCGGGTCAGCCAAATCTTTTAGGGACGGGTACCCAACCCGTGCCCACCCCTACTAGTATCTTGAAGATTCAACAAGAACCAACTGAAGAGCAAAAGATTAACTAGCACCAACTCTGGAGCACTACCTAATATTAAGTAATATCCATCCCAACACAATTTTGAGGCTAACTTTCACGGATGTATCTTTAAGTATCAAAGTTCTTCAAGGATAGGAATCGTAATTCGTGACTAGGTTGGCTCTTTCATTGCAGTCCTATGAATAGAGTACATGGCATCTCCACACCTGAAACAATAGAGGCATTGGCTGCATGGAAGTGGTGAAGTTTTGATGCAAGAAATGCTATCCGCCAACTTTAAGAGTCAAGGTGAAGCATTGTCTTCAATTGGTGTACTGTGGGATGAATTTCACAATTGAGTGCATGGATTTTCACATTTCTGAGATCACAAAATATGGGTGGCTACATATTTGCAAGTCATGCCAAAAACATATCTAGCCTTTATTTCCAGAAAGGTGTTCCTCCAGCTACATTTCTATTGCCAGGATATTATATGATAATGAAAAGTTTTCACTTAAATTTCGAATTATTGGTACTCATCTTTCTGTTATTGCCTTGTTGATAAAAAGATAGATGATACAAACAATATACTCCAATAACAAAGCCACAAATACCATTAAACAAACTCAAAACAATTTTGTAAATTCTGGATTAAATTTTCAAACAAACTGAGCCAAAGTCCAAGACAAATATGGATTTGGGTAGAGTTCAAGTTTTGGTATCTAGATCCAACCCAAACTCAACTCCTACCCATTTCTGTGTTTTTAATAGAAACTTTTTGTTTTACTTTCACCTCATAATTTATAAGTAGAAAATACTTTTTCTCTGGAAAACCTTAAACTGTTTACTTTTAGCATTGTCATCAAAATGACTTTTTAATAAAATAATATTCATGATCATGAAAAATTAAGTACACGAAAGTGATGTTTAAAATCACTAGAATTACAAAAAATTATAGGTATTAACATGTATCAAACAAGCACCCAAAACTAACATAATTCAATCTTCTCCTGTAGAACCATTAGGTTTTAGGCATGGATTTGTATACAAACAAATGAAATAGAAAACTATTTAGGTCAAGTAGTTTCCATTGGCACCAAAGAAAAATTCTTACACATAATATGATTCACAATCTTCTTGTAGATTTTATAGTATGAATAAAAGCACAATATATGTATTAATTAGAACAACACACATTACTTAATCTATGTGTGCTTGTTTAAACTATAAAATCCACAAGCAAGATAGTGCACTATATCTACATAAAAAATTTTCAGTATCTAAGAGATAACAGGTCTGGATTTTCTTTTTAGGCCTATCAGATTTTGTGTCCGGATTTGAGTTTAACAATTAAATGGTTATGAACCTGATCTCAATGATTTAGTTCAAACCTTATCCATCATCATGTTACCCACAATGAAATATAAAACACCCCTTCAAAATTGGAGAATTGTAACGCGAGGTTGAGATATAAAAATATGGACTTCATGCTTGCTCTCAGTCGATGCATGGGCTGCATATCAGTTTGTGATCGCAATACCAAAATCATCAAAATAGATTGTATCCGGGTAGAGAATGGATGTAACTATTTGCGGTAAGAAATTCAAATCCATTTGAAGCCTTATTAAATACAATTATTTTCAACACATGCATTATTGTATCTAGAAAATGAATAATATTTTAATTTAAATGGAAAATAAATAATAATTTATATATCTTTTAAAATTTTTTGGAATTAAGATCAACAATATGTATTTCTAAGTTGTCACCCATAAAAGAGTGAAATTTAAAATTTTTACAAAGGATATTTAGTATGCTTTACAACCTGATATATATGCCTAAATTGATTTTCCTATTGAAAAGTGTAGACACCAAATTTTGATACACCATTTATTTTTCAAACATTGGGGGCATGTTTATATTTTTGGTCAAATTCTAATTTTTTTCAATAAAAAGGGAGAACAAAATCAATAATCTTGGGGGGGGGGGGCAAAATAGTAAATTTTATTAGTAAATATTTTTCCATTAGCTTTGGGAGTTTTAAATTCATATTTTTACTTTCATACGTATTTTTTAATTTTCTGTGATTTTTTCGGGTTTAATTGGTTTTTTTTTTATATTTTACTAGCATAAGGGCAAAATGATAATTTCACCTCACGAACACTATTTTTGCTCATTTCAGGTCCTAAATATATTTTTTTGACTCTTTAAGCATTTTCTTAAATTTTTTTGATTTTTTCGGGGACGATTGCTATTTTTCTGTAAATACTGCGTTTAGGGGCAAAATCGTTATTTAACATTTTAAACACATTTTTTCAGCAATTTTTGAGTCATTAATGTATTTTCTAGGGTTTTAGTCTTATTTTTAATTTTTGACAATTTTTCGAGGCCAATAGTTATTTTTCTGTGTATTTTTGTTGTTCAGGGACAAAAAAATTTTTCACATTTTAAACCCATTTTTCACCAATTTTTGAGTCATAAATGCATTTCATAGGTTTGTAAGCTTATTTTTAATTTTTGATAATTTTTCGAGACCAATAGCCATTTTTCTGTGTATTTTCGTTGTTTAGGGGCAAAATTGTCATTTCACATTTAAGCCCATTTTTCACCAATTTTGAGTCATAAATGCATTTTCTAGGGTTTTAAGCTTATTTTTAATTTTTGACAATTTTTTGTGACCAATAGTCATCTTTCTGTGCATTTTGTCATTGTAGGAACAAAATCATCATTTCACACCCCCAACGCGTTTTGACCAGTTTTAAGCTCTAAACTTTATTTTGAAATCTACTTTGAATTTTTTTAGAAAATTTTGGAGTTTACTGTCATTTCTTTGTATTAATTTTTGATTTTTTTGGATTAAAAATATTTTTTAAATAAAATTAGAATTTTTATTACCAGTGGCATTTTTGTTATTTTGTAGTATTCTTGGAGGCCAAGACAACTAGCTCTATAAATACCCCATTAAAATCAGAAAAAGGGAGAAAAACCCTACAAACAATTGTTCTTTTAGCCATTAAAATCAAAACACACATTTTTACACCATAAAATACACACCGCATCTTATCTTTTTGGGGCGCGACAGTCAACGATTCCACCGCACCTTATCGATTTCGGATGCGACAAAAAGCAATTGTGATAGTTTTGACAAATAATGATTTGCCATAATGATAAATAAATATTAAGTCAAAATTTAATATGTAATTGTTAAGGAGAGATAAAAATTTTTAGAGCAATTATTGGTAAGTTTGTAAATAAGAAAAGAATGTTGATTGAAAATTGATAAGAGAGCATTTATTGAAAAACTATTAAAAAGGGAAGAGAATGAGAAAATATCAAAATCAGCTCAATCTAAAAACTGTTTTCAACATAGTTTTTGTGTGTATATGTAAAGATAAGAGGCTATTAGATGTGTGAGTCTTCATATTCACACTCAACTCCAATCCAAGTCGTCTCTCATTTGTAGCTTGTTTATAGGCCGATGTGTGGTGTACTTGTTCCAAAATTATTTCGATTTGTCACTGGGAGAAATCTACTTTACTATCTAAAATATTTTCAAAATTTTATACTGTCATCTACAGTGATTTATTTCAATTGTCATCTAAAATTTAAAAAAAATTGCTTAATTTTTCATGTAAAGTGAATTTTGTTTTTACTTGCTATATCAAAATAAAATAGTGCAATTTGACATCTAAAGTTTCAAAAAAATTCTCAATTTACCATCTAAAGTGAATTTTGTTTTTACTTGCTATAAAAAATAAATAACTAGCACAATTTGCCATCTAAATTTAATTTTCATTCTAATTGGCATGTAAAGTGTAAAAAAATTCATTTTGCAATTTTCTTCTCTTAATTTGTAAAATATCTTATATTTGGGTATTTGTTGACAATTGTTTTATTTTAATTCATCAAAGTTTGGAATAATTACTTCAAATATTTTTTAAAATATATAAATATATTTTAAAAGGTTGAATTAGTTTGAGTTAAGTTCAAAACATATATAAATAGTCGTTTTTCAAAATCAGCTATTTTCCTAACCTATAATATGTTCACTCGTAATGTATGACTAGTAATTTAAAGCTATCTGATGGACTAAGAGATGAATATAGAAAAATGAACTATTTTTAGATTGCAAATGCCTTATAGTTGTTGACTTGTTTTTTTCTCTTTTCTTTATTTTGGAACATTCATTTTACTTTTACATTAAATAATCTGAAGTGTTTTGTTTGCATTATTGTTAAAAAAATATTTTATAAAATATATAAACATCTAGCTTCTCAAAATTACAGTCTTAGCTCGAGCTTAGCCCAAAAACATATATAAGTAACTATATATCAAATTGAGCGTTTTTATTTTGAAATTTATAATTTACAAATTGACCTTTTTTTTTTTCAAATTCAAACTTAAGCCATTTTCTTTTAGAAATAAAATTCAATTTAGATAGTGAATTGAGCTATTTTTTTCAACTTAGATGGCAACTAGAAGAAAAATTCGCTTCAGATGGCAATTTGACCTACTTTTGTAACTTCTTATGGCAATTAAAAACAAAGTTCACTTTAGATAGCAATAGAAGATTTTGAAAATACTTTAAATGGTAAAGTAAATTTTGCCCATTGTTATTTTTAACTTTTGATAATTTTTTCTCCACTGGCTTGAAGGCGGGATTATTAGGTGAGTAGATTCACGGATTTCAGCATTGGAGCCCGGGACAAAATTTTTACCTCTATTTTTACAAAAGTCTTTTGAATATGAGAGGAAAATTTTAGGATGGACCAGATTTACACATCCATTCGTGGACTTTATGATCATCTAAGAAATCATGCGTGTTGTGTAACTCTTTGCAGGACACGTGGACTTAATCTACCAAGAACAAGGAACCTATATGAAACTCGTACACTTTTTATAAGAGGACAAGCATAAATTTTAAAATCGTGCAAGGGATTGCCAGACAGCCGGTCACCCTCTTCGTTACGGATTTACACGTTTGGGCGATCAATAGTGCAAAAATTCTAATAGAAGCTCAAAGGAATAACCCTGTCAAACCAAAATGGATCCTCTAGCCATTTTTTGGGGAAAAAAATAGAGAATTCTGACAAAATCGATGAAACAGAATAAGTTTGACAGGAATGGGAAAAAATAAAAGATAAATTCCACTTTTTATAACAACATCCCATTTTATATAACAACATTCCTATGCAATTTGAGCTATTCTTTTCCGAAACATAATAAGTTTTGACACCTTTGGGAGATCTTGATGACGATGCTTCATTACGAGATTAGAATGAACTCATCTGGTTTTTAGATCATGACTTCACTACTTTCATTATTCTGATAAATATTTTGAATACAATTAGTTTGTTCAATCCATCTATAATAATTGAAAGATAGCTTAAAATCAAGAGAATTTATGACTCATAGTTATTGAATAATACAGAATACAATATGCATTAGTATAATCTTCTACTAACAATCATAATCACAAAGGCAATTGGACTCGGTAGAGTTTCCGAGGCAATATCCAGAATTATAGGTCCAACCTGCGGGAGTTTTAGATTTACAGAGATCTGGGCACGGTGTATTGTCCTTGACATTACATGGACCAGGAAAATGAAGTTGACAAATATTGGGTGTTTTTTTAAAATTATTGGAAAAAAATTATTTGGATTAATTTTAGTTGACTTTTTTGGAAAGATGAAAAAGTGGTTGGATGTGAAATTTTTTTTAAAGTGACATGATAGTGGTTTGAAAAGTGATTGGGAAAGTGTTTGAATAGTTCAAAAATTTTGAAAAAAGTAGTGAAGCGGACGTCCGCTCCAGAAACAAAAATGTTTCAGCGAGCACTGGGCACAGACAATAACGAAGCGGACATCCGTCCGTGCCCCAGTGCTCGCTGAGACAATTTTGTCTCTGAAGCGGACATTCGCTTAAAGAAGCAGACGTCCGCTCTGTCATCAACTTAAAGAAGCGGACGTCCGCTCTATTGTCCGCTTCGTCGTCCACTTCGTCGTCCACTTCGTCGTCCTACCTTAAAACCTACCGAAAATGAATCTTATTTTGTTACTCGCGATTTTTTCATTTTTTCCAAACAAATTTTGAATATAAACATGTTTGTTTTTGTGAATAATTGTATAAAAAATCTCTAAAATTCATTTGAAATTTCAAATGAAAAACTTGGTGGGAAAATTTGGTGCAAAAGTTTGTTTGACTAAAAAATTTTTTAATTTTTTGACCAAAAAATTTTTACTTAGTCCAAATAAATTTGAAAATTTTTTTTTTTAAAATGCTCCAAAAAACCAATCCAAACGGAGCCAATGTTATCCAAACGAAGCCAATGTTAGAATTGGTTACGAAATTTCCCCTCCATAAATATTATAGAGATTGCTTACGGGAAAAATACATCATATAACATTACAGATACTTCATTTGAAGATATGTTCCTATGTTTGCTAAAGAAAGAGGTTTTGATGCCCAAGAAAAATATTGGTTAATTCAAAATACAAATTAAACACAAAAAACCATGGGATAATTTATGTTACAATACACGGCAAATATCGCTGCTTTACCATAAATTTGGAAAAGCGTCACTAAAATGCTCTCGTGTTACTTTTAAACTAAAATAACTACGGTCAAACGATTCGTGGAACAGATGCAAAGTACGCTAAAGGTTGTACAATTTTATCTCGTTCATGAATTTCATAAATAATGAATTAAAAAAATGACAAGATCGATATCCGCAAACGGGGTAAGTCCAAGATTTATCAAACTATAATGATTTTCCTTCTTATTTTTCAATTTAAAGAGAAAACAGACAGAGGACATTATGTTTAATGAAATAGTCAACTTTTTTGTCAGGAACTACTATTGAAATTGAGTAATTCGGATGACAATAAGAACAATTGGTTTAATATTTGTGCTATTGAACGTAACTGAGTGAGCTTGAAGAAGAATGTGACACTAAGGAAAAGAGTTACCAGAATAGATTTCAGATAGAGAGAAGAATCAAGAAAGGGAGAATGGAGTAGAGAGAGAATGTAATTCAGGAATTTGTTACAACTTATCCCTTCTCTCTTGTCACGTCTACTAACTTTTCGATGTTCGATAAAACTGAAATTTAAAATCTAAATGCTGAAATTTGAAATCTGAACAACTTAAGTTGCTGAATTTTTAAGTACTAAAAAATTTGCAAGTTCATATCTAAATCTGAATAATGAATTTAGTATGTATGTTTGATAATAATATGCGATTAAATGCTAAATTTAATGAATTTTACAATTTTATCTTGCTGAATTTAGAATGCCAATTTCTCATACTTGCTAATTCAAACATTCATATATCTTTTTGGCCAATAAAATTAAAATTATATGCATAAACGAGTCAACTATAATTTTCTTTGAGTCAAACAACAAAAATTCACACAAATAAATGGAAGTGCTTTCACTTCAATTTCAAATTAAATAGGATTATTTCTACCCAATACAAATACGAGTACTAAAATATTTAAGATTATGTTTTGGACTAGCTGGCTAAATACAAACAGAACCCAAAGAAAGCGTGACATCAAAAAAGCTTTTATGATCGGACCTCCAAATCTGGCTCCAAAAATGCGAGGAAATATGCTAATCTATTATGCCGTCGTCATCGATGTCAGCCAAGTCAATTAATGAAACAAAAACTGATTAAAAAATGTGGTTTTTGCTAACTGCTTCAATACCACAAACACCAATATGCAAATTATTGATACCGTTTTCTTCATCTTCAGCAACTACAATAACTTTCTCGAATTCCTCAAATTTTCTTCCTAAACTCTCTTTTGCTTCAACAACAAAAACACAGGTCATCTCTCCATCTCTTTCTTTGACTTTTTTTTCTCCATTTATTTTAATGTTTAATTTAGTTTAACTGATTCAAGTTTATCTTTTTATGCACCTTTGGTTCATTGAGACGGAGGGTTTTCTATTTTTTTTTTTATAATCTTTTGTGGAGAGAGAGAATGATATTGTAGATGAAAGTATGAATATGAAGAAGGTATTTTTAAAAGGTTATTTTTGTCATATAAATTTACTATTTAAAACACTAACGTCTGAACGTATTCTGCATTAAGTGTTAAGTGCAGACAATATCATTTAATTTTAGTAATATATTTCATCTAGACTTTTAGAGGCACTTAAAATACTTAAGAACTTCTATTTTAGATTATCAAATAGTCTTAATATTGTTAACATCTGAATCAATTAATTTTAAGTACTTAATTAAGTTATCAAACACCCCCTAACTCTTAACTGCCTTTGTTTAGCCTGGTTCATTTCCCCAGCTTGAGCTCGTGCTTCACTTCTAGTTCTCTTTATTCTGACTTGCTTTTTTTGTATTCTTCTATGCTGGATCATGACGATACTCCATCCCTTAAGATTTGACTTGTCCTCAAGTCAAGCAAAAGTGAGGAAACTGTTGTCTGATGAAGGATTCGTCTTCCCAAGATGCTTCTTCGTCTGCAAGGTGCTTCCACCCTATTAAAACTTATTGTAAAGGTTGCTCATTTATGATTATTACTCTAATGTGAATCTTAGCTCCTTCTGGCAATTTCAACATGTAAGCTGTAGCTCCTACCTTTTTGCTTATCTGATAAGGGCAAAAAAATTTGGACACGAGTTTGAGTGTCTTTCTGACAGCCACACTCTGTTGCTTGTACGGCTGAAGCTTGAGATACACCCAATCCCCAACCTCAAAGTTCCTTTCATTTCTTTTTCTGTTAGCAAAGTATTTCATGCGTTGCTGGGCTTTCTGCAAGTTCTCTTTAATGGAGCTCAAAATCCTAGCTCTTGTGTGCAACATATTTTCTGCAGTAGGAATGTGACACTCCAAATATGGTCCTAATGATAAAGGAGTTGGCTTATACCCATAAAGGGCTTCGAAGGGAGTGCAATTTAGGCTACTATGCAGTATCTAGTTGTACCATCACTGAGCCAAAGGTAACTATTTGCTCCATTGGAGGAGATGGTCACTTGTTATACATCTCAACAAAGCCTCCAAGCATTGGTTTAGCCTTTCAGTCTGACCATCTGTTTGTGGATGGCAGGTGGAACTATATTGCAGAGTGACTCCTACTAGCTTGAAAAGTACCTGCCAAAAATAACTAGTAAAAACTTTATCTCTGTCAGTTATAATATAATGAGGTAGTCCATGGAGCCTGTATATGTTGTCAAGAAATAGCTGAGCAACTTTTGTAGCAGAAAAAAGGTGTTGTAGGGGTATAAACTATCCATACTTTGTTATTCTATCTACCACTACTAATATCGTGTCATATTTATTAGAAAGAGGCAACTTTTCTATGAAGTCCATTGAAATGTGAGACCAAGCTTGTTCAACAAGTAGAGGCTGCAGTAAACTTGGATATTTGACATGCTCGCCTTTATTTCTTTGGCACACTTCACATCTGTTGATAAACTGTATGATGTCTTGCTTCATCTCTAGCCAAAAGAACATGGTTTTGATCCTGTGGATGCTGGCTTTTTTACCAGAATCCCCCTATAGCTGCTGCATGTAATGCCTGTATGACTTTGTCCCTAACTTCTTTGGCACTTCTAACATAGAACCTATTCTAATACTTTAACATTCCTTGTGTCGTGGTGAATTCACTTTGTTGTTGAGGGTCTAGTAAGATCTGAGTTATGATTTTTTAACATTCCAGATCTCCTTCATAGTTGCTTATCAGCTCCTGAGTCCATTTTGGTTGTATGGAGGTTATGGGCATTGAAGTGCTAAATTAGAAATTCTTTGAATTACTTTCATCTCTTTTAGATAATGCATCTGCTACTTTGTTCTCTATCCCTTTCTTGAACTGGATTTCGTAATCTAAACCTAATAGCTTTGTCAGCCACTTGTGTTGGAGATTGGTTGTCAGCTTTTGCTCTAGCAGAAATTTAAGGACTTGATGATTAGTGTTAATAATAAAGTGATTTCCTATCAAGTGGTGTCTCCATTTCATCACAGTAGTCACAACTGCCATTGATTCTTTCTCATAAGTAGATAGTCCTTGATGCCTAGCTAAGAATGGTTTACTTATGTAAGCAATGAGATGACCTCTTGCATTAGTACTGCACCCATGCCTATCCCACTTGAATATGTTTCAACCATAAAAGGTTGATTCAAGTTAGGTAACTTGAGGACTGGAGTTGAAATCGTCTTTTGTTTTAACTGTTCGAATGCTACTTGTGCTTCCTGTCCCTACTTAAATCCATTATTCTTAAGCAGTTCTGTAAATGGCTTACAAGTTGCTCCATAATCTCTTATAAATCTCCTATAGTACCCTATTAAGCCAAGAAACCCCCTAAGTGACTTCATATTTTAAGGAGTTGGCCATGCTTGAATGCTACTCACCTTCTTAGAATCCATGCTGATACCTTTTTAGATATAATACACTCCAGATATGGCACCTCCTTTTGTGCAAAATCACACTCGAATTTCTTGGCATAGAGTTGTTGTCCTCTCAGTAGCTCGAGTTCAACCTTTAGATGCCGTAAGTGATCCTCCCATGTTGAGCTATACATCATCACATTATCGAAGAACACCAGCACAAATTTCCTGGTACAATCTTTGAATACTTGGTTCATCAAGTATTGAAACGTTGTTGGGCCATTTGTAAGTGCAAAAGGCATTACAAGAAACTCATAATGGTCTTGATAAGTTTGAAAGGAAATTTTATGAACATCTTTGGATTTAACTCTAATCTGGTGGTGATCAGATTTAAAGTCAATTTTGCTAAATATCCTTGCTCCTCCTAATTCATCCAATAGCTCATCGATATTAGGGATGGAGTATTTGTCTTTAATAGTCAAGTCATTAAGATGCCTATAATCTACACAAAATCTCCATGATCCATCTTCCTTCTTGACTAGCAAAATGGAGATGCAAAAGGGCTATTGCTATGCTGGATTATTCTTGTTTATAACATTTCTGTCACCTGTCTTTCTATCTCATCACTTTGAGAATGAGGGTACCTGTAAGATTTGAATTTAAAGGGCTAAGCACCCTCTTTTAAGGGTATCTGGTGGTCTACATTTCTTTTTGGAGGTAGTGCTTTTGGCTCCTCAAAGACCACAGAGTATTGCTCCAGCAGTTGCTCAACTTCCTTAGAGTTCTTTTCTTCTATAGTCTCGTTGCTGTCCAGCCTTATAGTATTTAAGCACCTACTTTTATACTGAATGAATTCTCTCAAGTCTCTACCCCTCACTAAACTCACTATTGGTGACTCTATCATCCCTTGAAGCTCCACTATATCTCCTTGATTGTAAAGTGTTATGTGCAATTGATGAAAATCAAAGGTTATTAGGCTGAATTGGAACATCTAGTCTACTCCCAATATCACATCCCAGTTCCCAAGTTCCATGACTTTCAAATCATATAAGAAACAATATTGTTGTATTTTTCAAGTGACTTTTGGGCATACAGCTGTACTAGTGACATTACTTCGATTAGCCATAGTGATTGTGATGGGTTCTGCCCACACAAAAGGAAGGTCTAACTGCGCAGCTAGCTTATGACTCACAAAGCTATCAGAACTGCCAGCATCTACCAGAATTCTTATCTATCTTCCCCTGAAGTCACCTTGAAGGATGATTGTTTTCCTTTTAAGGGATCCTGGCATTACATTCAAGAAGACGTCCACCAAGTGCCCTGGTTTACCAGTGATTTTGTCTTGTTCTCCCACTGCATCTTCAAATTCCACTTCTTCTTCCTTCTCTTTAGTACATATAAGGTTTAATTGTCTTGCTTTACATTGATGGCCTACTATATATTTTTCCTCGCACCTAAAACACAGACCATTATTCCTCTTGTATTGCAATTCCTGAGGAGTCAATTTCTTAAACTCAAATGTATTTTCCTTGCTGTTAACAAAGGAAATCTTGTAGTGTCTATTCCCTTCCCCACCTAAATTCTTTACTAACCCAAACTTTTGATCTATCACTGGTCTACTAAGTCCTCTGAACTATTTGTTTTGTAAGTTGCAAACCTGTCCCTACAATTGAGCAATTTCATATGCCATAGATAATGACACAGGTTTGAACATCTTAACTGTCATCTTCACTTCTTCCTTTAAGCCACTAAGGAAACTGGATATGAAATACGGTTCCTTCAACAATGGATTTTGGAGTAACATTAAGGTCTTTAATTCTTCGAATATTTCTTGATAACTCAGTATAGTCCCAACCTACTAGAGTTTATTAAACTCTTCAATTACATCTTGAAATCTTTTTTCTCCAAATCTCTTGCATAACAATTCCCCAAATTCTTCCCAAGTTAAGTGGATCTTTTCAAGTTTAACCCCCTAGAACCAAAGATCTATCTTTCTCTCAAGATACATCTCAGCAACATCAATCTTATTTTCCTCTTTTACGTGATAATTCAAGAAGAACTTGTGGCATTTTCTAAGAACTTGTGGCACTTTCAAAGCCATTCTCCAGGGTTATCACCACTAAAAATAGGCAATTCAATCTTGGGGTTAAAGGGTGGAATAGACTTACTGGTTCTTTCTTTGATTAAGTTCAACTGTTTTTCCTCTCTGTAGATATTCTAAAAGTTGGTTGGAGTGGTTAACAATGGCAGATTCTCGAAACTTATCATCAGCTCTTCAATCATTTCCTTTTCCTTGTTCATCATCTCAAAGAAAAGATTAAATTTATGTTCAAAACTATTAATGAAACTATCAATTTTATTATTGTTGTCCTCCAATTCTGCCTTAATTTGCTGTTGAAACTTCTAACTAGAAATAATTGCCCTCCTCACGCAGGAAATGGGCAAGTTTGTCCTTAGGTCTTAGCATCTCAAGCAATAGCAGCGGTAATGAAAACAAGAGCAGATGATTGAAAACCCTCTTACTATTGACTTTCCTTCAATCAGGGCTAATAAACTAAGAAGAGAGAAGTAGGGCATACCCCAGATAAGAGAATCGAAAAAGATCTACTTTATTCCTTTACATGGAAAACTGAACCCGGGCCTTACCTAGGGCTTCAAGTAAGGACTTCACATCCAGATTTAAAACAAAGACTACAACAAGTAAAACGAAAAGTAGATTCAGAGGATGCACTTATCATCTATCATCACTCAACGATAAATAAAACACAGGATCAGATCTAGGGCTATAAGATTACTATAACAAAACTAAAAGATTAGCGAGTGCTTAGGTCTTAACATGTTGTTCCTCTCTCCGTGAGCAGAAACAATCAGTCATTGGTTTCTTAGTCTCCCGTACCCATTATATTGCATCTACTTTTTTCATTTTCTTTCTTTTTTTGCATTTACATCGTGATTTCTTCGAGGCATCATTTCGGGTTTTACAATTAATGCAATAATTCTGATTAAACATCAAAGAGATATCTCGTCCCTCCTGACATCCCATTAGATTTAGAATTTGCATTTATTTAGAAACGTTTAAATACGATGGAATTTAGGGTTATCTTAGGAAATTTTGATTAAACCTCATAACTAGTTTTAGCTAAGGATCTGCCTTAGGCATAAGTTTTTGCCTTCCCTTTCTTCAAATGTAACTTTCGAACCTTTTTCTCTGATTTTTCAAAGATCTGGAGTCGTAAAAAGAGTTTTCAAATATTTTTCTAAAAATTTTGTTTTGTCTTGTTAAGATTTTTTGGGTAACTTAGTATACCCTAATTCATTCTCAAGTGGCGATTCCATTTTCAATAAAACCCCTTTTTTTAAACTATTTGGCCAAAACTATTGCATTTTAGTCCTTAACTTGTTTTTGTTTTTCAAAACACCATTTAAAAAAAACACTTTTTCACCAAAAAAACCAATTTTCCCACTCGATTTTCAAAAATAAAACCATTTTCAAAAAGGGTTTCAGTATTTTCGAGGATGCGACAATGCCTCTTCTCGGTCTGCAATTTGAATCAACATTCTATTTTATCAATTGATATAAGCAGCTTCTTTCTCTTTTTTAGTTATGATTTGAATTGATGGCTACAATTTAAATTAGATAGAATCTTCTATTCTAGATTTCTATCTATTTCGGTGACATGAAAATTTAACATTAATAATGTTTATGGTAATTATTTTCATGTACCCTTTATTGCCTTGATTCATTGGTTAAGCATGTTGTTGAGTTGGTCGAATGCTTGCATCAATTTTTCCAGAAAGGAAAGAAAAAGATTGATGGCAAAAACACACAATTCACAATAAGTTATGGATTTGAACAGGATATCTGATCATTTGATTCTACGAAATTTGGATATCCAAGGGTGAAGATACCACATCCTATTATAAAATTTCTAATATAATTTGTACAAATAGCATCAGGGCTCATGTGATTGCCAAAGCAAAAATTATCCAACCAAAGCAAATTTAGTCATTATAACAAGATTACCCTTTTTAATTCAAATTGATTTTTCTATTTAATTCGTACAAAACTCTTCCCTTTTCTAACCTGTATCTCCTCTCCTAATTTTTACTTGGCTGGGCTGATTACTCCTGTAATCATCATTTTCTGGAAAAGAATCCATGAAATGCTTCCTTCTCGTTCCTGTGGACTATTCGTTGGTTTAGAACTTCACAAAATTTATGAAACAACACCATTCCCTAAATCATCTAAGATAATCATCATAATTAGTACCTTTCTTTAAGAAACAACTTTAACATTAAGTAATCAAACTTAAATATTTTTGCAAGTAACAAAAGTATCTAGTTATTTTTGTTCTTTTTTTTTTGAGCGAGTAATCTTTTTGGGTTTGTGTTCTTAGTTTTTATTAACTTAAAATCCTACAATTTAAAACCACTTCCTAAACCTATTCAAAAATTCAAACGGGAGCAAGAGGCGAGATTGCAATTGAGGTAGGAAGAGAGATTTCATCATATTAGAAAGGGAGGAGGAATGCGTTAGGATGATTTTTTGTTAATTGCAATTTTTTGGAAGATGGGAAAATTGGAGTAGTTACAGAGTTGGTAGCTACTTGATAGAAGAGAGATGGAGGTGAAGAACGAAACTGATATGTATAAATGACTGGTCAACTGGATAGGAGAGAGATGAAGGTGAAGAAGGAAACTAATCTATAAAGGCCACGCTAATAAAAAACGAGATCTCACAGTGGAGAGGTAAGTATTAGGGTTGTTCAAAAAATCCGAAAAATCAAAAAATCAAAAAAATCGATCCGTCTCGAATCGAAAAAAAGGGTAATCCAATAGGTTTTAGGTGGCGGGGCGGTTTGCGGGGTGGGTTATATTTTAATTGGGTCAGTTCGCGGTTCACAATTTTGTGAATCGCCTGGTAACCGAACCGGCCCAGAGTGGGGATATCTATGTAATTTCACATATTACTTATGTAATTTCACATGTTAGTTTGGGTGTTCATTTGGCTATTTGTTGAATATTTATGTTTTTACGTTGATTGAAATGAGAAGATGAAGTTTGAAAGACTAAGTGATTATTTTCTTATTTATATAGTTTTTGGTTATTTGTTGAATATTTATGTTTTTATGTGTGATTGAAATGAAAAGATGAAGTTTGAAAGACTAAGTGATTGTTTCCTGTTTATTTAATTTTTATTTTTTTGAAGATTAAGGTTTTGGATGTAATTTAACTTTAAGATATTAATGTTTGTATTAGTAGTGATTTAATAGTATTTTGTAATTTTTCTTAGTTTATTTTTTAAAAATATAGGTAAATTGTTATGGATCGGGTCGGGTACCCAGCCTATCTGAATTGGTTTTGTGGGTAACCGGAAGGCTGGGTACCCGCTACATGTAGACCGGTTTGTGGTTCGAAATTTTGCCGAACCGCAAAGATCGGTTCGGTTCACATTTTTTGTCCATGGACCAGGTACCTAATCCATGAACACCCCTAGTAAGTATAAAGATAGAGTGGGATCTAATCCAAACTAAAAAGGGTAATCTTGTCATAACAAGTAAATATGCTCTGCTTAGATAATATTTGCTCTGGCAATAACACCAGCTATCGCATCAGTACATTAGCTCACCGATTAGATATCTAATACATACATATGCATCCTTAGTGACTAGTAAGTGACAATGTGAAAATAATTGGTGAATAATTGCATAATCATAAATACACTATACCGTAAAAATTTGAAGTGGTAGTTAATTGTTGATGTTATGAAAATCAAGAATTTCACTTGATTTTATTTTTAAGCTATGAAATACTTTTGTCAAAAATAAAAAAAAAAATCCAATAATTATCAACCTTGTCTAATTTGTGCCTAAGGGGTCTCAGTTTAAATAAAGTGACATTAAATTAGAAAAACAATTGGGGGCACTAAATATGAGTGTTCATTTGGAGGGTAAATTATGCATATTAACAGGTTCCATTGGACACTATGTAAACCAAAAGAAAATTTTCAATTTGATAGCACAATAAGATGACTATATTCCGTTGTCCAATGATGGACGGCAGAAAAGGGATAGTTTTGGTATTTTCGTTGAGATAATTTACTTAAATTTAAGAGCTTATTTGGTTTCACAGATGATAAAATTCTTAGAATGACGTTTCTACCTCAATTATGAGGAAATATCTCATCAAACAATTATATTTATGACATCAATTGGATTAGGCTCCACATGTTAGAAATTTCTTTTCACCTTTCAGTTACATGGTATTTTGGCAATACTTGCATATATGTGATCCTTTTGATTGGTAATTGTCCTAGAAATATTTATTCACTGGCTTCCAGTAAAAAATCAATATTTATTGAGGCAAATCTCCGAAATCCATTATTGTTGAGAGGTTCATTGGGAATTTTCTTGATTTATTGCCACTGGATTCTTTGGTGGCCACCAACCGGCTAGATAGCATATAGCACACCATTGACATGATCTCTCACGAACATGTTCCTAACTTTGTAGGATCCTAAATACACAAGTTTGGCTTATGATACCATTGCTGGATTGCTACCAATAACTTAGTTAAGAATTTCAAGCCAGTAGTTTGGGTTAAAATTTTTTTGGTTAGCATGCAAGGCGATTATTTTAGGTGGGGAAAAAAAAGAATATTAGAGGAGAAAGAATGCTAGACAAATAAAGGGAGAGAAGAATAAGAGACTGTTCTTAATAACTTTTTCTTACTTGATTTTAACTTGTGAATTTAAAAAATTTATTTTGTGATGTTCTCAACTACTTTTCTTTACTTTATTTTTGGATTTTTTAAACTAAAATCAGAAGCAACGGATTTTTAGCTTTTCCAAAATCAATTTTTATAAAAATTAGAATCTATTAAGAACAAACCTTAAATGTGAGAGTTGGATTATAAATAATTTATTTAGATATGTTTTTGAATATTTATTTTAAAATAATTTTAAATACATTAAGTCAGTAATTTTTTATCTCACATACACATTTAAAAAATACTAAAACTATTATAATAATATTTTTAAAAAAGTAATTTGCAAAATAACCATCGAAATAAAGTGTGGAAAGGAATACATATGATTATGAGAAGATTGGTGGTGTGGGTAGGTAGAGTGGGAAGGCTAAATTTATAAATATAAAGGCCAAAGGAGCATCTACTCTCAAAGGAGCCCAAAGAAAAAAAGTAAAAAGGCAAAAATGTCCCTTCAATTTTCTTGATATGTGCTTTGGTTTATGAACTCATTCGAATTTAGATTACTAATGTTGGATGAAGGGCTAACATTCCACGATTCAAGAGTAAAAATATGGGTTTCTAAAAAAAAAAAAAGAGAATAAAAATATGGGTAGTTCTATAGTGCATTAATGAATTACAAACGCATGTACATTAAATTAATATATAATTATTTAAGCTAATAGTACTATCATTGAATGTGCCTTACTATTTGTTATTGGTACCAAAAAAAATATATGTTAAATAACAATGATAACTTTAATGTACATGCATAATTGTTAACTTTAAAATTTCTCATAAAAATATATAATCACTGCAATCACAGTTTATTTGTTATTGAATATATATTTTTATCAAAAAGCAAAACATTCCATAAGTATATTGAGAAAAGTAGACTCCGCCTAGATAATTATTTTTTGAAGTGTTTTTTAAGAAATATTACTGTAGCGACTTTAAAAATTCTTTTCGATAAATATATTTGTGAGATAAAAAATTGATTAAATAATATATTAAATTTTTTTTAAAAATATATTTTTAAAAAACACTATCAAACAAATGCAGTCGTAGCTCACTGACACTTTCCAATAGGCTTACGTTGCAACTCCCCAAGTACATAGGACATAAAATATAAAATAGTAGTACTTCGCCAATGATATATCTCACCAAGTAAAATATAAATTATTATTAATGTGTAAATACTTATAGCTCAAAGTACTAAACCTTTTTTTTAATTTTTTCCATGTCTTTATAACTGGGAAAGGAGTAATAATAACAACGTCCTAAAACATAAAATACATGGCTGACTGGTTGTAACCCGTGATGAGTGACTTAAAGTGACTTTTGCTTTTAATGAAAAGGAAATAAGATATATATTCTGAAATATATCGCTTACAATCTATTTAAAATTATAGGAAAGGAAAAAAGAACATGTATTGTTGGCAAATAATAATAACAAAGTAGATAATATTCTATTCATTAGAAAAATTGACTATGAACAACTTGTTAAGGAATTTTTCCCTTGTATATTTTGAAATTTAGAACGAGAGTTTGATTCACATTATTCTTATATTTCAATCTCTTCTTTGTCCTCCTTGTATGCTCTTTTCTTCAAAAATATTATTTATTGCATGTTAATAATATTGGTTTGACTCTTAACTTGCATGTCTGTAATACTGGCTTGATTCTTAACTTTTCTTTCTTACAGAAGCCAAATTAATTTTTTGAAGGAACAAATTTGAAAAACATAATATCCATTTTCAATTTTGAAAGTTAAAAAATTGCTAGTCATAACATAAACACATCGAATTGGCTGTTGAAAAAAAAAAAAAAAACTCTGATTTCTTTAGAATAAGTACTCTCACCATTAAGATCAAAACACTATTTGGAAATTTTTTTAAAAAAATTTTATTAAACATGTTTTTTAACCGCCTTATTGTCTTGGAGATAATCACATCAAGAAAAATGTCATATTATTACTTTTGAAAAAATTTAAAACACTCAAAAATGCCAGCTTTATAGATTTTTCAGAATGTTCTAATGTAGTCTCATACTATTACCTGTGTACGGAATGTAAAATGGTAGATTAAAAGAACCATATATATATCTATATATATATATATATTTGTAAGTAGTCAATATTATACTATCTTTTTTTTAACTTATACTAAAGAGGGAGAGACTCAACTAAGCCCTGAGGAATCGATAGAGTCTAAACTACCATCGGACTAAACGAGTACATTATGCACCAATTTGAATTTTTGATGAGAGATAAGATTTGAACTCCTAACCTCGTACTTCACTTAGGACTTTGTGGTGGCTAACCTAGCAAAGTTGGATTAGTTAAAATAACCATATACAGAGTATAGTATTTCAAAATGATTTTATCAGAAAATTTTTGAATCCTCTTCTCAACGTACGGTAGTCAAACATACAACAGTCAAAGGCATTCTAGTAATTCCAAAGGAAGGGCAATCCCGTCATAACACCCACCCCCGTTTTTAAAAAATTTCAAAATCTCACCGATTTATTCTAATCACCCAATCACCACCGTTGTCCTTTAATCCAACGGCAAATGATTGGACAACAAAAAAAATTAGGAGGGAAAGAACATCAGCCGTTGATCTGTCATCCGCTTTATATAAAATCGTCCCACTGGGTTCATAATAATTCGCCTCACTCTCACTTCTTCCCTCGCCCGTTCTCGATCGAGCGGAGATTTTTGCTCTCTCGATCGAACTTTACGAATAAATTTTCCCAATTCTCTTCGCCAACATTTGAGGTAAGTAGTTTAGTCTCTGAATTTCTCATTCGATGTTAATTGCATTTCGTCTTTTTTTTTTTTTTGGGTGGTTTTTTGCTTAATTCGACGTCGTTTTGATTTCTTGTATGTTGTTTTTGGGATTTTTTAGCTTTGCGTTTATGGAATTTGAGAAAATGTCAGTAGATCGTGTGTTACTTTTCCCTCTTTTTTCAGTTATTTGAGATCTGTTCTTTTTTTTTTTAAAAAATTTGGGGTTGTTTTAGTTATTATTAACCAAAACTTGGGAAAATGTTGGTGGATCGTGTGTTATTTTCATTTTTTGAGAAAATTTATGTTGTTGTAGATCTGTCTGGGTTGTTGTTTTATAGTCACTTTTAGGTAACGATTAGAAAATTTTGAGTATAATTTTTTCTTTTTTTTGGTTTGTTGGAGACTTTAGAGTTATATAATTGGATACATGGAATTTATTTGAATTCCTAAAACTTTCTCATAATTTAGTGGTTTTGTTACATTCCTTGTGGATCTGATGATTTTATTCGATCCAGGTAAATATTTTTATTTTGATCTTACTAATTTCAATTTAAAAAGCGGAATTATGAAAATCGATGTGGTGGAAAACATTATTATGATGCTATGTTGATTATGATCGAGTGGTTATGAGCAATTCTCCAGTGGAAAAAAGCAAAATGAGTGAAAGTCGCTGTAATGTGCCATTATTAAAGTTTAAATGGTTGTTATTCGATGTTAACTTGATATCTGATTTGATGTTTAATTTATTATCTGGTATTGTTTGTTCTGAACTTCAGGAAAGATGAGAGAAATCCTTCACGTTCAAGGTGGACAATGTGGCAACCAAATTGGATCGAAGTTCTGGGAAGTTGTGTGTGATGAGCATGGAATAGATCCAACTGGGCGATATGTTGGAAATTCGGATTTGCAATTGGAGCGTGTTAATGTATACTACAACGAGGCATCTTGTGGAAGGTTTGTTCCTCGTGCTGTTCTTATGGATCTGGAGCCTGGTACTATGGACAGTGTCCGCACTGGTCCATACGGCCAGATCTTCAGACCTGATAACTTTGTCTTTGGTCAGTCTGGTGCTGGAAACAATTGGGCCAAAGGGCATTATACTGAGGGTGCTGAACTTATTGACGCTGTTCTTGATGTTGTGAGGAAGGAGGCTGAGAACTGTGACTGCCTTCAAGGTGAAAACAAAATATAACCAATCAGCAGCCTTCGTTTAAGTTTTTTCGTAGCTTAATAGATGCATTATTATCTGTTGATTATATCCACTGATCTTATAAAGAAATTCCTTTTTTTTTATCCATTCAATTGTAGAATTATGTAGCTTGTCGTCTACTCTGTGTTTTCATGAGCAATGTGGTTCTATTTTCACTACTTTTTGGTGCTCATACTATGAATGTAGTTTTGCCGATGCTTGGTTTAGTTGAGAGTATTTAGAATTTAACTATATGATTGTTTGCTACGTTAGTCCTTATTTTTGCAGTCCTTAATGATGGTTGATTTTAATCTGTTGGTCACTATGCTGCTGTTTTGCAGGTTTTCAAGTGTGCCACTCACTTGGTGGAGGAACAGGTTCTGGCATGGGTACCTTGTTGATTTCGAAGATCAGGGAGGAGTACCCTGACAGAATGATGCTCACATTCTCTGTTTTCCCATCCCCAAAGGTTTCCGATACAGTGGTGGAGCCATATAATGCCACCCTTTCAGTGCATCAGCTTGTTGAGAATGCAGATGAATGCATGGTGCTTGATAATGAAGCTTTGTATGATATTTGTTTCAGGACTCTTAAGCTTACCACTCCTAGCTGTGAGTGTCTTTTGGACTACTTTTAACTGATATTTGCGTCATTACTCTGGTTGATTTTTGCAGTCCTGTTTGTTGGTATTATTAGACATCGGCCATGATCATCTTACTTGGTAAAATCAGGAATTTCTGGATAATACGTTTTATCGTATCTGATATTTTGCAGTATTAGAAGCATGTTTCTTTTACTATTGCTGTTGGACCATTTTCTGCTCCAGTTTTTATGTGTGTCTATTTGTATGGATGACCTAATAATTATGCAGCATGTGCATACTTGTGTTACATGTGTGTGAATCTTATTGATTTTTGGAGTACACCCCATGTGCTTTGGAAAGTACATTCATTTCCATGTTGGCATTGATAAGTTGCATGTTACATATGGTGCACAAACTTTATATATATATATATATATATATATATATATATATATATATATATAGACACACACACACTTACAGAGATTAGCTTCTGATGTAATAGAAGTGGCTGTTGCTAGTTGACCACATGGAAAATCAAGGGACCACGTCAGAATCAACGTTTTTGCTACTGCATAGTCTAGTAGTTAGTAAGATTTATGAACTATAGTTGTTGTTATGGGCTACCCAATATTATGACATTTGAATTACTGCACAATTATGAAACTAAACTGACATTATTGTGTCCTAGGGTATTTGGATGATAAATAACTTCAGAATTTGTTGGCATCTTGTATATTCGGTTCTGTTTGTTGTAAGATACATGCAGTTCAAACATGATATGAGTTGAAGAGTCCATGAGTTTAAATAATGTTTTCATTCCTTGACTATTTCAATTAGTTCCCTCACAGTATGAAGCAAGCCACATTATGTTTTTATTACTTAGTCTTGGGTTTAAAAAATATTTTCAACAAGATTGTCCTCCCCTCAAGGCCATAACTGCATCAAGTCTTAACTGATTATGAGTTGGTTGGCTACTCACAAACTTGATTAGTAGCTTTTCGTTCATCTTCATTTTGTTTGGCCAACTTCATCTTAATCTATGCTGCCTTGTTTTGTTCTTCAGTTGGCGATTTGAATCATTTGATTTCTGCAACCATGAGTGGGGTGACTTGCTGTCTCCGATTCCCTGGTCAACTCAATTCTGATCTCAGGAAGCTTGCTGTCAACCTTATCCCCTTCCCTCGTTTACACTTTTTCATGGTTGGCTTTGCTCCTCTGACCTCTCGTGGGTCTCAGCAATATCGTGCTCTTACAGTCCCAGAGTTGACCCAACAAATGTGGGATGCAAAGAACATGATGTGTGCTGCTGACCCACGTCATGGACGCTACCTGACTGCATCAGCCATGTTCAGAGGCAAGATGAGCACCAAGGAAGTTGATGAACAAATGATCAATGTCCAAAACAAGAACTCTTCCTACTTTGTTGAGTGGATTCCCAACAATGTAAAATCAAGCGTCTGTGACATCCCACCTAGAGGGCTCTCAATGGCATCAACCTTCATTGGCAACTCAACATCCATCCAGGAAATGTTCAGGAGAGTGAGCGAACAATTCACAGCTATGTTCAGGAGAAAGGCTTTCTTGCACTGGTATACCGGGGAAGGAATGGATGAAATGGAGTTCACAGAAGCCGAGAGCAACATGAATGACCTTGTTTCTGAATACCAGCAGTACCAGGATGCTACCGCAGATGATGAAGGTGAATACGAGGAAGAGTATGAAGAGGAGCCAATGTGAGGTTTACTTGAGATGATAGAGATGGACCCATTATATGCTATATAAATCCAGTATGGACTGCCAAATGTTTTCCTGTTGGCTTCCGGTTAATTCTGTTTTGGGAGATAAAAAACATACTAGTTTTTGGATCTGGCTAATTTTGGAGAGAGATGAGAGGTTTGAGAGATGATGCTGCACATGGGTGAGGCGGTATATATTCTGTACTGTTGTGTTGTCCTTTACCTACTCTATGTTTGTCTAGTTCTGCTTTATTTGCAGTTAAATTTCCACTTACGCTGTTATACGCATTATAGATATTTTCGACATCACCAGATCTTCTACTCATTCTAATTTTGGTTGATTTTATCTTGTATCAATGCATGGGTCCGTCTGTGTGATAAACCTTTTCTTTACAAAAACTATTTTGGAATTTTTTTAAAATATTACTAGATCACCTTTGTGTATTATTAATACTCTTTCTGTTTAACATAAGTCATTTCAAAAAAAGTGCTCCACAGTAGTATTCTTTCAATTATATTTCAGAAAACCGTCATCTAAATGGACTTAAATGCTCTGTACGGTTGTGTGCAAGAAATAATGGTCGATGTATTGGGAAATCTTGTTTCTTGTTTTTAATTTTTGGTGAATTTTAATCTTGTTTAGGCATTGTTGAAGAAGCAATAATTTTCAAACTAGAATGCGGCTACTGCGTGTCATGACGGACCGTAGAAACTTTACTTCAACTCAAACCAAAACAAAAAATAGGCAAATGGACCAACTGAACCACAATGTAAAATTTAAATCTTAAGGACACACAAGATGATTTTTATTAGACTCCGAGGCAAAATTCAAATAAAATTTAGCTCCGTCCAGAAGCTTTGTGCATAGGATATTAAACAGAATTGTGTCCAAAGAAGACGGGTAATCATAGAGACAGAATAATAACATCACAAAGATCTGTTCTTGTTCTATAGAGATCTTGTCCGTTCACTCCTCTCTTCCTTCTAAGTTTACATTTAGAAACTGGTCCGAACCACTTTATATGGCAAATTTTTTTGAAAGAAAAAAAAAAGACAAATTACTCTGGTTAACTAGCTAATTTTCATCATATTTATGGCATGCTAGACTAAGTTATTGAAATTTTATATTATTGAAGTTTATGTCAAAGCATGATTATTTTTATCTTGATGATAAAAATAACAAATATCAAATTTGTACACAAGCAAAAATGACATAAAAACTTTTTCAAAAGTTGCAAGAAGTACCCATTTACTTGGACTCATGCATTCAGATATATGTCAATTAAATGCTATCTTAATAAGAGGTGGTAAAAGGTACTTTAAACTTTCATTGATGATCACTCACATTACATGTATGTGTATTTAATGAGAACTAAAAATGAGGCGTTTGATAAATTCGAAGTGTTTAAAGTAATGTTGAATATCAAAAGGAAAACACAGATCAAAATTCTGCTAAATGATAGAGGATATAAATATTTTTGTGAATTATTCTCATAATATTGTGAAAAATTGGAATAATTTACCAACAAACCACTCCTTATTCTTCACAACAAAATAGATAGGTTGAAAGGACAAATAGAAATTTTGTTGAAATAGTTTATTGCATGTTATTAACTTCTGTTCTACCTAATAATTTTTGGGGCGAATGTTTTTTAACATCATGTCATATATGCAATCAAACTCCTTCAAAGAAATTTATTATTTCTTCATAGGAGAAATGGAATGTTAAGAAAGCCAACATTGGATACATTAATTACAACAAGGTACCAGACCCATAAATGACTACAATTTGGTCAAGAGGCATCAAACTTGTATTTGTTGACTCACAAAACTCCAAAGTGTATAGATATTAGATTTAAAAGTGAATACAATTGTTGAATCAATAATACACGTTGAGTCATTTGAGTACAAATTTTTCTCAGATTCAATAGACAACAGCCAATTTTGGAAAAATTTGACATCTTCAAGCCAAATTCCAAAAGAGAAAACCGAAAGTAAACTAATGAAAATATGGAACTTCGTAGGATAAGCATAAGGAAAGAAAGTCATTTGGCTCAAATTCTACTGTCTACTTAATGGATGGTGATAGAATGAAAGTTCCTAATACGATTCCATTCTCTTGCATGTACAAGATGATCGTAAGCCATTTGAAGAGGCAATTATATTAAGAGATGTGGCATCTTGAAAATAAGCTATGAATGATAAGATGGATTTAATCTTGAACAGTGGAACATGGATATTGATAAATTTACCCCCTGATTCAAAACCTATAAGATGTAAATTTGTATTAAGGGAAAAATATAATACCAATATTTTTGTACAGGTTATTTCGATGCATATGCTCTGTTGCAAGAATAACATCCATAACAATATTGCATGCTTTAGTATCCGTTTATAACTTGTATTTGCACCAAATGGATGCTAAGACTGCCACAGTGATTTAATAGATGAAGTGTATGTGGAACAACTAAAAATTTTGTACTTCCTGAAAATGAGAAAAAAGTTTGTAAATTAGTTAAAAAAAAAAAAAGTCACCATACGATTTAAAGCACGCTCTTGAGTAATGGCACGGAACTTTGATATCATAATTCTATCCAAAGGCTTTAAGCTCAATCATGTTGATAAGTGTATGTATTCAATATGCACAAGGAAATATTGGGTCGTAATTTGTCTTTATGTAGATAATACATTGATATTTAGTATCTATAGAATCGAGAAAATAAAAGCTATTTGACTTCTATCTTTCAAATAAAAGATTAAAATGACGTTGATACTATTTTGAGGATCAAAGTAACTATAACTTCTATAGGATTTGTATCAAATCAAACTCCTCACATTGAAAAGATATTAAATCAATTCAATTATCTTAGCATTAAAGAATATTGTACTTCGTATGATTCTAATATAAAGTTAATTAAAAATAAAGGCCGTGTTAGTGCACAATTGGAATATGCTAGTGCCATTTAAAATATAATGTTCATATATTGTCCAAGACCTAATATAGCATTTGTTGTGTGTAAACTTTTGAGAAACCAAAGTAATCCTAGTGTTTATCGCTGAAAAGGTATTGCTAAAATTTTGTATTATCTTAAGAAAACTATCATTACGAATTACGTTTAGAAAGATATACGGATGCAAATTAGATAACGAGGGTAACTAATAGGAGAAATCCACTTCAAGTTGGATATTACACTTGGCAGTAATGCAATTAGAGATTTCAAAGAAGTAAATTTATATCTCACATCCGATTATAGAGTTTGAAGTTATTGCTTTAGCTGCAGCCAATAAGGAAGCAAAATGGCTACGAAATTTGTTTTAAAAAATATAGTAACGTAGATTTAGGTTTATCTTCAAAAAAATATATATATAGCAACGTGTATGATGGAAAATTTAGACATGTGTCTATGACATGTATATGTGAGAGAATTGATTTCAAATTGAGCTGTAACGATAGCGTTTGTGAAATTTGAAGTTAACTTAGTCAATTCTTTGACAAAAGCTCTTCCAAGATACCTGATACATTGACAAAAGATACCAATAATACTAGCCTAATTTTGACTTAGTATTGGTTACTCCTTCAAAGTTTAAAGGTTAAAAACAAGTTTAAAGTTCAAAGTTTTCCTACTTCTTCTTTTCTTTCTTTTTCCCCTTTTTTTTGTTTTTTCATACAAATTTCTTGAAGTTTATTGGTGAGTAAACAGTTGTCTATTTCATAAATATTAATCTCAATTCTCGAGGCAAGTTACATATTTTAAATTCATAATATTTATGTTTTTCTTTATTTTTTATTTTTAATTTTTTACCATATCGAATTTCACTATTGAAGTCATATGTTAAGATTTGGCCACCAAAATGTCATTCATTTTTTTTTTTTTACATAATTTAGACTTTTATTGCTAATAAATCGCTAAAAGGAAAATTCTAATTGAAGTACAATTGAGGGTCAGCAAATCATAATATATTCGATATTGATACCATATTACTTTTTCCTTTTGATTTTTCAAATAATTTATCATATAAAATCATTATTTTATTTAATTATGATCTATGCAAAGTTAATCTCACTGTAGTAATGCTCCCAAATGTCAGATGCACAGAAGGTACAACACGCATCTTTTATTTTTGGGATTTGGGATAATTCTTTTCCATCATTCAAAAAGCCATGAATGAAATGCACCTATAAAAGTTCGTAATAAAATTGAGATAAGAGTCAAAAAAGGCAAGCCCACTAAACCCTAAGGAAAGGGGTGGTCTAGAGCAAGCATGTGGATGAAAGGAATATACAAATTGACGTGAGACGATTTGAGGACATTGCGATCAACATGTGGGGGCCATGGTGACGGCTAGAATTGCGTGTGGACTTCTCAGTCGATCCCAGTTATGTAATCTAGTCAAGCTTCAAAATTAGATGCCCATGTGATCTACACATGGCAACTTTTGCAATTGCTCCCTAGGTCATGAATCATGTTTCCCATGACTTCATTTAGACTTTTTTTTTTTTTTTTTAAAAAAAGATGCTTCTTCAAAAATATTATTGTAATAATTTTAAAAAATCAGATAAATATGTATATAAAATAAAAAGATTATTAAAACATGTGTTTAAAATTTTATAAAAATATATTTTTGAAGAACAGTGTCAAACAATCACAATAATATGTAGAAAACAATATAAATGCAGCCAATAAATTTTTTGGATAGCGTCATTTGATATTTTTTGTTGGGGTTTTTCTTTTTTGTCAAGAGGTTCATAAAAATGAACACGAAACTAGAAAAACATAGTAAATATTAAAACCTCCTTTGAGGTAATCTTCTTTGACTTTCTATTGTTAGGTAACATGATAATTTTTCTTCATTTCTTGTAGATAAATCAACTTATGCATACTTATCAATATGGTTTGTTTGAGCTTTATACCTTTTGGGACAATAAACTTCCGAGGAGCTTTCTTAGAGCTTGCGCAAAAAGCTTTGGTGACAAAAATAGCTAGGTAGAGGGAGTAATTTGTTGTGATCAATGAGTTTTATGAAGGATGCTTTGAAAGTACTTTAATAAAGGAGGTCTTTCTTCGAGAAGAAAATAAAAATTTCTCAAAAAAAAAAAAAAAATAAAAGGGTCAAATTCTCTATTGGCTGGAAATCAAATATTTCTGGACACTTGGGAAATTCATTTTAATGTCTTTATAAAGTTCTTGTTCAAAAATTTCTTTAAAATAAAATTTTCCCTTAAATTTTTAAATATCATGTTGGCCCAAACAAATGGCCTTTATGGTTGGAGATAATTAAGTTAATTGGGCTTCAGATGGCATGTAAACCATTAATTGCACGCCTTTTTCCCCCCCTTCTTTTGGGAGCAAACCACATATTACACATCTTAAGGGAAGTGCATGAGAATTATCCAATTTTTTTTTTTTTTGGTACATAAAGCGATAAGATTTAGTCTAAATTCAAAAATCCAAGCCAACCCTATTAACAATAAAGAAGAAGGCTGCTGACTAATTGTTTAGAAACCCTTGAGCATGAATGTATATTTTTTGAGACCAAAAGGTTAATAATGCTGAATTTGTTATTATTCCTTTTTGTTATTCAGTGTTTTCTTCATGGCAAAGATAAGATACATTTCTGCGGATTTAAACTAGTTTTGATAATAATAAAAAAAAAAAACCGTGAAAATAATTAATCTACAAAAAATTGAAACTGTTGTAGCCTTTTACAAGCTGAAACTTCTTGAAAGTGAGAAGTTTAGGTAATAATTTTCTCTTTTAATTGGAAAAGATGGAAGATTTATATGTAGGCTCAATATGGATTAGAACACGAAAGCCATATGTGTCTAACACTATTTGTTAAAAGTAGAATGAGCTCAAATGATAAGATTGACATACAAATTTAATAATAATCAAAGATATCTGTAAAGGTTTGTCTAACAAGTGGCCTCAGTGGCCCTTGTTAATTGGAGCACAAACTGATCAAAATTATAAAAAATTTATAGTTAAATGTAATGGGAAAATGCTGTGTTGTATTAACGACTGTCCCTTGACACCATTAGAAAAATCCTACTATTAGTTATGCTGTTAATTAGTCTTGATAATGAATCATTTTGCAACCTTCTTTATGGAAACTGTTTTCAAAAGGAGGGAAAAATGAGCACACATTTAGCTCCAGCCACTTCCTTTTGTTCTGTTACTTTGTTAAAAAATAAATAAATAAATAAATAAAACCAAAATACTTATGAATTATAGCACCCCAAATTTCATTTTAAGTTCTTAAACCAAAATAGGGGCCCAAGGAATAAGGGTTTTTGAACGTTTTCACAAAATAAAAGTAAAACAGAGAGATGTTTGAAGCAATTTAGCAAGTAAACTGTCCTCGTCTCCTCATCATATAATCATTCTTTCAAATTTTTTTTTTCATGCTATGCAATTTAGCATTGTATATCTCAATTGAGATATTATTTTCATGAATAAATTTCGTTCAATGACAAGAAAAACAATGTTAATTCAAATAATATTGTTGTCATGATTAATATCAATTCACAAACTGGAGAAAAACAAATCGATGACTAAAGTTATTAGTAATGCGGTGGATTAACCACTAATGCCATACAATTTTCCAGCTCAAAAAGAAAAGATTATCCTACTCTCTCTAGTAGCATCTCCACTATGCATCCGATACCAGAATTGGAACCAACAAAATGACAAGAAATGCTTGTCAACCAGCAACAAGCACATCTTCAGCCCACAATGGGAAATTGCTAAAGAGACACCAAGGAGTTGAAAGAAAAAAAAGAGAAAAATAAATCACCAAAAGGAAGATGAGAACCTTTAGAAAGTCTCCACTACTGTTGTGGTCCAAAATGGAGTCGGATTCGTGTGTCTTTTGCTGGATGTCGGGTGAAGGAAAGATGCAGACATTTATTTACTAAAAGAAAATTAGATTGAACCCCTCCTCTTCTTTCTGTCCCAGAAAAGCCTATAGGAAAATGAGACACTGCAAATGGATCCAAAAGTCAAAATGATTTGCCACATTTCAAACATACAAAACTGCAGCCTAGTAGCGTAACCTTCCCTTGACAAGACATTGTGCAAAAACCATATCTGGTTAACTTGCCAGGTATCTTAAGATCTCCTAAACTCACTCCCTAGACCACATAAATTGTTTATCAAATCTGCCAAGTTACCAAAGATAATTCCATTGACGGCCTAAAAAAGGCAAAATGCTATCAACTTTGATATGCATTGATGTGTAAAAAGTTTTATACACGAGAATCATCTAATGGAAAGCACTCATTATGTGCAGTTTTTATGTTTGACTTCTTGGTAACTGCGGAAAATGATTGAAAAGAGTCCAGGGGGTTCAATTAGGGTCCTCTACGGTGAAGGGGACAGAGCAAATCATCTCGTAATTGCAGCAAAAAGTCTCTGTCTAAGCATCCATTTTATATGACTATTTCTTGAAAAGAACAAGCCACGCTGGGGAGTAGCACGGCCTCAATGGAAGATCTACATTTAGATGCAATCCTCTGATGCACCTGCAGGTCAACGCCATACATATGCTGAGAATATCATCAGTATAAATTTGACTTGCAAAGGAGGACCAATTGTCTTCGAAAGTCCAGTTGGTTTGGGACCTATCGACGACCATTTGCCCAGTGCCTATTGAAGTTTCCAGGTCGCACGTTAGGATTTTTATGGCCAAGATTCTGCTTTGGGATATCGTGCAACTCCATTACCTGTACTGTTCGTTGCCTCTTGGCTGTCATAGAATCCATAATACACAATTAGATCATACTGAAACTCCGGAAACAAATTACAGAATCACTGAATCATATATTTCATGAGTCCCGAAATTAAGGTTTAAAGGGGGATGAATCGATGAACTAACCGTTCTCAGCTTCCTGGTAGCGTTCTTGAAGCTTCCTTTTTGAGGCCTCTAGTTTTAATCGCACAGTCGCCTCGTCGGAGTACCTCAATTTCTAGTTTTAAAAGAAAATATAGAACAGTTAAAAAAAACTTCAGTCCACGATACCTATCTAAAATTAAAATGTCATCATTTACGACACTCACATTTTGTTGAGAAGGCAATTCCCTCATCTGAATTGTTCCCTTATCACATTTCAGCTGAGGCTTCGTCTGATATTGACCAAGACTTGGTTTTGTTGGTTGCCCTGGACCAGATTCACCAAATGAGAGTTTATCTAGTTTTGCAGCAGCCACTTGTTTCTTCATCACGGCCTCCTGTTTCTTTGTTACAGCTTCTTGTTTCTTCAGCTGTTCACCCTTCTGATCTTTCGGAGGGTTACTCAGCTCATCACGAATTTGCTGTTTCCGTTTTGGAACATTCTGGTTCTCCAGAGATGGCTTTCTGCCATTTTCACGGTTCTTGTTGAATCCCCCACTGTTTCGAGGATCTGAAACACCATCCCCAAAAAAAATGATATATTACCATTAGTGGGGAATTCGGATAAAGAACCGAATAGCAAAAAGCAAACTAGAAAATCAGAATGACAGAAATTCAACTCACTTCCATCATCATCCATGCCATCAAAGAGCTTCATAGTTCACAATCCCGGAAAACACAATTATGCACTATCCAATCAGTACATAAGCCAAAAAGGAAAACAACTTGCTCATAGTATGGATAAATTAGGATAAACCTACCTGTGACAGCTCCATTGAAATATTCTGAGGTCCAAAAAGAAATCCTTCATCCAATGGAGGAGAAGGAAGCCCTTCCTCTTCGTCAACTAAATCAGACTTTTTCATAGACTCTGGGGTTCCTTCTGTGCCACCAAATCACAAGAAAAACCAGACTCATATTTCAGTGAGAATAGAACAATAGAATGGAAGCAAATTAAGCTTGGAGACAAGAGTCCTGAGATACCATTTGCAATAGCTGCTGTGACACTCATCCACTCATCTACCATTTGCACCCAGCCACTGCAATTCAAAGTGACAAAGAACAGAAAATGCGTAAGCTTTTGTTAAGCAGGGAAAATATACATGCTAAAGGAACTGCAGCCACCATTACTAAATAGAATGACAGGCAGAAACATCAAGGCTTGACTTCACCGAAGAGAGAGAGAGAGGAGGAATCTCTGCTGCTCATATGCTTTCGATCAGAAACAGTATATCCAGAATGGTGAAAAATTGAAAGGCAAGATGCAGAAAAAGTTTAGACACATGGAGAAGTAAACCAATGTCTTGTTAACAATTATTATGAGAACTGCTAAGAATGATACAGAGATCGACAAGTTTAAAAATCAAGCATTTAGTGCTGTGCATCCAGATGTGTCAATACAACAAAATCCCATTTTTACATGAAGAGAAACATTCGTATAAAAGCATGAAAATATTGCTAGCAATAATTGCAGTTCACATCATATCGTTTAAAACAGGATCAACATGCAGGTGTTTCATACTCGACAAGTGTCTTCGCAAGCAGCCTAATCTGCTTTGATCCATGTCTCCGAAGAGCATTAACGGACTTTCCAATCTCTGTTGCCTGAAGTAAAAACATTCCAATTAAGTGCCATACGGCAGCACACATGTAACAAGATCAAAGAAATCTTAACGAGTTCGGTGACAAATGGCAAGAAAAATCTAGTAACAAGCTAAAGATTTACTCAAACCTTTAAAATCTCCACGGACAAAACCATAATTTGCAGCCTTCTCAAAGAATCAAACAATACTGAATCGGACTGTTGCAAAAGAGCACCATCAATCAAAACCAGACAATAAAATGAAAACAGAAAATAATAAACCAATCAACACAAATAATGACATGAACATCATTTGAGCAACATGAAGCAACACATACACTCAAACCACATAAACTAACCTGCACAAGGAAAAAAGAAATGTTTACTTGGATCTACCAAAAAAAAAAAAAAATCCTAAGGAAATTCCACATTCTTTTTAGGGAATTTATCAAACAGAAGATAATTAAACATGCTGAATGGAAATTTTAGGCCGCATACCACCTCCAGAACCAAAAAAGCTCTTTCCACCGAATCTCAACGCAACACAACATTTCAAACTATTTTAAATTCATCAACCAAAATACCCTACAAATAACAAATAACTAAGAAAAAAAAAACATAAACATGTAACTGCTGTAACATAAAAAGTGAACTGAATAAAATAGGGTGGAGAAAAACCTCATCTTCGCTGTTTTCAAGAATCTCTTTGATTCTCATGACCTCTCCAAAATTCTGAGACTCTTCCTCAATCTCATCAGTCAATGCCTCAGCTTCCCCATAGCTGTAATTGCTAACCTGATGATTCACATTCCTTTCCATCTCTCCTGCATCACCATCACCATAACTATCAATCCCAATACAATTCACCTTGCTTTCTTTACTCCAACCAGCATCCTCAACGTCGTTTCCCCTATTAAATCCACTATTACACTTGGCTTCCTCCTCCTCCTCTTCTTCTCCTTCCCCATCACATCCAGCATCCGGGACCTTTAATTCTAGCTGATCACAGCCAAAACACTTGGTTACTTTACATGTAAAAAGCATTTCAGCAATTCGATCCCTTCTCAGCTTGAACTCTTTTGGACAATCAATTGCAGCAACCATAATTGCTCTCTCAATTATACAAAAGATATCTGAATTTGCAGTCAAAAAATAGTCCCTCCATTTATCAAGATGCCCTGAAATCTTGCCCATCACTGAAGAATCAAGGTCCTCAAACGGCCTCAAAATTAAGTTCTGATCACAACCCAGATATGAAAATCGAGTCTTTATCAAGTCCCAGGTATCAAAATCTAATCTTTATCAGATCTAGATGAAGCCCAGAAATCAAAAGACTCAAATTTCAATACAGTTCTTGCCAAGAAAACAAGAAGAAAAAGACTAAAACTTCTCAGAATCCTTCAGTTTTGACTCAGAAGTTCGATGGAGAGTGATTATATCTGATGAAACAAATTACCAGTTACTTTTTCAGATGATCAGATATCAACAACAGTTTATAAGGAATGCAAAGAAAAAAGGAATATTTTATAATTAATTCCAGAACAATATAATCCTAATAAATCTATACAAGCTTATCTATTCAGAAAATATATGTATAAATCTCTCTGGGAATAAAAAAAGAAAAATTTAAATCCTAAAACAGGGTTTTTATCAGGAGGAGGAGATGAAATTGGAATACAGATATATTCCAGAAATAATGAATGGAGGAATCCAGAAAAAGTCACTATGTCCTAATTGAAGGAATGAAATTCCAGGAAGAATATTATCTTAAAGTTCGGATTTTTATGTTTTTGTTTTAGTTAGAATTTTATTTTATTTTCCTCACTCTCTCTCTCTCTCCAGAATATGGTAATTAGGATTGGAAGAGGTGCTGTTGAGAGGAAGGAATGTGAGAAAAGTGTTGTTGATTTTATTTTATTTTATTTTGTTTTGTTTTGTTTTTCTGTTATTTTATAATATTTATTTTATGGGGGGATTAAGGGTGAAAACCAAGGGCAGGTGATCAGCACCAAGAGCGGGTTCAAAGAAGCTTCAAAGCGGTTTTACTTTGCATAAATAAATATATATATATATATATATATATATATATATATATATATACATTTTCTTGGTCCAACACCACTTAAAATACTAGTACTAGAACAATTCAACTGGGATACATGTATTTCCCCCATTGACGAAAGAAAAGAAAAAGGAAAAACAATGGAGAAAGGTGGATTGGTAGTTGTATAATTTTGACACCCATGGGTGGAAATGTCAACATTTTTGAGCCATCATTTTGATTCTTGGAAATTGACTTCTTTTTTTTGTTTTTTGGGGACATGAAAAGAACCAAGCTAAGAGATCTAAATTCGTGATTTAATTAGGTTTGATCTTTTGATAATGGAAAAGTATAAGCAAAAAGAGTGGAAGTATTTAAAAAAATTATATTTGAAATATCAGTTAATTCTATTCATTTTAATGTTCTTTTCTTGGAAATATGGGTGGTTTGATTATTTTGGTACATATAATTTTTCGCTGCACTAAAAATCTATTTAATCGTGATCAAGCAAAAATAATATTAGAAAAATTAAGTATTGGTCATTTGAGAGAAAAATTAAATAATAAAAATGGAAAAGAATAAGACAAAAGTAACTTAATAACGATATTGACACTGTATGAAAATTATTATCATGTTAATTTGTCATATTATTATTTAATATCGTTAAAAGTTAGTTTTTCATTGTAATTAAAGTGAAAAATTATACATTGCAATCATTTATGTAGAATCTTGCGCCTACCAATTCATGGAAATAAAATTAAATGTATAAAACCAACAAATCCATACTTTTTGTAGAGAGAATAAAAAATTTTACTCTTCAAAAGAATAATATTAAACTTCAATCAAATACGTTTTACCCTTCATTTTCTTGATAAAAAAACACTTCATATTTTTGTTAATGTTCAGTAAGTAAGCCCATTTTGATTTGGAAATTATAAAACATTTTTTTATTCCCTTATAACTTAAAAAGGAAAAAGCCCTCACAACCTTGATATTTTATTCTTGTTTCAAACTTTGTTATAATTTTGAACATACCAAGGTGTTTGAACCTTATTATATAAAACAAAGGTTGTTATATTTTTTTTAATTTTTAATTTTTATTTATTTATTTATCATCATCATTATTATTATATTTGGTTTGAAGGAGGTGGTTTGGGGTTTCTTGAAAAAGGAGTATGGGAAGACTTGGGAATGCTATTGCTAGGACGCGCTTTCACGTGTTGGTCTGCGTTTATTTTTGTGGACTGTGTTGACTGTGTGTGATTGTCTGAACCAGACGGTACCATTTATTGGTTAAACTCGTGTTTGGCAGTTAGCGATTTTTTTATTTAACAGAATACTCGGCGACTCGCTATCGGTTCAACTCGGCTACGCTTTTGCTAAACTCAAGTGACTGTGAAGACAAAAAAAAAATCGCAAGGAAAACGGCCAGCCGTATGTGGGACCCAATCATCTTTTGGTGTGGTCCCATGGATAGGCCCAACTCTTCTCCTCCTCTTAATCTCCTTTTTGTTTTTCTCTTTTGGAATTTCTTTTAGGGTTAATTACACTTTGCCCCCTTGAACTTGGGGGTAATCACACTTTTTCCCCTGAACTTTGATTATCTACACCTTGCCCCTTGTGATGACTAGTCAAACGTTAATAAAAACGTTTTCGTCCAAAAAATAATGAAATGACATTAATGCCCCTTAACAATAATTACAATTTACCTCCCTAAACTTGGGGTAAAGTAACACTTTGCCCCTAAACTTAATGCACACACACTCACACTCACACACTCTATTCCTTGTGAAGATCAGCCAATAGTTAAAAATAATATATATGTGTTTGTGCGTGTGTGTATATACATACATACATAGATACACACACACACATATACATATACATACGCGCACACACACATACATACATGTATGTATGCATATATTTGGCATATATGCACTAATATTTGTGTTTTTAATTTAACTACAACTTTCTTCTTTTTACATTGATATTTAGTTTTTGAATAATTTTAATATATAAATACATTTATTTCAAATTTTTGTATTGTAATATTGGGCTACATTTCTCAAAGTGAGTTTCTGCTTTGAAATTTTAATACATAGTTTGTTGTATATTACTTATATTTATATAAATTTTCTATGAAAATTGGGTGATTTTTTAAATTTTATATTGTGTTAATTATATTATTATGTATGCATTTTAATCATTTTCCTTTTATTATGGCCATATAATCACTCTGTGCGAGTATCATTTTCATTTATTTATATTTTTGGACAAAAATATTATTTCTAACTATTGGCCGATCTTCACTAGAAACACAGAGAGAGAGAGTGTGTGTGTGTGTAATGTTAGGTTTGGGGCAAAGCGTTACTTTTGTATTATAACAACTATTCAAAATTGATAGTTTGTTAAGTTTTAATTTTTCATTTAATTTGTTATCACTATTTTTTAAATGCACATTTTGAATAAATACTTACAAATTTGTGTTTCTTTCTAATTTATTATATTAATTTAATATTATAAAAACAAAATAAATGTATAAGTGTGATTATATATTATACAGTACAAAAAGATTAAATTAAAGAGCTAGCTACATCTCAAAAAAGGTAAATTATATATATATATAAATTAAAGAAATTTTTCTGAAGCTACATCATTGTTTAAAATATTGAATGGCTTACATTTATTTAAAAATTTATCTTAGAACAAAATGTGTTTGGCTTTAGAAATTTATGTAAATAATAAAAGTTTATAATTAATTTAAATATATTTAAAATAAACTTGTAAGTTTTTAAACACAAAAGGAAAAATAACGGATAAGGGTATTTTAATCACAACAAAACATGAGCTTATGTCTCTCCATTAAATAGTGTTGATGATGTTAACATAGGAGGGGGCAAAATCTGTTTATGTTGGGAGTTTTGAACAAATTGTAAATAATGCCTATATTTAAGGAGGGCAAAGTGTAATTAATCTATTACTAGCAAGGGTGTTTTTGTCAACCAATTTTTTACCCAATTTTTGTCCGTTACAAGCTGCAATTTCCGTTAAAGTCAGGGGGCAAAATGTAGATAATCAACGTTCAGGGGGTAAAGTGTGATTGCCCCCCAAGTTCAGGGGGGCAAAGTGTAATTAACCCTTTGTTTTAATATAATTTTGGAATTTGTGGCGAACAAATAATATGTCAAATATGGAAGGACTTAAATGAGAATATAAGCATATGAATTTGATAAGTAGTAGTTAATATTATCATTAATGATATAATTAATTTGATAAAGTTTATGTATGTACCATCGTTATAGTCTGAGATACAACTGCAGATATAAGCATGTGGTAAGGATGTTGTAATCACCTATATGTGTGATTTTAATTTTTAATCCAACCAATGCATAATTCAGAAAAATAAAATTCAACTAGTACTCATTAATGATGTGAAAGTATTAAATATTTTTAACTATATAGAGAACCAATATTGACAATTGTGTATCTCTCTTTTTAGCAATAATTTAGTGAGGATTTTGAATAATTACAATTTATAGATTTATTTCTTATGCAAAAAACGAGATTATTAACCTCTTATCATAGAGGTTCCGTTGAGCATCGTGAACAAAATGATGTTGAATTTTGTATTTTCTCATTTTGAGAGCTGACCGCTATGAACAAGGGAATGGCCAGATAACATGAGTGATGTATTATAAAACTTCTCCAATATTACAACTCTTAAGTTTGGGTGAAAAATAAAATTTTTTGCAAGTTTTTAGTAGCACTTTATTCTTGTTTTAATTGCAAATAAAATTGAAATTAAGGTTGTTTATTATTGAATATTTGAATTTAGTACCTCTGATTCTATAATATATTAATGAGATAAAGGGCGAGTACACCCCAATTTTATCATTTTTTGAAGTTTTTACATTACCATTTTCACTAAGAATAAATTTGTATAATCATCTCATAAAATATTACCAATAACTTCTCATAAAATTTTTAGAAAAATTTACAACTATCTCATCATATTTTAGGAAACTGAAAGCCTAATTTTTTTGAGAAAAATGGTTATTTCTTTAAACTATGCTCACAAAAGCAGTATATTTCATTTTAAAATATTATTTGATTAGAAGGCGCATAAAATGTGCCAAAATTACTAGTGCATTAATAATATATTAATAGGATTGCAAATTAACAATGAACAAAACGTTTAATGATATTAAATTTTGTTCTGAAGGGTATTGACATGGTCAAAACAAGAGGCCACTTAAGATAATTTGTTCGACCAGTTCAAAAAAAAAAAAAAGATAATTTGTTCGATGACAAAAATTAAAAAAAAAATGCTTTTACTTTCTTTATCACTTTACTAGAACTTGCATGTATAGTCACATCGACGAATAAATACCAAGACACGACAAAATTTATTCTTTGTCATCTCACTAGATATAGATGGGCACCATGTAAAAACACATGATGGATTGGTAAGCGTCTTTCTTTTGTCTAATAGAAACCACAAAGATAAGGATAATGATACAATCATCCCCATAAATCAAAGCACGTGACTTTACGAGGGAACAGTTGAAACAAGAAGGATGAAATTCTGGAAAACAGGGCTCAACTTTAGCTAAAAAGTTTTATAAAGGTAGATAATTGATTACAGGGATAATTTCACGTACCTCCTTCTAAATTTTTGATAATTTCACTAACTTCCTTCTCACATTTAAAAAATAATACTTACCATCTCTTATTTCATATTTCGTTTAACAATTTCAGCCTAAAACATTTAATTTGACTTAAAAAATTAATTTTAAAGCAAAAGTAATATTTTCTTCCATGATTTTACCCTTCTCATGGCCTACAGCAAAAGTTTTATTAGAAAATCTTTCATTTTTCAGTTTCTTAAAGCAACAAGGGTACCATGAACTCTTTCTTCAATTTTCTTTATTTCTCTAAGGATGCAAATAAAAACCACCTTACTGGTGGTGTCTTGACTTGAAGATTCCTTCACACAGTAACCTTGTAGTTCGTTAATTACCAGAGCATTTTTTGCTTCCAACACTTTATTAAGTTTCCTTTAGGCCATTATTAATTAGTAGAGGACTATTTTAAAACCTAAAGACTGTAGAGTTGATATGAAATTCTCATGTTCCTACGGTAGCCAAGATGACTGTCACAAACACTTTAAATGCTAAGGCTTTCTCCAACTAGGCAATAAGTAAGAATAAACTACAAAAAGGTTCATTATTTGCTATAAAGATATGCCAATTAAAGTAGTAATTAAAAAATTATCAATTTTATCGATTGCCAAGAAATTAAAATAGTAATTAAAAAATTCTGGGTCCAAAACTATTGAAATTAGGATGCAAGATTTCTTTCAAACCTTTCTCTACATTATTGGTTCACCCATACAAGTCCAAAACCACAAAGCAAATTCAGACAATGCCAACCTTTCTTAATATTTTTTTCCCATTTTCAATTTTTCCAGTAGTGCTCAAAAGTTTTAAAAGAAAAAATCAATGGCCAATACTATTAAGCAAAGAGAGCTGGATTAAACTACAGTAGTTAGGATTTAAGGTCCTCATTTTATCAAGTAGTATCTAACACATAGGTGACTTATCGTCATTAACTTAAACAAACTTAATAAAACTCTATCATTAAGTGACTTCACATGATTTTTTTAAACAAAATAGCTCTGGCATTATATAACCAAGCAAAGAATTGTATATTAATTACTAAAGCCATTTGATTGCCAATCCATGAGTGAGAATGTGCTTTACACTGAAGCAGCAGGATGAATATCCACTTGACATCTTAATCTAACCTCCTCCTTGCTTAATAAATGTATGTTACGGTGGAAGAATCAAAACCGTACAATTCGCAGCCAAAATTTAACCATAAAAAATAGAATAATAGTAACGTCAAAGAACGTCAAAGATGCTGTGATATTTAATGTTACAGACATTTAACGTAACCTGTTATCACTTGTCAATATTAACTTAACATAATTTTAAAAGAGTTCTATATTATCTCAACTTACTAAAAAAATATTCTTTTAAATTAATACTAATTTAACTTAATTTTTCAAGAGTCTCACATCATCCTAACTTACTAAAAATAAAAATCTAAAATAGTTATTAAGATATAAAAAGTTAATCGTAATTTTCTTTAACAAATAAAAATCATAGTTACTATTATTTTCTTAATTTAATTAAAATCCTAAATTCTAAAATCATAAACCCTACACCCTAAATCTTGAACCCTAAATCCTAACTCCTAAACCCCAATTCAAAAGTAAATATAAAATCTAGTAATGAAAATGTTAGCAAAATTTTTTTTCCCTAGGATGCAACAAAAAAAAAACTAAATTATACTTACGTAATAATAAACTAGTAATACAGGTTACAGGTAGGATAAGAGTTTGTAATTGACAATGACTTTTATATGGTTAAGATATGTTTGTAACTAATAATCTAGTTACAGTCATTGACAATGCTATTTTCTTAAAAAATAAATGCAAATCAAACCGCCTCCTTCCAGGACATAATAATGGATTCTACAGCAGATGTCTTTTCAATTTGGAAATAAAAAGGAAAAGGTATGATCTATCCAAAGCCAACAAGCGTCACGGATGCCATGGAATTGATATGAACAATGGAATTGAGCAGCACAATGAAAAGCCGTTCAGAAAAACTCCAGTGAGTTCTTAAGCACTTAAGTTAAAGATTAAAGTTGATTTACTTTAAATTTTTGGCTGATATATTAATAAGATAATAGATTGTTTTAGGAGGGCATTTATGCCAAATCATCTATTTTGATGGTGACTGTGTACCATAGACTCCATAAGAGAGGTAAATGTTATTTTTTAAATATGAGGAAAGTTCAGTAAAATTGTCATAAATTGGGAAGGAAGTATGTGAAATTATTCCTTACTTATAATTAAGTCTCGGTAGTTGAAAGTGGAAAATTCTTTTCTGCAAACTCCTCAATAAACTCTCTTTATCTTTATTAGATAATCGTCATCAAATTTGCAGATCCACGTGTTTTGTGCCCCACTTGTTTTGCATCAAACGAGAGACTTATTAAGGATTTTTGTAATAGAATTTAATTGCTGGATGAAAATTATAGAAGAAAATTTTCCCCAAGGGAAATAAACTGGTTGAAAAAAATTAGAAAGTTGAGCGTAGGTTAGGAGTTCAAATCCCATAAACATAAATTCCCTTTCATCTATTGTAATTGTTTAGGTTTGATAAGATAAAAAAAAAAGGTGCTTTTAAATTTGGATATATTACTTTAATTTTCTACAAATTTTTAGTGGGATATTACTTTTCTACAATGTTATATGCTTTATTTAGACGTAATCAATTTACAATTTTTTGTCCTACTTTACTTGTTAGTAGTTACGTAATCAATTACTTACCATTTAGCTTGTAACCGGTCTAAATTGATGAGTCAATTTAGAGTTACATTGCAAATTTGGACCTATAATAAAGTCAAAAAAACTAACCTTGAATTTCCGACGACGAAAGTGCAGGTAGCATTTTAATTCCAAAGACCAATAAAAGTGCTTCAATTTTCCTGGCCAAAAATGAATGTGATTCTTAGATTTCTCGTTGTATAATGAAGAGTCAAAGTCCGAATTGACCTCGTAATCAGTGGCAATAAAAGACACCAGTCTTCCCAATAAAAACAATACCAAAAGTCAAAAAAAAGAGTCGAAATTATATATCTTGTTTAAAAATTGGTGCTTTGAGTTTTTTAAATATCTATAACCTTTTGTATTATTTATGAATTCTTAAGACTCTCGTATCAAGATTCCAGAGATTTTCAAACTATTTATAAAGTTCATGAACTCCTCCACCCATTACTAATTAAATTTAAAATAGAAGTTTATAATTTTTAACATGGTATCAGAGTTAGGCTTTGAGCTTTATTTTCACTTTCACATGCGACTCGATTCTTTCTTAGTCCGTTTCATTTGGGCTTTTGTCAATCGTTCGTTTCATTTCTTGGGCTCTCTTGAATCTGAGTCACCTGTGAAGGGAAGTGTTAAGAGTCCTACACTGAAATCCCAAAGATTTCCAAACTAATATATAAGCTTCATTGGTAACCCTAGTTATTACCAATTAGTTTTGAGATAAAAATCTATGATCTTTAACACAAATAATTAACTTCAGCTATTTCTTTTGAGTACCTTATTCGATGATCGCTCAGTCCTGCATACAAAATAGTTTTTGATTGGCTGCTCATACGCCCTACTGCCTATCGTGGGACTATATACCAACAATGATTCTAAACCTCTTTTCATGCCAATGTTCATGCATGTCAAGCCGTTAAATTTTTCCCTGGTTCTATTTTCGTATTATTTGCAAGTCATACTTCATTAATTCTTAAATTGCGTTTGGTAGGGTGATAGGAGTTCGGTACGAGTGTGAAATGGTGGCAATGAGACACACCTACCAACGGATTCCCAGTTATGCCAATATGCTCCCAAGTGAGTTGTGTAGAGTGTGAATTCTTGGTTTTCATTTGTTTTAGACCCCTAATTTCTTGCAGTATTTTCAAGTGTTATTGTCAACCTATTTGACCTAATGTCTTGCAACTCCCTTTATATTTTACCCTTGGTCGGAAAGGACTTTTGGTTATCCTTGTAGAGTGACCTTAGAGGTGGGTTATTCCAAGGTGAGCAAAGTTGGTCCAAACACATCAATATGACATCAAAACAAAAGGGAGAATTATAATTTTGGTTTCATATATTTAGACTACCCTCAATTAGTCATATTTTGCTTCCACCAAAATTGTTTCTACTATTTTGTAGCTATTTAACTTTTGTTCCTTTTGTTTTAATTCTAGCATACTTTTTTTTTTTTTTGAAAACCCATAACACTTCATTAATAGGAAATCATTACAAATATATATATTTCTGCAATTGCCCGGCTTGAGTCAAGTTATCCACAGACATTACAACATTCCTTGGAACTTTCTGAACTTTTACATATTGAAACAACGAAAAGAAATAAAAAAGATCCTGTAAGATAGAACAAACATTGACTGAAGCATTTTTAGGCTTAAAAAGATAATGGAAAAGCAATAAACTATCCGTCTTGATGATCACTCTTTGCAGCTGAAGGGAAATAGCAGCTTTAATTCCAAGTAGACAAGCCATAGCTTCTGCCTATAAGGATGCAGACACATGTATAATTGAAGCAACTTTGGCCCGCATGACTTTTGAAATGTCTACTATCAACCATCCTGCTGATGCTTTCAATAATTTGGTATTAAAACTCCCATTTATTAAAATCTGATAAGTAGCTAAATCTATTTGATCAATGTCCAAACAATCATTAGCAGGCAGTGCTCTTGTGGATGAATGAATCCTCCTCAGTCATTGTTGAATTAGCACTGTATGTTCTTTTTGAAGGGTCAATAAATTTATATCTGTATAAGCCCTCCTCAAAATCTCTTCAGGATGCACTTCCACATCTCGCCAAATCCAAATTTGTCGAGAAATACAAATAAAAACAACAATAAGCTGCACGTCCGGGGCATTTGTAAACCAATCAACGATCCAGACATGAAAAGGAACAGAAGGAGCAGCATCAAAATCAAATCCAAGCATTGACATATGCCAAACTACCTTAGACTTGACACAGTCAAGAAAAAGATGATTAGATGATTCCTCTGAGCAATTGTATCGAAAGCATCTAGGAGAATTCCACGCGGCCTCTCCTAAACAAAGCCATATGAATAGGACATGCATTAGATACACTACGCCATATAAAGAATTGATATTTGTGAGTATATCCCGTTTCTATAAAACTAGGGTAAGAATCGGTCGGTAATAATTCAGTAATTTGAAATCAGTCAATTTCATATCTTTCTTTTTAAATTTATGCATTAAATTCAATTTCGATTTCACTTAATACCAAACTGAATTCAATTTTGAAATCAATTCGGTAAACCAGTATATTAATTTAGTAACCAAACTTAAAAAAAATTCAAAATTAAAAAGGCTGAAAAGCATTATGCATGCATCAGATCCTTGTGTTTGGTTCCTTATTAGAGTAGAATTTTTGTGGAAGTAGGGATATCAAATTACAATACCAATCAAGTCTAAATGCCTAAAGCTCATTAAGTTCAAACAAATGACAACAATTCAATACAACTTTTACAGTACCTAGAAAGCATTAGATGACACAAAATATAGAGTTCAATTCAAGGAAAATCTAGATCCAAATGCTACAAGCCAATACATTCCTTTTCTAATCTACTCTTGATTAATCAACTCTTGCGGTGTGGTCCCATGGGACAGGCCCATCTCTTCTCCTTGTTTTAATCTCCTTTTTCTTTCTTTTTCGGAATTTGTTTTATAATTTTGGAATTTGTGGCGAACAAATAATATGTCAAATATGGAGGGACTTAAATGAGAATATAAGCATATAAATTTGATAAGTAGTAGTTAATATTAGCATTAATGATATAATTAATTTGACAAATTTTATGTATGTACCATCATTATAGCCTGAGATGCAACTTCAGATATAAGCATGTGGTAAGGATGTTGTAATCACCTGTATGTGTAATTTTAATTTTTAATCCAACTTATGCCTAATTCAGAAAAACAAAATTCCAACTAGTACTCATTAATAATGTGAAAGTGTCAAATATTTTTAACTATATAGAGAACCAATATTGAAAATTGTGTATCTCTCTTCTTAGTAATAATTTGGTGAGGATTTTGAATAATTACAATTTATAGATTTATTTCTTATGCAAAAAAGGAGATTATTAGCCTCTTATGATAGAGGTTGCGTTGAGCATCGTGAACAAGTTGATGTTGAATTTTGTATTTTCTCATTTTGAGAGCTGACCGCTACGAACAAGGGAATGGCCATATAACATGAGTGATGTATTATAAAACTTCTCCAATATTACAACTCTTAAGTTTGGGTGAAAAATAAAAATTTTTGCAAGTTTTTAGTGGCACTTTATTCTTTTTTTAATTGCAAATAAAAGTGAAATAAAGGTTGTTTATTATTGAATATTTGAATTTAGTATCTTTGATTCTATAATATATTAATAAGATAAACGGGGAGCACACTTCAATTTTGTCATTTTTTTTTGGAGTTTTAATATTACCATTTTCATTGAGAATAAATTTGTATAATCATCTCATAAAATATTACCAATAACTTCTCATAAAATTTTTAGAAAGTTTTACAACTATCTCATCATATTTTAGGAAACTGAGAATACCACTAAATCCTTCAATACAATTAAATTATTCTTACACAGTCATAATGTTACAATTGGCTGATCTATTTATGCAATTTTTAGCCAGGAAACCACTAACAGCAAATGAAATGGTCGATAACATACATTATCTCATTTTGTTTTGGGCAGGATATGTTGAAACTCGTATTAAAATTTGGATAAGAAGATGTCAGATGTTTGCGATCGGACCTATAAGAACAAGACTCTTGAAGATTTATTCGGCAACTACTAACTATCAAAGGAATACGTTGAGAACGATCCATTTCTCAATTTTTCTTTAACATAATATATACCAGTTTGAACCACCCCACCCCTCCTTTCCCCCAACCAAAAAAAAAAAAAAAAGTAAGAGGGAAAAATGTCAATTACAAAAACAAAGAAAGAGTAATAAAAATATAATAAATTCACACTTAGTTTTCATTTTTATACACCCAAATAAGATATTCATTACATAATATATATGCATTCCAGTTAAAAATCCAAAAAACTACCCTTTAAAATAAAATAGAACAAATATCTAGAAATTTACTCTTTTGTTGGAATCACTAAGTAAGATAAACTAAATCTTCATTTTTTTTTTTTTTGTGAAGCAAGATAAGCTAAATCTGTCCATTCTTTTTAACAAATAGTACGTTAGTTCTTGTTCTTTGCAAGAAGATAATCCTATTCTTTAATCAATACAAAAAGCCGTGATGCGGACGTAAAACGTTCTGTGGATACGTTCTGTTCAATCTTGCGTGTTTCAGAATTTCGGGAATTCTTGCAAATTTTACGTGCTAAATACTATTGTACTTTCCATGATGTAGACTTTCGGGTTTGAATTTTTGCAGCAAGATGGCTTCCCCTTTTTTAAAGTAATCAAGATAAATTCCCGACAGTTGCCGATCGAAAAATTGAAGGGATAATTTCACATACCTCCCCTGAGGTTTGTCATAATTACACCTACCTCCCCTCAGGTTTTAAAAATTACACTTACACCCCCTGTGTTTATATTTTCTATAACAAAATAAGTCCATTTTGATAATGTAACCCAAAAATACCAACTAAATACCTTAAAATATCCTAAATTGCTTTTAAATTGGTTATCTCTTTCTTATTAATATATTTATTTGTAAAATTTTAATAGATAAAGTAAATTTTATTTCAAATTAATCAGATAACTGAGTTTTGAAGAAGTAATATTTGGTAAGAATTAAAATTTAAGATAAGATATAAATACTTTTGATATTTTTATAACTAATTAATTAATTTTTAAGGTTTATTTATCTTTTTTAAAAGCTATTAAGCATATTTTAAGGTGTTTGGTTGGTGTTTTTGGGTTACATTATTAAGATGGACTTGTTTTGTTATAAAAATATAAAAATAGGGGGTGTAAGTGTAATTTTCAAAACCTGAAGGGAGGTGAGAGTAATTATATAAAACCTCAAGGGAGGTATGTGAAATTATCCCAAAATTGAATTGTCTTGGGTGTGTTTCGTACAACAAATAGATAAATCACTAATGCTGGATGAGTCATCGGATCCTATCTCCATCCACATTAAATTCGTTTGCGGCTGCGTAAAACGTGTACAAAACTACCGACTTTGGTGGGAAAACTTGGATTATAATTTGTATAATCTTTCCCTCAATTATCATCCCTAGCTTTAGACATAGCATATTATATCCACACACACAGATATTGGTTGCATCTGGTGTCAATATTAATCATAATTCACCAAATATAGGATGTGAGATAACAAATTATTAGTTCTTATGCATTACATGACAATACACATAATTCATTTTATATTTTTCTGTGGACCATGCTTGTCATAGGCTCTCTCTCTCTCTCAAGACAACATCATCTAATAATTGAATAAGTTGATTGAAAATATCTTTATTTTATCATAAAATAGATAAAAACTAAATGCAATTCAAAGAAAATAGTTAATTAAGCATATAAAAACAATATAAAACTTAAGATTCAGCTTTGAGGATAAAATATAAATTTATGCCCAAAAAAAAATTTTCTACAAGCAATATTTACAATTGCAATAATTAGTTATCCATTGAAACTGGATTACTTTCTAAGTTATACTTTTACACATTATTAGAAGAAATGAAAGAAATAACATAATTGTTATTTTCTGTCTCAGTACTATCGTTGCCACCCTAATTTACAACTTTATTCCATTACACTATCTAATATACAGACCAATTTAGACTTACAGAATAAAAATAATTTCTTAACTTTGCTAAAACTCACCGATGCTCACTACGCAAACTTCATCAAGGAATATGAATATGAAGTTGCCAAAATAATTTCAAATAATTACTGAAGCTCATATATTGAAACAAACTTTGAAATATTACATATTAACCTTCTCAATATAAGTACTTCCACACACATTTACATTTTTAGTATGTTGAGTCGGTAGAAATGACATGTTGTACGCTGCTTGAATCTTTCCAAACTTATAAATAGTTAAACAATCATAATAAACAAATTACTCTGCTTACAATCATCTGCTAATTTTGTAATGAGCGTAGCATGACATCTTAGCATTTTACTTTCTTACCATATGGCTACTTGCACCATTTTTGGGAGAAGTTATATAGTTTAATTATATTGGTATAAGTTTTATGGCATTTGGGAGAAAGAAAAGTTTTAAAAAATAGTATAAATCTCCTGATTTCAGTGATACATTAAATATTTAATTTTAAGTCACATAGGAAGCTAAAAGAAATGACGGCTAGAAATTGGCTCAAGAGCGTTAGACCCTATTGTTAGTTTGGGCCAAGAAAATTCAACTCTTTATGCTCAAATTTTCTCGGACATTTTTTCTTATGTCCAAATATTTTCGACATATGATCTGAGCAATGAAGACCCTGTGATCCAAATTATGTGAGAGTGCAAGGCACAATTATTTTGACAATATTATATTTATTGCCTTAGAAATTTTGCAAGAGTCATATGTTGCATATCATGTCTTCAAAATTACAAGGAACAATTGTTTGACTAAAATGCTTCCAAAGAAGCATGGACCTTACATGATTCGTGCTAGAGCTAGTGATAGTACTTTCATGTGATCGTATATTTCAAAATTTTAATTTAATAACGAGTTCTTTTGAAGTGAAAGAATATGATGTGGACTCGAACTCATATAGAACTTAGATTTCAATGTATCATTTGAAGCTAGCTCATAAACCTTTCTTAGGTTAGAATTACTAACATCTATTGTTTTGACTTTTTAGTAATTTTTATAGTTTTTCATATTCTTTTAAGATTTTATGGTAGTATCTTCAACTTAAATGCTCTTGTATTAAAATTGTCCTAACAAACTACTCGGAATAATATCGAATTCTTTTCTTGAATGCGTTCAAAATTTTTTCCCTTGTTTTTCAGAAACAATTCCGAAGAATATCAAGTCTTCCCATACGTTTTATCCATGCGTTTTTTTTTTTTTTTGTCAAATTGTCAAAAAAAAAAAAAAAAAATCACGCAGGGATGCAACGTATGGGAAGACTTGATATTCTTCGGGATGGTTTCTTCACCGCACAAATTATCTTGTTATAATAGTATGCCAAACTGGAGAGGGAGTGAACAGACATTTAAGGGCCCTATATTTCTTGATTCCAATCGTTTCTGATAGGGACTGGGCCTTGTGAGTGCGTCTACATTGTTCATACACATTCATTAATCGTGAGTGATATTACAGGGACTTGGGACGGATTATTGATTTTGACTGAAACCAAAACAAAAATTTGAGATGTAAGTAAAGGGACAAATGTGAAATTGCAATTTTAATTAAGGTGGGCAAATGTGAACAACAATTGAAAGCGATACATATTTATTATGACGAACGGAAATGAGACTCAGTCTTGTTTCCCACGACCCTATTTGCATCTATATTGTTAGATTGAGTTAATTTATTCGTTTTAGTACATTACACTAATATTCTATTTTGAAGCCACTTTTTTAAATTTTGAGAAGGGCAAAAAAACTTCGCTAGACATTAAACTTTTTTCGATCGTAAAATGTTGACTTGTAAATTTTTTTTGGTTTCAAAAATATTTCTAAACTCATAAAATTGGTGTACTTATGCCCATTCCGTTAATTTTCACCGTTAAACCAGACGAAAAATTCAGCACATGTAACTCACATGCCAAATCCCATGGATAAATTTGTCTATTAAATTGTATTGTATTTCATCTTCGTCAAACACCATTTACTCCATGCTATCTCCATTTTTCAAAAAAAGAAAAATTCACTCCCCCAAAAATCACAGATTTCTCTAAAAACCATTCAAAAATTAGCCATACAATTCCATCCTACAATATATATCAGATGAAGTTCAAATCGGAAAAGAAAGCAGTGGCTTCTCTTCCAATTTCAATCCCCCCTAACCATTTCTTCCTCCTTATTCACTCCATCATAAGTAGCATAACACTCAAATTTATTCTTACTTTTGCCCATTTTGAATTCCATTTTCTTAGATTTGCATCTTCTCCACCTCTAACTTCTTCCTCTTCTTCTTTTACCTTTGGTAACAACAAGAAGAAGAAGAACAACAATATTAGTAATATTAACTAAAGGCATATTATCATCAATGAATATGACCCATTTGCCTCTTCTTTTGGATAAGATTTAGGTTTTATGCTATATACTTGAAAAAGATATGTTAAAGAGGATATTTTAGTGGCCGGACAAATTTACCCATGCGATTTGGTTTTTCCATCTGGTTTACCAATGAAATTTGATAGAATGAACATAAGTATATCAGTATTATGAGTCTAGTGACCTTTTTGAAGCTAAAAAAAGTTTGATGGTCAAAATTTTACGATAAAAAAAGTTTAATGACCGGAGGAGAATGAGATTTTCTAAAAAGCCATCAAGTGTCATGTGAGTACCATGCATAACATGAGATATAAATAAGTCTAAGAATTGCTTTGCTTTGTGCAATTGTATCAGCCAAAAAAAATACTTCGAGAAATTTTCAAATAGAGCGCCTAAATAAATTAAAACCTAACTTTTATTTCTGACCTCTAAATAAGATATGGTATATTATAATATAAAATTTCCAAAACAAGGACTTCCAAATCATTTTTAATTTTTTTTTTGTATCGCTAACTAACTTTGAAAAATCTTAGTATATTTATCCACAAGAAAAAAATTGTCATTTTGAACATTCAATAGAAACTCGCTTTCAATTTGTTTCTGGTCCATCTTTTCGCGTTGCTTGTACTTGCGTGTTTCACAATTTCATAGACATTTTCCGAGTTTCACGTGCTAAATAAGTGAGTTTTCATGATGATGACTTCAAAGTTAAATCTTTCAATCAAGATAAATTCTTGAAACGTATATGGTTCTGATTCTCTTACGTGTCACACGTAGAATAAATATGATAAATCTGTAGACTGAAGGCCGTGTTCATGGATGAGTCATCAGATCGCACCTCCAGCTGTCCGCGGAAAAAAAATATAGTTCTACTTCTGCCTACTCGCAGTTTGACGTCGCAGGTAAAATGTGTTAAAAGGATCAACTAGTATTTTTTTTTTTTTGGTAATAAAGAGAATATTTACAAATATACAAACAAACAAATTAATTAGGTCTTTCCCAACTAGTATTGCAATGTCCATTCCCAGTATTATTGGCTCTGTAACAGTACGTCATTTAAAGGCTAAATGCGGTCAGAGGTCAGAGGTTTAAATCTTAACTCTTATTAAAAATCCAAATATGTGTATAATGTACCTGTTTGGTCCGATGGTAACTCAGTTCTTATCAGTTCCTCCAGAGCTCAATTGAGCCCTCCTCTATAGTATAGGTTAGAAGTAGGATAGTATACTATTGATTATTGACAAAAAAAAAGTATTATTGGCTCCGTTTGTTTAGTTTAGTTTTTTAAAAATATATTTTTCAAAAATTTTAAACACTTTTTTAAATTAACTTTTTATTACACAAACACCTTTGTTGAGAAGAATTTTTAAAATTGTTACAATAATTTTTTCTAAAAAATACTTCAAAAATAACTATTCAAATGGAGCCATTATCTCCTGGTTAATTATGTTACTTAAATTTGAGTAATTGGAGACTCCTTTACTTAATTGGTATTGTAAAAGTAGGTAACTATAGTTAGGTGTTTCTAATCCTGTGTCCTCAAAAGATAAAATGTGAGTTTAATATTATTTTTTGTAAAAGAATAAACATTTTTCAAAAGAGTGAGAACAATTTAAAAAGCAATTGGTAATTTCAGATTTTTTACGAGAAAGTCAGCTCTTGGGTTTTTTATAGTTCTTAAGGGTACAAAGAATTTTTTAAAAAAAAAAGTACAAAGAATAAAAATTTTATATTGTCTAGTGCATCATGGTAGGAGTGTTCATGAACTTGATCTATGAGGGAAAATCTTGATACGAACTGGTATTACTAGTTCGACCCAAAAAAAAAAAAAAAAGGCGAATCGGTTCATCTTTATAGGGTAACTGGATGCTTGGTTACTATGAATATTATTAACATATTATGAGTATGAGTTTTGATGATTTCTCCTAATATGTTTAATTTAGTAATGGAATATGTATCATTATAAAGCTACTTGGTTGGTTTGCTTATGATGAGGAATTATTTTCTAGTAAATTTTAAATTTTTAAATCTTCGTCTATAATATATTTAAAATTTCTTGTTTTACATTTTTTTAAAGAAAATTTCTAAAATGGTTTCTTCAATTTTATAAAAAGCCATGCTCTAATTTGAGTTTTGTGCAAATGGTGACCATGAAAAACAAAAAAAAAAAGCAATTTTTATTTATTTTGGATTTTTCTCTTTAATTAAAAGGGTAAATGAGTTTGATAGAATAGTATTTTGGAAAAATCATAGAGACCCCAATTAATTTCATTCATTTGATTGAAGTAAATTAATTTAGCATTGTATACCTTAATTGAGATATTATTTTCATGAATAAATTTCATTCAATGACAAGAAAAACAATATTAATTCAAATTATATTGTCATGATTAATACAATTCACGAACTGGAGAGAAACATATCGATGACTAAAGTAATTATTAATGCGGTTGATTAACCGCAAATGCCATACAATTTTGTTTATTAATAATGCCTCATATAAACTATCTTGTCAGAGAAAGAGTTGGACATAAACTAATAGCGACCATGCTATTTTCTTAGCCTTATTTGAATCTAGTTGAGTCTAATTGAGGTAAAATCATCGGTTAGTTTAATTTTCAGGTACTTCAGATGCAAACACAAATTGGATCACCCTAAATGATAATTGCAACTTCAAGCGCTCAACTACATTTTGCAAATTTACAAATTACAAATTTATGGCAAGATGAATATTTTCCAACTCAAAAAGAAAAGATTATCCTACTCTCTCTGGTAGCATCTCCACTAGGCATCCGATACCAAAGTTGGAACCAATAGCTACAAAATGGCAAGAAATGCTTGCCAACCAGCAACGAGGGCATCTTCAGCCCACTATGGGAAATTGCTCACGAGACACCAAAGAGTTGATGGAAAAATAGAGAAAAATAAAGCACAAAATGGAAGATGAGAATCTTTATAAAGTCACCACTACTGTTGTGGCCCAAAATGGAGACGAATTCCTGTGCCTCTTAGCTAGGTGTTGGGTGAAGGCAAGATGCGGACATTTTCCAAAAGAAAATTAGATTGAACCCCTCCTCTTCTTTTTGTCTAAGAAAAGCCTATAGAAAAATGAGGCACTGCAGGTGGATCCAAAAGCCCAAATGATTTGCCACATTTCAAACACACAAAACTGCAGCCTAAAAACCTTCCCTTGACAAGACATTGTGCAATATCTGGTTAACTTGCCAGGCATCTTAAGATCTCCTACACTCCCTAGACCACATAAATTGTTTATCAAATCTGCCAACTTACCAAAGATAATTCCATTGACTGCCTACGAAAGGCAAAATGCTATCAACTTTGATACGCATTGATGTGTAAAATGTTTTATACACGAGAATCATCTAATGGAATGCACTCATTATGTGCAGTTTTTATGTTTGACCTCTTGATAACTGCAGAAAATGATTGAAAAGAGTCCAGGGGGTTCAATTAGGGTCCCCTACGGTAAAGGGGACAAAGCAAATCGTGTACTACGCCTCTTGTAATTGCAGCAAAAAGTATGTCTAAGCATCCATTTATATGGCTATTTCTTGAAAAGAACAAGCCACGCTGGGGAGTAGCACAGCCTCAATGGAAGGATCAAAATATTAGATGCAATCGTCTGATGCACCTGCAGGTCAACGCCATATATATGCTGAGAATATCATCAGTATAAATTTGGCTTGCAGAGGACCAATTGTCTTCGAAAGTCCACTTGGTTTGGGACCTATCGACGACCATTTGCCCAGTGCCTATTGAAGTTTCCAGGTCGCACGTTAGGATTTTTATGGCCAACATTCTGCTTTGGGATATCATGCAACTCCATTACCTGTACTGTTCGTTGCCTCTTGGCTGTCATAGAATGCATAATGCACAATTAGATTATACCGAAAATCTGGAAGCAAATTACAGAATCACTGAATCATATGTTTCATGTATCCTCAAATTAAAGTTTAAAGGGGGATGAATTGATGAACTAACCGTTCTCAGCTTCCTGGTAGCGTTCTTGAAGCTTCCTTTTTGAGGCCTCTAGTTTTAATTGCACAGTCGCCTTGTCGGAGCACCTCAATTTCTAGTTTTAAAAGAAAATATAGAACAGTTAAAAAAACTTCAGTCCACAGTACCCATCTAAAATTAAAATGTCATCATTTACGGCACTCACATTTTGTTGAGAAGACAATTCCCTCATCTGAACTGTTCCCTTGTCACATTTCAGCTGAGGCTTTGTCTGATATTGATCAAGACTTGGTTTTGATGGTCTCCTTGGACCAGATTCACCAAATGAGAGTTTATCTAGTTTTGCAGCAGCTGCTTGTTTCTTCATCACGGCTTCCTGTTTCTTTGTTACAGCTTCTTGTTTCTTCAGCTGTTCACCCTTCTGATCTTTTGGAGGGTTACTCAACTCATCACGAATTTGCTGTTTCCGTTTTGGAACATTCTGGTTCTCCAGAAATGGCTTTCTGCCATTTTCACGGTTCTTGTTGAATCCCCCACTGTTTCGAGGATCTGAAAAACCATCCCCAAGAAAAATGATATATTACCATTAGTGGGAAATTCGGATAAAGAACCGAAGAGCAAAAGCAAACTAGAAAATCAGAATGACACAAATTCAACTCACTTCCATCATCATCCATGCCATCGAAGAGCTTCATAGTTCACGGTCCCGGAAAAAACAATTATGCACTATCCAATCAGTGCATAAGCAAAAAAAGTGAAACAACTTGCTCGTGGTATGGATAAATTAGGATAAACCTACCTGTGACAGCTCCATTGAAATATCTTGAGATGCAAAAAGAAATCCTTCATCCAGTGGAGGGGAAGGAAGCCCTTCCTCTTCGTTAACTAAATCAGACTTTTTCATAGACTCTGGGGTTCCTTCTGTGCCACCAAATCACAAGAAAAACCAGACTCATATTTCAGTGAGAATAGAAAATAGAATGGAAGCAAATTAAGCTTGGAGACAAGAGTCCTGACATACCATTTGCAATAGCTGCTGTGACACTCATCCACTCATCTACCATTTGCACCCAGCCACTGCAATTCAAAGTGACAAAGAACAGAAAATGTGTAAGCTTTTGTTAAGCAGGGAAAATATACATGCAAAAGGAACTGCAGTCACCATTACTAAATAGAATGACAGGCAGAAAAATCACGGCTTGACTTTAACCCCAAAAAAAAAAAAAAAAAAAGAGAAGAAAAAGAAAGAGAGGAGGAATCTCTGCTGCTAATATGCTTTCGATCAGAAACAGTATATCCAGAATGGTGCAAAATTGAAAGGCAAGACGAAGAAAAAGTTCAGACACGTGGAGAAGTAAACCAATGTCTTTTTAACAATTGTTATGAGAACTGCTAAGAATGATATAGAGTTCGACAAGTTTAAAAATCAAGCATTTAATGCCGTGCATCCAGAAGTGTCAATACAACAAAATCCCATTTTTACATGAAGAGAAACATTCACACAAAAGCATGAAAATATTGCTAGCAATAATTGCAGTTCACATCATATTGTTTAAAACAGGATCAACATGCAAGCGTTTCATACTCAACAAGTGTCTTCCCAAGCTGCCTAATCTGCTTTGATCCATGTCTCCGAAGAGCATTAACGGACTTTCCAATCTCTGTTGCCTGAAGTAAAAACATTCCAATTAAGTGCCATAAGGCAGCACGCATGTAACAAGATCAAAGAAATCTTAACGAGTTCTGCAACAAATGGCATGAAAAATCTAGTAACAAGCTAAAGATTTACTCAAACCTTTAAAATCTCCACGGACAAAACCATAATTTGCAGCCTTCTCAAAGAATCAAACAGTACTGAATCAGACTGTTGCAGAAGAGCACCACCAATCAAAACCAGATAATAAAATGAAAACAGAAAATAATAAAACAATCAACGCAAATAATGCAATGAACATCATTTGAGAAACATGAAGCAACGCATACAGTCAAACCACACAAACTAACCTGTACAAGGAAAAAAGAAATGTTTACTTGGATCTACCCAAAAAAAAAATTGCTAAGGGAATTTATCAAACAGAAGATAATTAAACATGCTGAATGGAAATTTTAGGCCGCATACCACCTCAAGAGCCAAAAAAGCTCTTTCCACCAAATCTCAACACAACACAACATTTCAAACTATACTAAATTCATCAACCAAAATACCCTACAAATAACAAAGAACTAAGAAAAAACACATAAAAATGTAACTGCTGTAACATAAAAAGCGAATTGAATAAAATAGGGAGGAGGAAAACCTCATCTTCGCTGTTTTCAAGAATCTCTTTAATTCTCATGACCTCTCCAAAATTCTGAGACTCTTCCTCAATCTCATCAGTCAATGCCTCAGCTTCCCCATAGCTGTAATTGCTAACCTGATGATTCACATCCCTTTCCATCTCTCCTCCATCACCATCACCATGACTATCAATCCCAATACAATTCACCTTGCTTTCTTTACTCCAACCAGCCTGCTCAACTTCGATTCCCCTATTAAATCCACTATTACACTTGGCTTCCTCCTCCTCTTCTTCTTCTCCTTCCCCATCACAGCCAGCATCCGGGACCTTTAATTGTACCTTATCACAGCCAAAACACTTGGTTACTTTACATGTAAAAAGCATTTCAGCAATTCGATCCCTTCTCAACTTGAACTCTTTTGGACAATCAATTGCAGCAACCATAATTGCTCTCTCAATTATATAAAAGATATCTGAATTTGCAGTCAAAAAATAGTCCCTCCATTTATCAAGATGCCCAGAAATCTTGCCCATAACTGAAGAATCAAGGCCTCAAACGGCCTCACAATTAAGTTCTGATCACAACCCAGTTATGAAAGTCGAGTTTTTATCAAGTCCCGGGCATCAAAATCTAATCTTTATCAGATTTAGATGAAGCCCATAAATCAAAAGAATCAAGTTTCAATACAATTCTTACCAAGAAAACAAGAAGAAAAAGACTAAAACTTCTCAGAATCCTTCAGTTTTGACTCAGAAGTTCGATCGAGAGCGATGATATCTGATGAAACAATTTACCAGTTACTTTTTCAGATGATCAGATATCAACAACAGTTTATCAGGAATGCAAAGAGAAAAAGAATATTTTATAATTAATTTCAGAACAATATAATCCTAATAAATCTATATAACTTATCTATTCCGGGAATATATATAGAAATCTCTCTGGGGAAAAAAAGAAAATTTAAATCCTAAAACAGGGTTTTTATCAGGAGTAGGAGATGAAATTGGAATGCAGATATATTCCAGAAATAATGAACGGAGAAATCCAGAAAAAGTCACTATGTCCTAATTGAAGGAAAGAAATTCAGGGAAGAATATATGTTAAAGTTTGGATTTTTATGTTTTTGTTTTAGTTATAATTTTAATTTATTTTTCCTCTCTCTATCTCTCTCTCTCTCTAAAGTGTGGTAGTTAGGATTGAAGGAGGTGCTGTTGAGAGGAAGGAAAGAAATAGAAAAGTGTTGTTTTTGTTATTTTATTTTACATTTTATTTTTTTGTCATTTTATAATATTTATTTTATGGGGGGATTAAGGGTGAAAACCAGGGGCAGGTGAGCAGCACTAAGGGCGGTGTTCGAAGAAGGTTCAAAGCGGGTTTTTCGATTGACAAAAAAAAAAAAAAAAAAAAAAGCGGTTTTACTTTACATATATATTTTTTTCTTGGTCCACCACGACTTAAAATACTAGTACTTGAACAATTCAACAGGGGATACATGTATTTTCCCCATTGACGAAAGAAAAGAAAAAGGAAAAACAATGGAGAAAGGTGGATTGGTGGTTGTATAATTTTGACACCCATGGGTGGAAAATGTCAACATTTTTGAGCCATCATTTTGATTCTTGGAAATTGACTTCATGATTTTTTTTTTTATAACATGAGTGGTGTATTATAAAACTTCTCCAATATTACGACTCCTAAGTTTGGGTGAAAAATAAAAATTTTGCAAGTTTTTAGTAGCATTTTATTCTTTTTTTTATTGCAAATAAAATTCTAATAAGGATTTTTTATTATTGAATATTTGAATTTAGTATCTTTGATTCTAAAATCTATTAATGAGATAAAAGGGGAGCACACCTCAATTTTGTCATTTTTTGAAGTTTTAATATGACCTATTTTCACTAAGAATAAATTTGTATAATCATCTCATAAAATATTACCAATAACTTCCCATAAATTTTTACAAAGTTCTATAACTATCTCATCATATTTTAAGAAACTGAAAGCATAATTTTTCGAGAAAAACTGGGAATTTCTTAAAACTATTTTCACAAAGCAATATATTTTATGTTAAAATATATTTGATTAGAAGGAGCATAAAATGTGCCTAAATTATTAGTAAATTAATAATATATTAATGGGATTGCAAATTAACAATGCACAAAACATTTAATTATATCAAATTTTGTTCTGAATGGTTTTGACATAGTCAAAACAAGAGGTAAATGACTTGTTGAATTTTAGATGCCTTCGATTTTCATGCACTTAAGATAATTCGTTCGATGACAAAAATAAAAAAAAATGGTTTTACTTCCTTTATTGTTCAAGTAAAGTGTTTCTTTAATTGAAATGCATGTATAGTCACATCGACGAATAAAAACCAAGACACGATAATATTTATTCTTGCCATCTCACTAGATATGGATGGGCACCATGCAAAAACACATGATGGATTGGTAACGTCTGTTTTTTTTTTTGGCTAACAAAAGTGTAGATAGCATTTTATTTCCAAGACCAATAAAAATGCTTCAATTTTCTTGGCCAAAAATGAATGTGATTCTTGGATTTCTCGTTGTTTAATGAAGATAAAAGTTTGGTCTGGTAATCAGTGGCAATAAAAAACACCAGTCTCCCCAATAAAAACAAGGCCAAAAAAAAAAATCAAAATTATCTATCTTGTTTAAAAATTGGTACTTTTGTGTTTTTCAAATATCTATAACCTTTTGTATTATTTACGAATTGATAAGAGTCCCATATTGAAATTTCAAAAATTTTCAAACTAATATATAAGGTTCATGAATCGGTTCACTTATTGCCAATTAGTTTTGAGATGGAAACTCATGATCTTTAACATGATATTAGACCTAGGCTTTAGGTTTTATTCTCACTTTCACATACGACTCGATTCTTTCTTAACCCGTTTCATTTGAGCTATTGTCAATCAGCCGTTTTAGTTCTTGGGCTCTTTTCAACCTGAGTTACATGTGAGGGAGAGTGTTCAAAGTCTGATATCGAAATCCCAAAGATTTCCAAACTAATATTTAAGGTTCATAAGTTACTTCACTCATTGTCAATTGATTTTGAAATAGAAGCCCATGATCTTTAGCACGAATAACTAACTTCAACTATTTGTTTAGAGTACCTTATTCCATGATCACTCAATACCGCATACAAAATAGTTTTTCATAGGTTGCTCGTGTGTCCTACTACCCTATCCTCGACCTATATACCAATAATGATTCTTGAAACGAACCAAATGGCCAAGGCTCAAGTGGATGAAGGCGTTTGCATCATTTCTAGAGCAACGCCTAAGTGAAGCCCACTTCCAACTCCTAATAAAGGTTTAGGGGCACCGAAGATGAGCAAGAGGGGCTAGCAAAAGAGGTCATCTATGGCTAGCAATAGTACGCCTGTGAGTGGGAGGTTGAAGAAGCCACGGATGACATTCTAACCCTATTCATGAGGGGTATTTGTGTGTAGATATGCCCACGAATGCCAGTAGAAGCGGATACTGCCAGAGTCAACTTTCTAGTGGTATCCGCACCTACAATTCACGCGCAGATAGTAGGCATGGATACAGGCAAATTGCGTTTTACTGTTTCGTTCGAGTTTATCAATTGATAGACCATCCAACTTTCTATAGTTGCTTTTAGGGTTTTTGACGTATATATGTATGTTATTATCATTGTTTTTAGATAGAGCGCTGATGATTAATTAATTTTAGAGAGAGTTTTCTCTTGAGTTCTTGTGAAGAACAAGTTTTATTCATTGAGTAATTTAGTGAATTTATTTGATTTCTTCTGTTCTATCCAACAAGTGAGGTAAGGGTTTGAGAATCTTTACTAATCTAGTTTCAATTATCGTATAGAATTGGGGTTAGGTTGTTCCATCAATACATAAGACGGTCCTTAGGATGGTTGTCCTGTAGATTGCGGTCATTTCAAAATTTTCCATTAGGTGATTAACGTGGGGTCTCGAGGTGAATCGCATCAATTGGTATTAGAGTTTTTTGGGTTCTTGGTATTAGGTTTTTGTCAATCCATCTTTTGAATTTCTATTCTTTGAAATTAGATATATCTTTTTCTCTTTATTTTTGTCAAATTTCTATAGTAATTCTTGCGTTTATTTCTTATTCTATAGTAATCCTTGTGGCTAGGGTTTTCGTATTGGTGTTGTGCTTTGCGATTTTATTGTCTATCGTGTTGGGTCGTTGCTATTGCATAATTCTTGTTGTTCTAATCCATTATTCTGTAGTATTTCTACAATTTTCTGCTAAAATTTTAACATTTTTGTGCTATGTTTATTTTGAGACAGCTAGAAATTCTTAAAGCTTGTGTCTTTATATTATTTCTGTTTGCGTTGTTAAGCATTGGTAATTTGTTGACTATTCATTAACAAAAATCATCAAAAGTTCTATCTGTATTGTCAAAAAAAAAAAAAAATCAATTTGGTTGTGTAGGCTGTTTATCCCTTCGTGGACATCTTTCCTCACTCAACTCTATACCTTTCAAATTCCTTGTTCATTTTTACTTGAGTCAAAATGTCTAACGGGAATGAGTCCAACACGTTTGACATTAAGGATCTTGCTAATGCTCTAAATGCTAGCATCCAACAAGGCATTAGACAAGCAATGGAAGCTGTGTGTGAGCAAATGAAAATGCGTGGCCATTCACATTCTAGATTAAGAAGAAGCCACAGAAATCATCGAGGAGACCACCAACGACTGAATCTAGGGATTCCAATGATAAAATGGGGGATGATAGGAGGCAAAGAAGAGGTGAACGAGCTCGTGATGGCAACATTGAAAGTATAAAGATGAAGATTCCTACCTCCTAAGGCAGAAGTAACCCTGAGCTCTACCTGGAGTGGGAACACAAGGTGGAGCACGCTTTTTACTATCACCACTACTCTGAGGCGAAAAATGTGAAGTTAGCTATATTGGAGTTCTCTAACTACATAAGTGTGTGGTGGAACCAATTGGCTACTACTAGAAAAAGGTGTGGAGAGCAACCTGTCCGTACGTGGAGGGAGATGAAGACTATCATGCAGAGAAAGTTCATGTCTAGCCACTACTACCTATAGTTGCATCAGAAGCTACAGTCCGTGACTCAAGAGAGTAGGAGCGTAGACGAGTACTCCAAAGATATAGAGATAGCAATGATTCGAGCCAACCAAGTGAAGGATGGAGAGGCTACCATGACGAGATTTTTGGTTGGATTGATCCAAAGATTCAAGAGGTCGTTGAGTTGTAATCTTATATGGACCTGGAAGACCTGGTTCAGAAGGCTGAAACTATAGAAAAGTAACTCAAAGCAAGAAAGAGAGATGGAATGAGTCCTTTATATAGGAGGTCTAGCTAGAGAGATGGTAGAGACCGAGATGAGAGGCAAAGGGACGTGGTCAAGCTAAGGAGGGCATGGACGATAGTAAAGGGGGTAGATGGAAGCTTCTATGAGAATGCGTGACATCAAGTGCTTCAAGTGTCAAGAGTATGGTCACATGGCATCTCAATATTCAAATATTAAGGCTATGATCGTGCTTGAGAGTGGTGACATGAAGAATGCTTCTTTGAGTGAAGAGAAGATGCTACTATTGGAAGGAGGTAGTGATAGTGATGGACCTTGGGATTTGTCGCCTGCGAGAGAAGAGGTTTTGTTCACAAGGAAGGCGATAGATGGATCACCTAAGGAGGCTGGGTCTAACTTGCAGAGGGAGTCAATATTCCACACTAGATACCTCATTAATGACAAGACATGTAACATTGCCGTTGATTTTGGTAACTATACTAACCTTGTAAATTCATTGATAGTGGAGAAACTTGGTTTGAGAACAACCAAGCATCCTACACCCTACCATCTGTAATGGGTGAGAGATAGTGGTGAATTGAAATTGACCAAGTAGGCTGTGTTCGAATTCTCCATTGGAGCCTACAAAGATAGAGTGTTATGTGACATAGCGCCAATGAGGGCATGTCATTTGCTATTGGGGTGGCCATAGCAATTTGATCACAAGGTGGTGTATAATGAATTCACAAAGCAGTATTCATTTACTTGGCATAGAAGACGTCACTCGTTGTTACTGTTGGAAGCTCACAAAGATCAAATGAACCTATCCATAGAGTATGAGGCTTCTAAGGGGAAGAAGAAATTGGTGAAGGCAACTCCTGCTAACATTCATTCTTCTGCATCAAATAATTCTTTCTTACATGTTGCTGATGTTTCTCTTGATGGAGACACAAAAAAACAAGATTTGAGGGCGAATCTTTTTGAAGTGCAAGGAAATAATCTGAACCAAATGGCCAAGGCTCAAGTAGATAAAGGAGTTTGCATTGTTTCTAGAGCGTTGCCTAAGCAGAGGCCATTACCAACCTCTACTGGAGGTTTAGGGGCACTGAAGATGGGCAAGAGGGGCTGGTGGAAGAAGTCATCTACGACTGGGAGAAGTATCCCGCGAGTGGGAGGCAAAAGAACCCGCGAGTGACATTCTAACCCTATTCGTGCAGAGTATTTGTGAGCGAATACGGCCACAGATAACAGTAGAACCGGATGTTGCTAGAGTCAACTTTCTAGTGATATCCATGCCTACAATCCGCACTTGGATAGCAAGCATGGATACGGGCAGATTGAGCGTTTTACTGTTTATTTCGAGTTTTTCAATTGTAATAGACTATCCAACTTCCATAGTAGCTTGTAGGGTATTTTACGTAAATATGTCTGTTATTATCATTATTTTAGATAGATCATTAATGATTAATTAATTTTAGAGCAAGGTTTCTCTTGAATTCTTGTGAAGAACAAGTTTATTCATCGAGTGATTTGGTAAATTTATTTGATATTTCGAGTTCTATCCAACAAATATGGTTAGGATTTGAGATTCTTTATTGATCTAGTTTCAATCGAGTGGGGTTAGATTGTTCCATTAATACACAAGATGGTCCTTGAGATGGTTGTCCTGTGGATTGTGATCGTTTCAAAAGTTCCCATTAAGTGGGTCTCAGGGTGAATTGCATCATAAAGGTTGCTTATTATTGAAAACTTGAATTTAGTATCTTTGATTCCATAATACATTGATAAGATAAAGAGGAAGCACACCTCAATTTTGTCCTTTTTTTTGAAGTTTTAATATTATCATTTTCACTAAGGATAAAATTGTACAACCATCTCCTAAAATAGTACCAATAACTTCTCATAAAATTTTTAGAAAGTCTTATAACTATCTCATCATATTTTAGAAAACTGACAATACCATTAAATCCTTCAATATAATTAAATTATTCTTAAACAGTCATAATGTTATAATTGGCCAATCTATTTATGCAATTTTTAGCCAGGAAACTACTAATAGCAAACAAAATGGTCAATAACATACATTACCTCATTTTGTTTTGGTTTGGATATATTGAAACTCGTATTAAAATTTGGATCAAAAGATGTAAGATGTCTGCGATCAGACCAATATGAACAAGACTTTTGAAGATTTATTCAGCAACTACTAACTATCAAAGGAATACGTTGAGAACGATCCATTTCACAATTTATTTTGAACACAATATATGCCAACTTGAACCACTGCAACCAAAAAAAAAAAAAAAAAGTCAGAGGGAAAATGTCAATTACAAAAACAAAGAAAGAGTAAAAAAATATATAATAAATTCACATTTAGTTTTTATTTTTATACATCCAAATAAGATATTTTATTACATAATATATATGCATTCTAGTTAAAAATCCAAAAAACTACCCTTGCTCTAAAATAAAATAGACCAAATATTTAGAAATTTACTCTTTTGTTGGAATCACTAAGGTAAGATAAATTAAATCTTCTCTTTTTTTTTTTTGGGAAGCAAGATAAACTAAATTTGTCCATCATTTTTAACAAATAGTGCATTAGGTTTTGTTCTTTGCAAGAAGATAATTCCTATTCTTTGCTCAATACAAAAAAGCCATTTCTTGCTCCGTGGATACATTCTGTTCAATCTTGCGTGTTTTAGAATTTCGTAAATTCTTGCAAATTTTATGTGCTAAATAGTATTGTCCTTTCCATGATGTGGACATTCGGATTTGAATTTTTGCATCAAGATGACTTCCCCCTTTTTCTTGAGTAATCAAGATAAATTCCCAACAACAAAAAGGGTACAAATACTACACTTTCTCTCTAGAATGCTAGAGTTTCTCTTTTTCCTTTTATGAAGCATTCCATCCAACAGTCTGAATTAATTTTAGCATTTACTCAACAATCATTTAAGATGAGTAATACAATCCAAGAGATCATTGAGCAAATACACAATGTACAATTCGAGGAGAAAGAAGTAGTTATCATTAATGTGGAAGATGATGAAATAAAGTAAGGAGTAGTAGACTGCATAAATAGCTGCTTTGGGAGGTTTATCACGGACAAAGAGATTAATTTAAGAGGACTCAGGAATGCTCTAATGAAAGCATGGTGATTGCAACACATCAAAGTTTTCAAGGTGATGCTCAACCTATACCAATTCTTCTTCAACTCAAAAGACGCAGCCTAAGCAATAATTACAAAAGGGCCTTGGAACGTTGAAAACAACCTCCTGATAATAAATCAATTTTTTCTAGAAATCAAAATAGATCAAGAAGATTTCGATCACACTGAATTCTGGTCGAACATCATTAGTCTACCAAGACAAATGTACACCAAAAAGGTGGCCCCAAAAATTGCCAAGAACTTCAAAGATGTGACATACATTCAACTCAGAGAAAAGGAAAAACTGGGAAGAGATTTTTCAGAGTGAGAGCTACCATCAATGTTAAGGAACCTATTAGAAGGGTGGTCAGATTGAAGAGGGATGATTCAAATGAAATGCTTGCCATTATTAAATATGAACGTCTCCTTGTTCTTTGCTGTGGCTATAGACTAATGGGTCATATAGCTAGAAATTGTACAAAAAATGCAAATAGTAATGATCAGAGGGATGTGTTTGGTTAGTTACTGATTTCATCAACTCATCCTGTATTTGAAAATTAACAACGATGGAAGAGGAGCAACAACCACCAGTTGAGGCGGAAATAGGAGATAGTAGACCTGGATAGAAAATTCTCAACGGGCCACTAATTTGGGCCAAAATATTAGACCAAATAACAGAATCACCAAGATATTTGTTGAGGAAGAGTCCAGTAGAGAGAAAACGAATATGGAATGGGCTAGTATTCAACCATATCGCTCAACCCAATAGATAGTATCAACACAACAGTCTGCGGAACATGACAGCTAGAATCCCATAATGACAGAAGACCTAGGGCTAAACCAAAACTCTTTTTAGCAAAGCAATCAACAGTAGGAAAACAATAGGCTTAAAAGGCAAAGATCAATAGAGAACTCCTCACGCAGACAGAATGAAGTGGCTAAAAGATAAAAAATTGCATAAATACATATTACATCATTGGATCAAGTTGCAGTGGCCGCTATGTAGCACGTTTAGGAACAATGAGAACTTTGGCTTGGAATTGCTGGGGGCTTGGGAACTCTCGTGCAATTCAAGCCTTCAAAGAAATAGTGAAGGTGCAATATCTGGATATTGCATTCATCTCTGAGACAAAGATGCATAGCAAAGAGATGAATAAAATGCGATATAAGTTAGATTTCATGAATGATTTCTTTGTAGATAGTATAAATAGAGGATGTAGTCTGGCTCTTCTATGGAAGGATGGTCTTAAAGTTGAGGTTAAAAGTTACTCCATAGGCTTTATTGATGCAATTCTCAGTTCAGAGGAAGATGTAAACGCATAGATAATTACTGGTTTTTATGGTAATCTAGTAACTAATCAAAGAGAACATTCTCGGCAATTGCTAAGATTTCTAGCATAGGGGAATCAACTAAAATGGCTATGTTTGGGAGACTTCAATGAAATTATGGACAATTCTAAAAAATGGAGAGGAAATGAGAGGAATCCATAGTGTAGACAATGAAATATTAATTTAATTCATTTGTCTATAAAAATAGCTTATTTATCTCTTTATTTAAATTGAAAGAGATAATATTTCAAATAGTTATCTCTAAATAAATAAAGAGATAATATTTAAGAGATAATGTTGAAAATCTCTTTTAAATGACATAAAAGAGATAATACTGATGCATGTCTCTCTTCAAATGATAAAAGATCAGATACGTACCTTTTCAAATATTTGAATATGGGGATAAAGGTTATCACAAGTATTTCTCTTTCTCCCATCCACCGCTATAAATAGGGTGTCACCCTAGGAAGAGAGGATACAGAGACGCAGACGACAGAAAGATATACGCTGCTAAAGCTCTGACTCTTTAAGTCCTCAAGTTCTTCAAAAATCAAGTTCTCAAATTCTTCAAGATCTTCGAAACCCTCTCTTGAAGTCTTCTCAAATCAAGGTTTGAAGAGGTCTTCCAGTCACCATATCAAGATTTGGAGAAATCAAAGTTGAAGAAGTCAATACTGATTCGAGAACAAGCCTCAAGTCCTCGAATCCAAATTCGAAGAAAAGAATCGAAGGACCTCACAAAGATTGTAACCTTTGATTTTCATATTAAATTTTATATATTTGTCGCATTTTTCTTGTTTGTTAATTTTGCAGACACGAAATTTTGTTGCGTACAAATTTCTGACACGCTCGGTGGGACCATCTCTGCCTTCCATCTCTTTTTATCGTATAATTATCTGCAAAAATCCATTGATGGCTCCAAAGAACGACATATCCATGGCTACTCGTTCAAAGGTTGCTAATCTGTCTAAATCTATTGTTGATACCACACGCCCTGGTGCAGATCTACGAACTGGTGGTCCGAAAACAAGGATTATGACGAAAGCCCTCACCAAAAGCAACGTAGAGGCTCAGTCTGCATCAACTCCTACTCGTCTTTCAACGCCAATCAAACTTTCTCCTCTTATGGTAGGATTCAAAGGCGCTAATACTCCAGTGGAGAAGGCTCTTCAAATACTCGAAGTTGGCTACGACACCAAAGTCCTGACACAAGATGACTGCCTGTCAAGTTGCGGATCTGCATCTTCTCAAGGGACTCTTCAGTCAAAATCTCTTTCTTTTGAAGATTCTACCTCCACTGCCTCTTCTGTGATGCCTGCCATGATGACGCAGACTTCAAATCTGGAGAAGCAAGTCTCGAACTTGACTAAAATGATGGAAGTGATGATGAAGCACATCAAAGATCAAGATGTTGCCATTGCTCAACTTGTAAGCCAAAAGGATGGCGCGCCTGAAGGAAGTCAAATAAGTTCCAAGGCACCCCTTGGCCAAGTTGTAGGCGAAACCTCGTCGAAGCAACAAGAGAACATGAAAGAAGTACCTGTGACTACTGAAGGGATGATCTCCGTTGATCAACTAAGGGGGTTCGTTGAAAATATGATAAAGGTAAAATATGAAGGTAGAGCAAAATCAAGTCTCGCCTACACCAAGCCATATTCCACAAGGATTGACAACCTTACGATACCCGCTGGATATCAACCTCCCAAGTTTAAGTAATTTGATGGCAAAGGAAACCCAAAGCAACATGTGGCACATTTTGTCGAGACGTGTAACAACGCGGGAACATATGGTGACTACTTAGTTAAGCAATTTGTCCGATCTCTAAAGGGCAACGCGTTTGAGTGGTACACCAATCTTGAAGCGGGATCTATCAACAATTGGGAACAACTCGAAAATGAGTTTCTCAACCGCTTCTACAGCACTTAGCGAACAGTTAGTATGTTGGAATTGACTAATGCTCGCCAATGGAAAGATGAACATGTAGTGGACTACATCAACAGATGGAGAAGCTTAAGTCTAAATTGTAAAGGATCGACTTTTTGAGATCTTCGCAATAGAAATGTGCATTCAAGGCATGCACTGGGATCAAAGCTACATCCTCCGAGGAATCCGTCCTAGCACTTTTCAACAATTGCAACTCGTGCCCACGACATGGAATTGAGTATTGCTGCCTAATGCAAAGAATGGTCCGCCAAACCAAGCTACTTGACAAAATAAGAAAATCAAGAAATCAAGAAAGGGGGCAAGCCTTCCCCAAAATTTGGTAACAAAGAGTCGATGGCAACAAACATGGCGCCTGCCAAGATCGCTGTCAACATAAGCAAAAAGGTGATTGAAAATGTAGATTCCACGAAAGGTAAAACAAGAAGAAGGCCTACATTAAAAGAATTGGCAAGAAAAGGAATATTCTTTCCTTGACTCTGACTTGCAAGGTATATTCGATGATCTTTGTAAAGCAAAACTCGTCGAGCTTCTAGAGATGAAACGACCAGAGAAGGCTATACGAGTAGATGATCCGAACTACTGCTGCTACCACCGTTTGGTATGCCATCCTCTCACCAAATGTTTCATCTTCAAAGACAAAGTCATGAAGTTGGCTCGCCAAGGCAAAATTTTGCTTGAGGAAGACAAAGCGAGCACAAACCAAACCTCCGTCATGGCAGGATCCTTAATAATTGATACATTGTATCTTCTAAAAATGGTTTGTGAGATAACGCCAATGTTTGTGATCAAGTTCGAAGATTTTGATCCTGTCACATTTGGGGGCAACATTTTCCCTAACAAGATAAAAGATAAAGTTGAGGAATGTCCCAAAAGTGATGATGTCTCAAGAGAAGCCAATAAGGATGAAGATGACGGCAATTGGATTCTAGTCACACAAAGAAGGGATCGTAAACGCAAAAAGCAAAGAGATGAACCATCGCCAAGAGTCAAAATTGTCAAAAAGAAGAATATAGTCAAAAGGTCAAAAGAATCAAACTTGGCTCGAACTCCTCCTAAAGAAGTAACATTTCAAAATATTAGACGCCCCAGTCACTTTAAGAGAGTTCATGCTTAAGGGATTCTTAAGTGGAGATAATTTATCATCTTGTTACACTGTCAATTGCGAATATCCCCAAAGTGATCGACTCAGTGATGAGTTCAAGCAAAAAGCCTTCGTCGCTGATAAAACGCAGAAAAGAATGTGATTGCAAAGATCATTGGAAAGTAAGATCTGATACGCCCGACAAAACTCCACAGATGATAACACCAAAACGAGTGCAGTCCAACCATGGGAACTACTCAAAGGTGTTCTAATTGATCATTTTGATGAAAAAGGAAACCCTGTGTATGCCTTCAGTAATGGCAATCACAAATATTTTGACCTATTGTGTGATTGTAACTCATAGGAGCAAGCAGCTTTTGATGCATGGTACGAGGATGATGAAACAGCAAGAAAAAATAAAGTCAGGAAAAAAGAAGTCACGAAATCAAAAGCGAATGGAAGAATTGCTTGAAGTCAGAGATCCTTCTGTGGGTCGGTTCGGGGAACCTTCTGGAAAGTACGACTATTTAGTCTATTATTCCACTCCAAAAAGTAAAGTCATGCACGAAGGTAACGCATCATCTTCTTATCCACTGGATGATTATTGTTCTTGCAATATTATCAGTTCAGAAAATTTGCATATAAAACAAGATAATGCTGAATTCGAAAAAATCTCTAGATAGCAACAAAAGTATATGTCGAATGTGCAGCAACAATTACTTTCGATGATGAAGATTTATTACTTGGTTCCCAATCCCATAATTGACCTTTGTTCGTGAATGACTATGCACGTGAACAAAAAATGAATAGAATACTTATTGATGGAGGATCTGCAGTAAACATTATGTCGGTGCGTGCCATGAACGAGCTCGGGATCACAAGTGATGAACTCTCATAAAGTCGTCTCATGATCCAAGGATTCAACCAAGGGGGACAAAGAGCAATCGGCATAATAAAAATTGAGTTACTGATAGGCGATCTATCTTCAAGTGCTCTCTTTCATATTATCGATGCCAAAACATCTTATAATATGCTTTTGGGAAGGCCATGGATCCACGAGAATAATGTTGTGCCATCAACTCTTCATCATTGTTTTAAGTATTACCGTGATGGTGTGACCAAAAAGGTGATTGCTGATGATAGACCCTTCACCGAAGCTGAAACCTATTTTGCTGACGCAAAATTTTACCTACAAACTGATGCAAAACAAAAGAATCAAAAGTAAAAAAGTTCAAGAATCCAAGGCACAAGTCTTGCAGCATGTCTCTCAGTCAAAAGAGAAAGATGACCAATCTTCTCTTGATAAGAGTGACGGACTAAAGAAGCTCACTGTTCCTCTCACCAAAATTGAAGCAGTCAAGCAAAAAGAAGCATCACTTGAGGGATTCATTCGACCAAAATCGGGACCCGAAATGGAGCATAGTCGATTACCTACCACTCGAACTACTGAAGGTTTTGATCCTAATGCATACAAGCTTCTGGCAAAAGCAGGTTACAGTCTCGATGAAGTAAATACTTTAGGAAAGCTCCTCCCTGAAGTCATTGGAGAAAAGATTCATGGATTGACGACTACCTAAAAGATGCTAAAAGAAAAAGGGTACGCCATTGACAGTTTCTCGACGGGTCTAGGCTATAGACCACCTTCACTAGTGCGCATTGTAATTAGGAGGGCGAGCACTCATTGTGTCACCATAAAGGAAGAAACTTTACTCACAAATGAAAGAAAATCCATCTGTGATAGATTAGGAAATAAATCATCTCGTACCTTCGTCTTCGAAAGACTTGGCTCAAAAGACAAGAAAGTAAAGCGTTCGGTTCATGAGAGACTTACCTTCTCCAAGATAAGAAGGCAAGTTTTCAAAATGAAAGGAAATAAAATTCAACAACAGAGTGAGACATCAAAGAAGAAGATTACCAATCTTTTTATTCATCATGGTGATCTACTGAATGTGAAAGTGCAAACTGTCATCGATGCTGAGTTTAAGAAAGAAGATGAGGAAAGTATAGCATGATGTGGCCACATCACTGTTTGTGAGTCGTTGGAAGAAGAAGATGCCAGAGATGCCCCGCCAAAACTCGAAGAAGGCATAAAAGTCACAGTTGACGAATTGAAGGAAATTGATCTCGGCACAAGTGATGAGCCTCACCCTATCTACATAAGCGCGTTGTTATCGTCAAGTGAAAGAGAAACTTACGTGAATTTATTGCATGAGTACAAAGATATTTTTGCTTGAACGTACAAGAAGATGACTGGCTTAGATCTAAAGGTGGCTGTTCATCACCTAGCAGTCAAGCGAGGTGCAAAACCTGTTAAACAAACACAAAGGCGTTTTCGCCCTGAGCTGGTCCCGTTAATTGAAAAGGAAGTCAATAAATTAATTGAGACTGGATTCATTCGAGAAGTTAAATACCCAACGTGGATTTCAAGCATTGTTCCTGTAAGAAAGAAGAATGGACAAATTCGAGTATGTGTTGATTTTCGCAATTTTAATGAGGCATGTCCGAAAGATGATTTTCCACTTCCTATCACTGAGTTGATGGTGGATGCCACAACTGGCCATGAAGTTTGTCTTTCATGAATGGCTCTTCTGGGTACAACCAAATACGAATGGCGCCAAAAGATGAGAAGCTCACTGCATTTCGCACTCCTAAAGGCATATATTGCTACAAAGTTATGCCATTTGACTTAAAGAATGTTGGAGCAACATACCAAAGAGCAATGCAAAAGATTTTCGATGACGTATTGCACAAAAATGTAGAGTGCTATGTTGACGATCTTGTTGTGAAGTCAAAGAAACGTGATAATCATGTTGAAGATCTTAAAATGGTTTTTCAACTGCTACGAAGATATCAATTAAAGATGAATCCTTTGAAATGTGCCTTTGGGGTAATTTCGGGAAAGTTTCTTGGCTTCATTGTGCGTCATTGAGGGATCGAAATTGATCAATCCAAGATAGATGCCATTATGAAGATGCCTGAGCCTCGCAACATTCATGAATTGAAGAGCTTGCAAGGAAAATTAACTTACATTCGACGATTCATCTCTAATTTGGCTGGACGATGTCAACCTTTCAGTCATTTAGTGAAGAAAGGGGTGCCGTTTGAATGGGACAAAATATGTAGCAATGCTTTCCAAAGTATCAAGTCTTATCTCATGAAATCCTCTAGTGCTGGTTGCACCTATCCAAGGTAAGCCATTAATTCTATACATTGTTGCTCAAGAGCGATCAGTAGGAACATTGCTTGCTCAAGAGAACGAAAATGGGAAAGAAAATGCCCTTTACTATTTAAGTAGGATGATGACGCCGAATGAGGTGAATTATTCACCCATCGAAAAGTTGTATTTAAGTCTCATATTTGCTATTCAGAAGTTGAAGCACTATTTTCAAACTCATACTGTTCGCCTAATATCCAAGGCGAATCCCATCAAAGTATGTCATGTCCAAACCAGTGCTTTCTGATCGTCTAGCAAGGTGGTACCTTCAACTCCAACAATTTGAAATTATTTACATACCTGCTAAAATTGTTAAAGGGCAAATTTTGGCTGATTTCTTAGCTGATCATCCTATACCTGTTGAGTGGGAGTTAATTGACGAATTGCCTGATGAAGATGTACTCATGGTTGAAGTTCTTCCTTCGTGGACAATGTACTTTGATGGAGCTGCACATCGTGAAGGGGCTAGAGTTGGAGTAATTTTTATCACTTCTGAGGGAGATGTCTTACCGTATTCCTTTTCTTTAAAGAATTTATGCTCGAACAATGTTGTAAAATACCAAGCATTGATACTTGGTCTTGAAATAGCTGTAGATATGAAGCAACTACACTCGAAAGTATATGGTGATTCTAAATTAGTGATTAACCAATTCCTCAATGAATATGAAATAAAAAAGGCTGAGCTTGTGCCATATTGCAACTACGCAAGGCAACTTATGGGGTGGTTAGGTGATGTGACAATTGAGTATGTTCCAAGAAAGGAGAATCGACAAGCAGATTTCTTGGCGAAATTAGCTTCTACACTCGCATTGCCGAATCAACAAGTTCAAATTCCCGTGTGTCAAAGTTGGGTCATACCTCCCTATTTTGATGAAAAAGATGTCGAAAAAAGGCAAAGTGCTCACATCGTCACGGTTCATGAAGGTGAAAAGAAAGATTGGCGTCAATCAATAATATATTATCTCAATTATGGCAAGCTGCCCGACGATACAAAAAGAAGAATTGACATCCGTCCGTCGATCACCTCGCTTTATCTATTACAAAGACACGCTCTATCGACGATCGTTCGATGGATTATTTCTTCGTTGCTTTGGAGAAGATGAAGCCATTCAAGCGATAAAAGAAACACACTCTGGAATATGTGGAGCCCACCAGTCTGGTCCTAAGCTGCACTTTCGCATCAAAAGAATGGGTTATTATTGACCAACGATGGTGAAAGACTGCATCGACTATGCAAAGAGATGCCAAGCTTGCTAATTCCACGCAAATTTTATCCACCAACCTCCTGAGCCATTGCATCCAACTATTGCATCCTGGCCGTTTGATGTTTGGGGAATGGATATAGTTGGGCCGCTTCCAAAATCTTCTAGTGGACATATCTTCATTCTGGCCACAACAGATTATTTCTCAAAGTGGGTTGAAGCAACTGCACTAAGGGAAGTGAAAAAAGAAAACATAGTAGACTTCATTCGTGTAAATATTATTTATCGTTATGGAATCCCACGATATATCATCACCGATAACGGTAAGCCTTTTTGTAATATTGCAATGGGTAAACTTTGTGAGAAATTTAAATTCAAACAATACAATTCTTCAATGTACTATGCTGCTGCAAATGGACTTGCCGAGGCATTCAACAAGACTTTGTGCAATTTGTTGAAGAAAATCGTGGACAAGTAAAAAAGAGACTAGCATCATAGGATTGGAGAAGCTCTTTGGACATATAGAATCACTTTTTGAACTCCTACCCAAGCAACTCCATATTCGCTTGTGTATGGTGTGGAGGCTGTTCTTCCACTTGAGTACCAAATACCTTCACTAGGGCTGTTCAAAAAAATCCGAAAAATCAAAAAATCGAAAAAATCGATCCGCTCCGAACCGAAAAAAAGGGTAACCGAACCGGTTTTTGGTGGCGGAGCGTTTGCGGGGCGGGTTATATTTTAATCGGGGCGGTTCGCGGTTCTCATTTTTGCGAACCGGCGGGTAACCGAACCGAACCGAAATGAGGGTAGTTATGTAATTTCACATGTTACTTATGTAATTTCATATATTAGTTTGGGTGTTCATTTGGCTATTTGTTGAATATTTATGTTTTTACATTGATTGAAATGAGAAGATGAAGTTTGAAAGACTAAGTGATTATTTTCTTGTTTATATAGTTTTTGGTTATTTGTTGAATATTTATGTTTTTATGTTGATTGAAATGAAAAGATGAAATTTGAAAGACTAAGTGATTGTTTTCTTATTTATTTAATTTTTGTTTTTTTGAAGATTAAGGTTTTGGATGTAATTTAACTTTAAGATATTAATGTTTGTATTATTAGTGATTTATAATATTTTGTAATTTTTCTTGTTTATTTTTTTAAAAATATAGGTAAATTATTATGGATCGGGTCGGGTACCCGCCCTATCCGAACCGGTTTTGCGGGTAACCGGAAGGCCGGGTACCCGCTACATGTGGACCGGTTTGCGGTTCGAATTTTTACCGAACCGCAAAGACCGGTTCGGTTCACATTTTTTGTCCATGGACCAGGTACCCGGTCCATGAACACCCCTAACCTTCACTAAGAATTGCTGTCCAAGAATGGCTCAATGAAGAAGACAATGCTCGCCTTCGCCTCGAGGAGTTAGAAGTACTGGATGAAAAAAGACTGGAGGCCCAACAACGACTTGAGTGTTATCAAACTCGCCTTGCTAAAGCATTCAACAAACGAGTTCGACCACGCTCTTTTCAAGTTGGTGAAATGGTGCTCGCTGTTCGAAGGCCAATCATCCTCACACATGGTGGTCAAAGAAAATTGGTCTCAAAATGGGAAGGCCCATATATGGTCCAAGAAGTGTATTCCAGTGGATCATACAAATTGATTGCTAATGATGGATTAAAGATCGGCCCCATCAACGGCAAATATTTGAAGCGTTACTATGCATAAAACAAATAGATGCTCCTTGACGCACAAGCCTAAACTGCACGTTGCTCCTTGACGCACGAGCCTAAACTGCACGTTACTCCTAGCCCTGCATGAGTTAAAACTGTGGATGGCAACCACTAATGGTGTAGCATGTGGATAAACTGCTGAAACACTCCACCAAGTTAAGGTGATAAACAAATGGATACTCCTGACCCGCATGAGTCTAAACTGTGAACGGTAGGAACTGCGTGTGACTTGATTCCCTTTTGGGATACGTAAGCAGCTTAGGAGGCAACTTCTAAGTTCAGTTACAACATCATAAAATCCAAATCGTTTTTTTGAAAAAGAAAAATATATGCTTAAGTTCAAGTCCTTTTTCATATTAAAAAAAATGAAAAAAAAAATGAAATGAAGTTTCAAATCCAAGTTTTTTTTTGAAACATGGTTTCCAGTAAAAAAAAAAAAAGTGTTTTAAAGACAAGCTTTTGAAAGAAAAGTTTCAAGTTCAAATAAAATTTTCTTTCTGGTAGTTGCTCTACTTGTTTTATTAAAATAAACTCATAAGGTAAGACAAGTAAGAGAAGTGAAGATTTCTTTATTAAAAGAAAAATTTACTACAACGAAGAATTTAAAGACAAGAAAAATAAATCTTTACTTCGAAAGTTTCTAAATAAAACTAGAACAAATGTAAGGAGTAATCTAAGGTCGATAGTCTGCTGTGACTGTCCTCCTTGCATCAAGGAGTGCCCTCGTTCTCTCAATCTCTTTAACATCTTCGTCCGATAAGAAAGAAATGCTTTCAACGGAAGCCACTTCTTCATGCGCCTTTGAAACTTAAGCTTGAATCTGCTTGAGAGTCTTATGATTTTGATCAATGGTGGAGTTAACTTTCGTGATTTGCTTCTCCAAGTCATCAAGCTCCTTTTGAAGAGTTTTCCTTCGATCCTCCAATGATTGTCGTTTTTCTTCAAGAGTTTGCAAGTGCTTAGTTGCTTCTTCTTCCTTTGCCTTAGTCTCCAAAAGATGTGCACTAGCCCGAGAATGAGTTTTCTCATAAGCCTCTCTAGTCATCTTCTTCCGCTGCTGAAGACCTCGAGGAGTCATAATCTTTGGCTCTGGCAAATAAATCCTTCAAGGTATCTTGAAGAGATGGCGCAATGTCGGAGTCTACTTTGGCTATCTCCTCAATCACATCTCTAGCATACTTTTCCAAAGAAGAAATGAATTCCAGGGGAGTGGTTAAAATATCTCGAGAAAGTTCATTCCACAAATCTTGAACGTATTTTCTTTGATGTGCCTTTATTACATTACAGCCATGGAATTCGGAAACTGGTATGCAAGGCTTCTGTGCTCTCTCATAATCACTTGATGGTTTTCCAAGTGAAGCACCATCTTGATTATCAAGTAAATTGTTTTCAGCTTCTCTAGGTCTCTCGAGGACGGAAAGCTAAAAGCATGCAAAAGGAAATGTCAAAAAAAAAAAAACCAAATCAAATGAGAGGTAAAGTTTGAATTAAAAAAAAATGCGAGATCATTTACATGTTGTGCCAATTTTCTGGGTGACATGTTGGAACTTGGTGTATCTGCAAAGAAAGACGAGTCAATAGATGCATCTTCTAGTCCGGAAGATTTTGACTTCTTCTTTGGTCGGTTCCAAGGACGATCTTGATTGCTACTTTTACTGGATACTCTGTCACCATGCTTTAACTCATTTGCGGCAATTGTCTTGGACTTCTTAGATGAGGACGACATCTCTTTGATGGAATCTTGGGGCTCATAATCTTTTCTTTCGATTAGCGGTGGATTTGATGATTGTCTTGCAAATATCAGTCGATCTTTTTACCCACCACGTGTTATAATCCTGTGTGACTAAAGAAAGTTTAGTCTCGGAAGGTATCATCATCATAGACTTTGTCTGCACACGGACTGAAGACTCCCATAGCTGAAGTGTCTCTCCCAGAGTGTATGTATGAGTTATTTCCTTCAAACAATGTGGGATGGCTTGACAAAAACCAAATTGTCTACTAAACCTGCAAGGACTGTAATGTTCAACGAGAAAAATGTTATTTTGACGAAGAGTCAAATAGCAAGACCGTTGGCTGATGAAATACTCCGTGTGTGAAGGTGGCGAGCTTCCGTCATCAGTGAATATTTTATTCTCCTTTTTAACCCAGCATAGTTTTGAGAGCGATCGTGCGGTCACGCTTTTGAATAACTCGTCTGCTGCTAGAGTGATGAACAACCTTGCCATCCTTTCACCACTGAATCTTGTCATTTTGGCATGTCGGGCAACACAAGGATCAATATGAGGGTTGAGTTGATAAGCACCAAAATATTGACCAATCCATCCATACACGTAATGAATGGGAAAGATAGCTGTGCATTCTCTCAAGTTTGGGGCCTGGACAATCTTCCTCAAGCCATCATAAATACTTGTGAGGACCGGAATTGCGAGAGAGAACTTCATCCCAGTTGCCATCAAACTTGCTACCTTGAAGACACTTGGACGAACAGAGTCGACTTCTGCACTTGGTAAAAGAAACTTGCAAATCCAGCATGTCAGGAATGCTACTACGTACGTCTCATTCCTTAAAGAGCTTGGGATTCTCAAAATGTAAAAGGGGATGTCGTCCTTTGTTTCAGTCAAATGAGAGCTCCCCGAAGAGTTGGACGTTCTCTTTGGCCTTGCATCAACATTTCAGTCTATGCTCTTGGGTCGGAGAAGTTCCATATTTGCCATCATCTCGAAACCAGAATTGCACCCAAGACTTCAGTGAGACTCTTCCATGGTTCTCCTTTCCAAGCTTGTAGTATGCTGCGAATAAATGTCTGCAACTTCGAGGGAGTAGCGATTTTCCTTTACTATCAACATCTGAGAGTTCCTTTGCAGAAGGCACGACCTCATCGTAAAACATGCCGCGGATTGGAAGACCCCCAAGTCGATGAAGATCCCAAAGTGATATCGAAAGTTCTCCAATCGGTGTGTGAAGCGTGTTTGTAGAAGGACACCATATTTGCAGAAGGCACGTAGGACGCTATCACAACGATCATATAAGAATCGTGATGCGTGAACACCATATAGAACTCCAGCCTCTGCTAGTATGGCTTCATGTCTACTGATGATGTCCTCAGCCCATTCCCGGTAATTGGATGAATACTTGACTTCGCCAAAATAGGATGAAGGAGCCTTCCAAATGGTTCTTCCGAGGTTGAAGCCAGAGAATGGAAGTACGAACTTGGCATCGCTAGGTTTGTCATTGTGAATTGAAGAGTTCAGTATCAACACTTCTTGCTTCTCTGCCGTGATGGATAAGTTTGATGGATCCACCGCATTAGTCGTCAGCTTAGTTGTCCACTGTGCAAGATGCAAAGACTCGTCAAGAGGGATGTAATTTTCGCCAAAAACTCCAATTGCTGGTTTGTAGGTGTAGAGTGACAAGGTTCTTGAATGAGATCCCCCATGCTCGTCAGAAAGGTATATATGTGGCAGTGGTGTGTTATAATCCTTGATTTGCATCCTCGCAAAATAAAATTTTTTTTTTGAAGCCTATTTGTAAATTAAAGAAAGAAGGGACGCAATTCATAGAGAATTTGGTCACATGGTGTTGAAGTGCAATTCAAAAGAAATTCATTATTGCGTGTAACGCGGCACCGGGATGACTCGCAAGCAAGAACGGCCAGTTGCAATAAAAGAAATTTTCTTCGACTCCTGACTGTTAAACAAAGCAACGGATAAGGGACCTGCAAGGTACGAATTTCGTTGGTCAACAAGTCCAAATCAAGCAAACATTGATGATTAAAAAAAAAATGCAAGCCTTCCAAAATCATCAACGTGAAGCCATGGGATTGCGAGACCAAAAGATCGAAAGTAAGGTGGAAAGGAATTGCGAGACAACAAGCATGTATCATTCGAAGTGGTTGTATCAATTATTCAAGAGGTATTATTTGGATTGAATAAAATAAGCCATTGAATCAGATTCCATGAACAGCGAGCATGTTACAAGGATTTAAAGAAAATTTGACTAATGATTTTAGTCCCATGAGAAACATATTGTCAGCTTATTAAGGACACAACATGCTTACCCAAAAGAAAAGTGGCATCAACAAGATAAATGGTTCCTAGAATATGCATATGGTTCGGTTGGCTTACCTTGAAGAAGAAAATAATGGCAAACAAAGACGATGCACAAGAATTGAATTCTACCAAGCCAAAGTCATGAATTCGTGGGTTGAAAGCAAATTCTAGCAACGAGTCGCATCAATAAATTAATTGTGTTGATCAAGGAGCATCATGCATACCTTGTAAATTTTTATTTTCGTTAGGCTCGGGAGTTCTTCAAAAGTCACGTGTTAACTTCAAAATGTAGTCACAACGGTAAATCGAAAGCGATGTGAGCAGCAGCAGGCTTGTGACAAGGCTTGAAGATGCTACAGCACCGGTGAAGAAAATTGCCTTCCAATAAAAGCTAAACAAGATAGTCTAGCTTTTAATCTCAAAATTCCGTCAAGATGGGAGAACGGCAGCAGCGTAAGCAGCGTCAAGATGGAAGAACAGCAGCACCATAAGCAGCGACGGGCTAGCGAGAAGGCCTAGAGAATTCGCAGCAATATGCTTGTGGCAGAAAATCGGAGAATCGTATAAATTTATAAGCCTAAGCACTGTCTATTTATAGTTGTCTGACGTGCAGAGATGTAGTTCGGGGCCAATTACAATTCGTTGTGGAGATGTATTACTCTTTTCCAATTAGTAATTGGTACGAACTCCTCTATCGAAGGAGGTGGCATTACTTTGCTATTGGAGAAAAATGTGCAAGTTCTGGAGTTCCTTTCCAACTGAAAATTGATATCTTCTTGATAAGTTTATCTTATTAAAGAGATAACTTTGGATGAAGATGTTGGTCCCGGTAAAGCTTTGTCAGCAGTAAACCACCATTGTCGATAAAGAGAAGGAATGCAATGGTTAGTGCAAAGACCACATGGATGATTAGTTTGGCATTTCTAAACCCAAATCTCTATGTGTGTTTGGATAATCACATGTCAGCATTTATAAGATTGAGCACCTGAAGCCCAAAATCAATTTGCTTCTAATTATGTTAACACTCTGCAAATGATAATACGAAATGGTGATTACAAGCCAACTGCAATTCGGATGAGAATTGGAGGAGTCCTTTTACAATTGAAAATTATCTTCCTTTAAGATAAGAGCTGCTGAGATAAAAAGTTTGTGGCAATCCAAAGATATGAATTGGATTTTAATTGGGTAGCAACAACAACCAAAAGCAATGGACCGATGACCTTATCAAGTTGGAAGTTACTTTCGATTCGGACATTACCAAAATGGGAGTTAATTGTTCTATGCTTTGTTTGACTCCAAGTTAAATTCAATTTGGAATTACTTGTTGAATCTTAAGTCATCATTGGATTCTAAGATGGGTAGCTCCAGAATCTGATTCAATACCGATTGGGCTCTTTTGCAATTGGCTGATATATATATATATATATATTGCACTTGGGGTTTGTCTTACCTTAGACATGCAATTGCATTCGAAATTCATTAAGCAATTGAATTGGTCCTGTAACTTCATACTGGTGGCGTGAAGACTTGGACGGGAATTCAGTCTTTAGAATTATATTTCGAGAAGGGATGGAATTGATGAAGTCCCTGGAAGCTATGAAATTACAGTTCAAATAAAATTGATTTTGCAGAGACGTGATTAGGCTCTCGATTGAGATTTATGTGCACTAAAATTTGGTGTGCCTCTTGGTTTCGGTTTATTCCAATGTGGTTTGACTTTGGAAACCAATCAAATTGTTTGCGGATGTTAATCAAATTCATCAAGGGAATCAATTTCGTTCGATGACTTTTGTTATGCATATGCAACTTTGTTGGGTTAGAAACCTAGTTCAAAAAGGATTCGTCTCAAGTGCAAGACAAGTCATGGGAAGTCATCGTTGGAGCCTATAATGCTCTTTGTTATTAACGATAAATTTTTCCTTCACGATTGAAGATTATTTAACCTCTTGAAGAGCTGGCTTTTGTGTCTTCAAAATTATTTTCAGGCTCAGTTTCAAGTGTGTTAACTTCAACTTGAAGCCGGTCAAAATTTGCCCTGCTCAACCACACTTCGGAGTTTAGTGTTCGCTAGACAAATTTCGAGGGGCATTTGTAGACAGTGAAATATTAATTTAATTCATTTGTCTATAAAAATGGCTTATTTATCTCTTTATTTAAATTGAAAGAGATAATATTTCAAATAGTTATCTCTAAATAAATAAAGAGATAATATTTAAGAGATAATGTTGAAAATCTCTTTTAAATGACATAAAAGAGATAATACTGATGTATGTCTCTCTTCAAATGATAAAAGATCAGATACGTACCTTTTCAAATATTTGAATATGGGGATAAAGGTTATCACAAGTCTTTCTCTTTCTCCCATCCACCGCTATAAATAGGGTGTCACCCTAGGAAGAGAGGATACAGAGACGCAGACGACAGAAAGACATACGCTGCTAAAGCTCTGACTCTTTAAGTCCTCAAGTTCTTCAAGAACCAAGTTCTCAAATTCTTCAAGATCTCAAGTTCTTCGAGATCTTCGAAGCCCTCTCTTGAAGTCTTCTCAAATCAAGGTTTGAAGAAGTCAAATCTCTCTCCTCTTCAAGTCGCCATATCAAATCAAGGTTTGAAGAGGTCTTCCAGTCACCATATCAAGATTTGGAGAAATCAAAGTTGAAGAAGTCAATACTGATTCGAGAACAAGCCTCAAGTCCTCGAATCCAAATTCGAAGAAAAGAATCGAAGGACCTCACAGAGATTGTAACCTTTGATTTTCATATTAAATTTTATATATTTGTCGCATTTTTCTTGTTTGTTAATTTTGCATACACGAAAATTTTGTTGCGTACACATAGTAAATGGAATTTTTCGAGAAAGTGGTAGAAAACACAAGTTTGAGAGACTTGGGATATTCAGGGAACGAATTCACATGGTCAAAGGGTAAAAATAATGAATGTAAAATCTATGAAAAGCTCAACAGGGCCTTGGCGAATACAGACTAGTGTACAAGATTTCCAAATGCAACGGTGGATCACCTAACCACCCCTACTCTGACCATGTTCCCATCTTGGTCTTAACAGAAAAAACAACTGCACATTTATTTCAAAAAGGAATAACAGATTAAAGAAGTTTGAAGAGATATGGACCACAGATGTAGAGTGCCAGGAAATCATCAAGCCGCACTAGAGAAGAAGTAATCAAAATGTGGTTGATAGATTTGTCAACAATGGGAAAACAGTTCTGTAGGAGCTAACCAAATAGAGCAAAGAAAAATTTGGGAATATAAATGCAAAGATCAAGAGAGTAAAAGACAAGTTGAGCATGATTCTATGTAGTCCCTAACATGATCAAGACCTGGAAATTAAATTAAAGCGGGAGCTGGACAGATTGTTGGAGTTGGAAGAGACCTATTGGAAGCAAAGATCAAATCTAGGATGGCTCAAGAGCCGAGGGGGGGGGGGGGGGGGGGGAAGAAATACTAAATTTTTTCACAGTAAAGCCACCCAAAAGAAAAGATGGAATACTATTGAGAAGATTCAGAATTCTGAAGGTATTTGGTTGGAGTCAGAAGCGCAAATCAAAGCTTATACGGTAGACTTTTTCAAGAAGTTATACTCATCAGAAATAGATGCGGGTGTCCCAGTCAGACTGGTTGAGGATAGAATACCTAGAGAGTTGAAAGAAGAACTAAAGAAGGTTTAAACAGTGGAGGAGATCAAAGAAGCTATATCCAAAATGCACCCATGGAAAGTTCCAAGCCCAGATGGTTTGCATGCTGGGTTTTGCCAAACCTACTAGGGAGTTATTAGGAGATAAGGCAACTAATTTAGTACTCTCTTTTCTCAATGGTAATTGCTCATTAGAGAAATTGAATAACACAAACATAGTTCTCATTCCAAAAGTCAAAAAGCCAGGAAGCATAACGGAATTCAGGCCCAGCTTATGCAATGTTTGCTATAAAATCATAGTCAAAGCAAATAGAATTCAAAAGGTGCTGCCATTTATCATAGATAAGTCACAAAGTGCATTTGTTAAGGAGCGGTAAATTATGGATAATATGACTGTGGCCTATAAGGTGTTTTATTGGACGAAAATACAAAAAGAAATCAAAACCAATACTTTGGTTTGAAGCTAGATATGAACAAGGCTTTTGACATGATAGCATGGAGCTACTTAGAATGTATGCTCGGAGATGTGGGCTTTTTGGAAGCTTTCTGTAGAAGAATAATGCAATGTGTAAGCTCAGTTAGGTTTTCAATTCTTATTAATGGTGACTCAACAGAATCTTTCACACCAACTAGGGAACTAAGGCAGGGAGATCCTCTCTCTTCCTATTTATTTATACCTTGCGCAGAAGGTTTGCCAACATTGATTAGAAGAGCAAAAAGAAATGGTATCTAGATTGGAATAAAAATGGGGGCTCAAGGACCCATGATTAGTTATTTGCCTTTTGTTTGCAAAGATGGATGATCAGAATATCAGGCAGATGCTAAATTTATTGGGGGAATATCAAAGAACTTCATATCAGAAAGTAAACCTCCTCAAGTCAAGAGTATATTACAGCTCTAATACTAAATCCCAAGAGCAAAAAGAACTGTCAGAGATGCTTAGAGTAAGGATAGACGATGGCAAAAGTTATACCTGGGACTGCCCTACATGATTGGTAGATCCAAAAAGGAAATTTTCCAATCAGAGAAGGAAAAAGTTCGAAAGAAGCTTAAAGATTGGAAAGAGAAAAACCTCCCCCAACCAGGGAAAGAGATATCGATTAAGGTAGTAGCTCAAGCTACTCCTACTTATTTAGTGTCGTGCTTCAAGGTATCAAAGGCAGTAACGGATGAACTGTGATCAATGATTAGATAATTCTGGTAGGGCCAAAAATTAGATGAAAGGAAGATTAACTGGCTAAAGTGGGAAAAAATTATGCAAAAATATATATATATATATATATATATATATATATATATATCTTGGAGGGCTCAGTTTCAAAGTTTTAGAGTCTTTCAACTCAGCTATGTTAGCAAAGAATAGGTGGAGAATTATGAAGAATCCAGCTTCCCTCACTTCAAGAGTACTAAAGGCAAAATATTTCCCTAACCATAGCTTCATTACAACCAAGATTGGCTCATCCCCATCATTTATCTGGAGGAGTATATTGGAAGCTAGAGCCTTGATCCTACAAGGAATCAGATGGAGGATCGGAAATGGTAGTGAGGTAAAGGTATGGAAGGATCCTGAGAGCCCAAAGTCATACACATTTAAACCACTTCCCCTCAAGAAAGAACTCTGGCCGGATGCTAGAGTAAAGGACCTAATAAACTTTGAAACTGGCTATTGGAAGAAGCAAGAGTTGGAGTTTCTTTTCCTGCAAAATGAAGTAGAGGAGATCATTAAAATCCCTTTGTCCCATGGTGGCCAAAAGACGAGCTTGTATGGCACTGCACAAAGGATGGAGTCTTCAGTGCAAAATGAGCTTACCATCTAGCAAGCAAGTTGAAGAAAATAGGTGAAAATGTTGCGGATTCATTAGTTCCAATCAAGGAAAGGAGATATTGGAAATGCCTATGGAACTCGAACATTCCCCCAAGAGTAAAAACTTTTCTGTGGAAAGCCAGTAATCAAATTCTAGTTGCCAAAACATTCGAAAAAAATTGAGAAGTTTCAACACAAAATGTGTCAGGTGTGGAGACCTTTTTGAAACTGACAAACATATATTTTTCGAATGCCCGGGGGCTAGATAGGTTTGGAAAGAAGTAGGGTATTTCCCATTACCTAATAATGATTTCTTTAATAGTTTCAAAAACTGGTTTCAAGATATCATGGATTCATTGGATCAGCAACAATATGAGTCGGTAGTAGTGCTTTTATGGCTAATTTGGAAGTCAATGAATGAAGCAATTTTTAAAGGTGCAGGTAGAGGAGAAAATCAGATTTGTTCATGTGGAATGAAATTCATACAGGATTATCAAGCCTCTAAGCGTAAAGGAGATGTTTCCAAATGCTATCAGGGATACAATGTCGCTGATTGTAATTGGAAAACTCCAGTAGAAGGTTTCCTGAAGCTGAATGTTGATGGAGCATACACGAAGGATGGTGCAGGTGTAGGAGTTCTTGTTAGAAGCAATACATGTGAGATTGATGCAGTATTTGTGGAGAACATCTCACAATGTACAAGTGGTGAACATATTGAAACTTTGGCTTTCATGAGGGCTCTACAATTTGCAGAGGAGAACGATATAACTCATCTGTTGGTAGAAGGAGATGCACGAAGGGTTATCAGCAAAATCAATAGCAATAGGCAGGATCTCTCATCCACAGGGCATATCATAGAAGGCATCAAACGAATGGCAAAGAACTTCCCTAGTATTAGATTCCGGTATGTCAACATGAAATTCAATCATCCAGCTCATGTAGCTGCTAAATTAGCTCTCCATTTTGAAGGTGGCAAAGTATGGTTTACAGACTTCCCGCCATCTGTATTGCATGCTATACTCTCTGATTTTCATTAATGAAAATTTACTCTTATTCCTCAAAAAAAAAAAAAAAAAAAAAGAGATAAATTCCTGACAGTTGAGGATCAAAAAATTTATGCGTGTTTCGTACAAAAAATAGATGAATCACTAGTGCTGGATGAGTCATCAAACCCTATCTCCATCCACATTGAATTGGTTTGTGGCTGCGTAAAATGTGTACAAAACTACCAACTTCTGTTGTAACAAATGGATTCCAATTTGTATAATCTTTCCCTTAATTATCATCGCTACCTCTAGATAGACATAGCATATTATATCCACACACACTGGATGCGAACCTATGAGTAGGTATCGGCTGCATATGGTGCTAATATCAATCGCAACTCACCAATTATTATAAGGTGTGAGGTAATAAATTATTAGTTCTTATATATCACATGACAATGCACATAATTCATTTTATATTTTTCTGTGAACCGTGCTTTGTATAAGTTCTCTCTCACTCAAGACAACTTCATCTAATAATTGAATAAGTTGATTGAAAATATTTTTATTTTCTCATAAAATAGATAAAACTAATTGCAATTCAAATAAGATAGCTAATTAAGCGTAAGATAGCTAATTAAGCGTATAAAAACAATATAAAACTTAAGATTCAGCTTTGATGATGCGGAACTCAATTTGAGTGGATTCACCCAACCGTGGGTAGATTGGTGCGAGCCCGCCACAGCTGACCATTGGTGCACCAGCGGCTCAATTTGGCAAAGTCTCTGTTTAGACCCGCTGGTAGTGCATCCATGGCTGGAGTAACAGTACCCACGACTCACCTGCAGGACTTTTATCAGCTTTATGTTTTTTTTTAGTGTTTTGTTACTTATCTAATTATATCCCTTTTAGACAGTGATTGAAATTATTATTCTTGGTTCAATAAAATTTGAGAGTTTTCTTTCGTTTATTTAAATCATTGATTTGTGATCTAGAAATTTTGTTCATGTAACGAATTATTCGCTACCACGTTCCGTATCATTTGAGGATAAAGTACAAATTTATGCCCAAAAAAAAAAAAAAAGGATTTTCTACAAGCAATATTTAGTTATCCATTGAAACGTGATTACTTTCAAAGTTATACTTCTGCACATTATTAGAAGAAATGAAAGAAATAACATAATTGTTATTTTCTGTCTCACTGCTATTGTTGCCACCTAATTTAAAACTTTATTCCATTACACTATCTAATATACAGACCAATTTAGACTTGCAGAATAAAAATAATTTCTTAACTTTGCTAAAACTCACAGATGCTCACTACGCAAACTTCATAAGGAACATGAATATGAAGTTGCCAAAATAATTTCAAATAATTACTCAAGCTCATATATTGAAACAAACTTTGAAATATTACATATTAACCTTCTCAATATAAGTACTTCCACACATTCACATTTCCAGTGTGTTGAGTCGGTAGAAATGGCATGTTGTACGCTGCGTGAATCTTTCCAAACATATAAATAGTTGAACAATCACAATAAACAAGTTACTCTGCTTACAATCATCTGCTGATTTTGTAATGAGTGTAGCATGACATCTTAGCATCTTAGCATATCATGTCTTCAAAACGACAAGGAACAATTGTTTGACTAAAATGCTTCCAAAGAAGTATGGACCTTACATGATTCGTGCGAAAGTTGTGATAGTACTTACGTGTGACATGTATTTCGAAATTTTAACTTGAAAACGAGTTCTTTTGAAGTGGAGGAATATGATGTGGGATATATAGAGTTTAGATCTCAATGAATCATTCGAAACTAGCTCACAAAGCTTTTTGAGGATTACTAACATCTATTATTTTGAGTTTTTAGTAATTGTTGTAGTATTTCCTATTCTTCTAAATATTTTATGGTAGTATCTTCAACTTAAATACTCTTGTATTAAAATGTCTTAAAAAACTACTTGGAATAATATTGAAGTTTTTTAAATTCTTTCTTGAATGCGTTCAAACTTTTTTCTCTCGTTTTTCAGAAACTGTCCTGAAGAATATCAAGTCTCCCGATACGTTGTATCCCTGCGTCATCACCACACAAATTATCTTGCTATAATAGTATGCCAAACTGGAGAAAGAGTGAACAGACATTTAAGGACCCTATATTTATTGATTCCAATCGTTCCTGATTAGGGAGTGGGTCTTGCGAGTGTCTATATATTGTTCATACAAATTCATTAATCGGATGTGATATTACAGGGAGTTGGAACGGATTATTGATTTTGACTGAAACCAAAACAAAAATTTTAGATGTAAATAAAGGGTCAAATGTGAAGTTGCAATTTTAATTGAGGTGGACAACTGTGAACAACAATTGAAAGCGATACATATTTATTATTACGAACGGAAATGAGACTCAGTCTTGTTTCCCACGATTCTATTTGCATCTATATTGTTAGATTGAGTTAATTTATTTATTTTAGTACATTACACTAATATACTGTTTTGAAGGCATTGTTTTAAGGTTTGAGAATAAGATTTTCTAAGAGCTGTCAAGTGTCATGTGTACCAAGCATGACAGGGGATATAAATAAGTTTAAGAATTGATTTACTTTATGCTATTGTATCAGTAGAAAAAATACGTCGAGAAATTTTCAAATAGAACCACTAGATAAATTAAAATTTAACTTTTATTTCTGACCTCCAAATCAGATATACTATATCACAATATAAAAATTCCAAAATAGGGACTTCCAAATCATTTTAAAAAGTTTATTTTTTGATTAAAATATGGCCAACTAACTTAGAAAAATCTTAGTTGTATATTTATCCACAAGAAAATAATTGTCATTTTAAGCATTCAATAGAAGTTTGTTTTCCGGTCCATTCTTTTCCTGTTGCGTTACTTGCGTGTTTCACTATTTCGTAGACTTTTTTCGAGGTCCACGTGTGAATCTGTGATTTTTCATGATGTTGACTTCCAAGCGTAATCATTCAATCAACACGTATATGGTTACAAACGTCCTACGTCTCATATGAACAATAGATATGATACATTTGTGTAGTGATGGAAAAGTATACAATACACTACGTGCATTGTCACGTGGTGTAGTAGAACTAATAATTTATCGCCATGTGACAATGGTGGGTCATACCTTATATTATTTGACGATGTGTGATTGATTCTAGTGCACCACTTGGCACGTCACGTGACGCGCGTGGTGCACGCAATACTCACTCGTGTAGTGATGACCCTATTCGTGGATGAATCATCAGATACCACCTACAGCTGTCTGAGATAAAAAAAAAAAAAAAAGCTATCTCTAGACATTCTACAGTTTGACGTGGCGGGTAAAATGTGTTAAAAGGATCAACTGCTATTGTAAAATAAGTAGGTATTGCGTGCGCTAGCTGCATAGTATGTTGCGTGATACATTAAAATTAATTACATATCATCAAATAATAATAGATATAATTTATCATTATCACGTAATAATAAATTATTAATTTTATTATACTATGTAACAATACATGTGGTGTATTTAATACTTCCCCTTATAAATGAGGAATTCCAAATATTATTATCTTCTGGTTAATTATGCTAATTAACTTTTGAGTAATTGGAGACTCTTTTACTTAATTGGTACTGTAACAGTAGGAATATGTCGTTGGGTGTTTCTAATATGTGTCCTCAAAAGATAAAATGTTAGTCTGGAAGAATGTGAACAATTTAAATAGTAATTGGGAAAATTTTGAGTTTGACCAGAAGGTCAACTCTCTCTCTCTTTTTTTTTTTTTTTTATAGTGCTTAAGGTACAAAGAAAAAAATATTTTGTACAATCTGGTGCATAATGGTGTGGGTGTTTGTGAATTCAATCTATGAGGAAAAAACTTAACACAAACTGATAATTATTAGTTCGACAAAAAAAAAATGCGAATTGATTCATCTCTATGGGATAGCCAGATGATTGGTTACTTGAAAAATTAGTTCAAGTGTATTAATTTCCCGAATTGATTACTTTTAAACTATTTTTTTTTTAAATAAAAGCAGTCCAAAATTTCTTTACAATTTCACTTTTATAAATAAATCATTCACATGAATTTTGTTTGTTTCATAAAATAAACTCTTAGTAATAGCATATAATGATTAGTTTAAAATTTTCTAATTTTTTTTTCAAAAAAAGTCATTAAAAATATATAAAAATATAAAGCTGAATCTAACTTTCTGTTTATTCAATTTTAAATAATAAAGTTTGAATTCTATAGCACTATATGTGACAGCCCCACCTTATCCAGAGGCGCACCAAAGGATTTAATGAACTGCCTGCCTAGTTCTCTCCAGGACTCGAGTCAAGCACGCACTAAAATTCGTAAGCAATTGTAATTCATTAGAAAACTCGTGAATACATTCATACGATATTCAAACTTAAAAGTAAAAGTACCGGTTAAGCAGGGTATATCATATACGTTTATTAATACAGTAATATCTCAAGCAGTCTTTCTATCAAAATCCTACCAAGATCTACCCTAAAATCCTCACTACCGGCTTTAGAGATAGGAGCCTGTTTAGAGAAAACAAATAAAAAAGGGTGAGCTATAATAGCTCAGTGAGGTTCCCGCACATGCAAACATAGAGGCAAACAATCTAGATTAATTAGTCAAATAACATGAGTCATAAATCAATATAAGAACCAATTAAGTAAACAATGAATTAAACAAGGGAGGATACATTTCAACCACGGGAGCAAGCTCAACCACAAGAGAAACAAGTACTAATCATGTAACCATGATGTTAGGACCGAGATAATAGCTCAGGTTTATATCAAAAGTCATGCCAGTATTATCACTCAAGAACCTTAACCACTGTTCACCTTATATAACCTCCGACACTACCACCACATCCAGGGTGAGATCTCAACCCTGGAAAGCAAAATAATTTGTTCAATCTAGAGTTGGCCTCTTTGAGGATTCACAACTCAAGGGAGAGAACAACACGCCCTAAAACACCGAGCACCTTATATCCTCCTTTGCACTACCGGCTTGACTAACCGCGGTACATCCACGGAAGTCTAGCCCAACAAGTTTAATTTAGTTGAAGTTCACAAACAAGTATATTCACATTTGATAAAAATTGTGCATGTAATAAACTACGGGATAAATGTGATAAAGTACACACTTTCCCTTCATATAGTACATTATGACAACTTATGAATATCAAGTACACACAGAATTAACATTTAAACATGCATCAAGCATACACAAGGAAACACTCACCTGAAATGCTTAAGAAAATATTTCGTAAAATGGTTGAGATTCACTTTCGGATCCTGGAATTTACAAGAAATAATCTAGTGAAAACCCTAAGTAAATTAGCAAGAAAATTCAAGAAATGACCCAATTATTTCTGCACACCAAATTCGCTAAATTTATCATATTCTAGGTTAGAAATTTCATTTATTATTTTTTCCTTCTTTATTTCTACCAAAATTTCGACAGCATTTCCCCTTAAAATCGGACTAACCCAAAATTTTACCTGCAAGAAATCAACCATCCAATCCATTTTTCAACAAGTTCTACAACTTCTATGTTTAATTCAAACTCAATTTCACTCAAACCCAAGATTTCTACTCCAAGTTTCTTCAACCAAGCAACATATAATACATGAAATTTCAAGGTTTAAATGCCATCTACTAGTCTATCTAGCCAAGAGAACACTTTATCTAACAAGTAAAACTTCATTTCATGCTTAGATCTTCAAGTGGTAATAACAAGAACCTAGTATGAAACTTGTACAAAAACTAAGTAAAACTTGAAATTAATAGCAAAAGTTCATAGTAAATACCTTAAACAAACTTAGAACTTTACTTAGGAAGAAGTTGAGCTCACTTTCTATGGTGAAGATTGTCTAAAATTGGAGAGAAAAGCTTCAAGAAAATGAAAACAAGAGAGAGTAGATAGAGAGCAAGGGAGTTCGGCCAAGGGAAAAGAAAATGGAAGAGAATTAGGTCAAGAAAGTATAAAAGAAATAAAAGAATAATGGAAGAAAGTGCAACCAATCAAAGCTAGACAAGAATCATTCTAGGGTTTAGATATTTTGACATAATAGTTACTAGTTGGCTAAATATAATTAGTGTAAATTTTAATCACTTATCACTTGGTATTTAACAAGTTTTATGGCATAAATTTTTAAAGCAAAAGAGAGGAAAGAGGGAGTAGGGAATTCGGCCAAGAGAGAAAGAAAGGGGAAAGAAATAGGCCAAGAAAATAGAAAAGAAATAAAGAAAATAATGGAGAAAAGAATGACCAATTATAGCAAGACAAGAGTCATGTTAGGTTGTATGCTTTTAATGAAATAATGGCTAACTTGGTTAAGTTTGATTAGTGAAGGTGTTAGTCACTTATCTCCTAGTAATTTGCAAAGACTTTATGGCACAAATTTTAAAGCAAAAGAGAGAAGAAAGAAGAGAGAGAGGGCCGGATATAGAGAGAGAGAAAGCAAGGAAAATTAGTGAAATTCTTAGGTCAAAATTTTGAACTAAAGCTCACTTAGCCAAAAGTCTTGAAAATGATAAAGTTAGTTAGTCAAAATTAAACACTATTATAAACTAATGGTCCAATAAAATTAATCCAAATTTGGTACTTAGGTGTACCACTTAATAATGAAAGAATTTATTTAGTTAACCTAATTAACTTAAGAAATCTTTCAACTAATAAATCAAAGATTAACACTAAACCTTAAATAAAAGAAATTCCCCTATTAAATGCACTTTGATTTGCCTTTTCTTTCCTTTTCTTTTCTCACATTTTTTTTTCTACTAATGAACATAGCATGAATTAAATGATTTTCTTTTTAGTGTGAATTTCTAGGGTGTTACACTATCCATACTTGAACACATCTTGGATAAAATCACTCTCTCTCTCTCTCTCTCTCTCTCTCTCTCTCTCTCTCCCTCTCCCTAGCCATTGCTTTTGAATTTTAGGGTTTCCTTGGGTTTTGGTTGCGTGATGGCTGCCTTCTAAGAGACCAGACCGATCAAGACTTTTGCTACTGCTTTAGCATCCTCATCTACTACACCTTTTGTTCCTATGGACGTTGGTATGGTTTCTACTTTCAAAGGCGAACTAGCATTGCTTCTCTCCAAGGAAGAGGTTGTTGCAATTTCTCAAGTCTTCAATAATGCTTGGGTTGGGAGATTCTCAATGAGGAGACCTTCACTGGAGGCTATTCACAAATTCATCACTGCCTTGGGGTTGAAAGGGAAATTTCCAGTTGGACTTCTGGATCAGAAACATGTTTTGTTGTGACCAGTGTTGGTAGATGACTGCACGCCTTTGGTATAGACAAATTCAATATATCAACAACCTACCTATGGCCATCTCTAAATTGTTAATGAAGTTTAGGCCCAATTGGGAATCTCTTGTTGCTCCTGTTTCGATCAATTTTCTTAGACTGCTGTAGACATCAAATTTTGGCACATCATTCATTTTTCAAACACTGGGGAGGTGTTTATATTTTTGGGATCAAATTTTAATTTTTCAATAAAGAGGGAAAACAAAATCAATAATCTTGGGGGACAAAATAGTAATTTTTTATCTGTAACTATTTTTCCATTAGCTTTGGGGGTTTTAAATTCATATTTCTACTTTTATAAGTATTTTTTAATTTTTGTGATTTTTCAGATTTAGTTGGTATTTTTCTTAAATTTAGCCAGCACAAGGGCAAAATGATAATTTCACCTTGCAAACACCATTTTCACTCAATTCAGGTCCCAAATATATTTTTCTGACTCTTTAAGCATATTTATAAATTTTTTTTATTTTTTTGGGGACAATTGCTATTTTTCTGTAAATACTGCGTTCAGGGGCAAAATCATTATTCCACATCCCAAATGTATTTTTCATCAATTTTTGAGTCCCAAATTCATTTCCTAATATTTTTAGCTTATTTTTAATTTTTGATAATTTTTGGAGACCAATAACTATTTTTTGTGTATTTTTGTTGTCCACGAGAAAAATCGTCATTTCACATTTTAAACCCATTTTTCACCAATTTTTTGAGTCATAAATGTATTTTCTAGGGTTTTAAGATTATTTTTAAGTTTTGACAATTTTCGTGGCCAGTAACCATCTTTCTGTGCATTTGGTCATTATAAGAGCAAAATCGTCTTTTTACACTCCGAACGCATTTTTGACCAATTTTAAACTCTAATCTTTATTTTTTTAAAATCTTGAAATCTACTTTAAATTTTTTGACACATTTTGGAGTTCACTATCATTTCTTTGTATTTTTTATTTTTTGGGTCAAAAATAATATTTTTTTAAATAAAATTAAAATTTGTATTACTGATGACAATTTTGTTATTTTATAGTATTTGTAGAGGTTAAGATTGCTAGCCTTATAAATACCCTCCACTAAAATAAAAAAAAAAATCAAAACTCTAAAAAGACATGCCTTTTTTATCCACTTGGATTAAAACACACACTCATTCCCACAAACACACATTCTAGCCGTCATTCCCAATTCTTCTTCACTGTTCATTATCAATTAAGAACTGCTGTTCATCATCATCAGTTTCAAGATTCAAAAGATAACATTGAACCTTTAATCTTCTTTCACAATCTTTTATCTTTTATGATAAAAAATAATCTGAAATTAATTCTTGTGATTTTTGCTTTATTGCTTTGCTTGAATTTTTCTTTTGATGTTCTCTTTCTGGGTTTGAGTTTCTTTCTTCTCTAACGTCCTTCCCCTTCCTTCTTTCCATTACCATCTTCAGCCAGCATAACCACCAGCTTAGTCATCAGAAAATTTCCAACACCATTGCAATTCACAACCACAACTGCATTCAGAACCCACAAACGAAACCCAACAGCTACCTTCCCTTTCCCTGCAACTTACTAGCAACCCCAAAATCCCACTGAAACAACCATCGGTTCCTACCTAGAAATCGAACCCACCACCACCAGTAAGCCCTGAAACAAACCAATTTCACTCACTATATCAGCCCACCTCAACCACGAAACCCCCACCAATCCAGTTCCCATTACCATCATATACTCCATCCCATATCCAGTCACCAAGTCACCTTCCCCAACGCTTGTAACCATCACGGCAACCATAGCCCAATCAAATATCCATGAATTGCCACCCCCATGAACTCCACCGGACAACCAATAGCCTATTCCTTCTCCAACCCAATACACAACCCACATCCTCTGCCAATACCGATCAAACACAATCCCCATCGCACCTTCAACAGTCTGCAAACCCAACCATAAACCAGTCCCAAAAGCTCGTTGGAACAGCCACCCATAAACCCTCTAATTCCCCCACCAACAACAATAACAACAACCAAACAAAGACACCACAGTCGGCAGCCATCATCATCCTCGACACTCCCACTAGTCAACCACCAAACCCAATGATCTCACACCACCATAGTACCCCAAAACCACCTGCAAACACCAAAAACAGTCCCTATAATCATCTAAAGACCACCTGCCTCAACCCTCAACTACCCGGTTCTGCCCATCACAACACCGAAACCACCAATACCGAGCACCTGCAAGAATAATAATAACAAAGTAGTAAAATTCGAAGCCAGAAACACCAAAAAATAAAAAAAAAACCCACCAATACCGCTATTAACCACATGCCCACAACCTCAAGCAACCACCTAGTGGCATCCCTGAATTCCGTCAACCGTCGCCTCCCAAACCTATTACCACTGAAAGACAAACCACCACAGGTAGACTCTCCTCTCCTCCTTTTAAACCACAGCAAAACCATCTGAAGTTCGACCCGCTGGTCCAATTAGTCCGTCATTTATTTACAATTTCTAGCTTGATCTTCAATTTCAAAACTCTAATTCCAGATTTTAGATAAACACGGAGGATAGTTTGTATAATGGTTTTGGGAATTATATTGGGCCTGAGCTTGAATCAAAGAGAGAAGATAGAGAGAACAGAGGTAGTGAGAGAGAGAGAGAGAGAAGAGAGAGACAGCGAGTGAGAGAAGAAACTATAGAGAGAAGGAAAAAGTCAAAGGAAAGGAAGAAGAAAACTAGAAAATCAGAGAGAAAATATTAGAAAGAGAGATAAAGATGGGGCTTGGGGGGTTTCAGTTGAGAGAAGAACAGAAATCAGAGAGAAGAAGCAATCAGATGAGGGAAAGAGAGAGCAGATAAAGAACTAAAGGAAAAGAGAAATAGAGGAGAGCAGGAAAAAGAAGATAGCGAAGAGAGAGAAAGGAAGAAGCTGGCGAGGGGTAGAGAAAGAAAGTGAGAGAGAGTTTTCTGGGGAAAAAGAAGACTTAAAGGGAGGGGGTGGCTTTAGGGGTGTCAACGGGCCGGGTCCGGGTCGGAATTGAATGTTCCGGACCCGGACCCGTTTTTGTGTTGAGGTTCCAGACCCAGACCCGGGACCCGACGGATCTTGCATTTGGTTTCTCGAATCCGGGTTCGTTCGGGTCCGGGTCCATTCGGGTCCGAGTCCGGGTTTTGAAAATATAAAATATTTTTATATATTTTATAATTATTATTTATTAAGTATTGAGTATTAGAATTGTAAAATACGTATGTATGTATATTATAATTATTATTTATTGAATATTATGTATTAAAATTTTAAAATACGTATATATAATTTATAATTATTATATATATATACGGGTTCGGGTCGGGTCAGGATCGGAACATGACATTCCGGATTCGACCCATTTTTTATTAAGAAAAAACGGGTCCGGGTAAACGGAATTTTATTCCTACCCGGACCCGAAAAAAATAAACGGGTCCGGGTCGGGTCCGGGTCTAGACCCGGACCGTTGACAGCCCTAGGTGGCTTTAATTTTGTTTGGATTTATTTAGTTATTAGCGTGTTTTTTTTTTTCTTTAAGTTAATAATTTAGGTTTAATTAGTTTACTTTGATGGTTAATTTAATTCAATTGAATCTAGTTTATTTGATTAAATTAGTTTTCTCTAATTCAGAATCGATTTCCTCCTATGAGATATAGATTTAATTTTCAGTCCCTGCATTTGGATTGTTATGGGTATACTTCAAAAACTTTTAGTTTTGTGCATTTGAGTCCCTCCATAATTACAAATTGACCCCTGTAAATTTTATGTTCTTTTGATTAGGTCCTGCAATTCATGTTTTGCCCACTTTTGCTAAAATTTATCATTTTGTCCCCCCATTTCACTTTAGTTTGCATCTTTGCCCTCTTAGATTTGCTTTGATTTTTAATTTTGTCCCTTAAGCTTTGTAGAAATTTATTTTTTAGTTCTCTTAGTTGCTAGAATTTATTTTTATATCAATTTGTCAATACTTATATATTTTAGGTTTTATTTATTTATACCAAGGTACCTTGATTTGTTTGTTCATTTTGATTAATATTTGTACCGGGCCTTTGAGAGGTATCCCTATTTCTCGTTAATTTATCTTTATGCGCCCCAATATGCTCTTATATGATTTTTTTAGGGATAATTTCACATACCTCCCCTAAGGTTTGTCATAATTACACTCACTTCCCCTTAAGTTTTGAAAATTACACTTACACTCCCTGTGTTTATATTTTTCATAACAAAACAAATCTATTTTGATAATGTAACCCAAAAACACTAACCAAACAACTCAAAATATGCTTAATTGCTTTTAAATTGGTCATTTCTTTCTTAAGAATATATTTGTTTGTAAAATTTTAATAGATAAAATAGATTTATTTAGATTAGTTAGATAACTGAGTTTTTGACGAAGTAATATTTGGTGGCGATTGAAACTTTGATATAAGAATATAAGCACTTTTGACATTTTTATGACTAATTAGTTAATTTTTAATATTTATTTATCTTTTTTAAAAGCAATTAAGCATATTTTGAGGTGTTTGATTAGTGTTTTTGGGTTACATTATCAAAATGGGTTTATTTTGTTATAAAAAAATATAAATACAAAGCGTGTAAGTGTAATTTTTAAAACCTGAGGGGAGTTAAGTATAATTATGACAAACTTCAAGGGAGGTATGTGAAATTATCCCTTTTTTATGCATTTTTCTTTATATGTTTCTTATTTTACATGTTTTTGCGTATTTATTTACTTTATGCTATTTAATTTCGAATTTTATTATTTTTGGCAAAAGTATAATATTTATGTATTTAGCTAGCCGATATAATAGCTAGATTACATTTATCGTATTTTTAGAAAAATTTTGTATTTAGATAGCAAGTGTAATAGATAGGTCATGTTTACTTTTTCTCCCCCTCCTAAAATTATAGTTAATTTCCTCAGTGTAATAGTTAGGGCTCATGTGTTGTTGTGTGCTTGCGTGCTTATATGTTTTACCGCTTTCCTTAGAATTTGCATCTAGATATCGTGCCTAAGTGTTATGTGTTCCTACGTGTTATTATATGTCTTCATATGTTTATTTACTTTTTATTTATGTTTTACTATTTTAACTCATGTTTTATCAGTTTTGTTATTTCGTCACCACACTAGTTCAACGCTAGTTATGGTTTTCTCGCTTCCCTGTTAGTCCAACACTAGTGGTGGATTCCTAGAAAGGGCTAGTCCAGCGCTAGACCCTTAGGTCATTTTAGTATTAGTATCACTATTTGGGTGCATTGCATATCCCATTACACACTTTTAATTTTCTTTCCATTTTGCATGATTCTTATTATTATTTATTTATTTATTTTGACACATCTTCAAGTATATGACATTTAAGGTGCATTTCACTCAGAAATTAGATCATTTGTGTGATTTGACTAGAAATAGTCATCTACTTACGTGGGAAGCGGTGGATTGACAAGCCATTCTCCTCCGTGAGTAGAAAGATATCAGTTATGAGTTATTAGCCCCTGTATTCGTTATGATGCATCCACATTTTCTTCGACCACTTATTATCTATATTACTATTTTTCTTTTCTTTTTGCATTTCATTTTGCATAGGCACTTGTGACTCCCTCGAGGTCTCGACTAGGGTTTCGCAATTAATGCGATAATCCCAACCAAGCCTCGACGGGACATTTCGACCCTCTCGAAACTCATATTTAAATTTAGGATTTGCATTCATTTAGATACGTCCAAATGCGATAGAATCTAGGGTTAATTTAGAAAAAATTGATTAAACCTCGCAACTAGCCTCGGATAGACGGAAAGGGTGCCTTAGGCACGAGCCTTTGCCTTCCCTTTCTTCAAATGTGACTCCCGAACCTTTTTCTTTCGTTTTTTCATAGACCGGACTGGAGTCGAAAATAGGTTTTAAATATGTTTTTCTATAAATTTTCTTTTGATAAATTATTTTTTGGGTGACTTGGTACACCCTAACTCGATACCAAGTAGAAACTCCATTTTTAAAATAAAAGTCTCTTTTAAAATTAGTTGGTCCAAAACTATCGCACTTCTAATCTCAGCCTTATTTTCTTTTAAAATACTATTTTTCTTAAAAATAAACTTTTTCGCTAAAAACTTGATTTTTTCATACGCTCACAAAAAAACTATCTTTTCGAAAAGGGTCATTGGACTAGACTGCCTTTTGAAGTGCGACAGTCAATGACTCCACTAGTACCTTTTCGATTTCAGATGCGACAACTGACACTTTCTTTTTTTGATATGAAACTCTTACAGAAGGTTGCAAACTTGATTGGGAGACCTCTGACGGCTAATGGGGCTACATCTTCCCTCACGAGACCTTTGGTTGCTAGGGTTTTGATTGAAATTGATGTAATTTCTGAGTTAATGATGAGGAACTGGATTGGTGATGAAGACTAAGGATTTTGGTAGTCTCTCGAATATGAGAAAGTTCCTCCTTTCTGCAAGTTTTGTCATCGAATTGGACATGTAGAGGACACGTGTCATCAAAAGTTCCAAGAATTGAAGCCAAAACGTGAATTGAAAACTAAGAAAACAATAACACAGGTGTTTGTAGCTGAAAATACCACTCAAGAGGCAGCGTTGGAGACTAATACAGTAATGCAGAAAGTAGTCAACATCCTTCCAGCAAATTTAGAAATACAAATATTAACTAATTACTCTTCTGAGATTGCCTTAGAAGAACATATTTTACCTTATTATCAAGTGCAAGAAATCCCAGAATACACTATTCCAGAGGTGATACCATTTTCATTAGGAGTGCAGATGAGAAACAATTTTGAGATCCTTCAATAGGTGGAAAAGGTCAATCTGACCGAGGGAAAGGAACTGAATCAGCTTGGCATATCTCCAATGAGTACTCCAAGAAAAAGAAGGATTCAGTACACAGAAGACTTTCAAAAGGACCACTTGTATTACCGAATGTACATTTGGATGAGCTAAAAGAATTCCAGGTAACTCTATTTGAAAAATCTGAGAAGTTGTTTGATAAGGGTTTGATGGAAGATGAACTTCTGTTGGCTAGATAGTTGAAGAGAAAATTGGGACGTCCTTCCAAATCTAAACAGAAAAAGGAGTGTGGTAGCACATCTCAAGTTCCTAAGTCCTATTAATTTTGTAGTTTGGAATATTCGCGCAGCATCCCAACGGGATTCTCTACGATATGTAAAGGATATATGTAGTAAGAATAAAGTGAATTTTCTTGCTCTAATTGAGACATTATCCCGAGTACAACAACTTGCTTTTGTACGCTTAGCTTTTAATTTTGATTTTGGTCAATCATTTCTAGATGACAAGATTTGGTGTTTTTGGAATAGGAACATTACTCTTTCATGCTACGAATTTGTGAAGCAATTAGTACATTATTGTTTGGACCTATCTTTGGGTTACACTCTGATTGTATCAGTGGTTTATACTAAATGTAATGGGGTGGCAAGACATTCACAATGGCAGGCTATAGAGGCATTTTTAACTAATCTTGCATGGATGGGTATAGGAGATTTTAATGTTATTTCTACTGTAGATGAACGTGTAGGTGGTCACCTTCCCTCAATAAACAACATGATAGAGTTTAATGAGGCCATTCTATATTTTAAGTAATCTACAGTACCCTTTGATGGGTCAAGCTTTACCTAGACAAATGGCCGACCTGGCAAAGATTAGATAGAGCCTTAGTGAATTCGGCATGGCAATTGGCCTTTGATCAAACATGGGTATCTCATCTAACTAGAGGCAAGTCTAATAATTCTCCTCTTTTAATTAAGACAGTTGATATGGTGAAGAACAAGTCCGCATTCAGATTTCTAAATATTTGGTACAAAAATGAATGCTTCTTGTCAATTGTGAGTAAGGCTTGGGATGAACCAATAGCTACAACTTCACCTTTAATTAGATTGTTTTTGAAACTCAAACGAGCAACCTTGGAATTAAAGGTATGGAATAAGGAAAGCTATGGTAATGTGGTGACAAATACTCAACAAGCATATGAGAATATGATAACATGGGAGAAAATTTATGGTGATTGAAGAGGTGAGGTGGATAAAGCTAATTGGAATGAGGCTAGAGCCAATTACAATCAGCTTAGAGCCTTGGAGTGTGAGTTTTGGAAGCAAAAGTCAACTGTAAAATGGATTTCTGCAATAGATGCAACTACGGCCTTCTTTCATGCAAATGGTGAAACAACGTAGAAATGAAAACTTTATTAATCATATCAAAGAGTCCACGAATGATTGGATTGAGGATGTGAAAGGAATAAGGCACTCGGCTGTATAGTTTTACTCTTTACCCTTTCAAGCAAATATGGACATTGAAGCACCTAACTCTATTTAGTTCCAAGTCCCACAAATTTCTCTGGAGATGAATCAGGAGCTAAAGTCCATTCCTTCTATGGAAGAAATTAAATCATTGATATTTGCAATGGATGGTCAAAGTTGTGCAGGGCATGATGGATTTGGAGCTACTTTCTACAAGACATGCTGGGAAATTATAAAAATGGATCTTTTGCAAAGAGTAGAGGATTTTTTTAGGGGAGCTCGTTTGCCAAAGGACATAATATCTACTATGCTAGTTTTAAATCCTATGAAGTAAGAACTCATTCACTGGAGGGATTACCGTCAAATTAGCCTGTGTAATATAAATTCCAAAATTATCTCAAAAATTTTGGCCAACATACTAAACAAGCTATTCTATTCAATAATCTCTTAATGGCAAATTGGTTTTGTCCTAGGAAGAGGCATCATGCATAGTGTTCTTTAGCTCAGGAGCTAACTTTAGAATTGGATAAGAAGTTTGTTCATTACAATCTAATTTTGAAAATAGACATGGAAAAGGCTTACAACAGGGTGGAATGGCCTTTTTCATTTTTATGTTGCGCTCATTTTGGTTTCAAGGAGTAGAATGTTGATTTAATATACAGACTGATCTCCAACAACTGGTTCTCTGTATTGGTTGATGGACAGTCCTCTAGATTCTTTAAATCTTCGCGTGGTGTTCGTCAAGATGACCCCCTTTCTCTTGGGCTTTTTTTGATAGCAACTGAATTTTTTAGAAGAGGAGTGGAGTGGTTTTGCAATTAGCAACCTGGCACATGGTTTTCTTCAAAGGGGGGTCATGTCCCATATTTGGCATTTGCAGATGATATAATCGTCTTCACTTGGGCAGATGAGATGGTCTTAACTGAGTTGAAGGCTTTTTTTTCTCTAATATGAGAGGGTATTAGGGCAGAAAATAAATGTTGAGAAAAGCTCTTTCATTTTGTCATCCAAAGTTCCTCAATCTTCGTGTCACATGGTAGAGTCTACTATGGGATTTGTCAGGGCGAATCTACCATTCACGTATTTGAGAGTTCCCATTGCCAAAGGCAGACTTAAGGTAGTGTTTTTTGACAATATTTTGGCAAAGATCAAGGCGAGACTGAAGCATTGGAGTGTGAAATTTCTTTCGGCTGGAGGTAAGATTATTTTGCTAAGACATGTTTTGACCACAATGCTTTTTTACCATTTTCAGATTCTTTAACCTCCTAAAACTGTATTTAATGCTCTTGGTAGATTGTTTAATGGTTTCTTATGGAGTGATAGGATCACTGAAAAAGAGATTTACTGGAGTGCATGGACCAATTTATGTTTTCCAGTGGAAGATGGGGATTTGGGATTGAGACCCAAGGCTTTCTCATTTAAATTGTGGTGGAAAGTAAGAGCAAGAGATTCATCGTGTGCTTTGTTTATGCATGAGAAATATATCAAAGCCATCATCAAGTGAGACATGAGTGCAAGTACTCTTTAGCTACAATGAGACAGTTAATGACCGTGAGGAATATAGCTAATGCATATATCAAGTGGTAGATTGGTGAGGGCTTTGTTGATTTTTGGTGGGACAGATAGGTTGGTGAGATACCTCTAGTGTACTTGTCTAAGATTGGTAATCTGCCTCAATTTTTAGTCACTGAATTTTTTGCTAAGGATGGATGGAACACTGGTAAATTATCCCAGTGGCTTTTCAAATATAGTAGTATCAAAGATTTCACTTATTGTAGCTAATCCTAAAATCTTGCACAAGACACTTTGGTCTCATTCAATAGATGGAAGATTTTTATCAACTGATGCACGCAAATGTATACGGCAACGAAAGGCTGTTTCTTTGACAATGAAGGTGGTGTGCTGCAAATTGTTGCCTCTTAAGATGTTGTTTTTGGCCTGGAAAGTATTACGAAACTACATCACCTTGGACAGTAACCTACAAAGACGTGGTGTTTTGTTACTATCAAGACTCAATTATTGCAAAGCAAATCAAGAATCATTGAAGCATCTCTTCTAAGAGGGACATGTTGTGGATGAGGTATGGGCTTACTTTTCTAATGTCTTTAGGAATTCAAAAGTCAGCTACACTGTGTGTTGGTTCTAGAATTATGTCCTGGTTTTTATCATCACCAATAGAAAATCACATTAGGTGGACTATACCAGTGATTGCATTGTGGTTTTTGTGGAAAGCTCGCAATGAAGTAAGATTTCAAAATAAGTCTCTACGCGCATAAGGTGTGATATATGAGATAAACAGTTTTCTCAAGAATCTTGGTGCATCTTTGCAGATTGAAGAGCAACAAATAAAGGGCGACAAAAACTCTTATGTTACTAACTTTTTTCGATGTAAGCCAAAAAGGAGGTAGAAAGCCATGGCAATGAAATGGAACAAACCTGAGTTGGTTTCTTCAAGCTCAACACAGATGCTATTGTTCGAAATAATTTATATTCAGGAGATGGTTTACTAAGAGATCTAGACAGGAATCTAGTCTTTGCATTCTACAAAGAATTTGGTGAAGGTGATGTAATTCAAACAGAATGCCTAGCCTTACTCCATAGCCTTCAATTATATGTTGAAAGGAAGATCATGAATCTTATTGTTGAAGTGGACTCATCTTTTTTCGTCCATCTAATTTGTAGTAATTCACTGGGTAGAACATCATTGTGTAATGAGCTTAGAAGAATAATGTCCCTTTTGTTTTCTCAAGAAGCTTCAATTTCTCATTTTATGTGAGAGGTGAACTCTACAGTAGACTGCATGGCCTCATTAGTCCTTCATTGCGACATTGTGGTCTATTCTATAGACCAACTTCTTTAAAAAATGAAGGCTTTAATTTATTTAGATAAAGTAGTAATGAATTACATTCGATCTTGTTTGGTAAAGGAGTAGTACTCCTCACTTTCACTTATATATTTTTTTTCTAGATGATTGGAGAAAAGGTTCTTGTCCTTTTCCTTTTGTATTCAATAACTGTTTTATTCAATAAAATTTGAGGAGTGGCGCCCTCTCTTGTATACAGTTAGCCAAAATAATACTACTACTACTACTACTACTAATAATAATAATAAAATAAAAATTTTGTTTCAACATAAAATATACTTAAATTTTTTAAAACAAAATTTTAGAAAATCAATTTATATTATATACGGATTGGTTTCTTTTTTGTTTCAAAGTAGATTGATTTCATTAATATTTTAGTTTAGCAGTTTTTTTCAAAACAACCTTACATTATGGAGTCAAAATTTGCAAGATATAGATGTCCCAATAAGTTTTTCTCTTTTGATTTTTTTTTTTGTCAATTATGTTTCCCCATTTTCCCAAATTTGCTTTTTCAGTTTGGTGGTTAAATCATTTAAAAACAAGAAGATCTCAGTTTTTTTTTAGGCGTGTAGGGATATTTTTTTTTCTTCTTTTCTTAACTGGTAGTAAAGTAACATGTACAATATTTTAAATTTCATAAAAGATCATGTGGGCTAAATGATAGAGGAAGGGAGCAACTAAGAAAAAATGGAAATGGGAGAAAAAATGAGATAGAGACCATCAAGTGGCTCAAGAGAACAAGTTCAAGGTGGTGGGAGGATTTGGAGGGCCAATGACTCGAGCAAAGACTAAGATGATGAAGGAGACCTTGTTCAACCTGATTGTGGAGGTTCGAGACAAGGAAGAAGTAGTTGGGAGCAAGGCTAAAGAATTGGAGTCATTATTGAAGTTGATCACGTTGCTTTGTGTTGAAGATGATGGACAAAATCCAATTCTGGAGCAATCCACGCCCTCGTCTGCGCTTAGGGATAAGCTAGGGAGTCAACTGGATTGAGCACTAGAAGAGTTGGAGCGTCTGGTCCTATCAGCAAGTACTAACCGCGTGTGGAAACAGAATATAGTGTGCTTGGATATTGACATTTTGGTCTTATCCACACACAGATAGCTGACGCGGATAGGGACATAAGGGTTCAAGTTGAGGAGGCAGTCTTCTGGTGCTATCTGTGCCCATAACCGTGTGCTGATACTTGGTGCGAATAACAGAAGATCTTATGCCTTTTCATTTCTATTTTCCATTTTGCTTGTTTTTTTGAGTTGTAACTTGTATAACATTGTTAGCATGTGATAGGTTACAACTAGTACTATTGTTTAGGCTTTTCTATCTTTATATTACCCTATATAAGGGCTAACTCTTATGTTCCAACGACATTATGTGATTTATAATAATTTTATCGTGAGTTCTCTTAAGTTGAGATCTTTCTAGTTCTTTACCGATTAAGAACTAACTTCCGCTCTTTCGAGAGTAATTCTTGTGGAGATCAACCTCCGCTTAGAGTTTTACGTTCCTTGTTCATCGCAAATCCTACAAGCCATAGATTAAGGTTTCTTGATTTCACACAACAGTCTCTAATTTAGATCTTTAAGGTCGAGATAGCTAGTCATGAGATTCAAAGCAACTGGACTCAAGACGATCTTGGAGCATTTCACAAATCTGCGCGTATCAAAATGAGCTTTTAGGAGTTATTTGGTTTAAATTTTTCAATCACTATTATAATTTTTCAATCACTACTATGAGTATGAGTTTTGAAGATTTTCCCCAATATATTTAGTTTAGTAATAAAATGGACATGATTATAAAACTACCTGCTTGGTTTGCTTATGATGAGGACTTATTTTCAGGTAAAGTTTAAATTTTTACATCCTTTTTTAATAATATACATATTTTAAGTTTTGTATTTTGTAATTTTTTTAAAGAAAATTTTCTAAAAGGATTTCTTCAATTTTATATAAAGCCATGCTCTAATTTGAGTTTTATGCAAATGGTGACTTTAAAAAACAAAAAGAAAAAAGTCATTTTTATTTTGAGTTTTTTACCCCTTAATTAAAAAAGGGTTAAATGAGTTTGATTGAATAGTATTCTGGGGGAAGTCATAGAGATCCCAATTAATTACTTTCATTTCGATTGAAGAATAGTGATAGATGTTTTCTAAACATCATTAATATGTGCCATTGTTGTTTCTTTGATAGATAATAACAGAATCAAAAGAGTTGAATTTTATAATTATCAAACTTATTAGGCATGTGATTATTAGCAGGATAAACTAAATTGAGTTTTTTTTAAAGAAATTTTACTAGTAAATTGGCGTATGGTATAAAAGGTAAAGTAAAAATCAATTGGCCCTAGTGCCTTAAAATTAGGATTTATTATCCAAAACTGGCCCCATGGTACAAAATAACCTTAGTGTCTTAAAATTAGAGGTTTTATTCGAGTCGAGTTCAGTTGTGTTCGTGAACAACTCTGTTCAAAAGAACTGAAATTTGTATTCGAGTTCGCTTCATCTAGTTATACATACGAGCTAAATTTGAGTTTTCACGAGCCGAGTTAAGCCAAGCCGAGCTGTGTTTGTGAACAACTCCATTCAAATGAGTGTAAAGGTGTTATTCGAGCCAAGAAAAGCTGAGTATCTCATATTCAAACTGTTACTCGTTTATTAAACAAATCAAAATTTGTGTTCGAGCTTGATTCGTTTAGTTATATGAACGAGTCAAATTTAAACTTTCACAAATCGAATCAAATTGTGTTCACAAATAGTTCAATTCGTTTATAGCTCTACCTAAAATTTGGTATTCATGTCCAAAATTCGCTTCATGGTGAAAGTGATTCTAGTGTACTAAAATTAGGCCCTCGTGCTCAAAATTTGCTTATGGTACAGAATAGCACTAGCCTCCAAAAATTTAGCCCACGTGCTGTACAAAATGGTCCTAGTATTATAAAATTGGGCCCATGTGCTCACTTCTTATATTCCAAGACCGCTAAACTAAAATAAAATGACCCTTGGACCCCTAATTGGTCTCATGCCACCAAAAGGCCCTAGTTTTTTAAATTGGCCCCTGTACACACTTTGCCTTTTATGGCATAAAAATAAACTAAAATAAAATGACTCTTGTGCCCATAAATCAAATAAAATTGGTTCTTTTTTCTCGAGGGTTAATAGGGGAAGGGAAAGAGTTGAAAGAGGAGAGATGAGGTGTACAAAAGGATCCAACTTTTTGTACAGCCCATCAAACTTATCAACCCAGAACCTATCCTACAACTTTTCGATGTGGGACAGAATTTTTTTGACACTGGAGAGCAACTACTAAGCTGCTACTAAAGGCTAACTAACTCTCACTTAAGTAGATAAACTCTCACGGGTTGAAGAAATTGCTTTCTTTTTTCTCAAGAGTTAATAGGGGAAGGGGAAGAGTTGAAAGAGAAGAGATGAGGTGTACAAAAGGTTCTAATGCTCAAGAGGTGTAAATAAAATTGATTCTAATGCTCACTTTTGTCTTCAAGACATAAAATAATATTAATAATATAAAATTAAATAAATTGTCTGAGTGCCCACTTTTTGCCTTTCAAGGCATTAAAAATAAATTAGATTAAAAATGGCCCAAGGCCTCATTTAGTTTTTCAGGGCACCTGAAAATTAAATTAAATATTTAGACCAATTCTTAAACTCATCTAATTTATTTATTTATTTATTTATTTTACATTTGATGGGTAGAATCTTTTTTAAATCTTAACTGTTTCAAAAAGGTAAAAAATTTTAATTTAAAGAAAATTTGTACTATGATTTGATTCCAAGGTAACCTCCCAAACTGGTTCAATCATAAAAGTACAAAATTCGTCAGTGTTAAGCACCTCGAGAAAAGATTATGGAAAATTCAATTAGTTAAAATTCGTAGGACTCTTTGGCTTCATGACTTTAATATCAAATTTTAGGAAAGTTGACTCTAAAATCCATTTTCGGGACATCAACTATTTTATATTTGTAAAACAAATAGATCTGCCAATGATTTTTTTTCCATTTTGGTTAAAAAAATGAATAGTTTGACAAATAACCCTGAGAAAATACACCTAGTTACGTATTACAGAAAGGTAATTATTCGGGTGTAGAGTCTAAACATCAAGTTCAGAAGAGATCTAGATACAAGTTAAATATAATTTCAACTATTTTAGCCACTAGATCCCAAGTTGTCAATTACCAATAGTTGAGTTTAGATGGTTGTTTTTTTAGGCGTTTTTTAAAAATAATTACTGTAGTAATTTTAAATATTCTTCTTGATAAATGTATATGTGATATAAAAAAGTAGTTGAAAAATATTTTTAAAATTTCTAAAAAACATGGTTTTAAAAAACACCAACAAACAAACAAAGCTATAATTTGATAGCTTGTGCTGCTTAATTTCGTCCTTAATAATCTTTTGCTATTCTTGACTAACGATTGTGTCCTCAATTAGTAAACTTAGTAACCCGCAAAATAAAAATTAAATGCACAGTCAAAGAATACGGAAGTCAATTTTATTTATTTCACACTTTTTTGGTTGAGAATAGTGGAAAATGAGAAATGCCGAAAGTAGTTGGAAGAAAAAAGCCATTGATGTCAGGAATGAAGTCAAAAGCTTAAGTCAAAATTCAAATGCTACTACTTTTTCTGTTTAGAATACTGGAAAATGAGAAACTCCGAAAGTCGTTGGAAGAAAAAAGGCATTGATGTTAGGAATGAATCAAAATCTTCTTAAGTCAAACTTCAAATAGTACCAATTATTCTGAGGAGATATGTATATTGTTGTTTTGAGTATTGTTTATGCGCGTGTATACTAATTGTAGTTAGTGTTACACATACGTACATATAGATATACATACACATTACATACACGGACACTAACACATAGAGGGTGAGCAAATTCGGTAAATACCGAATTACCAATCAAATTTGAATTGAATTCGGTAATTTGAAAAATCTAAAAAAATCAAATCAAATTTGGTCAGTATTCGAAAATAAAATCTAATTCAAGTAATATTGAATATACTAAATTTAGCCTTAATTGGGCTAGTAATTTAGTAGTGGGATAGGTTACTTAGTCATTAGGTTGGGCCATTACTTCCTTAAACCCATTATTTTCTCACCATTTTTTAAAATTTTTAAATTTTAATTTTTATGAAATTGGTTACCGAATTAATATACCAATTTACCGAATTTAATTCAAAATTGAATTCGATTCGGTATTAAATGAAATCGAAATTAAATTCAATTCAGTAAATTTGAAAAGAAAAATACCAAATTGATCGATTTTAAATTACTGAATTACCGACTGATTCACCCCTATATAGACACACACACATATACATACACACACACACATAAATGAACTTCACTAGGCTTATAGCTCACCCTCTGCTATATTTGTTTTCCTTATAGGAGATTAAGTACGAGATAAAGTGGCAAGGTTGTGTACTTGTAATAGTATAGGCTTGCTATGATGGTATACATTTGAGGTCCTAGATGGCTCACACTGTTGTAATTATTTTTGGGATTTTATAATTATAAGTTAAGTTTATCTACTTCAAAGTCATGACTTGTGAATCCTAGCCAAAGCCAGGCAAATACTCAATTAGGATATTGTGAGTATCTAGTTGGATCTTGATAGGTGTTATTAGAACTTAGGTTATATGATTCTGTACTGGGAGTAGAGCTTGAGTTAGTTGGTATGTGGGGTAGGAAACTGGAGTTAGGTTAAACTGCATTTGCGACTGACCACCTTGAATTGTGAATTAATGTAATTCCGATTCTGATAACTAAATAACTTAGAGAAGATATTTTAAGTTAATTGTGATACCTTTATCTTTATTTGACTTTTAGTGACTTTACATGCACTCACATTTATCTATCTCTGTAATTATAAGTTATGAAAGAAGAAAATGTTGAGGCCTCTAGCTTTAGGTAAAAACTTGTGACTCTATATCTGGAAGCCTTAGGGGAGCCTTGCAGGAGAACCTCCTAGAGAAATAGGACTAGCCATTGTACCTATTGGAAGACTTATTCCTACCCCGATTAAGTGGTCCTAACACTTGTAAGAGAGCGTAAGAGATAAGAACGCAGATAGAGCATGCTTGTCAAAGGATAGGGGAGCTTAGACAAACTATGTTAACTATGCAACGCGACATAAATAAGATGGAAAGGGAATTTGAGGGTTGAAAGGATAAGAAATCATCGACATTCTGAGGAATTACGAGGTCATCTGAGAGAGTTGCACGATGGATGTCAAAACCTCGCTCAAACTGCGAAACAGGGTTTGATGGACTTGGGTGCGTACAGTTGAGAATTAGAATTCGATCCTCTGGAGAAGACTCAGTGACTCAGCCAGTGAGGTCACCAGTATCTGGTCCCTTGAGTCGAGATATGTGAAAGTAGAAAAATCTAGATGGAATTAGGTTTGGGTTTGTGGGAAAGGGATGTGTATTTATTTTTGGAACATCCCTACGATAGTGGAAGGGTTGCATGTAAATTATTTTTGGTTGTAGTTAGTGACCATCTTTTGATCAAAAGTTAGGTTGCGTGTTATAGATAGGGTATGACGTAGCTAATACATGTTGTAGTTTATTATTGGCAACTTGTAGCATGTATATATTTTGGAATTATCAGGAGTGTTTTATGTTGAACCCAGCTAATCCCAGAAAACTACATATCTCTGCTACATTTTCAAGTCGTTTCCATGTTAGGATAACTTCAATTTTTGCAGGATCGACAATGATACCATCCTTTGAAATTATGTGCCCTAAGAAAGATACATTGTCCAACCAAAACTCACACTTGTCCAACCAAAACTTGCACTTACCAAATTTAGCATAAAGTTGATGTTCCCTTAGAGTTTGCAAAATTAGTCTGAAGTGTTCTTCATGCTCTTTGTGGGATTTGGAATAAACTAAAAGGTCATCTATAAAGATCACCACAAATTGATCTAAATTTGGGTAGAAAATTCTATAAATGCAGCAAAAGCATTTGTTAAATCGAATGGCATAAGTACATATTCATAGTAACTATATTAGGTACTGAAGGCAATTTTAGTAATATACTCTTTTCTAAAACACACCTGATAATATTCCTGTCTTAGATCAAACTTAGAAAACACCATTGTTTCTTGTAACTAATCAAATAATTCATCAATAAGGAGTAAGGGACATTTATTTTTTATTGGTGATATTATTCAGTCTCCAATAATCTATGCATAGCCTCAATGTGCCATCCTTCTTCTTAACAAACAACACCGAAGCTCCCTAAGGTGATACACTTAACTGTAAAAATTTTCTTTCCATTAATTCTTGTAGCTGAATCTTTATCACATTCAACTCAGTTGGAGTCATTCAATATGGCCCTCTTGAGATTGGGGTGGTCCCAAGTTGCAATTCTATTACAAATTCTATTTCTCGTTCAGGTAGTAATGAAGTTAATTCATCCGGAAATACATTGACATAATTTCTCACCACTGGGACCTCTTTAATTTAAGCTTTATCCTTTGGCTGATTGATTAATTAAGCTAAATAGCCTTGAGCCCCTTTCTGCATCAATTTTTTGGCACGATCTCCAAATATAGATACAGTCTCACTGGTCGTATAGAATTTTAGAATTGGTTCTCCAATTAGGTAGAATCTCACTATCTTCATTCTACAATCCAATTGGGCATGATATCTCGACAACGAGTCCATTCCTAGTGTAACATCATATCCATATATGAACAATTCTATGAGGTCCCAAGAATTTTCATCCTTTAATCTAAATCTCACTATTTTTGTAAATAAATATGTACACATTAGACATTCATTGGAAAGAGTGCTAACTTTCAAATTATAGGGAAATTTTGCTCTAAGGTTCATAGGTTTCACAAAATCAGGAGTTACAAGTGAATGAGTGGATCCAGGGTTAATTAGAACTTGAGCTACAAGGTGAAAGATAGAAATGGTACCTTTAATTACTTGGTAATCATCCGTCACATTCTTTATGTCTCGGCCATATACCTGAGCAGAAACTTTTCGCCTATTCTTAGACCTTTTTGGTTCTTTGCACAGTCCTACCTGAGTGTTGAGTTGGTTTTCTTTCCACTAGAAATCTTAGGTAATTATTTATTTGATAATCGGTACTTCCACACCGTAGCATTTATTAGTCTTACACCAACATTCATTTTTCTTGGTGATTGGGTTTGTGACAATATTTACACACTGTCACGGACCGCATTCCAAGTCCTTCTCTAACATCCTTCTGACCATTAAAGATTCAGTTAGGATTTCTGATAAGAGAAAATTTCACTTATTTTATTATAGTTCTACATAGGTTTCTAGTATGTTTTTGATGTGTTTTTGACATTTTCTATATAAAAAGGGCTCAAGTTCATAACTTTCCATCAAATTAAGGGTTGCTCTAAAATTAAGATTTTTAGTCCAAAAATTAGGGTTTTGAGGCAAAATCATTATTTTGAATGAAGAAAAATTATAATTTTGGTACCAAATGTTAGGGGCATTAGCAGTTTCAATCTCTAAAATTTGGACGAAAGTAAACCTAGTACCAAATGTTTCAATTTTTCAGCACATTTAGTCCCTATTGACCAGATTTCTCAAAATCTTATTGGAATTTGGTCACGTGAAACTTATGTGACAATTACAAAAGTTTTTAAAAAGAATTAAAAAAATTAATATCATAATTTGTAATTAAGGCACTAATTTGAGTTCATATATGATAAATAAGCAGATAAAATTGAAAAAATCTGTCTAGATAGTGTATTCATTTGTGTGCCTTTAATTATAATTTTTTTTCTATTTTAATTTTTTTGAAAACTTTTGTAACTGTCACGTAAGTTTCGCGTGATTGAATTTCAAAAAGATTTTAAGAAAACTAGTCAATAAAACTAAATGTACTAAAAAATTGAAACATTTGGTACTAGAATTACTTTTGTCCAAACTTTAAGGATTGAAATTGCTAATGCCCCAGACATTTGGTACTAAAATTGAAATTTTCTCTTCAATAAAATCAAACCCACAAACTCAAATCAATTTCTATTCTTCATACTTAATAACTAAAAAAGTCTTCCAACATCAAAAACCCCTTAATCGATTTTCTTCAAGCTCAATATTCCCAAGTCACCTTTTAAACTTTACATTCTACAAATCAATAAACCAAAAACATGATCAATCAAACAACCTCCACAACCTATCTCACTAGTCAAAACCTATATATAAGAATTGAAAGGAGGATTGGGAGATTTTTTGACCTGATTCGGAGGCAATGGAGTAGAAGTGATGATGGCGTAGGTAGCAGGTTGAGCTTGGCTGTCATTTGACAGCTAGTGGTGTTTTGGTTGTTGTTATTTTGCAAGTGGTGGAAGTGATGGTGGGGCTTGGGCTATTTGACCTCAATGGTGGTGGAAGGAAATACTGTAGTGTCATTGGTTGATATTTGATGTGCATATAGGGTTGTCTTGTGGGTGGTTGCGACAGACAAGGTTGAAATTGGTGACGCACAGTGGTTGGCTTTGGAAGGCCGTTCCGCTAGTGATTAACGGTGGAGATAAGAGAAAGAGTTGTTTGAATGGTAGTAGTGGTTAGTTGCTTGTGGTTTGATTTGGGTTGTGGTTAAGCTTAGCTATCATTTGGCAGTTGGTGGTGTTTCAGTTGCTTGAAGGTTGAAGAAGTGGTTGCAATTCACCTGATGGCGTTTGGCTTAGAGGTGGTTGTTGTCTGGGCAATGGTGGCAAAAAGAGGGGAACGATGGCTTCACAGGTGGTGGAGGCTTGGATTTGGTTGATTTGGTAGTTTTTGAGGTGGGAGATAGGGGAGATGGCTTCAGTGGTGGTGGATGGTAGTAGGTAGGCTTTCGAGGAAGAGGAGGCAAACGAGGATGCTTGTGTTGTGATGTTGTCTTGGTGATTTGGGGGTTGTTATAGGCTGTATTTGCAGGTTGTTTGGAGGGGCTATTTGCGTGGTGATGATTGACTACAGAGTGGTGGTTTGGTGAATGGAGGTTGGAGAAAGTGAATGAGGGATTGTGGGGGCTGTGATTGTTATGGTTATTGTGAAAGTGGATGCTAATGAGAGGATGGGTTTGTTAGTGGTTTAATGCTGCTGGAAGGAATGGTTGGGTTTAAGCAAGTTATGATTTTATTGAATTGCTAAATTTGGATAGCGCATGAGAGGTGTGTGTGTTTGAGGTTAGTATGTGTATTGTGTGTTGTTTGGTGTGAACTTGTGTCTGTGTGATTATTTGTTGATTGTGTGTGTGATTCTATATGTGAGAGTGCGCTGTAGTGTGTGTGAGGCTATGTGTGAGGTGTATGCGGATAAATGTGTGAATGTGTGTGTAGTGTGTGTGAGGCTATGTGTGAGATGTATGTGAATCCATGTGTGAATGTGTATGTAGTGTGTGTGAGACTGTGTGTGAGATGTATGTGAATCTCTGTGTGAATGTGTGTGTAGTATGTGTGTGAATTCTAAATCTGTGTATGTATGTGTGTCTGGATTGGGAATATGAACGTGTGAATGTACATGTAGTGTGGGAGGGACTAATGTGTGTTTTAGGTTTAGGTTTGAAGATGAACTAGTGTGTGTTGTAGGTGTTTTAGATGTATGTTTGAAAATGAACTAATATTTGTTTTAGGTGTTCTAGGTGTAGGTTTGAAGATGAACTAGCTGTGTGTTCTAGGTGTTTTAGATGTAGGCTTGAAAATGAACTAATATGTGTTCTAAGTGTTCTAGATGTGAACTTGAAAATAAACTAGTGTGTGTTTTAGATGTTACAGGAAAAACTAAAAAAATTTCTCTAAACTATTTCTTTTTCTTCTCTTTTTTTTTTTGTGGTATTTACAGTACAAGGGGATAGGATTTGGAAAACTATCAGGAAGTTTCTCAAATCTTATCCTCCATATAATAGGGAAAGACTAAAATGCCCTTTGAAAATAAATTACACTCTTACCCTTTAAAAAAATAAATTTTGACACATGAAATTAAAAAAATTCATGGTTTCTTCTAAAAATACAAAAAATGAACAAAAAAAATCAAGAAAAATGCAAATAACAAATTTTATTAACAAAAGTTCGGGTGAAAAATACATGTGTATGCAAAATGATCGTTTTGCCTGCTAAACGCAGTATTCACAAAAAAAAAAAAGAGTAATTGACGTCGAAAAATTACAAAAACTTAAGAATAGGCTTAAAAACCTTGAAATATGAATTGAAAATCAAATTTTGGCAAAAAAAGTGTTCGGGAGGTAAAATAATCATTTTGTCCCTAAACGCTTTAGTTACAGAGAAAAATAGTTATTGACCCCGAAAAAATCATAAAAACTTAGAAACATGCTTAAAAGCCCAAAAAGTGAAGTTAAGACCCAAAAACAGGTGAAAGGTGAAATAACCATTTTGCCCCTGTATTGACGAAATATACAAAAAAATAACAATTAATCCTCAAAAGTTACAAAAAAATTCAGAAACATGTATGAAAGCACAAAATGTGCATTTTGAACTCAAAAAACTGATGAAAAAATATTTACCTCCTAAAAATTACTTTTTTGTCCCTGAAATTATTGATTTTGCCCCTTTTACTGAAAAACTGAAATTTGACCCCAAAAGTAGAAAATGTTTCCAAATGTTGGAAAAATAAATGATGTGTCAAATTTGATGTCTATAGGCGTGATAGTTGAGAGTAAAATAAAATGTGAGACGAAGAAGAGAGCGAAGGTAAAGAGTGTTGAGAGTGAAGGTAAAGAGTGTAGAGGTCGTGACTTTGAAGAAGGGAGGAAGATAAGTGTTAGGCTTGGAAAGAGAGAAGACAGGAGAGGTCTCGAAGAAAAAAGAAAAGTTAGGAAGAACTTAGTGAAAACAAAAAAATAGAAAGGTATACAATTATTTAGTGTTAAGTACTTATATATTCAATAAAATTACTAAAATACCCTTAAACGGAATATGGATTGGATATCGACACATCTCTAAAATTGAATCTAGATATAATCTGTAAAAAGGTAATATATGAAGACTATTCGAATCGAGAAATCTAACCAGGATATATGTATTTTTGTATTGGATCTAGATCAATAACTAAAATTTTTGGACATACAATTCTTTTGAACAACCCTACTAGTTACTGGCGTGATGCTATTAAGAGGTATTAACTAAACATACTTATATTATAATCCAAACCAACAAAATGTTAGAGACATAAATTTTCATGTAAAACATCTTATAACCAAAGGTATTTAACTTCAACTAAATGTATCACATGATAAGGGCATATGTGTCATTCAACCTTCTATAACATTTTAAAAATCAACGAGAATTTAGAAAAAAAAATCAATTTAATGGCAAAAAGCCATCATCCTCAACTAAAACAAATCATTGGAGATATTTTAGTCTAAGACTTTCTGTTGCCATTAGCCACTAGGCTAATGGCCCAGTTCCCTTTGCCACAGGCCTGCGATCAAATCTCACCTATGGCAATTAAGAAGGGTTTAAGAGGAAAGGGGAGTAGATAGTATGCGACGAGCCACACCCCCAATTGTGTGTGGCAAATAATTTGGAACTTCACCCAGCATAGTATTAGGAGTCTCACCTCGCTTGTTTGTGTGTGGCAAACAATCTAGGGCTTCACCCAACATACTATTATGAGTTTCACCCCATTTGTATGAAGCAATATACATTTGTATTTCAATTGTAATTGCTCAAAAAAATATTAACTAATTTATTCTTTCCATCAAATCATTGCTTGTTAGAGAAACAACGCACCCTCAATGCGCACGCCTTACTTTGATGGAATGATAGCACAAACACAGCACTCCAAATTACTTGAGCAAATGACACAGCAGTAGGGGTGACAATTTTTGACATGATCCAAAAACACGGCACGACTTAACATGAAAATAGTGGGTTTGGGTTTAAGTTTGGCGAGTTTGGGTCAAAATCAAGTCACTTCATATTCGAATCAACCTGCGAAGCAAAAAAAAAAAACATAATAGTTTGTAACTTCGTTTCACCCATCCACATTCAAACACAAATTTTGCCAATTGGATAATTAATCAAGTAAAATGTAAAATAAATTAAGAATTCTACCTAGGTTTATGAAGAGTAAATTGTAAGAGAAATCAAGTGTGTGTTAGTGTGTGACTTTGATATTAGTATGCATAAAAAATGCGTTTGATCCTTGTGTGTGTGAAAAGTGTGTTAGTCCTCTTTTCTTCTTCTTCTCCTTCCTCTTTAATTTTTTGTGGGTTCGCGGGTTGACCCACTTACCCGCCAACCCGTAGCAAGTCGTGTTCGAATTGACTCTTCACGGGTTAACGAGTCGGTGGGTTCGGTTTGGGTTGGCGGGTTTCGTGTTATATTTGAGTCTCAACCAGACTTGTTATCCAAAACCTAACTCGATTGCCACCCTGTCAAGCAGCTACTAGTTTGTTTAATTCGTTTAGCATTGCACGCGCTACAGAAGAAGAGTGAAGCTAGCAGGTATGGTCAGGAAGAAAAAGACAAAACTGGTTCAAGCATACAGCAGCAGGTCACATGAGATTAAGCTTGTGGATTAATTGTTGGCATGTGAATTGCTAGTCTAAATCCAACTCTTTGATGGAATACTTAAAAAAATTTTTAATTGTTTTGGTGAAAATTAAAAATTTTCTGTTCTTTTGCAATTACTGTATTTTTGTGTGTTAAATAACCTTGGTATTTTTGTGTAGTAGATTTCAACCGTGCCATCCATGATGATTTGATATTCTAGCTTTTCGAAAACATTTTCTTTATCGAGGATTAAGCATCTCATTCACCATTTGAGCAACTTATCTTAAAAGATCGAAGTTAAATTCAGGAAAGCTATAATAAAACAACATGAAGAATCGACACCCCAAAAGCAATGTGTCACCAAAATTATTAAACTTAAATTTCAAAATTAAGAAACATTTTTGTTCATGTTTGAGAATCGTAGTTGAAATAGTAGCAAGAGTGATTTTTAAAGAAAAATAACAAGTTCTAACCAATCTTTCCAAGTTTTTGTAAAAATCCAAACGAGTTTAATTATTATACAATTTGAAGTTTGGCATGAATAGAAATTATTATGATTTTTGGGAAATAATTTATACACTTTCAAGCACTTTAATTTTGAGTTCTAGACCAAAAATAATTGTTATATGAGATTACTAAAACTTCAAGTGCTATAACTTATGGGTATAATTAGGCCAAATAGAGTGTAAGAATAAAAAAGTTGAGTGTATAAATTATTATCCTGGAATGTTATTCTGGCTTTTTCCTAAAATCCTATTCCTTAACAAAGTCTAGGAAAAGGCCATTCCAATTTCATCCTAGAAAGACCTTAAAAATAGGAGTCAATTTTATCCCCACAAAAAAATTTTTTTTGGATAATTTGTTAACCTAGGATACATTTATAATTTTTATTTTTAACATTTTAAAAATATTAGGTCTTTAAAAGCTTCAATTAATAATTTTTTATGATTTTTAAATTTCAATTCATTTTATTATGTGCTTAATTTTTTTTCTTTTTTCTATAAAAATGTTTAAAATACTATTTTTAAATTTTATGCAAATGTGTAAAAACTAAACTTTTTATACATAAAATTAAATTGTGAATGTAGTTTCATTATTAATTTTTTTCACATTTTTAATTATAATGCTAATAATTATAAAAGTTTTTAAATTAATTTAAGAGTATAATTAATTTAATTTTAGCAAGAACATTAAGAATTTAAAAAAATATATTAAAGCCTTTTGTAGGCATAGAATTACAAATAAACAAAATAAAAATATGATATATTACAGTGCAAAAAATTAAGGGCAATTAAGTCAAATTAATATATATTTTATTCCATTGTGACACTTAAATATGATTATACCGAACATTGAAAAAAGAATAGGCCTTCCATTCTGACTTGAGTTCCCAAACAATGGACTGAAAAAAATTTTCCAGTCCATTCTGGGAGGAAAAGCATTTTGGGTGAAAAGATCTTTCCATTCTAGACCATTATATTGTACCAAACGTGGATGATCACAGCTATGTATATTCCAACATTATATTTTTCTTAATGAAAATCCAAAATGCAGTTCTTTAAATATAATAGAATATAAACCACAAATATTTCCCTTATGGGGCTACAAGTTGGGCTAATGAGTCGAATATAGAAATAAGTTTGTCATCTATAGGCTTTGCCCGTTGGTCCCTGAACTCGTTCTTATTTTAACTTTTCGGAGAAGCTTTGTCACAAGTTATTCATCTTTTTTGTGGGGTAACTTCATTTGCTCTTCCCGAACAAGTCGGAAGAAAAACATAAAAGAATTTGCCCAATGTCTAGCCCAATTATTTGGCCCGTTTCATTTAAAAGTAAACTCCTTCTTAACCTATTATCAGCTATGTATTTTCTATATCTAATCTATCTAACTATATTATAAAAAGACTATAAAATTACTGTAGCAACTCCTACTGCTGACACATGACACTCTAAATGAAGAGCAAATATCGTCTTTCTTTGTTAAGCCTTAATGGAGAAATGAAAGGCTTCTTATCTTAATTGAGAAATGAAATGCTTCTTTCCTTGATAGCGAGACATTTGAGCAAGTCTCTAACCATTAATTACATATATTGCTAAAGGACAGTACTGAGTATTTTTTAAGTAGAAAAATGTTACACTTTGTAATAAGAAACGAAAATAAAACATTAATATTATTTGTGTTTACTAATGGTTATCCTGTTTTTTTAATCACTAATTTATTTTTTCTATTTTGTAATTATGTGTTCTTTTATTTAAATTTTGATGCTTACAATTTCTAAATTTCAAAATTTAAGATTCATAATCATTTTATTGTTTTTAAATTTTTATTGCATTTTCACGCAATTCAAGGAATTGGCAGAGTTTAAGTCAATGTAAATATTATTACTTATCGATTATAATGAATATCAAGCTAATCATTATACTAAATTAATGAAGTTTGAGACGAAAAATATCGAGATTGCTATTGGATTCTGCATTGATCAATGGGATTTTTAATATTATTCTTTTCAATTTTTTTCTACAACATGCATGGTGTGGTTGTTTACAAGATAATGATTAAGATTTTTTTTTCTAATGTGAGTTTATTAACTAGCAATGTGATTGATTGATTGCATGCTCATTGTAGGATTTTTATAGTGACAAATTAGTGATGGAGTTGGGATGATTGAAATTGATGAAATGTTGTTAGACTTTAGATGATATTGATGTGTTTATTTAAAGTTTTTACATATTTAATTTAGTTATATTTTTAGTAGGCATAGGCTATGCCTTGCAGAGCTAGCGTTCCCCTAGTGTGTGTGTGTGCACAAGCGATGTGTCACCAACTTCAAATTAATATCCAACTTGAATTATTATCCAACTCATATAAATCTTGTATGAGTTTGAATGCATTTCAAACTAATCCACCAATGTGCAACAGCAAAATTAAGACTTGAACCAGATACTCGAGATATAAATCTGGAGTCATTTCCAACTACAACTGGGGGGAAAAATATATCAATGAACTTGATTTAATTTGATTATGCATAATACACATTTGCTATTTGTACTGAAAATTGTGCCAGCTGGAATAATGAAAAATGGTAGTTGGGATCAACATTTCACTGGGTTGACATAACATTTTTTTACCATCTTTGCAAGTACACAACCTAATGCTCAATGAAAATGGAATAGCACAAACGTAGCCCAAGCTTTTGATGCCTATCCAAATGTTCCTTATGCGTTTAATATCACCACAACCTATACAACTTGCAAAAGTAGATGGCTACATTAAATTACTTCTCAAAATAAAAAATGAAATGAGAAAGGTAGCTCTCGTAAACAATATACCGTACTAGTTATGATGAATCTTTTTTAATTACAGGTTGTCACAGTGTCCGATATGTTAAACTTATCTGTAATGATTCAACGTTTTTTTTTCGATTGGTACTCCATCCCGGAAAAGTATACAATACACCACGTGCATTGTCACGTGGTGTATTAGAACCAATAATTTATCGCCATGTGGCAATGGTGGGTCATACCTTGTATTATTTGGCGATGTGTGATTGGTTCTAGTGCACCACGTGGCGCGCGTGGTGCACGCAATACTCACTCACTCCATCCCGGTTAATGCACACACTCATATTTATTGTTATTTACATTGTGAGATATTTATATATATATATATATATATATATATATATATATAATTACACTTTTGCAAAGTACTAACACTTGAAGATTCATCCAACTGCTGTCTTTAAGGCATGAGTTAGACAAACCCATAATTCAATATTGCATCCTCCATTTAGCTGTACTCAAGAAAGAGCAATGGTTTAAAAGCATAGTGGATGTAAGATTGCGAATAAAATTTGGTATAGGTTGAATGCAAATTATTGCAGGTGAACATGTAGGAGGAAGAAGAAGAAAGCTGATTTTTTTTTTTTTTATATATTGCTTTGCAGCTCCTCAGTTCCTCTTCTACAATCATCCCTTAGACGTGGATGACAGCCTACAAAAATTTAAATCTGCTTCAAAAAATTGGGAAGTTATTATTTGAACCTATCTGCAAACAAGGCATCATAAAAAGCTAGAAGAAAAATCTATAAAATTGAACAACAATGCAAGAACTCAAAATACATAATTACAACTTGCAGGCAACCAATATTGGATTCTAATTTTTAAATATCGTGTCTATAATACCGTATCCTCTTTCTGCACCTTTGCTATCGGTTTAGATGTAGCTCAAGATACCTATGTTGACACGGAAAAAAAAAAATTCCATATGCTTGTGTTATGACATGGGATACCATTTTATTGTCACCTAAATGATGACCAAAATAGTGTAAAAGAGGATAAGGAAACGAAGAAACATAGAATAGAATAAAATGAAGTGGCTCGATGGCAGCCAAAATTATTGGCTGAATTCCAGAACAATATCATTGCCCTCTTTGCAGATTGCTCAGATGTCATCATGATGTACAATACCGCCGTTGCCAGGTGGACAAAGCAAGAGGACAAGCATCTGCCCCTTGGAGACAATAAGGGTCTGCTCCTTGAAGACAAGAGAGGCATTCTTTTCGTTATTTATTACCATATGTTTTGCTTTTTTTATTTGGTTGCGGAATGGAAAATGAATTCTCATTTCGGTAGCCACTTTTAGGTGGTGTTTGGTTGAGAAGAATTAGGGAAGGAAATGTGTATCGGTAGTAATGAGACTCATTATTGATATTTGAAAAATAACTATTACTATCATTCAAAGAGAATGAAAGTAATTAATTGAGATATCTACGATTCTCCCAAAATACTATCTTATTGGCTCATTAACTATTTTGGAGGGAATGATACGCATTTCATTCTTAAACTAAACATGTTGAGGGAGTCGTCAAAATCCAAACTCATGGTATGGTTAATGATATTAATAGTGATAGTGATTGAGAAACTTGAACCAAAAGACTCCTTAATTTTATCATAGAAATTAGAATTGAGCTTTTACCAAGAAATTTAAGTTGCATCCACAACGTTAAAATTGAGTGCTTTAAAAATCATGAGATATATGGTTTAACTCCATAATTCTTCACTTTTCTTCTTCCTTTGCATGGCTTGGATTGGAGCAGTTGGGATTATGAAAGTTGGGAACATGTTTGACATTTGATTAGTAGGAACACGACGTGGTAACTTTGTAACTAGACTTGGTACCATTGGGAATATGACATTGAAAATCAGAATCCCATCTGGGCTTTTAGTTCTTAAACCTAAAATGGGTACCTTTTTTAATCACAAAATCTAAGGGAAGATGGTTATAATCTCAAGTAGGTGAGAGGATATAATTGATGTGAAAATATAGTATGAGTCAAAGCAACTTACCCAAAATAATTGGTGCACTTAGTGACTCGAATCACTTAAATTTGATATTAAAAACCGGCTAAATCGACTGTGAACATGTATCTCCCGACAAAGCATACAGATAATGTTATTTTTTTCACAAAAATACAATGAAATAAGTTGTGCGTTTGAGGTGAACATCCACATAAATTGTTTTGTATAATTAATATTTGATAGTTGTTGAAGCCCTTATATTTTATGACCTTGCACAAGTCTCTAGGTAGCAACCCTCACTTTGCTGAAAGCAGAATATAAACAAGGAATAGTATTTGACAACAAACATTCAAGTTTTATTTAAAAACAAAAAGAAGAAAAGGAAAAAGGAATAATTAACCCTTCCAAAATATTTGAAATGCAGAGGTGAATGTTGTGTTTTCAGATTTGGAACGGGACTAGTCAGTCAAACTGATCAGATCGAAAATTGGTTATGCATCCGATCCAAGTCAAATTAAAAATTTAGAAAATAAAAAAATGGTTAAATCCAGTCAAAAACTGAGTTAGACTGGTCAAAACCAGATTTGACCGGGAATAAGACAACCGTACAAAACCTGCATTTTTTGCCAGGGTGTGAGATTTGAGAACCGAATTCCATCGTCTGTTGCTCTGAGTTGGGGTTTCCGTGCATGTTGAATATTCACCAGAGACCAGCACATGGTTATTGTAGTATAGTCTGAATACATATTATTTCTTCGTTTGTTGGTGTTTTCACACAGCCCGTGAGCTGAAATTGTTTCTTTCCCGTCAATTTCAGGAATTAAATTAAATTCTCTAAAACGGCATTCCTTTTTTGTTGTTTCCGCACACATCTCTATTTTGTTCTTGAAGTTGGATTCTGCATAGGAGCTAATGGTATTTCTCCTCCAAGTTATTAACTTGAAGTTCAATTGATTTCATTTAGTAGTAACTAACCTAATATCCATTAATAGTTTAATTCAGTTCTAGATTCTGACAAAAATATACAGGTAAAATCGTGATTTTGATCAATTTATCGAAGCAGTTAGATGCATGCTTATTACGCATTTGATGGTCAAGAGATGGTTATATTAAAGATCAAAACATGCTTTTATGGTTTTGTTGTGGAGGAAAACTGCGATTGGATACCATTATTCAGAATTATTTGCAAAAAATTTTGAGAGTTGTTATTGGATTGAACCAAAATTGTTTTTCTAAGAAAAATTTTATTGTTCATTTTTTAAAAAAATTGGTCCACATCTTCACTTGGCTTCTGAAACCAATGTTTTTAAACTCGGACCGAATCTGATCGGTTAAACCAGCTAGACCAAGAACCAACTGAGGTCTTCGGTTAGAATTGAGCTATAAAATCGAAAAATTAAAAAATCAGTCAAATATGATCAAAAACCAGATTTGACCCGCCAAAAACGAGTTTGAACCGGGGATTTTAGGATCCGACAGTAGAGGCACGGCATTCCAAGCTGGCTACTTTCAATTTGGTCATTTAACTTCCCTCGATCAAATCCGGGGTCCCACATTTATTTTCTAAAATTGCATACACGTGTACATTTCAATCCAGAAAGTGGCTGGGGTGGGTCATCATCCCAAGTCAAAGAAATTGAGAGACTTGGAAAAGGAAAGAATTATCAAAAGTGAATGGGTCCCATCGTTTTCATCTCATTCAAGTAATCACTTAATCAGTTCCTTTTGCCTTGGGGGATGGTGGGGGGTTGCCTTTGCCTTTGTTATGCACTTGACGAAAATTATATCTAGAAAATTTTAAAAAAAATGGTCTTTTTAATTTGTAAGCTCCCAAACAAAGAGGTAGGGTCTATATGCTTAAAAATTATTACTAAACTCTTATTTTGTAAAAAATTTATCACTTTGATAGTAAAAATTATGTGAGCTATCATCTTATTTCTTTGCACAATGGAAATAGAGTAAAACCTAATTTTTCTAATATTTTTGGTTGGTTATAATTTTTTTTGTAACAATTAAAATTGGGAAAAATTAATAGGTGTGTGCATATATATATATATATATATATATATATATATATAATGATGTATTTATGATGTCATCCGATTCGATCCCAAGTCGACTCTCGGTCAAACCTATTGACCCTTGATCCCCCTGAGCTCAACCAAGTCGATATCCGATCTGAGTTTGAAAACATAGTCTGAAACGGACAAAAACATTTTTCTATTAGACATGAAAACAAAGGAAGTAGAAAGTACTAAGCACTGCTATTGGATGTTGGTCAAGAAGCTAAGCATCCAATAAATTTATTTTACAATTCTGGCAAAAGGAGGGTCCTTTTTTTTTTTTTTTTGCTTGAATACCCTCTTCCCCCATCCCTTCTCTCTAACCCCAAACCCCGTACCACCCCAAACCTCCCACAATCGAACCTCATATCTAACTAATAGACTCACTAATTCGTCTTCCCAGTGTCCATTCAAATCATCATCCTTGTGGATTTGGTCCTTAAATCTGAAACTCCAAATCCCAGAACTGACAACAAGTTCAGCAGTTGGCGACGATTCTTTACTTGATGACTCAAACGTCGAAACCCTAAATTCGAAACACTGATATCTTTGGCAACTAGTGAGTCATCCGAACCATTCAGCGACACTTTCTTGCTTGGCAGTTGCAACCTTTGGCCTTCTTCACTTAAAACACCGATTATCTGTTATTGTTCTTAACGGCCAAACAATCACCTGTCGGTGTTCAATACGATATAAGCCAGAGCTCAGTCAGAGGTCACTCGATGAATGTGCTATTTTATGTGAATGTGGTGGCCATCGTTTGCAATGTTTAGGGTGGGAACGAATGGTGGTTTGGTTATTAGTGTTTGTCACCGGTGCTTGTTCTTTACTTGAAGTCGTTTTTAAGTTTGTGAAACTAACATTGTAACATACACATATTACATCTTATTATAAATTAAATATACCATTTTACCAAATTTAATGGTATCAAACAATCTTTCATAATATATATTCTCATATTTCTATTTTCGTACAAATATTTACATTTCAAATTTTTTTTATCCAAATGATTTTCCTAAATACTTTTCACAATTTAAAGAGTTTTCTAAATTTTTTTACAGTCCAAAAATTTTTTCCAAATAACTTTTAACAAACCAAACATTTTTCTATTATTTCAAAAAGTCAACAATTAATAATTATTCTTAATAATTTTCTAAATAATGCCTATCCAAACAGCCAATATTTCATTTTTAACTTTACTCTCTCATAGGAGAATAAATATTAGCAGTCGAGAGAGGAAGACCTTAATATTGTTTACTAATAATAGTAATAATTCCAACGGCGTGAAAGATTAAAAAAATGGTTTATTTTATATTTTAAGGTCTCAATTATTGTTTTTTTTAGCACAAACATTGGTTTTGCTATTCTGTAACAAAATTGAATTTAAATTCCTTAATTGCATTTCATTTTTGGAATGGACTGGAAATTTTGTTGGTCTTTACCTGTTAAGAGGCAATTTTCTCTAATTAATGTTAATTTAAAAAAAAGTCCCCATTTTGGGGTCACTTTTTTTTTTTCCATTCTGGTTTTAAAGTCGCCGCACACTCTGTGTGCGGGGACTACTTAATTTTTTTTTCCACGTGTGCAGGTGTGCAGGTGTGTGTTAGGAGAGTTATTGTGCAATTGTGACAGTCACCGCACAAGATTTGTGCGGTGACTCTCACAATTGCTAAAAAATTGCCATCCGAATTTTTTTTTTTAATTGATGGGGGTCTTAGGGCAATTTTTGGGCAATTGTGAGAGTCACCGCATAAAGCTTGTGCAGTGACTGTCACAAATTGCACGAAATTGACATCCAAATTTTTTTTTTAATTGATGGGGGGTCTTTGGGCAATTGTGAGAGTCACTGCACAACCTCACAAATTGCCCACTTCCGAAATGTTTTTTTTTTTAATTGATGGGTTTTTTTTTTTAAAAATTGACGGGCTAACATGAAATTTGGATTGAATGTGAGAGTCACCGCACGGTTGTTGTGCAGTGACTCTCACATTCAATATTTAATTGCATTTTAGTCCTCTCTTTTTTTTTTTTTTTACGTTTGGGCTGTCCTCGGCCAGACGTGGCCGAGGCTGGCCCTGGCCGAGCCCTCGGCTCGGCAGGCAGAAAGCGAGACGCGGACGGCTCTTGCAATTTTTTTTTTTTAACTTTTTGAGGTAACAAATTTATTATTCAAATAATTAATCAATAGAACAATTTTCATAAATAAATAATTATTATTTTTAAGATACTTTTTTAAGGATTAACAAGTAATTCAAGTAAAGAATTAAGATAAATGCATACATTTACCTAGTTGTGAATTAATTTTTTCCTTATTCTTTACACTATAAAAATACTAATTGATATAGTTAAGACAAGAATTATTCAAGTAATTAATTAAGAGAATAATTTTGTAAAAACTAATTTATTTTTGTATATAAATTAACTTATTGATAACCTAACAATAACATTAAGGAATATGGGTTTTTTTTTCCATTAACATTTGGGGGGCAAAACTGTTGCACGTAATTATCATTCAATGAAAGTAATTAGAATATCTTTGCTTTATACATCCCATTTTTTTTTTTTTTTTTACATTTGTTGGTGAAAAAATTACAATTACATATAGCCCCCCAAATGTAATTTTTTTTTTAACTTTTTTATGTAAAGAAATGATTATTCAATTACGTCTGGCCGAGGACAGTCCAGCTCGATCAGGACCAGCCTCAGCCAGTCTGGCCGAGGGCAGCCCAAACGTAAAAAAAAAAAAAAAAAGGAGGAAGCTAAAATGCAATTAAATATTGAATGTGAGAGTCACCGCACAACAACTGTGCGGTGACTCTCACATTCAATCCAAATTCCATGTTAGTCCGTCAATTTAAAAAAAAAATAACCCATCAATTAAAAAAAAACATTTCGAAAGTAGGCAATTTGTGAGGGTCATCGCAGAAGCTTTGTACGGTGACTCTCACAATTGCCCACAAATTGCCCAACGACCTCCCATCAATTAAAAAAAAAATTTTGGACGTCAATTTCGGGCAATTTGTGACAGTCACCGCACAAGCTTTAAGCGGTGACTCTCACAATTGTCCAAAAATTGCCCAAAGACTCCCATCAATTAAAAAAAAAAATTTTCGGATGACAATTTTTTAGCAATTGTGAGAGTCACCACACAACGACTTTAAAACCGGAATGGAAAAAAAAAAAAGTGACCCCAAAATGGGGGACTTTTTTTTAAATTAACATTAATTAGAGAAAATTGACCCTGTTAAGACGACAGATGGTCAAAAGTTAAATATAATACCATGTTTTTTTAAACTACTATTAGTAATATCTTATTCACACATAATCATTCTTGAAAGTGTACTTATATTTTATTGAATATAAGATTCTATCATTTTATATCTTTCTCACATCTGCTCACAAGTTGAATTCTAAAAAATTTAAGTCAATGGAGCAGATAGTGAGAATAGTTATTCCCGTGACAAATATTGTTGGGACTATTAGTCTAAATTAATTTTTCAAAAAGCTTTTAGCCTGGCTTTGGTTCACATTGTAATTAATTGATAGGATGACTTGTACTTTGGTAGAAATGCAATAAAATCACGGCTACGAAAATGTCCAAATAAAATTATATGTGCAGATGGAGGGAAATGAGTTAGTTTATTTTAAATTAATAACTAACCTAAACAATTTTTTACGAATTCGATTCACGACTCTACTATAGATTATTTTGTTTAAACAAGAGCTCCAGTTCTTTTATATTATTTTCATACATAAACATGCATAATTTAAGTTATGTGGTTCTCGTTCTTATTTACCTACATGAGCTACAATACAAGTAGAGCTGTGTGTGCAATTAGGTCACTCTCGTTGGGATTATTTATCTTATCATCACCATGGTATTATTGTATACCATTTACATTGATTTCACCTTTAAGTAAGATTAAAAATTCCATCCCAAAAACATAAACAAATTCCATCCGAAGAACATAAACAAGCGTGGGATTTAAAAGTATTAATAATTCAATCCCGCCTAACTAGTCTAATATTGTGAACCACATTATTAGTTGTATTAATATGGGGCAAATATTTAAGTAGATCAGGTTCACGGGTGGAGCCGTGGACCATTTGGTTCATATGCAACCACGTTATCCATTTGGACCAAATGGCCCACAAGTGGGCCCATAGTTGGATGACGTAACTACATGTGGGCCAAATAATTTATAGTCTCACTTGAGATCCCGATCCATCTAATTATTTTTCTCCAAATGGCAAAATCATAGCTTGTAGCTTGCAATACTGAATAATACAGACTTAAAAGTTCTTTTCATCCAAATTTTGTCACAACAGAAATCGCATTACTCAACAAGAAGAACGAACCAATTATATGAGCTAAGCTGAGATGTTCAAATTAAAACTCAATAATATTTAAATACTCAAAAATATAGCTTGAACAATTTTTTTTACTATAACGGTAACAGAACAAAAGTCGATTACTCAGCTAAAAGAATCGGATTTACAGTAAATCTGTTTTCTGCATGGATATCCCGTTAAAAATATATTCTTGCAATTTATACACATATTTATTACTACTACAATATACAACTTCAAAAATACATTGTATATCTTCAGTAGATGACCTTTCATATATTGGATTCTTTCTTTTATTAAATTAAAAAAGAATACTACTTTTAATATTTTAGTTAAAAAATATAAGAATTTTATTTGTATCATCTTCGAAAGACAAGTGGTGAATTTTAAGTCCTTTTTTAATACCTTAAGACACAAGAAATTCTCGCTCAGCTAAGGGCACAACGTGGGTCTGTGTCAGAACTTTTCAAGAAATAATTCATCCATTGAAATCCCCGGTTTGTGTTTCCATATGCAAAATAACATTCTTTTCTTTTTATTTCTTTTTTTTTTTAAAAGAAAAACACAATATCCTTTTCGGGTACGAAGTCTCCATCTTTGCACGGTGGAATAATGCAGATGGATGACCTGATAAATACCAACACTAGGGCCAACAAAAGGATATAATGATGCCAAAATCCCTGCTTAACATTGCTTTGGACAGTACATCTGGTAGATTTTGCATCGGATTTGGACCTACCATGTGGTGTAGTTGACTGCTCAAAAACTGCAAGATATATTTGGTCCTCAATACATGAAGGATCATGCAATCCTCTTTGAAATAAAAATGTACCTTGAATGAATGAGACTTCAGTGGTAGGGCAACTTTTTTCTCCATTATTCTACTCTTACTTCTATTATTTCGTCACCGTAAATTTCTGTTGATGAACTGAGACTTTAGTGGTAGGGCAATGTATGTACATACATGTATATACATACGTACATGCAATACATATACATATACATACACACACATATACACATACATACATACGCATATGAATATATATTACATCAACAGAAATGTTAAAGAAATAATAGAGGTAAGAGCAGAATGACGAAGAAAAAAAGTTGCCCTACCACTGAAGTCTTATATATTCAGTGATCTTTTTGCTTGAAGGATTTGCAGACGCAAACCAACAGGAAGTCATAGAGGACTTTCCTTCCTTTTAAGGTAGAAATTTAGACGACAAAAGGAAAAAGAACTCCTGTCCTGTGTCTAGTTCGAGTGCTCTTATGTTGCTTTACATTGACCAATCTAACCCTGATATTTTACAATGTCAAAATATCTAGTGACTAGAGCCTGGAAAAGGATTAATCATCCACTAGTAATTACTCCCAGACTATGTGAAAGCGACAAGTATTCTTCATTTCGTTTGGATGGTTATTTTTCCAAGAGTTTTTCCAAAAATATATATATATATATATATATAGTAGTTTGGGAGATTCTTCTTGATAAGTGTATATATAAAGTAAAAATGTAATTGAAGAATGTGCTTGAAATGATCTAAAAGCATGTTTTTAAAAAACAATACCAAACAAACAAACAAAAGAATAAAAGCTTTCTTTTACCGAAAAATAAAACTTTTAAACCCCAAAGGCGTGATTTATTAGCTGCCAGCCTTCCCCCGGTCCCCTCACCTAAATGAAGAGAACAGAGAGCAATTAACAGAATGGGATGGTTTATCACAAGAAAGTAATTCAGCCTTCCTCATAGTTTTGATAAAGGTTCCAAGATTTGAATCTTAAGCATGTGATTGATAGTAATGTTATTTGTTAAACTTTTAAACAAAATAATTATGACCGACCAAATTCTATTGTGTCTAGTAAATATTTTGTTGGAAGAAAACTTGAGAAAAATAGCTTTAAGTCATGTTATTGATGTCGCTTTCTTTCTGGATTAATTCAGCTCTACAAATTGTGTGCAAAAAAAGTTTTGCAGATTAACCTTCAGGATATAATAAATCCCTGACAATGCTATACACTAAAGGTATCAAATCCTTTAGCCTTTAGTGTCTATCAGATATATGTCTAAATATTTTGTTAGAGAGTTTGTGTGGGAGAAGAAGTTTTTGGAGGAGACTAGAAAAGTACATCTAAAATTTTGTTGTTTGAATTGTATTATGTATATCTCTTAATTGTTGAGATTAACATGTGTGTGTAATAAAATGGTGTCTTAATGGTAATCAGGCATGACAAACAATAGAAAAAGACTCAACTTTTATCTATTAAATAAAGAGACACTATCCTTACTAAACACAGTTACTAGATTACAAAAGTCATGACTTTTGTAATCAGTGCCAAAGACTCCAGTGACAACCCAAGTACCAATCACAATAAACTGACACATTGTATTCGCACTTTAATATTTATCTTGAAGGTTTGAAATTTACATAATGTGAGTGCAAGGTGTTAGTTTATTGTAATTGGCACTGGGTTGGTATTGAAATCTTTGGCACTGAGGAGGATTCCAACCGACTATTCAGGACATCAACTGACTCTAAGTAAGTGACGTAGGATACAAGTCCTATTATTTTGAAATCCTCTAACATATTTAGTTGCTTTTTTTGAAATTTTAAAAGATAATCATCAAAAACTGACTCAAAAGCGTCCTATTTTTTCTCTTCAGTCTCCATTTTTTAAGATTTCAATAAAGTAATCATTTATTAACCTGCATGTGATGTTTCAAACATAGGTAAAAGCATTCAATTTAGCTTCACAAATAATAGTTGTAGTTGCCTGTTTTTACATATTGGATAAATGATGGAGATCCCTCATTTTTTAATCACATGTGATCACTTACTAGACCTTGACCTATCCATTTTATTTTTAGACTAAAGACCTTGACCTATTTTTGATAGTTAATGATGGAATGATTAGCATACAGTGAGTTATCAATTCATATAAGCTTCGAGGCTAAATAGTCTCGTTCCATTTATTTATGGTGGAGAATAATTACAATAACAATAAAAAAATTATAAATTTTGTTGTTTAGAAATGAGTTATTTTAGAACTCCTTATTCTCCATTAATGCCTTTATACAAGTCTTAATCATGATATATAATGCAAGTCTTTAATGTATCGAAGGGTTTAATCATATACAAGTATTAATCATAAAGTCACAAATTAATTAGTTTTTCGTTTTTTAAGGAATAATGGTACAAGTATGTAATACATGAAAAAAAAAATTGAGAATAGAGGCTGCGAATTTGGTCATTCCCTCTTGTTTATTGTGTATGTATGTAAAATTGTATAAAAATTATATTATATGATAAAATTGACTCTCGCGTGTGTGTGTGAAAGAGAGAGAGAGAGAGAGAGAGAGAGATAGATGATCAATAAATACTAATAACAAATTTTAGGGTATATGATCAATGTATATTGGGTATACCTCCTCTAAAGTTTAGCCAAATTACAACATTCACCCTGTGTTTGACCAAATTATAGTCAAAACGCTTGAATATAAAAATATATCAATATTCTTTATGTTGACTGCCATTATAAATGTCGCTTACATCAACAGAAAATGCATCTAAAATCCCTAAGGTGTCCTTTTGAAATTTGAGTTATTTACATTTATTTCCCCTGAAGTTTGTCTAAATTACAAAACAAACTCTATGGGAGAATTATTGTTCAATCCTTTGAATAGACAAACTTATATGAAGAAGCCTCCTCTATTTGTCAATTATTATTAATGACTTAAAATCAAGTCACGTCAATAAAATTTTTTAATTGAACTTCCAAAATACTCATTAGTCCCTAGTTGTTTCTTCCTAACATTCTTTCATTTTCTTAGTGAATAGGGTATCCCGTCACCAACAACATAATTGCTTTAGCCACTACATTGATATAATACCTATAAACAACATTTATGCAAATAATCAAAGTACAATATCATATAGGATAAAATTTTAACTTTAAAATTATGAAAGCCGTGAAGATATCCAAAATATTCTCTATTGCTACCTCTAAGCATTCAATTTTAATGTTTTCATAAAAAAAAAAACTCATTTAGAGATCAAAAGTAAAAAAATTCAAACAAAATATTTCTTTAGAAATAGAACAAATTTAAATTAATAACAACAAATGACAAATTAAAATTGAAACACCAAGTTTCACAATCACGTTTAATCTTAATAAATTTGCTTATTATACATCCAATTTTATATCTAAATGTAAAATGATAATTATGGACAAATGGATAAAGTGAGTTGAAAGAATATAATAATAGCTGAGATTCGTACGCAAAGGAAAAGAGAGAGGCAGAGTTTTTTATTTTTATGAAAAAAAAAAGAGTTTTTATTTTTATTTTGTGGTAGTCAGCACTTTGACTTTTTTGTTTAAAATTTTGGTTCAATTTTTATGGATGATACTAAGGGATTTTCTTATAAATATTTGACCACTGAAAGGTTAAATTACATTTTGGATTAATAAATTTCAAGGAAAGGTAAATACATTTTTAACAAAGGGTAGTTAAGTCATTTCACGGCTTCTGTTACTTGGGATCAGTTTCGTTACTGACAACGGTTTCAGTGTAATTTGACTAAACCTCAAGGAGTAATATGTAATTCGGACAAACAAACAAGTGAAGTAAATATAATTAATCCATAAATATTGATAACACATGAACACTAAAAGGATTGTCAACATGGTTCGAGTCAGTGGTTCGAGTCAGGAACCAAACTATGCTTTTCCTTATAAGTGAAAAAAGAAAAAGAAAAAAAAAAGGACGAATGCGTTAATAGCTGTCTTAGACAAGGAACAAGCAACAAAAATTAGAAAAAAAACATCAAGAGGATGATTTGCTACTTCTCCAAACACCACCAAAACCGCAGACATACAGCAAAAGCAAAGAATGGGGTTGGATGGGTGGGTTTGATAAATTCTCTAACCAACTACGGTTGAAGGCAAATGCTTTGGCTGATTACTGTGTTTAATTTCTAGGAATCATTTTGGTTTTGGAGTCGCATCATGTCAAACGATTATTAAGGGGGTGTTTGGTTTAGGGGAATCAAGGAGAAGAATGGGTATCATAAGTAATGACACCCATTGTTGATATTTGTTAAACAACTATCACTATCATTCAATGGGAATGATAGTGATTAATTGGGGTGTTAATGATTCTCCCCAAAATACTATTTTATCATACCCATTAACTCTTATGATTAAGAGTAAAAACACACCCATTGAAAAAACACATATCATTTGAGTTACCCACCCTCCAATATACTATTCCTCTCTCTCTCTCTCTCTCTCTCTCTCTCTCTCTCTCTCTCTTCTCTCTCTTTTGTCTGTTGATTTTGAATATTTTTTATTAGTACTTTATAAAATTTTCTATAAAAATTCTTTTAATAAATTTTTTAATTCAATTTTTTAATAAAAATTAAACTGAAAATCAAAGATAAATAATACTCTCTGTTAATACAATAAAATATGAATTTTTTTAAGATTATCATTTGCATAAAACTGGAATTAGAGCAAGGCTATATTTAAAATTGAAGAAATCTTTTTAGAAATTTTCTTTAAGAAGATACAAAATAAGAAATCTAAAAAATATGTATATCATAAATAAAGAATTATAAATTTTAAAATTTTCTTGAAAGTCATTCCAGTAAACTAAACAAGTATTGTTATAATGATACCCATTCTATTATTAAACCAAATATGTTGAGGGAATCATCAAAACCTATACTCATAGTAGGGTTAATGATACCTATAGTGATAGTGATTGAGAAATTTGAATCAAACGGGCCCTAAGTTGTCCACACCATCCTCCAATAGTTAACATCATGTGATGTTAAAAAGAATGTGTGAAAATATATAACATGACAATTAATTTGTGTAATTCCATTCCTCCAACGACGTATATATAGAAATGAAGATGATAGCTACCCTTCATCTTCTGACTGATAGGTCGTTATATTTTTACTGGACCTCAACTAATCTTTGATAGTAGTTGTTATTAAAGGTGGTAAGCTTTACAAAAAGTTCTTCATTTAACTAAATGGAAGGTACACATTCTCCACAATAACAATCTGACTGACATGGCTACCCATTATTTTTATCTACACAGCGAAGGATTAACAAATCGCTGAATAGGTATTTTCACAAACCATGAACACATTTTTCTTTGATTAAGTCACGTTGGCATTTCTCTAATAAAGAAAACCCTCTTTGCTTTTAAAGTACCACAAATCTCTTTTAGTTTGGAGAAGAGATTTGAAAATGCATCGGGCCATTTTACAATAACGTCATCAGAACTAATATGTCGTTAATATTCAGGTATCCATTAATGTCGGGCTAGTACTATTTCACAATTACCAACTTTTATGTTGTTGACCATGTTCGAAAAGCTTTCCTTGAGTACATCATTTTGTATGTTTACCACGTTATTTGGCAACAAACGTATGTTACAAGATTGCAATCCCGTGTTATAATGGCAAAATGCTAAGAAATTACTGCTGCTATTGCTCAAAACAAAAAAATTAATAAAGAAAAAGAATCAAGATTTATATTATATATTATGGGAGATTGTTACATATCTGTTGGTATGAAAGAAAGTTGTATAAATGTAATGATACATGCCGATACAAAAAAAAAAAAAAGAAACATAAGAATTAATAATTATATGACATTTTTTTATATCACAAAATTCAAGTGAGATAGTAAATCGAGTCAATCTTAAAGTTTATCATAAAATTTTATTATGAAGGTGGAGACGAGATGAAGTTTGGTATAAATATCCATCGATACGATAGCCCATCAACAGTGAACATATTTGCAGATTAACGAAGAAATGTTATAGTTTCTGAGGCAAATTAAAATAAAAATAAAAAAGAGCTAGTCACGTGAGTAAGCGCAGGCCTGGGAAAAACATTAGAACATCAAAGTAATGAAACAGCTCGTACAACCAGCTTTTCCTAAGCCTACGTTTTCTCATTAACAAGGTGGCCCGATCCCTAACTGTACTATCAACAAAGAAAACTCCCTTAAGATTCCAACGTCACATCCCTATCCACTTAATTATGGCTACAAAATCAACTGTTAATCAATCATCGTAGACAATAAGTTCTGCAATGCTACCTGCCATTTGCTCCCCACCCACGCATGTTTAAACAATCTAAAAGTTGAAAGTAAACTTTGTGATCAATTCGCCGTTCTCTCTAATGCATTCATCATTTGACAGCATGTTGTTAGTCCCACAACGCCTTCCTCAGTCCCATTCCATTAGGTGAGACTTATGCTTAGTTTAGGAGTTCATGACAGAGAGAAGAGAAGAGAAGGGAAAGCTTTTTTTTCTTTCTTTTTTTTTTTATTTTTTTTGCCCAACTTTGGCGGGAAAATTTTAAGCTTTGAAGGAAAGATTTTTTTCTTCTCAATTCTTTTTTTTTTCTTTTCTACTCTAACTCTCAAACAATAAAATTTTTCATTTTTCTTTCTTTTCTTCTCATTTCCTTCTTTCCAAATGAGCTATTATTCTTTTTAAATTGCTCAAGATAAGACCTTTTAAGCTACAAATGACAGTCACTCAAGTCCCTTAAAACTTATGATTTGTAGGGCCAAATATAATTTACCCACCTAAATTTACTCCTTAGTTTCACTTTGTGCCCTTCAACTAAATTAAATAGACAAGTTACCCACCTTAAAAGATTTTATCAATGTTTACAAATATAAAAAGATGACACAAAATTTTCTTTTGTTACTTTAAAAATATAAAAAAGATGAAGTCATTTTTTTTGTCATCAATTCCATTTGTATAATTGAGAACACAATTAATATCCTATTTCATTTTTAATGAAATTACATAATCTTTTAAATTTTATAATTCACGACTATATGAATATTTTGAAATCATAATATTTTTTAATTAATTTATCCAAGTTTTCACTTTATTTCATCGTACAAAAAGTGAAAATTTATGACGCTTTTTATTTGCTTATTTTTCAATAGTCAAAAAATGAATAAAAGATAAAAATATTATTATTTATACAAATATAATATAGCAAGAAAAATAAAATTTTGGTCATAAAAAAAGTCTCCGACTGGTACACAGATTTGGGACCTCAATCAATTGAATATTAGGAGCAATTGGAGCGTGAGTTGCCAAACTTTTTCTGCAGTACACATTTCAACTGGTACACAGATAGAGCTCACTATTGTAAGGCAGTCGAAAAATAAATTGGTGGTCGCCTATATTGATCACTGGTGCACTTTGAATTTAAACTACAAAGCTAGCTTGTTAAAAACTTCCGCTGTAGAAATGTGCATACAAGGTACGGAATAATTGCTTTGACATAACCTAGATAGAGAGTATGGATTGCGTTGCGAAGAATTTTAATTTGTAATTTTTTTTATTTGTAAAACAGTGGACGCAAAAGTTTTAATTTATAATTTTATACTTGTTTTGTAAAGTAATCGAAATTGTGTAACTACATTTATAATTTAATTTGAACAAGTATGGATGTTGTAATATTGTTTTTATTTATTTTGTCAAATCAATGATAACATTTGATTTTGATTACTCAAGATACCTTCTTCAATCAGGTAACCAGCTAAACAATTAATCAGCTAATGAGGACACATTTAGCAAATTAGGCAAAATGGTATAACCAATTTTGGTTAGAATATTGGATACATGAATCAGTTAACCGGTCTCGCCTAATCCTAAAGAACATGAAGATCTTGCAAAATTTCAAGGACTTGAATGTCAAAGAATACAATAATAATAATAATAATAATAATAGATAAAGAACTTCAAGAATTCTAAAGATTTGTTGAACTTGACGAGTTTATTTAAAAAAAAAAAGAACTCGATGACCTGATGTTTTCAGTAGCTCTTACCACTTGTCTATAAATTGCTCTTGTTTGTCCTCCCGTGTAGAAATGGTGCACCTTATTTATAGAGACATTTTAGGGGTAGGGTTTTATATCCTGATTGGTTTCTCATTAATACTAAGTGTAACTTTTTGCTTTTGCTAAAATCTGATTAATCCTAGCTACATAACTTTATAAATAGTTGGGCCTCAACTAAAGTACCAATTTATATTAATTAGATAGTTTGAATTATATTATTGACTAATTAAAATTTCTAAAATTCGATGTTTTACAGTGTTATTAGTAAAAGATAATAAATTTTAACAAAAAATTTAAATATGTAAAATGCAAAGATACTTGCAAATTTATTAAAATGAAATAATATTTGCTTATCTAAAATAGGTGTTCTAATAATAAATATTTAATTAATTACATAATATTGTATCATTGTTTAAAAAAATTGTATGTATGATAGTGCTTATACATATATCTATATGTTTCATACCCAAACAAAATTAAAAACATAGTTGCGGTAAAAATGATTTTCACCCCTTTTTTCTTTAATATATTTGGCTAATAAATGTTTGAAACCAAAAATGAAAACTACTTATAATATTCTCTTTTTTTTTAGCATGCTAAAAGTTATTATAAATAATTTATAAATCGATTTAGAAAATATACAATTTTTATGAATTACTTCTATAGTCAAAAATTTGAAAATTATTATAAATATTGAAAATAATTATAAATAAATAAAAAGAAATAAATTTATCCAAACTATAAAAGATGCTATTTCTGTTAAAGAAAATCTACATAATCCTCTTGTATTTCCTTATATTTATAAAATGTTTCAACGGGGGTGAATTGCTTATTGATTTAAGGGGTGTTTGATAACCTAATTAAGTACTTAAAATTAATTGATTTAGATCTTAATTATGTTCAGATTGTTTGATAACCTAAAATAGAAGTTCTTAAGTAATTAAGTGCCTCTAAAAGTCTAGGCAAAATTTATTACTAAAAATAAGTGATCCTATCTGCACTTAACCCTTAATACAAAACATGCTCAGATGTTAGTATTTTAAGCAATAAATCTATATGACAAAAATAACCTATAAAAATGCGTCTTATCCTTTTTCTTATCTCTCCTATTTCCTTCACAATTCCTTAGCTTTATCTTTTTTTTAAACTCCTATAGTTTTTTTTCACCGTAATAAACAAATTGACTCTTGAGAATATTTATTCATCTAAATACTAGCTTTTACATTTTTTCTATTAACTTTAATGAGATAATTTATCACTTTTTTGGTTCTTTCTCTTTTTAAATATTTTTTAATTATTTCGTGATTATTTATAAACCCTAATTATATGTACTTTAGTCAAATGTAATAAAATAACAAATTATGAGAAATAAATTGACACTAAAACGTAAAATTCATGAAATTCAATATTTTGTTGCACATTGTTATCAAACTGGCATATTAAATTCAGAGGGATAAAATTGTAGGATACACAATATTCTACATTTAGCCGCATATTATTATCAAACAAGAGTATTAAATTCAGTATTTAGATTCACATGTGAACTTGTAAGTTTTCAGTACTTAAAATTCAGTAGCTTAAATTATTCAAAATTTAGATTTTAGTATTCAGATTTTAGCATTCAGATTTTAGTTTTATCAAACGCCCCCTTAGTTCAATGGGGGTAAAGTTAAACTAAGGAGTAGATTCTAGAGGTAAAAGGTAAGTGATCCTAATTTTTTTCTGCTATATTTGTTAATTAGGTAGTTTCTAGGTTAGTTAAATCACATTTGGTATTTAGGTATTTGATTTGTGGAGTACATTCTTTAAAATGCGGACAATAAAATATTAACAAGACTATGATTGAAAATATTATATACTATGGTCTTAATATTTTAACTACTTGAGTTATTATTAGCGGTCATTTTTCTTTTTTATTTAATTAACAAAAAAAATCAATGTAGATTAACATTACACGTGTTAAGCAACTTTTTACAATTTAAAGAGTTTTTTCTGAAAATATTCTTTTGTATCTCCTATTTTATTTCAAATTGGCTTTCCACATATGGCATAAATAAAAAATTAGTTAGCTCAACTAATATCTTATTTATCTTAACTTTTCTTGTTAGATGTGTTAAAATCACAAAATACTTAGACAAGTGAGCAAAATATAAGAAACCCATATAAAATTACATAAACAATACACCAATGAATTGAAAAATTAATTAACAATTATATACTAACTTATAGTAGAGGAGGCGATGGTGGAGCAGATGTATCGTAACAAAGAGATACAAAAAGCATGGAGAAATATGGAGGGGATGAGGTGGGATTGAGGTGAAGAGATTTATAGAGGATGAGGAGGGGAGGCAGATGTGAATAAGCAAAGACGAATTTGGTGAATGAGGGGAAGTGGGGGAATATGAATGTGAGCAAAATTATTACAATCGTAGAACAGAAGTGGAGGGGGAACAAAAAAAAATATCCCTTATCCCAATTTCACAGTTTGGAGAAAATTCTTAGGCGCTCACTTTCAATGCCAAGCGAAAATCAAGTTGTTTGTATTTCACCTATACTTACACGACTAAATGTCATAACAAGTGTTCTAATGTGACATGTTACATTTTTCAGTTAAAAAATAAAAAAAGAAAATAATGTTACATTGTTAATCCTGTTGAATTTATAACACTCAATATCCAAATACCCTAATAGAACTATAAAATGATATTTATAAAAAAAGTGTCTTTATAGATATGTCAAGATAAGTGTTTTGTCTTGTAGTGGATGGAAACAAAAGTATAAATGAAGCTTTGGATTAAGTTTTGGTAAGGGAATTGAAGGTTTACTAAAAGACCATAGGGGATTTTTTTTTTTTTTCTGAAAGTAAAAAGACTACAAAGGTTAGGCTTCAAATGGATACAATGAAAAGGTTTTTGGCTTTTGTCTTTATTCTCTGGCGGATGTAGTGGGAGGAGGGGACCATATTCTTAAGAAAAGAATTCATTTCTTTCATTATCTCTCTTGAATGCAATATTTGGGTCATGCCTATTTATCATTGATGTCCCTTATTGTTCATTAGATATGATAGTGGCTATTTATTATCATAACCCCCACAAATACACATAAACACAGAGAGTATGTATATATGTTTATGTATTTTGGAGTTTTTGTGTTAATACTTCTTACACAACATGTTGCATTTTAATATAAATGAGTTAAGGTGTAATTCTAAATCTAGGTATACTCTACTACTATTGTTACCATTATCATAAGCAATCAGCAGGAAACTTGAAATTTTATAGTTTATGCCGAAAAATGTTGTGGTGATGAAAATTTCCAAGAAAATATAGTAAGATTTAACCTTTTTTTTTTAAAAAAATCTTATTATTTTCTATTGACCGCTTCTCTTAGTAGTTATAATATATAACTTTTCTTTATTACAATATTGTCCATAGGAATTACTAACTTAACAATGATGAGTTTATTATGACTAAATTTTTCAATTTTTCCAAAAAGGTCCACAAAAAAAGAAAAAGAAAAATGGAACTAGTCAACATCCATTTGTGTATATATAAACTATATAAACATATCTAAATGTTTGCATGTACATGTTAATCATTCTTGGACACTAGTTAACCTTCATACTTCTGATATGGAAATTAGTTCTTTTCCAGATTATAAACACCTTAATAATGGCATACCCTAATTAAAGCTATTTAGAATTATTAATGATTTCTTTTGACAGCGGAAAATTAGGTTTTCCTACTTTTCATAACCTCGATGATATATGATGATTTCTTCTCACTGTGATCCACAATAAACAAACAATGCAGCATGCTCGATATACTGTGCAACCACTTAAGCCACTTCTTGGATCCCATAGCAATTTTGTGGCCTGACATAAGAAACCTATTTAGTATAATATCAAATCCTGTTCAAAATAATGATGAACACGTTCTTATTTGCTTGTGTATGAACCTTGATCTGCGACAACGTTAGCAAAGAAAATTTAGGAGTTAAGAGTGTGGTATAATTTGAATATGATTTGCTTAAAGTTCAAAGTTTTGGTACTGGAATGTACCTATAAGAATTTCTAGGGTATTTTATTCAAATATGTGGAATAATTCTTGATAAGTTGTTCTAATAGTCACTAACATTATAATGATATCTAATCTTTTGAACTTCATAGTTAAACAAATTAATCTTCAAGATTTTATCAAATTTCTATCATCTTAATTAGATCGTAAACAAATCACTTCAAATTTATTAATTTTCAAAATTTAAAATATCTATGGAGACGTATTTGCATATCTATTGCCGAGAATGAAATATATTTTGAGTAAAATTACTGCTTTGGTCCTGATCTTCGGTCCTTGTCCAATTTGGTCCCTTATCATGATAATCCAATATAATTCCTTGGCTTTCGGTAAAAAAAAAAAACAAAAGGCAATGCGAACAATTAATAAAACTAATTAATAATTATAGTGTGGTAGATCCTCTTTTTTCCCTTATCTTCTTCCCTTATGAAATGCGGATAAATTTTATTCACTCTGGAAGTCCCAAATTAGACCGTCAATGAATCAAGGAGCTTGCGGATAGTTCATCAAAGCTCCATATGAGGTCTTCAGAGCTGATTGAGCTCAAGCTGTTTGAGCGTGTAAATTCTCAAGTTAAAAGTTTATCAAGTTATTCGAATATTTAGTTTTTTATTGTTTTGTTTTATATACGTAAAATTATTAAAATATTTGTACTGTTTACACAAATCGCATCTTTCATCTTTTCTTACTCTGAATAGAATAAGGTAATTTTGTCATTTTATTAATTTTATATCAAAAAATAAAAATTTTGTCAAAGTTTTGGTGTTATAACTCAAATTTAAACTCAAATTTATGATGCGAATAAAATTTGAACTCTAAAATTATAAGATTGATGAATTTAAAATTAGACTCGAATATATTTGTTTAGGAATCAAGTTGAGCTTGAACATGGTAACAATAATCAACTCGTCTCATTTACAACCTGGTGACAAAGTCCTCTTGACGTTGTACAAAGATCACGTGTCATCTCACGTGTGAAAACCCCTTCTAGGAGGTATTGAAATTGTCGTCATTGGAAAAGTATACAATACATCACGTGCATTGCCACGTGGTATACTAGAACCAATAATTTATCGCCATGTGACAATGGTGGGCCATACCTTATATTATTTGGCGATGTGTGATTGATTCTAGTGCACCACGTGGCACGCCACGTGGCGCGCGTGGTGCACGCAATACTTACCCGTCGTCGTTGAAAGCGTTAGGTAATCTGAAGTAGCATTTCTATGGTTCCGAAATTGGCGTTCCGTTCCGTTAACTATAACTAACCGCAAAACACGGCCGGCCAAAATTGCTACACAATATCCCGCACGCGCATTTTCCCACGCGCCCTCAACCTGTCGATAATTGCGCAGTCTATAGCTGTAAGTAGGACCCACTGAAGCCGCGAGTGGGGACAGCGCGTGGAGACTGCAGGGTCGCTTTTAACTATTAAACCGTGACTTTTTAACAGATTTACAATGATGAGTTGAAAGAATTTTCTTGAGGCTTTTTTCCTAGGACCATCACATGCTCACATATTATATGACATGTATAGATGTTGTTATTTCCACTCCAAGAATAACGCTAAACACACTCATCTAAGTCAAATGACAAACATATCCTTGTTTGATATGGGATCTCCCAAATCTTTTACTGATCTTTTGAATTCTTTTTTCAATTTTATTGTGGTTATTCCAAGATTTTGGAAATCTTGTTGACAAAAGGGTATTGGTACAAAAATGAAAAAAAAAAGAGATGTTGGATAAATTAACTTATTTTTGAGAAGAGATGGGAATCAACTAAATCAAAATATGTCAAAGTTTTTTTAAGGTATATTCAATTTCTAATTTATATTGAAGATATATGTGCTCTTAACATTTTCTAAAATATGAAGTCTTGCAAACTTATTGTGTATGATGTAGTGAAAGTTAATTTATTCTTTTAGGGATAGTTATTAAGCTTTCTTTATTATAGACCCAATTTAGGACTTGAAATTCAACAAGGAATATGGAAAATCTTTTGTTTGCAATTGGTTATTGAAAAATAAGAATAAATTTTCAAGAAAATTTATAGCCCATTCCAGTAACAAAGAAAACTATAATTTTTGTATTTTTATCCTTTAAAAAATTTTAAGAAAAAACTCCTTTGCTTTTGTAAATTTGCGATCCAATTGGGGCCTCAATTGAAAAGATTAAATATACTATTGTAGCTTTAGAAATTTCTAAAATGATAATCATAGAATGAAATTTTGAAATTGTCTGTTAAAATATTCATCACAAATAGTGGTAATTACACGCCAGTTTTGCTGGTGCTTGATATTTTGTAAAAGGCAATAAGAGGAAGAATCATAAATCAAAAGCCAAGTTTGAACACAATAATCTTTTAATAATTGATTTACTTATAAATATATCATCTGAGAGAGTTAACAAATGATTTCAAAATTTAATATTTTAGGAGGCTAATGTTAAAATTCCGTGAATAGAACGCATTTCACATTAAGCGTTTGACACTTTTACTTATATGTAAAACATTTACTTATATGTAAAACTATCTTTGAAAGTGCTAAAAGGACTTCCTAGGAGTGTCAAATGCAAAGCACCGTTCATGCCCAAATGTCTCCCGTTTATATATGGAGAAACACGGGAGAGATTAATTAATCTGAATCTAGTAAGAAGCCAAGTTCGAACACAATAATCTTTTGACAAATGATTTACTTATAAATGTCTCCTTTGAGAGAGTTAACAAATGATTTTGCAGTTCAATATTTTTGAAGAACAATATTAAAATTTATCGGATAAAACACATTTCATATTAAGTGTTTGACACTTTACATTATCTATTGACCACTAAGCAAAATTGAAGCCTTAAAAAATTATAACGCTATTTACAATCCACCTAAAACATTTTTGTTTGGTAATAACCTAAAACATTTGCATATATGCAAATCTGTCTTTGAAAGTGCTAAGAGCACTTCCAAGGAGTGTCAAGTGTAAAACACCATTCATGACCAAACGTCTCCTGTTTGTGTGTGGAAAAACACGGGAGAGGTTTGTTAATTTGGTCCGGTAAGTAAGAAGTCAGCCCGGTGAGGCCATCCAAGTGAGAAGCTTTTACTTTTCTCTTTGCTTTTAAAAAGCAGACAGACATCTCCTCTCTGATTCTTCTCCTCCTCCTCCTTCTCTTTCTCACTTGTCTACATCATCCCCTTTCTCTCTCTTTCTCTTTCATTAGCTGCTAACTTCGCATTGACGAATAAACAAATGAACATCTGCCATTTCTGAGACCAGTATTCTCTGCATTGTCCAAGTTTAGCTTGTAAGTAGCACTCTTTCTTCTCTACCCATTATTCTTGCCTAATTTTCATCTGGGCTGCCTTTTTTTTTTTTTTTTTTTTGGTGGAAAAATTCATCTGTGCTGTCAAACATTTTTCTTCTTTGCCAAATTATTTGGAGGGTCGGCTTCATATTCTTCGTTTGGTTTAATTTAACTAATTTCTGTTATTTTAGTTTTTGCTCTGTTTTTTGTATTTCTTTCCTTTTTCTTTTTGGCTTTTCTGGCTTGAGTTATGAGGCATGGGATCTTCTTTCCTTAATTATGGTTTTGACTTATGCTTGCTTCACAGAATCACAATTATATTCTGCTTAAAGAAAGTGTCTGCTCTGTTGACATGTGTGTGTACTTTTAATCAGGTATATTTGTTATCCATGAAATAACTTTAGCTGATTAATAGAGTAATAGTATTTATTTTGTGTGTCTAAATTTGAAAATGCATTAGAAAAATTAGGTAGAATAGATGCATTAGAAAAATTAGGTAGAATAGGTACTACTGCTACGCAAACTAGCATTTTTTTGAAGCAATGGGGCAAATATTTTTTTTGCCAATAATAATTCTTCAAGAAGTTCCATGCTTTACTGCTTCCTCAAGCACTTTTTTCCCCTTCCTTTTCCTTTCTTAATTCTTTGTGCCTTGTGATGGTTTTTCTTTGGGTAATCAAATTCTTCTTCTTCTTTTTTTTTTTTAATTTTTTTAAAGCTTTAACCTTTGAACCTTTTGTCATTCCCCTCTTTGAAGTCCTTCATATCCATAATTTTTCCATATTGTCTAAATTTATATCCCCACTTTCACAAAATTTTATGATTTTGTGCTATTGAGTTATTTATCCCAAGTTGTCCTGCATGATTTTGCCAGAACTGGCACCTTAGACCATATTCTCTGGCTTTTTCTTTTTTCGTTTAAATTTATCCATTGACCATTCTAATGGCATTATGAATCCTTCTTTAGTTGCTTATTTCTTATTGTCATCTTTTATGCCGAGGCTGAGGAATTATGCTAGTATCATAAAGCTCATATAAAGATCTAAATGCAACTGTCTTGTTATTTACTGGTTACTGTTTGTGTCAAGTGAGCTGGTCATTATTTCTGTTCTTGTGTACATTGTCTTCAGTTTCCTCTTTGATGAAGTTGAATGGTGTTATGCTTGTCTAGAACAGGACACTTGGAAACATGACGAGGATAAGTCCAGAATTTGGAGGAGGTGAAGTGGAAATGCAGACAATTCGGTCACTATCAGCTGATGTGAGCTTCATTTCTAATCAATTTCCCAAATACAAATTAGGGCCTGACTATCAAGTTCTGGAGGAGATAGAGGAGAATAACAAAGGCCCACCCTTGAAAGAGGTTATCTTGCAAGAAACTACAGAACTAACAGAGCAGCACAAGCGCCTGTCTGTTCGTGACCTGGCTAGCAAATTTGACAAGAATTTGTCTGCCGCTGCTAAGCTGTCCAATGAGGTTCTAAACTTTTCCTTTTACAGTTTAAATTTCTTTTTGTAGCTTTGTTTCTTCCGATAGGATTGTAGTATGGAAAATTCATACGATTACTTGTTCTTAAGAGAAGGGAAAAAATGAAGACTTTTTATGACGTAAACATAGGATTAAGCACTATTTTTCCCAGTTTTGTTTTGTGGAAAGAATCTTTGCTTTTGATGAGAAACATTCTCTCAGTTATAAATATTCTAACCCTCCTATGGAACCAGGCTAAACTTCGAGAAGTGGCTTCACTAGAGGGACATGTTCTTCTGAAGAAGCTTAGGGATGCATTGGAATTTTTGAAAGGAAGATTGGCCGGTCGAAACAAGGAAGACGTGGGAAAAGCAATTTCTATGGTTAGTGTTCTTCTTAACGAAATTTAAATGGTTTCTGGCTGGACTTTTATTTTGTCAATTATTAGTATATTAGGTCACAAGTTTTCTAATTGAATATGTTTATTGGCTAAATGAGATGCTGAAGAAGTAGTGTTTTCAGTCAGCTATAACATACATGCAAAGAAAATAGATGCAATAGAAATAGAGATAACAGTCTATCACGCTGATCTTTTGTGACTATAAAGTTTCTCCTGTTGATGATGCTCATCGGCCATTTATGTTCCACTAATACATTGAAAAGTTATACAACCATTTACCCGTGCTTAAAATTATTTTATAAAGTTGGTCTAATATTGGCCTATTTTTTTCTTTCTGTACCATGGTTGTGCATATTGGATTACTTGGTACTCGTTAGCGTGTTATGCTTTCTGCCTTTCCACTTGAATATGTGGCCACATTTATTGAAAGGCTAGTTAATGCTCACAAATCAGTATGAAATGGGACAGTTCTAATACAAATTTATAAGCTCCAGCATACAAAAACTATTTTTCTATGAATAAGATTTTTTTTCCTGTTGGTTTGCACCCACTTCACTTCTTTAAGGTCCTTCTACATAGTATTTCCACTCAATTTTCTTTTCAGATACACATTGTAGCTATGATGTTCACGTTTCTGTTTCAACCTAATCGATATGTCTTTAGGCAATACCATTGTATTTCTGACTACTACTCCATATTGTGCTCAATCTTTCTCAAATCTCTGAGTCACTTATCTCCTGTAACCATATAGTGGAGTGACCCCAGAACGTTTAAATGTTGCTTCTGGTATTGCTTGGTCATTAGATCTCAACGGGCTTTTTTTAACCTATATTTCTGATTACTTTTTGTTTCTATTTGATTCTGCTTCAACTTACGCTGTAGATTTCTGTTTCTAAGGGATGATCTGTACAGCAATAATGTTTCTTATTTTAATCAAGCAAAAGTCTATTATTTGTAAACCACCTGCATAGAGGTACTTATTCAATGGGAACATTATAATTTGCAGAAAATATACATGTTAGAGTTTGAGGGGTTTTGTTTTGTGTTTTGCTTTTATTTATTTATTTATTTATTTTTTTTGGGGGGGGGGGGGGGGGAGGGGTAAGGGAAGTAATCCAGGCAGCATGATTACCGATAGAGATCAACCAAAAGGAATTTCTCATTTTTTTTAGTATTTGTCTTTCAATAGTCCAGCAATCGGACTGTTGACCCTTGTAATATTAAGAGCCCGTTGTACCTAAATTGTCATATATCTGACTTTATATTTATTTTTATTTTCGCTTTCTTATTTTCTACATCTTATCTGTCTGAAACTATTCTCAAACAAATGCCTATCTGCAATTTTCAACTTTTCCAGGTGGAAGCTTTGGCAGTTAGGTTAACACAAAAGGAAGGGGAGTTAATCCAAGAGAAATTTGAAGTGAAAAAGTTACTGAACTTTCTCAAGCAGGTATGGTGATCAGGGTCAATATACAAATCATATTGCTGCAAGCCATATGAAATGAAGACCAATTATATATTCTATGTGTGTTGGTGGTGAAGAAAAATGTCATTCTTTTAGTATTATTATTATTATTATTGTGCCATATTTGTACTCACCTAGTCATGAGAGGAATTCAGCCAGTAATTTAAATTTTGCTTACTATGATCTTAGCATTTGCAATATTGATTTTCATTTTTCATTTCTGCATTGCAATCAATGATGCTATTCTATTTTTTTTGGTCTGTCCTGTATTTGCTTCAAATGTTCAACCCTGTTTCATCCTTTCAGGCCTCAGAAGATGCTAAAAAATTGGTTAATCAAGAAAGATCTTTTGCATGTGCTGAAATTGAGAGTGCTAGGGCAGTTGTCCAAAGAATTGGAGAGGCACTTGAAGAACAAGAACGAATTTGCCAAACTTCGGGGAAACAGGTACCTCAGTCTCATCTGTCTTTAAGCTATATTTGAATTGAAAACGAAGAAGAATCTATCAACATTGGGATTACAGAAGAAGCAATTATCTACTACGTGCATTTGCTACTGGTTTTACTTGGATATACTGTTTCATTTTGTATCTTCTTCTGTTTATTTTAACCTACTGATTCATGGTCCCAAGATGGATTGGCTTTGGATTTTCTATTATGACACATTGAAGTCCAAATACATTGATTTTTTGAGGTTCCATAAATCCGCAGAATCCACAGAAAACACACTGTAATTCAATACCTCTAGTTTCCTAAGCCTCTTCTGAAGGATCTTTAGCTCTCAATTATACTCTATTCAAACTATCGGTGCGGAGTTGCCCCCATGGAAACTTGGGTCTAGCTTAGTGCTTAGTTTCAAATAATTCAGTCATTTTGCTTTACTAAGATAAATAATTCTGTCAAAGAGGTTGTAGCGTATACCACTTAATATTTGTTAACATGTTATGAGTTTTACAAATATATCTTGTCATTGACAAGTCTGATGACCAAGATATCATTTTTCCTGCACAATGTCTGAGACTTTGGAAACAATTTCTATATCACAAATTTTCACAACAACGGGGCCATATCTGTTGATCTCCTTTGTAATGAATATATTAACCATAAGGAGCTCTTGTTTCTGGGTTTTTTATCCATCCCCGTGACTGAATTTGAATAAGGTGCAGTGCACCAGAATTACGTATTTTCAGCTTCCTGGAGAAGATCACCACATTTACTGTGAATGGATTAAGTCAGTTCTGATAGAGACAAAAGTGTGGGTCATTGCTTTCTTAATGTGATTGTGTTGGTTATTCTCTGATCATGCTAACATTGATGGTGAGATAATAGGTAATATGCTTTAAGATTTTTATTTTCAAACTATGAAGTGCCAACCTTATTCATTCAACATCAATTACATGAACTTAATTTTTGTTTGGCTGTTAGGAAATGGTGGAGCTGATGGAGGAAGTCCAAGAAGCTAGAAGAATTAAGCTAAGGCATCAGCCTAGCAAGGTTTGTTGCTATTTTATTCACATCTACTTATGATTTTCTGGGATTTCTTCTTAAAAATCTGATTTTTCATGACTTAGAAATCCTTGCATTCTGTCATTCTTTGGGCTACCTGTTCTCTTTTAGAATTGACAAGTAAGTTGCAGCATATTCTAGAATAAGCTCAAGTCATGAAAAGGAAATACTCCCTCTGTCCCACTAATGTAGTAACAGTAGTTTATTTTGGAATGTCTCATTTAACGGTTACTTTTTGAAATTGGCAAATTTTATTAACTTTGGATCTTACCCTTAGTAAACAACTCAACAATTTCATTTGTCTCCATTTTTTCAAACACAATGATGATGTGAGGGTGAAGATAGAAAATGAAAAATAATTTCTAAATTCCCAAAATATTTTGCCCGCCCACTCAGATGACAACCTCAGTGTTGCCTTTAGTGGGATGGAGGGACTAACTGTTTGGATGCAATTGTACATCAATTTTTTAAGTTAATGTGGAGTTTTTGGAATGCAATATACAATTTCATATCTGGTTTGATAATGGGCTATATATACTTCTTTAGAGCAACTTTAATTGCAGCTTGGAATTGGAAAGGTGAGCTGTGAAATGGCTATGCTGATTCGTGCGTGACACTTGTTTTATGGAGTCAAACCACGGATCTTGGGTCAGCTGATGCATATGATTCAGTCAACATAATATGACAGCATATTCCTGTAGATGGATCTTGAGCTCTGTTGAAGATCAACTAGGCATACTAATCTGTGACTTCTCCTAACGTGCTTAATTTTGTCCCTTTTTCTTGTTTTGTAAAATATTTGTAGTTGTCTTATTTTCTCTATCATAACTGAGATGTTTAGAATGTTGGAAAATTTACTTTTCTGAAATTATTATGTGAATGGTAATGATGTTTCATCAATTTTGTAGGTGATGGACATGGAACATGAACTCCGCGCACTAAGAATTGAAATCAGAGAGAAGTCCACAGTTTCATTTAAGCTTCAGACAGAGGTCAAATAAAATTTTTTTTTTTTCCTTTCGTACAAATTGAACTGCAAACCTTTCCTTTTAAATTTAATGTGTCACATATGCTAAAAGCTAAAATCACCTAAAAATTATCAAAATTTTCATCATTCGAAGGCAAAATCAAGAGACAACTAATTATACTTTTTACTTGTTAAGCTGATTGGAATTGGTTGCATATTTCATGTTCCAAATTTTATTTCAGATACAGATATCTACCAGTTCCTCTATTTCCTATTTTGTTTTAATCCAATTTTATATTGTGTTTGGTATATTAATCAAGATTCACTACTATCAGCTTGTGTATATTGCAGTCTATTTGTCCATGGTCACAGTAACGAAATCCTTCAAGGGAGAATAGATTTGTAGATATTTGACCTATTTTATGGCATTCCCTTTATAAAACTTTTCGGGATGAGTACTGGACTACTATTGCCTTTGTTCAGTTCATCTGGCTCAAAAAGGATATGTGAAAACATTTCTATTGCAAACTTTAGTTAAATTTTAAAAATAAGTTTAACGTACCCTCTAGAACCAAATAGAAAAAAGATGAACAATTAAAATGAGAAGCTGAAGAATTTGGTGCCCTTTACAAGAAATTTTATTGTTCTGAGTTGTTCATATGGCTGTCCCCAAATTCCTTCCAATGAAATGCCTGTCAAAACTCGAGAGATCTTTTTCCCAATTCAGAAATCTGTTTTCTATTAAATGATAAAGTATCTGTAAGGAACTTACGTTCTCATAATTTGCAGCTGCTAATGAGCAAGAGAGCTGAAGAAAACAAGTTCCTGCCTTACGAGATATGCGGATCTGAAACTTTAGGTTCAATTTTACGAGTACATCCCTGCTCAGATGAAGCTACTGAGCTTACAAACTGTTCAATCCAATGGTATCGCTTATCATCTGAATGCAGCAGAAGGGAATCCATCTTGGGTAGTAACCTTTCTTGAAGTTCTATTATCATTTTTGCTAACCGAAACAAACAAATCATGATTTTCGGAGTACTTACAGAAATATATCTGTTTACCATCCTGAGCAATGGTTGCAACATCTCAATTTTTTCATACGTTTGTTCTTGTTGGCTTTTTTCTCCTTCAAGGATGTTTATCATCGTAATTCTACGTTCCATTTTACAATTTTTCAGTGTATTACACCTGCTTCCTAGCATGTTCTTTTGGTTACTTACTTCTAGTCTTCTTTCTCCATGTTTTAGATACTTAAAAGATAACTTTTCTTTTTTGTATCTCTTTAGTTTTTCCCCCTTTAAGAGGTACTGAAAAACCCATCTGTTTGTCTTGTAGACTATGTTATTAGTTTGATGATTAGCTTCTAATCAGTGAGATGTATAAATATCAGCTAGTTGAAATGTTCTAGTGGGTCATTGTTGTCATATGTAATCTCAACAAGTTTGTTATGTGCTCTACCAGGTGCCGACAAATTTATTTATGCTCCAGAGCCGATTGATATTGGAAGAGTTCTGCAAGTGGATATAACTTCAAGTGGCCAGACAGTTTCAGTGACAACCGTGGGTCCTATTGATCCTGGTTGGTATAATTTGCATCAGATGTCATTCATTTTTTCTAACTATTTCTATAGCATGGAGAATTTTGTATTCCTATCTACATATAACAATTTTCCTATTAGCTTGCAAAAATTAGTTTTTTTATGCTTGTTTCGCTGTAATTCTAGTGATTTTGAGGGATTTAACAAGGTCTCACTAAGCATTGTCCTACAGGTGCTGGACTGGATGATTATGTTGAGACACTTTTGCGGAAATCAAACTCTGAATTCCATGTAGGTCTCCTTATTTCTCATTTCACTTGCATGTATCAGCTAACAAAAGACTTTTGTTGCTGCATAGAATGAATGATGATCTATTTGACTCTTTGATATTTGTGACAGCAGAAAATGTTAATCAAGTGCTTGTTTTTAGAGAATTCACTGTTATTAAGATAAATGCAACAGGCTGTTTTGTAGTATTTAAAAGTTTTTATACAGGAAAATAGAAGCAAATTGGCATCAGACTTAATGTAATGCGTTACTCACATTTTCTACCTTTTGGACACTTGCTTTTTAGATTAGGTATGGAGAAAGCTTTCTCATGTATGATTCATGGTTGGTTTTCTGTAAAGTATCTGAAGAATTCATAAATTAGATCCTGTAATGCTGAAAATTGATTTTCTAGTCTTTATAAAAGATCATAAAGTAATCACAAGAACTAATATTCTGTTGGGATATTTTTACTCAGAAGCATACTATAGCAATCCACTAATAGGCGACATGGAGATTGTTTTCTTTTAAATATTGAGTCTTGGACCTGCATCCTGGATCAGGTAGAGAAAGAGTTCTCCAATCTTATTTAGCTTTTTTTTTTTTTTTATCAACATTTAAACTATTCTGTTAGCAATTTTTCAGTCAAAAGTTATGAAACTGTTTGTTTACTCATAATTCACATCTCCAAAAAATAGTTTTCGTGCATATTGATTTTTTAAGTTCAACTTCATTATGTTTCATTTGCTATAGCTGCAAATCCATGGGGTTTAGAACTACTGATAAGCTATGGAATTAGGTTGAAACAGATCCTCATATGTCTGTTCTTTTGCACCATGTATTTATTTGTTAGAATAACCAAGTATTATCTCATTGGAGTTCATAATCATATTCTTTGTGATTTCATTGATGATCTGGGACATGCTTTTACTTGCATTGACTGGCATAAAGGATTTCCCATGATTTTGTTAGCTTCCATGCTAGCGTATTTTCTGTTTCAAGGTTGAATTTTTTACCATGTTTTTTACTCTAACATGCTTGCTGCTGAAGTTTTACCAGCAGAAGACATTGGACCATACTTGTGCCAGCTCTCTCAAATTAGGAACTTGCTTTAACTTGCACTTAGTTGGGTGTCTATATTAAAATTAACTTAAATTTGGGAGTCTACAGTCAAATTCCAACTTAAAGCAATTTAATTCACGTGCCCTTTATCACTTGTAATAAAAGCTTAGGTAGATAGCTGCAATGGCTTCAGTAACCACTAGCACTAAAGAACATAAATCTGGTGGAATGAAGGGGGGTATCATTATTGGCTTCTGCAGGACTCTTCACGGTCTTTGTTTACATAAGATATAAATACAAAAAATTACCTTCTATACAATTTTAAAACTCCAACCAAATTTGCTCATCAAATGCTAAATGCTAGTATGACTGTTCTTTACCTAGAGACCCGTTTTGTTTATTACAGATTTTAACAGTCAATTGTCCACCTTGAAAACAATTTTATTTGTTGTTCTTTTTGGTCCAGATCTTTTTCAGTTCAATTTTATTTGCAGGTTGTTGTCTCTCAAATGAATGGGAGGAACTACTCATCACAGTCAACACATGCATTTCATGTTGGAAAAATGAGGATGAAGCTTTGTAGAGGATGGATTACGAAGGCTAGAGATAGTTATTCTGCGTCTATGCAGGTATTAGGCAGCAGCAGTGCTCACATATTTTGAAGGAAATTGAATAGAAATGTGGAACAGATTAAACCAATGGACTCCCTAGTATTTTGTACATGATATTGCATTTCTGTTATAGCTTGTCCTTGGGCTGCAATTTTGGAAGGTTCCTACTTCTTACCCTTTGAGCCTTATTTATTTCTATATAATAGAGTGCAAACATAGTTTTGAAAAGGCTGATGGCATTGTTTGACTTCTGTTTACAAGGATTTGGATTTCAGTTCTGTTTTCTTCTTTCACCAGTCAAAGGTTCCTTCTCTATCAACTTGCAATGAAATTCATAGGAACTGATTGGTTTGATTTACTTTATTTGCAACATTGTTTTGTTTATATTGGTTAATTTCATTACGAGGTCTGAGGTCTCAGCTTCCTACCTTTCTTAGATGCTCATCACAGGTACAGATGATCCATTTCTGGACTACAAAGCAAGAAGAAAATTGTTCTACTCTATTAGACCAAATTCTTTTATACATGCTGAATTTTTCCTGTTAAAGCATGCACCCTTTGGGAACATTTTTGGATAATCATTTTTATATAGAACTCTCTCTCTCTCTCTCTCTCTCTCTCTCTCTCTCTCTCTCTCTCTCATGTGTGCATTATAGATGGTACATTGCAATCCATAGAGCTCTGTGCATTGATGTGACATCAAGATTCCTTTGAGTTTTTTTTTACCAATCATCGAACGTGGTCACATAGATATTGCTTTACATTGTCTACTTTTCTATACTGGTTTTTTGGCATATGAGTCTTTTCCTTTTCAGTTCTCAACTGCTTAGGTCTTTATTTCAGAGAAATTCATCACTTGGTTAATTTCATGCTATAACAACCAAGTAAAGAATACTGTCTTGTCTTTTCCTGAACCAGTTATGTGGATTTAGAGGAGGAGGAAATTCTGCAGCCAAGTCATTGTATTGGCAACCAAGAAAAGGACAAACTTTTGTGTTAGTGTTTGAATGTGAGAGAGAAAGAAATGGAGCTCTAATACTTGCCAGGAGATACGCCATTGATTGCAATGTGAGTAATTTTATCCTTTCCTTCACGGTTTTCCTTTAGCTAATAGGTTTCAATGGACTCCCCTTCTCTGATCCACAAACAATTATGCATGCATTCATGCAATTGTGTATGCGCTGCTTTTTTTTTTTTTTTCTCGAGTTTTCCTCTCTCCCCCTCTCTTTCTCTCTATCTCACACACACACACACTCTATATACACGTATAGATACTATTCAAACACACAAGATGTTTTTGCTCTCTCTCCTTTAAGTCTTATTTTGCCCACAACTAATGGAAACAGGTGTGACCTTTAACTAGCGTCATGACTTTTTAAGAGATGTAACTTTTAATAAATTAGTTTCTCTTTACATATAAACCTTTCTGTTTGTGGTGTCAAATCTTTATGAAATATTGTAACTGTGTAGAAGGAGATCATAGGGGGTAATTCATTGCCATTCAATTATAATAAGGGTATGGTTCATGAGATTTAAATCGTCCAAATCATACAAGAAATAGTTTTCTGCTTTGATGCTTGAATGTGATACCCAGTCCAATGTTATGTTCTTAGAATCTGTGAATTCTCTCACATTTTGAGTTGAGAATTAAGGAACAAAATAGTCTATTATTAAGCAGTCATTATTACTCTAGTTGCTGTCTGCATTCTAAATCGTTCTAATGTGATTGCATGTAATTATATACATCAGTACCTAGTAAATTAATCACATCTTCCCAGTTGCCAAAACACCTAGAATACTAGAAGTTTTACAAAGCAGAACTTTTGGCATATTCCTGTCAGAACTTGGTCTTCCTTCAACATGCGGTGACTCTTTTATGTTGAGTGGAAGGCCAAAACTGATAAACTGACTTAATACCTTCTCTATCAATCGTGTCTATTGCTTTATAGATTCTGAAGTGAAAATTTTGAATGGCAGGTATTGCTTGCTGGACCAGATGATGATGCTTTACTGTAAAGTTAACCTATTTTTAGTTTTTTTTCACTAATGTGAGTAGCATGAGGCTTTCAAGTGTGACTATTTCGATCCCTTGTTTGTTTGTATTGACAAGTATTCGTGATTCTAATCAGGCTGCTACTAATTAGTTTCATCCACTCTAGGCAAGTTTTTTGTTAGCCTAATCATTGGTTGTAACACAATCTACTAATCATCACTGATTTATTTCAGCTGATTGCTTTTTGTAGGGGCTTTGTTTTGTTAAAATTTGCTGAATATTTTTATAGAAAAGTGCTTTTGGATGCTGTTTCAATATATTGTAACTTCCAGTATTTAAGCCTGAAAAAGCAAATGAATGGTTTAATTTTGGGTAATCGTTGAGCTGAATATTAATGAGTATTGTGTTTCCATGCACATCTTCACATCCAGTTTAAAAGCCCCATGATATTTTTCTGTAGAAAATGAAGCAAATTGTCGGCTGCACTTCTTATTGCAAATATTCATAGAGGACAGTAATGTTAACTAGTATGATAACCCAGATTATTGTTGTTGTTGACTTTGGGCTCTCCCTGAAGCTCGAAGCTTATTGTCATGGGAACTTCTGAATTCTTCCAATGCACAGCTTAATGATATAGTAAGAGCAAGAAAACACAAAGAAATTTCAAGAACAAAGAAAACCAATCTACTATGAGCCAATTAATTTACTTTAAATAGATTCAAATGCTCTCAAATCGTTGGATAAATGTAAACATTATTCAGAAAACTAGCAATAATACACAGATATCAGCTTCGCTTGCATCACTAACTTTTCGTTTGATAAATCTTCAACCATTTTTTCCCAAAAAATAACAGAAGAAATCCATATGCACTGGCCAAAATGCATGGGGCAAGAAATTAGAAGAACAAAAACAAGAGGAATCCTCCTTAAAGCAAAACCACCATTACAAATATCATGCATAAATTTTATGATAAGAGAATGGTTATATCAATAATTTGCATGAATGATATTGTGAATGATGAAATGATCAAGAAGAAGAGTTCTTTAAAGAATAAAGATGGTTTTAAAGTTGGACAATTTCATTCTTTTTGCATTAATATTGGTGATAAAACTTTCTGGCCTCTAGATGAGCTTGGAAATGGTAAAGTGAAAATAGTGATTTCCAATCGGTAGATTTGGGAAACCACGAGCATAGAGAGACACTTGTTTAATGATATCCATAGTTGTATACAGATGTTTTATAAAATAGATACTATAAAATTACTAAAAAGTTATTTTCCAATTGGTAGAAGATTACATAATACATATTCACGGTCCTCAAGAAACAAATATTTTCATGTGAAATTTGAAAAAACTTGTTGAGAACCATTTTCTCACAAAAAGGTTTTGCCTTTCCATTTTCGTGTTTATAGCAGATTTTTAGTGGCAACTGGCACTACAAGATTCATAACGAGGAGAATTCAATTTTAATGCCATTCACTTTGTTCGCCTAAAAAGCTACTCTAATGATTTGGTATAGATCATAAAATTGAGTGAAGTAGCTATCTATTCTCTCTTTAAAAGTATGGTTAGTCTTAGTAGGTTTAGAGTCTTTGCACTTTGTGTGTTAGTTTTTAAATATGCCTAAATTGTCCTACTAAAATGTCTTTTTGTGCCTTAATGAAATGGATTGTGTTGTAATTGAGTGCTAAATGAAATTTTTGTACTATAATGAAATTGATTATATTGTAATTGAGTACTGTAATGAAATTGATTGTATTTTAATTGAGGTGGAGTTACAAAATCCTTTAATTTACATTACTCTGGTATAAGAGGGAGAAGGGAGTATTGGAAGTAAAAGAGTTGTGGTAGGGGGATTTGTTTGATTGAAATTACATTGCTATTTTTCATATTCATAGCTATATAACTAAATAAATAGCTATTTTAGAACCCACGACTGAATATATATTAAATATTCTAATAGAGGGAGATGTTTTAACTTTGGATTTGCGAAGAAAATGATGGATGACTTCAAGAATTAGAAGAGCTTGCAAAAACGGTATGATTGAGTGCTATTGATTATGTTATAATTGAGGAGGAGTTATAAAATCCTTTAATTTACATTATGTTTGTAATTAATTTACAAAATCCTTCAATTCCTCATATAATGCCATTTAAGTACCCTTTCACTTCACCATCTAATATATCAATCTCTTACTAACACTAACTACAAAAATTGCTTATGCTTTATTTCAATTGCCATGAATAAGTTTGAAAGGTATTTACAATGGTGGAGGAAAAGAAGAAGAGAAAAAGATTAGTACACCCCCTCAATTCATATGCGTTTTGCCAAAACGTGTCTATTTTCTCTTGCTTTATTAATTTTTTTTTTCAGTTTATCTATGAGTTACTCCTAATTTCTTATTTGAGAGAATTTTCCGAATGTGGATGTATATGTGTTTTTTAATTGGCTTCAAATTATGATGCTACACTCAACAATAGACATAGGACAAAAATAGAGGCACCCATAATCAAAGCTTGACAAAAAATCCAAGTTATATTTCGGATATTGATATGATTGTACACCTTGATATATAAAGAAAGATAGTATAAAAAATCGCATGTTATTCTACCTACGTGTATGTAATTTTAATTACCTTGGGTTTGAAGTTGTCCATTTTTTGAAATTATGATTTGAATAGGAAAAGAGATGGGCGATTTTATAATTGGTGTTGTATTTTTGTATTTTTATTTATTAATGCTATTTTTGTATTTTTATTTATTAGTGCTATGTATATTTTAAATTTTTACTTGAATTTTAGTATTTAAAAAGATTTTAGTATCAATGTTTGTATCATTGTGCTAGCTATGCATTTTCTACAGATCTTTAAAGAAATAGGTCAAACATTTTGATATAATGACCTAAAATTATATTTTTCAACAATAAGTATTACCAGAAAAAGAATCACTTTACTATTGTAGTTATAGTAAAAAATTTTCAAAAAATTCAATATATAAAAGATGTTACATATAGTTCAAACATTTTGATATTATGACTTGAAATTATGTTTTTCAACAACAATTATTACAAGAAAAAGAAAGCATATAATCACTTCGCTATTGTATGTATAATAAAAATATTTCAAAAAATTTAATATGTAAAAGATGTTACATTTTGCAAAAACATCACTGTGCAAAGCACGTGAGTTATTACTAGTTGTCTAAAAAGCTACTCCATCTTTGGCGTTGAAAAAATGGATTGCCTTTGATATAATCAAGTTCTTTTTCCGATTGATCTTGTTTAGTTTGGTTCTTGAAAATGGTGGTTGTTTAGCTTGGTTCTTGAGAATATTGGCGTATGAGCCCTTCAGTGGACTGTGATTTGGGGTAAATACACGGTCAAGTGTCCATTTAGATGGCTCTTAAACTTCCAACATCTGATCTGCGTAAATATGGAGTGGCAACTTTATTTAGAGTAACAATTGGAAAGGATATTGGACAAACAATACAGAGCCCCATGATAAAAAAGAACAGAAAATAAATCAAAACCGAGGTCCAGTTTGAAAACGTATGTTTATGAAACAATCCTGTAAATTGTTCACTACGTTCTTCATTGATGTACAACAGTAATTTATACAAGTATAGGTACATATGAATAGATAAACATAGATACAAGTAGTTAGACTAATGATCGATACAAGTTAACAATACTAATCTTAGCTTAACTACTTAAAAATAACCCTTATCTTTATCCTTATCATCCTTCCTCAAGTTGTGTGGGGAATGGAAAAACACTCAACTTGGCATAGAGAATCCGAAACTTGGCTTTGGACAATGACTTCGTGACTGCGGTATAGATTAGGTATAAAATGAAGCAAATACACACACAATACAAGTAATAAAAACTTAATCTCCCGTTAATCTGCAAGTATACAAGTCAGTTGAAGTACTTAGAATATTAGGTGTTGAATTCCACAATGAATCAAATATGTGCAGTTAATAAGGCTTTATATCTAACTCTATTATCTAAACAAACATAAATCAAGATTGATGATGGATGGATGGTTAGTAAAATAGAATAGGTAAATGATTCAAAACATTTGGAAGAATTCAATGATAGAGAACCTAGAAGATGGAATTTACTAATGAACCATGAATGCATGAAAGACTAACTAAGTTTAGCCTTGCATTGTTAGGAATCCAATTCAATAGCCATAACTAGTTCTCACTATAAAATAATAAGGTTTCAACCATTCTCATGATGAAATCTTATGAAAGCATGAATTGTATTGATTCACTTAAGCTTCATTATTCTCATATGAATGACTTAAGTATCATTTGTTCATTTTCTATTGTTAAATGCATTTATCAATGTCACATAACAACTAGATGACTTGTTTATATTGGCCATGCAAAAACAAGTGTTAAAACTTTAACAATTAAACAAAAAAGAGCAAGCTTGGCAAATTAAGATTACTTAAGTCATGCTTTTAGATTCATTAGCTTCGTTTGTATTCTAGATGAAGCTTTTAGTTAATCATGGTTAATGAAATAACAAAAACTTCAACTGTAGACACCAAATTTTGACACACCCCTTTTAAAAAAAAAAAATTGTGTACTTTACTTCATTTAGGGATATTTTTATTTTTTCAAGGGGCTAATTGCAACTTTTGCATAAATTATGTTTAATTAGTTGTATCAGGGGCAAAATGGTAATTTTACCATGTAAATATAATTTTATTTTTATTTTATTTCTTAAATACATAATTTTACTATTTTTATCATTATTTCTAATTTTAATGATTTTTTGGAGTCATTTATTATTTATTTAAAATTTTTATATTTTTTAACTTAATGGCACATTTTTCAATGCACGCTTTTTATGAAAATTTTCAAGTGAAAAATTTTATATGTGCATTTTGTATATTCATAAATTTTTTGTAAAAAAATTTCATGATTTTTAGAGTACGTATGGTATTTATTTAATTTTTCTTCTTTGCCTAGCAAGGGCACGTTTCCCAAGAATGCATAAATGTTAAAATTTCTGAGTGAAAATTTTAGTATACATATTTTTGTGTGATAATATATTTTGTGTAAAAATCTTGTGACTTTTAATGGTCATTTAGTATTTTTATTTTCCTTTTCATAATTTTGTCACATATGACACATATTCAAATATGTTCTTATTATTAGAATTTTCGTATCAAGAATTTTATACATGCATTTTATGAATTTATAGATTTTTCATAAAAATTTCATAATTTTTCAACACTATTTACTATTTATTTGGATTTAAAAAAAAAAAGCTGCTACAGCAGCTGTAGTGCACGCAGCAACAGAGAAAAGAAAAATCAATCCCCCCTGGCAAAAACCAGATTTGAGGGGATTTTGGATAGATTTCTTTCCTTCTTGACCCACCTTCATCATCACATTCAAACCTACACACACAGTCCTACATTTTTTTGCACTAAAAAATCTGATCATTTTTTGAAACACAATCCCTCACAAACTCTTCGACTCTCACAGACACACATTGCACACAACTCACAATTCTCTCCCTTTGATCTCTCGGCAAAACAAAGAACACACACTTTGCAGTTCACCTGCACTACCCTTCTCTTCCTCCCTCACTGCCTCTCCTTCACCAGAAATCACACAACTTCACTCAACCGGCACACTACACCCCATGCATATACAAGGCCGAACTCCACCACCGAAACCCGTAGCTCCACCGCTTCACCCGACCTTCCACCCCTCAATACAGGTACAACTTCCTCCTTTTCTCTTTCAATTAATCTCTAACAAATTTATAGATATCGTTAGTTTGATTATTGATGTGTGGTTTGAATGCTTTGATTTGGGAAAAGTTCAATTGCAGAGGATAGAGTTTAGGATATTTTTATTTTCGGTTAAGAGAGAGAGAGAATCTAGAGGAGATGGGAAACAGAGAGAGAGAGAGAAATCAGAGAGTTGGAGAGAAGAGAGAGAAATCAGAAAACAAGAGACCGAAGAGAGACCGAGGAGAGACCGAGGAGAAAACCAGAGACCGAGGAGACTAGAGAGAGACCGAAGAGAGACCAAGGAGAGAAAGAGAGACCGAAGAGAGACCAAGGAGAGAAAGAGAGACCGAAGAGAGAAGAGACTGAGGAGAAAACAAGAGATCGAAAAGAGAGAGACCGAGGAGAGACCGAAGAGAGAAGAGACCGAGGAGAAAACAAGAGATCGAAGAGAGAGAGACCGAGGAGAGACTGAAGAGAGACCGAAGAGAAACCGAGGAGAGACTAAGGAGAAAACAAGAGACTGAGGAGAGACAGAGACCGAGGAGAGACCGAAGAGAGACCGACGGAGAGAGAGCTGGAAAAGCAGAAAAGGAAAAAAAAAAAAAGAAATCTTAGGCAAAACTACGTCGTTTTGGCATGAAACGATATAGTTTTGGTTAGTTTTCTTTAGTTATTATTTTTATTATTTTCATCAGATTATATATATTTACATTTTGCCCCCTTAGGTTCTTAATTGTTTGATTATGCCCTTCAATACTTTTAGTTTACTTCATTTAAGTCCTTATTTATTTTAGTTTGCCCCTAGAATTTGTAGTTCCTTTCAATTATATCCAAATTAATTGCAATATAGTCCTTGAATATGTCTGGAAATTGCAATTTTATACCTCTAAGTTTGCTGAAATTGCGAATTTGTCCTTTAAATTTTGCTGAAATTACGTTTTTACCCCCTAAGTTTGTTCTAGTTTTCATTTTTACTCCCCATGCATTGCTGGAATTGTACTTTGGCCCTAGAATATTGCTGGAATTGTATTTTAGCTCTTGAAAGTTGCTGAAAATTTGTAATTTGGTCCCTAGTGTTGCTGAAAATTGCATTCTTGTCCCCCAACCTTGCTGAAATTTTATTTTTGCCATTATGCTTTGCTGGAATTACATTATTACCCTACAATCTTGCTGGAAATTATATTTTTGCTCATAACTTGCTGTAATTTTTATTTTGACTCCACATATTTACTGAAATTTATTTTTCATCCTTTAAGCTTGCTGTAAATTGCATTTTTGTTCCTAGAACATTGCTGGAAAATACATTTTTTACTCTAGACTTGTTGAAATTCATGTTTTTGTCCCCCAATTTGCTAGACTTTTCACTTTTTACCATAGAATATTGTTAGAACTTATATTTTAACTTCAGACTTGTTAAAATTGACATTTTAATTCCTAAAATTTTTCTTAAATTATACTTTTTCCCCTAATTTTGGGATATTTGTGTTTTAACCTAAAATTTTAGAAAAATCTTATTTTTGATTCAGAACTTTTCTTTTTTATCTAATTAAGGTCTTAATACTTTCAATTACGCCCTTTGTGTTTCTAAGCTTTAATCAATAACCCGATTTAAATTTTGATTTATTTAATTAATGATCATATTAGTTTCTTTATACCTCTTTATATTATTTTGGTGTTTTTATACATTGTGTTAAAAGTTTAATTACATATTATTGTATTTTCTTTATTTAAATTAAATATATATTTTTAAATGCTTAGTTAGTGCTTTTAACTTTTATTTGTTGTTGTTATTATAATTCCCTTGCATTTTATCCCTTGATTATAGTGGTTAATATTGCATTATTTACTTTATGATTTGTTTATCCAAAATATTGGCACCTTGACGTGTTTATTCGTTTTGTTAGTATTGATACCAAGTCTTTGGATGGGAGGTACCTTTGTTATCCTTTTAATTTCTCTTTATGTGCTCCTACGTGCTCCTATGTGTTTTTCTATATGTTTTTTTTATGTATCTCTTTGTGTTTATTATTTTTATTCATGTGTGAGTATTTACTTATTTATGTCATGTTATTTATTTGAATTTAATTTTTAATTATTCAAAGGAATGTAATACATAGGTAATATTCTATTTAACGAAAATTTTGTATTTAGATAGAAAATGTAATAGATAGTTTACATTTTATCTATTTAACAAAAATCTTATGTATTCTAGATAGGAAAATGTAATAGATAGGTTAGATATGTTATCTTTTATTTTTAGACTTTCCCTGGTGTAATACTTAGGGCTTTTGTGTGCTATGTGTGTTATGTGTGCTATATGCTTATGTGTTTTATTCGCTTTCCTTAGGACTTTGCTATCTAGAATATTATGCTTCGTGTGCTATGTGCTCCTATGTGCTATTATCTGCTTTTATAGTGATTATTGCTTTAATCTGTGTTTTATTTATTTACTTATCATAATATATGTGTATCGTCGCCACACTAGTCCAACGCTAGTTGTGGTTAATTTCGGTTTCTTCGCTAGTCCAATGCTAGCGGAGAATTTCTAGAAAATAGGCTAGTCCAATGCTAGACCTTTAGGTCATTTTAGTATTAGAATCACTTTCTCGTGTGTATCTTCATCTCATTTCACACACATTTTCTCTTTTTAGGCATTTTTTCATTTTTGTATGGTTTTTTATGTATTATTATCACTTATTATCTATTTTAAACATATGTTTAGTGCATAACATTTAGATTCCACTACACATAGAATCTTAGGTCATTTGTGTGATTCGACTAGAAATAGTCATCTACTCACGTGGGAAGCGGTGGCGTACATGCCGTTCCCCCCTCCGTGAGTAGGAATAGCTAGTCACGAGTCTATTAGTCCCTCCGTACCCGTTATGTTGCATCCCCACTTTCTTTGTTCACTTACTATCTATATTACTATTTTCCTTTTCTTTTTTACACTTCCATTTTGCATCTATACTCATGACTCCATCGAGGTCTAGAATTCGGATTTCGCAATTAATGCGATAATTCCGACAAAACCTCAATGGAACATTTTGTCCCTTAACGATATCCTATTTTATAGGACTAGATTTGCATTCATATAGTTGCATCCAAATGTGATAAAATCTTAGGAGTTATATTAGGAAAATTTTGACTAAACCTCGCAACTAGTTTCGGCTAGGTTGAAAGGGTGCCTTAGGCGCGAGCCTTTGCCTTCCCTTTCTTCAACTGTGACTCCCGAACCTTTTCTCTTGTTTTCAAAGACCTGGAGTTGTCTTAAAAAGGGTTTTCTTGTTTTTTTTCTTATATTTTCTCAAAATCATTTTCTAAATAAATCATTCTCGATTTTCTTACCTTTTATAAAATATTTTTCTGGTGACTTGGTACACCAAAACTCAATACCAAGTGGCGACTCCCTTTTTCACTAAAAACCCTCTTTTAGACTCTATTTTCGGGCCCAAAAACCGTCGCATTTTTAAAGTCCCATTTTAGGCCCTTTTTCTTTTTGTTTTCAAAATAAAGCATTTTCTAAAAATCACATCTTTTGTCAAACTATTTTTTATAAAGCATTTTCTAAAAAATCATTTTACAAAAACCTACACTCTTTTTCCAATAAATAAATATTAATAATCTCTTTTTTCCGTCTTTCAAAAAAATGGGGCGGGACATCAACTTGTATGCAAGAATTCATATTCAAACTATGAAAGTAAAAGAGATAAAGTTTAGACATGCTCATTCAATATTGAAGAAAGCTTTCAACTTCTATTTCCTTTTCCAAAAGATGAATTACAAGAGTTTTGCTCAATAACCTCGCTTTTCTATTGAAAATGGAAGAGAGTTCCATTAATTCTCCTGAACTATACTAGCCAACCTCTTCTAAATTAGTTACAAATGACTTCCATATACAGTAAGATTCTACATGTCATTTTCCAACATGCAAATACATTTAATGCATTGAAATGATAAAAATTTGCATTGAGATTCTAAATAGGTATAAAAGTTTTCAATTATGTGTTCAATGGAATCTATAGCTGTAAAAACTCTATTTTCTCCAGAAAAGTCTACAAAAACCAGCTAGAATAAGATGCAAGTTGCAAGCTCTAGAAGTTGCTAGTCGAAGTTGATCTGTGGATTGCCCCGCGGATCGCTAATCATGGGCCCCATTTAATTTTCTAACTTGAGCTGGCTTCCATGTGCAAACATTTTTCATGCATTTTCATGTATTTTTGCTAACTAATTAGGTCTCCCAAATATTTGCACAATTTATTTTTTCAATATTTCTCCAAGAATTCCATCAACTTATCACTTGAATATTCTTTGTCTTTGATCTACTTTGACTTCAATTGATCCAAATTGAGGCTAATTATGATGAACATGTAAAAGTATACAAAAATTGTGCATTAAATAGCTCAAGACAATAATTTCGTCTCAAAACCCTAATTTTGGGAGAAAACCCTAATTTGTTAAAAAATGAGTCATTTGTAGCCAAAATTACTATAACTATGCTAGTAACACACCAAAAATACATAATAAAATATATAATAATATTGCTAAATTGATCAATTATCACTTGGTAAGAATATCGGCAATTGGATCTTCACTTGACAAAAACTGAGCTAAGATCTCCTTTTTGGCTACCTTATCTAGAACATAATGGAAAATTATCTCCAAATGCTTTGAATGTGAATGAAAAATAGGTGCATTGGTAAGATAAGTGGCACTTAGATTATCACACAAAAAGCTCTGGACAATGCCCTGAATTATACCCAAGTTCATGCAATAAGGACATAAGGTAATGTATTTCGGCAACTGTAGTAGCAACAGAATGGTATTTAGCTTCAGTAGATGATCAAGAAACTATGCATTGCTTTCTTGACCCCCAAGAAATAAGATTGGTCCCAACATAAATAGCAAAGCCTGAGGTTGATTTGCGGTCATCTACATTGGTTGCCCAATCTGTATCACTATAGGCATTGACTTGTAAGGAGGAAGATCTCATGATCAAGAGACCATGAGAAACGGAAGATCGTAGATATCTTAATATACTTTTGATAGCAGCCCAATGAGTGACTTTTGGAGAATGCATGAATTGAGAAACCTTGTTAACAACATAACATATTTCGGGCCTAGTCAAAAACAAATATTGCAAACCACCAACTATATTGTGATATAGTTTTGCATCTTCAAAAGGGTCACCATCATTGATTGAGAGTTTTGTATTGATATATGCTAGAGCGGCAATGCTATATTTGCTTCGGCCATTTTAAGTTCTCACTGGCAAATCCTTAATGTACTTGGATTGTGTTAAGAGAAAGCTATTAGAAACCTAAGACGCCTACATGGCTAAGAAATAATGCAACCTGCCAAGATCTTTTAAAGCAAAATGTTTATGAAGAGTAGTGATGATAGATTGAATAAATGAATCATGGTTGCTGGTTAGTATTGAATCATCGACATATAAAAGACAAAATGCTTTAATACTTCCGAAATGATAATAAAAAGAGAAGAGTCTTGATATGTGCCTAATTTATAGGTGTTTAGAAAGTAAATTGTGTGGTTTAAATTAGAAAACTTTGGTCTTTTTGGAGTAAGTTTATTTGAGGAAAGTTATTTTAGGAGAATGGAACTTATTTGTAATGTTTTTGGCAGGAAGAAGTGAAGAAAAGTGGATGGAATTGAAAGTGCTAAGAAAGAATAAAGACAGTCAAAGTTTCAGCATTCTGTTTTGGGCAAACCAGTTGGTTCGATCGAAATAGAAGGTATCGCTGCAGAATCGCTGATTTTAACGAATTTCTTTCCTTTTCCAACTCTAATACTTGATTTTCTGGAAGCCTAAACATTGATAAATATGGGAAAACATGAAATATCAAAGAAAGCAATGGCGACCCAAGAAAAACACCTTACAACATAAGAATCATCAAGAAGAAGATCAAGAGACAGACCAAGAACTCAAGATTTCAGATTTTTACTCTTCTCTCTCTTTTTCTTTATGAATTCTTAGTTTGTATGGATGTTATTGTTTTGGATTGTAAGACCATGAGTGGCTAAATTTGTTATTAGGGATTAATGCTCCAAACATGATGTTCTTTTGATTAATCTATTTATGAATCGTGCTTTTATTATGTGATGATTGTTATTCTTAATGCTTAATCATGCTTGGCCACCATGGTTATGATTTATGTTGTGTTGCGCATTGAGAGATGGTAGCATAATAGATCTACAATCATCAATCTAGTCACTTATTGATAAGAGATTGTGATAAGTAATTAGATATCCATAGGAGTTGCTCATATTAGCCTTATTAGATTAATTGTTTAACTGAGTTAGAGCCATGAGAGTGGGTTAATGTGTTTTTCAATTAATTAAACTAGGGTTTAGTCATTAAACGTCGAGAGAGTTTAATTGATGCCTTTTGGAAAAACTCGGGTCATAATAAAGCATGGGTAATTCATAGATTAATTAATTGAACTGATTGTGAGTGAGTATTAATTCCTAATATTTGTGGGTTGTTGATTCTTCTTTAGATTTAATTGCTTATGCGATTCTAGTTTAGTTAATTTAGTACTAATTTAGTTTCAAAGTAATTTTAGTCGAGAAGTTACTATTAGTTTTCTTAAATTCAATTGGAAGCCTTAGACAAATAAAAGCAAATTGATAGGTGACTAAGTAACTAATCCTCGTGGGAACGATCTCTACTCATCATTGTATTACTTGTTACGATTCTATATACTTGCAAAAATTGTGCAACAATTTTTTGGCACCGTTGCCGGGGATTAAGTTTATATAACATCATAATCAATTCAATTTTGCTTGATTGAAGGCACAATTCTTTATTTTTTATTTTATTTATGTTTATTTTCGTCTTTTGAATATGTGTGATTTTGGTGCATGCACAATACTCGACGAGCAACCAGCAACTTAAGGTGTACAAACCCGAAATCACCAAATATTTGAGAGAAATTAAGAAGGCAAAACACGAAGAGGAAACATCTATAGAAAACAAAGGTGAAGAGCATCCAAAGATTCTCTTGGAGTTCTTAATGCCAGGAATAAATGAGTCTTAACAAGGAATCACAAGACCGGCAATCAATGCAAATAACTTCGAAATTAAACCGTCTCTTATTCAAATACTTCAAACAACCGTGCAGTTTTATAGGCTTAGCTAATGAGGACACTAATGCCCATATAGCTAACTTTTTGGAGATTTGTGACTCGTTTAAAATCAACGAAGCATCGGATGATGCAATCAAGCTGAAGGCTCTTTCCATTCACATTGAGGGACAAAGCCAAAGTTTGGCTCCAATCGTTACCATCACAATCTATCATAACATGGGCGCAATTAGCTCAAGCATTCCTAGCAAAGTATTTCTCTCTCACCAAGACAACAAGAATTATAAAGGAGGTTACTAATTTTCAGCAACAAGAGGGAGAGTCACTCTACGAAACATGGGAACGTTTCAAGGAGTTGCAAAGAAGCTAGTCCACATCATAATCTTCCTAGGGAGTTGTTGATTCAAACCTTTTACAATGGAGTGAATACAACCACAAGGGAGACAATAGATGCTGCTGCTGGAGGTTCCTTAATGAGAAAGACCACAGACGATGCACATGAGCTTCTCGAGGAGATGGCTAATAACAATTGTTCATGGCCAACAGAAAGAGCAAGACAGATGAATATAAAGGAGCAAAAGGGAGTTCTTGTTGTGGATCCAAGTGACCTCATTGCAAGCTCAAGTTGCCAATCTCACTAGGCAACTTAACGACTTGAGAGTTTCATCAAATTCTATTGCAGCTCATTCAAGCGGGGTGTGAGCTTTGTGGTGATATGAGTCATAGTAGCAATGAATGTGGTATTAAAAATTTCATTATCCCGAGCAAGTCAACTTTTTGGGGGCTCAGGTACAAGGATGGTCGGTCAATAACCCGTACTCCAATACTTATAATTCAGGGTGGAGGAATCACCTTAATTTTTTGTAGAGTAATAGCAGTGGCAATTTAAATTTTAATATAGTGAGGCAACAAGGACCACTGAAATTTTAATCGCCTCCTCATCAAGATAGGTTGTCATCTTTTGAAGTCAAGATGGAGAAGTTAATGGAAGGCTTGGGTGAGAAGATGGCAAACCAAAATGAAAATCAAAGGAGGATGGAAGTGAAGTTCGATCAAGTGATGAAGAACTATGCCTCTTCCATTCACAATTTGGAGGTTTAGATTGGGTAGCTAGCTAATGCCATGTCTTTCAAGGAAATCTTGAAGTCTCCCCAACAACACTGAAGTGAATCCAAAAGAGCAACTCAAGGAAATAACATTAAGGAGGGAAAAGGAGTTGCCACCACCTCAAGAAAAGCAAGAAGGAGGCAAGGAAGAAGTGCAAGGGCAAAAGGAGGATAAAATGCAAGAAGAAGAAGAAAGGTTCAAGTAAAGAAGCTACCTCCTCCGTATATATCCAATGTGTCATTCCCTCAAAGATTGGTTAAGCACCAAATTGATCAACGGTTTGCAAAGTTTCTCGAGAAAATCAAGAAGTTTCAAATTTATATGCCTACTTGCTGAAGCTTTAAAGGAGATGCATCACTACGCCAAGTTTCTCAAGGATCTTATCACAAACAAAATAAGTTGGGATGATAATCAAACGTTTCTTTGATCGAACATTGCAGCTCAATTATAACGAGCAAATTGCCAACTAAGCTTAAAGACCCAAGGAGTTTTACAATTCCATGCGCAGTTGGTAACTTAGAATTTTCCTAAATGTTTGTGTGATTTAGGTGCCAGTATTAACTTGATGCCTTTGTCTATTTTCAGGAAGCTTGGGAAGGAGATATCAAGAATACTTCTATGTTGCTGCAATTAGCGGATCATTCAATTAAGAAGCCATATGGGGTAGTGGAAGATGTTCTTGTCAAGGATGGACCGATTCATAATTCCAGTGGACTTTCGTGGTTTTAGATTTTGAAGCAGATAAAGAGTGCCATTTGATTTTTGGAAGACTATTTATGAATACCAGAAGAGTATTGGTGGATGTATACGAAGGGAAGCTTACCTTGAGAATTGGTGACGAGAAGATAGATTTCAACATGTCTAAGGTCATGAAAAATCCTTTGGAAGATGAACTCTGCATAAAGATAGATGTTGTGGATGAATGTGTGAAAGAAGAGCATCAATTTGAACAAAAGGAAAAAATGAAAAATTTAACCTTCTATTTCGATCAATCCAACTAGGTTCGCTCGAAATACAAATTGACGATGACCAAACATGTGTGAAAAATCCAAAACTTTTGATAAAAATAGAAGCATCTACTCCTACATCTGTAGAGAAACCACCTTCTTTAGAGTTAAAATCCCTACCTAATTATCTAAGGTATGCCTTTTTGAGAGATGGAGACAACTTACCTATTATTATCTCAAACAAACTCTCTATGGAGCAAGAGAAGAAGGTGGTAGAGGTAATAAAGAGGAGAATCAAAGCTATAGGCTGGCAAATATCAGATATTAGGGGAATTAGTCCTTCTTTCATTATGCATAGAATCAATCTTGAGGATGAAAGTCAAGCCACAACTCAAAGGCAAAGGAGATTAAATCCCAATATGAATAGAGGTGGTTAAGAAGGAAATCATCAAGCTACTCGATTCTAGTATCGTATACCCTATATCTGATAGTCCTTGGGTAAGTCCAATTCAATGTGTATCCCAAGAAAGGAAGGATGACTGTGGTAGAGAATGAAGAATGAGAGATAATCTCAACAAGAACGGTAACGGGATAGAGAGTATGTATTGACTACTATAAGCTCAACTCGGTGATAAGGAATGATCACTTTTCCTCTTCTTTTATCGATCAAATGTTGGAGAGGATAGCGGGTCATGCATACTATTGCTTCTTGATGGATACTCGGGTACAATCAAATTTTTATTTTTCACAATGATCAAGAGAAGGACCACATTCACATGTTCGTATGATACTTTTGCTTATAAGGCGCATGCCCTTTGGATTATGCAATGCACCTGCTACCTTCTAAAGGTACACCATGTCTTTATTCTCTAACTTGATTGAGGATATAATGGAAGTTTTCATGGACGACTTTTTAGTTTTTGGGGGATTCTTTCGAGCTTTACCTAGCCAACCTTGAGAAAGTATTGAAAAGATGTGAAGAGACGTATTTGGTACTCAATTGGAAGAAGTGCCATTTTATGGTAGAAGAAGGAATCGTTTTGGGACACAAAATATCCAAAGAAATAATAGAGGTAGACCGAGCAAAAGTCGAGGTCATAGAGAAAATTCCTCCTCCGACTTCTCTTAAGGGGGTTCGCACTTTCTTGGGTCATGCAGGATTTTACCGACGATTTATAACGGATTTTTCTCTTATTGCTAAACCTCTTACTAATTTATTGAATAAGGATGTCTCTTTTAATTTTGATGATTTTTGTTTGTGTGCTTTTGACAGTGTTGAAGAAGGCACTTATGTCAGCCCCAATAATTTCTTCTCCGGATTGGTCCCAAACATTTGAGATCATGTACGACGCAAGTGATCAAGCTGTAGGATGTGTGTTAGGATAGAAAAAGGATAAGAAGGTGCACGTCATCTACTACGCTAGTTGTACATTCTCACGAGTCTAGATGAACTACACCACAACTGAAAAAGAGATGTTGGTGTTAGTCTTTGCAATAGACAAGTTTTGTTCCTATCTGCTTGGTTTGAAGGTGATTATTTATACAGATCATGTAGTTTTGCGACACCTTTTTGCCAAGAAAGATACGAAACCGAGGCTAATTAGATAGATATTACTTCTTCAAGAGTTTGATATCGAAATTCGAGATAAAAAGGGTTCAGAGAATGTAGTGGCAGACCACCTCTCTCGGGTGGAAGGGACAGTTGAAGGTCGTATAGAAGAGATGGAGATTAATGAAAAATTTCCTAATGAGTCTATTATGCAAGTGAGCGAGATTTGTGCACCATGGTATGCTGATGTGGTGAATTTTCTTGCTTGTGAGATAGTTCTTGTGGAATTATCTTACCAACAAAAGACAAAATTTTTATTTGAAACCAAGCACTATCTTTAAGAGGATCCTTTTCTTTACAAAATTTGTGGATATGGATTAATTCAAAAATGTGTACCGGCAGAGGAGATATTAGAAATTCTTATTCAGTGTCATACTTCACCATATGCTGGTCATTTTGAAGCAAATAGGACAGTTGAGCGTGTTTTAAAAATTGGATTTTATTGGCCTACATTATTCCAAGATGTTAGAGAATTTGTTAAACAATGTTATCAGTTGTCAAAGAGCGAAAAATATTTCAAAGAGGAGTGAGATGCCTCTTACTAACATACAAGAGGTGGAAATTTTTGATGTATGGGAAGTTGACTTCATGGGACCATTTCCATCATCCTATCGGAATAAATACATATTAGTGGGCGTTGATTATGTATCTAAATGGGCGAAGGCAATAGCTTCTACAACAAATGATGTTAAGGTGGTAGTTTGATTTCTCAAGAAACTCTTTGTAAGATTTGAAGTTCCCCGTGCAATTATTAGTGATGGTGGCAACATTTTTGCAACCTACAATTTGAATCTCTCCTCAAGAAATATGGGTGCATCACAAGGTAGTTACACCATACCATCCCCAAACTAGTGGTCAAGTGGAGGTCTCAAATAGGAATTAAAAAGAATCTTGGAGAAGATGGTGAATGGAGCAAGAACGGATTGGGCTAATAAGTTAGATGATGCTTTGTAGGGCGTATAGGATAGCTTTTAAAACACCTATTGGAATGTCTCCATATAGGTTAATTTTTGAAAAAGCATGTCATCTACCCGTTGAATTGGAACATCGTGCATATTGGGCAATCAAGACTCTAAATTTTGATATGAAGACAGCTGGTGAGAAGAGGTTATTGCAACTCAACGAGTTGGATGAAATTCGACATTTGGCATATGAAAATGCTAAACTTTATAAGGAGAGAACCAAGAGATAGCATGATGCTCATATTGTTCCCAAGGAATTTAAAGAAGGAGATTTTGTATTATTATTGAATTCACGTTTGAGATGATTTCCTAGGAAGCTTAAATCTAAATGGAGTGGACCATTCAAAGTGACAAAAGTGTTTAAACATGGTGCTTTAGAGTTAGAGAATTTCAAGGGAGACCTATTCAAGGCAAATGGGTATCGTTGCAAGCCTTGCTTAGGAAAGCTCGTGGATCACCATAGGAAAATTGTTTTCCTCCTTTCTCTCACTTAACCAATGGTTTATTCAAAGTCGACCTAATGACTTTAAACAAGCACTTCTTGGGAGGCGACCCAGGCTATCTATGTTATTTGCAAGTTTTTCTTTAATTATTCTTTACTCTTTTTGAGTATTAATTTTAATTTGTCTTTGCCTTATTTTTGCAGGTTCCAAGTCCTTTCTTTGGAAGTAAAAAAGTTAGCATGTGTTAGGGTCTTTGTGTGCCATCTCCACCATCTCCATCGCCATGAGTTAGGGGAGTATTGTCTTTCAAACTTTCACTTTTCATGCTTTCTTTTGTAGTGTTTTTAGCTATTGTGTGTTACTTATATCTATTTGTGTTATCTGTGTCTTGGTTCCTCCCATTGTGGACAATGTAAGAATTTAAGTGTGGGGGAAGGAACTTATGAAATGAATTATTGAAGTATTTAGTTTTGTGTCATGTTTTTTGTAGCATTAATGTGTTAGTGTTATTTTTTTTATGCTTTTGTGTTAGTTTTGTGGCTTTGAAAGAGGGTAGCGTGAATGTGTTTGTTTGACTTTTTTTGAGTATATAAACATGATTAATTGGATGGAAATATAGAGATTGAATTCGTCATTAGGTTGAAGTATCTATCACTAGCATGTTTCTTGAATGAAGTTTTTTATTAGCTTTAAGAACTATGAGTAGTTAGTAACATGATTATCCCACATAATTGGCATAATGGTTCTCTAATGTTGGAATCTTCACTACTTTCTTGTTCTTTTAGTTACCTTATATTGTGAAATAATTTGGTTGTGAAAGAATATGTTGAAGTCTATCTTGTGAGGATGTATTTGAGTTATAAGAATTAGAGAGTACAATGAAAAAAAAAAGAAAAAAATTTCAAAAAAATGTGTGAATGCGCAAAGATCTTAAAAGTTAAATTATTTCGCTGATTTTGACCTTTAAAAATATGGGTTGAAATTATGAATAGTGCTAGTAGCCACTTAAGAGTGTGATTTGATTGAGTAACCAAGTCCTTTCATGAATCCCATGTCAGTGATTCACATAAAAAGTTAAATGACATCTTAAGTAATATTAATTGTGCAGAGAGTGGGATGGAGCGTAAAACGCACCCACAAACTGAAAATTGACACCCTAGAGCTTCATGTGTGATTCCTTACTTGTAGGACTTTAATGTTTCTTTTATAAACTAAATTGTTTTGACAATACTTGGTAAGTATTGAACTAAGGATGTTTGAAGTAGTACTTACTGTAACAGCCCCACCTTACCTAGAGGCGCACCAAAGGGCTTAGCGGACTGCCTGCCTAACTCTCGCCAGGACTCAAACACGCACTTGCTTAAACATCCAAGCGTACTTAACTCAAAATAAAATGCATTCATAAATAAATACATTCATAAAATTTACTTGAAAGTATAAATATCACAAGAGTTTTTACATCCCAAAATGTACATAATATTTACAATAAAAGCCTACACATTTAGGCTATCAAAATACATTAATCAAAACATGTACTAGGTCCAAAATCAGCTTTTCCAGCTTTAGTTGTTTTGGAAACCTGGTTAAAGAAAACAAATAAATGGGATGAGCTATAATAGCCCAGTGAGTGCTCAAGTCATGCAACCATACCAGTAAAATATGATTTTTGTTCGATAAAATATTTAACGAGTAAATAAACAATTTGTGAACAATTTAATTAACAAGTAGTCACTGGCGGATACGGGGCTCAACTACGGGAGCAAGCTCAACCGCAGAAGTAGCAAGCACTGAACATGTACCCAAGACGTTCGGACCGAGATAATAGCTCAGGTCCTCGCCAAGGATCATACCAGTATAAACAAGCAAGTACCCTAACCACCATTTACCTTGTAACCTCCAAACAAGCTACCACATCCAGGGAGTAATCTCAACCTTGGAAGGGCCAATAAGCAAGAAAGTTCAATCCAGAGTTGGCCTCTTAGAGGAATTCAACTCAATTGGGAAAGAACAACACGCCCTAAAACACCCAGCACCTTATAACCTCCCAAGCACGACCGGGTTGACTAACCGTGAAGTAACGGTGAAGTTAGTCACGGAAGTCTCAAGCACAATTAACACATTTAATAGTGAAAGCATGTAACACATTGCGGAATAGATGCGATAAAGTACACATCTTTCCTCAAGTAACACATTTCATTCAATAATAATGTCAAGTAAAACATGGCATTTCATGCAACATGCACGCATAAGAACACTCACCTGAAGCCTAAGAAAATATCTCGCGATAAGGTTGGATCTCACTTCCGGATCCTGAAAATTCATGAGAAAAATAGCCTTATAAAAACCTGACTAAAATCTAAGAAATTTCATAAGGAAATTCAAGAAATACCCCACGTCTTTCTAGGGTTTATTTTCTAGGGTTTTGGAGTTTAGGGTTTTACCCTAGGGTTTAGGGTTTTTGAAATTAGGGTTTTCTAACTTTCTAGGGTTTTGTTCGGAAAGGTTTAATTCACTAATAGCTAATCTACGAAAATTTCTGCACTGCTCAAATTACTAAATTACAGCTTATATAACTTTAAATCATAGCCTAATCACTTTTATTTCTTAGGTTTTACCAAAATTTCAGCAGCACTTCCCCTATAATCGGACTAACCCAAAATTTTTAACCTGCAAGAAAAACATCCAAACAACCCAATCTCAAGTAGTTCTACCAATTTCACATCAAACTCACTTCAATTTCACCCAAATTCATCACAAAAACACCTAAACTACTCCAAGTTTCTTCAACTAAATCATCCTTAATTCATGCCATTTCAAGTTTAAATCACTATCTACAAGCATACAAGTCCATAAACCTCATATTCATGGAATAAAACTTCATATTTCATGGTTAAAATAAATCATACTTAACAATAAAGACATGGCTTAAAAGCTAGAAAACTATGATCTTTTACTTGAAATAAAAGAGAAGTTCTTGGGAAATACCTTTAATAAGGCAAGATTGTTGCTTAGGAGGAAGATTAACTCAATTTCTATGGATGAAAAGTGATCAAATAGAAGCAAAAGCTCCAAGAAAGTGAAAGCAAATGGAGAGAAAAGAGAGAAGAGAGAAACCGGCCAAGTGAAGAAAAAGAGAGAAAAAAAATAAGTTAAGCTAAGTGAAAAGAATTGAAGGAAAAATTGGAAAAGTGGTGACCAATCAAAGCAAGACAAAACCAAAAGTAAAGCTTGACTTTCTTGCAAATAAAACTCCACTTGGCCAAGTATAATTAGAAGAGATTTTTGTCATTTATCCTACACTTAATCTTGCAAGACATTCTAGGTACAAATCTTAAGGGTAATGGTACAACATGCTAGTAAAATAGAATATCATTCCTTATTATTTTTTCCACTAATTCGGCCCTTCTTTTTTTTTTTTCTAATGAACATAATACAAAATAAATGGTTTTGGCATGAATTTCTAGGGTGTTACACTTACTATTTTAGTTTTTTTTTTTGTGTCAATTTTTGTGTGATTATCCTTGTTGATGACCATTCTTAGTTCTCAAGCTACTTGACATTGATTTTTGAAAAAAGGATAAGTGATAGATACTTTGGCTTAACTGATGGAATTTGGTTGGATTGTTAAAATTTGAATAATTATACTAGTTTGCTTGAGGACAAGCAAAAGTCTAAGTGTGAGGATATTTGATGTGTGCCTAATTTATAGGTGTTTAGAGAGTAAATTGTGTGGTTTTAATTAGAAAAATTTGGTCTTTTTGGAGTAATTTTATTTAAGGAAAGTTATTTTAGGAGAATGGAACTTATTTGTATTGTTTTTGGCAGGAAAAAGTGAAGGAAAGTGGACGGAATTGAAAGTGCCAAGAAAGAGCAAAGACAATCAAAGTTTCAGCATTCTATTTCGAGCGAACCAATTGGTTCGATCAAAATAGAAGGTATCGCTGCAGAATCGCGAGTTTAGCGATTTCTTTCCTTTTCCAACTCAAGACTTGATTTTCTGGAAGTCTAAACACTGATAAATATGAAAAAATACGAAAATATCAAAGAAAGTGATGGCAACCCAAGAAAAGCACCCTACAACATAAGAATCATCAAAAAGGAGATCAAGAGGAAGACCAAGAACTCAAGATTCCATATTTTTACTTTTCTCTCTTTTTTCTTTATGAATTCTTCAGTTTGTATGGATGTTATTGTTTTGAATTGTAAGACCATGAGCGGCTAAGTTTGTTATTAGGGATTAATGCTCCAAAAATGATGTTCTTTTGATTAATTTATTTATGAATCGTGCTTTTATTATGTGATGATTGTTATACTTAATGCTTAATCATGCTTGGCCATCATGGTTATGATTTATGTTGTGATTGCGCATTGAGAGATTGTAGCATAATAGATCTACAATCATCAATCTAGTCACTTATTGGCAAGAGATTGTGATAAGTAATTAGATATCCATAGGAGTTGCTCATATTAGCCTTATTAGATTAATTGTTTAACGGGGTAGAGCCATGAGAGTGTGTTAATGTGTTTTTCAATTAACTGAACTAGGATTTAGTTACTTAAACATCGAGAAAGTTTAATTGATGCCTTTTGAAAAAACTCGAGTCATAATAAAGCATGGGTAATTTATAGATTAATTAATTGAACTGATTGTGAGTGAGTATTAATTCCTAATATTTGTGGGTTGTTGATTCTTCTTTAGATTTAATTACTTGTGCGATTCTAGTTTAGTTAATTTAATACTAATTTAGTTTCAAAGTAATTTTAGTCGAGAAGTTACTATTAGTTCTCTTAAATTCAATTGGAAGCCTTAGACAAATAAAAGCGAATTGATAGGTGGCTAAGTAACTAACCTTCATGGGAACAATTTCTACTCGTCATTGTATTACTTGTTACAATTCTGTATACTTGCAAAAATTGTGCAACAAGTCTATCTTTGAACCCGTGAACCCGATAGATTGAAGAACATTAGTGAGACATTTATACCATTGCTGTGGTGCTTGGTTCAAGCTATAAAGCGAGCAATGTAACTTACATACATAATTTGGGCATTGAGGATGAACAAAACTAGGAGATTGGTACATAAAGACTTCTTCATCAAGGTTGCCATGAACAAAAGCATTAGATACGTCCAACTGTTTAACATTCTACCCTTGAGAAACAGCTTGTGATAGACAAAGTCAAATTACAACTAGCTTAACAACAAGACTGAAAGTGTCAAACTAGTCAATGCCCGATCATTGATGAAAGCCCTTAGTAACAAATCAAGCTTTATATCTAGCAACTGATCCATCAGGATTTTGCTTAATACAATAGACCCACTTGCATCCAATCACATTCTGTGTTGATTGTGGAGGCACCAAGATCCATGTACCATTAGCAATTAGAGCATCAGTTTCATCAGTCATGGCAAAATGCCATTTTGGAATTTAATTTGCTTGAGAGAAAGAGGAAGGTTCTTTTTCATGCTTGGACCAAGTAAGTTCTTTTTCATGCTTTGTTGTTATTGTGGAAAAAATTTTCAGTTTCAAATTCTCAGTTTGAGATCGGTAACCATGGAATAGGTCCTCTCAATTTTAGGAGAAGCAACAATTTGTAAACTGTTTAAGTCAACAACAACATTATTTGATGGAGATAGAGTTGGTGAAGATAGTTGGGGGTTCATAGAAAGTTGAGTGGGAGTTGGATTTGGATTGGTGTTTGAAGTTTGATGTAGGTTTGACAAAGGGAGATTTGGTGATAAAAAGAGTGTTGTTGGAGAAGTTGAAATAGAGTTGGATACTAACACATGTAAGGTAATAATATGGGTAACGCAACAGAATTTAAAAATTTTATTACCTTAACCAAGGATCATTTTGATATATTCTATACGATTAAAAGGGGTTTAGCATAAATACCTCAAGTATAAAAGATTTCTACGCTTCAAGGGCAAGATCCTATTCGATGAAGGTGTTGATCTACCACAAATAGCTTTTCGAAGTGTAGAGCCTCCAATAGTATCCACACGAAGACTTTCTTTAGAAAACTTTGGGCATGCTTGTCTTGCCTGTTGAGTCCTAACTCCTTTGAATTATCATGGAGAACATAAGAGGAAGAAGAAACCCTAAATTTTAGGAGAAAGAGGAGGGAGAAGTGATTTTCCTCGAGATGGTGATTCTCTCTCTAAAATTTGTCTTGTTTTCATCAATCAATCAAGAGTCAAAGCATGGATATATTTACAGGAGTAATATCCTAGTCTTTAGGAAATAAGAGAATTGGAAACCAAATAGGTTTAGGAATTTTATCTTAAGTAAATCCTATTCTAATCCTATTTCATAAGAAAACCAAAGACCTCTTTCTTAATCATTTGGAAACTGGTGTAGAATTAGGGTTCCCAAATAATTGCACAATTTATTCTTCAAGTGTTTTTCTAAAAAATAAAACCTAACCCTTTGAATCATCTTTGATTTTCATTCACTTTGATTCCAATTGATCCAAATTGAGTTTAAGTATGATGATCTTGCAAAAGTAAACAAAAATTGTGCATTAATTTGCTTAAAATAACAATTTTGCCTCAAAATCTTAATTTTTGGGATAAACACCCTAATTCTAGAAAAAGTTAGAAAATGTGTCATTTGTTATCTAAATTATTATAATAATACTAAAATTATACAAAAAAATTCATAATAAAACATATAATAATATTGTTTAATTTATTACTTATCAGAAACCCTTTTCCAATAAGGCTTGGATATTTATAAATATATTTTTCAAGTTAATTTATCTAATAAATTAATCCCATAAGTATCTTATACTTATCTTAATAACAATTCAACCCAAAGATCATGTCCTTATTGTGTGTGACCATTAGATTCCATTCACGTTGGCAAATATGTACAAATTTTAACTCATTAATTAATTAATTAATTAATTAAGAGTTAGATAAATTAAATACTGAATTCATCATTAATTCAAACAATTAATTAATTTACGCTTATAGATCAAGAGTGGCATCTAGCAATGCATCATGACCACTCAAGTGAATCGGAAAGTCATATGGTAGACTGCACCTATCAATGACAATATTATTGTATAATTAATATCCTTTCACCATACTATATCCCTAGTTAGTCTAAGAGTGTAGTGCGCACTCTTTAAGTAATTGATGATTTTTTGTTTCTGAAATATAACTTTTTATAAAAGTACAACCTTGAAATGGTTTCAAGTCATACTTTTACTATTATGCAAAAGATTCTTTAAGTTACTCACAAGTGGCAAATACGAGATATACTCTCCTATTATAAGGAGTGGTGAACCCTATATTGATTACTCATTATGTACTTCCATGCTTAATACTATACCCAACCTCTATTCTATGGGTTACTCTTTTACAAGCACCAAGTAATAGAGTCAAAGTATAATAATCTACACTCAAAATGTTATGGTAATCTCAAGTCTAAGGATCACTTACACCATTGCCATTAAGAGTACAAATCATTAGCACTATGAATAGTGACTATTTGCAAATCAATTGAATGAACTTGTTCTCTAACAAGCATCCACATACCAGCTTAGTTGTCACACACCATAATTGACGAGATCAGCTACTACTTATCATAAGTAAAGATAAAGTATGTACTAGTCTTTCCGTATTAATGATGTCCAACCTCATTAATACTTTAACTAAGGATATTTAAGAATATAACTTACATGTATTAAGAGTCTCATCATTGTAACTCTTACAATCTCTTATGCATAGTTAATATTCTATGAACTTTATCAAATAAACAAGTAATATAAAAGACAAGTATTAAATGACAAAGAAAATGCAACATATATTAGTATAACATGAAATAAGTGTAATATATAAATCCAAAAAATCAACTTGGTTTTAGGACATACACTAACAACACATTACCTTTTAAGAATGGAAAAACCTGCTCATAAAAAAGAACATACCTTGAGACCAAAATTTTTTAGTTCGTTAAATCTAAACAATAAAATCCTTTGTGAATTTTACTATACCCCAAGAAAATACAAGCTTTTGGCTGTGAGGATAACTTATTTTGTTTGTAAAGTTTTAGCCATGAATAACAAAGACAACCAGAGACTCTAAGCTCTTTATAGTTTTGCACATTGATAATATTTCATAGGGTGTTTTGTTATTCAAATGAGGTGTGGGCAGCCTATTAATTAAATATACTGTAAACATCAAATTTTGACACACCATTTATGTTTCCAATATTAGGGTATTTCTTTCCATTTTTGGGGGGTCAAATTCTAATTTTTCGAAAAAAGGGGCAAAATTGACAATTTTGGGGGGCAAAACAGTAATTATTAGCATGTAAATATTTTTTATTAGTTTTGGGGCTCTAAAGGCATATTTTGGATTTCCATACATATTTATGAATTTTTTTTGTAATCTTTTTTAGTATAATAATTATTTTTTGTAAAATTTGTCAATTCAAGAGCAAAATGATCATTTCGTCTCGTGAACATCATTTTCACTCATTTCAAGCTCTAAATTTGTTTTCATATTTTTAGATATGTTTCTAATTTTTTTTATTTTTCGAGAACAATTGCTATTTTTTCTGTAAATATTGTGTTCAGGGAAAAAATAGTCACTTCACATTTCAAACCCATTTTTCACTAATTTTTGAGTCCTAAATTTATTTTATAGGATTTTAAGCGTATTTTTAATTTTTAAAAATTTTCAAGACCAACAGCTATTTTTCTGTGGATTTTCGTTTATTCAGGGGCAAAATAGTTATTTCACACTCTGAACGTATTTTTTATCAATTTTTTAGTCTTAAATTCATTTCCTAGGACTTTAAGCTTATTTTTAATTTTTAAAAATTTTCGAGACCAATAGCTATTTTTCTGTGTATTTTTATTTGTCTAGGGGAAAAATAATTATTTCGCATTCTGAATGCATTTTTCATTAATTTTTGAGTCTGAAATTCATTTTTTAGGATTTTAAAGTTATTTTTAATTTTTGGCAATTTTTTGAGACCAATAGCTATTTTTCTATTTATTTTGTCATTACAAAGACAAAATAATCATTTTACACCCCAAATACATTTTTGGCCAATTTTAAGCTCTAACATTTATTTTTTAGATTTTGAAATCTATTTTAAACTTTTTGGGCAAATTTTCGAGTTCGTTGTCATTTCTGTATTAATTTTGATTTTTGTGTTAAAAATAATTTTTTAAAATAAAATTAAGACTTTATGACTAGTGACATTTTGATTATTTTTTAATATTTTTGAAAGTCAAAACTACGAAACTCTATAAATACTCCTATTGAAATCAGAAAAAAGGAAAAAAAATCAAAAGCCCTAAAACACACTCTTATATAAAAACACAAGACAAAAAACACCTACTATCTCACCCAAAAACACACACATCAGCAGTTGTATTCATTTTCAGTCACTATTCATCTTCAACCTCAGGAGACAGTCACTGTTCTTCATCAGGTTTTCTATCAGCTCCAAAAGGTAAATTCTTATGTAATTTTCTCTTTATTCTGATTCATTTTTCTCCCTTTTTCCAAGTTTTCTATCAGCTTCAAAAGGTAAATTCTTATGTAATTTTCTCTTTATTCTGATTCATTTTTCTCCCTTTTTCCTTTGTGAATCTGATTAATTGTATATTTATTTGAGATTTCGGTTGAATTTTTTTTCCTTTTTTCTTCTTCTGTTTTGATTTTTGTGTGTTGTTCTCGTTTTTGGGTTTTTAGTTTTGTTCTTGGGACTTTCTTGTTCATCATCTTCAATCTCAACCCCAAAACAACCTACCACCAGAAGATTTCATCCGCCACACCACTACCACTATCACCACGTCTACTCTCCACCGTCCCCCCAGTCAACAGCCCCACCAAAACCCATGGCTTCAACAGCCTCAACTCCACGCCGGATCACCTTCAACCTTCCTCCATCACCAAAAACATCTCCTCCCTGCCCTTGAAAACTACTGCCCAGTCGCGTAACTTCTTCACTTCACCATCAAACAGCCACAAACAAACCAAACATCCTCAACCATCCTTTCCCCCAACCTGCAATTCCACCGGAACCCCAACACCACATCCCCAATTCCATCCAGAACCACCATCGATAATACAAATCCACCAGTTTTTCCCTAAAAACACATCTAGCCTAGTTCTAGTGAAACCACCCCCATTCAACCAGTCACCCAAGAATCACGTAACAGCCAAAAATAGAGCCCAATTTCCACTGTAAACAACCTGCAAATCAAACACAACACACACACAAGCCCACTATCTTAAGCCCTAAATCGCATACCCAATTCTAATCAGTCAAACCCAAGCCATTGACACCATCTTTTGCAGCCCTTGTAACCACCAAAACGCCAGTCACCCATACCTCCCATAAAACTAACGCACCACCACCACCATCCACTCCTTTCCCAAGCCCGGCAAAAATCACAAGGCCAACAATCAACTATTGAAGTTGCTGAAATCGTAGCTCCACTGGAAACCATCCACTATCCCTGCCTCCCCTGTTACCACTTCCTCCATTTCTTTTCATCCGAAAATAGGCAAAGCCTTGGGTCCTTGCTTTGTTCGTTTCATGGTCCAAATGCCGATTGATTTTACTATAAATTTAAGAGAATTTTTGGGATTTCTGGGTTTAAAAAGAATCGATTGGAGAAGAGAGGGAGAACAGATCAGAGGGGGACAACAAAATAGAGAGGGAGAGGAAGAAAGAAAGAAGAGGGAGAGAGAGAGAGAGTGATGCGCGAAAAGAGATGAGAGAGACGAGAGAAAGAGAGATCATCGGAGAAGAGAAAGAAAAAGAAGCAGAGAAAACGAGAGAAAGGGAAGACAGAATCGGAAGAGGGAGAGAGAGAGAGAGAGTGAGAGAACAAAGACGACTGATTGGGGGGTTTGGTGAAGACGATTTGGGGTTTTTATTAGAATTTTGTTCTTTTTTCTTAGTTTTAATTAATATGGGTTTGTCTTATTTAGTTTAATTAGTTGGTTTGTTTTCTTTTATTTGTTGATTTTAGTTTAACTAAAATTTAATTAGTTGTTGATTCTGTTTATTATAACTTGAAATTAGTGATTAATTTAGATAATTGTATTTTGGTTAATTAATTTGATTTAATTCATTTAATTTTGCATATTTACTTGTCTTGTTTTACCTAGAGTAACATATTTGAGTTTAAACCCTTGCTCTTCGCTGGTATTATTGATAGGTCTTAGATTATTTTTTTGGTTGCTGCATTTAAGCCCCTCCTAATTTATAAATGACCCCCATATTTTATATTCTTTCAATCAAGTCTCATATTTTACAAAATTTGACCCCACAAATTCGCTAGAATTACAATTTTATCCCCCAATTTGGTTTTAATTTCTAAATTTTACCCCTTAATTAGTTGAATTTCTAATTTTACCCTTGAATTCTTTTAGGTTTATAATTGTGTTTTTTTAGCCCTTTGGTTTAATAGAATTACATCTTTGCCCCTCAACTTGCCGTATTTCATATTTTATGCTTTATTTTTTTAAATAGAGGTATGATTAACGCATTTGCTCATTTTGTTAAGCATTTAGCACCGGGTCTTTAAAAAAGGTTACCCTATCGCTTGTTAATCGCTCTTTATGTGCTCCAAGGTGCTCCTAAGTAATTTTTATGCATTTTCTTGATGTGTTTCTTATTTCACATGCTTTCTATGTATTTACTTATTCTATGCTATTTAGTTTTGAATTTTTGTTATTTGGCAAAAATTGTAATAGTTAGATCACAATTTTTTTTTATTTTTTGCCTATTCTTGTATTTTGATAGCCAATGTACTAGTTAGATTTCTTTCTTTCCGTGTTTTATAAATATTTGTGTATTTAGATAGCAAGTGTAATAGATAGGTCGTTTGTACTTTTTTTCCTAAAAATTGTAGCTAATCCCCCAGTGTAATAGTTAGGGATTATGTACTTTTGTGTGCTTGTGTGCTTATATGTTTTACCACTTTTCTTAGAATTTTGCATCTAGATATCATGCCTACGTGTTACGTGCTCCTCCGTGCTCTCAGGTGTCTTTATATGTTTATTTGCTTTCGATATTATGTTTACTATTTTGATTCTGTTATAAAATTAGTAATATTATAGTACTACTAAAGTAGAAATAAAGCAACTTACAACTAGCTATAAAAGTGAAAACAGTGTAATGACAAAACCAAAGTAAAATGAAGCAATATTTTCTCTTCTTTTTCTCTTCTTTTTTTCATTGCACATAAGCCACTATTTATAGGCTTGAGGTTCACTCCTCCATATTAAAGGTCATAAGGACTCAAATGTAGGTTACATGAGTTACATGAACTAATGAAAGATCATGAGGCAGTGAGAGTTATAAAGGATAATGTAGAAGATCATGGGGTAATGAGAGTTACAAAGAATAATGAGAAAGATCATGGGGTGAACATAGTTGGACATCCACTAAATATTTCATAACACTCCCCCTTGGATGTCCATCTTTAAGAAAAATGCCTCATTAAAACCTTACTAGGAAAAACCCAGTGGGACAAAAACCTAGTCAAGGAAAAAGAGTACATTCTTCTGAATACAACACCATCTCAAAAAAAAAAAAACCTTGGTTAAGAAAAAAAAAGTATAGCGTGTGATTACTCCCCCTCTTGAGCACATCATTTGACATCTTTCAGTCGTCGCATTCCAATCTTGTGAACCAGCTTTTCAAATGTTGAAGTTGGTAGTGATTTGGTGAATATATCTGCCAAATTATCACTCGAATAAATCTGCTGAACACAAATTTCACCATTCTTTTGAAGATCATGAGTGAAAAAGAACTTTAGTGAAATGTGCTTCGTTCTATCACCTTTTGTCGCGCCCCATTTTTCGAAAGAAAAGGAAAATAATGAAAATGATATAATAAGTGTGGAGTGAGTTCGGAAAAAGGAAAGGAAGAATTAAATGCGATTGTGTTTAAAATGCTTTATTTTAAAAGAAAAGGCTTTATTTTGAAAAACAAACGAAAAAAGGGCCTAAAATGGGACTTTTGGAAATGCGACGGTTTTTTGGGCCCGAAATAGAGTCTAAAAAGGGCTTTTTTAGTGAAAAATGGAGTCGCCACTTGGTATTGAGTTTTGGTGTACCAAGTCACCCGAAATATTTTATAAAAGGTAAGAAAATTTGGAATGATTTATTTAAAGAAATGGATTTTTGGAAAAATATAGGAAAAACAAGAAAAACCCTTTTAGACGACTCCAGGTCTTTGAAAAACAAGAGAAAAAGGTTCGAGGAGTCACAGTTGAAGAAAGGGAAGGCAAAGGCTTCGCGCCTAAGGCACCCTTTCGACCTAGCCGAAACTAGTTGCGAGGTTTAGTCTAAATTTTCCTAATATAACCCTAAGATTTTATCACACTTGGATGCAACTATATGAATGCAAACCTAATCCTAAAAATGGATATCGATAAGGGACGAAATGTTCCACTGAGATTTGGTCGGAATTATCGCATTAATTGCGAAACTCGAATCTAGACCTCGATGGAGTCACGAGTATGAATGCAAAATGGAATGCAAAAGAAAAGAAAAATAAGAATATAGGTAGTACGTGAACAAAGAAAGTGGGAATGCAAACATAACGGGTACGGGGGACTAACGGACTCATGACTAACTGTTTCTACTCACGGAGGGGGGAACGACATGTACGCCATCGCTTCCCACGTGAGTAGATGACTATTTCTAGTCAAGTCACGCAGATGACCTAAAATTCTATGTGTGGTGGAGTCTAAATGTCATGCACCAAACATGTGTTTTAAAAATAGATAATAAATGATAGAGTATATATATAAAAATCATTCAAAATGGAAAAAGGCCTAAAACAAAAATGTGTGTGAAATAGCATGAAATAAACACACGAGAAATGATCATAATACTAAAATGACCTAAAGGCCTAGCATTGGACTAACTTATTTTCTAAAAGTTCTCCGCTAGCGTTGGACTAGCGAAGAAACCGAAATTAATCACAACTAGCGTTGGACTAGTGTGACGACGATACACACATATAATAAAGCAAGTAAATGAATAAAACATATATTGAAAGCAATAATCACGTAAAAGCACATAATAGCACATAGGAGCACATAACACATAAACATGATATTCTAGATGCAAAGTCCTAGAGAAAGGGAATAAAACACGTAAGCACATAGCACACGTAGCACACAAAGCCCTAATTATTACACCGGAGAATAACCTAATTACAATCTAAAAAAAATAGAAAGAGAATAAAAGATATCCTATCTAACCTATCTATTACATTTCCTATCTAAAATACATAAGATTTTTGTTAAATAGATAACACACAAACTATCTATTACATTAACTATCTAAATACAAAAAATTTTCACTAAATAGCATATTACCTATCTATTACATTTTTTGAATAATCAACAATTAAATTCGAGTAAATAATACGACATAAATAAATAAACACTCACACATGGATAAAAATTATAAGCACAAAGATACATGAAAACATATAGAAAAAACACATAGGAGCACGTAAAAGCACATAAAAAAATATTGGAAGGGTAATCGAGGTACCTCTCATTCGCAAACCCGGTACAAAATGCTAACAACATGAACAAACTTATCAAGGTACCATTATTTAAATAAATAAACCATTAATTAAAACAATTTTAGATTAATCACTATAAACTTGTTATAATAATTCAAAACAATTATGGTAATAATAAACAAAAGTTAAAGAAAAGCAATGATTAAATATTTAGGAAGAAAAATGAAAATTATTTAAGTAAACTAAATAAAAATAAATAATAAATAATAAAATAAAGTACAATAATAGATAAGTAAATTTTTTTTAACACACAATATAAGGATTGCCAAAATAATTAAGAGAGAAATAAAGAAATTGATTGGAACATTAATTAGACTAATAAGACCAAATTTTAGAACATTAATCATAAATAAATAAAATAAATAAAATGCAAAAATCAATAATTAAAAGCTTTGGGGATTTAATTAGTTCTAATTATTATTTTATTTTATTTATTTTATTTTATTTTATTTTATTTTATTTTATTTTGCAAAAATAAAATATTATAAGGTTTGGATTAAAAATGGAAATTTAGACAACATTCCAAAGTGAAAAATGTGATTTTTCAACAAACAAAAGAGTAAAATTATAATTTTAAACCCTAATTAAGGTAATGACATAGTTTACAATGAATTTAAAGGCTAAAACATAATTTTCAGCAACTATAATGCCCAAAAACAAAAATTCCAGCAATAAATAAAAGACTAAAATAAAATTTCTAACAATTAATGGAGGTCTTAAAACAAATTCCAGCAACATAAAGGACCAAAATATAAATTTCAGCAACAATAGGGGGCCAAAAATAAAATTCCAGCAAGTGTACTAACTCAAATAAAATTCCAGCAAAGTTGGGGGGATAAAAATGAAATTCCAGCAAGTATTCTAAGGCAAAAATAGAATTTCCAGCAATGTATAAGGGCCAAAATGCAATTTTCAGCAACATTTAAAGCCTAAAATATAATAACAGCAAGCTTGGGAGGCAAAATTGCAATTTTCATAAATATCAGAGGTTAAAAATGCAATTCCAGCAAAATCTAGGGGTCGAAATGTAATTACCGAAAAATATAGGGGTCAAAATGAAAAATTAAAAACGTAGGGGGCGAAATTATAATTATCTAAAAGTTGAGGGACCTAAATGCAATTAATCGGGACCTAATTGCAAAGAAAATTAAATTATGGGGGTCAATCTACAATAAACAGAAATTTAAATGCACAAATCAAACATTTCCATGGTTACAGTAGCATTAATGAAAATATAAGGACTATAAAATAAATAAATATTATTAATTAAAAATAAATTCAAAAACTAAACTAATCAAAACGACGTAGTTTTGAGTGAAACTACTGTCAAAACGACGTAGTTTCACCAAAACTTTTTTTTTTTTTTAAACCGGTTTTCTTTCTTTACTTTTTTTTTTTTTTTTAACTTTTCCAGATTTTCTCTTTTCTTCTTCTTCTTTTTTTTTCTCTCTTTCTTTTCTTTCTTCTTTTCCTCCTGGTTGCCCCCTCCCCGATCTGCTCTCCTCTCGCCGTCCGGCTCTCTTTCTCTCTCTCTCTCGGCCGGAATCTCTCTCCGGAATTCTCTCTGTAACCTCTCCCTCTCTCTTTTGGTCTAAAATCCCTAATTCATCTTCAACCGAAAAACAATTTCTTCCAAATAAAGTCCCGAAATCCTACACTTGCTCAAATCCAATGTAAAGCAAACAATATTTCCTCTAATTGAACTATTAATATAGTAACAGGAAGAGGGACCAAGAATATTACCTGTGGGAGGCACTCAGTGGTGAGGCTGGAGGGGATGTTAGTGGTGGCGCTGAGCAGGGGTAGCCCGGTGGTGGATGGTGATGAGTGGCTTGACGGCGAGCAGGTGGCGCCACTGTCCAGTGGTGGTGGGGATGTTGCTGCTGTTTGTTGTTGTTGTGCCCCCCCCCCCTTTTTTTTTATGTTTTTGCAGGTGTATGTAATGGATTGTGCGTGTATTGTTTGTGTGTAATTGGCTGTGTATTTGATGCGTGTTTGTGATGCTTGTGCAGATGCGTGTAGTGTGTGTGTTTGTGCGTATGTGTGTTTTGTTCGCAGGGTGCGTGTGGGTAATGCAGGTTTGTTGTGTGTGTGTGTTCAGGTGTCTATGCAGGCGGTGTATAATGTGTGTGGTGTGTTGTGAATTGCAGGGGTGAAGGTGGAGGTGTGTATAGCGTGTGGTGTGTTGTGTGTGTTTTGTTGTGAATTGCAGGGGTGAAGGTGGAGGTGTGTGTAGCGTGTGGTGTGTTGTGAATGTGTTTTTTGTGCGTGCGTGTGTGTGAAGAATGCAGGAATGAGTGTAATGTGTGTCTGTGCAGATGTGAAAATGTGCTGGTGTGAGTGTTTGAATATGTGTTTTTGATTGGATTGGATGTGCCGTGTGTGTTTGTGGGGGGAAGGTGTGTATGTGTGGGGAGGTGAGGGATCTGTGTGTGCTGAAACTGTGTGTGAAGTGAGTGAAAGTGTGGTCTGGCCGAGGGAAAAGAGAATGAGGGAGAGGCAGTTTTGTGCCGGTCTGTTTTGTGTCTGTTGTGAGAAGGAGACAGAGTGAGGAGGCAGAGGGGAGTGAGGGTGTGCGTTTGTGATGTCTGTGAGTCTGTGTAGGTGTGTGTTGTATGTGTGCCTGTGTTGTTTGTGTGATGCAGTGTGTGTAATGCGTGCAAATGAGTGTGTATGTGTGAGCTGTGTGCTTTGCTGGTGTTGTGAGGAAAGCCAGGAGAAGAGAGAATTGTGAGTGAATTGTGCCTGTGTGCAGGTGAGCCTGAGAGAGTGGAATGGGGGGAAGATGTGTATGTGCAGGTCTGTGAAGATGTGAAAAATGGTGTGTGGGCTGTGTGTTGCAGAGAGGGAAGAGAGAGGAGGGAATTGTGCCGGTGGGAGTGGATTGTGATGAAGATGAAGTCTGAAAGAAAATTGAACAAAATCCCTTAGAATCTGATGAAGTGTAGTTTTTAGGTGGGTGATGGAATGGAGCATAGAGTTTTTGTCTGATGGATTCAGTGTCCTGCTTTGCTGCTGCGTTCAGCAGCTGCAGTAGCAAACTACTGCAGCTGCTGTAGCAGCAGCTAGGTTTTTTTTTTTTTTTTTTGTGGAGAAAAATAAGGAAATAAAGAAAATGAAAAAATGAAAATAAAATAAAACTACTTGAACCCCCCTTTTTTTTTTAAATTATATTATATAAAAAACTGAAATACAACATTATATATAAAAAAGAAAAGGTAAAATTTAGTGCAACAACTTAAAGGTTAATTTAATATTAGAAAAATACAACTAAAAATAAATATCAAATGGTCTTAATAAAAAAAACAAAATAATAATAATTTAATTTTTTTTTTTTAAACATAAAATTTATAAAATGCTCATAGATAAAATTCTTATAAAGAAAATTGTAAATAAAAAGTGCGTTGGAAAACGTGACCTAAATATGGCAAAATTATAAAATTTATGAAAATTAATAAATGACATCACACAAATTTTACACAACATATATTATCACATAAAGCACATATATTATAATTTTCACTCAAAATTTTTGAAATTAACGCATTCTTGGGAAACGTGCCCTTAATAAACAAAAAGATGAAAATTAAATAAATATTAAACGACCTCTAAAAATTATGAGATTTTTACAGAAAATTTATGAGTATTCAAAAATGCAAATATAAAATTTTTTACTTGAAAATTATCGTAAAAAAGTGCATTGGAAAACGTGCCGTTGAATTAAAAAATATTAAAATTTTAAATAAATAATGAATGACTCCTAAAAATCATTAAAATCATAAATAATGATAAAATAGTAAAATCATGTATTTAGGAAATAAGATAAAATAAATCAATATTTACATGGCGAAATTACCATTTTGCCCCTGACGTGACGAATTAGACATAATATGCGAAAATTGTACTCGACCCCTGAAAAATAGGAAAATACCCCCTAAAATAAAAGTGACAACATATTTTTACAAAAGGTGTGTCAAAATTTGGTGTCTACACCTTTGATGTATCCCTCTTTCAATTGAGCAATACATGCAGCATTATCTTCGAACAAAGTAGTAGGAACTTCCTTGTTTTAGGGCAAACCGTATGCTCCTCGAATATGATGTATCACAAATCTTAACCAAAAACACTCTCGACTTGAATCGCCAATATTTCAGCATGATTAGAAGAAGTGGCAACTATAGTTTGTTTCATGGAACGCCATGAAATAGTTGTACCACCACATGTGAATATATACCCAGTTTGTGATCGAGCGTTATGAGAATCGGATAAATATCCAACATCTGCATAACTTATTAAATTAGCTTTGAGTGCATTGGAATAATAAAAACCCATATCGTTTGTACTCTGAAGATAGCGAAATATATGTTTAACACCATTCCAATGCCTTCGGGTAGGTGAAGAACTATATCTTGCAAGTAGATTCATAGCAAATGATATATTAGGACATGTATGATTTGCAAGATACATTAATGCCCCAATAGCACTAAGATACGGTACTTCTGGATCAAGTATCTCTTCATTATTTTCATGAGGTCGAAAAGGATCTTTATGCACATCAAGTGATCTTACAATCATAGGTGTGCTCAAATGGTGTGCTTTTTCCATATAAAATCGTTTAAGCACTTTTTCTGTATAAGCCGACTGATGCAAAAAGATGTCATTTTTTAAGTGCTCAATTTGTAATCCAAGACAAAATTTTGTCTTTCCAAGATCTTTCATTTTAAATTCTTGCTTCAAATAATTAGCAGCATTTTTAATCTCTTCAAGAGTTACAATAATATTTAAATCATCAACATAAACTGCAATGATTACAAATTCGAATCCAGATTTCTTAATAAAAACGCATGGACAAATAAGGTCATTCATATAGCCTTGTTTCATCAAATATTCACCAAGGCGATTGTACCACATGCGTCGAGCCTGTTTCAACCCATATAAAGATTTACACAATTTAATTGAATAAAGTTCCCGAGAACCAGAATCATGACCTTTTGGTAGTGTAAATTCTTCAAGGGATTTTCATATAAATATCATTATCAAGTGAGCCATACAAATAGGCTGTTACAATATCCATGAGACGCATTTCAAGTCGTTCATTTGCTGCCAAATTAAGCAAATAACGAAAAGTTGTTGCATCCACCACGGGAGAATATGTCTCCTCATAATTTATGTCAAATCTTTGAGAAAAATCTTGTGCGACAAGTCGTGCCTTATATCGCACAATTTCATTTTTCTCATTTCGTTTTCACACAAACACCCATTTATGACCTACTGGTTGCACTTCTTTAGGTGTGCGTATTACTGGTCCAAAAACTTTACGTATTGCCAGTAAATTTAACTCTGCTTGAATTGCATTCTTCCATTTTGGCCAATCATTTCTACGTCTGCATTCATCTACAGACTTTGATTCATGATTCTCATTTTCATTCAGGATAGAAATTGTTGCAGCATAGGCAAATTTATCGTCGACGTTAGTTGTACATCAGTTCCATCTTTCTCCAGTCATGACATAATTGATTGAGATCTCATGATTATCAAAATTTTCAAGTACCTAAACTTTTTCTTGAAGTTTATTATTTGTCATGTCAGAAAACTCTTCAAAAGTTTTCTTTTCTGGAGATTTTTCAGAATTCTCAATTTCCTCGATTTTGCCATCTTGATTATTTGCCCCTTTTCTTTTTTGAGAATTTTTATCTTTGGAACCAGCGAGTCTACCACATTTTGCATGTGCCTTTAATTCATTACTAGTGGTAGAAGGTCTTTTAGAGACATCGATTCGAATTGGAGCATTAGCAGCCGGTACATGTGACTTAGTCACACGTTTTGAATCAGTAAAATCATCTGACAACTAATTTGCTAAACTTTGTAAATGAATTATCTTTTGAACTTTCAGTTCACATTGTCTTGTACAAGGATCAAAATGAGATAATGATAATTCATTTCAACTAATTTCTTTGACCGGCTGTTTATTTTCTTCCCCTAATGTTGGGAAAACTAATTCATCAAAATGACAATCAACAAAACGAGCCGTAAATAAATCCCCAATTGTTGGCTCAGGATATTTTATTATAGACTGGAGATTCATATCCAATATATATTCCCAACCTCCTTTGAGAACCCATCTTTGTGCGTTGTGGTGGAGCAATTGGAACATAAATTGCATGTCCAAAAATCTTAAGATGGGCAATATTTGGTTCTCGACCAAAAATTATTTGTTAGGGAGAAAACTCATGATAATTCGTTGGTCTTATGCGAATTAACGCTACAGCATGCAAAATAGCATGTCCCCAAGCACATATTGGGAGTTTAGTTCTCAAAAGCAATGGCTTTGCAATTAACTAAAGGCACTTAATAAACGATTCTGCCAAACCATTTTGTGTATGAATATAAACTACCGGATAGTTCAACACTTATCCCAATAGACATACAGTAATCATTAAATGATTGGGATGTAAATTTACCAGCATTATCAAGACATATCGTTTTGTTAAGGATAATTTGGAAAATACTCTCGTAATCCGAATTAATTCTGCAAGTAATTTCGCAAATGCCAAATAGCGAGTTGATAATAAGCATACATGTGATTATCTAGCTGATACATCAATTAATACCATAAAATATCGAAATGGTCCACATGGTGGGTGAATTGGCCCATAAATATCACCATGTATGCGTTCTAAAAATATAGGAGATTTGGTACGAATTTTTACTGGTGTCGGTTTTATAATTAATTTGCCTTGAGAACAAGTAGCACATGAGAATTTATTCAATTAAAGAATCTTCTGACTCTTCAAAGAATAACCACATGAATTCTCTAATATTTTTCGCATCATTATAAAACCGAGATGGCCTAACCGGTCATGCCAAATAATAAAATTATCATGATCAGTAAACTTCTAGGTTTACTGTTATATATATTTCAGTTGTATTAATATATGTATAATACAACTCAAAGGAATAAGAAGGTAATTTTTCTAATACAATTTTCTTTCCAGAACCAGTACTTGTAAGATACAAGTATTTATTATTACCTTCATTCCTAGTCTTAATATGATACCCATTTTGGCAAATATCTTTAAAACTTAACAAGTTTCTTTGAGAGTTTGGAGAAAATAATGCATTATCAATGCAAAATTTTGTTCCTTTTGGTAAAATTATTGTTACTCTTCCGGAACCTTCAATCAACTTTGTAGTATCAGATATAGTACTAACATGAGTGTTTTCCATTATTAAACAAGAAAAATATTTCTTGTCTTTAAATATGGAGTGTGTTGTTGCACTGTCTGCTAAACATAGTTCTTTAGTCATTGATTTTTGAAACGTTCATTTTCTTCAAAGAAAACAAAAATTCCAAATGAGATGCATTATATATTTATTTAGTTGTTTATTTTAAGTTCAACATTTATGGAATATAAGGATCATGAAAACAAACATTGATAATAAATATTTTTATTTGAAAACAACATATAAAAATTCATTACACCAAAGTAGACAATTAAGAGATCTATTCTTGGACATTTCCATTACTAACTAAATGACTAGTATCACCTTCAAGGTGATTGACAAAGAAATCAGCAACATCTAAAGAGGTAAAATCAGTAAAACCTATTGTCAATAAGACTATGGTCAAGGCCATCATTATAAATAAAATTTGTCTCTATCTTTTTCTCTTTATTCTTCAATGATTATTGATAGAGATCAACAAGATGTTTTGAAGTACGACAGGTACGAGACCAGTGTTCTTTCATGCCACAACGGTAGCACTTGTTGTCAACTTTTTATTTATTTTGGTTTCCATTTTTCTCGTCACTACTCTCCCACTTCTGGTGGTGAGTTGTACCTTTCATGTAACCACCACGATTATTGTAACGGTTTCTACCACGTCCACGACCTCGGCCATTGCCTCGGCCTCGATTTCGTCCATTATTGAAATTTATGGCTGCCACATTTGCTTCGGGTAATTGGGTCAGCACCAATTGGACGTATTTCATGATTTTTTAACAAAAACTCATTATTTTGTTCAGCAACAAGAAGATAAGAAATCATTTCAGAGTATTTCTTAAAACCCTTTTCACGATATTGCTACTGCAAGAGCACATTAGATGCGTGAAAAGTGGAGAACGTTTTCTCCAACAAATCTTCATCGGTTACTCTTTCTCCACACAATTTTAATTGAGAACTGATTTGAAATATTGCTAAATTATATTCACTTAAAGTTTTAAAATCTTGCAAACGCAAGTGCATCCAATCATAACGAGCTTTTGGAAGAATAACCATCTTTTGGTGGTCGTACCTTTCTTTCAAATTTGTCCACAACACAAAGGGATCTTTAACAGTTAAATACTCCGTTTTTAGCCTTTCATCAAGGTGGTGACGGAGAAAAATCATAGCTTTGGCCTTTTCTTGACTAGTGGCATTATTTCCAACTTTGATAGTTTCTTGAAAGCCACTGGCATCCAAATGGATTTCAGCATCCAACACTCATTACAAATAGTTTTTTCCAGTGATATCAAGAAGCAACAAACTCAAGTTTTACAAGGTTAGCCATAACAACAATTGAAATTAAGAAAACAAATAAAAACTTACCACACTTACTTCAAAGAATGCGTTGAAAGCTGGTTAGAGAATCAGTGCTGATAACTTGTTATAAAATTAGTAGTATTATAGTACTAAGGTAGAAATAAAGCAACTTACAACTAACTATAAAAGTGAAGACAATTTAATGATAAAACTAAAGTAAAATGAAGCAATATTTTCTCTTCTTTTTCTCTTCTCTTTTTCATTGCACATAAGCCACTATTTATAGGCTTGAGGTTCACCCCTCCATATTAAAGGACATAAGGATTCAAATGTAGATTACATGAGTTACATGAATTAATGAAAGATCATGGGGTAGTGGGAGTTATAAGGGATAATGTAGAAGATCATGAGGTAGTGGGAGTTACAAAGAATAATGAGAAAGATCATGGGGTGAACATGGGTGGACATCCACTAAATATTTCATAAAAGATTCATGCTTAATTATTCTATCACCACACTAGTCCAATGCTAGTTGTGGTTTTTCTCGTTTCCACGATAGTTCAACGCTAGTAGAAAATTCCTAGAAAGGGCTAGTCCAACGCTAGACTCTTAGGTCATTTTAGTGATAGTTTCACACCTCGTGTGCATTTCACATTATGTCACGACACATTTTTATTTTTTAGAGTTTTCCATATTTGCAAAAATTTTTGGTATATATTTTATTATTATTATCTATTTTAGCATTTAATAATGCATGACATCTAGGTTGCATTTTACTTAAAAGTTAGGTCATTTTGTGTGCTCCGACTAAAATAGTCGTCTGCTTACGTGGGAAGCGGTGGATTGACAAGCCTTTCTCCCCTCTGTGAGTAGAAAAAATATTAGTCACGAGTTATTTGTTCCCCATACCCGTTATCCCGCATACCCATTTTCTTTGATCACTTATTATATATATTACTATTTTTCTTTTCCTTTTGCATTTCATTTTACATCTATACTCGTGACTCCCTCAAGATCTCGACTCGGATTTCGCAATTAATATGATAATCTTGAACAAGTCTCGATGGAATATCTCGACCCTCCCGATACTCATATTTAAATTTAGGATTAGCATTCATATAGACACATCTAAGCGCGATAGAATCTAGATTTAGTTTAGAAAAATTTGATTAAATCTCGCAACTAGCCTCGGGTAGGTGGAAAGGGTATCTTAGGCGCAAGCCTCTACCTTTTATTTCTTCAAATGTGACTCCGGAAGCTTTTTCTCTCGTTTTTTTCATAGACTGGAGTCAAAAATTGAATTTTAAATATTTTTTTAAATTTTTTACTTTTTGTTTTGTTAAATAATTTTTTGGGTGACTTGGTACAACCCAACTCAATACTAAATGGAAACTCTATTTTTTAAATGAAACCCTTTTTCAAAATTAGTTGACCGAAACTGTCGTATTTTTAGTCCCGACCTTATTTTATTTTAAAATGTCATTTTTCCAAAAAACACATTTTCAGTAAAAACTCAATTTTTCTCACACACACACGGTTCTTTCCAAAACCCTATCTTTTCGAAAAGGGTCATCGGACTGGATTGCCTTTTCGGGGCATGACACTCAACGACCCTTGCTTTGCGATTTTGGGACGCGATGTATACATCAGTGTCAAAGGCATATTGCCAAAATTCATGATGAACTGAAGCATCTTTTATCAAAACTAAACCTATTTCAACAATATGTCTATGTTTTCGTTCTGCATAACCATTTTGTTCAGGCTTTTTTTGGGCAAGAGCTTCGTTGAGTAATACCATTATCGTTGAGATATTTTGAAAGAGCTTGGTTTTCTCTAACCTAGTCAGCTTGAAAAGATTTAATTGGTTGTCCAAAATACTTTTCAATAATATGCCAAAATTTAATAAAAACATTGAGAATTTTGAATTTATATTTAATAAAATATACCCGTGGATACTTACTAAAATGATCATAAAACAAAACATAATGAGGTAGCAAGGTTGGCCATTGGTTTTTTGTTGTTGATATTGTCGTGAATATGGGGTTAGAAAATTCTTTTTATCCTGGACAAATTTAGGTGATGGGCATTGGGGAGAAACATGCCCTCGACCGTTACAATTGTGACAAACAATCATAGAAGGATCATTAGGAGAATTTGATAACCTTGATTGTTGTATGAACCTCGTCCGTGAGTGGAACTACCTTGTCTACGACCTCTTCATCCTCTTCTTAGATTATGATATGACCCACGCCCATAGTTAGGAGAAGAACCTTAGACATCATGGGCAGTAGGATTAAAGACAGCATCGCTGGCAGAATCAATTGTGAGATTAGTTTTCGCGCTAGAAATAAACCATATAAATCCTCAAAAGAAACAGCCTATCCCATTTTTCAGTGAACAATTAAATAGACAGTATAATTTTCCAAGACAAATGGTGATGTTTTGTACAAGATCCTCTTCTGCAATTGGATGTCTAAGTGCTAACAGGTAGTCGTGCATGCTTTTAGCCCTTTGACCATATTCAATAATTGATTCAGAGGCCTTATTTTCTAACTTGTAGAAGCTAGACTTTAAGGTACGAACTTGGGCTTTGGAAGCAAAAGCATACGTGGTTTTCAGCTTTCTCCATGCCTCATGTGATGAAGAAGACCCAACGATTTGAGGCACAAAAGTTTCTGACATTGAGCCTATTATCTAGCTCAAAACTAGTTGGTCTTGCTGAAACCAAGTAAGCCATCCTAGGTTCAGTTTGTCATCAACTGTTTTTGGGAAAGGTTCAAGAGTGCCATCAACAAATTTGGCGAGATCATAACTGCATGATAAGGGCAACAATTGTGTCTTCCATAGCAAGTAGTTTGTGGCATTTAGTTTATTTGGAAATTGGTGAGCAATATTTTGGGGATTGTTGATGGAGGAAGTGACTGATTGCGTTGTGGCTGGTTGTATAGTTTGAGATGTCGACATTATAGCTAGAGAAAAGGGGAAAAAATAAGAGCTAGGCTATTAAGCTAAATGAGGCTCTGATACCATGAAAATGTAAGTTTATAAATATAAAGATAGACACAAGCAGTTAGGTACATGGCTTGAGGTTGTTCATGGATAATGGAATTAAGGGGATTATGGTAGACTCTTTACTTTTGTATCATTAAGTGAGCATAAATCTCCCTACAAGATGGCCACCATGTATAACGATCCAACAGATTAAATTTCATATACAAAGTGTGTTAGCTTCCATATTTCATATTTTTGGAGAGGCAAACTCGGTGGTAGACACTTTAGTAGGTTTGTCGGTTTTGACGAATATAAGTTTTGAATGTCTTTAGCAATTGCCCCATTTTATCATTTCCATCATTAGATTAGATAGTTTTTAGATTCCAAATGTAAGATTATGCTCTCTAAAGGAGTAGTACTCTTCGTTTACTTGCTCTATCTAGATTATTTTTATTTTCTTACAATAAATAATGTAGTAGAGGTCAAGTCTAGCCCCCATCTACAAATTTATCTTTATTACTTTTGTTATTAATAGAATTCTGGGTTGGCATTCCTACCCCGTGTACAAGGTTTTTATCCCAAAAAAAAAATTAGTTGGGCTAATGATTGATACAAGTTAACAATACTAATCTTAGCTTAACTATTTGAAAATAGCCCTTATCCTTATCCTTACCATGGTGAACATCTATTTGTTAACGCATGAGTTTCTTGGAGAACAATGAAAGAACAAAAAATGTATCATTTGCCTAAAAATGTATTCATCATCTAACACTTGTTTGAAGCACCACAGTATCATCGATGCAATCATATGTGATCCAATCCTATTTTGACCAGACTATAATACAATATTGAAAATTCTACATTAGCCTAACTACATTGAAAATCCAGTAATCTGTATCTCGAGTTCAAATGCTAAAGTGAACCACTCATCTCATTTATAAAAACACAGGAACCTGATTAAAGTTCTATACTCAAATATCTCTTTTAGGTTTCTCTCAAAATGATGCTTTTCAATTAGCAATGATAAAAATTCATTAAATAGTGGCTTGTACAATATTTGAATAACTAACTGGAGGAATCAATAATTTCTTAAACATGTTTCAAGTTTAAAGGCACAAGCTTGATTCAACACAGTATATCCCACCAGAATATATTATCATCCACAGCTACATAAGTTCTTTAAAAAGGAGATTTTGGTCATCCTCATCACTTGGGTACCAAGAGTTATGACAATTGATTGTTTTACAGTTGAAATCAAATTCTATGGTGCAAACAAATACATTCATGGTCAACAATTCACAAAAGAGACCAAAAAAGTTTGAGAAGAATTGATCTCTTATCCTATTAATAAAATCCAAGATACAATATAGAGAAATTACAAAGCGTATGAGGCTAGATACTGATCTATTACATTAGAAAGTGTATTCTAGTTTGATGGTTTTTCTTTTTTTGATGATTGGCAGTAGAAGGCGGAAGACTTGCAGGCCCGAGAAGTGAGGTAGCTATAATAAAAATCCCCTAGTGGAAGAGCTAGCATCAAATTGCCTCGAATGCTGCATTCAGAAGAGATTCCAAAACCTATTAATTGGAATGCAGGAAGGGCTTTCAATTTCAGCCCCAACAACTCCAGCACTAGGTTTTGGGAGCTTCGGTGGAGGTCGTTGCCTATTGAAGAGTCGGGCAAACCAGGAGAGCTATCCACCACTTGCTAGGCCATATCGGCGAACCGATGTCCAACTCAGATGGGCCTGATATAATGTAAGACTTCAGGCCTATTTGATGTGAAGCCTTCATGGTAAGATACCATTGGATAACCCCCCGAGAATGGAAAGTAGCTTCATCTTGAATGCCTATTTACATGTAGAATGCCACCAATAAGAGACTAATTTTATCCTTGTGTAAACTCACATTTCTCTGTAGGAGGACAGACTTCTCATATTTATAGAAAGAGTTGGAGGTATTTGAAACGATGGTCTTAATAAGATGAGACGTCCATAAATTCTGCCACTCTAGATTCAGTGAATATAGGGATAGGTTTCCTTCCAAAAATGAGGTGAGTTTTTGATTTTCTACAATTGTCATCAATTGGTGTTACGACTTGTAACTTGCGCCTCTCCAAAGAGCACGAAAGCTCGAGACATGATAGCTACTATGCACTATCATCCTGGCTATGTTGGGAGGCAAGTGTGGAGGCTGATTTGAACGGTCCAATTCTATTCCATCTTTGGATACATTTTTTCCCTCACGACCCAAGTATAAGGGTCCAATTGGCTCAATACCATAGCTACGAAAAGGCTCCATTAAGGGCTGGCCCAATAGATCCAATATGAAAGGATGACTACCGTGTTATTCAGAGCCCTAATCTAGCAATCACATAGCCCTTCAATAAGCATTACTTAGAACTCTGTATCCATTAAGCTTGGCCCCAACCGTATTCCCCTAGCAATCATTGAGTGACAAGAGCCAACTAAGGTTGCCCTTTGCCTGAAAAAACCTTAATAGGTAGGGCCCGACAGAAATCACAAAGCTCATTAGATTGCTTAAGACGAGAATTCTTGATAGTTTGTGCAAAGAATCACCTGCTATGACATGGCGAAAGCTTAGAGAATCTAAACTACTGTCACCTGAGCACACTCGAGTACATTTATGGCTGACATAACTACCTTATACGACAGGCAAGAAATGTCAAATCCTCATAAATAATGATACGGGTCTCAACTCCCCACTTTATTTGGCTATAAATACTCCTCCTTGCACTTGAAAATGGGTCAAACTTTGAACTCTAACTCTTTTGCACTTTAAAGCCTTTCCCGAGCTCCCTTTGACGTAAGCATTGAAAGCCAAGTGGGGGTAAAACCCCTTGAGCTTCTATTTTTTTTTTTTTTTTGTAGATATTCAGGGATGGTATTGGGCTGTCTTTACCAATCCAATCTTCACAGCCCACTTGAATGCCAAATCCGACTAATGAGTAATAATTTTACCCATTTTAGTATAGTGTTATATATATTTTTAGTGTTTTTTTAGTAGGCTTTTAGTATTTTTGGTATTAAAATGGCTCAATTTCATTATTATCCATCAAATAAAGGATTGCACTTATGAGGGCTTAAGGCAGAATTGTTATTTTGAACAAATTAATGCCTGAGTTTATTTGATTTTGCAGGGAAAAGATGATTAAATACAATTTGGATCAATTGAAGCACAAGGATTATGAAAATCAAAGATGATTCAAGTTGAGCTATTTTTATCATTTAAGTTTGGAATTTTCTAGAAAATATTTTCTTCATCAAATTCTGCCAAGTCTATGGTTCACTTATGGAAAAATGTCTCAAGGGAATTATAGGAATAACTAACATTTAAAAGGGAAAAATTGGAAAGAAAGAGCTACTCGTGGGTCATGATTTGCAGGTTGCCACCTGCAGATCGAGGCCATTTGCAATTTTCAGCTAACTTCAAATTGCAGCTTGTTCACACAACTTTTGTAGATAATTCAAACCTCCAACTACATTCTCTCTGCCCTAGAAGATTATTGCAAAGCTCAAGGAAGACTTTTACTATATCTGGAATCAAATTTGATCATTATGTCTCCAACTTGGATAAGGACTTGAGCTAGGATTTATTCTACAAATACATGCCTTTGCAGTTCATAGAAGATATGCTTGGTTTAAGCTTAGTTTATGCTTGAACTATAACATGGGAGGGGAAGCACTTCTTGAAAATACTTAGTTTAGTTTTCTTTCTTAGTTTTGTAGTAGGAAATTTCATCTTTTTGTAGCAAAACTTTGGGAGAAACTTGTATTCAACATGCTTGATGGAATGAAGGAAAAAGATTTGGCGCCATAATTGAGTATTTCTTATCTTATTCTTATTTCATTCATGCATGTTTGTTTACATTCATATATGTGCTAAATATTATCTTTAACAAGTTAGACTAGGTTGATTCCAACTAGGTTTAAGATGAAATTATAATTTGAATTAGTTTATGGCCAACTTTATTCTTGTTTATTCATTTACGTGGTCTTGAACACTTGTTGTTGATTAGCTACTGACTTCAAGTCATCTAGTTGTTATTTGACAAAGAGATTTGCACTTAACAATGGAAAGAGTAAATGGAACTTATGTTAAATCTCATGAAAGTAGTGATTCACATAGGTGGATTAAGGTTTGAAGCCACAATTCATGAGTTTAATGAACTAATGCATGTTAGACTTTATCACGAGAGTAGGAAAGCTCATGTATTAGTAGTCTTCTATTCATAGAGACATCTAGTTTGGAGTAAAAATGGAATTGAATCCTAAACATAGATAACAATCATCATGGCCATAAGTTAAGCTTTCATATTTGATGGATTCTTAAGCCTAGTCAACTTTGTTTAACTAGTTTCTTCATTATTTGTTTACTTGAATTTGATTTTCCTACCATTTTATCACCTCTAAAATTTAATTGTCTAGATAATAAAGCAAGTTAGCAGCTTTGGTAGTTGCTATTTTTTGTTTCCTCATGGGATCGACTCTAATACTCGTCACAGATATAATTGACCCGTGCACTTGTGGAACGAGTATTAGGTTATAAATTTTATTACTTATTTGTGTTGATTTGTGCATGATTTTGATAGTAACCTAAACTCACAACCATCGACCATTATAGTAGGCAATGCTTGGTGGACCAAATGATCATGCTTTATTGTAAGGTTAAAACCTTTGTAGTTTTTTACGTCAGTGTGAGTAGCATATGGCTTTCAAGTGTGAGTATTTTCATCCCTTGTTTGTTTGTATTGATGAAACAAGTATTCGTGATTCTAATTAGGCTTCCACTAATTAGTGCGTCCACTATAGGCAAGGTTTTTGTTAGGCTAATTATTGGTTGTAACAAAATCTACTAATCATCAGTGATTTGTTTCAGTAGATTGCCTCCAATAGGACTTTGTCTAATTAAAATTTACTGAAAATTTTTCTGGAAAAATGGTTTGGATGTCATCTCAATATATTGTTATTTGCTGTATTAAAGCCTTAAAAAACAAGTGAATGCTTTACTTTTAGGTAATTCTAGAATTGAATAGTAATAAGTATTGTGTTTTCATGCACATCTTCTAGGTGGAGCAATGAACCTATTTGAAGTAGCTCAGTTTGTACCAAAGAAGTCTATGTATGAACAAGGATTAAGTTTATTACCTGGAGAAAAAAGATCAAGTTCACTTTTGTGAACAGCTTGATGCACTATCTCCCTTCAACTCTTTGAGCAAAATGCTGCAAAAGAAAAGAAAGAAAAGAAAATCCATACCCCGACCCCATCATCTCCCCTCCATTTTGCAAGTTTGTTATTACGGGTAGTTCCTATAAAGGATCCGACTAATGACGTACACAATACAAGAATTGAACAGCAATAAGTATTGTGTTTTCATGCGCATCTTTACATGTAGTTTATGAGCCCTTTTTTTTATTAAAAATGAAGCAAATATTCAGTTAAACTTCTCATTGCAAGTGTTCATACTAATCAAAATCACTGTGTTCATACTAATCAAATTCATCTCTTTTTCTTTTTTTTTTTTTTGGTTGTCATGCATATGTTATATCCTGACTAATTAATCCATTCAACAAGAAGGATAAGTAATACATTTTTTTTTCAGTTGAGGGGAAATTGGGGGGAGGGATAAAATAATATACAATGTAACGTTATTGCTAAAAAGAGAAAACAAAAGCTTCAGAATAATATTGACGATATTTCTTTTTTTTTTTTTTTTGTTCTTTGAATATTGACGATATTTCATCTCCTCTTAATGGTCATTCTTTCAATTTTTTCTCAAAAGAACATCCGAAAATATTTTACTTTTTTTTCCTAGCTAAATTCGAAAAGTTTGATTATAAATGCATGAGATTAATCAATTAGCTTTAGATTTTTTGTGTTAAAATTTTATTGAAAAAAAATTAGAAATACACTATTAGTATTATTTTGAGTAAGTAATACATATTAGCTCATTCAATTTCCATGATTTACAGTCCATTTGTTGTAGCTAATTCACTTTGCAACTTTTAACGTTAGCTATGCGGGCGCCAATATCATAGGCATAAAGGGATGTAAATAAACTAAGGGGGTGTTTGATTTAGGGGAATCAGGGAAGGAAATGGGTGTTAGTAATAATGACATCTATTGTTGATGTTTGAAATAACTATCATTATCATTCAATTGGAGCAAAAGTTTCTAACTGGAGTCTCTATGATTCTCATTCTCCCTGAAATACTATTCTATCAAATCTGTTAACTATTTTAGGGAAAATGATGCACATTCCATTGCTAAACCAAACATAGTGATTGATGATATTCATAGTGATAGTGATTGAAGAATTACTAATAACGAATGTGCTCATTTAATGTACAGCAAACCAATAGTGAGAATTAAATTTTAATCATTTTATTTATCTTTTCCAGATATTGCTGGTTTAGTAAAATGACTATCAATATGTTATTGAAGAGGAATCGTTAATTGCAGGTTGTTTTTTATCTTGATTCTGAAGGGGGGGTTCGCGCATTCGGTGAATGTACTTTACTTTGTGTGCATTCACCGAATGCGCATCTAATTTTTTTTTTTTTCAAAAAAAAGCACGGCCGCGCAATGAGCGGGCGTACATTTTTTTTTTAGAAAAAAAACCATGGCCGCGCATAACGCGGACATGCAATTTATTTTGGTCCCTAGCAGGCCCCACGCATCGTGCGAGGGCTGCTAAAGAAGCGCTCAAATGCGCATTGGCTGAATGCGCATTTAAGGCTGTCCGCGCAACTGCTTTTTAAAGTGCGCATTTGGCCAATGCGCATTTGTACAAAAGTGGACTCCGCGCATTGCGCGGACATCTGCCTTTTACAAACGAGCAAAATGTGCTGACGAGCCTTCAGCAGTGACCGAACGTGCAGCAATTTTTCAAAAACAAATAAGCACAATTTGCGGTGATTTAAGTATAAATCACCATAAATTTAAAGCATTAGCCGTTTTTTAATTTAAATATAAATTTAGCTTCTCAATTTTGTTATTTATTAAATTTTTATTTAGTTGCTTAATTGTTATTTAGTTGCTTCGTTTGTCTTTTTTATTTTTTATTTGATTAGTTTTTTAATAGAAGGATTTAGTATAACTAGAATACAGGGTGACGGTAAGGTATGGGGTTGGTAATATGTTACCAAATTTTTCTTTTTTATTTATTTTTTTGTTGAGTTTTTAAATAATAAAATGTTATGCTTTTATGATGTATTAGGGGATATGATTAGAGTTTAGGACTTAGGTTATATTATCGTAAATTATATTAGATATATTAAATATTATATATTTTTAGAAAATATATAGGTAAATTACTATGGACTGGGTTAGATACCCGACCTATCCAAACTGATTTTGCAGGTAACCGGAAGGCTAGGTATCCGCAATATGTGGACCGATTTACGGTTCAAAATTTTACCCAACCGCAAGGACCGGTTCAATTCATATTTTTTGTCCGTGGATCAAGTACCCTATCCATGCAAACCCTGTAGGCACCAAATTTTGACACACCATTTATTTTGAAAGATTGGGGGGCAAGTTTATAATTTTTGGGTGAAATTTTAATTTTTCAATAATTTTGGGGGTAAAATAATAATTTTTATCTGTAAATATTTTTCTATTAGCTTCGGGGTTTTAAATTTATATTTTTACTTTTATACAAATTTGTTAATTCTTTTATAATTTTTTCGGATTTAATTGATATTCTTTTTAGATTTTTACCAGCACAAGGACAAAATGATAATTTCACTTCACGAACACCATTTTAGCTCATTTTAGGTCCCAAATTTATTTTTCTAATTGTTTAAGAACGTTTCTAAATTTTTGATATTTTCGGGAACGATTGCTATTTTTTCTATAAATATTGCATTCAATAGGCAACATCGTAATTTTATAATTTAAATTTATTTTTTTTTCAATTTTGAGTCATAAATGCATTTTCTAGGGTTTTAAGCTTATTTTTAATTTTTTATAATATTTTTTTATGTCAATAGATATTTTTGTATGAATTTTTATTGTCTAGAGACAAAATCGTTATTTTATAATATAAATTCTTTTTTGTCAATTAGGATTAGGGTTTAGAACTTAGGATATATTATTGTAAATTGTATTAGATATATTAAATATGATAAAAATTACTTATCAAAAAAATACAATGAAAACCCCAGGCAATTTATGTGGATTTAATTTAAGTTATTTTGAACATAACCCTTTTTTTTTCAAAACCCCAGGCAATTTTTCCAAAGCCCTAGCCATTTTCTTTGTAATCATATGTGTGTTCTCCCAAAACCCTAGCCCCTTTTTTTTAATTTAATTTTTTTTCTTTTTTTTTTTACATGTTAACGTTCAAGGTTTAATTTTTTATTTTTTTATTTTGAGTTTTTAGATATTAAAATGTTACATTTTTATGATGTACTAAGGGATATGGATATGGATTTAGGATTTAGGTTATATTATTGTAAATTATATTCGATATATTGAATATAATAAAAATTAATATATATGGCGAACCCTAATATTAAAAATTAGATAAATTATATATGTTCAAAAAAGTTTGAGTTAATACAAATAATAAACTACTAATGTTCTCTCAATCTGCCATGAGTACTACACCCTGGAGGCCTACGAACTCTATTAGTTCGTCGCAGTTCAACTTGAGTATTATCTTTGACCTGTGAATTAAGGTCAGGAAAATGAACAAGTGATGTCGAGGTGAATGATGTAACGATTGGAATATTGTAAGGTTGACCGAAAGATGGAAAAATAGTAGCTGAACTGGGGGACGGAACAGTAATAGTCGGGGTGAATAGTGACGACTGGATGACCTGGTGCGATGTGCCTTCACCTGGATCGTGCGATGTGCCAGCACCGTGATCGTGCCAATCAGATCCAACAAATGTACTCGGCTGTAGGGGCTCTGGTGATCTAACACGGCGACGACGTCCCCCACCACGCTGATTTCCTCTAGAACGGAGCCTCTGAACTCGTTGGGCATCGCCACGTTCCTCATCATTATGAATTGGCAAGACTGGAGGTTGAAGTGAAAGCCGACTCGACTGTCTAACTAATGCAATGTGGTAGCTGTGAAGTCTCGCACGGTAATCCAAGCTTCCACAGCCGCAGGATGAGCATCCTCTATAGAGTTCAGGGAAATATGATGCAAGCGGGATAGCGCATCAAACTATTACAAATAAAATTAATAGCATCTTATATCTAATATGAATAAAAAAATAAAAGCAACTAATAAATTAAACTATTACTTACAGCGTACTCCGCAACAGAAGTATCACCCTGATAGCCCTCTGAAAGATCGGTAGGACGACGGCTCGGATTTGAAATATATTGTAATGTTCTCTCTTGATACCAACTAATATACTCCGGTAAAGGATATCGAGCATCAACCGTCTACACATTTTGAACGACTGTGTCATATCGTGTCATCCAAATGTCAACATAACGTCGGTGCACAGAAGACCAATCGGTACCGATCGACCTCGGCGACCTATACGATGTAAGTCAGACTGTGTATCCATGAGTAAAGGAAGTGGTATGTACTGCTCCATACCGAACTGTCGCAACACTTTATTAGGCAAATGAACCTCCACAATCTCCCAATATATGAGGTACGTAACTGACCGCCATATATTATGACCGGCAGTGCAATAAGGTGGGAGTTGAAAAAGCGTTGATTTAGAATATGGCTGCCAAATAAACTGCAAATGATGCAAAAAACTAGTTTTTATTACGAAGAACAAAACTACATAAACTAAATAAATTTAAAAATATTATAAAATAAATTGATTTCTTGCGGCCGGAGACTATCTAATTGATCACGAAATATTGACAAGACATGTCGAGAAATCCTATGCAAGTCAAATGTAACATCCCACCGGGATGCATATGGTCCACGATGATCTGTTTCGAGTACTAAATGATCAGGACGGATAGTAGGCAGCCTCTCCCAAACCCATATCTGTAACAGTACTAGTGCACTAGAAATCTCGTGCGATGTGGGTGATGTAGCATCACACATGTTACGATACAGTGTGACTAGAATTGCAGAAACCCTAACTATAATGTCCTGCTGTCTCTAAATTTTGAAGTAATGGTATCAATCGAAACTCTATCTTATTGCCCGTTTTGTTAGACAATAAAAGTCCTCCCAACAACAGCAAATATATATACTCTTGCCCGCTATCTGCAGGTGTCGGTAGGTGCATTATCCGGTAAATATGAATTTAGAGCAGCCTCTAAGCACCGCTTGTTAAGTCACCCTCCTAAAAAGTCACTCTGATCGAGAGTAATACCCAACAAATCCTGACACATATCAACCCATTCGTCGATAGTATGCTGGAGGGATCAACACCGGTAAGAGGCTCACCATCAATCGGAAGGCCCCAAAGAACCTCAACATCCTGTAGTGTAATCGTAGCTTCCCCAACTGGAAAATAAAAAATATGTGTCTCTGGTCGCCAACGCTCAATAAGCGCAGTCTCAAGTGCGTGGTCCACTGTAATATATCCAGACAAAAATACTCCCTCGAATCCAACTAAACGGATATAGTGTAACACACGATCGGGGATAGGTAAGTGCCGCCAAATCTCGCCATCACAACGCCTGACTACTAGTGGTATATCATCAAAACTACCGTCATATACTGTGCGCGCCCTATGTGGAGTCCCAAGATGTATAATATTATGAATGTATGGTCCTTGATAAGGGGCACGAGTATGCTGGGCATCCATAATATACTGCAAAATCCTGAAAAATGTTAAAAAAAATTATGCAATAATTAGATATAATTAAAATTAAATTATACATAAATTATATATAATTAAAAAATAGATTATGCAGAAATTATATATAATGCTTTATTATCCCTTTGTCTTTGTTTTAATTTAAACTCAAATTTCTTTGAAAATCTTAATTTTTTTTGCCATTAAACCATAGCTCGTTTTTTTTTTAATTTAAACTCAAATTTATGTCAAAACCCTAGTTTTTTCCCTAAAATCCTAACTCCTTTTTTTTGTTTTAATTTAAACCCAAACTCATATATAAATTTTATGTAAATCACATTCGCTTAATATTAGTTACACTAAAAATACATGTAAAATTTTTAAGTTACATAATACGAAAATGATCTTAAAATCTATCTTCGACAATTTCTGCTATTATGGCCAGGTTGATGACATTGTCTACACCTTCGTAGCTCATCCGGTTGCCTACGGTCCATTTCATTCCTGATTCATCTGGCCCTAACACGGCCTGGTCGACGGTCAACAAATCGAGTATTGTCAAGACGAAGCTCCCAATTCAGTATCGGATATTCATCGACGTTGGGTAAGGGATTGAATGAATTTGAATACTGTGCAATATGCGTTGTACGTGCATACACAGTGTTAATAAGTTGAGCTGGATCATCCCTTCTCCGTCTACACACAGCCATGGCATGTGAGCAAGGAATTCTATACATTTGTCATTTACCACATGTACAATTTTTCTGATAGTACATAACGGTGTGAGAATTTCTCCCCTTGTTATGCAATCCTCGTCCAGTTTGAATTTCGTATTTGCCTTTCGAAATGTTGTATGTTTGAATCTTATGGCGCATTCCTTTCTGCTCAACTTCCTTTAATTTTTTTCCAAATTCTTGGGGGAAATGACTCCCGATAGTGTGCAGCAAATTCTCGATTCTCGTTGAACATTTTTACAGACCTTTCAAATATCAGCTGCATACATGCCTTGATAGGTATCTTTCTTACACCACGCAAGATGTTATTATAACTTTCTGAAATATTCATGGTGGTAATGCCCCAACAATGATTACCGTCCCGTACAAGACACCATTGATTAAAATCAATGCTTGTCATGTACTGCCAGGCTGGCTCAGAGTGATTCCTTAATTTTACTAATGACTTTTTCCACTTGTGTGGACTGTATGGTACATCCAATTGCCCATACTAAATCTTTTAAATTTTTGCCTTCGAAATCAGACAAGTATATTATTGCGGACATGACGAAGACATAACCTGTGATACGTATACAACTCGTGTAAATACTCCGCATTCTTAATGGCATTGAGTATGCCATTGTGTCTGTCCGATATAAGACAAATTGGATGTCGACCCTGTACAACATATTGGTACAATTGCTGCAGAAACCAAGACCAACTAGCATGCATTTCCTCATCCACAATTACGTACGCAAGGGGCAATATGTGGTTGTTGGCATTAACTGTCACCGCAACAAGTAATTTTCTCTTGTATTCACCGCGCAAATGAGTGCCATCCATACTCACCACTAGCCTGCATGTGCAGAATGCATCAATTGAAGATCCAAAAGCCCAGAACACATATTTAAAAACCTTAACATTTTCTGAATTGCACGGATGGTGAAAAATTGTACCACGGTACCAGGATTTGATTGAACCTAACGCCTCAACATATCTAGGCAATTCCGCAAAATTTGATTTCCAATTACCATAAATAATCTGAATAGCTTTTCGTCGACCGTACCTGTAGACACCAAATTTTGACACACATTTTATAAAAATATGCGTATTACTTTATTTAGGGGTTATTATGATTTTCAGGGGCTAATTATAATTTTTGTGTATATTACGTCTAATTTGTCGTGTCAGGGGCAAAATGGTAATTTCACCATGTAAATATTAGTTTATTTTATTTTATTTCTTAAATACATTGATTTTACTATTTTTATCATTATTTATGATTTTAATGATTTTTAGGAGTCATTCATCATTTATTTAAAATTTTAGTATTTTTTAATTTAATGGCACGTTTCCCAATGCATTCTTTTTATGAGAATTTTTCAAGTGAATTTATTTATGCATAGCTCATATATTCATGAATTTTCCGTATAAATTTCATGATTTTTAAAAAATTTTAATATTTATTTTAATACTTTATTGTTATTATTGGTTATTATTATTTTTCTATTAATCGCACATTTTAATGATATTTTAATTTTTAAATTTTTGCAGTAAATTTTTATTTACTCATTTTTATAACTCTAAAATTTTAGTATTTTATTTTATTTTTTTTTTTCTTTTTTCTTATTAATTTTAGGAAATACAAATATCTTTTATTTTTTTATTTATTTCATTTTTCTCCTTTTCTTTCTCCTTTATTTCCATTACAAATTTCTTCTTAAAAAAAAAAAAAAAGAGAAAGAGCAGGCTGCGTTTGTAGCTGCTGCTACTGTAGCAGCATGGGAGCTGCCATCAGAGCAGCCCCATGCCATCATCACAATTCTCTCCAACTCCCCTGCATTTCAGCAGATTTGAGGGGATTTGGAGAGATTAATCATCTTCCTCACCATTCACACACCACACTCACATACTCACACCTGCAATTCACTCCCCTGCAGAACACACACATCACAGACTTGCATTTTCTTTCCCCTCCCTCTCTTCATCCGAACACACACACATCACACACACCTGTAGTTCTCCCCTTTCCCCTGCGCATCACAGAACACATACATCACACACACTACATTTTCTTCCCCCTCTCACGCCTCACATACAGGCACATAAACACTATACACACCTGCAATTCACTCCCCTGCAGACAAGCACACACAAAACACTGCAGAACACACACAAAACACACACCTACACCTCATCTCCCCTGCAGAAACACACACAACCAAACACACACTTGCATTCTTCAAAACTCACAGATTGAACACACCTGCATCTTCACCACACAGACCCACAAAACACACACCTGCAATCACACACAAGCCTCACTACACAGAACTCAACAAATAGACACACACAGACACACAATTCGCACATACAGACACACACAGACACACAATTCGCACACACAGACACACACAATTCACTCACAACTCACATACGCACACAACACAGCACACACACCAGTCACACACAAAAATTTACTCCCTTCCCCTGCAATTCACAACACACCACACTCAAACACACACAAAACAGACACCTGCATTCACTCACAACTCACACAGACACACAATTCACCACACAGAAGCACACACATACACCTGCAAAACATATACGCACACACCTGCAAAGATTCGAAAAAAAAAAAAAAAACGACAACAACAACAACGACGACGACAACAGCAACAGCAACACCATCAACTAGCAACTACCGCCACAGCACTGCCAACCTCCATTGCCTCCGCTCTCACCTCTGGCAAAACCAGGTATACCCCAGCTCCCTTTGTTCATTAAATGCTTATTTTTTTTTCTTTTTTTTTTGTTTGGTTTGTTAGCTAATCGAACAAAGAGATGACGGATTTGATTTTTCTGTTAGTAATTAGAGATGTGGTGATCCAAATTTGGAATTTAGAATTGAGGGTTAAGAGAAAAATTCTTCCCGAATTTTCGGTCGAGAGAAGAAATTACAAAGAGAGAGAGAGCCGACCGAGAGAGATAGACTGAGAGAGACCGATCGAGAGAGATAGACTGAGAGAGAGAGACACAGAGAGATAGAGGGGAATCGGACAGGATCGGGAGGAAGAAGGGCCAGGGGGGAAGAAGAACAGAATCGGGAAAGGAAGAAGAGAGAAAAGGAGAAAAGAAAAGAGAGAAAAAGAAAAAAAAAAGAAAGAAAAAAAAAAGAAGAGAAAACTGAAACCGGTAAAAAAAAAAAAAATTGTTTAGTGAAACTACTGTCGTTTTGACGTAGTTTCACTCAAAACTACGTCGTTTTGATTAGTTAATTTTTTTAATTTATTTTAATTAATTATAGGTAATTATTTTATAGTCCTTATGCTTTCATTAATGCTACTGTGGCCCATAAATTTTCTGATTTGTGCATTTAAGTTTCTATTTTTTATAGATTGACCCCCATAATTTTATTTTCTTTGCAATTAGGTCCCAATTAATTGCATTTAGGTCCCTCAAGTTGTAGATAATTATAATTTTGCCCCTATATTTTTTAATTTTCTATTTTGACCCCTACATTTCTCGATAATTACATTTTGACCCCTCTATTTTTCTAAAATTGCATTTTTACCCCTGATATTTATGGAAATTGCAATTTTTACCTCCCAAGCTTGCTGTTATTGTGTTTTAGGCTTTAAATGTCGCTGGAATTCTGTTTTAGTCCTTGAATGTGGCTGGAATTTGCAATTTGGTCCCTCACATTGCTGGAATTTTTGCATTTTTGTCCCCAAACTTGCTGGAATTTTATTTTTGGCCCTTTATTGTTGCTGGAATTTACATTTTTGTCCTTTATGTTGCTGGAATTTGTTTTAAGATCTCCATTAATTGTTAGAATTATATTTTAGCCTTTATTTGTTGCTGGAATTTGTATTTTTATACTTGTAGTTGCTGGAATTTTTATTTTGGCCCTTTATTGTTGCTGGAATTTACATTTTTGTCCTTTATGTTGCTGGAATTTGTTTTAAGATCTCCATTAATTGTTAGAATTATATTTTAGCCTTTATTTGTTGCTGGAATTTGTATTTTTATACTTGTAGTTGCTGGAATTTTTATTTTGGCCCTTTTATATAGCTGAAAATTATAATTTGACCCTAGACATTGCTGTAAATTAGGTATTGTTTAATGACTTTGCTGAAATTATATTCTTGGATTTAAGTATTGCTGGAATTTTTATTTTTGGGCATTATACTTGCTGAAAATTATATTTTGACCTTTAAATTCATTGTAAATTATATCATTATTTTAACCATGGTTTGAAATAATTTTACCCTTTAGCTTGTTATAAATTACATTTTATTTAGAATGTAGTCTAAATTTCCGTTTTTATCCAAATCTTTTAATATTTTTTTATTAAAATTAGTTATGTCTTCAAAACTTTAAATTATTTCTTTTCACATTTTCTTTATTTATTTAAAAAAAATTTTACAATTAATGTTCTAAAATTGGGTATTGTTAGTCTAATTAATGTTCAAATTAATTTTCTTTATTTCTCTTTTAGTTATTTTAATAATTCTTATTTTGGTTTTTTTTAAAAGTTTAAGTATGTATTATTGTATTTTATCTTATATTATCATTATTTCTTTATTTTCGTTGTTTTGTTTTCTATTTAAACAATTTTCATTTTTTTTAAATAATTAATTATTATTATCATTATTTTCTTTCCTTTATTTTTGTTGTTTGAATTATTTTAGTATGTTCATAGTGCTTGGTATGAAATTATTTAATTAATTGATTTATTTATTAAATAGTGGTATTTTTGACATGTTTGTTCATGTTAGTAGCAATTTGTACCGAGTTTACGAACGGGAGGTACCTCGACTACCCTTTTAATTTCTTTTTATGTGCTCCTACGTGCTCCTATGTGTTTTTCTATGTATTTTCATGTATCTTTGTGCTTATAATTTTATCCATGTGTGAATGTTTATTTATTTATTTATGCCATGTTGTTTATTTGAATTTAATTTTGATTATTCAAAGAAATGTAATAGATAGGTAATATTCTATTTAGCAAAATTGTGTATTTAGATAGTTAATGTAATAGATAGTTCATATGTTATCTATTTAATAAAAATCTTATGTATTTTAGATAGAAAATGTAATAGATAGGCTAGATAGGTTACCCTTTTTATTTTTAGATTATAATTAGGCTTCTCCGGTGTAATAGTTAGGGCTTTGCGTGCTATGTGTGCTATGTGCTTATGTGTTTTATCCGCTTTCTTTAGGATTTTGCATCTAGAATATCATGTTTATGTGTTATGTGCTCCTATGTGCTATTATTTGCTTTTATGTGATTATTGCTTTAATACATGCTTTATTTATTTACTTGCTTTAATTATATATGTGTATCGTCGCCACACTAGTCCAACGCTAGTTGTGGTTAATTTCGACTTTCTTCGCTAGTCCAACGCTAGCGGAGAATTTTTAGAAAGTAGGCTAGTCCAATGCTAAGCCTTTAGGTCATTTTAGCATTAGGATCATTTTTTGTGTGCATCTCATGACCATTACACACGCTTTTTTTTTTCTCTTTTTTAGGCCTTTTTCATTTTTGTATAATTTTTATATATATGTTATCACTTACTATCTATTTTTTTAACAAATGTTTAGTACATAACATTTAGATTCCACCACACATAGAATCTTAGGTCATTTGCGTGATTTTGACTAAGAAATAGTCATCTACTCACGTGGGAAGCGATGGCGTACATGTCGTTCCCCCCTCCGTGAGTAGGAACAGTTAGTCACGAGTCATTCGTCCCCCGCACCCGTTATGTTGCATCCCTACTTTCTTTGTTCACTTATTATCTATACTACTATTTTTCTTTTCTTTTTGCATTCCATTTTTGTACCTATACTCGTGACTCCGTCGAGGTCTACATTCGGGTTTCGCAATTAATGCGATAATTCCGACTAAACCTCAATGGAACATTTGGTCCCTTAACGATATTCATTTTTAGGATTAGATTTGCATTCATATAGTTGCATCCAAATGCGATAAAATCTTAGGGTTATATTAGGAAAATTTAGACTAAACCTCGCAACTAGTTTCGGCTAGGTTGAAAGGGTGCCTTAGGCGCGAGCCTTTGCCTTCCCTTTCTTCAACTGTGACTCCCGAACCTTTTTCTCTTGTTTTTTCAAAGACCTGGAGTCGTCTAAAAGGGTTTTCTTGTTTTTCCTTATTTTTTCCAAAAACCATTTCTTTAAATAAAGCATTTTGATTTTCTTACCTTTTATAAAATATTTTCGGGTGACTTGGTACACCAAAACTCAATACCAAGTGGCGACTCCTTCTTTACTAAAAAAACCCTTTTTAGACTCTATTTTCGGGCCCAAAAACCGTCGCATTTCCAAAAGTCCCATTTTAGGCCCTTTTTCTTTATTTTAAAAAAATAAAGCGTTTATTTGTCGCGTTTTTATCAAATCATCCTTTACAAAGCATTTTCTAAAAAATCGTTTTTTACAAAATTTACACGCTTTTCTTTTTTCCAAAATAAACACAACCTCTTTTTTTAAATAACCATAAAATCACATTTAATTCTCCCTTTTCCTTTTTCCGACACATCTATCAACATTATTTATCATTTTTATTTTTTTCTTTCGAAAAATGGGGCGCGACAGCTGGCGACTCCACTAGGGATCACTAGTGAGTCCGAGCATTAGATTTAGTCACTTATTCCTTTTCTAACCCTTTTATTTCATTGCATTTGGATGCTTAGGATTGCATTTTTATTTTCTATGTTTTTAGGTTTTTTCTTTTTGCATCCCGCACACTTCCCGTCTCTCGGCTACTTGTGTGATGTGTGTATGATTTATTTACTTGTTACTGCTTTGTTCGACCGCGCCTGCATTTGGGGAAGAGGTCAATTACCCTTAGAGCCTACGCTTTATCATTCCTTCCTCTCATAAGGAGCACCATCATACGTGCATACGATTGTTTTATCCCTTTTTCTTTTTTGGTGGTTGCCACCCACCCATCCCTTTAGGACTAGGATCGATCTGCCTAGACATGCGGCCATCGCATTCATGCATGTAGCGATGTCTAGGGGATCACTCGAACCACCGACCTGAGATTTTTGGAATTGACGGATTTATTTGGATCCCTCGGTCTGAAGGTTCGGGAACCGAAACCTTTTCGAGTCTAGTTGCATTAGTGAGCCCAACCTCATGTAAAATAACCTAGGGTAGTGTCAGCCTTACCCTGTCAGGCACACTAAGGCACGAGAGGAGGGAACCAACCTCATTTGTTTTCCTTGTTATCTATGTGTATTATTTGTTTTTGCCAATGTGTTATGTGATATTTGTTGAATAAACTAACGCAATTTCTTTTCTTTTTAATTGCATTCACAACCATAGAATAAAGAGCCCTGGCATGGTGCTCTCGTAGGAAACCAATCCATTATCAGCACGTTTAAATTTTGTCTTTAATTTCTTCAAGAAAGGTGGAAATGAAATTTTCATAAAAATTTTATAAATTACATTTTTTGTTGTAAATAAAGTACCCCAAGGGTCCAATCATTGTAATTTTTGTAAAATTTTGAAAAATTTGATATTTTAACTTGTATATTTAGAATAAGAATTTTATTTTTTAAACCCTTTTCAAATTTACCCATTCATGTTATACTTGTCAGTTTTATCCGAACTAAATTTTCTTAGAGTCAATAAATGCATCCAAGTGGTCAAAATTTTGCACAGCTTGCATTTACCCATTTTTCAAAGAATTAATATGCCATTTTTACGTATCCCCCACCCTCCCATCCCACGTGATACAAAAGGAGGCTTTAACACATAATTAATTTTATTTTAATAAATTGGCATTTTGACCTGTATATTTCTAGATAAAGTCACGATTTTTTACCTTCTTTCAATGTTGTGTTACACAATTTCCTGTGGCTCTATTTTTCAAACAAATGGATTTGGAGTCAATAATTTCTTTTGTATAGTTCATGATCCATCTTTCTCAAAGAAATTTCACATCATTTTCTCAAATTTGATATTTTTGCCTATTTTAACTTGCTTTAATAAACTGGCATCATGAATAAACCCTAGAGGGAATGCCATTTCGGGAATCCCATGATAGAAAAAGCCGCCTTTTGTCTTGGGTACGTAACCCTAAAAGACATGCACGTTTATATTTTTGGTAAATCCTGGCGGGTGAGACCCCTAGGTAAGGTAATACGAGCAGAATGAAGGTATCTCTTCCAGGACAAATCTAGCTTATCTACGAGTAGAAAAGGGGGGTCTCACCCTAAATGATTGCATTTCATGCTAGGCCTCCCCTAAGACATGCATCTGAATCATTTATATACTTACTAATTTTAGTCTTTTTCTTTTTCTTTGCGATGATAAAATTGACAGTGACAATGACAATGGGGTGACTAAACCTTTCTTTTTTCTGGTGTACATGTCAGGTATTTGTAAAACATAGTTTCTTTTCACCGAAGCCCCATTCGTACACGGTCCCGTACCAGACAGCTACATATAAACATGAGTGCTCCCACTGAATCATTTGAGGGACCTGCCGGGAATCAGTCTTCAGAGTTAACAGCGTTGAGGGCTCAGATGGACGAAATGTTGGCCAAGATGAATAATATGACTCATGAAGTGTCTTCCCATAGTCAGATCATTGCCCACTTCATCAGTAACATGAATAATAACGGTTCTACTTCTGCTGCACCGGTCATTCGAGAACCTCCACAATCCCAATCTGATGTGAGTGGAAATACCCCGGATGTGAATAACAATGTCTCAGCTATTCCAGTACAAACCCCACTCCTCAATACCCAAAATACTCAAATGCCTCCTCCACCCCCAAACACTCAAAACCCTCAAATGACTGTTCCAATCCCACCCAGTCCTAGACACACCCAAAATACTCTGAACCAACCACAATACCCACAACAAGCCAGCCATTTCACTCTAAACACTCAACCACCACTGAACCTCAACACACATCAGTTTGTGCTAGACCCGGGGTATCAAGTAGGAGTGGATGTGGAGCCGTATAACAGGGATGAGAATCCAGGCACGACGAAAAAGGCCCTGTTGCGAAGATTGGAGAGATTCGATGATTTCATCAAAGAAAGCCAGGGATTGGATCGATACGGCGGTTTGAGTTACGATGATTTCTGTATGTTCCCTGATACTCAACTGCCTCCAAAGTTCAAAGTGCCAAATTTTCTAAATACAACGGTGCTGGCGACCCCGTAGTGCACCTTAAGATGTTCTGCAACAAGTTGGGCAAGCCGACCGGGGATGAGAAATTGCCGATGAGGCTATTTGGAGAGAGTTTGGAAAAGGATGCATTAGAATGGTATTTGAAGTTGGATTTTTCAAAGATCCGAAACTGGACCGACCTCTCCCGAGCATTTATCAAACAGTATGAGTTTAACTGTGATTTGGTGCCGGATAGATTCTCACTGGTAGAATTGAAAAAAAAGCCCTCAGAAAGTTATGTAGCTTATGGGCAGCGTTGGCGGAGTGTGGCAGCTAAAGTAAATCCGCCAATTGATGAGAACGAAATGGTAAAATTATTTATCGATGCCCAAGACCCGCCTTACTACCAGGCCATCGTAGGCTCAATTGGAAAGACTTTCGCCCAGGTTATTGAGCAAGCAGAAGCTATTGAGAGAGGGGTGAAGAATGGAAAGGTAGTAGACATGGCTGCTGTGAAGTTGCAAGTTGAATCGTTGCAAAATGGCAATAATCTGAAGAAAGCAGTTGGGAAAAAACCTGAAAAAAGAGAAGAAGAAATATCTTTCGTGATAAATCAAGGCCCAAATTTTAACCCCAGGTTCCAAAACAAGCCAAATTACCATTCTCAATACCCACGATTCCCTCATTTGGCACATCCCTCACCCGCTTACCCCCAGTGCCCTCAACCTGTTTTCAATACCCAAGCCCAACCAGTAAATACCCAACCATTTTATCCAAACACACAACCCATGTTTCAAAACCCTCGACCCACACAAAATAATTTTCGCCCTACCCATGCAAAACCGCTCAAGACCCATTTACCCTAACAACTATACCCCGCCCAATCAGCTTCCAAATACAGCCGGTCCAGCCAATCCTCCACAAAGACGGCCTAGGGCTTTCACTCCCCTTGGTCGCCCTTTAGACCAGATATATGACCAATTGAGAGTAGCGGGCAAAATTGGCACCATACCTCAGAAAACTTTTCCTAACGGGTTACCCCATGACTATGATCATCAAGCCATCTGTGCTTACCATTTGGGAAGTCGTGGGCACCCCACAGCTAACTGTTGAGCTTTGAAGCACAAAATCCAGGATATGATTAACGATGGAGAGATAGTATTCAGAAGAGGGAGAGGGCAGGCCCTAAATGTGGATAACAATCTTTTGCCTCAGCACGGGTCTACTGTTGGAATGATTACTTCAGATGAAATACTTGGTGACCCTTCTGAAATGATAGTTGCGATTGAAGAAACAGTGGGTGCTACTGATGGAGATGACAGGCGAGCTAGAATGATGATGTCGAGAAAGGAATTCATGACTCAGCACATGGATGACATTGTCACTGGAAAGTTGGCATCACCTGTAATCCAACCAAAAGAGCCGGTTATGTTAAAAGAAACCTTGTCTGCTGCCAACTCATCAGCCCAGCCATTTATCCTAGATGTTGTGCCATTTGAGTTAGAGGTTCCAGAACCAGAAATCGTTGATGTGCCTGAACAAATGCTCGTTGAGGATTTGCAGAGGGTTCCATGGAATTACGAAAGATTCTGAATTGAATAATGATGTCTCCGCAATTCTGAGATCGGAGAGAGTGATGGTAGAATCAGAGATTGTTGTACCAGCAAAAGGAAAAGAGAGCACACTACCCCCTAAACAGCCAGTTGATGAGAAGGAAGCGGAAGAATTCTTGAAAATTTTGAAAAAGAGTGAGTACAAAGTGGTGGAACAGTTGAGCCGCATGCCAGCACAAATTTCAATTCTAAATCTTTTGTTGACATCTGAGCTGCATCGAGAGGCTCTTTTAAAAGTTTTGAATGAGTCTCATGTTCCCACGGACATTCCCACGGAGAAGCTAGCCGGGATAGTAGGGAATGTTTTGGCGTCTAATCAGATCGCCTTTTCTGAAGATGAATTGACTCCTGAAGAGAAGGGGCATAACAAGGCTCTATACATTTCTGTGAGGTGCAATGGAAGATACTTGCCTAGAGTTTTGATTGACAACGGATCTGCACTGAATATCTGCCCATGGAACACTCTACAAAAGCTAGGATATTCACGGTCACAAGTTCGCCAATCACTGACCGTTGTTAGAGGGTTCGATGGCTCAAGGAAGGAGACTATAGGAGAGGTTGATTTAGTGCTCGATATGGGTCCAGCTCAATATCAGGTTACCTGCCAGGTCATGGATTTTTCCGGTATATACAATGTTTTGTTAGGGCGGCCGTGGATTCATTCTTCCGGATTAGTACCGTCATCTCTGCATCAAATGGTAAAATTCATTATGGACGATAGACTGATTACTATTTTTGCTGAAGATGATTGCACTATGGTGGTGAATCGGGGGCCTGCTGAAAAGGCAAAGGACGAGCCATCACTTGATCGGGGATTTCGTGCTTCAGATATTGTATCTGTCAACTGGATTCCGGAAGGAAAGCCACCTGTGGAGCCCTTATTGCCTAATGCGAGTATCATGATAGCTAAGGAATTGATCAGGGCAGACTACCAGCCAGGAAAGGATATTGGAAAGATGCTGCAGGGAATTACGAAACCTATTCAACTAAGGGAACAGAAAAATACCTTGGGGCTTGGTTTTCACCCAACAGGTAAGGATTTGAAGGAGATGAAGGAGAGAAAGAGGGCTGAAAAGGAAGGAAGGCAGGTCTCACTCTATGTTCCTCCATTGTATCACAGTTTTTCAAGGGCATCCAAGGTTGTTATTTCTGAAATATGCGATGGGGATTCTGATATTGAAGAAGAGATGAGCCGTCTTTTTATTGAAATGACTGGTACAGAAGAATCGTCTGATGCTACTGACTTTGAGGAAATCGAGAAAGAGTCATTGAACAATTGAACATCTGATTATCTCCCTGTTCGGAGGGAGTTTCGATAAATTTAGAATTGTCTTTTGTTCAAAATTCATTTCTAGATGGAGCCCTGAAATGAATTACTTTCTCAAAGTTTTTTTTAGTGTTAGACTCTGACTTTATCGCATTAGCTTTTGAAAGAAACTATTCTCAATTTCTTTTGTTATATCGAGAAAGTTTTTTTGTCTAAAATATTGAAATGTTATTTATCCTTTCTCAAAGGCTAATGCTAACTTATGATTGTAAACATCTTCTTTTGAAAATGCAAGTTTTCATTCAAAAGTTGTCTATTTGTGTTTATTTATTTATGTTTGCATATTTTGTTTCATTTTCAGATGGCCGAAAATAACTGTCTATGATTTTTTGGATGTCACTTTGTTTGAAACTGACAAGTTCAACTTCGATATCTCTCTAAATTCAGAAATAATGCAAACCGTTAATGAGAGTGAGAGCGATATCGAAGAAGATTATGACTCTGTATTTAAGAATCTGGAACAATACGAAGAAAAATCCAAACCTAACTTGGAAGAAACAGAAACTATCAATATTGGCACTGAGACAGAAGTTAAAGAAGTTAAAATCAGTGTTCATTTGAACAAGAGCCAAAGAAAAGAGATGATTGAATTTTTGATACTGTTTCAGGATGTGTTCGCATGGTCCTATGATGATATGCCTGGGGTCTCCACAGATATAGTAGTTCATAGATTGCCCACAGATCCAAACTTTCCTCAAGTGAAACAGAAACCTCGCAAATTCAAACCTGAAATGAGCCTCAAAATCAAAGAGCAGATAGTCAAGCAATTCAATGCCCAAATCATCATTGTGTCTCACTATCCCATTTGGCTATCAAATATGGTTCCGGTTCCCAAAAAGTATGGTGAAGTGCGAGTATGTGTAGATTATCGAGATTTAAACAAAGCCAGTCCAAAGGATGACTTTCCTTTGCCTAACATTCACATCCTGTTGGACAATACTGTTGGGCATGAAATGGATTCATTTATTGATTGTTTCGCTGGATATCATCAACTTTTGGTCGCAGAGGAAGATCGAGAAAAGACGGCATTCATGACTCCGTGGGGGATATTCTATTACAGAGTTATGCCCTTTGGATTGAAAAATGCCGGAGCCACCTATCAAAGGACTATGACTACACTGTTTCATGACATGATACACAAAGAGATAGAAGTTTACGTGGATGACATTATAGTCAAGTCCAAAAGAGCAGAGGACCATTTGGGAGATTTGAGAAAGCTGTTTGAAAGATTAAGGAGGTATAATCTGAAACTGAATCCTGCAAAATGTGCTTTCGGGTCTCCTGCTGGCAAGTTACTAGGTTTCATTGTTAGTAAGAAGGGTATTGAAGTAGATCCTGCCAAGATAAAGGCCATACGAGAAATGCCAGTACCAAAGACGCAGAAAGATGTGAAGAGTTTTCTGGGGAAGCTTAATTTCATTGGCAGATTTATTGCTCAGTTGACTCTCACTTGTGAACCCTTGTTCAAGTTGTTAAGAAAAAATACCCCAATGAAGTGGAATGGAGATTGTCAGCGGGCTTTTGACAAAATCAAAAATTATCTGTTGAATCCTCCTGTGTTAGTACCGCCGAAATCAGGTCGGCCACTTTTCATGTACCTCTCAGTGTTGGATGGAGCCATGGGTTGTGTTCTCGGTCAACATGATGATTCAGGCAAAAAGGAACAGGCAATCTATTATCTGAGCAAGAAATTTACGGTCTATGAGGCGAATTATTCATTCTTGGAAAGATTGTGTTGTGCATTGGCTTGAACTGCTCAAAAATTGAGACATTATCTCCTTGATCATACCACCTATCTCATATCTCGATCTGATCCGTTGAGGTATTTGCTTGAGAAACCAATGCCTACTGGACGCATGGCTAAGTAGCAAATGATTATCAGTGAATTTGATATTGTGTTCACAACTCAAAAGGCAGTCAAGGGCCAAGTAATTGCCGATCACTTGGCAGAGAACCCTTTGCAAGATGATTACGAGCCATTGAATACTTATTTCCCTGATGAAGAAATTTTGTTTGTGGGGACAGCTGAGGATATTAATGAGGAATCTTCAGGATGGAGATTGTTCTTTGATGGTGCTTCAAACTCTTTTGAAGCTGGAATTGGGGCAGTCCTAGTGTCACCCGAAGGAAAACATTACCCCGCTACTGCCAAACTGAAATTTGCCTACACTAACAACATGGCGGAGTACGAAGCTTGCATTCTTGGTTTGAAGATGGCGTTGGATATGGATATCGAGGATTTGACAGCATTCAGTGATTCTGATTTACTAGTCCACCAAACATTGGGAAAATGGATGACTCGGGATTCTAAAATAATTCCATATCATTGTTGTTTGCTTACTTTGGCTCGACAGTTCAGAATTTTGGAATTCATGCATATCGCGCGTATCTGAAATGTCTTTGCAGATGCTTTGGCAACTTTGTCTTCCATGATCTCTCATCCTGATGGTACTATAATTGAACCCATTCTCATTAAGATTCAAGAGGAACCAGCGCACTGTCTGCGCATTGAACAAGAAGCTGACGGCTTTCCTTGGTTTCATGATCTGAAAGAATATTTGAAAAATAGATTTTATCCTCCGGGTGCCAATACTGCGGCTAAGAATTTTCTTCGAAGGATGTCTATGAGATTTTTTCTGAACGGAGAAGTCCTGTATAAAAGGTCAAGTGATTTGGGTTTGTTGAGATGCGTTGACGAGAAGGAAGCTGAATATTTGATGAAGGAGATCCACAGTGGCGTATGTGGGCCGCATATGAACGGGCACTTATTGGCAAAGAAAATCATGAGGACGGGATATTTCTGGCTTACCATGGAGCATGACTGTGTTGAGTTCGTCAGAAAATGTGTTAAATGTCAATTACATGGCGATGTGATACACGCACCTCCTTCGGAGCTCCACAGTATGACTGCTCCTTGGCCTTGTTCAATGTGGGGAATGGATGTGATTGGAACTATCGATCCTCATGCTTCGAATGGTCATCGATTTATCCTGGTGGCGATAGAGTACTTTACTAAATGGGTCGAAGCCGAGTCTTACAGGCACGTGACTAAGAAAGTGGTAGCTGATTTTCTGAGAAATCACATTATCTGTCGTTTTGGGATACCAGAGACATTGATTACGGATAACGTGAAGAATCTCAACAATGACGTGGTAGATGGGTTGTGTGAGCAGTTCAAGATCAAGCATCGAAACTCTGCCATTTATAGACCTCAGATGAATGGAGCTGTAGAGGCTGCCAATAAGAATTTGAAGAAGATCATCCGGAAGATGACGGACACGCATCGAGATTGGCATGAGAAGTTGCCTTATGCATTGTTGGCATACAGAACTGCTATAAGAACTTCTACTGGGGCGACCCCATATTCCCTTATGTACGGGATGGAAGCAGTATTGCCAGCGAAAGTTGAGATTCCTTCTCTGCGTATATTGATGGAAGCTCAATTAGAGGAAGCTGAATGGGTCAAGGAACGTCATGAGCAGTTGGCATTGATTGATGAAAAGCGATTGAATGCTATTTGCCATGGGCAGTGTTACCAAAGGCGAATGACCCGTGCCTATCAGAAGAAGGTCAAACCCCGTCAATTTGAAATAGGAGACAAAGTTCTGAAGCGAATTCTTCCAATCCAGGAGGAGGCAAAAGGAAAATTCGCTCCAAATTGGCAAGGTCCATTCATTGTCAAGAAAGTTTTATCAGGAGGGGGCCTTGTCCTGGCCGAAATGGATGGTCAGGTCTTTCCCCAAATCATTAATTCAGACATGGTAAAAAGGTTCTATATTTGATTTCGTAAATTATCTTTCAAATAATTTTTATTGCAAGAAGAAGATGGGCTAAAGGCGGGCCTTCTTTTTTTTCCATAAAACAATTCTTTACCCTCGTTCTCCCCTTTGAGCTTTCAGAATTTATAATTTCGTTTGGCAACCCACTTGAAGGTCGCATCCCACACCCAGATAACTTTTTGCACTAAATTTATCCCACATTTGAAGCAAATTCTTTGTCTTGATTTTTATCCCATACTGGGGCAAAAAAAAAAAAAACTGAGGCAAATCTTGTTTGGGAAAGGGAAGGAGAGCCCCAAAAGCGAATGACAATGTTAGAATAGAGTTTCTTAAGGAAAAACAATTGGTCAATATTAGGATAAAACTTTTGCAAGTGCGACCTCAAGACAAATCAGCTCCCTCCCAAAGTCTGCTTTCCAACCTTAACATTTTTGACACCTCACCTGACCTCATTACAAAAGCCGAGAATGTTACCGACCTCCATCTTTATCTTGCAATAATTTTTAGAACGGAAATTTGCAAATCAAAATGGCATATGATGTTAATATATCTATCCTGAATCATCAAAGGGAAGATTGTCTTACTGATGCCAAATTTTTGAATAACTAGCCTGTTTTAATGGTAAGGGGAAGGATTGCCTAGAACTTGAATGTTGTTTGTTCTCATCATACTCCACAAAGGCGAAAACCCGAAAGGGCGCCTCCAAAAAAAAAACAAAAAAAAGGAAACAAACAAAAACAAAAAAAAAGAAAAAAAAAAGAAGAAAGAAAAGAAAAAAAAACACAAAAAAGGGGGTGGGGGACACCACAGTGAAAACCCGAAAAGGCGCTGTGGTTGGGAGTTGCAGTTAAAGGCTAGCAGGCGAAGAAGTCAGGGTACAGGCATTGGATTTGAGTTTGTTGAAAGCTGGTAACTATAGTTACTTGAGATTTTTCTTCGGCATTGATCGTCTGGTGACTTTCAGAGTTCGAACAAGACGACATCTAAAGGATCGTAATGGCAGTTGTTTCAGGGCTGTTCCCTGAAAATTCATTTCTCCAACCAAGCGTAACGGTTTCTATTTAGTATCTATTTATTTATTTTCTGTAGTTAAAAAATTTTTGCATGTCCTTTATTTATTAAAAAAAAAAAAGTTCATACATTACTGCATTTGAAATATTTTAACAAATTCATGTTTTGAAATTTTGACGTTTGATTTATGGAATAAAAGACAAGGGCAATCCTAAAGTTATCAAAAATCAGAAGTATACACCGATTGAGCAATTATTCGAGGCACTGGAGCTAAGCCGCGAATCAGAATTTATTGAATGCGGAGAACTTGCGAGACATGAAAGCAAGAAGTCGTATCAAAGATTCAAAAGGGCAATACTCATGTTTATATGTACCAGTTGAGTGAAGGGATTGTTAGGTGGTGGCATCGTTTTTTTGACAATTATATCTGCTTTCTCTATTTTGCAGATGAAGTTACATCACCGTCATTGAGGGTCATTATTGAAAATTTAAACTGGGGCAAATTTTTTGAAAAAAAATTTGATTTTTCATTGATTATGATGCTTTGAGTTTAAAGCAAAATATTGCGAAAGATTGATTACACTGGGGCAAATTTTTTTAGAAAAATTTGATTTTCGAAGTTGATTATGATGTTTGAGCTTAAGACAAAATTAATTTACATTGGAACAAGTTCAAAAGAAGACAATGAATTGATTTCATTTGATTTATATTGAGACAAATTTCTCTAAAAAAAAAAAGAAAAAGGACAAAAAGATTGATTGCAAGTGAATTTTCGTGTCACACAAATCTCAAATTTGAAAACATGATCTTGAATTCATTTGATTCCATACATTGGGGCAAAAAATTTTTTTTAAGAAAAATTTTTGACAATTTTATTGATTGGGACGTTATATTAAGTTTATTATTGCATTCATCAACCTTGGCAACCCAGGGTCATGCATCCGTCCAGCAGCCTGGTTGGCATCAGTTATTTATGTTTCAAGTCTGGCAGCCCAGACATTGCATTTATGACTCCTGGCAGCCCAGGATCATTTATTTACTTTCTCAAGTTGGCAGCCCAACTTTGCATTCATCAACCTTGGCAGCTCAGGGTCATGGATCCGTCCAGCAGCCTGGTCGGCATCAGTTATTTATATTTCAAGTCTGGCAGCCCAGACATTGCATTTTTGACTCCTGGCAGCCCAGGATCATTTATTTCCGTTTCAAATTGGCAGCCCAACTTTGCATTCATCAACCTTGGCAGCCCAAGGTCATGCATCCGTCCAGCAGCCTGGTCGGCATCAGTTATTTATATTTCAAGTCTGGCAGCCCAGACATTGCATTTTTGACTCCTGGCAGCCCAAGATCATTTATTTCCGTTTCAAGTCTGGCAGCCCAGACATTGCATTTATGACTCCTGGCAGCCCAGGATCATTTATTTACTTTCTCAAGTTGGCAGCCCAACTTTGCATTCATCAACCTTGGCAGCCCAAGGTCATGCATCCGTCCAGCAGCCTGGTCGGCATATTTTATTTATGTTTCAAGTCTGGCAGCCCAGACCTTGCATTTGATGACTCCTGGCAGCCCAGGATCATCTTTTCCGTTTCAAGTTGGCAGCCCAACTTTGCATTCATCAACCTTGGCAGCCCAAGGTCATGCATCCGTCCAGCAGCCTGGTCGGCATATTTTATTTATGTTTCAAGTCTGGCAGCCCAGACATTGCATTTTTGACTCCTGGCAGCCCAGGATCATTTATTTCCATTTCAAGTCTGGCAGCCAAGACATTGCATTTATGACTCCTGGCAGCTCAAGATCATTTATTTACTTTCTCAAGTTGGCAGCCCAACTTTGCATTCATCAACCTTGGCAGCCCAAGGTCATGCATCCGTCCAGCAGCCTGGTCGGCATATTTTATTTATGTTTCAAGTCTGGCAGCCCAGACCTTGCATTTGATGACTCCTAGCAGCCCAGGATCATTTTTTCCGTTTCAAGTTGGCAGCCCAACTTTGCATTCATCAACCTTGGCAGCCCAAGGTCATGCATCCGTCTAGCAGCCTGGTCGGCATATTTTATTTATGTTTCAAGTCTGGCAGTCCAGACCTTGCATTTGATGACTCCTGGCAGCCCAGGATCATTTTTTCCGTTTCAAGTTGGCAGCCCAACTTTGCATTCATCAACCTTGGCAGCCCAAGGTCATGCATCCGTCCAGCAGCCTGGTCGGCATATTTTATTTATGTTTCAAATCTGGCAGCCCAAACCTTGCATTTGATGACTCCTGGCAGCCCAGGATCATTTCTTCCGTTTCAAGTTGGCAGCCCAACTTTGCATTCATCAACCTTGGCAGCCCAAGGTCATGCATCCGCCTAGCAGCCTGGTCGGCATCTATTTACATTTTCAAGTCGAGTAGTCCAAGCATTGCATTTAACTTGTCAATATTTGTTTGTCCAGTAGCCTGGACTCATCTCTTGTCTATTAGTTTAAGCACTTTATTAGGTCTTGCAGTTTTGTCGCTTTATGTTAGTTTTGTTCAGCAGTTCGAATGTTACGTTTTCTTCTCCATAAAAAAAAAAAAAAGAGTTTGAATGTTTGGTTAACAATTGCAATTATGTTATCATTTGTGTGAATAGTTACCCGCATTTCGAACTACGTTTTGACCTGATTCCCTCATGTGGGATACGTAGGCAGCTCCTAGGGAGCCTGGTCATTCTTTCTGCATTTCTTACATTTATTTTTATGGGAATCAAGGTATTTGTATTTCATTCATAGGTGAGTCAAAATTTGGTTTCGTCTACGTCTTTGTCTGGAACCTCTTTGAGCTTCCGACAAAGAGGGGCAAGCTGTAGACACCAAATTTTGACACACATTTTATAAAAATATGCATATTACTTTATTTAGAGGTTATTATGATTTTCAGGGGCTAATTATAATTTTTGTGTATATTACGTCTAATTTGTCGTGTCAGGGGCAAAATGGTAATTTCACCATGTAAATATTAGTTTATTTTATTTTATTTCTTAAATACATTGATTTTACTATTTTTATCATTATATATGATTTTAATGATTTTTAGGAGTCATTCATCATTTATTTAAAATTTTAGTATTTTTTAATTTAATGGCACGTTTCCCAATGCATTCTTTTTATGAGAATTTTTCAAGTGAATTTATTTATGCATAGCTCATATATTCATGAATTTTCCGTATAAATTTCATGATTTTTAAAAAAATTTTAATATTTATTTTAATACTTTATTGTTATTATTGGTTATTATTATTTTTCTATTAATCACACATTTTAATGATATTTTAATTTTTAAATTTTTGCAGTAAATTTTTATTTACTCATTTTTATAACTCTAAAATTTTAGTATTTTATTTTATTTTATTTTATTTTATTTTTTTTCTTTTTTCTTATTAATTTTAGGAAATACAAATATCTTTTATTTTTTATTTATTTCATTTTTCTCCTTTTCTTTCTCCTTTATTTCCATTACAAATTTCTTCTTAAAAAAAAAAAAAAGAAGAGAAAGAGCAGGCTGCAACTGTAGCAGCATGGGAGCTGCCATCAGAGCAGCCCCATGCCATCATCACAATTCTCTCCAACTCCCCTGCATTTCAGCAGATTTTAGGGGATTTGGAGAGATTGATCATCTTTCTCACCATTCACACACCACACTCACATACTCACACCTGCAATTCACTCCCCTGCAGAACACACACATCACAGACTTGCATTTTCTTTCCCCTCCCTCTCTTCATCCGAACACACACACATCACACACACCTGTAGTTCTCCCCTTTCCCCTGCGCATCACAGAACACATACATCACACACACTGCATTTTCTTCCCCCTCTCACGCCTCACATACAGGCACATAAACACTACACACACCTGCAATTCACTCCCCTGCAGACAAGCACACACAAAACACGCAGAACACACACAAAACACACACCTACACCTCATCGGTCCACTGTCATACATCCCCTTGACGCCTTGAGTAGGATATGCTTGAATAAATTGCTTTTTATCGATATAAAATTCAGCAATATACCCAAGGTAATTGTTGTTCAAATTATAAATGACTTTCATGCTGTCATCACTCGTTATCAACCATGGAACATGTGTCATTGTCGGCGGACATGGGCATTTAAGGATAATGGTCAACTTGAAATGATTCCTATCCAAACCCATGTAAATGTATATTTTGTCTGCCAATTGTTTATACCCAATTCGATCGTTGAGCATGAACATAGCATTCGGTTGTTGTGGCTCGTAATGTAATCCTCCCTCGTATCTTATTTGACCACCCCAATACAGCAAAACACCAAGAGGATTGGGTAAAATCATATTCCTATTTTTTTTAGTTCTGACCGACGTGAGTTGTCAAAAAAAATTTATTTATCATTCTTCCAACTAACTATAATTTCAATCATTCTTCGTCAAAATGCAACTATGTATGAGTATAAGGGCAAGAAAAGAAATTTTCAATTTGTGGGGCCTAAAAATACATCCATAAAAGTTGCGAGTTCATTTTGTAAATTTTGCGTTCCATATTATAAATTTAAATATTTAATTTTTCTTATTTTTTATAGTAATTTAGTTCTCAAAATGTTATCTTTTCTTGCATTTTTTTCTCATAAAACCCTAGCTCATTTTTTGTTTTAATTTAAACCAAATTGTTTCAAAACCTTAGTTTTTTCCCCTTAAACCCTAGCTTTTTTTGTTTTAATTTAAATCTAAATTTCTTTCAAAACCCCAGTTTTTTTTGCCCTAAAACCCTTGCCCTTTTGTTTGTATTGTTTTTACTTTATGGATAATGTAATGTAGAATTCAATATACAAACTTTATATAAATCACATCCGCTTAATATCAACTATATTAAAAATACATGTAAAATTCTTAAGTTACATAACATGAAAATAATCTAAAATCCATGGCCAACCAGCACTCACTCCATGAGCTCGCTCTCGGCCTCCTCCTGGGGCTCCTCCTCAACCTCGGGAAGTGGGTGTGCTGGCTGGCCATGGGCAAGGGTATCGTGAACTAACTCCCTAAAAGCATCAGTCCTCTCCTGCTCCTCTAGAACCTGAGCCTCGAGCACCCTAATCCTCTGACTCTGGGCTCCCACTGTCTCCCTCAACTCATGGATACAATCCTCTGACTCTGGGCTCCCACTGTCTCCCTCAACTCATGGATACGATCCTGTGAAGTGTCACTCGCACGTCCCAAATGCCTACTCTCCTTAATAAGGGGAATCACTACATAGTCAGGATAGGAGTACATTCTCTAACAACCACAAGAGGGACGCACTCGACGAGCAGGAGAAAATATCCTATAAGGATGTCTAGGTCCCTCTCGATACCGAACTACAGGTTTGGTGCGAGGCCCCTGATATCTCCGAGATACCTCAGATGGCTAGGATGTCTCTCTATGTCCACTCTCTGCCATACCTACATTTGTCAATGACAAATCGATTAGAGGCCTAATCCTAAAAGTACTTAATAACCATTCATTCCTAATCAATTTTTTGTTTAACTTTTAAGACTCATTTCTCTCAAACCTAGGCTCTGATATCATCTGTGACAGCCCCACCTTACCCTAATGTGTATCAAAGGGCTTAGCGGACTGCCTGCCTACCTCTCACTAGGATCCGGGTCAAGCAATTATAAATGACTTCTAACTTGAAACGATTCCTATCTAGGTCCATGTAATTGTATAATTTGTCTACCAATTGTTCGTATCCAATTCGATCGTTAAGCATGAATATAGAGTTAGGTTTTTGTGACTCGTAGTGCAATCCTCCCTCGTATCTTATTTGGTCACACCAGTACAGTAAAACACCGATGTGAGTTGTCAAAAAAAATTGTTTATCATTTTTCTAACTAACTATAATTTTAGTTTACCCATTATTTTAATAACTAACCCTAATTTTCATGGATTTAATAAATAATTTTTTTACTTTTTGTAATAGAAAATCAATCATCTTAAATCCAATGTAAATATTTATTAATGGCTTGGGGAAAAAAAATACAAATATACAAAATATTAGGTGGCACAATTTAACTATGCAAAAAGTCGTACGTCTAAAATTTTAATATTCAAAATTTGAGGGGTTCAATTGTAATTTTTTAAAAGTTAATGGGCCACTGTGTGAATATTCAACATTTGAGGGGCTAAATTGTAAAATTTTAAAATTTTATTGGTCATTTTTTCGAATATGTAACATTTCACGCGCCAAATGTAATTTTTCTAAATTTGAGGGTCATTACATAATTTTACAAAGTTCAAAGGGCCAAAATATAAATATGCCATAGTTGAGGGTCATTTGGTAAATATGCAAAATTTGAGGGGCTAAACTGTAGATTTAAATAATTTACGGATCTTTTTGTACATATGTCAATTTTAATGGTTTGGGGAAAAAAATACAAATATACAAAATATTAGGTGCCAATTTTTAGTATGTGTGTAAAATGCAAATATATTGAAGTTTAAGCGAAAAAATACAGATTTGCAAAATTTTAGGTGCCACGTTATACATATACACAAGTTTAGGTGGCACAATTTAACTATGCAAAAAGTCGTACGTCTAAAATTTTAATATTCAAAATTTGAGGGGTTCAATTGTAATTTTTTTAAAGTTAATGGGCCACTGTGTGAATATTCAACATTTGAGGGGCTAAATTGTAAAATTTTAAAATTTTATTGGTTTTTTCGAATATGTAACATTTCACGCGCCAAATGTAATTTTTCTAAATTTGAGGGTCATTACATAATTTTACAAAGTTCGAAGGGCCAAAATATAAATATGCCATAGTTGAGGGTCATTTGGTAAATATGCAAAATTTGAGGAGCTAAACTGTAGATTTAAATAATTTACGGATCTTTTTGTAAATATGTCAATTTTAATGGTTTGGGAGAAAAATACAAATATACAAAATATTAGGTGCCACTTTTTAGTATGTGTGTAAAATGCAAATATATTGAAGTTTAAGGGAAAAAATACAGATTTGCAAAATTTTAGGTGCCACGTTATACATATACACAAGTTTAGGTGGCACAATTTAACTATGCAAAAAGTCGTACGTCTAAAATTTTAATATTCAAAATTTGAAGGGTTCAATTGTAATTTTTTAAAAGTTAATGGGCCACTGTGTGAATATTCAACATTTGAGGGGCTAAATTGTAAAATTTTAAAATTTTATTGGTTTTTTCGAATATGTAACATTTCACGCGCCAAATGTAATTTTTCTAAATTTGAGGGTCATTACATAATTTTACAAAGTTCGAAGGGCCAAAATATAAATATGCCATAGTTGAGGGTCATTTGGTAAATTTGCAAAATTTGAGGGGCTAAACTGTAGATTTAAATAATTTATGGATCTTTTTGTACATATGTCAAATTTAATGGTGCAAATTTAAATTTGCACAATTTCCAATGGTCATTTTGTAATTATTCACAATGTGAGGGTCAAAATGTAAATTTGTTAAAGTTGAGGGGTCATGCTGTAAATATGTACTACAAAATTGCCAAAATTAACTTTTATAGTAGCATACAATATTTTGATTAGGTTCTTTTCTCCAGTTTTATTCCACAATTTTTAAACAAAGTAAAAGCGCCATTAATTCATAAAACTAAAATCAAAACTATACAATGCTAAACTACCTAACAACATAAAACTATAAACAAAATTATATAATGCTAAACTAACAACATAAAACTAAAATCAAAATTATATAATACTAAATCAATAACATAAAACTAAAAACAAAATTATATAATGTAAAACTAACAACATCAAACTAAATCAAAATTATATAATACTAAACTAACAACATAAAATTAAAAACAAAATTATATAATGCTAAACTAATAACATAAAACTAAAAGCAACAACATAATAATAATAAACACATTATAAAAATAAAACTGAATTATAGTAAAAAATAGAAAAAAAATAAGATAGAATTAGAAAACTAACCTGAGGAGAAGAATATGAGGAAGATGTATTCAGGCAGAAGGTTGGAAATGAGGAAAGCAAAGTGAAACGTCTGCTGGAGAAGAACGAGAAGTTTTGAAACTGCAAAATGAAAAGGAGAGGAAGAAATGAGAAATGAGCAAGTGAAACGGAGAAAGAAGAAAGTTAAATCGGAGGCAATAATTTAGAAAGTTGGTCAAAGGTTGCAAACCTATTTAGGTGCAGAATTCTGTTCGAAACGTCCAAAACTTTCTGCACGTTTGGTCATTTCTTTCCTGAAGCCTCGTTAGCGCCATGCGCGAGCGTGCTTATTTTTTTTTAAAAAAAAGCTAAAGATGCGCATAGGCCTCGCGTGATGCGCGGGGTGTGACGGAGGCAAAAAAAGAAATAGTACGCCCGTGCATTGCGCGGGCGTGATTTATGTTAAAAAAAAAAAAGTATAGATGTGCGTTCGGTAAATAGGCACAAAGTAAAAGCGTATTCATCGAATGCGTGAACCCCCCTTTAGAAAATAGATAAAAAGCAACCCCATGTGAGAATGAATTTGGGAATCACCCCCATTTGAGAAATCATTCTTCTTTACCGATGCTTTTCAACTTCTCTTTACGCGCCAATTTTTAATGCTTTTTGCTTTTCAACTTCTCTTTACGCGCCAATTTTTAAAGACAAGGAAATCCTTTTTGTCTTTTTTGCTTCTTGTCTTTTCGACACATGCTGCAGCACTTCTTTTCTTACTGATGACATCTCATGAAAAAGAAATTTACGGCCACTGAGGTCTTGTTCTTTCCTTTCTGACCAAGCATTTCCCTCGAGGTTCCAACTCTCTCTCGTTCTTTCCTCTTCTTCATCATCTTCCAGATCTTCATGATGCTCCCTTCTTCATCTTGTCTTCTCTTCTCGCTTGAAACAAATTTTCTCTTTTTTTTACTTTTTTTCGTTCTGATCAGACGTTGGGCTTAATTTTTTTTCTAGCTTCTGGATGCTTTATGGTTCACACGATCAAGTGCATGATTTTGAAGCTTCGTGCAAGAATTTTATGCACCTAATGACATTAAAAATCTCGTCTTTTTCCTATTTTATTATCTTTGTCTTGCATAAATTAAAATTTTTTTTTTCCGTTTAGACTTCATCTAATTGTAAAATTTGAGCCTGGACTTTTATCTGCTTTCATGTGGCCATGCCTTTTGGTCCTGTGGAGTTATTTTGTTTTTCATAACTTGTTTTTGCCTTTGTGTTTTTTTTTTAATTTTTAAATGTGCTTAGCTTTTCTCGTTTTCATGCTCATTTTTTCAGCATTTGTCCCTTTTTCTTCTTGTCAATCTCTTGCAGGTTGGAAGGAGTTTAATTAGTCCTTGCTTTTTGTAAGTTTCTCTCACCCCCTGATTTTAAGATGAACTTTAGATGTTTGATGTTTTGCTTCTGAGATAAGTTGTGTATTTTACCTCCTCGTCTGAAGCTTTTTTGCCGTTTTGTTTTTTTTTTTTTTTTAGCTGCTTAGGATCTTCAGCCTTTTGTTCTAGATGCCTGATGTTATTGTGTTAATATCTCATTTCCATTATTGATTGTTAGATTCTTAGTGTTTTGTTGCGTGTTTGTGTTTGCCAATGATGCTTCTTCTGTTCTATGGTTAATGACGTGCTTTTACTTTTTTATCATTTGCTTGTAAGACAATTTTTTTGTGTTTAATCTTCTCTCTGGAACCTCCGCCCACTCCTATCGTGCCTTTTTAGTTCTATGTTTTTTATTTTTTATTTTTTTATTGCACTCTATTTTAGCTGTTGCAACTCCTGTATCTTCATTCTCTCCTCTTGCAGACACATAAGACAGTCCGGTGGTTTTAACTGCTGTCAACAACCTGGCAATTTCTCTCTTCATAAATACTTTTGCATTTTGCCTTTTGTTTTCATTTGTTCTTTCAATGACATTTAATCATTCAACTCTGGCATTTCTTTTAGGCTCTGTACTTTAAGAACTAGAGAAAATAATTCCACTGCATATGGTTTTCCTATAAACGTTAGTACAAGTACTCGACTCAATGTCTCACTTTGCTTGGAAAATCTAGATTGGGAGTTACTTGTATGTTTACTTTTGCCTCAGAGCTTAATGCCAAAGTCAACCAGAAAGCTCACCTGCCTGTGTACAATCATCCACTTGCCAGAATATTGGTGGAATATGCCATGGTGTTAAGTTCGTTCTAGCAAAAATGTACTTTTAAATCATCGAGAAGAATAAAGATCTCAGCTTTATATTGACGAAAAACTACAGTTGTATAACACTCTATTTCGTTCATTGTACTGCTATGAATTTTTGAACTTTGCCGTTTACTTCTGAGAAATATCAAATGTACTATCTATATCTCTGTAGGTCTATTTGTCAGATATGACAGAATTATTTACTTGGACTTGCCTGAGATGTAATGATCTTACCAAGATATTGTATTACCATCAGCATCCTAGCTGATTGAACTAATAGATTTTGAGTGTCATGGATGCGTGGCTTTTGTTTTCTGTTGTTATCGTGATGTTTATATTAAGTCTACGCAATGATATTTTCTCCTTGTGGAAGCAGGGATTTGAAATGATATAACTGATTATTGATGTCGAACGCTGCCTCCGGGTGATTTTTCCATGTTATAATGGCAAAGTAGAAGAGACTTCTATTCTCATTGCAACTCTTTGATCCAAGTTTGCTTCATTTTTTTAATTGCTGTGTGACATTATTCCTTCTGGTTTCATGTATAGACATACATATAGTTTTCATGTATGATATAAAAAGAGCATGTGTAACATATATATAGTACACCATACATACACAGTATAAATATGTACATATGGTACAAATATAAGAGCATGTTAATCACATGCAGATGCCGAAACCTTTAATTGATATGAATGTGTACGGTTTTTGCCTATGCATCTTGGAGCTAAATAAGGTTCTGATCAACAGTTCCACAGTTAACTGGTAGGAAAGCCAATGGTGGTTATCTCTGTGTAAAGTCACTAACAAGATTAATCTGTCAAGGGTTTGTAGTTTTCTCAATTTGAGTATTTATATTGATTTATGTATGCCTGAGAATGTCTCAGGGGTGGTTCTGCTGGTGGCATGATTGATATTGAAATTTTTGTTGTTGCATGTAAACTTGAAGAGCTTAGTTACTGTAATTTGGAAAATAAATGGATTGTTCTTGCTTTTACTAAATCACAAATACTTTTTGATAAATATTTTCATTAGATGGTTAAAACAAATCTTATACCGCTTATTCCTGTTTATCTACTAGTCTTTTCACTCTCCCCATGGAGCTTGTAGGAAGTGTGTACTGCTGCCGTTAAGTTGTTATCCTTGATTTCAACAATCTGCTGCTGGAAGGTTGGTTGGAATTTGGGACATTAAGACAATGTTTGGAATTTTATGGATTCAGATGAGCAAAATTAGACAAGTACTTTGGTCATTTATCTCACGTCTACAGCCTCATGTTTTTATCAGTTAATTTTCATTGTCTTCATAAGGGTTTTTGCGAGGCCAGATAGTTTTTGATACTTATAATCTGTTTAGAAGATTTGACGTTTTGTGTCTTCTCTTCAGTTCCCCTTTGCCTTGTTGTCTTTTTCTCGTTTTTGTTTTTCACCCTTTTAAGGTATAGTCACTCCATCCATGAAGAAAATCATCCTTTTTTTTGAGATATTGTGAATTAGAGCTAAATTAAGTTATGAAGTTCATTCTCAATTTCAGAGATCTGTCAATGGTTCCTTTTCATTATTTACTTCTAGCAGGTTCTTTCTTGAGTTTGTATGCTTAAATTTTGGTGACTAATTGAGATATTATGCTGAGTACTACTATTCATGTCTTCCAATTTTGCCAACGATCAACTATACCCTTTTACTTTCTCTCCAACACTTCCACTTTTGCCCACCCAACTGTTGTCTCCAAGTTTACTCTTTCTTTTGTTTATATCCTGAGATCTGTACTGCTCTTCATGATTTCCTTACTACTTTTCCTGCTATTTTTTTTTTAGTAACAACGCTTGATATTATTTTCTCTTTGAATGTTAGGAATTAAAACTGCAGTTGTATTTGACTTCCAAAACTGCAATTAAAACTGCATTGCATTTTGCTCTTTGACTTTTGTACTGCTACTTGTATTTTTTGTGGCTACAAATGTTCCATCTGCTTTTACTTCTGGATCTATTTCCAGCTTCAATCACTTTCTTGGTGGCCTTTTTGACTTGTTTTCTTAATGTGGGTTAATTTTTTTGTCTTTTAAAATTTTCCTACCGAAAATAGCAATCTTTTATGCTATTTTTCTTGGCAGGTATCATGTAAGAACCATGGGAATCATAGAAAAGACTGAAGAAAATGAGGCTGAAATGCCTTGGACCTAGAAAAATAAGGCCACAGGTTCATGATCTTGTACATAAGATTTATGTTTTCTTTTTACTTCTCAGATGTGCTTAATTTTGAATATGTAGTGTAGTAATTCTTTAAAAAATTGAGTGTATAATTTTGTTATTGTAATTAGAGAATATCATCTGGGTCAGCTCATAGCCAAAATTTGATGTGAATATAGCGTAAACTCTGTTGAGTTTTAAAAATATATTCAGAAGCCTCTGCTTTATAATGCAACACCTCATGCTTAGCATTGATCTGTTTTATGTCTTCTTGTCAGTTCCACTAGATTCAATGAACATACCATTAATATTATGTCTTGATTTAAGCCTGTAATATTTTACAATTGTTTGAGACACACAATGAATGTTTGTTGTTTAGTAGTTCACTTGATTTGTTTATGATATTGTTAGTGGGGCTTATGTTAAGCAATTGCAGAGGAGGTTGCGCACGGATAACATATTCCAAGTTGAAAACCTTATCGCTTCAGTTACATATACTCATATTGTTGTGGAATTTGAGGCTAGATGCTTACTGGCTCAATGGCCATATAAATTGTTCATTTGACTAGAAAAATGGGAATTTTGTAAACTTTTTCTGAGACCAGACTTTGACCTGGCTTGGGAAGGACGTGTGAATGTCTTGTAGTTAGATCAATTAAATGTAAAGTATTGGTTTCCTGTCTCTCTCTCTCTCTCTCTCTCTCTCTCTCCCCTTTTTCCTCGTTTTTTGGGTGATGAGAAGTATGTATCGCAAAATGTATACTATAGTCCACGAGAGATTATTTGACTTGAAAGCTGTATTATTCTTGACTTGATGAAGGTGATATGTAGGTTGTTAAGTGATTCAATTCGAATTTTTGGGTGATATACAGTTCATTAAATTCATTAAATTTATATGTTGCGGGTGAATTTCAATTTATAATCATTTAATTATTTTGCTGCTTGGACAAACAAACGGTCATCAGGCATATATTTTATGTAGCCGGGCAGGCACCAAATCTTTTATTATATTTTACCAAGCATGACGCGTGGAAGTAATTGCCCAGTTTAATATTATCCCATGTTAGGTATATGAAAATGACTTGGAATGGAAAGTTTTTCCTTTCAAAATAGGTTAGAAAAGTTTTTTTTTTTTTTATTGTTTGGTAACCTAAGTTAAAATAGATAGTCTCTATGCATTCTAATATTTGATATAATTATATTGAGATCTTAGAATGACATAAAATAAATATTTATTTGATTGAAGTTTACTACATTCTTTGTATGATATAGATGTGTGTGTATGTTATGTACTATTTGTGTACCTAAGGGAAATTTTAATGTTTTTAAATAATTGATGTTCTCATTATAAATAATTCAGTTGTATTAATAATTTAACTTTACAATATCAATAAATATTTTAAATATTTTATATTTTTAGCAATATAACTCAAAATGCAAAAAAAATAAAAAATTTGTAATGAAAAAACATATTCTCCTAATAGTGTGTGAGTGGGTGAGTAAATTTGACATCATATAATTTTTTATTTCCAAGAAAAAGTGGGAGATGTCTTTCTAGGATGAAAGGGCTTTCTAATTTATAGGCTCATACCAAACATGACAATGAAATTGGTAAGATAGAAAGTCATTTCCATTTTGAGCATTCTCACATAATAAATACTCTCTCCGTTCTATTTTGATAGGCTTATAGGTATTTTTACACAGTTTAAAAAAAGTTAGTTAACTTTATTGAAAGAATGAATTAATCTATGATGTTTCTAAAATACCCTTATATTCATCATTAAACATTTACATTAAATACAAATGAAAAATTGCACCATAAGTCAAATTAATTTCATTTGATATGTGAATGTACGATTTGCTATGCATTCTCACTTATTACAAAGTAATTAAATAGGGACATTTTGGAGAAGTTGAAAATTAATTACATTCTTCAATTGGAAAGTGGACTATAATTTGAGACGGATGAAAAAGGAAAATAAGCCCATCAAAATGGGACAGAGGGAGTATGAGATTATATTTTTTAGCCATGCAGTGCCACAAAAATTACCCAAATGCATGAGCGGATGCTAGGGAACAAGGGGTTGGCAGGATGCAGCCACCCTAGGTTTTTAAACTTGCGAGTATCCCTTAAAAAATTAAAATTTTCATTTAGATGCTTATAAAAATGAAAAATTTACCCCTACAATATTTAAGACGTTATAACTTGCCCTCTCCCCCTAAAACCAATCTCTTGTAATGGTCAAATTCATTTTGCTCTAGCATTATCTCATGACTTATTTTGCCTAGACTCACATTTGTTCCCAATTTCCTCGTACAGAATAAAAATTAATCTCATATTCCTATCAAATTGGACACAAATTTTTATTGATAACCTAGACAAGATCATCTGTGTGATCGATGGATATTGTACGTTTAGAATTCATGCAAAAAATAAGTCTAAAACACAGAATACATTTTTAGCAGTTGTTCTGTATAAAAAGTTAGTCTTTCACAAACCATAAAGTATAGGACTATCATTAAGTTTAATTAATGATCTAGAGTTTCTTGTTGAATCACAGTAGATGTCGAATTTTATGAAAAATAGGGAATGAGACGGTAAACTGAATCAAGCTAAGTATACTGCAACAGTGCCAAAATTAAGTTTAGATTAAACAGTCGAAATCAAAAAAGTCTAAAAAATTGGAAGCTCAATAAATTATCCTCCACCCAAATCTCCTCCATCCCACCCCAAATTCTCATGTTCTGCATCTGCCTCCCACATATGCGATAACATAATGTGTAATACGGCACTCAATTTAGGGTAGATGCTTGTCTCTAAACACTGAAATTCGATAAATTTTGTGTGCCACTCTAATTTAGTTTAAATGTGGTTATCTACGTGCATATGCAGTAAGTCAAGATCATAAATTCTTGCTCCCACGTATGGCAGACAACTCAACCAATCCGAGGACGGATGCTCCGTGCCAATCATAGCACTCAACGGACACAGGGAATCTCGCAAGTTGGTCCCCTTCTATTTCCTATAAGTTGAGGTGTTAGTAACTAATTAGATAAAATGTGTAACTATGATAAAATTGTGGCGTAACTCTCTTGAAACGTAGTGCAATCATTTGTCACTGCAAACGACGTTTTTTCATTACAAATTTGACTTTTTTAGTTCAATATCATTTATCAATTTTTTGCCCTTTTAAATGAGCGTGAACTTGTGCCAAATGGCGCTTGTGAGGTCCATGACCACATCAAGTAAGACTATGTCGGGTCCGTTAGATCGTTCAAGTACATTTGTCCTGGATTCAACTCCTATGCCTAACGGGTCCTACACTTGATCTCTTGGATTCGGGCCGATCGGATCGATAATGTTTGTAGGTTTGGGTATTAGTAATATAAAACTACTAAACTATTAATATGTATATATACTTTATAATTTTCAGTTGTTTAAATATGTCCGGGTTGGGTATGGGTTGGAATACAATGTTTTGTATTCGACCCACTTTTTATTTGAGAAAAACAAATCCAGATTCTGATCGGATAAACGAAATTATATCTATACTTGTATCCAACAAAATTTAATGATTCTAAGCTGGATTTGGATTTAGACTCGGGTAGTTGACATGCTTACACTCAAGCAACAGTTCTCTCTCTACATCCAATTCATTTTTTAAGTTATGATTATACTGAAGCTGAGCAAACGGAAGACAATGAGAAGAAATTTTTTGTTTTCAATAAATCATGAAGATCATGAACAATGGTGTCTTAGAAATTTTCTTTCATAAATTTTAAACGTTTTTAGTGGCGCCTCTGCGGTATGGGCGTAGTGATTTGAGAAGGAAACGTGCACAAAAAGCTGACTTAACAGTATTCTAATACTTGTCCAACTTTAGCATCAAGGCACATGAAGAACAAAAATATTAAAAATAAAAAAATATATCTTGAATCAAACATCCATTTGGAGGTCCAAACTGAAGCACTAATTTCAATTAATAGGATCAACCATGAAATTTTAACTCATACATCAATAATAGTTCCGAGTTTTAATCCTTCTTTGACTACCTCAAAATTAAAGAAAGGGAAAAAATTTCGTTCCGAATTTAATGCAAGCCAAATATATAATTGCGCAAATGATTTTCAATTTCATTTAATTTATAGTTTAATTCAAAAGAACTAATGTTGGCTTAAAATTGTGTTTCCTTTTTTCTAATATTAAAAATTACCCACAAGAAAATCCCTCCCCAAAAAGAAAATTGAAAGATAACATTGGTACAATTTCTTTTATTTGGACAAAACTTTAATAAATAATTTTGCCCTTCTTGTTTCCAATAAAAAGTCCCACGCTCCAAATTTTAGCACTGAAAAGTGAGGGTTAAAGTTGTCAAAAAAAAAGTGAGGGTTAAAACCGTCAAAAATGTTCTTCTTTGTTTGACGTGGCGTAATTCCATTCATACACTTTGAAATTCCACCAAGCTAACCGTGGAAGCGACCGTAGAGTATTACTATAACCGATTTAGTGATTATAAAATTAACCCCACAAACGGTAACTTTTGAACAGTCGCAACGGCTAAAAGAGGCAACAGACAGCGCAGTAGCGAATTTAGAAGCCTCGTTAATAGCCGTCCGATCAGCCACTTAATCCAACGGTCCAGATTTTGAGAAAAAATAAGACCGTTGGAGACAAAGCGCCTCTTCTTCAGCTTCAAAAAGACAAACTCTTCTCTACTTTCCTCGTTTCTCATAGCCACTCCCACCCATAGAGAGAAGCGAAAGAGATCTCCAAAAAAGAGGAGAAGAAGAAGAAGAAGAGAGGGGTTCTTCAATCAATGGCTTCAAGACAAGTTGTTCAACAGCAAAATAGAGGTATTATTGAATAATGTACTTCTGTTTTGGCTTCAAAATTAAATTTTGAGAGATGATCTTTTTTCTTGTTTTGTGTTGATCGGTCATCTTTTCTATCTCTTTTCCCAAAAACTTAAAAAAAAAAGAAAATTTTGAGATGGTAATTATATTTTTTAGCATCTTTTTGTGCGGACTGATTCTTTTTGGAGGTATGAGTTTTGGGGGTTTGTTGGTTCCTTTTTTGTTCAAGACTTCAATGCTGATATTCCCTGCTTCATCAGGTTCTGATGTTCTCATTATCATGTTCAATGCTAGGCTAGGAAGATTGGACTTCTCTTGATTATTCGTTATTGTTTTGATGCAAGAAAACTGATAAACCAGATGATAGAACAAAGTTTCTATTTTTTATGTTTTCTTGTTCTGTAAATGGAGGGGCTTTTTGATACTAGATTTGTTGATAATCTAGTCTTGACACCATAGATAATCTGTTATCCAGTAAGTTTTAAGATTTTTATGAATTGGGATTTTCTTGAATGGTCCTAGACTAAAAAAAACAAGTTATATTGTTTGTGGATGTCCTTTTTAGCCTATACACTTAATTTTTCAATTGATGAAACTTACAAGACCCTTGTGGAAAATTTCTGTGAGGAGTTACAGATTTTCTTGATTGGATTTTGGATTCTTTATGAAATTGTTGAGTTTCTTGAACATCCTTACAATGAATTTTTTTTGGTAGTTGAGGGAGTTGCTGGAGGAGTAAAGCAGAAGAACATGGCAGCAGAAGGAAAAAATCGTCGTGCCCTTGGAGATATTGGGAATCTGGTTACAGTTCGTGGTGTCGAAGGCAAGCCTCTTCCTCAGGTCACCAGGCCCGTTACAAGGTTCATCTCCATTTCCCTGTTTTTGTGCGTACTTGGTTCGCATTAATAGTCATCTTTTTAAAGATTTTTTTTCTTTCTTTTCTTTATTGTCACGTTTTCTTGATTGTATGTTATCTAATCATTAGTACCTAGTTTGTCCATAAATAATTTTCATTTTCTTGAAGTTCTAAACTTTTAACTGACGAAGATTCAGTTCCATTTATTAACTTGTATAAAAAATAAGAAAGGTGTCTTTGGATTCAGTAGACTGATTCCTGTTTACTTGAATTTCAGTACATTTTTTATGATCTCATTTTCTATTGTTTTAGGAGTTTCTGTGCACAACTTCTAGCCAATGCACAGTCAGCAGCTGAAAACCAAAAGGTTAATGATCACTGATTTGATTTTTTTTATGCATATTCCGAAAACCAAAAGCCAACTTCTAGTTTTATTGAAAATTTTTTGTGGGATTATCCCTTATTGCAGAAATATACGGCAGTTAATGTGGAAGGCGCAGCCATTGTAGCTGATGGAGTCTTGCCACAGCGTGGTAAAGCGAAGAAGCCAGGTCAGAAGAAAGCTGTTGCCAAACCAAAGCCTGAAGCTGTAGTTGAAATCAGTTCGGATTCTGAAGAAGCTAAGAAAGAGAAGAACAAGAAAAAGGCTGGTGAAGAGACCTCAAAAAAGAAAGCCCAAACTCTCACTTCAACTCTTACTGCTAGAAGCAAGGCTGCCTGTGGCTTGAGCCGAAAACCGAAGGAAGTTACTGTGGATATTGATGCTGCTGATGTGAATAATGAGTTGGCAGTGGTGGAGTATGTTGAAGATATCTACAAATTCTACAAGCTTGCTGAGGTAAATAAAATGCTGATCATTTTCATAAAGTTTGCTCTTTTGTTGTTTCCTGTTTCCAGTACATGATTGTTTTTATTTTCTTGATGCCAGAATGAGAGCAGAGTTGGTGATTATATGGATTCACAACCTGAGATAAATGAGAAAATGAGGGCTATTCTGATTGATTGGTTGATTGAAGTGCACCATAAGTTTGAGCTTAATCCAGAGACTCTGTACCTCACAATTAACATAGTTGATAGGTACCTTGCTGTCAAGACAACACTGAGGAAGGAACTGCAATTAGTCGGTATGAGTGCCATGCTTATAGCTTCCAAGTATGAGGAAATCTGGGCTCCTGAGGTAAATCTTTTGTGCACTGATCTTGTTAATTAGGTTTATAATGTATCCTTGAATCTTTACAGAATATTAGGGCCAAATTCTGATGAATGTGCGTAATAATAATGCAGGTGAATGACTTTGTATGCATGTCAGATAGAGCTTACACTCATGAGCAGGTATTGGTTATGGAAAAACGTATTCTTGGCGCCCTGGAATGGAGTCTGACAGTTCCAACTCCGTATGTGTTCCTCGTACGGTTCATTAAGGCCTCTATTCCTGATTCTAATGTAAGCACATCTTCTTAAATCTAATTAAGATATTCAGACAGTGTTATGTGAAGATTCTGATTAGTAAAGTAACTTAATCACTATGATTGAAAATAGATGGAGAATATGGTGTACTTCCTGGCTGAGCTTGCAATGATGAATTACACAACCATCATATACTGTCCATCCATGATTGCTGCCTCAGCAGTCTATGCTGCAAGATGCACCTTGAATAAGAGCCCTCTTTGGGATGAGACTCTGAAGTTGCATACTGGATTTTCTGAGCCACAGATATTGTAAGTGTATTTGTGAGCAATCTGCTAGAATTCTGTCTGTAATGGTGTTTCTTCTGATGGATATCATTGACATATCATTATACTTTTCAATCAGGGATTGTGCTAAGCTACTGGTCAGCTACCATTCCATGGCTGGAGATCACAGGCTGAAGGTGATTTACAGAAAATATTCGACCACAGAACGAGGAGCTGTGGCTTTGCTACCTCCTGCCAAATCTCTATTGGCTGCAGCATGATATGTTCATTTCAGTCTCCAAATGTCCTTTGTTGAATTCTTTTCACATCTGAAAATATAGATTAGAGAGGAGTGGATGTTAGAGATTTTCAATTTCATTTGATCAGAGTAACATGATGTTTTGGATTATAATATTTTACTGATGTTAATAATCCCATTCAATATCAAGAAGCTCTGACTTTTTACCATGGTCTAGTTATTTGTGGATAAAATTGCATTGAAACCATACTCAATCATTTTTTGTATAGGAAAGTTGTTTTTTTTTTTAATATTTACAAATTCAAGATTATTGTATATATACACCGTAGCAAAAGAATCAGTTGTTGTATGTCGTGCCGGCGGCTGATAATTTAAATAAATATTCAACAATCACTAGTTGACCTGATTAAAAAATATCTGTTGAAGGAAAAGATGAATGTTTAACTGGATTATAAAAATGACTAAGCTGTCTCATCGGGATATATCTGAAGGAAGGGTTAAGTAATCTTTCAAATTCTTTGAAGATCTTCTGCTGCTCTTTTTCTGAACAATGATGATTGCTGTCGTTCAGTTTAACTGGCACACTTCATCTTCTTACATTTATCTTTGTTTCTGGTGATGACCATAGAATTATCTGATTTCTTTGTATTTTATTATTTCATTTATTTTGTACTTTCTTTTTTTCGTGGCTTTACATTGAGTATCATATAATCAGTTATTTGTCCTTTCGTCTCTTCAATTTCCACATGGCCTTGAGAATGAAAACATAGTAGTAGAAGAAATGCATAGGAAGGAAACGACAGCTCACAAAATCAGTGAAGTTGTGTTTACCAACTTCAATGTTCTGGTAAGTACAAAATATGCATGCTACCATGTTATGCTGCTTCTATAGGAATGGAATCGATATTATGAGTAAACGGTGGGAGTTTCCATCTACATATATCTATCATGGAAGCCTTGAAATATGATAATGTCGATATCGTTAATTCCGATGAGAACAATAAAGAAATGGCAACTGAAGTTCTCCGTTTAAGAGGGGAAATGTTGTTGAAGGATGTATCAATCACTTGAATCCTGTAGGACTCCAATACTTGAAAGAATTGCAGATTGATGCTTGCCATGCTGGAATATCTAGTGCATATATTGGTATGGTTGCCTTGACTAAATACTAGTGTTTTTCCAGTCTTAGAGTCTCTCAGTCTAAAAAATTTGGGGGAAATATGCCATGGCCAGCACCCTGAAGAATCTTTTAGGGAACTAAGACACTTAAAACTTATTGAGTTGCCCATGTTAATCAAAGATTAACAAGTGTCCCACCCGTAATGTTTCACTCACCAATCTAAGATCTATGTAAATGACTGCAATAGAATGAGAACTCTCTTTTCTCACTCCATTGCTCAAGGATTGGCACAACTGAAGAAGCTTCAGACAATCAATTGTCGCATAATCAAAGAAGTTTCCCAAGGACAGTGAAGAAAAGGAAAACACATCCAAAACACTCCGGTTCACCAGATTGCAACAACTAAAGTTTCAGAATCTGCCAAAGCCTCACAACCATCTCTAATGAGATTGCTAGTATTGAATTCCCAAGTCTAAGCAATTCGGACATCTATGACTTGGCAGCCTTCAAAATTTTCTATACTCAACAGAGCAGTCAGATTTCCACTGGGAACAATAGCGAGATATCTCAATTTGATGACAAATGTAAGTTTCTTTCAGCAATTATCCACTTTTAATTCTCTTTTTTTTGACATTTTAGTTAGATTGCACCGTGGGCATGTGGATTTGAAGTTTTGAAACTTCAAGGCAGAATTAAATAGACACATGCTTCTAAAGTAGAGAAATGATGTTAAAATCCTGCTTTTAGTATCTGTTCTTTCCATAACAATTTGCACAGAATCCTTCACCAGTTCATCATATACGTCTGCATAGCTAATAAATGTTGGTTTTCTATCTGTATTCTGTGTTGTAATCATGCTTCACTGATAGTTTGGAGGGCGGTACACAACAAGGTAGCACCCATGTGCGTGAAATCAATCTTTGAAATTTTTGTTCTTCTTTTTTTTTTTTTTTTTGTGGACAACTTCCATTAATTTCAAAATATGAAAGTAATAGTTGTCTTACGGTAAATATAAAGTTTCATCCAACTCAGTTGTCAAAAATTAAAAGAAATTTTAAGTGTCTATAAATATACAAATATTTATGGTGGACTTGATTGCACATGATGTAACGTCCTAAAATTACATTATAAAGAAAAGATGTCAAAAAGAAAATTATGTTATTAGCTTATCCAAAACGAAAAGAAGATTTACATTATGAAGAATCAAATGCCTAATATAATTAAAACCCATCCAAACCAAAGATTAACAGATAGTTTCAATATTTTCCACTTTATGTTAAAAGTGGTTAATATCAAAATATATAAGTGATGGTTATCCTAGTTTGACCTAATTACATTAAGAAGAGGTTTTAAAAAAATGAAAATCTTGTTTTTTTGTCTTGTATATAAATTTACCAAGTAGAATCAAATATAATATATATATATGCATATACATAAATATATAAGTGTGTGTGTGTCTGTGTCCCAAATCTCATGCATATACATAAATATATAAATGTCATACTCTTGATTGTGAAAGAAGTATTTGAACACTCATTGTACGTAACATGACACGACTTTTTAGATTGGGCAGTGTTAGCCCAATCTATAGGCCATGGATGCTAGCCAATAGAAGGAGTAGAAGACCATTCACTAAATATCCACCAAGAATTATATGGATCAGGGCTGGGAACAAACAAATTATTTGCTTTGGCCCAAGAGAAAGCAACTAATGTACTAGAGCCCATGTCCTCTCAGCCATACAGTCAGAATATGTTTAAAAGATAGATTCCGAGAAAGGCCCACAAAAACATTAGAGGAGGCTCAGTCCAAATGGTGGAAAATGTTGAAAGGTCTAGGAACAGCTCTGAGGGTGGGTTTATTTCTTTTATTTAAAAATCGACAGACAATAATCATGTGAAATTTTGGACACTGAAGGAAATTCAGGTCAGTAGATTAAATAATCAACAGCCTTTGAATGAAAAAAATGTGTCTGCACAAGCTCAGCCTCCAAACATTGCGATTGGAATTGAAAATGTGTCTATCCCGCTGGTTTCTAACCACAATCGAAATGCAAACAACAAAAGTACAATAGCAAATCATTTGTTGTTGGATATAAAAATTGGAGCTCCTACGTTACGGACAAGGGATGAAGGTTGCGAGTTGGTTGCTGGTAATTTGCAGTATGTAATGGAGTCCAAAGCTAGCATAGTTACTTGGAATAATGTGTTTACCATGCCCAAGCTTGCTTAGTTTTTTTTAATCATGTATATATTAAGTTGGAATTGTAAAAGGACGAGTAATGACGATTTTAGGAGGTGCCTAGTAGCCTCGATATTGTGGTCATTTAGAATCGAAGGTGCCTAGTATAGGGAGTACTCAATTCTTTAATAAAATTAACTACGACAAGAAGACTGCGGTGGAAGCAAATGATAGGGCTGGTGGCATTTGGCTTGCTTTTAAATCTAATAGTGTTCAAGTGAGTGAAACTGGTAGTAGGCACAGAGTTTCTGGAAACTATAAGGATCATACTCAATATGCTGTGTATGGGAATCCAACTCCTATGAGAATGAAAATTTTTTTGGGATAATATCAGATCTTTTTCAAGAGTGGTAAGTGGACCTTGGATACTTGTAGCGGACTTCAATAATTACAAGGAATCGTTGGAGAGGAGTGACTAACTAGTTAATGATAGTAGAAGATAGTAGAAGAAAAGTAAGATTTAATGACAATATTAATTATCGTGAGCCAATGGTTTTTGGGGTATTCAGGACCTAAATTCACATGGTGTAATGGAAGACTAGGAGGGTCAAGAACCTATGTTTGTCTTGACAGAGTACTAGTCAACACAGAGTGGAGTACGATATTAAGCTTCAATTAAAAAAACTACCAGGGGTTTATTCAAATCACTCCTTGATTATTTTTTACATAGGTGGTAAATTCATAAACTCTCTTCTCCCTGCTCTTTTAAATTTGAAGCTTGTTGATTATTGCATGATTGTGTTGAATCTTTTGTTAATGATGCTTGAGATAATTCTATGGCTTTTTCTAATAATATGAAGAATTTTAAGCCTGCTCTTATTAATTGGAATAAGATGATTTGTTGGTAATGTGTATAATAGGGAGAAAAAAACAAGTTACTAGCTCATTTGGCTGGTATTCAGAAACATCAAGAGTGGTCTTTTCTCACTGTCTTTATAACTTGGAGAAGTCTCTTATCAATGAATATAGGAATGTGTTGAAATAAGAGGGGTTTCAAAAGCCTAGATCTAGGCGGATTGTGCAGGGCGAGAATAATACTAGATTTTTTCATATCATTGCTTTGAATAGGAGGAGACAGAACATGATTGATATGTTGAAGATTAATTGGGTCTGGAATGATGACCTAACCTTAGTCAAGTCCCATATTCAGGATTTTTTTTGAATCTTTTTGCTGGGAGTGATTTTTTTCTTAGTCCAGCTGTGAGAAATTCTTTTCGGGTTTGCATAGACCATCTAGAATATTTAAATTTAATTTCTCCTGTTTCTTATGATGAAATTAAATTAGATTTATTTTCTATGAGTAGTTTTAAGAGCCCGATCTTGATGGTTTTCATCCTTTTTTTGATCATACGCTTTAAAAATATGTCACCCTTCTTGGTTTCATAAGAGATATATCTATCAGTGCTACATACATACATACATATATATATATATATATATATATATAGACACACATAGAGAGTATGTTTTTAAATACTATCAGTATGTGTCTATATATATATATATATATATAAAAGGTCCAAAAGGAGATTGGAGAGATTATGCTTTGTTTGATTACCAAAGTTGAGAACCTAAAGTGTTGTGCCCAGTTTCGACCTAAGCCGTTGTAATGTCACTTAAAAACTTTGACTAAGGTCTTAGTAAATAGAATTAAACCCCTTATTCCTCATTTAGTTTAACCTTTCCAAAACAGTTATGTTCTTGGGAGGATCACCTTTAATAATATTATTATCACCCATCCATTCTTTACATCATAGAAAAGGTAAGACTGGTTACGTGTAATTAAGATTGACTTGAAAATAGCTTATGTAAGATTGAATGGCCTTTTTTGTTGAGTACTCTTAATGATTTAATTTTCTGAACCATTGGATTTTTCTTATTCATGAATGTCTAAGGAGTAATACTATTTTAGTTTTTTGAAATGGCTCAACTTTGCCTTACTTTTACTCTTTAAAGTGGATTAAGACAGGAAGATCCTCTGTCCCTGTACCTTTTTGTTTTCTGTTTGGAAAAACTGCATAACTTGATTCTTGAATATGTTTCTACAAAGGAATGGACTGGTATAAAAGCTTCTAGGAATGTCCTTCTTTTTCACATCTGTTTTTTCGCAAATGACTTCTTTTATTTGCTAAAGCAGATGATTATCATTGTCATTTGATCAGGGTGGTGCTTTTAGTACTGTTTTGTAATTTTTCAGGTCTTAGAATCAATTTCATTAAATCAAAGGTGTTTGTCTTTCCTTATATTTCGGCTCATAATGCTCAAGTTCTCAATCAAAACAGTGGAATCCCTTTGACTACTAATCTGGGAAAGTAATTATGTGTGCCACTTGTTCACAGAAGGAAAACAACATAGTAATTTAAAGAGGTTATTGACAAGATCTCTACCAAACTCTCTGGCTGGAAGGCTAAGCACCTGCCTTTTACGAGAAAAGCAACTCTTGTTCAAAGTTTCATAGCCTCTATACCCGATTAATTATACCATGCAAACCAATTTTTTCCTGCCTCGATTTGTGGAGAATTAGATAAACTGAATAGAGACTGTCTTTGGGCCAAGGTGGAGGATACAAGGAAGGTGCATTTAGTTTTGGGACAGTATGTGTGGAGACAAAAGTTCTGGGGGCTTGGGCTCGGGTATCTGGGAGAGTAAGGTCAACAACACTTTACTTTGGGAGGGTTAGTCCCGAGACAAGTCCACTTTGGGTACAAACTTTGGGAGCAAAATATCTTAACCACACATTCTTTAAGGAATGCTCATAAAAAATGTTTGCCTCTCATATTAGGAAAGCCGTCGCCAAAACCAAAGACTTCATCATTGGTGTTACTAAATGGGTTGTTGGAGATAATAGTTGCATTTCTTTTTGGCATGATTGGTGGGTCATGGATCAACCATTGGATTTTTTTAATTTAAAAAAACTCACTGATCATGATCATAATCTTACAGTTTTTGAAGTTCTTTCTATAGATAGAAGCTGGGATATGGTCTATCTTAGACACATGCTTCCAGTTGAAGTTGTTCAAGTAGTTATAGCAACCCTACTTCTAAAGTGTCGGCTTTTGAGGATAGACCTGTAGGGGTCCTAATAGCTCAAGAAAATTCATTACCACATGAGTCTGCTAGAAGCTTTGCAAGAACACTACTTCGCCTGGTAGATGGAGTTGGATTTGGAAACTGAAGCTACCACAAAAGTTGAAGGGGTTTCTCTAGGCAATTGAACATGCACTACAAGAAAAATCACCAACAGTGACAACAAAAGTTGTCACTGAAAATTCAAAAGTCGTCACTAATACCTTTCATCGACAAGAAATATGTTGTCACTGAGTCGTCACTAAAGGCTTGTCATTAAATGTGAATAGTGTCAATATTGAAAGTCGTCACTGAACATATGACTTCTAGTGACAACATTTGTCGTCACTAACAGTTAGAGAAATTGTGACAACTTTTTTTTCTTGTTACAGAAATTGAAAACATTGTTGTCACTATTGAGCATTTATTAGTGACGACTTTTGTCGTCACAGATATATTATCTATTTAATGACAAAGCTATGTTGTCACTAATACTTAATTTCACCCACCATTCAATAATTAATGACAAAGCGTTTTTATCACTGATGCATTCTTTAGTGACGACTTTTGTAGTCATTGATACATTTTGCTATTCAATGACAATGAATTCTTGTCACTAATACTTTATTTCATCCACCGTTCAATATTCAATAACAAAGTCTTGTTGTCACTGATGTGTTCTTTAGTGATGACTTTTGTCGTCACTGATGCATTCGTACTTCAGTGACAATGCCTTATTGTCACTGATGCTTGATTTCACGCAAATGTGATAAAAGCTTCTTGTCACTGATGCATTCTTCAGTGACAACTTTTGTAGTCATTAATACAATCCCTATTTAGTTACAAGGTTGTGTCGTTACTAACGCTCTAATGATGATATTCAATGACAAAGCCCTGTCATCACTAATTTATTCTTCAGTGACAACAATAGGTTGTCACTAAAATATTACCCTCTAGTGACAACATAATGTAATCACTACTAAATTTGTATTTAGTGATGACATGACATTGTCACTATGAATTGTATTCAGTGACAACATACTATTGTCATTAGATATATTGCATTCAGTAACATCATCTGATTGTAATTATAATTATTATTTCAACTATACAACCTGTCACAGCACATAATCCAAATACAATTATTACATTAAAGCTCAAATCAATGATAATATCATCAATAACAATATTCATATAATAACCATCTATTCGATTGCCAAAAATAATATTCAAAACCGTACAGAAATCGTTTAACATACCATTTTTACAGTACAGTCCTTTGATGCACAAAACATAATATGAACAAACTAACATACTATTTTTACAATCTGTCCAAATGCTCTGTAGCATTACAAAGTAACAATAAATCAATCTAAACATCTTAATATTCAAGTCTTCGCTACAACAACCAAAATAAGAAACACAACAAGTAACTTCAAATATCCCTTCTTTTCAAAACAATCTTCTGTTGAAGTAAAACTTTGTCACTTCAAGCCTTGTCAACCTGCTTTCCAACTTTTGAGTGGCATTGATATCACTGCTTGGAGCTATGGAGCATTCATGTCACTGCTTAACATGATTAAAAGTTTATAGTGGAATCAACTTCGATATCTTAATATGAAAGCTAAAATGAAAAGGAAAATAAAAAAATACTATAATTTAGGCCCCATATTTTAAAATAAAATAATTACACATGAATGTCCCTTGAGGCATAATTAAGCCCCTAACAAACTGTTCCAAGTTTCTTTTCCCTTTTATGAAGGTAAACTAACTGTTGTATTTAACCAATTGATAGCTTCACATAATTTTTCAAATATTTCTGAGTTTACTACAAAGCCATCAAACGAATAGAATTTCCCATTTGCATGAAATCTAAATATCCGTGAGCATGCCACAATCCAATCATTTTATTATAGATGAAAGTCAGAGCTCCTATAGTTATTTATGATATTTTAAACCTGTTTATTCAATCCTATTCCTCATAGACAAATAAACCAAAGTTATTACACGAAAAGTAAAATGAAGTGGAGCTACTGTTTTGTAAAAACCATGCAAAAAAGTAAATCCTAAGCAAATAGCTAAAACTACACTATGCAATTAAATTCCATCCCAAAGCTGATGCACATTTGAAGCCTTAATAATTTGCTAAACTTTAAGCAGAAGCAGTTCCTAATACTCTTGTTTGAATTTATCAATGAACCCAACAAAATTTGTTAGGTCAGGAGTACATTCTAACCTTGTATTCATTTATCTATTGTCATCTATGGTGATAAAAAATATACGCACATGAACAGTCATCGAGTCATAAATAAATCTTGCATTCATTTGTTGTTTTTTGAATTTTTTGTCAGATAATTCAATCAGTAAAACAATGAGGTCCATCACTTGCAAGTCCCAACCTCACATTTCATGGATCTACAGCAAAAGATTCATGAATTTTGTCAAATTCCTTCCAAGCTATTGAATCAGCAGGATGGCACATTGTGTTGTCATCGTCAACTCGTCCATCCTTATGTCATCTCATATCCTGCACAATCTCCTTATTAACAAAAAGTCGTTGCAATCTTGGCTTCAATGGAAAATATCGCATCACCTTCTTAGGAATTTTAGATACAGGAGACTTATATCTAGGTGCTTTACAATTTTCATTTGGGCAATGATCCAGGCCGGCATTTTCTTTCCAGTAGAGTGCACAATCATTTTCACAAACATGTATTTTTTCGCATTTGAGTCCTAATTCTCGAATGAAATTTTTAGCATCATAGTATGAACTAGGAATTGATGCCATAGGAAACACTTGATTGAGAAATTTTAGCAACATATCAACAAATTTGCATGTCCACTGATTCATTGTTTTCAAATGGAGAATATGGACAATGAAGGAGAGTTTTGAATAACGTTCACAGCCTAGATAAAGATTTTGTTCAGCTTTGGATAACAATTTAAGAAACCTACTTGCTTCTCCTTCTCCCTTACTACAATCATCCCTACGACTTTCTTCCGAACTCTTCCAATTCTCACCAAAGTTCGCAGCTCCAACATCATGCAACATTTCTTCAATATCATCAAAGTCACTATGTTTATCATCAATATCTACTTCATCATTCTCATCATCATCAGATTCATCTAAACTTTCACCATGATAAATCCACCTACTATAACTCTCAACTATTCCTTTACAAGTAACATGTTCATCCATAACCTCCATAGTTTGTACATCAAAGTTGTTGCATAGTTTACAAGGACAAGGCAGTTTACAATTGGGATCCTTGCCTAAATAAGCAAATTTGATAAATTCTTTAACACCATTTAAATACTTGATGTCTAGATGATCTTTAATTTGCATCCAACTTTTATCCATGTTATTGCAGCTTTTTACCTAAGATACATAAGTCACTCTTGTCATTATCAAGACACAAGCACTTGATATAAAAAAGAACCAACAAGTAGCAACAAATATGGTGAAACTTTTAGACATATAAATTGGACTGATTGCACACGAATAATGCACCACACAAACAAACAAAATAACAAATATGTCACATTTTAGTACAAAGAATCTAAACTAGTATGATAGCTTCCGTGGGTTATTTTCTTTGTTTGTGTTATCATGCTGCGAAGAAACTAGTATGATAGCATCCGTGTCATTTTTTTCTCTTTTTTTTTTAATTTGTTTCCCGTTGGTTGCTAAGAGCATTAGACTGTTAGATTGAGAAATTCAACAAGAAAGAAAGCAGAAAAATTTTGACATGGCTAGTGGCTCAAATTTTGTCATATCAATGGACCCAACCAATTGTATGTAAGAAGGGGTTAACTTTCCAAGAAAAACTGAAAATGACGATTCTGCATGAGGATATGGAGGCTAGGAACCCAGTTATGGAGTACTTGTTAAGATTTACTGGAGCAACATTCTAGTGTCTACAGCTTTATTCTTTATTTTGTGGGACGGTACTGTACTAACTATTTTTGTGTACATTTGTCCGATATTCCATCGGTTCATGACATCAATTCATGAATCAGGACACTTGCCAACTAAATTATACTTTTATTCCCTCCAGTAGAAGCATACATAAGGCTTTTGCATCATTAATCTGTTCTTCTTTGACATTGTTTAGCATTTAGGAATAGGTTTAGTATTTGCTATTTTCAATGTTGTCACTTGTCCGGCCACTAGTCTACTAGTGGTGACAGGATAAATGGCCTAGTCTATGGTTTGTTGTGTAGAGATTTGGTCTAGAATGTTAGTATAGTTAACCTTTTCTATCTCATAGTTATAGGAATGTAAAGCTTTACTAATATAGGAATTATAAAACTGAATATGTTTTACATCATTTGTTGGTTAATGAAAGCCTGTTTCTTATTTCTAGAGATTTTTAGCCTTTGCAGAAATTTTTATCATTGTATAGAACAAGATGAGACTATAAGTATAGTCTTGGGCAGACATAAATTTAATGAAATATCTCTACTGAAAGTACATTTGAAGTTGAAGTCTGAAAATTCATCAAACCAACAAAATGAATGGAAATAAAATTGATAAGGAATAAATACCTCTATGGAAAAAGAAAAGGCATGTAAAAACATTATTACTTAAATGTTTATTTGTGATGGTTTAATTTTACTTGTGACACTTTTTATTCTATGGTTACTTTCGTTTACCAACTCCCGAAAACAACAATTGTTGTATATATGATAATTTCAAATTATTGGTACTGCAAAGGTTATTGTTTCTTTAAGATTTCAGTAACTGCTGTTGTTTATTAATATGGGATCTAGAACAATTTGGTTCTTGAAGTTTTCCATTAATTATTTGAGAATATTAACTGCAGAATATTAATTACAGGGGCATGAGCTGTGAGGGAAATGTTTTATTTATTTATTTTTTTTTCTGGGGTCTGGTCTCACGTGTCATCTCAATTTTGCATAAGCAGACACTTCACAATGATTTGTGGTTAAAAGAGAATCTATAGGATGCACGTTAGCCTAGGTTGTTCAAGGAATGTACATGTATTTTTGAGAGTTCACCTCAGAGATTCCTAAGCAAGGCGAATCCCTTTACAATTTTTCATGGGCTCCTGGTGCACAAATCAGAAGGAAGTTAGAAAGTGAAACAGACAAAATATGTGGCAGCATCGTGGTTAGTTGCAGTACTGAGCCTTGGCTTCTAGCAACCAATTCCTTTCACCTTGAAGCTCGTATCAAGCTCTTCATACTGTAATTAATGAGGAACACATTTTATCTCAAGAAGCATTACTTGGTAGGAGATTGAGAGAATTAGACTATTGATTTTCTTTCTCCAGACCATAGAATAGTACAAAAGGTGGAGGTGGCTATGAGATAGAGGGAGTGGCTGCGCACACGTGTGTGAGAGAGAGAGAGGGTGAAGAGAGAGAGGGGGGAAGAGAGAGAGAGATTGAGAGAGAAATAGGGGGAAGGGGGATTATGAGGATTAAGTCTATTAAAATCATTAAAATTTGGCTCATGAATGAAGCGGAATTAGAGTTAGATGCTGACCTTACCATGTGCTTTCCATGCCTTTTTTTGATTTCTTGCTTTCTTTGTTAGGACTCGTTGTTTTTAACGAACCTTTTAAAAATTTCGACCCTTGTTTAAGATTTTGAAGAACCTACAGAATCAACGGTTTGCAACTTTTTTGGTGTTTTGTATCTGTGTCTCACTATTATGGGTTCTGATACTTTTGTCATAGAGAAGTGATTTTTCATCTCTTCTTTGTAGTGTTTGGGTTGTATGAACAGGTTTTGGAAGAATTGGTCGATTGGTTGCAAGAGTCATACTGCAAAGGGAGGATGTAGAACTTGTTGCTGTTAATGATCCGTTTATCACCACTGACTACATGGTACAGTTCAATCACTACTTGCTTGCTTTTAATCATGCTTTAGAATTGAATTGCTTTTTACTAAGGAGGTGAGAAGATTAGTAACCTTTACTGATTTTTGGGTGAAAAAAGTAGCAGTTTCATGCTCTATTCGAAAAATTCAAAGTTGAATGACTTATGCTTTAGCTTTCTAGTATAGTTACTTGTGACTCTGTGTTGTGTTTTTGCCATGATCTAATGCACAACACAAACAAACAAAATAACAAATAAGTTTTAAACAGGAATTGTGTCAAACAGAATGTGGGCATTATCAACATCATACCTTATAGACAATAGCATAACTATATAACCCCATCAAGTTCAAAAGGCATTTCAACACGTTTTCATAATCTTTTCCTAGTATTAGGTGAAAGAAGGAACAAAAAATGGTAACAATTATCGCAATTAACATCACAAATGCTTAAGACAGTCACAATAGAAAATTTTTAAGTAATCTGGCAAAACCATTCAATCACAAACTCAAGCTTCAAAATCATGAAAGAACAATGGAAGTCCAAATCGAAACCTATTCCTTCCAGAAAAGCAAAGGGGAAAAAATAAGAAAAAGGAAATGATGCACCTGACCTTGAGTGAGACGTCCTGCCTCAGGTATAATAGAAGAAGAACTTTTCTATTCTACGCTCAAATGGGGGTTGAGAAGAAGGTCGGGAATGGTCTTTGCCATTTGGATTGATAGTTGATGGTCGAAAGAAATGCCTCCGTTGCCAACTGCAGTGGAATTAGGGCACAATGTTCTTCGATTGGGAAGATTTAGGGCTGGAGTTAGGAGTGGAATTGAGGTTGGAGTTGGTGGTCGACGTCCTGAGGCTCACCTTGGAAAGTCGACGGTGAAGCTCGGCGGTGGAAGGAGCTAAGGTTAGAGAGAACCGATTGATTTTGAAACAAGACTGAAGAAAGAGAACGAGGGAGGCTTCTGTGATTGACTTTGACCAAAGAGACCGAAGAGGGAATTTGGGGTGAGAAGGAGGGAATTTTGATTTTTGGTGAAAAAATGGTGGGTAGAGAAAATTTTGGTGTAAAAAATTTGTGATATTTTTCCTATAATAAAAAATTTCGTTTGTCATTTTTTTGAAACTAGCCCAAGCTAAATTACTAGTCACAATGTTTTTTGAAACAAAATATTCAAGTACATATATTAAATAAATCATACACATTTAGAGTGTATTTTAGAGTGTATCGGCCCTTACCCTCCGCTTCCACCACAGACCTCAATTTTTTTTCCATTTTTCGGGTCAAAAAATTTTAAATATCGGGTCAGCCCGAACCCATAGCCCACCATAGACGTCAAATTTTTTTGGGTCAAAAAATTTTAAATATCGGGTCGGATTTTAAATTGAATCACACTCCTTATGTTAAAGGCACTCAACAAATTCACAATAACTTATGAGGGATATTTGATTATTAAAATATTTTACATAATTAAAACAAACATTAAAATCAATAAAAAGTCAACCACAATATAAAAAATGAATACATAAGATTTAATGGTTAATAAACGAATCTAACAAGCTATCTAATGCATAAGTACAACAAGACCAACCAACAATTGATCAAAAAAACTACATATTTTCACAAGAGTTAAAATATTTATTTATTTGACTAAATCTCTATTTCATAACTCTAAAATTTTTAAAATGATAGTTAAAAATTTGTGGATATTGTTTGGATAAAAATTACTTTAATTTCAAATGATTATTGAGAGCCAAAAAATTGTCATTAATCTGTAAGATTTGTTGAAATTATTGGTTTAGGCTAAATTTTTGGTAAAATCTAAATTCAATTGATACTTATAAAATTCCACCAAAAGTTAAAAAAAAAAAAGAAATATATACAACCAACTAGGACATATAATGAATCACGCATTAGTTTGCAGTGAAGGTTTTAATAGGGGTGACAATTTCTGGCACGATACGAACTTAACATGAAAATAATTTGGGTTAAGGCTTTGCGAGTTCGGTTCAAACTCGATTGACCTGCTAAAAAAAAAAGTTGGGTGCGAGTCGAAATTGGGTCGACTCATCTGACCAAAAAAAAAACTAAAAGAAAGGTCTAGTTGGGGTCCAGGTTTGGTGGGTCAACTTCTTTAAAAAAAAATCCACATTAAGAAAGTTTTCGGTTCAAACGGGTTGGCGAGTAAACCTACTTGACCCAAAAAGCTTTTCTAATGCCTTTACATGGCACACACATACATACATGCGCACACATGTGTACATACATACATACAAATACACATATATGTATGTGTGTTTGTATGTATGTATGTATGTATGTATGTATGTATGTATGTGTGTGTGTGTGTGTATATGTGTATATGTGTATGTATGTGTATACATACAAATACATATAATACATACACACGCGTGTGTGTACATAATAGAAAAATTCTAACTTCAATGATAACACGTGATTGTAAAAAAAGGTTAGGTTTGTCAGTGACAACATAAGGTTGTCACTTATACAAAAGATATCAAGGTTTAGTAACAACATTTAATTGTTGTCACAAACCTTGTAATGCATACATCATCAGTGACAACATGTAATTCTTGTCAATAAAGGTTTTGCTTTCAGTGACAACTTTCGTTGTCACAGATAGCTTGGATATATAGTAAAAGGTATAACTTCAATGACAACACATGTGCTTGTCAAAAAAGGTCGGATTCGTCAGTGACAACATAAGGTTGTCACTGATACAAAAGAAATCAAAGTTTACTGACAACATTTAATTGTTGTCACAAACTTTGCATGCATATATCATCAGTGACAACGTGTAATTATTGTCAATAAAGGTTTTGCTTTCAGTAACAACTTTTGTTATCACAGATAGTCTTGGCCATAAAATAGTAAAAATCTAACTTCAGTGACAACTCCGGGTTGTCAAAAAAGGTTGACATTTTTAGTGACGACATAAGCTTGTCATTGATATTGAAGACATTAAGGTGTTAGTGACAACAATAAATTATTGTCACAAACGCATTGTATCCATATATCATCAGTGACAACACATAATTTTTGTCAATAAAGGTTTTATTTTTAGTGACAACTTTCCTTGTCACAGATAGCTTGGCTATAAAAAGTAAAAAGCCTAGCTTCAGTGACAACACCCGGTTGTCAGAAAAGGTTTGGTATTTTAGTGACGACATAGTCTTGTCACTGATATTGAAGGTAGAAAAGTTTTAGTGACAACAATAAATTGTTGTCACAAACGCATTGTGTACATATATCATCAGTGACAACACGTAATTCTTGTCAATAAAGGTTTTCTTTTCAGTGACAACTTTCCTTGTCACAAATAGCTTGCCCATAAATAGTAAAAAGCCTAACTTCAGTGACAACACCTAGTTGTCAGAAAAGGTTTGACTTTTTAGTGACGACATCGGGTTGTCACTGATATAGAAGACAAAAAGGATTTAGTGACAACAATAAATTGTTGTCACAAACGTATTGTATGCATATATTATTAGTGATAACATTTAATTTTTGTTAATAACAGTTTTACTTTCAGTGTCAACTTTTGTTGTCACAGATAGTTTGGCCATAAATAGTAAAAAGTCTAACTTCAGTGACAACAACCGGTTGTCAGAAATGGTTTGGCATTTTAGTGACGACATAGAGTTGTCACTAATGTAGAATATATCAAGAGTTTAGTGACAACATTAAATTGTTGTCACAAATGATTTGTATCATATATCATCAGTGACAACTTGAAAGATGTTGTCACTATTAAAGGGATATTTAGTGACGACATTTAACTCTTGTCAGTAATGCATTTGGCGCCAGATGGAGGGAAAGAATCAGTGACAATATTTTGTTGTTGTCACTGAAGATACATCACAATTGTGACAAGCGTGTTGTTGTCACTGAAAGCTATCTTTAGTGACAAGTTTGTGTCGTCACTGAAAAATGTCGTCATTAATGATTCCTTTTTCTTGTAGTGATGGGAAGTTATTTATTAATGACATGAGAGCTAGGAGGAAGTTTACGGGAAATGCTTCTTGTGAGAGATGCAATTGCATGAATGAGGATATTATACATTTGTTTTGGGACTGCTCTTGAGCTAAACAAGCATGGAAGTTCTTTCTGCAAGAGAGTGAAGTGGAATAGTGCATTAATATATGAGTTTTTCTGAATGGATTGAGTACAATTTAAGATGAAGGGATAGAGTATCAAATGGAACATCCTATGGTGTTATTTGTTTACTACGTTACTGTTGCACATCTATAAAGATAGGAATCAAGAGTTTTTTGAGGGAAATTTAAAGCCAGCTGTTGTTACTATTAAACTAGCATTGAGCAACAAAGCAATGGCCCAATGGAGATCCATGTCGTTTTCGTAGTAGATAAATCAGCTGCTAAATATAAGGAGACTAAACTAATTAAATGGACTTTTCCTCCTGCAGATTTTGTAAAGTTGAACACGGATATTGTGGCGAAAGGAAATCTAGGTGTTGCAAGTTTTGGAGGAATCTTTAGGGATGAGTAGGGGATATGGCTTGCTAGATACTACGGAAAGATTGGGAAATCCACAAGCCTGGTAGCGGAGCTTTGGAGCATTCGAGCATAAACTGTGATTGCAAAGGAGTTGGGTTATAAAAAGCTCATCGTGGAATTTGATTCTAGAATGGCTATAGACATGTTGAGAAGCAAATGTAAAATACCTGGCCATATTTTGGCACTATTAGCTGATTGTCTATTCTACTCCCAAGGTATAGATATTATACTTCAACATACCTATAGAGAAGGGAACTTTTGTGCAAATTATTTGGCTAACCAAGGTGTTAAGTCTAATTCCTCTCTCTTCTTTTGTAGTCAACCACAAATTGGGTTAGGTAGATTGTAACATGCAGATATATCATAGGTCAACTGGGAGAGAGCCAGTTAACCTTTTTGTAAATATGTGAACGTAATTCCTTTTCTTACAAAAAAAAAAAAAGAAAATGTATGGCAAAATACAAAAATTTTATTGGTCATTGTTTTTCTTCTATTTTTCTCTCCCACAGCGTATGCAATTTCATTAAAATCCAAAAGATTATAAGAAGTTAAACAAAACAAAGTATAGAATGTACTTATGCATTAGTACCTTTAAAATCCTAAAATTCTAGAAAGTAGAAAAAGATCTAAAGACTTCTCATCAAATTTACTAAAAGTGAAATATGCTGCTATTTCATCGATATACTTATTGTTTTTGCCAATTAAAATATATAAATTTTGAAATTTTGAAGTTTTTCATTTGAAAATGGTTAGGGAACGAAAAAATACTATTTGCAATAAAAGAGTAACATAAGTCCTTATTATGAAGAATTAAGAATATCTTAGTGAGACAAATTTTAAAGGATCAATTTTAGTTTGTAAAGAGCATGCTAGAAAATATATTAATGAAGTAATGTAACTCGGTTAGAATTGGACAAAATCACAAAATATAGTTTGTAGGACTATTTGACTTATTCTCTCCCACTTCATCTAAATTGCTAAATGATTTCTGACTTTCCATCACGCTACCAAACAAAATAAAAATTAAAAGAAATGGCAAGAAGATCGATGGTTAAACATTTAACGAATTGGATGGATTTTGTCAACCATAGTTTGGAAGTATGCGGTTATTTTAAAGTTTCAATGTTGATTTAGTATTTTAGAAATGCATTTCATTGGTAACTAAAGGGTCTGTGAAAAATCTTTATTTTATTTAACCTTTGAAATTCTTTTTCACATCGATAAAATTAGAAAACATAGTAATGCACATTTAGATGCATAAACTATATTAGAGATAATAAGGTGATGTTAAATTAATTCTTTTGCATAAAGAAATTTCTAAAATTAGGTATCATGAATCACAAATAAGCAATAGTTTGCCACAATTTTTTTTTTGATTTGTTGGGGGCGGGGAGGTTATGATTGTCCAAAATTTGAATACAATATGTATCCCTTGAGATATTTTCTTCTGATTTTGAATATAATATTTTTTTACCACCAATAAATGAACGTAGAGTTGAAATTTTGGCTGTAGAAATAGAAAAAAAAGTGCCCAATAAAATTGAAAAAAAAATGTGATCAAATACATATGTTTGATAGGAGATTCATTATTTCAGTAAAATTTTAGTTTTAAACTTTCCTTGACATTTTTCCATTTATCCCACTCAATAGTCTAATATAATATTCTATCAGCAAGTTAATTTAGGGAATGATACACATTCAATTACTAATCGTCAAAATCCATACTCATAATAGGGTTAAGGATATTCATAGTGATACTGATTGAGAAATTTGAACAAAACGGCTCCTAAGACCATTATATAGTTTTTAAGTATATTTAGATATATGATATAGTTTTATTATGTTATTTATTTTAAACCACAATGAAAGTAAATTAACTAACAATTTTGACACATTGACTCCAATATTGGTTTAATTTGTATATTTATGGATGAGATTGTAATTTTGAAATATAGTTTAACTTGAAATTGAGAAGAACTAATCAATAATTTAAAAAACAAATTTTAAGAAAGAACAAAATGTTCATGAATTGTGTCGTTTCTTGTAGATTTTTCAAAAACATGTATATGCAATATTGTGATCAATTAACTGCAAAAAGGAAGCCAAAGAAACCTATTAAAAAAATTAGAAGTTTTACATCTTAAGTTAAAATAAAAAGTGCGGTCACAAGAAAATAGAAAGTATGAAACACAGGAAATGCATGTTTTCATAAAATTAAAAAAGTAATATGAACTAAAAAGAAAAATTAATTAACGAAAAATAAAAGCTGTATTGAGAATCAAATCAAGTGCTTCTTGGCATAATTGAAATTGAGACTGTAATGTGAACGATAATAAAGAAAAAAAAAATAGAGAATCCAAGAAGACATCGTCTAAATAATTAATATTTAGAAACGTCAGTATCCTTTAAGGTAAATATAATTTAAGGGATCAAAATTTTATTTTCTAAACTCAACTTTACGAAACTGCATTAGTAATGTTATGTAATCTAAAAAAATTATTTACACAGTCTGTTATACTAAAAATAACTAAACTCGAATATCACGTGAAGCACGTATCCCTAGTTAAATCTAAAAGCTGCTATTACATAAATAATCCCAAAAACCATAGAAAAGATCTATTCAATTTTTGAGACACCTATCGTAGCATAATTATTAAATTTTCTACCGTAGTAATGCATTTTAGATTTAGATTAGATTTAGAAAAGATCTTAATACAAAGGACATACTTCCTTGTTTATTGCACCATAGACATAAATATAGTTCGATGAGTAGATGAATAGTTATAGATTTGTATGATACAGAGTCTTTCGTTTATTGAATGATAACAATTCAAAAATAAATATGCAAACTAAGTCACACATAAAATCAATAGCATCTAAACAAATATTCTATGCTTTTGGTCGTACAGTAACCCCCTTTATGAGTAGCCCTCTCTTCACAAGTTTGTTGTCATGTTGGAAAATATGAAACTCCAAATCTCCAATTGGGTCTAGCCCTGTAGTGAATTCACCAGCCAGAATTTCTATCCATTCTCCTCTTGGCTTGTGCTCCAAATTTTCTTTACGTTCTTGTGTGAAACCATCAGGTGGAGTAAGTTTGAGGTTCACTGGAGTATCAAACTTGAAAGCAAATTTCTCCAACTTAATGTCAAAGATGACCTGGTATAGAGTACTCGGTGAAAGCTTAGTTACCTCAAATCTTCCTCTAATGTCGAACCACCAAACCTCGAGAAGCTTTGCACCAACAACGAAGTTATCACTGCAAAAGTTTACGAACCATTTAACATGATTATGCACCATAATTAACTTGCTTAGGTGCTTTATATTTCCAGTAATGCAATTTTTACAGCTACTCGGGATTAATTGATTCATAGTGATTGAGTTACCTTGAATATTTAAAAAAGAAAAAGAAAAAAAGATTTACCTTGAATATTTTGCCAAGCCCCATTCCCAATACCTTGTGTCGCCCCCCCAGATAATTGAGAGATCTCTAGCAGACAACTTGAAGTCGTCGTTCTTCAAGCCAACTTCATTTTGGGGTTCCTAACAATCAAACTTTCCAAGTAAGAATGATGTTGGACACATGGTTCATTGTAGAACACATGCACAAGGCAACAACAGTGCATGAATGTACGAAAATGACAAGTATTCTCCCTCATTGATAAATTTTGACGAATATTAAGTTCAAGTTGTATGTTGTATGTTTTTCTGTTTAAGCTGACAAACCAAATCAAAAACAAAAATTCGATGTTTAGCAATGGATATCGAGACCTATTTTTCGTTGCTTTTGCAGCCAACAAGTGATTTATTTTCTTGTACATATCGAAAAGTATGTGCAACAAATGTTAGTCATGTCTTGGAAAACATAAATGGCTTTTAAGTAAATACCATATCCGATATTAACATGTAAAAAATCCCTAAATTTTCGTAGTAGTCATTCATTACCAATGTAAGAACATAAAATGATATACCTATGGAATAAGACATTGAATAACGGCCAAATACCAAATATTTGCATACTAAAAAATAAAATTCACATCAGAACTTGCCCAAAGATAAAACTCATTGAACTACTTTGAAAACGCCTGCAAAGACGAGAAAAGCAAGACATGCTCTGACACATAATTATAGTTGTCACAAACTCAACTTATTCTTCCTCTACTGAATTTATTGTGGGAGATTCTGCAGTTCATTAATGATATTTTTAGTGCATGTACACTAAAGTTATTTTATTTTTATAGTAACGATGACATTTATTATTGATAGTACCAATTACTAACAGTAAAGGTGGTATCAATAATAGTACCATTAGTTTAAAGAATTATACATTCATTTTAACATGCAGCAGTGTAGAACAAACCTTTCATAAGATTTGCAAAATTCATTTGTGTATTAGATTTATACATGGTAAACAGTGTAGGAAAACTATACTTTTGATCTAAAAAATATATAGAGCTACAAACTTGGTGCATAAGTTTTTGCTCTCAAACTTTTATTTCAGCATCATACAAAATGACACATGTTATTTTGTTAAAAACTTCTCATGAAATTTTAAACAGAAAAGATTATTGAAGTAATTGTTTCATACAATACAGATAAACGAAAACAACATAAAAAAATTAACTTTTAAGAAATAACTAAAATATTGGGTGATAAAAAAATAAAATAAAATATTGGGTGATGATTACAAAATCATACTGCTTGCAGAGAAACGGTGTATAAAACCAAATTCCCTTGTTCTATAATAAATGTTTTTCTTACTTTCCCAGTAGATATCAAAATTAAATTTACATTTCTAAAATGAAAACGGTTACCTATAGAGTGTTTATTTTCTTTCAATTCGTCATGCGTGACAAAATTAATGGTCTCAGTTGTCCGACAATGAACTAAGAGAAGTCACCAGAAAATGTAAGAGAATTGAGTCAATAACTCATACCTCCTTGTTAAAGAGCATTTGAGTGGCAAGGTTAGGATTGAATAATCCGACAACAAATTCCAAGTTCGGCAAGCTGACGGATCCAAGAGAGAATTTCTCCAATTTTGGGCAATCCTTAATGGTTAAATTTTCCAGGGATGGCAACTCTATATCGTTATTCCTGCGGCAAAAGTTTCGAAAGTTTGGAAGTTTCGACAAGAAGACATCCTTCAGTCGAGGGAATAGAGTTTCCTTAACCATTACTTGTGTTTCTTCATCCTCCCTTGCAATCATGTCTCCTGTCTCTGTTTTGAAGACGACTTCTAAGAGTAGGCAGTTCTCTATTTCAAGTTGTTGAATTTGCGACAAGCTTACAGCTGTGGATAGTAGAAACACATACTCCAAACTACTGCAATTTCTTATGAATACCTTTCTAAGGTTAGGTAGACAAAGATTTTCACTCCACAGATGTGTTAACTTCAGCAAGTTTTCCAGTCTCAGCAGTTCCAGGGCATCAAATGACCCAGCCAACGGAAGAGCACGGAAAATCACTTTTAGATCTCTAAAGTTTGAAAGATAGAGTTCTTCCAATGCAGGAAAGACGACATCAACACATGAACAAGCAGGAAATATGTTCTCCCAATACTCGTCAAAGTCTTCCAATTGCAATTTCTTTAATGCTTGGGACCCCTTTTGAACCAACTCGAATACCTTGGCACTGGCATCACTTCCTCTCAATTTTAGATCTAGATACTCAGCCTTCCCCAATAGGATATGGATCCAATTGCTCAAGCGAACTGGCTCAGAGAGTTTGAGTTTTAAAACTTTATCATAGTCGCCAGATATGAATCTTGTGTCATAATCATTTGACATCCCTATTGTTATTACATACTTTCTGAAGTCCTGCCATTGACATGTGTCCTGAGGAAGAATTTCTGGATCTGATATTTCAAGTTCTAAAGTAGTCAACTTCTTCAAGGAAGCTACTTCAACAAGGCTGGCATTTGTTCTTTCTTGCCCTTCTACTTCAGGCTCCCAATTTTTGAAGCTATCCAACATGAGCAATTCTTCCAATCCAACTAATCCTGATATAACGCCAGGAGCAATTTTCTCCAGCATAGCACAACCGGTTAAATCTAACAACTTCAATTTTTTTAAATTTTCTATCTCTTTTGGCAACACCTCAATCAAAGAACTACGCAAACTGAGGATTCCTAGATTCACTAGGTTGCCAACAAGGTGTATTGATCCAGTGCAATCACAACTATGCAGATGCAACGTTTGAAGGTTTGATAGAAATTGCAATGACTGCGGTAGCCGTAGAAGCACATTAATTCCCTCTATGTGTAGTACTTTAAGCCCTGTCATCCCATAAAAGAAATTATTAGGCATGTATATTTCTCCTTTAAACTCAACATCAATTTCTAGACGCAATGTTTGTAGATTTGTGTAATCTATCCTTTCTGGGAGACCAACGGATATGGTTGTCTGGTCATCATAAGAATCTCTGTTTGGCCACTTTTCCAAGTCAATTTCATTACTTGTCATGAAAACATGCCTATCCTTAGTTGATGCAATTATTACGGCCAGATCACGAACAATATCATGCAATTTCACATGTTCCTCATCCTTCCCATTTTCTAACAAGAAACGATGTTTTAAGGTCTCAACTAAAGCACGTACCCTATTTCTTGCTTCCCTTAAAGTCCTTGCTCCTGAAAAAATTTGCAACCCCATCCCATAGCCAACCAAATCACCCAAGGATATATCATGATCTTCTGGATAAAAACAACAAAGTAGAAAGAGGTACCTGGTTTCCATATTTCCCAGATGGTTGTAGCTTAACATTAGTGGCTGGTATACACCATCAAGTACTTCTGGAATATTTGCTGGCATGGACTGTTGTAACTGAAGAAGTGCATCCTCCCAAAATGTTTTGCTTTGGCCACTGAGTGCTCTACCAACAGTAACAAGTGCCAGAGGCAAGCCTTTACATTCCTTAGCCACGTCTTCTGCTACTTGCCTCAAATTAGGTGCATCAATTGTGCGACCTGCATGCTCCCTAAATAGTCTCCAAGCTTCTTCTTCTGGTAATTCAACCAATGGAAAAATCTTTTCGGCTTTCATTTGGACGCATACGTCATGTACTCTAGAAGTTAAGATGATTTTGCATCCAACATTAGTGCTCAGGGAAGGAATTCCTATTTCCTCGAGTTTCAAGTTTTTCCAAATATCATCCAAAATTATAAGTACACTACATTTGGCATCGTTTAGCCTAGTATGTATTAGTCTTGCACGAACTGATACAGTCTCTTGTTTCAATTCAAGGCCTAAATCTTCAGCAATTTCTTGTTGAATCTTTTTCAAGTTTAGTTCTTGAGTGATAACTGCCCTCACAACCTTCTCAAATAGTCTTTCTTCTCTGACCCTTTTCTCAATTTTATTCACAATTGTTGTCTTACCAACTCCTCCCATGCCACATATCCCAATCATGTGTACATTTTTATCTTTCAAAGCATTCATGATTTCTTCCTCCTTAACCTTTCGAGATTCAAACTCGATCTCAGATGTTGCAGGTATTGGTTCTAATTCTGTCGGACACGCCGGGGTGGATATAGTGGGGAAGTTGCCAGAAACTCGAAGTTCAATAGAAGCTTTAGCTTTCTTATCGGCTTCTCGGCTTAAAGAATAACGTGACAAGAGATTGGTACAACAGCCATGGAGACAACGCTTTTGAATTTCACCCCTTGCCTGATGAATTCTTTCATTTGTTTTCTTAATCTCGTTGACTTTTTGCAGCCAAACTTCAACATCAGGTAAAACAACTTCTACATTTCTTTTGGCCGCATCCACCTGTTGCTGAACACCAGCTCTTTTTGGCTCCAAGCTCTCAACTTCGACCCCCAGTTTTTCAATGTTGCTATTAAAGCAGCACAAGTAATTCAGCTGATTCTTGATTGGAATTGCCACAAAATCTCCCACGACTTTAGCTACTGCTCCAATCACACCTCCAAGTAATGTGAAGATTTCTGGCATTTTCTTGTCTTCAAAACTAAATAAAAGACCTTTGTATTTTTATCTTTTTGGATTTTCTTGTACCCTGTCTTTTTCTTTTCCCTTGATAGTACTGTAAAAAAGTCAGGAAGTCAATGCTACATCAATAATAACCATGAACTAAAAAAATTTAACCGGCAGATCATAACAAGGATTGTCCAAAAAAAGCTTCCAAACAGGAATGAAGCAATAAAGAGACGGTATATTTTCAAGGAATTTAAGAAAGAAGTTGATAAAACTTAGATATCAAAGATGAAATGGGTGCAACTTCCCTTGGTTTAGAAACCGACAAGGGCCATAATGGAACAAAAAGATTGGGTCAAAGGACATATATAGGATTAAAGAACAATAACGAAATCAAAATTAACATAAAATATTTACAGATTGAAAATTACAGGATTATATCTAACTACAGCGTTGTCATTTTTTATGTTCTGAATTTAGACGAGCTCACAATTATGCGAATGTTAGCAGAGAATGATTGAGCTTTTAAATATTAAATTACCTCTTGTTAAGTAGTCATCGTTGGGTGGACGTTAGTTATTTGTGGAGCAGCTTGCAATTATAGCATCTTAAACGTATACAATATATTAAATTTGATCTCGAAAAGTTTGTTAGAACACATTCAAATTAAGTTACAACTTCTATGCTTGAGCAAGCGATAACAATCATTTCAGTGGAGCAAATCCCATAAATAAAATGGGATAAATTGCGAAAACTCCAATGATAAGTTTTCTTTTCATATTCACCTCATATTCAATTCCTACAATATAGAGATTCTTACCTAAACTTGTTAGGAAATCAATATGCCAAAATAATTTGATGTAGCGGAATACAAAATTGATTTACATCCAAGATCATTGATTATCTATATAAAAAGGAGAACGTACCTTTTAATGACGCAATTAAATGAATTAACTTGGTCAAAGATACGCGATATCAACCACAAGCTGCACAAGTGTCCGGCCTCTAAGGTATCCACACGAACACCTTCTTAGGATCCTCATCAGGATTGATCAACACCAAATGAATATGCTAGATCCACTTGACACGTCCCCAACGTGAAGAAAATTGTATAAAGAAAAACTGTTTTTTTTCTCTCTAATTTTCTAACGTTATATTGTATATTTGTCGTGTCAAATCTTTGTGTTTAAGACTTATTTATAGAGCAATAATTAAGTTATCTTGTCCAACAAGAATTCGGTAATAGGTAACCCTTATCTATTAAGATATCTTACCAAATAAGATATTTAGTAGGTTTTAATTTCCTTCAAAAGGAAATTATTCCACTACTATAATTACTCTATTTATCAACAAGTCTTTAGAATTAATTATCTCACAAATTAATTCCTTAATTATCACATAATTATTTAAATCAGTTTAACCCAAGAATTAGTTCTATTGTGTGTGACCCTTTAGGTTCCTAATCACTTGGCAATAAATATAAATTATAATCTTAGAATTAATTGGCTTTAGTATAAAACCAACCAACTCCCACTTGGACTAAAGTCAATTTAGTCACAAGGATTCTAAGATTGGATAAATTAAACAACTTTAATTTATCATTAATCAAAATTAATTAAGTTTATATTTATAGATCAAGATTGGCCTCTAGCCAGGCATCATGACCACCCAAGTGTTAGGAAAAGTCAAGTGATTGACTTCACCTATCTATGAACCAGATTCCATGTAATTATCATCCTTTCACCATACTATATCCCAAATTAGTACAAGAGTAAGGTATAGGTGCCAACTCTTAATGTACTAATTATTATTCTTTCTTGTTCCCAAAATTCAACTCCATTTTTCAATAAATTTAGAACTTTTCTAAATTATTGACTAGTTTGCAAACATTCTTGAGTTGATATTTCAACAAGTGTGGCCACAATAGGGATATACTCTCCCACTATTAGGAGTGGTGAATCCTATATTGATCATAAACTATCAATTCATGTTTCTTATTATACCCAACTTCTATCGTACACATAACCAATTACAGATTATGGACTAATAGAGTTAAAGTACAACAATCCACACTAAAGATACTCTTATGATCTCAAGTCAAAGGATCATTTACACTACTGTCATGTAGAGATTATACCATTGGCACTCAAAGTAGTTCACCTTATGGAAATCTCTAAGCGGATCAATCCAGTGAATATGTTCTCTAACAATCCACTCATATATCATCATATATGCTAATTTATCCGCATTAACAATGTCCTTTATATTGTTAATACTATGATTAGGGATACTCTTAAGGATAACAATAAATATTATTCTAAGGACTTTATCATTTAGAAAATACATATTTTAAAATGATAAAATGCCATAGTCATTATTATTGCATAAACAAAAATCAAACATAACAATTTATGAAATTATAAGTCATCTCCCACTTTGACTAAAACCCATCATTCATATACACTATATTGAATGAATATACATGACTATCATGTTTCTTTTGGGATAATGGCTTAGTCAATGGATTAATCACATTATCCTCAATGGGAATCTCATCCTATCTTTACATCATTTTTACCAATTATTTTCTTTAAATAAATGGTATAGCCAAAATACTTATTTGGATCATAGATGAGATCGCAAGTTCAATAATGAACTTCTAGATCCAACTTAGCTTCTAAAGTTTCAAAGCATTTGGCTTTCATTGTAGAATCTGTTGCAGTGTCTAGCTTAGAACTCTTCTAACTAGCAACACCAGCTATTCAACGTGAACACAAGTATAGATTATAATCTATTATCATTCGTAAATAATTAAAGGTTTACATCTATAAACCCATACACTTCTAAAGTGTGAACTCCATAAATCAAGAATAATCCATTAGTTTCTTTTAAGTACTTTAGGATATTCTTGACAAATATCTAGTGACATTCACCAGAATTAGGTTAATATTTGCTAATGACATTTTGAGCATAGGAGACATTAGATTTTGTACATAGCATAACATACTTTATAAATCCTATTGCAAAAGCTTAGGGATCTTTTGTATGATACAATCTCGACAGGTGTTTTAAGACACATGTCTCTCGAAAGGGTAATCTCATGTCATACAGAAACCCTTCCTTTGATTGCTCAATGCTAAACTTCTTTAGCATCTTGCCTATTGAGAGACCCAGCAACTTTTTAGATCTATCTCTATAGATTTAATTTTCAAAATTAGGTTGTCTCTCTTCTAATGTTTTATGCACAAATTCTTGGACAGTCACACCTTTTACTATTTTAAAGCATAGATATATATGATTTCCCAATACTAATATGTCATGCACATAAAGTGTTAAGAAAAATCAGTGCTCCCACTCACTTTCTTGTATACACAAAACTCGTCTTTGTTGTTTGAGAAAAATCAAACTTTTTGACTATTCCACCAAAACAAATGTTCTAACTCCTTGATTTGTAAGTAATCATATTACTATCCATGTCAATCTTTCTTTTAAAGATCCTCTTGCACCATATGAGTTTTACCCCTTTGGGTGGTTCAACCAAGGTCCAAACCCTGTTGTCGGACATGGAATCCATTTTGGATTTTATGGCTTTATGCCATTTCAAAGAATTTACACATAACATGGCCTCTTCATAGCAAGTAAAACAGTCATCAATTATGACTAGCACACCATTACTTTCATTTATGAGAACTCTATATCTCTAAAGAGAATGACGTACTTTACTAAAACTATGAAGATTTTGTGTAACTCGAGCTTCCGTTTGCGCCTTATCAATATATGGCTTAAACTCAGGTTCCAATTGTTATTTTTGTTAATTTGCAATTCTTAAATTTCTTTAAATTCTTTTTTACTCCCATTGCCTCTTTCAAGAATAAACACTTTTTCTAGAAAAATAGCATGTCTTGAGACAAACAATTTTGCTCAAGGCAATTGTAGAAGTAGCATTCTAAACGTTCTTTAGAATACCCCACAAATAAATATTTATAAGACTCGATCTCAAACTTGTCTAATGTGATGCTTCACATAAGCAAAACATCTTCAAATTTTTATGTGACTAAGAATTAATTTCTTACCATATCATATCTTATGTGAGGCGGTATCAATCAATTGTAGTTGGAACTCATTTGAGTGTATGGGAGACAATTTTAAGGCAAATTTCTAAAATTATATTAGAAGTCTAAGATGGCTCATTAAGGAATGTACCATATTGAATTGGGTACAATTCTCCTCTTTCACACACACCATTCAATTATGGTGTATATAATGGAGTCCATTGAGGAAGAATCTCATTCTCCTCTAGGTATTTCAAAACTTGTGACTCAAGTATTCTTTGCCTCGATCAAATCTCAGTGTTTTAATACTCTTGTCAACTTGTTTCTCTACTTCAACTCTGAAGGTCTTGAACTTTTCAAAGATCTCAAATTTGTATCTCATAAGATACACATAACCATACCTAAAATGGTTATTCGTGAAAGTGATGAAGTATAAGAAACTACCTTTAGCATGGATCGATATTGGACTACAAAATAAGCCCAAGAAAGATCACTAGCACATTCACCTTTCATTTTCAATAAAAGTGTCTTGGTCATTTAAACAAGTAAATAAGATTCGCATATCTCATAGAATTCATAATCGAATGAGTCCAAATATACATCTTTATGTAACTTGGATATACGCTTCTTATTTATATGACCAAGTCTAAAATGCCAAAGATAAAATTGCTTCAAAATATCAAGTTTTGTCTCTTGATGTCTATATTGAGAATGGACTTATCAAAACCTAGAATATTTAAGCCATTGTTTAATAAACTAGTACTACTTAGAACGCCATCACGCAAAAGAACAACATTTATTCTTTTGAGTAATGGTAAATCTATCCACATCTAATGCAAATATAGATATTATGTTCTTTGTAAGCACTAGAATATATTAGCAATCCTTTAATTCTAGAATAAGTCCAGTTGGCAAAGAGAGTGTAAGTTCTTATGGTTAATGTAGCAACTTTTGCTCCATTCTCCACATGTACTTTGATTCTTTCCTTTGCCAAAATTTACTATTCTCAAGATCTTGCATATTTGTGTAAATATGAGATCCAAATCTAGTATCTAATACCCAAGAAACTTGATTAGTAGATTACTTTATCTCAATCATAAACATTCTAGAAGTCAAAGTTTAATCAAACCTCATCAACTTCTAAGTTTTAAATGAGCCATACAATTTGCTTCCAATACTAATTGTTTCTAGATTGAAAACACATGCCTATAGACTTGTCCACTTTGATCACACCTTTATACTTTGTCATGACTATTTAGGCCTTCTCAAGACTAGCCTTGGGTTTCCCCTTGACAAGTAATAAAGTGTCCTCTTAATTCCTATACAAATTGCTCTTTAGATATCTCATATCTATTGGTCCTAGATTGTGTATCAAACAACTTTTTGAGATGCACAATCATAGACTAAGCATTCATCATATTATGCTACTTTTATAGCTTAGGAGTTATATACAATATCATGATACAAGCAATAATATCATTATTATATTTATGCATTTGGTATGCATTTTTATTTCCTAACTATCATTGTCACTCAAACAAGTAGAATCAGGGTATCAAAGACAATCTAATATTTGTATACATAAGAACCATTCTCAAGCTTTATCCTAGTCCAAGAAATTAAAATGGAGTCCTATAAAGTGGGTTTTGTGTTCACGTGATTATACATTCTACAATTAAAATAAAGATAGAATATGACTTTATATTTATGCAATAAACAAAACCAAAAGGAAAATATATAGACATTAAAATTTTGGTTTTGCTCCCACTATTTTATTCAAATTAATATCCCTCAAAATTGATTTAAGAATTTGCACAAAATTCTTAGTGGGCTAGGATCCCATTTTGATTATTTTTAATCTTGAGTTAGCTCAACAAATCAAAAACAATTTCAATAGGTAGGTAACAATTACCAATTGCAACTTTTGTAACTCCTAGATAGTTAGGTATCAACTTTTGATACACATATCACATATGTCTCCTAACTCCTTGCCTCAAAGACACATGACCTTGAGTTAGCTCAACAAGCCATGAACCTTTGTTAAATCAACCCATTATTCAGAGATCACATCTCATAGTATAAACATATTCTAGGTAGAACAACCTTGAGTTAGCTCAACAAGTCATTCCGAACAAGAACTGTTTAAACTATAATAATGGAAGGCAACTATTCATGATTTAATATTTTTAATTGAATCAAAACTATTATTTAGAGATCATATCTCATCGTAAACATATTCTAGGTAGAATAACCTTGAGTTAGCTCAACAAGTTATTCTAACAAGAATTGTTTAAATTATAATAATAGTTATGATATATTTCTTTATTTAAATCAAAACCATTATTCAGAGATCATATCTCATAGTAACAAATATTCCTGGTAGAATAACCTTGAGTTAGCTCAACAAGTTATCCTAACAAGAATTATTTATACTATAATAATGGAAGTGATCTATTTTTATTTTTATTGAGGGATAAATTATGATCTCATCGTGCACATATATCATATATGAAAATAAATATTTGATCAAATAAAGCGTACAAAATGTAATAAAATAAATCATATTATTTTGTCAAATATAAAATTCACATATGATATGTGATTCAAATAAAATAAATCTCATTATTTTATAAAATATAAATCACATATAATAAAACATTCAAATAATCACATTAAACGAATATTTAAAATTCTTTTCATGAATTTATATGTATATTAATTCTAATTACATTAGAATTGATTTAATTGAATAAATTTGAGAAGTTTATGTTTAAAATAATAAAACAAAAGTTATTGGGCCTTAAAACAACGAAGGAGAAAAACAAGGGGCCTTTTCACAAAAAGGAAAACATTTCCTTTTTAGGCGCAGTCAAACAGCGCCATTTCACCAGAATTTTTTTTTTTAAATTGTGGTGCCAAACGACACCGTTTAGCCTGTGGCCAGTTGCCAGAAAAAAAACAAATTTTTTTTTTAATTCAAGGCGTCGAAACGACGTCGTTTTAGTGATTAGGGTTTTCCAGCCAAAAAGCTTGTGCCGGCGCCTTCATCTTCTTCCTTTCTCTGGTGACGGCTCTCCAGCGAGCCCTCACCGGATCTTATCTGGCCATCACTTTTGGGCAATATCTAGCTAGACTTGACCCATATCCGGACAAAGCTTTGGTCAGTCTCGTTTCTCTCGAGATGATTTTCGGATCTGGCCAACCTTTGTCCAGAGAAAATTCCAACCGTTCCTCGGAGTTCCGCGACCACTTCTAGTCGCCGTCATACGAGACGTCGCCGCGTGACTAGACCGGATCTAGATCCGTCTTTTGTAGCGGCACAACCCTTCACCGCAGTGACCAAAAGCTCTCTACTGGGAATTCGAGGCAATCGACCAGTTCTCTCTCCTGACTGCGGCCGGAAGATTTCCAACAAGCGTGGTCGGTCGCGATCTGGCCGATCGCCGCCGTCCTGTCTGCTTAGTTGTGTTGCCGAAACTTTTTTTTTCCGGCGGCCTTGCCCAACGTTTAGTTAATCTGCCGAAACTTTTCTTGGCAACCTACCCAACCTTTTTTTTTTTTTTTTAATTTTGTTCAAGAACAGTAACTCAAAAATTACATTTTCAGAAAATTCAATTTTCAAGTTTTATGAATAGTGTCTGAAAATTTCAAAGAAAACGAAATTTTTATTAAAATTTTGTCCAACAAAACAATGAAAATTTCTAGAAAATTTTGTTAAACTATTTTGAAACAAATTTTCAAAATATTACTCCTCAAATTCATCAATTAAATTACGCATACATATATATAAATTATTCATGACAACAAATTTTGTACAGATAAATCAAAACACATTGCTCTGATACCACTGTTAGGAAATCAATATGCCAAAACAATTTGACGTAGCGGAATATAAAATTGATTTACATTCAAGATCATTGATTATCTATACAAAAACGAGAACGTACCTTTTAATGACGCAATTAAATGAATTAACCTGGTCAAAGATACGCGATATCAACCACAAGCCGCACAAGTGTCCGGCCTCTAAGGTATCCACACGAACACCTTCTTGGGATCTTCATCAGGATTGATCAACACCAAGTGAATATGCTAGATCCACTTGACACGTCCCCAACGTGAAGAAAATTGTATAAAGAAAAACTAGTTTTTTCTCTCTCTAATTTTCTAACGTTATATTGTATATTTGTCGTGTCAAATCTTGGTGTTTAAGACTTATTTATAGAGCAATAATTAAGTTATCTTGTCCAACAAGAATTCGGTAATAGGTAACCCTTACCTATTAAGATATCTTACCAAATAAGATATTTAGTAGGTTTTAATTCCTTCAAAAGGAAATTATTCCACTGCTATAATTACTCTATTTATCAATAAGTTCTTAGGATTAATTATCTCACAAATTAATTCCTTAATTATCACATAATTATTTAAATCAATTTAACCCAAGAATTAGTTCTATTGTGTGTGACCTTTTAGGTTCCTAATCACTTGGCAATAAATATAAATTATAATCTTAGAATTAATTGGCTTTAATACAAAACCAACAAAACTTACTTTCCAAAAGAACTTAAACCTGGTAGGATTTGCTTACTTACCCCAAATAAAACTCCCTATATTAGTTATATGTTTTTTCTTCCCTTACAAAACACACACAAATGCACGTCAGAGAGGGAGATTGATAGAGAGATGCCAAGGGAGCGAGACACGATGGACAACAAGCGAAGGTAGGAGATGGTCTGACAGCCATGTTAGAATAAAGGTGAAGGAAGCCCATATTTGTTAATGCGATGTCTAGAAGAAAGTTCTTGAACTTCGTTAATGCTTCTTCAAGTTTTGGCCCAAGCAATGTGTTGTAGGCCTAGAATCACTCATAAAATTCTTTGTGAACATGTCTGGAATAGGTTTATATGTAAACCTACGATTTATACTAAAATTGTGCATAAGATTGGTGGTTTTTGAACCTAGTGTTTGTTAAAATGTTTAGAAAGAGAACAAAAATAACAAAAAATGGGGAACAATGTAGCTAATTGTTGGGCTTTCCACATTATTGGAACTCAACCTTTTAAATAAAATTAAAAAAAAAAAGGATTTTGTGTGGCTATAAAAGGTCGTTGGCTTGTGAGAGGGAGTTAGAGTGAGCTGACGAGTTTTGAGAAAGTTGTGCTTTGTAGACCATTGTTCTTACTCATAGTGGATTTCTCTATCTTGATTTGTCCATGGACGTAGGTCTTTTGACTGAACCACGTAAATATTGTGTCTATTATATTGTGTGGTTGTTTGTTTTATTTTGCTTATGCTTACCTTTCAAACTGGTATGAGAGCCTGATTTCCATTAGTTTTTGCCTTTTGCCATCGTTTGTCAGCAAAAGCGTATATTTTTGCATTTATTGAGTTTTTAAAAAAGTTCAAGAGAGGCGTTGGTATCCTTGGAATCTAAGTCTCCTGATCTACCGGTTTGCTGAAGGTCACCAGATTTTGTTGTAATATCCCCATCCTACAATGGAAAAGTTAAGTGATATGAATCAATAACTTGAGCTTGAACATTCAAGTCTAATTTGGAATATCTATTTTGGGCTAACGAGGATAAAACCCAAATAATTGGACTTAGTTGTTGAGACGTTCGTCGCAACTTGGGCCTACGAGCCCAGCTGTGACAAAATAGTATCAGAGCAAATCTCGTGTAGTCTCTATGCAAATTGAGACTTGCTAGTAGTATTGGACCGCAACTGCACAAGGACATAGAGGAACTAAGTATTGTGCAGGGCTAAGTGCTACTAGACCTAAGAGTGCAATCCACCTCTAGATCTCATGTGAGCAACCTTTAAAATTTGGCATAATTGAGTAGATAGTTCAGATCATGGTATTGGATTAGGCTTTACAAGAAAGCAAAAACCTAAAAAGAGGCATGAATGTGATACCCCCGTCTCACATTGAAAAATTTAAGTGACATGGATCAATATATAAGTTAAGCCATTCAAGTCCAACTTGGATATCTATTTTAGACTAGCGAGGACCGAGTTCAAATGGTTGGATTTACCTGTTGAGACTTTGGTTGTGGCTTGGACCTGCGGACCTGGTGCGTGACATTCGTAATTGGATTTTGCTTCACTCTCTAGCAAAAATTCAGATTTTTGGGCCTCATAGTTGATGCTCTTCTCGTCACTTTCACAGGAAATACCGCTATCAATGGATAGCTCGTCTTCAGATCGGCAAGTTCATCGAAAATTGTCACTGAATTCTGCCGACATGAAGCATACTTACTACCTTTGTTTTTAGTTAGAGTAGATGTTGTTCTAGAGACTAAATAATCAGGTAAAGTGAGCACATGTGATCCTTTAATCTTAGTTGTTGATCTGATTTTAAAATCTTTGATTAGAGCCGTCAGATTAGTTGACCAGATTGTTGGCCTTTGACTACATCGTTGATCTTTCATTTTTTTTTAACTTGACCCTTCCTACAATTTTTGGGCGTCCTGAATCCTTTTTGAGGGTTAGTTTTCAGTTTACTAAAGTACCTTCGTTGTTTTTGACTCTTTTTTGTTATTAGCAATGGAAGGAAATACAAAAAAAAAAAGATTTCTTTGAATAGTACAAACTATCATTCTTGGAGCGAGGAAATGAAAGATTAACTTTTTGTATCAAGAAAATTTTTAGACTAATTTTTATGACTAAAAGACATGATATTTGAGCGATGCCGATTGGAAAATTTTGCATTTTGAAGTTTGTGCATTCATTAGACAATAGATTGATGATAATATATTGAATCATATATGTGACGAAGTTTATGCACGTATTTTATGGAACAAACTTGAGGTATTATATGCAAGAAAAATGGCTATCATAATATGTTAACCAATTAGCAATTAATATGTATGGGATACAAAGATGGGACTTCCATGACTGATCATTTTTTAAGGTATTTTAAATTGATTGACAGGCTAGGGTATTAATTTCGATGGCCATATTAGGGACTTGATACTTCTTGGTTCTTTGCAAGACTCATGGAAGACTTTTAGAGTAAGAGTTTGCAATACAGCCCCTCATGATATGGTTTCTTAGGATTTAGCTAAGAATAGTATAATCAGTGAAGAAAGTAAAAGGCACTCATTGGAGACTACTGACTGCTTCACAATAAGAAAATTCTAGTTGTTGAATCTAGAGGTAAAAATCAAATTAAAGATCAAGAGAAATAAGAGTACAAAAAAGTCCTTAGAGAAGTTTTCAAATGTTAAATGTCATCATTGTTGTATAGATGGACATATCAAAAAATATTATTGGAAATTGAAGAAAGAAAACAAGGGGAAGAACAATGATAAGAGCACTATAAGAAGAGTGAAGTTGAAGTGAAAACTAGTACTACAATTGAAGATTTTCTTCTTGTGTGTGATGTTGCAGATGATCGTGTGGGTTTGAAAACTAGTTGTGTTGTTGACGATGGTGTTGCCATTCATGCCATTTCTCTGAAGGACCTGTTCACATCCTTGACAATTTGTGACTTCAACGCTGTTAGCATAGGTAATGATGCTTATGTTGAGATTGCTAGTGTTGGAGATATTTTCTTGGAGAGGTTAGTTCTTAGAGATGTGAGATATGTTCCTGACATTTGATTGAATGAAATTTTAGTTGTAAAACTTGATGATGATGGTTTTTATAGCACTCTTTTCAAGGAAAATTTGGACTAACACATAAATTCCAAAAATCAAGTATCATATTTTTTTAAGCAGTTTTATGCTTCAGCCAAGAGAGACAATGTTAGAAAGCTAAAGTATGTTAAACTATAATGGAGGAGATTATATTGTGCCATTTGATGAGCATTGCAAACAGTGGGTATTTGGCATCAAAAGACTCTACCAAAAACACCACAGTTGAATGGTTTAGCTGGAGAAAGAATAGAATATTGGTAGAGAGAGTAGGATGTTCACTGTCACATGCCAAATTGCCAAAATATTTTTGGGATGAGGATTTTCTATTATTCATTTGACTAATCTCTTGCCATGTGTTTCTTTGTAGTTTGATGTTTCTAACGAGGTATGGATAGGCAAGGATGTTTCATATAATCATTTGCATTTCTTTGATTGCAAAGCTTTTGTTCATGTCCATAAAGGTAAGAGGTCAAAGCTTGAGACAAACAATAATCATTGTGCGTCTTTGGGCTATAGACAACATGAGTTTGGCTACAAGTTGCAGGATCTAGTTGAGAAGAAGCTTGTTAGAAGCAAAAATGTGGCTTTTGTGTAAATTAGACCATTGAAGATATTGACAAGACTCAAAGCTTGCGGTAGAGTTTCTAGTTGATTTAGTTGATTTGAACCCAGTTTTTTTGGCCATAGCTCCTCAACAGGCTATAGAATACACTTAGAATAACCACAATGTGGGAGAGGTATAGAATGATCAACATGATGCAATTGATGCAGATATTCTTGTACAGATTAACCTTAATGATTAGGCCCCAATACTTAAAAATTCACCTATTGTTCCTCCCAAAAGGTCTACTAAAATTAAAAAAACTTCTATTAGGTATTCTCCATATGAGTATGTGATGCTAACTAATGGAGGAGAATATGAGAGTTTTGAAGAAGCTTTAGAAGATGAGTACAAGAAAGAATAGTTGAAGCTATTCAAGATGAGATGAAGTCTTTGCATAAAAACAACACTTTGACTTGGTGACACTTTTTAAACACAAGAAGGCTTTGAAGAATAGGTGTTTTTCCCAAATCAAGAATTATGAGTTCAATTCATACCCGAGGTATAACGCTAGATTGGTTGTCAAAGGGCATAATCAGGGGAACGAAATCAACTTCGAAGAAATCTTAGCTACTATTGTGAAAATGTCTTCCATTTGAGTGGTTCTCGGTTTAGCAGCTAGCCTTGATTTAAAGATTAAATAGATAGATGTTAAAACTACTTTTCTTTGTGGTGAGTTAGAGGAAGAAATCTACATAGAGTACCAGAGGGTTTTGAAGTGAAAGGGAAAGAAAATTATGTCTACAAGTTGACGACAAATCTTTATAACTTATAACAAGTGCCTCGACAATGGTATGAGAAGTTTGAGACTATTATGGGAAAGCAAAATTTCTAGAAGACTACTTCAGATCACTATGTTTCTCTATAGAAGTTCTTTAATGACTTTATTATTTTGTTATTGCTTTATGTTGATGATAAATTGATTGTTGGCATAAATGTTTCGAGGATCAATGAGTTGAAAAAATAACTGAGTAAGTCTTTTGCTATGAAAATTTGAGGTCTATCTAGAAAGATTTTGGCATGGAAATCTCTTGAGATAAAGCTGCTAAAAGAATTTACTTGTCTCAAGAAAAGTACATTGGAAAGGTGCTTTAGAAGTTTGACATGAATAATTCTAATTTAGTAAGTACTCCTCTTGCTATTCATTCCAAGTTGAGTATGCAACAGTGTCCTACTAATAATATAACAAAGAAAAAAATGGAGAAAGTTTCTTATTCTTCAGCAGGAGGAAGTTTGACGTGTGCCACTATGTGTACTAGGCTAAACGCAACTTATGTAATTGGTATGGTAAGTTGTTTTCTTTTAAATCCTAAAAAGAGCATTCGGAAGCTATTAAGTGGATCCTCAGGTATCTTAGAGGCAGTCCAAATTTGAAACTTTTTCTTGGAAGTGATAATTTTGTTTTAATTGGCTATGTAGATTTTGATATGGTTAGAGACATTAATACTCATAAGACTACTTCAAGTTACTTGATCACTTATGCAGGGGATGCTATGTCTTGGTATTCTAGATTACAGATGCGTTTTACTCTTTCTACCATAGAGGCAAAATCTATTGCAATCACTGATGCTTGCAAATAGTTGCTATGGATGATGAAATTTATCTAAGAGCTTGTCTTTATTCAAGAGAGATATCATTTGTTTTGTGATAGTCAGAGTGTTATCTATTTTGGTAAGGATTCTATGTTTCATGCAAAGTCAAAGCACATTGACATTAGATATCACTAGATCAGAGATGCTTTGAATGACAAGTTGTTAGAGCTTAAAAGAATTCACACAGATGAAAATGGTTCTAAGATGCTGACGAAGTTTCTTCCAAGGGAGAAGTTTGAAACCTCTTGTTCGGTGACCCTAATGATGATGTCCTCCAAATAATTTGAACGGGGAGATTTGTTGGCCATTCCTCATTATTTGCAACTTACTCTAATAAATAAAATAAAAACTAGGGTTTTGTGTGATCTAGCATGGCATTAAAAGGTGCAGTCGCGAGAGAGAGAGAGAGAGAGAGAGAGAGAGAGAGAGAGAGAGAGAGAGAGTCATAATTAGTTGTGAGGAAAGTTTTGAGAAAGTTATGATTTGTAATTTGTTGTTCTTATTCATAGTGGTATCTTCTTTCTTGATCTGCTTGTGGACAAAAATCTTTTGATCGAACACATAAATATTGTGTTCATTGCTTTATCATGTGACTATTTATTTTATTTTGCTTCTGCTCTACCTTTCACTAGTCATGCCTCAACCTTGATAGCGTGACTGGCCAGTGGATGAGCTTGGCTAACGCCACGACTGGCTGTGGCATCGCAGTTGCGATGTGAGCAGTCGAATGGCACGGGCATAAAATAAGAGCCATTACTAGACAGCAGCAACAACGGTAGCATTGCTACTATTGTATGTTACTTCCTATTTTGCGCAAGTCAAATTGGTTGACAGAGTTGGTGGTGGTGCCTAATTTTAGTTTCTTTACTTTTGTTATTATTTTCCAAATGAAGCCATTTTAAATGGACTATAAAAGCACATGAGATCTACTGTGCCACTTTTCTCAGTACCAATTGAGTGTCATTCATAAAAAATTGTCACCTTGAATTCACATATAATAATTATCTGACTTATCTAAGTGTGAACGCAAGGTGGTAATTTCTTGTGAATAACACTCAATTGGCATTGGAAAAAGTCACACTGAAGATCTCTACTGCTCTAAAAAAGACTAGTTCAGGGAATTACATTTTTAGGATACTGAGACTTTAAAAGCTTCCCTAAATGAAGTACTTTCTAAGATGGAAGAACATCTATTTTTAGAGTGTCCCATATCGAAGATTATTTGGCATTGTTCTCCTCTGGGTTTTCACTTCGAAGGAGGGACAAATATCAACATGGTTCATTGGTTATTTGAATGGTTTTCAACTGCACCGGACGATGTAGCCTTGAGGTATTCCATCATTCTAATGTGGCATATCTGGAATTCGAGGAACAATTTCATCCAGAAAAGATCCCAAACTGACCCAATCAATGTGATGCAACAAGCTTCCTTAACGTTATAGGAGGAAAGTTTTACTGATAACGAGTCAAATGATGAGCACATAGGTAAAGTAAACCAGCGGAGTTTAGGGGAACCAAACTTGGAGGCATGTTTAGCGTTCTTTTCCCATCCTAGATAGGACTGGGATCACACAATCAGATATCAATCCTTATTGATGGATCGATTAAGGCCACTTCAGGATTAGTAGCTCTGGCTTTTATAGTTAAAAATGACCAAGAATGTGTATTTTTCAACGGGCAGAAGTGGTCAATGCCATCTCCGCGTTTCAAACGGAAGTGCTGGCTTGCCTAAATGCAATGGTTTTTTTTTTTTTTTTTGGTTGATTCAATAGGGATTAACACATATAACCATTCAAATGGATTGCTTGCTCTTGGTGCAGTGTCTGCTCAAGGATAACTTAGTTCCTTTTCATTTGTCGAATGTATTTCATGATAAAGAAAATTGCAGTTTTGGTACAAAATATGTGGCGTATCAGTAGTTTCAATCCTAAAATTCGGATGAAATCAAATTTAATACCAAATGTTTCAAATTTTCAAGACATTTAGTCCTATTGACCAATTTTGTCAAAATCTTATCAGAATCGGGTCACGTGAACGTGACAGCTACAAAAGTTTTTTAAAAGAATCTGAAGAAAGAAAAAATTTCAATTGCCATAATTTGTAATTAAAGGCACACGCATGAATGCATTGTCCAAGTGAATTTTTTTAGTTTTGTTTTCTTATTTACTGTGCTTGAACTCAAATTAGTACCTTTAATTACAAATCATGATAATTAAATTTTTTTCTTCAATCTATTTCTTTTTGAAAATTTTTATAATCAGCATGTGAGTATCACGTGACTAGATTCCAGGAAGATCTTTGCAAAACTTATCAATATAACTAAACATGTTGAAAAATTGAAAAATTTGGTATTAGTTTTGCTTTTGTATAAACTTTAAAGACTAAAGCTGTGGATGACCTAAACATTTGGTACCAATGTTGCAGTTTTCTCTTCATGATATTAGAGAACTAGTTTCATATTTTTCCTTTTGTTGTGTAATGAAAGTTTCTAGAGAAGAGATACAGGAAGCTCATAAGCTTGCTGCATCTCTAACCAATATTTGAATGTGTAATGTGATCAGAATGAAAGATACTTGTTTTTTTAAAAAAAAAAGAAACTCTCTAAAACAAGAAACTTTTTGTAAATGGAAAATTTCTAAATATAATACCTTCATTTTTAAAATATATAAGCTTTATAAGGTTTCTAATTATTAGACATGAACTTAAAGCGTTCAGGTTATGATAGTGTTATGTAAGAGCTAAACAATGAACTATATTTTCACACTAGCTTTACAGAACTTATGGAAGGTACTTGCTATCTTACTACCAGTTAACAACTTTACTTCAAAACTTGCTTTGCGGCGTAGAAAGTGTGATACTCTGTTTGCCCCACATCGGTGGAGAAGTGATTTATGAGTGATATATAAAATCCTTTGTCATGAGCTACTAGTGACTTAGTTTAAGCATTTTGAATCCATGGCGTATGCTTAAAAATTATTGAACTGGTCTAGACCCGCAATGTTACATCATGTGGCAAAAATATGGTAAATTTTAACTTCTTATTGGCAATAATATTGTAAATTTTCACATCTTGTTGAAACGCATTTGGTTTAGTTCTTTAACATGGAAATGGATGCTTAAGGTTCATGATAAGGCGGAAAGTTATGTACATTAACTTTTAAAGGATGGTGAGGCTTATTTTTGGCTAGATATATAATTGGATGGGATCAAGAGTTTTGTACAGGGGTCTTCAGTTGACTCATAATCACAATGTTACGATCTTACTTGAGATGGGAGATCGGATCATCTCAAATTTCACGATGGCTGCCTTTGGATATGATCAAGATGTTCGAGCTCTTTATCTCCTAATATTCTTCGCTTACATAATGGTTTGGTCTTTGACAAGCTCAAGCGCGTGCTACTGCCTTTTGCTTATCTTCTTCATTGGGGTTGTGTTAGGGTGTGAAGCCTGAGAAAGTCTACTAAAGAGGCCCAATATATAAGTTAAAATTTAACCTTAACACATAATATTAATCTAACAAGTCTTGGATCCTTACCTCTATATTAAGTACTCTTTCTTTCTTTCTCAAATTAAACAAACCAATATACCCATGAACTTAACAATATTCTCCCTTCATGGATAGACCATCACATTGAAACCAGAGTCTCCTTTAAACCCACATCATTACTCAACACAAGCCCGCTATTCATCATCTTAAACATGGACTCTAACCTCTTATTTGCAAAGAAATTTGACCCCTCGTCCTTTATCACTGAATCCTTAGTATAACTCTAGGCTTCCGGGTATAACACCTAATAAGAAAACAATTCACTATTCCAATACCTAGAAGAGACCACTTGTTAACGAGTAGCCCAAGATATTAACCATGAGATTTGATACCAATTTGTTAGACAGAAAAATTTGAGAAAGTCTACTAAAGAGGTCCAATATATAAGTTGAAAACCAATCTTAACCTAAAAGCTTAAGCTAGAAGGTTGGATCATTGTCTATATATTAAGTACTCTTTCAATCTTTCTCAAATCAATGTGGGGCAAACTAATTTATCCATAAACCTAGCAGGCCGTGGCATTCAGCGACTCCATTATTGAAGACTTTTTTAGGTTACATCCTTATACAATGGTTTGACTCTTGCTAATTCTCTGGTGAAATTTGGTGTGAAGAATCGACATGCTATTGTTGTGAAGAGTCAGCATTAGTGTATTTGAATTATGTCTTTTTTTTTTGGGTGATTACACTTCCAAGTTTATGCAGTTTTTTGGTGAACGTATGGGTATCTTGTCTTCAAGAGTAAGCTTACATATTTCCCTTGTCAGTTGGTGGACTGTTCAATGCAAAAACTCAAAATTGTCTCCAATTTTTCGTTTGGTGCCAATATTCATTTGTTGGCATTTATGGAAAGCTAGGTATTTGGCCTTTTTGAGGGGTAGGTGATTTTCTTAAATTAGCTTTCCAAATTGAGAAAATCCCAAAAATAGAATTTATTTTAAACAAGAAATTTTCCATAAAAGGAAACTTTTTTGGATGTAAAACCATTTATTTTAAGACATATTGCCATAATTACCAGAGATGTTAACTTAGAGTAGCCGGGTTATGATAGCGTGAAGCATGAATCTGGAATAAATATTTGATGACTCGGTTCATGGTAAATCGATATGATACATGTAAAAGGTTTAAGGCTTATAAGTAATGATTCATAAGCACGTTACTTGCGGAACAAGCAAGAAGTAACTCTCCTGTTTATTTTTCTCAAGATGACTCGTGTACCCTTATTTGTTTATATGCGTTTTTGTCCTTTAAAATGAATCTATGAGGCTTATTTGTCAATTATCGCAAATGTATATAATATCAAGTGATATGTTTACGGTTATATGCATGTGATCGTTTAGATAATCTAATAAACAAAATATAGGCTCATACCGAACATAAAATTGTCAGTTGAGATTACAATCCTGCAAAATGCCACGGCAAGTTTTATGGTAAAGGAACAGTTTATAACTAATAACTCAGATAAGCTGAATCATGATCCTCTTTTGAGCCACATAAATGGTGTGCAAAAGGTATAAAAAAAACTCTCAATAAGAGCAGATGAATGCCAGGAATTATCTGCATCCTATAGACTACAGTTACCTAATACAAATGATAAATGACTTACATGACATGGTTGCTACTTGCCTAAGTTTTTATTTATGTTTGTATATGTACAAAAATGATTTGACAAAGTTTTAAGGTAATCTGATTTAAAATGCTTCATGAACATGTATATGTACATATAATTGTACTGTCTAGTAAACTGATTGGACAAAGTTTTAAGGTAAACTGATTTAAAATGCTTCATGAACATTTATATACGCATATAATTGTACTATCTAGTAAGGGTGGTTTATTTTTCATGCTGAGCATGCTCAACCTACATTAGGACTGTGAGGAAAAAATTCGACCCAAACCGATTTTACCATTCGACAAATAGTCAAACCATGAACTGGTCTTTCACTATGGGGTTAATCAGAACCGGTTACTCAAAAAATGGTTTGGGTACATTGGATACCCGAACTGGTTAATTTTTTAAACCACTAACCAGTCCATCTTTGTAGGATAATGAAACTGATTACTCGAAAAGACGGTTCAGGTACACTGAATATCCGAACCAGTTACTTTTAAGTTTATTTTTTCAAAAACATCGAAATTTGTTATAATTTTTCACTTTCCACCCTTAATTCTGCTTTTATAAATAAGTCATTTATATAAATCTTGTTTATTTCCTAAAACAAACTTTTATCAAAAGAATACAAGAAATAATTTAAGACTTTCTTTTCATTTTTACAAAAATAATCATTAAAACTATATAAAATATAAAATTAAGTCTAGATTTTTGTTTTTCCAAATTTGAATAATAAAAATGTGCTTTCAACATAAATTTTAACAGTTCATAAACTTGCGAACCGCTACTCGAACCAATTGACTAAGTATTCGAATCGATATCTGAACTAGTAACGAAAACCGGTTCAGTTACCTTTCCTTTTCTAATTTAGGACGAGTTTATTTTACTGGTTTTTCAATTTTTTGAATTTTTTTAACACCCTTAGCCTACATTATCACATATTTTTCTTGTTGACGAACATGAGTATGAATACAAGTGTGCCGAGGACGAAGACAAACCAAGCCTGATGAGGTGGATGAGGAATTGATTAGCTAGAGTTTATTGATTGTTGATATAAATAATGTTTCTCTTTTACTGTTATATTTAAAGCATGTTGTCTCACTCGACAATTTTATTTCGCTGTTTGGTTGATTTACTTAAATCCAATCTGCATTATTGGATTGTTTTATTTCCGCTGTTGACTCATTTATGGTTGTATCTATCGATTTGGTTTGTAGTATGTGTCTTGTGTTTTTAAGAAAGCTTTCTAGGGATATCCGATTGTGACTTCCCCTAACGGAGTGCGAACTGAGAGTGTGACATCATTGCTCAGTTCAGGCATGGAAGCACGGCAATCGGTTTCATTGGCTCTATTGCACTTTGTGTGTTACACCTCATATGTTACACGAATTTGAGGACTCACAATTTTAGCCCCTTCTATTTTTCACAATTTGAGTTTTGCGTAACACATTAGTTAAAAGGTGTAATCATGTTAAATAATAGTGTAACTCTGTTTAAATATAGTGTAACCGTTCAACACTTCATAACGATTCGTTTTTTCATTTTAAATTTGGCCTTATTGGTTAAAGGTCGTCCGTCTATTTTTTACTCTTTAAATCTGAATTATCAACTTGTGAGAAATGGAACTTCTGAGGCCTCCTATGTCTTAAAAATCGGAACAAATAGGGTGATTCGACCGTTCGGACTACAAATCATCTATGGGTCTGGTCCAATCCGTTTCTTTATAAAAGAAATTAAAAAGAAAATTGTATCAAACTGTTGAACCGGCCAATTGAACCAAATTGGACTACGACCCAACCACTCTTCATGTTCACCAGCCAATCTGCTTTTTAAAACACTAGAGGCCCCATTTATATGTTACATATCTTAATAAATTGATATGTGTCTATAGTGGACTTTTTAAAACATTAGAGGCCCATTTCTATGTTACATATCTTAATGAATTGATATGTGTCTCTAGCGGTGAGAAGTTATAAATAAGTTGAATTCTTAATTACTTATGTATCACTCCTTCAAGAGATGTAACATGAAGTATAACAGATAAGGCATAATAGAAAATCTTTTGCTATTTCATAACTGAGGAGTGAAAACTATACAGGAAATATATTTTCAAGCCACCACAAACCAATAAATTTATATGTTCCAGATTATATATCATATACTCAAGATATGTTTTTATTCAAAATTATTAACATTCAAAATTTGTCGGTAGTCTATAGAAAAATAACCAGCAATAAACAGGCTACAATAGAAAAGGAAAAAGAGCAATAACAGATAAACAAATTTCTTGGGAGGTAACTTAGATATAAAAAGGCAACAAGAAAACTAAAAATTCTCCTTACAATTATTCAAAAAAAATTGAATAGCAGATACCAACTTAAGTACGAGCTTGTGTTTAACCAAATAGATAATAATTAAAAAATGCTCAATTGGTTATGTGTAAACATGATGACACTTGAATAAATGAGTAAATAATCACTAAAATAGCATAACAGCATAAAAGGATATAAACAACTAACACATGAGAGATCAATGAAACAATCATTTTAGCTTTTACTAACCTTTTGAATATTATGCTAATGATAAAAAATTTGGAAAGGAATTTGATCAGGCTGATCCCCTTTGATCTCTGTTTCTTCGTTCTCTCACAGCCTCGATGCTCTGCTCTACTCAACTTTTTTCCCTTCTTTTTACTAAACTGATGCCCTTAGGAACGCTGGTTGAAGTTCAAGAAAGAGAGCTTGTTTTGCCTTGTTCTTTTTCTTTGTGAATTGATAAAGGTTCTATATTGAGTGGTTTTCATGTTTAAGATTTTACATAATTATGTGTATTCCAATTCTCACAGCCCCACCGAAAAAAGTTTCGATACCATGCATGAAGACTTCCGTTTTACCAATCCAACGTTATCAAATTTCTCGTTTGGCCCCAGCAGTTTGATTGCTTTTTCTTCATTCTCCTTTTTGGTTGTAAGGCGGGCCCGTTATGAATATACACCGTGAATACTTGCACCTAACTTTACTCCTTGAGAATAAAAATCAATAACAGTAGGGCCTGATAAAGACACAAGGACATGGATTGATAAGAAAGAAAACAATGACATCCGAAAAATGTTTTCATCCTTCGCTAAATGTCATACTAAGATATTTTCGTTAGATAATTCTTGTATTGTTTGGCTATAAATGTTAACAACCGATTATATATATAAAAAAATGCACATGTGAAATAATAAGTTAATTTTGTTTCAAAATTTTCAGTTGATAAATAATTCTTTTTTAGTGGAAGAATTATTTTTCCAGCTTTAAAGATCTATTAACAGTTGGATGGACGAAAACAAGAACTACAAAAAAAATAAATAAATAAATAAAATAAAAAGCTCTACTGGTGTCTTTTTTTAATTTACGTCTTTCTTACGAAAGACTGATCAAATGAGCATTTGACCTTTATTAACTTAAAAAATGAACATTTGATCTTTTTTATTCTCCCCATAATTAAACTATTGATTAATATAGACTGATGAAAACAACCAGCCTTTAGAATTTATATTTGTAGATTAATATTAATAGCTTAAGAAAAAAGGAAAGAAAAGGGGAAAAAAAAGTAGAGAGAGAAGTTCTAAATTTCTATGCTTTTTTGATGTAATCGAGTGGAACGACTTTTCATGAAGACTTTAGAAGGTCTCGAGAAGAATAATCATTACCTGTGTAGCACTGCTAAAATTAATGATCGAGAAGCAAGAAGATAATGACTTTGGAGGTACAAATTCACACTTTGCTACCTGCGATTTTAGACTATTTGTTATGTGAAACCAAAAAGATCTCATCTGTCAAAATTGAACGGCTTGGTCTTGGAAAATATGTTGTTAGTTTTTTTTTTTACTAATAGTAAATAAGGGGAAGGAAAATGAACATAGAAGTGAATGAAATTTTTAAAAGGAAAAATATGTTGTTAGTGTAGTTTACTTTTGCGTCTTTTCTTTTCTTTTTTTTTTCTTTTTCTTTGTCCCCGTAAACAATTTATTTCTTTTCGTACATTCGTAGATTATATTTATGTTGGAAAAACTTGAGATGAATGGCTTTAAGATGTCCTTACACACGTCATTTTACTTAAGTTTAATTCACTCATAGAACTTGTGTGCAAAATGATTCTGCTAATTAACATTTAGGATATAATAAATCTCTTGTTTTGACAAGGTTTTATACTAGTAAGATCAAAACTTTGAGCCTCTAATATTTGGACCTTGTCTGTGTATTTTGCCATAGTTTGTGTAAGAGAAGTTTTGGGAGGAAACTAGAAAAGTGCATATATTTTTGCTCTCTGAATTCCGTAGTTGTTTATAGTAGTTGTATCGTGTGTGCGTGTGTTGTCTGAATTCTGCAGTTGTGTATATTAGCTGCATAGCATATGTGTGTAGGCACGCACACGCGCACACAAAGAATATACGCAAACACAAACACACGTATATGTATCTGTGTGTATATGTATATACGTACGTATATATGCATGTATGTATGAGGAGATTACATCTATATAATAAAGAGACGCAGTCTGTAAAAATCATACTTTTTGGCTTTGGTGAACAAATGCATCAAGGAATCTCTCAAAGAAAGCACATTAACAGAATCTATATTTTGCTATTTTTTCAATTACGCGGTTAGTGTATTCTTTTTATTTTTATTTTTATTTTTACGCGGTTAGTGTATTCCTCCAAAGAAGAGATGCGTTACAAAAAAAGGTATTTAAAATATCTTGAGAGGGCTCTTTTAAAAAATCTTATGCATGCATACTTTGGTATGTCTTTATCCCTTGTGACCATTCAGCCTTTAATGTCATCAAGAGACGTCAAGTCTTTCTATTTTGGAAAGAGAGGAGTTTTTCATGAAAAGAGGTGCAGTTAATAACTTTTTACACCATTTTGGAATTTTATTAATAATTAAATAATATAAATTTCATACACACACCCCTTTTTATGTAAGTGCACAAACATAACTTTGTTTCAGAGAAGGAAAATGGACTTATCCTTATTTGCTTCTTGCGCAAGATGATAAATAATAACCTCCATATTATTTCTTTCCTATCTTGCCTAAAAAATAGAAAAATTCGTGTTCGGGAAGGTTATAGCAACCAAAGCCGTTTGGAATTTTGATTTTGTACATTGAAAAAATACGTCTTCTTATTACAAGATTAGAAAGGGGAAAAGGGTAACTGGAAGAAATCAGATTGGCCATTCGATGAACAACAGATTGACCGAGCTCTTTGCATATCTTTGTTTTTTTCTATCTTTTCTTATCAGTGAGAAAGACCCTTATCGGTTGAAATTTATTCATTCCTGCCAAAACACTTGCTAAATCAAATCTTGTTCTGGGTAGAGGCCTGGAATATGTGGCTCGACTGTCGCTTAGGTGCATGATTTTCTTCTACAATGTGAAATATGGATTTTACGATTTAGATATAAGCCTGCCAGAATATCATGAGTTTGGTCTAAATATTGGTAAAACTCTATCCATGACATGCCTACAGATGAGCGCAATTTGGAATTTTATTAACTAATTGACTAAAGTTCAATTTAAATCTTTATAATTAAGAATTTGTTCAACAAATTCTGCATCCTTGACTGTAATTACCCTACAAAAGCGAACGGGGCATCACAAATTCTATTTGGGACAAGTTAATGCCCCATTGAGCCAACAAGGCCAAATTTGAAATAAAAACAATGTTGTTTTAGAATAAAAGTGGTTACACGATTGTCCTGCAAGTAGCACCATAATTCAGTAGAGTGTCATGGACTTAAGCAGGAGCAAAACGGCGTAGCATGGATGAGTTAGCTAAAATAGTAAAATAATGGTCTCAGTCAGCAGTTGGTTAGAGTTTAGTTAGCGAAGTATGGACTGAATGTGTTAACTGGAATGCTAGCAAATCAGTTACTAATTCGGTTATAGAATTGTAATAGAAAGAATGAGAATGAGGATGATCAATTACTAATTCGGTTATAGAATTGTAATAAAAAGAATGAAAATGAGGATGAAAGACAAGGTGTATAAGATCTGAATTCTTTCTCCAATAAATTCTCTCTCTTAATTCTCCCTTATTTCCCTCCTGTTTCATTCTTCCCTGCCTTTCTTCTTTTCTTTTCTTCAGTTTTCCCTCCATAATCCTTTAATTCTAAACTATAAAGCCAGTCTTAGTGTCAGAGCAATGCGAAATCCTCAAAGACTCTGGAAGAAAGATGGCTGAAGGAACTCATTATAAGACCCTAGAAGATCAAGTTAAGAAGCAAGAAATCAAGATGCAAGAAACTATGGAGAATTTGCAGAGCTTTTAGCGATAGATTAAAGGAGAGATGGATAATCATGGTAAAAAGATTGAGAACTTTATCAGTAACTTCAGTTACAAACTCAATTCTCTCATGAAGTTGATGAATAAAGAGAAGGCCAATGGGGAAGATACAACAACGAACTCAGGAAACCCACCTCTGCTGCCTACACCCCCAATTTTCTACAAGATGCAAGCAGAAGAAGGCTCTACATATTGGAATAAAGAAAATTTCAGTAAGCCTCAAATTCCACACCCTCCTAAAATATAATTGTCTATTTTCTGTGGTGACAATCCTAGAGAGTGATTAAGGAAGTGCCAAAAAAAATTTTAACATATAAAATTGAGGAAGAACAGAAGTTAGATATGGTGGAAAAGTATTTAGAGGGGAAGTTAGACATATGGTTTCAGAGAATCAAACGTGAAAGGCCTAAACTAGGCTGGGATGAAGTTAGTGATCTGCTATGTAGGAGGTTTGCAGATAAAGGGTTACAAGAGGTAGTAGACGAATTCAACAAATTGCAACAGTTAGATACTGTGGAGCAGTATCAAGAAAGATTGATGAATTGAAAACCTTAATGCACATTCAAAATCCTTTGTTGAATGAACTCTATGCAATATCTATCTTTGTGAGTGGATTGAAAGAGGAAATCAAAACTGTGGTTAAAATTTTTGGCTCTAAAACATAGTCCAAAGCATTTGAAATTGCTCAATTACAAGAGCAGGCTTGCAAATGGCAAAATAGGCAGTATATAGTGGGCAAGGTAGGTTCTCGAACCCAAGGTTGGAATGGTTAAAAACAATGGAATTAGTGGGAGTAATCACTGTAAGATACCACCTCTCATAGATAAAACTACCATTCCAACCAGCAAGAACCAAAGAAGTTGACTCCACAAGAACTGCAGTTTAGAAGGAAAAATGGATTGTGTCTCAAATGTTGAGAAAAATTTGGAGTTGATCACCAATGCTATTCAAAATAGCTGAATCTTATGATGAATGAAGAGGAAGAGGAGGATATTGAATATGAAAATGCTCTAGGAGAGCAAGATGAAAAAACTGGAGACCTTGGACAGATTATAGATGTTTCCCTGCACACACTATTAGGGTCCACAAAAAGACAAGCCATTACTCTTCTTGGAATACTAGATGGAAACTCTGTCAGGATACTTGTAGACACAGGGAGTTTTGATAGTTTCATCAGCTCAAAAATAGTCAAGCAAGTAGATATACCATTCTACTAGGACAACCCTCTACTGTGACCATGGCTGATGGAAGCAATGTTACAAGTTGTTTTGTATGTCCCAAAGCACAATGGTCAATCCATGTTTACCATTTTGTTTATGATTTGAAGGTAATGGAATTAGGGGGTCAGGATACCATATTGGGGGTGGACTGGATGTTTCAGTTCAGCCCAATAGCCTTTGACTTTCACTAGTTGAATATAACATTACACAATAATGGGAATCTAGTGTAGTTGAATGGAATGGTAGACACACCTATGATTAATTTGGTGAGAGGTAAAGATTTAAGGGATTCCATCCAATGCAAAAGCTGATGTATGACTACCTTGTAAGTGTTCAGGATCTAACATTCTAGTAATAGTAGCTGAGTTGCTTACACAATACTCTCAAGTTTTTGATAAGCCTAAAACAATTCCCCTTGAAAGACATGTTGATCACCAAATACCTCGCAAACCTGACTCATAGTCTTTCAAGATGAAGCCTTATAAACATCTAAACTCTCAGAAAAGTGACATTGAACAGTAGGTAACAAACATGTTATAGGCAGGCCTTATCCAACACACTAATAGCCCCTTTGCCTCTCCTGTCCTTTTGGTCAAAAAGAAGGATAATGGGATTTAACCATAAAAAATAGGTACCTAATACCTAATATTTATGAGCTACTAGATGAACTGCATGGGGCAGGAATTTTCAACAAGGTTGATCTCGGATATGGCTACAATCAAATCAAAGTCAAGCCCGGAGGATGTATCAAAAACTGCATTTCAAACTCATCAACAGCATTATGAGTTCCAAGTAATGCTATTTGGACTCACAAATACCCCTACCACATTCTAGAATCTTATGAATCAAGTTTTTCAGCAATGTCTAAGAAAATTTTTATTGTTGTTTTTTTATGATATTCTCATTTATAGTTCTTACATGGAGGCTCACCTGAGACACCTGAAAACTGTTCTAGACAACTTACAAAATAATCACTTATATGCCAAAAAGTCAAAGTGTTCATTTGCTCAAAAGGAAGTTAGTTACTTAGGACATACCATTTCTGAAAAAGGACTTATGATGTATACAAGCAAGATAGACAGCATCCTCACGTGGCCTGAACCAAAGACAGTTTAGGCACTTAGGGGTTTCTGGGGCTTACAGGATACTACAAGAGATTCATAAGAGGTTATGAAGCAATCTGCAAACCAGTGACAGAATTACTTAAAAAGGAGGGGCTTAAATGGACTGCAGAAGTTAAATCAACATTTGAATAGCTTAAATAAATCATGACATAAGCCCCAGTATTGACGTTACCAAATTTCAATCAATCTTTCATCATTGAGACTATTGCAAGTGGAAATGGACTAAGAGGTGTGCTGATGCAGGAAGGACATCCAGTGGCATTTATAAAGCTTTATCACTTAGACACAAAGGCCTTTCTGCTTATGAAAAAGAGTTAATGACCCTGGTAATGGCTGTCATGAAATGGAGACAATAACTAATAGGCCATCATTTTATTATTAGAATAGATCACCACTCACTAAAATTTCTATTGAAGCAAAAGTTAACTACAAACTTGCAACACAAGTGGTTGACTAGATTGCTTGGTTTGGATTATGAGATCCAATATAAAAAAAAGGCAGAAAATAACTCATTTGATGCATTGTCCAGAAGAGAAGAAGATAACAAGAAAGCCAAGGAACAACTACTCTAACGGCCATAACTGTTGTGCAACCTAAATGGATATAGGAACTACAAGACAGCTATGGAGATGATCAGGAATGCCAAAAATCATTTCCTAGAGAATATTAGATGATCAAGTACTAGCAAAATATACAATGGAACAAGATCTACTCAACTATCAAGGCAAGTTATATGTGGGATCAGCCAAAGAAGTTAGAAACAAAATCATGACAAGCCTACACTCCTCAGCCATAGGAGGACATTCAAGTCACAAAACATCTATTCACAGGATTAAAGTCTTATTTACTGTCCTGGAATGAAGCACGAAGTGATCCAATTCATCAACCATTGTGACACTTGCCAAAGGAATAAAGGGGAACATGTACATCCCCTAGGTTACTACAACCACCCACTATACCTAATCAGGTTTGGTCTCTTATTACTATGGACTTCATAGAAAAGTCGCCAAATTCTGCACGTTATGACACCATATGGACTTCACAGAAAAGTTGCCAAATTCTGCACGTTATGACACCAGATGGACTTCATAGAAAAGTTGCCAAATTCTGCATATAATGGCACCATATTAGTGATAATAAACAGATTAACCAAATATAGCCATTTCATTCCATTAAACCATCCTTTTACTGCTTCTGAGGTTGCAAAAGTTTTCATAGACAATATCCACGAACTCCAAGGTCTACCCAACTCCATTGTCACTGATAGAGACAAAAAATTCACTAGCCTTTTCTGACAAACACTATTCAATATAGTAGATACTAAGCTTCATTATAGCTCTGCATACCATCCGCAAACTGATGGGCAAAGTGAACGACTAAACCAATCCTTGAAACCTTCTTGAGATGCATGACAAGTGAGCATACCTCACAATGGAGCAAATGGCTTTCCCTAGTAGAATGGTGGTACAACTCGACCCTCCACAGTAGCTTAAAGTGTACACCATTTGAAGCACTTTATGGCTACAAACCCAACCCACTCCCGTTAGGTCCCAATCAAGATTGTATTACATCGGCTACAGTGGACATGCTGCAAACTAGAGTCCAAATTCTACATTCAATCAACGACCACTTGCTGAAAGCTCAACAGAGGATGAAATTTTTTGCATATAGAAGAGAGCTGAGAGGAGCTTCCAAGTAGGTGACTAGGTTTATCTCAAGTTTCAACGATATAAACAACAAAGTGTAGCTCTTAGGAAAAGTCTCAAATTAACTTCCAAATGTTTTGGCCCTTTCCAAATTATTAAGAAAATGGGAGCAATATACAGATTGCAACTACCACCGGAACAAAAATCCACTCAGTATTTCATGTTGAAACCAAAATTGGGACCTGTTAAGTAGGTGACACAAGAATTACCAAAATGGGATGCCTAAGATCAATGTCTATTGGAATCTTCAGCAACACTGAAGAGGAGAGTCATTCTTAGAGAAGGCCAACCTGTTATACAATTCCTTATTAAGTGGAATCACCTTTACGAGAAGGAAGCATCCTGGGAGGATCAAACCTTTATTAAAAGTCAATTTCCTCACTCCAAGACTTGAGGACAAGTCCAAAATTATGAGAGGAGGGATTGTCATGGACTTAAGCCAGAGCAAAACGGTGTAGCATGGATGAGTTAGCTGAAATAGTAATATAATGGTCCAATCAACAGTTAGTTAGAGATTAGTTAGTGAAGTATGGACTAAATGATTTAGCTAGAATACTAGCAAATTAGTTACTCATTCGGTTATAGAGTTGTAATAAAAAGAAAGAGAATGGAAATGTTTGTAATAAAAAGAAAGAGAATGGAAATGTGTTGGTTTCAAAAATAATGCAACCAATATAATAATAAACAAATTTGCAATAACAATGATAAAGATAAATAAATATAAAGCTTGAAATAAAAACAAGAATAAATGTAAAGTAAATTAAAGAACATATCAGAATTTTTATAATGGTTTGGTATCAAACTCGACCTACAACTACTTCCAAGTTCAACAACTTGGAATTTAATCCACTATGAGCTTCTTCTCAAGTTGGTGAACCTAACCAACATGTACAAAAGGATCACTCTTGCTTGCTCTTTCTAGCTATAGGTGACTCAAATTCCCCTCTCTACTCACACTAAGCTCTACGAGACTAACCAAGAGTTTTACAATCACTAACAACCCCCATACTTGCTACACTTGATTGCTTTTACTCACACTTAGAAAAGCTCTCACAATTCCAACCAGTTACCTCACCTAGAACTATAGTACACACGCACACAAGAGTATTTTCCCTCAGAATTACTCTTAAAATAGTTGTAAACTAAGTAAGCAAAGGTTTTTTTTATCAATTCTATACATTTGATATTTATAGGGGCGAGAAAATGGATTAAAATGAGCTCTAATGGTTAAATTTACAATACTGAAAACCTAGCCGTTCTGTGTTCGATTGGTCATTCGGATGGTCATCTGGATGCAAGTCTGGATGATGCGGATGTCCGTATCCTCATCTGCATCCTTGTCCGCATGCTTTTTGGCCAATTCATTTTGAGCACTTCCAACTATTTGGACGTTTGCATGTCTTCTGTTGCGCTTGCATGGCCGTCCGAATGTCAGATTCTTTGTAATTTTTATCTTCTTTTGGTTCCTAATTGATTTTGCTGCAAAGATAACTTGATAAAATATTAATAAACATAATCATTAGTTTGTTAATCATCAAAACTAAATGATATAGGACCTAAGGTTTTCAAAATGAAATACAAGATGTAAGATATCTAAATTCTTTCTCCAATAAATTCTCTCTCTTAATTCTTCCTTATTTCCCTTTTGTTTCATTATTCCCTGCCTTTCTTCATTTCTTTTCTTTAGTTTTCCCTCTAGAATCTTTTAATTCTAAATAAAAATCCGTAAAGTTCAGTCTTAAAGACTAACACAAAATTGCACATAGACTAACATAGAATTGCACAATTTTATCTGACTTTTTATGCAAACTCCAAATTTTCTGAAAAGGTAAGAGCCTAACGTTGCGAGGCCCGAATCTCAAAGAGGAAAAAAAACAAAAAAAAAGCTTGCCCAAGGGGAAAAATAAAGGGCCACTCTCTTTCTCCAAAATCACTAATCAATGCATCCCACACATCTTGAAGGATCATAATTTAAATACTTCAAAGTTGAAAGTTTAAATGGCGCAATGACATGTAAAATGATTATTCCAGCTTTTTACAATTACAACTGATATGGGCAAACCATGTGGCATCAGTGGAGCGACGTGAAAAGATTTAACTAAATTTTCTTCTTTTAATTTCTCCTAAATTTTCTTCTTTTGATTTCTCCTAGAATTCTAAAATTATATTAATTAGTTATTCTCCATTCCAAATTGAGTCTTAATTTTATCCGACGCCTGTTTTGAAAGAGATGCGTGAAAGTAATAATTTAGGTAATTAGTTAAAAAAAAGCATGTAGGATCAATCGAATTAGTTATTGAGATGTAAAAAGATAGTGGATAATATGTGAATCTACTTATATTTTTAATGAACAAAATATTAATATCTTGAAATATTTGATTATGAAAATTTTCCTCTTAAGAAAAGTAAATATCTATATATATATAAAAGCATGAATGACCTTAGGTGAATTAACATTTAACATTTAATGTATTTCCTAAAATACCCTTACCTTTTAAGTTGTAGTCACATTAAAAAAAAGGATATTAATGGAACTCCAAAAAGTAGATTAATTAAATCCTAATCAAACTCAACTTCTTGTAAAAAGTCTTTCTAACCTTTTATAAGTACAAATTTAAATTAAATTTTACAAAAGTATATATTTATTGGTTAGTATAAAATTTATATTTTCCTCTTTTGAAAATATTTTTAATTACTTTATATATAAATTTAAATTTCATAATCTACAAAAAAAATTAAAACCAAACAAGTCATTTAGCAAAAATAAATAACCACAACACCGAAAGAGAAATCTTTAAGAATCTTGAAGACGATTCACAACAATACAATATACTTCATTGATATCATATAGAGAGCACGCCTTCAGCATATTTGATTCAAAGATGGCTATTTTTTTTTTTTTTTTGAGTTAAGAGACGGCTCATTGTTCCCGTTACTACCCGCTGCAAAAGTGCATATATGGCTACTGGAAATTTGAAGTGCTTGGAATACCTTAAGTCTCTTGTTCAAAGGTGTCTCAATGGAGGTTAGAAATTTTGTTAGATTTCAATTTTTTTTTTCCAAAGTAGTGTTACCCAAACAAACCACCTATGATACCAAGTTTTTGTTTTGCTTTTACGGTGAAAGACAAATTAAGATGGATGTTTACGAAAGTTAGATTAATAAGGTTCTTCTAATGAAACTCAACATTCATTCAACATTTTTCAAGTCTTTTATAATGAATTTAATTTAAATTTAAATTAATAAAAATAAAAAATGCACAAAATATATAGAAAATGAATAAAAGTCCCCCTCATGAATAAAAATGGAAAGAATCTAAAGCAAAACTGAAAAATCACTAACTTTTCATCAGTTTAAATATCATTAAATTGTTAATAAGACTTTGCATTGTCTAAAAAAAATATTATATTTGCATAGAGTAATAATTATACCATGACTGATTTAAAATTTTTATAAGTTATATGAATAGGAGCCAACTAGATATATAGTGGGTTAGAATATGGAAACTTTTATTCTTTTTGTTTTTTTGTGAAATTATTTTTATATTTATCTCAATAATTATTTACATATAGATGACTAGACTTAACATTTTTTGGATTTAAATTCACAAAAAGTTTGCTTTTCATGCACAAATAAAAAAGAACAATTTACATGCTGAGAGTATAAAATTAGATAGAAGCAACCTACACCCTTGTGAAATCGAAATTAATAAACAAACACAAGAAGGGAACATTTAAAACTTTCCTCTCTAGCTTTTTCTTTCAATTTAATGGATAATTTTTTTTATTAAGAGGGACCATTTCTTTAATTTATCTTTCATATTACAATAAAAATAATAGCTTAATTTTATTGTTTATTCAAAAATTATTCTCAGATATTACATAATAAATCAATTAAATTATCACCTTGAAACAATCAACTCACATATTATTAAGAATATATGTAATGTTACCTTACTTAAAATGCCACAAAGTATATAGCATAGTGTTGGAAAAATGAAAAAACATTATATTTAATTCACCTACACTAACTTGAAAATCGATCATAATATAAAATTAGTTAATCAAAATTCCAAACAATTGAATCTCATTAAAATTTAAATTTAAAAGATGTTGTAGTAAATGTATAGATTAAATTTAAAATCATAAACATAAAAGTAAAATCGATCAACATGAATTTATAAAAAAAAATGCCTTTCCAGAGAAATATAAAATGCCAATGAATTCATCTCATTGACATTTTATATTTCTCTGAAGGCATTCGAACTAAAAAATTTTAATAAATCTATGTTATTATACGGTGAATTCATTAAACACTGGACTATTATACCTTGAATTTGTTAGTTTAACAATGAGATGGGGCACGTGCCCTATTCAACTATACCTTGAATGTGTTGAGATATACTGTGGACCAAAAGCCAACAAAGTTTTTTCAATTAATGTTAGTAGCAGAAACCTAAACAATACCCAAACTGAATCTGAAAGACGTTCCCAGAATAGGTTAAATCTAGAATTTAGGTGAATTATTTAATTGTAATTTTATTACTTGAGAAATTTCCTTATTTTTTATTTTGTAATCACATTACTGCATTAACATAAAAAAATCACAAAAATCTAAACACAAAGTGTCCTAGGAAATTAATTTAAAACCTAAAAATATTATGAAAAATTAACTAAGTCAAGTTTTCAAGAAACATGGAATTAAATTCTAAGAATCCACTCCCAACATAAAGAATCATCAAGAATTGATATTTTAAAATTGTAAAACCTCATTATCACAAAAGGGCCATCATATATGACAAGGTTGCCCAATATCTTTAATCAGTACAATTTTTTTTTGTAAAAATATATGTTGTTTTTCTTTAATACCCAATATCTTTAATCAGTACAATTTTTTTTTTGTAAAAATATATGTTGTTTTTCTTTAATACAACCTGAGATTTTACATGTGGCATTTTCACTTTGAATCAATAGTTTTAACAGTTCAATAGAGATAGTTGGATAAATATTTATCACATTTTGATGTTAAAGTTAAATAATGTTTAAACTCTTATTGGTATTAAGATACTTATATTTTGATAATATACAAAGTAAATAATTGAGGACAAAAGGGTTTGACCAAAGAAAAATATATAAGCATAGCTAAAGAAAACATTAGGGTGTTGGTTAAGAACTCTCAAGCATTACTTATTCAAAAAACAAAGTTAATAAAAAAGTATCTAAATATAAGAGCGTCATAAATATGCATTTATGCATTATAAACAAAAATTTTTTTAGATTTAAAATTTCATATAACAAAAAGTCAAGGCAGATTTTACTTCTTGGACTCTTATAGTAGGAGAGAGAAAAAAAAAAAAGAAAAACCAAACTGACAGAAAGTGGAGGAGAGAAGTACAATACATGCAAATGCATTAATTGTTACACGAAAAATAAAATATAAGATTTTGCAAGTCTCATGTGGTTATTAACGAATTTCAAAACTCATTCTTCTCATAATATGTGATATTTTAATTGACATTCAAAATTTATATGTACTTATTACATAAATTTGTGAGTTTGACAAATAACTCTAATTGATTTTACAGAGTGATCAATTAAGTCAGTATCTATAGAAAAGCCAACTATCCAATTACTTAAAATAAGTCATTTGGAAATATTAATTGTAGTACAATTATATAAAAGTCTCATTTGATACTTCATATATATAATAGAGACATGTAAAATCATTAATCAACTTATTAAAATCTTAAGAATTTCAAAATGTAATTACATTTTTTTTATACAATAGCAAGTTACCTTTTATATGGTAACAAATTTTAAAAGATTTCATTATTTATTTTGGAAGGATATTTTTTTGAAACCATCATTATGCCAAAAACTTTCTTTTCCTATTGGAGATATCCTTATGCTCTATTCAAATTCTTTAAGAAAAAGAAAATAATATGTGAAGTTAAGTAAAGATAAATGTGAAACTATTAAAGTAAATTAGTAGTATTTTGGTACTTGAAATGGAGGTTTTTAATAATACTGGTTGTTTTCTATTTGTTTTTTAAGGATATAATTAATTGGAATCTTACATAATTTTTAGACATGGTTTTGAAAAATAGAAAAATTAAAATTACTATCCTTTTTTGTCCTTTTATTATATCGTTTATTAGACAAATTTATTATATTATTTATTAAATGATTATTAAACGTGCGAAGCACGTGCCCCATCTCTAGTTATTATAAAACGGACTAAAAAGGTAAGTGGAAAATTAAAGGTGTACTTACTTTTTCCATTGATAAAACAGTGTATATTCTCCAAACTCATTTCCTCAAAAAATGAAATAACTCATGGCAAACAATATTAAATTCCAGACAATCATATAACAAACATTATAAAAAAAAAAGAAAATCAATTATGGATACAAAAAATTAAGTAATACAAAAGAGTAAACAACATCTGAAAAGAAAAGTAAAAAAGGATCTGAATAATCTACTAAAAAAATCGACACATTCTCTATCTTTTCTTAGAGAAACCAAAAAAAAAAAAAAAAAAAAAAAAAAGCCTCCGCTAAAAAAACTAATCTGTTTTGAATACTTCTCAACGCCTTTGGTTGCATCCCGCAACCAAAGGGCGTTGCCCCAAAAAACTAGTATTGTTACAATTTCCGAATTAATGTGAAATTGATACTTATATCTCGACTTATAATTTAGTATCTGGTCTTCAATACAGAAAGAATTTAAAATTGATTAACTGAATAATACTGTCTGCCAAAATTGACCTTTACTTAGCGCACGTAGATTTGTAGTATCGTTTACATTTTATTAAAATGCGAAAGGCTTTCATAGTGTTACGCAGAAGACGAGATTCATTAGAGAGGTCGGTCAAACGTTGTTCCCATTTTCGTCGTTTGGTGCGAGGAAGCTGCACCAGTTAATTTGTACCTGCCAACAAATTAAAACGTGCAAATAAAAATTGATTTTTTCCCCCTTAGTTCGGGCATGCAGAAAAGACAAAGGACCATAGCTTGTCATACGGCCAGAAGGGTCTTCATGGAGGCGAGACATCATAAGTTATTTAAATCGTGAATTGAAATCGGTTTTGTACTTGTACATTTTCAATAAACATTCAATTGAAAAAGTTTAAAAAATGCATTTTATATCCATCACAATTCAATTTATAATATTCATTAATTATTTATAACAACTCATGATTTAAAAACTTAGAACTTATAATAACCTAAACGTGTACTTTATATACTATGAATGTTTTATGTAAGCCAACCATTATTTATTGTATATAGAAGGGCAAGTCGATCATCATAAGCCCATCAACACGGAGTTGTTTGAACTGTGACCGTGGGCCAGTTCCAAAAGATTTTGAATTCTTAGTTCTCAATATTTCCTGTTGATTCTCAACAAAATTGATATCCTCTCTCAACTTCCCCAAAAGTTTTCTCAAAATTAAGCATTGTCCCTCATATCTCCTACCTCTGTTTATATGTCAATTCATATCCTTGGTGTCAACTTTTTAATGCTAAGTCTAATTTTAGTGACGAAGAATTGTCACATTGTATTTATACCTCAATAATTATTTGATTTATTCTAAATATGATAAGTATAAACGCGAGATGACAATTGATCATCAGTGTCACTAGACATGGCATCTGAATGTGTCAAGCACGTAATGAGGGAGAGCTCAATTGCACATAAGATTTAACCAATTTGGCCAATACTTAGCCGGTCAAAAGCAACTGAATCTGAAAATTATTTTGGTACTCGTATTAGCCGGTCAAAAGCAACTGAATCTGAAAACTATTTTGGCACTCGTACTAAATCGCCAAATGACTAGTTCCCAAATGTTTTAACCGGTCTTACACGGTTGTTAGAATCCTACACCGTATTAATCAATTCATGGTGAGCAAAATTAATTGTTTTAAATTCTCCCAACGTACTCAGTCTGACAATCGAGTTGACGGACATGTTCCTCATTAGATGACCATTACGCGTGTGCTTCTCGACTGCTTCAGCTTTTCCCTTTTAACGGTAAAAAGTTGTACAAATTCAAATAATTACTTCTCATAATTTAATTAGCTATTAATCTTAGATTAAGGATCACTCCTACTCAATATATATAACTACTTGGTACTTCTGATCTGTCGGTCGATTCGACGAGCAAAGCAGCAGCCTAATAAAAGCGTAAGGATTAACGAATCGAGAGAAGGATGGCAGAGAATTGGCAATCTACAATAGCAGAAACATCAATTTTCAGCGATGCAGCAGCCATGATAAGCAGAAAGATGATGGCCATTTCAATAATTGCAGCTGCTAGCCTGCCAATTTTGCGCATACTCAAGAAACTCCATTCAAAATCATTACCGGCCTGTGACTCCTCCAATGATGATCATGTGGAAGAGGTGGATGATCATAGTCTTGAAGGGCAGTGTGTAATATGTCTATGCAATATTTCCAATGGTGAAAAATACAGGGTTCTTTCCGCTTGCAAGCATGGATTTCACTTTGACTGCATTGATGTTTGGTTGCAGAATAATTCGACTTGTCCCTTGTGCCGGTGTCCAGTTCCTTATACTCCGTCGAAATTGCAGCTCAACAATGAACAGAAATTTTTATATTTGTACGATGTTATCCTTTCGTGTTTTCTTAGTTTCATGGATCATTTCTGCACGTGGTTCGTAGACCCACTTGGTTTAGACAGAGCTTGTGAGGATAGTTACCATTCGCTTCCATGAATTGAGCAGTCTGCACCTCGAATGTATTTTTTCTTTCTTTTTTTATGCGCAAAACATAAAGTAGGTTACTAAAAGGAGTACTCTCATTTATATTTGATTTGTATGAATTACGGACAAGGTTGTACATAATATCTATTAGTCTCTTAGTGGGTACATGTACGTAATATACAGCTAATATCTATGTTGCACAGACTCGCCTGTGAAGGCCACTGCACCCGTGTCGACACGACTAGGGGTGTAAACGAATTGAGTTGCTCGTGAGCAACTTGCGAGCAGCTCAATCAAAGATTCGACTCGAGCTCGAGTCGAGCTCGAGCAGTTCGAACATATTATCGAGCCGATTTCGAACTCTTATGTATCTTGCTCGAATACTTGTCGAGCTACTCGAGTATATATATATATTATTTTTATTTGATATATATAAAATTACTAAAAGGTTTAAACTTTTTAAAAATATTACATCTTTTACCATTCTAACTTTAAATAATATATGGGCAATTTAGTAAAATACTATTAATGTAAAATAAAGAAAATTAAAGAAAGGGACAAATAACTCTTCTTACGTCTGTCGTTCTCCTCTGTCATTCTACCCTTTGGCTTGAAATTTTCAAGGTTCAAAATCATCATGGCTTTCTTAAGTTCATCTTTGCTGCCAGCGACATTGGAACCACAATTGTGGACCTCAAACATTGCTCTCCTGACCCCTTCAATTTGCACAAGATTTCCATCATTTACACTATGGTCGTCCACGTCTTCAAGCCTTCAACTTCACAGACCACACACACACACAGACACACACACACAGAGAAGCACGAAGACACACACACACACACGCAGACACTCACACACACACCAACAGGGACATCCACACTCACAAAACTTTGTTATTTTATGATATTTTGGTGGTTTGTGGGTGTTTTTGTTGTAAGGAAAACTTTGATTTTTGAAGCTTATTTTTGTGGCCTTTTGATTATGTTTGTGACTGATTATTTATGGATTCTTGTTCTACGGATTGTTCCGATCATTTTGATATAAACATTACCTCAATCAGAGGTGATTTGCTGCCGGTCAAAGTTGACCTAGGCGTGAAATTTTTGTTAGATTTGTGAGATTTGAGTCATTTTTCTCCAATTCTGGACTCAGATCTATAATCTAGGCAAAGAAATGAGTCCAATGATGTGTTTTGAAAGCGAAAAAGTCGTTGGTGGTGACTGTAGGCAACGGACCACCGGTGTGTCGTAGTGGCCGCCGGTGGTCTGCCACCCGCTTTGACTGAGGACCTTCAATTAAAAATTAGAGATAGCAGAAGGACCTAGATGCAAATTAACTTTTTATTTCTCATATTTTCATCCTTTATAAAATTTTTATAATTTAAAGATTGACCCCAAAATTTATACTAATAAATTCGAGCTCGAGCCCAAAATTTGAATGCTCGATGTGCTCGAACTCGAGCTCGAGCACGGTGATTTAGTAATCTAGCCGAGCTCCAGCACAAGATGCTCGAGATTGACTCGACTTGATTACACCCCTAGACACAACACGACATGGGTGCAAATATGAAATCCGGTTCCAACTCGGTCAAAAGCACACAGATACGTTGACTGATCCCATCAGTTGTCACCCACATCCAGTAATGAAGAAGAAAGAGATCTGATGAGTCCACCAATGAAGAAAAAAGACATATGAGGAAGGAAATACAGAATTTATGGCAAGCAAAATCAGAGATGAGGAAAGAAATACAAAATTATGGTTGGCAAAATCAAAGATGGGTGGAGAACATGGATTAGGAAGCATGTGAAGCAACACGAAGATGGGGAAAGAAAGCAGTCGAATTGTGGAAAATTGAGGAAGAGACAGACAGTTGGTGACAGGGGACAAGAAGCAGATAGTGGCGTAGTCGAGTAGCCAACAAATTGAGGAAGTGAGAGAGAGAGTCGGTAACGGGGGCACAAGAACTAGCCAACGGCACAGTCGAGTAGCCAACAAAACTAATAGATATGTAGTGGTAGCAAAGAACAAAGAAAGAAGAAGAAGCTGATGAGCCTTTCTTTATTTTTTGCTTTGGCAAGGCATGTGGGCTATGGGCTGAGCACTATATCATTTTTAAATTGAAAAGGCCTATTTTGCTAATCCATGCAGTCTTTATTTTTTTTTTATCTGAGAAGACATGTGCGCTATGAGCCTGAACCCTATATTGTATTCCTTAAAAAAAAAAAAAACTAGCAGGCCTCTTTTGCTATTGGATATGATTATTTGAATGGATAATTAACTATGAATTTGTTTAACTTTTGAATTGTTTGCTTTGCTTATAAAAAAAATTTAGAGTTACATCTTTTGTAGAGTACATTTTTTTAAATTAATTCTCTTAAAACACTAATATATATATATATATATATATAACCATATTTCTATATCCATATTCGACTCTTTGGCGGCGTCGCCATATCCTAATTTTAAAAAGTTACCGAGTCAAATACTTGAACACATACCCATATCTGACTCTCGTATCACAGTCCGTGTAACTTAGGGTAATATACAGCTAATATGGTAGTCTTTGATGGTTAAAAGGAAACTTTGGACATAGGAACTGAGAATGGAAGTAACCAAAAGAAAGGCTCTCATTAGCTGTACATATCTGTACATATCCTTGCAAATTGATGGTTTAAACAAAACTTTGGACATAGGAACCCTTCGGCCTCTATATCTTTAAATTTTTCGAACCCTTCGGCCTTTTTGTCGGATTCCACCATGGACAAGCACAAAAGAGATTCAAATAAGCACAAAGGAAATGAAAGTTCTCTATCTTTTGGCTCACAAATATACTCTTTCTTGTCTATCTTAGGTTCGCCGATATACTCTTCTATCTCGACCTCGGATTCAACTTGCTCAAATTTTGTTACATTGGTTGGTGACTTAATTTCACAGATCGAATGATAATTTTGTTTGTTCCGCCTACAACTCTTATAAATCTAATAACTACGAGATGTAATTTCAGGGTTGGATGATATTGAGCCATAGACTAAGAAAAGATATAGTACAACGTTCTCTCAAATTCTCATGTAATATATTAATTTTTGAAAAATTGCTATTGCAAATACAATGAAACCCCAACTCTAAGCTACCTTTTTAAATTTGTTATTGAAGTTAAATTTATGATTTAGGGATTATACTTTTAAGCCTAATAAATTTTCCTCACTTATCCTAAAAAGGGTTGCCGCATGGATATCAACTTTTTTCTAAATTCTGCACGTAAATAATCACACACACATCAACACACAGGCCAAGGGAGGGCAAGCAAGAGAGAATCGATCGGTCAACAAGAAGGTAGAAGAGATAGTCTAACAATGGCAAGAACGGAGGAAAGAAATGATGGTACAAGCCCATATTCATTAACACAAAATCTTGAAGTAAGTTCCTTAGCGTACTTCAAGTTTTGGCTTATGTTATGCATTACTGGCCACCCTTGTGAAATTCTTTGCTAATATGCTTAAGATGAGTTTACATATAGAAAACTGATTGAAACACTAATTCTGCACGAAAGTAATGACTTTGCATGGCAAGAATTTTCTGAATTTTTTAGAAATAAAACAAAAAAAAAGTAAAAGGGCTCCCACGGAATGCGAGGCCACGCAATTAGTCGCCACCTTCTCAGGGCCTATCTTCCCATGCAATAGGCCAGTGTTGTGTAATGATCCAGCAAATTGAAATGGTGTCGTAGCAGGAGAATAGAGAAGGGGGATCAGTGTAGTCATTCAAGGGACACATGGATTGATTAGATTGGGAGGTGAAGAAAATAGTTAGAACAGTTAGTTAGTTGTGCAGGAAGAAGAATAAAAAGAGAGGGAAACGAGAGAGAAGATCAAGCTTGTAATATGTCATCATTTTCTATCTCAATAAACTGCTCTACTCCTTTCGTCTTCTACAATTCTTTTTTCCTTATTCTTCCTTTGTTCTTTTCCTACAACTTAGTACTGTCTTCTTTACTGTCTACTCTATTACTACTAGTAGATTTCAGGATCTTGATCTTGGAGATTTTGAAAATTTGGTATTAGAGCAGACAATTCTAGGCATCATCATGGCCGAGAGAACAAGATTCAAGTCCCTTGAGGAGCAGGCGAAAAGCAAGAAGTCAAGTTACAAGAAATCGTAGGGACTGTTAAGGAGGTACAACAACAGTTTCAGGGAGAAATGAAAGAACTCCACAAGCAGTTCCAAGGAGAGATAGAGATGGGTAACAAGAAATTGGAAACTTTAATGATGGGAATTCATCATAAATTCAACTCCCTGATTAGAGTAATGACAAGAGAAAAGGGTGGTCAAGCCGAAGAGGGACCTGCAGGTGACAAAACGCCTCTTTTGCAACCCCACCAATACAGCATAGGTTGAATCCAGAGGCAACTCAGATGACTGCAACAATGCCAATGAGGACAGGTAAACTTATGCTTAATCCTCACCCTAGACTTGAATTGCCTATGTTTGAAGGAGATAACCCCCGTGAACAGATAAGAAAATGCAATAAACTTTTTTTTAGTTTATTAAATTGAAGATTGTCAGAAATTGGATATTGTTGAAATGTGTTTGGAAGGGAGGGTGGATCACTGGTTTTAGGGTGTCAAAATAGAAAAGAAAAAACTGGATTGGGACAGTTTTTGTGATCTTCTGTGTCAGAGATTTGGGGGAAGGGGGCCAGGAGAATTTGCTTTTGGCTATAACCGAGTCAACAATCCCCAAAATGTTCCTCCTAATCAATATAAAATACCCAAGAACAGTGAGAATCAAGGTGTGTTGCCTATAAATGCAGATAATAGGAAACTATCACCCCAAGAGATACAGTATTAAAGAAGTCATGGATTGTGCTTTAAATGTGGAGAAAAGTTTAGAATGGGCCATCAATGCAAGGTGAAACATCTAAGTGGGATTCTCAAGGAAAAGGAGAAAGATTTGGAATTTGATGATGTAGTGGGGGAGCAAGAGGAAACAACAGGAAACCCTGGACAGATAGTGAAAATGTCATTGCACACCCTCTCAGATTCGCTAAAAAGAAAAACTATAACTCTGAGTAGGATACTGAAGGGTCGACTAGTATCTATAGTGGTCGATATAGACAGTACTAGTAGCTATGTGCATCAAAATTGGTACAGCTATTGCAGTTGGATTTCTGTAGCACTAATCATTTTATTGTCACCCTTGCTGATAGGAGTCAGGTGACCAGTAGAGCTAAATGCACTAATGTAAATTGAGTAATCCAGGAGTATAAATTTTATTATGATCCAAAAGTGATGGATTTAAAAGGATGGGATATCATCCTTGGAGTTGATTGGATGTGTCAATATAGTCCAATCACTTTTGATTTCTACAAGCTGATGATCAAGATATAGCAGGAAGGTACAGAGGTCGAATTGATGGGGAAAATAGATGAGCTGTTGGTGAAATTAGTGAGGGGCCAAAAATTTCAGAATTTTATCTAGCAAAGGATCAGGTATATGAGTACAGTAAATATGCTTGATAAGAATCACCAAGAGAAAGATTGGCCCACTGAAATAATCCAGGTGCTGAATTCTTTCCAGGATGTGTTCCAGAGTCCCAGTTCCTTGCCATCTGCAAGACCAATTGACCACCAAATTAGCCTTAAACCTAAATCACAGCATTTCAAACTTAGGCCTTACAAATATCCCCACTCCTAGAAATCTGAGATTGAGAATCAAGTTACTGATATGCTTTCACAAGGTCTCATCAAGCATGACAATAGTCCTTTTGCCTCAGCTGTTCTTTTGGTAAAAAAGAAAGATGGGAGTTGGAGGTTTTGTGTGGACTATAAATATCTTAACAATTTGACCATCAAAGACAGATTTTCAATCCCTAACATAGATGAACTCTTAGATGAGCTGTTCGGTTCAAAATTCTATTCTAAAATTGATCTACGATCTGGTTAGTACTAGATTAGAGTGAAACCAAGTGACACCTACAAAATTGCTTCCCAAACACACTATGGACATTTCGAATTCTTGGTAATGCCTTTTGACCTTACCAATGCCCCTTCCACCTTTCAATTTCTTATGAACTAGGTTTTTGTACCTCACCTCAGAAAGTTTATACTAGTTTTCTTTGATGACATCCTTATATATAACCCTTCTATGGAACAACACATTTAACATCTAGGGCTAGTCTTGACACTGCTGAGACTAAATCAGTTTTTTGCTAAACTGTCAAAATGCTCTTTTGCATAGAAACAGGTAGAATATTTGGAACACTTAATAACAAAGAATGGAGTAATGATGGATGGTAATAAGATGGAATGCATAGTGAATTAGCCAAAACCAAAATCTCTCAAAGCTTTAAGAGGATTTCTAGGATTAGTAGGATATTACAGAATGTTTATTAGGGGGTATGGGTTGATCAGCAAGCTATTAACTGATCTGCTTAAGAAGGATGCATTTGGTTGGTCTCTTGAAGTTGAGGTCATTTTTTACTAGCTTAAAAAGGCCTTGGTTAGTGTTTTGTACTCAGAATGCTAGATTTCAACAAACCTTTTGTGGTGGAAACGGATGCTAGTAGCAGAGGGATTGGTGCCATTTTAATACAAGAAGGCAAACCTATTGCATTCTTAAGCATGACTTTTAAGTCCTAGAAATTTGGGGTATTCTATATATGAGAAAGAGTTATTAGCAATTGTGATGGTTGTGACCAAGTGGAAGCACTACTTCGTGGGCTACCATTTTATTATCAGGTCAAATCACCAATCCTTAAAGTATCTCTTGGAGCAGAAGTTGACCTCAATCCGTCAGCACAAATGGTTAACCAAGCTACTAGACCTTGAGTATGAAATATTGTACAGAAAAGGAGTGAAAAATTCTTCAGCAGATGAACTCTCTCAAAAGGATTGTTGGGATGAACAAGAAGGAACAAGTTCCATGATTATGGTAGTGTCTTCTCTGCAACCCAATTGGGTGAAAGAGATCATAAATACTTACTCACAGGATGAGGAGTATCAACAGTTGATTGCTCAACTACTGGTATGACCTGGTTCCCTAGCTCACCATCAGCTAGTGGAAGGCTTGCTAAAGTATAAACATAGGATATATATAGGGAAAGGGAAAAACTGGAGGACTCAATTGATTCAGGCATTGCACACTTCAGCCATCGTGGGATATTTGGGGCAACATCATTGTTTAAAAAGGCTCAAGTCCTTGTTCCATTGGCCTGGACTTAAGCAGGATGTTATGTAGTTCATTCAAGGTTGTGATACTTGTTAGAGAAGTAAGCATGAGAATTTGCCTTATCCAAAATTATGCAACCATTGCCCATCCCAGAGTATGCTTGGAGCCAAATCACTATGGACTTTGTATAGGGACTACCAATGTCTAGGGGTTTGATACCATTTTAGTGGTGGTGGACAGGCTGACTAAATTGGGGCATTTTGCAACTTTTACTCATCCTTTTATAGCATCTTCAATGGCCAAGGTGTTCATGAATCAGGTGTTCAAATTACATGGGTTACCAGACAATATTGTGATTGATCGAGATAAATTCTTCACCTGTCAATTCTGGAAGGAGCTTTTCAAAATAATGGGAGTCCAACTACACTTGTCATCAACCTATCACCCATAGATTGATGGTCAATCGAAGAGACTGAATCAGTGTATGGAAACTTATTTAAGGTATTTTTGTCATGACCGACCTAATTAGTGGTATAAGTAGTTGCTCTTGGCTGCGTAGTGGTCTAATACCACGTTCCACAATAGCATCCAGATGTCTCCGTTCCAAGCTCTTTATGGCTTTCAACCCCCACTCTTAGCATTAGGTCCTTAGGTGGATACATATATGGAAGCTCCTCAACAGTTTGTTTAGGATAGACAACAATCTATTTAGAGTTTAAAGGATAGTCTTAGTAAACCTCAACAACAGATGAAATTCTTTGCAAACAAAAGGAGGAGTGAGAGGCAATTTGCAGTAGGTGACTGGGTGTTTTTGAAACTTCAGCCATATAAGCAGCAGTCAACTTCCCTTAGAAAGCAACTTAAATTGGCTGTTAAGTTTTATGGCCCTTATCGAATTCTGGAGAAAATTGGCTTAGTAGCTTATCGATTGGAACTACCCCTAAATGCAAAGATACATCCAATCTTTCATGTATCCTTGCTCAAGAGAAGGATAGGTGAGCAACATATTACTACACGAACATTGCCTGAGTTCAACCTACAGGATCAATGTTTGCTACTTCCAAAGAAGGTGCTCCAAAGGAAAGTTATACTTAGAAATGGTGAAACAGTCATTCAATGGCTAATTAAATGGCAACAATTAACTGAAGAGAAAGCCTCTTGGGAAGATGTTTCTTTCATTGAGAGTTAGTTTCCAGACTTTAATTCTTAAGAACAAGGATTATTTTGATGGGGAGGGAATTTGTAATGATCTAGCAAATTGAAACGGTGTTGTAGCAGGAGAATAGAGAAGGGGGATCAGTGTAGTCATTCAAAGGACACGTGGATTCATTAGATTGGGAGGTGAAGAAAATAGTTAGAACAGTTAGTTAGTTAATTAGTTAATTAGTTGAGTAGGAAGAAGAATAAATAGGGAGGGAAATGAGAGAGAAGATCAAGCTTGTAATCTATCATCATTTTCTATTTCAATAAACTGCTCTATTCCTTTCTTCTTCTACAATTCTTTCTTCCTTATTCTTCCTCTGTTCTTTTCCTATAGCTTAATACAGTCTTCTTTACTGTCTACTCTATTACTACTAGTAGATTCCAAGATCTTGATCTTGGAGATTCCGACATGTTGCTGGCCAATGCTAGGGACAGTCGTGTCACAATGCGAGTAGTCTCATCTTGCTCACAATTGCGAGAGCATTATATCGTCAATGTGCATTGTGCTCTCAATCGCTCCCTAGTTGGTGTAATCGTGGAGTTTCTTCATTTTTAAATTATCATTTTCAAATAATCTATTTTTGAAGAGAATTTTGAAACTCATTTTGAAAACTATGGGACAACAAAATTTTAGGAAACTTCTATAAATGAAGCACTTTCTAAAACAAATTTACTTTCTAAAATGGTAAATTTTTCATAAGAGGAAACTATATGAAAAGGGGAACTTTCCAAAAAAAAAAAAAAACTAATTGTGAGGTTTAGGTAGTATCAAAATTAGGCAAAATTCACACAAATAAGTAATAAAATTTATAACCTAATACCCCTTTTTGCAGGTGCACGGGTCAACTGTAGTAGGAGAAGTATTAGGGTCGATCCCACTAGGAAACAAGACTTAGCAAGTATAAAGCTACTAACTTACTCTATTATCTAGACAAATTATCAAATGTGTGGTGTGCAAGACTAAGAAAATTCATATACTTGAAGTAAAACAAATAGGAGATATTCACAAACACAAGCAATAGGTTTTAAAATCCACTAGTTGTCACTAATATGATTAAATGAATTAACACCTTGTTATGTTAATCTTGTCTTACTTAAAATTTCTCAAAAGTTGAGCCAAACAATTCTCTAAGTTTGAATGTAAAAGTTGTTCTATTGAAATTCCCAATCCAATCATCCTTGAATCCACTAAGAATGGGATGACCTTTACTCCAATTGATCCAAATTATGATTGAATGTATAAAATCTAAAAGATTGTACAAAGATTGTGCATTAATTTGCTAAAAACCCTAATTTTTAGAAAAATTTTCAAATGGAAGAACAATTATGAATTTGAGCCATTTTTAAATTAAAAAACTTAGAACATACTTAAAACACACTAAAAATATATAAAATATTATGCTAAAATAGGTAAAATTATCACTTATCAACAACGTAACTTTCTAATTGTGCATATTTCCATTTAAGATGAGCAGGATTTACATTTTTCCTAATTCTTAGAAATGTGATCTTAAGATATTTGAGTTTTTCTAGTATCACGTGCAATTTCATAATATGTTATATGGCGATTTGCCAGTGACAAGTTAATATAATAAAGTTGATATAATGGTTATGTATAGCATTTTAGAGTATACTGTTGCATTACATTTTGCTTATTACCTGAAATGGAGTATGTTCTTTTGGATTTAGGATGGATAATGCCTACCGTTTCTTGAATTGATGTAGGTTTTGTAAATATTATGGTTGATGTATGTTTTGATGGATTTACATATGTCTATGAGCATAAATATATTTGAAAGTTCATTGCGTGTTTATCACTATTTTGTTATGGCATTAATCGAATTATAATTTTTTGGTGTGTTGATTTTAAATGTGTTGAAGCGAGTCTTTTATGGCAACATTATATTTAGTTTTTAAACAAAGATCAGTAACTAAATTAAAAAGTTGTCACTAGCTGTAATTCACCACGGACAAGAAAGCAAGTCGTCACTGTTAAGTTCATATTTATAACGACATTTGCATTATATATAACAAAATTACAGGCAAATGAGTGACAAGAAAAATCGTCATAAATTATTAATAGTTCATGAAAACATTCTTATCATCACTGAATACTATGCTTCTATGACGGCACTCATAATATTGTCACTAACAGCAAGTTCTATTAGTGACAAGAATTCTTGTTAGTGATTAATAGACTATTAGCAACAATTTTTTGTCGTCCATACTTCGATGACAATGCTACTAATATTGTAACTAACTGCAAATTTCATCAGTGACAAAGTTTTTGTCACTGATGAACAATACTATAGCGACAAGTACAAGTCATTACTATTGAGCAATATTTGTGACAACTTTTCTTGTATTTATGACAAAATTTCAAGCGAATGAGTGAAAAGAAAGGTCATCACAAAATGTTAGTAATTTGTGACAACTTTTGCCTTGTCATTGAATACTATGCTTCTACGACAACTTTCTCTAGGTCATCACAATGACCTTTAGTAACATAGGATTTGTGACAACAGGTAAAGTTGTTACTGTAGCTTATAGTGCCAATTTTTTGGTTTCTGTGACGACTTTGTATTGTCACATAATGATGATTTTCTTGAAGTTTAATCCTATTATTACAATTCATAATATGTTTTACATTGCTGCTTAAGGCATGGACCACTAAAAAGGCTGGAGAACATGATATACAAAACACGACATATGAAAAGTATCTGAAAAGGTTCTTCGAGGATCAAATCGAATCGAACTCAAGCTTAGATTTTAAGCTTGCATCGAACTCGAAATCGAATTCGAATCCGAGTTCGAATTTTCGAATCGAGTCTGATAGCTTTAAAGTTCGATTCGGTTCGTTTACAACCCTGTTACACCTATATATCTATACAAAAATATGTATATAATTATGTATAGATAAATATACTGCATATATAAATGTATACGTAGGCGCATACATGCACATTTTAGAATCTTTCTGGTTCTCTTATTTATTGCCAAGCAAGACTTAGAATGTTTTTTTCCCTCTTTCAACATTGTGTTCTTGCGCTCTGAATCAATAGGTGAAAGCTAGAGTTGATCGGAAATATATTTTTTGCCTGCTGAATTATTCATCAATTAGGCATCTTCTGTTCAGACATGGATGAAGTTTATTTTCTTTATAGGTCATGTTACAAATGACGTTAGATAGACTAGTCACCATATTTGTTGTTATAAAACTTGTACAAATGGGTAACAAATTCAGGCCTAAGGAATGCATTAATTAGTTATATTTAGTTTTTATTAATGTTCATTTTGACAAATAAGAATCTATGCATTCAAGAAGATGGTGGATGAATAGTCGGGCTATTGTAATTTGTTTATCCACTGTATCAATTGCTTTTAGAAACCGATTTTGTCTAATATATTGGTACCGAAACTCTCGTACCATTGTGCAAAGCACATTTTGGACGAATGAAGATATTTGCCAAATGTTCAAACAATTGAATCAAAGAATTTTATTTTTCTTTTTGTTTATATGCTAAGAATCTTTGTCTTTCCTTTTGCCTTACTTTTTAAATGAAGGACATTGTGCTGTCCAAATCTAGATTGGGCTGGATCACTTAAGTCGAATATGATTCTAGAAATCACCTACAACAGAAAATGCAGTGAGAAGCACATGGGATAGTCCCCCCAAAGTACCTTCAATGCTTAATTGAATAATTAGTTCAAATAGAAATAAGGAGGACTTAATGTGCTTGAAAGAGGAGCATACATTGTTTGAGAACAAGTTGGGGCATTTATAGCCAACTAGAAAAGAGAAAGAAGGCATCTGAGGGTTAAGACCTTAGCCTTGTGTATCGGAAGTTGGAACCTCTAACATGTTACCTTAAGGTGGTTGTTTCAAGTGTAGATTGATCATTTGCATGGCTCAATGTGTGCAGGTGAGGCTTTTTATGCCTTGATATGTCACATCATTTCTTATCATATTAGATTTGCCTTGGAGAAAGTGATCCTTTAATTCGGCAGCTCTAGCTCGTCCTTAGTCTTTCATGGCTTTCATAAGAGAGTTGAGATGGCTTCATTTTTGGGCTACTTTTCATCCATCAAGGTTAGAGTTAAATCAATTCAGTCAGGACTAGACTAGCCATAAACATAAAAAACCACATCCGTCTAGGTTAGAGTTAAATCAATTTAGTCAGGACTAGACTAGCCATAAACATAGAAAACCAAATACAGATGGGTTGAAGCGTACAAGACCCATAAAAGTTCAGAATATAATGGACTCCGTACAGTTGGAGTAAGCTTAGGCTCTCATGATTATGGATCAATTCAGAACAAGCCCATTGTTGAAGGGTTGATTTACTTCTGTTAGCCACAAACATCAATCCTCTCCCCCCCCCCCAACCCAAAAAAAAAAAAAAAAATCCTCCCTCCCTCTTTTGTGTACAAATATGTGAAACTTGTCCTGTGCATGTCTAACAGATTTGTTCGGAGCCAGCATAACATCTGCTTTTACAACAACTATTGTTTTTGAAGTTTCCTTGTTTGAAATTTTTGCTACAACCTTAAGGGACTAGATAGGCAAAATGTAATACTATTATGTTTATTATGTTGCATAACCTCTTACTTTGATGATTCTGATGTAATATTCTTCAACACCACTTGCCATCCTTGGCTCCTACTTCCCTAGCTTTCCTCTATCTGTCTCGCATGCTCTCTCAATCAGACAAATATTCGGATGTTGTTATCTGAATATGGGAGTGTGTGTTTATTTCATCTGCTTTTGGAGTTGTTGATCAGGTTGTTCAAATATTGGTGAATGTACTTGGTTGTTACATTGTTGGAAGTGCTGGGACCAAAGAAAATGTACCCTCTGAAGATTGTCAATTTTTATATGTGTGTGTGTGTGTGTGAGGAAAGAAGTTGAGATCACACAAGCCTGCATTTCAATTGTTGTCACTTAAAATTGGCACCATTACATCAATTCCAGTGACAAACTTATCTATGTTTATGTTGAAATGGATTTATATAAGCTTGGGTTCTAGTTTAGATCAATGTCATTATATATATATATATATATATATATATATACAGAGATTGGACGTTCTTTGTGCACAAATTGCGTCATTCTTGCTTTTCAATAACGAATGTTAATAAGCATTAACTGATCCACCTTTGGATTAGAAGTTCTTTCTACTTTATTTCTTTCTTCTGCTGCTCTATTGTAAGAGCCAAATGCTTAAAATATAGGAACATGGTATACATGCCCTGTAATATAAACATACTCTTTTGTTCTTTTTTTTCCCTTCTCTTTTTCCCCTTCCTTTTTTGGGTCATTGCTCAAATAGTAGATGCTGCTGCTTAGGACTGTCAATAGCGCCGAGCCGGCGCAAACTCGGCTCATTCGGCTAAGAAAAAAAGCCCGATAAGATTAACTTTACATTGGGCCGAGCTGAGCTTAGGCTAAAATATTAGGCCTAAATATTTTTAATTCGAGCTTGGGCCTCAAAAGGCTCTGGCCCATTATAGGCCCGGCTCATAGTAGCATTTTGGTGTTTATAAGCCTAGAAAATTAGTGTGAGTGAAGTTTTTGTGCCATAAATATAATGCACTTAACCTGTTTGATAGAATACTCTAAAAGATAATACTCTTTTGTACTATAAAGTTTTCAATTGTTTTTCAATTAAATATATACATCAATATGTAAATGAGGAATTTATGCTTAGCAATAATATCTTGCATATGTATTTTATAAATTTTTTACTTAGTTACCCGTTAGTGCACACTGTGAGGCATTTTTTTTTTATAATTTAGATAGCCGTTAGTGCACACTGTGAGGGATTTTTTTTTCACTTAATGACTTCAAAAAATTTTGCTTTATTTCTCAAAAATAATTTTATATTGGAGGATCGTACTTCTATGCAGTAATATTATTTTGTTAATTAGTTTGTCTCTATTCATCATTTGTATGAGATTATTGAATTTTAGAAATATTTCAATAGTTTTAAGCTCTAAGCTCACAGCCCAAATATTTTGTGAGCCGAATATGAGCTTTGGATTTATAAACTCGAAACTCATAGCCCAAAACTCATAATCCGATTAATTATATGAGTTGAGCATGGACTTGTTAAAACCCGGCTTATAAGGCCCAATGGACATCCCTACTACTACTACAAATGTAAAACTATTTATCCCACTGGATAAAAAGACCACATTGTGTTCAAAATTTGCACATACGTCTCCTGAGGTTTACCATAATTATACTCACCTCTACTCAGGTTTTAAAAATTATACTTATACCCCTTATTTTCATATTTTTCATAACAAAACAAGTCCATTTTAATAATGTAACCCAAAAACACTAACCAAGCACCTTAAAATATACTTAATTGCTTTTAAATTGGTCATCTCTTTCTTATTAATATATTTTTTTGTAAAATTTTAATAGATAAAGTAAATTCATTTAGATTAGTCAGATAACTAAGTTTTGAAGAAGTAATATTTGATGGAGATTGAAAATTTGATGTATGAATATAAGTACTTTTGACATTTTTATGACTAACTAATTGATTTTTTAAGATTTATTTTTCTTTTTCAAAACTAATTAAGCATATTTTAAAGTGTTTGTTGGTGATTTTGGATTACATTATCAAAATAGACTTATTTTGTTATGAAAAATATAAATACAGGGGTCTAAGTGTAATGTTTAAAACCTAAGGGGAGGTGAGTATAATTATCCCTTTCTTTTTTAATCCCTTAATTCTGCAAGTTAAATCATTGACAGAGGAAAAATTAGCAAATACTTTGTATTTTCCAATATAAAGCTAGCAACTTGGAAGGAACTCAAAATATTGTCCATCTTTATTCACCAAAATTTGTTGCAACAATCAAGACAGACAGGGAAATATTTACATGGAACCGATCCACAGGTGGAGTCATGGATCCTATGGTTCAAAATCACTTACATCAGCCATAAGGTGGGCTCCCTAGTGGGCCATGTGTGGGTCATAGTTAATGTGGGTGATTCTGGATCACAGGGTTCACGGGCCCCACCCGTAAATCGGGTCCATTTAAGTATTTCCCAGTAAAACATGCTTGAGCGAGTGGGGGTGAGTATGGTGTTGGGAGGGGGGGCGAATTTCAATGTAGAAAAATGTGGCATCTAAGGAAACACGTGGCCTGACGTGCCAAAATTAAAAAATAAAGTATGCCAAGTATAAACCAAAAGATTTCCAAAAATTCAATTCGTTCAAGTTGTAAACATGCTATCATTCAGAAAACTCTTCTTCGGTAGGAATTGCCTTTCCTCTCCATCATCATCACATTCACCATCATCGTGCAAACCCACTTCAAATTCCTCTTCCATCTCTTTTACACCCCTCCAAATCCATACATTTTCCCGTCAATTTCACTCCTCCCTCCATCTCAAATGTTCCCATGAATCCATCTCCTGCATCGATTCTTCAATTTGTTGGACCGCCGGTCCAAGTTCCTACACCTCCGATAATGACCCTAATGTGGAGGCATTTTACGACCCGATGACCGGTGGTGTTAGGACAAAGAGAGTATTTAGTGGTAATGCTGTTGAGAGAAATTTTGAGTCGGGGAGCAAAAGTAAGTATAGCGAGAGAAATAGTGGCAACTTATCGAGTTTCGATTTTCAGGATGTAGGGGGAGCTAGGCTTTATGGGGAGATTATGGAGACTGGTGGTAAGAAGAAGTAAAAGAGTAAGACAGTTTGGGCTTGCTCAGAATGTGGGTATTCATCTGGGCAGTGGTGGGGTTATTGTCAGTCTTGCCAGAGGGCCGGTACTATGAAGCAGTTTTCCCCAGGTTTAAAGAGTAACAATAGTTGTAAAGAAAGTGGGTTTGAGTTCTGGGAGAATGTGGCGTGGGTGTGGCTACCTCAAAAATCTGCTGATGCAAGGCCTATTAATATGGCCGACATGAATAAGGAGATCAGCCCATTGAATTGGAGAATTCCTCTATCTGGATTGTTTGGAGCTGAAGTTGGAAGGGTGCTTGGTAGAGGTCTTGTGCCAGGTTCTTTAGTGTTAGTTGGAGGTGATCCTGGTGTTGGAAAAAGTACACTATTGTTGTAGATTGCTGCGATAATTGCAGAGGAGCATGAAATGGGTGAAATAGCTCCAGTTGTTTATGTGTCTGGTGAAGAAAATGTTGAGCAAATTGGAAATAGAGCTGACCATATGAAAATTGGTGCAACAAAGCTTTTCTTATATTCAAGTACAGATATCAAGGACATTTTAGATAAGGCTCAATGTTTTTCCCCTCGGGCTTTAATTATTGATTCTATTCAAACTGTTTATATGCACGGAGTGAATGGAAGTGCAGGAAGCATCTCTCCGATAAAAGAGTGCACTTCTGCATTACTACGATTTGCTAAGATGACAAACGTGTTGGTAATAGTTAGTAATGAAAGAATTTTGATTTAATTAGTGATGAATTAATTCATCTATAAATGTTGGAAAATTGGACATAAGGAAGGCTGCAATTTGGCCACGAATTATAGACCTAATGGTCAGCCACGGCATAAGCCGTGGATAAGAAGATCGTGGCTCAGGCCGCGGCTCATAGAGCAGAATGTTGCTGTGGCATGAGCCGCGGCATGGCTCTTATCTCGGCTCTCATCGTAACCACGGACAGAAAGTTTTTGTCTACAAGCCATGACTTGAGCAGCGGGTGAGAAGGCCGCAACTCAACCCGCGGCTCGCAGGCAGACAAAAAGCGATATTGATTCGCTGCTTGAGCTGCGGACAGAGAGGTCGCAGCTCAAGCCGTGGCTGCCACCAGCAGAAGAACGTTGGTTTTTTGTCTGCAATATTTGAAAAAATTTCTTCAAAAAAAAATTTCAATTGACACAATGCATTGCTTAGAAAGAAGTTTTAATGTCTAAAAGGCATGATTTCATTCCGTTTGAATTGATAAAGTGTCATTTCATTTGAATGTCTTCGAATGAAAGGGTATCCTTTCATGAATGAATGTCTTCAAAATACATGAATATTCAAAAGGATGTGTGAGAAAAACTCTATAAGTACTAGAGTTTTAGATATTCAGATGATCATGAAGTATTATTTCTTCCTTAGATTGCAAATACTACAAAATCTTGTCAGACATATTATTCTCTTTTCATTCTTTGGGAGTATTTCTCTTTTGCTAGAGGGAAATACTATTTTGGTTTTGTTATTCCTGGAAAGGATTGCCATTAAAACCCAAGTAGCGTTATAATGGGGGCAAATTACTTCACGGAAAGTGATACACACGTTAAAGTCTATCATTTGTCTTATAGCCTTTCATAGTCTTTCCTACTTGTTTATACGCAAATTCTCCTGAAATCTTGAGGAAATTTGAAGACCATGGAAGGCACAAGTGCAGAAAATATGATGAACAAGTTCTTCAAGTCTAAAATGATCAAGTTGGACCGGTTTGAGAGCACCAACTTCACAGATGGAAGGACAAAATTCTGTTTCTCCTTATGGAGTTAGGAGTGGCCTACATATTGGGAGAAAACTTACCAAAGATTCAGAACCAATGGAGAGTGAATATGAAGAAATAAAGTCACAATGAAAGAAGAGAGAAGAAGATGAAGTTCGTTGCAAAGGCTTCATTCTCAATGCACTTTCAGACCACCTGTATGATCTATTCCAAGCTATCAAGTCTCCCATTGAAATCTGGAAGGCCTTGGAAAACAAGTATATGTCTGAAAAACAAGGCATGGACAAATTTCTTTCTATGAAGTTTTTTGAGTTTGGAATGTTAGACAGTAAATCCATTACGAGTCAAGTAGACGAATTGCTCTTACTAGTGTCTAGACTCAAAAATTTAGGTATAGAAGTTGCTGATTTACTTCAAGTGGGTGTTGTGATTGCAAAATTACTATCCACTTGGAATGACTATAGAAAGAAACTTTTGCACACTTCTGAAATTTTCACTATAAACCAATTGACAAAGCATATTCGAATAGAAGAAGAAACTGGAGTTCGAGAGAATAAATTTGCTTTGGAAAATGGTACTAAAGTGAATAATGTAGAGTCTATGACAAAAGAAAAGAACACTAACAAGACTGGCAAAAAGAGAAAACATGGGAATTTGTCTACTAATGCTACTACTAACAAGAAAGACAAGTCATGTTTTTTCTATGGAAAAAAAGGACACTTTAAGAAAGAGTGCAGATTCTTCAAGAAATTGAAGATCGAATCAAATCCTAGACAAAAGGGAGAAAATGTGGTAGAAAACTCTTCCAACAAATTGCTGAAATAGTTGCCATGGTTGGAGGACTATCAATCAACATGGTGACCGAGTGCAACTTGACAAGCACTCAATCAATGGACTGGTGGTATGATTCGGGTGCTTCGGTTCATGTTTGCAAGAACAAGAGTAACTTCAAACAGTATCAAGTTGTTCAAAAGATAGAAATGGTTATGATGGGAAACAACAACTTGTCAAGAGTGCAAGGCAAAAGAACTGTTGAAATAGAGTTCACTTCAGGGAAAACTTTGTTTTTAACCAATGTGTATCATGTACCAGACATTAGGAAAAATCTAGTTTCAACAAGTACTCTTGATAAAAATAGCCTAAAGGCTATAACAGAGGCAGGAAAAGTGATCTTATCCAAAAACAATGTATTTGTTGGACAAGGGTACTCATGTAATGGAATGTATAAGTTGAATATTAGTAAAATAAATATTTTAGCTTATGTTGTTGAGTCATCAATTTATTTATGGCATGATCGTTTATCACATGTTAATTTTAAGTCCATTAAATACATGTTAAGACAAGGTATGATTAATTGTTCAAATTCAAACTTTGAAAAATGTGAAATTTGCATAAAATCTAAAATGACTAAGATTCCGTTTCCAAAGCATGATAAAACATCTAGTTTACTAGAAATCAAACATTTAGATATATGTGAATTAAATGGTCATTTAACTAGAGGAGGGAATAGATATTTCATTACATTTATTGATGATTACTCTAGATATACAAATGTCTATTTAATGAAAACTGAAGATCAAGCATTTAGTATGTATAAATTGTTTAAAACTTTGGTAGAAAATCGATTGAAAAAGAAGATCAAAATCCTACGAAGTGGTAGAGGTGGAGAATATTTTCCAACTGAATTTTCTATTTATTGTGAAGATAATGGCATTATTCATCAAGCAAGTGCACCTTGTACTCCTCAACAAAATGGACTAACTGAAAGAAAGAATAGGACATTGGTTGATATGGTTAATGCAATGCTAATGCATGCAAAGTTGTCATTTAATCTTTGGGGAGAGGCATTACTTACAGTTTGTCATGTGCACAATAGAATACCCTCAAAGAAATTTAAGGTTTCACCTTATGAATTATGGAAAGAAAGGAGACCTAATTTGAGTTATTTGAGGGTATGGGGCTATTTAGCCTATTATATAGTAACTGACTCAAGAAGAACAAAATTAGGTCCAAGAGCCATTAAAAGTATCTTTGTGGGATATGCTGAAAGTTCTAAGGCATATAAACTTTTAGATATAGACTCAAATGTTATAGTAGAGTCTAGAGATGTTGAATTTTTAGAAACCAGTTTTATAAATGATTCAACGAAACCCAAAGTTAATTTATCACCACAAGATACTGACATAGATTCTAATTCTTCTTCAATAAACAAACGTAAAGTTGATGACCTCCTAATGAACCTAGGAGAAATAAAAGAACTAGAAAAGAGAAGAATTTAGATCCAGACTTTATTTTTTCACAATCTATAGTCTTTCTAGTCGAAGGTAGTAGAGATAAGGTATTTAATAAAATACCTATGATTCTACATTTGGAAGAGGATCCTAAGACATATAAAGAAGCTTTAGCTTCTAGAGACTTAGCCTTTTGGAAAGAGGCAATTCAAGTTGAAATGGACTCTCTTATGTCAAATGGTATTGGATTCTATGTGACTTACCTCCTAGCTGTAAACCAATAGGATGTAAGTGATATTTAAAAAAAAATGTAACACAAATAGTTCTCTACAAACCATTAAAGCAAGACTAGTAACTAAAGGTTTTAAACAAAAAGAAGGTATTAATTACTTTGATACATATGCTCCAGTTGCTAGAATTGCTTCTATAAGAATACAATTTGCTTTAGCATCCATATACGATTTGCATGTTCATCAAATGGATGTAAAAACAGCATTTTTAAATGGTGATTTAAATGAGGAAGTATATATGGAACAACCCGAAGGGTATGTACTTCCAGGAAATGAAAAGAAAGTTTGTAAATTGATTAAGTCCTTGTATGGTTTAAAGCAAGCACTTAAACAATGGCATGAGAAATTTGATCAAGTAGTTTTATCAAACGGCTTTAGACACAATGCGGCAGATAGATGTATTTATTCTAAATTCACCAAAGATTATGGAGTGATAATATGTCTATATGTAGATGACATGTTAATCATAGGAACTAATATGCAAGGTATCAATGAAACTAAAGAGTATCTAATTTCTAAATTCAAATTGAAGGATTTATGAGAAGTAGATACTATCTTAGGGGTTAAAGTTAAGAAGCATAGTGGGGTTATGCTTTATGTCAATGACATTATAGTGACAAAGTATTAACCAAATTTGATTATTTGGGAATAAAAGAAGTTAATACTCCATCTGATGTATCTAATAAACTAGTAAAGAATTCTGGAAGGTTAATTAGTCAATTAGACTATGCAAGTGCTATAGGTAACTTGATGTATGCTATGCATTGCACTAGACCAAGTATTGCATATGCTATTTGCAAACTTTCTAGATATACTCATAATCCTAGTACTGGTCATTGGAAAGCCATTGGAAGAGCACTAGGATACCTTAAAAGGACAAAATCTTTTGTTTTGTTTTATAATAAGTTTCCTTCGGTACTAGAAGGTTATATTGATGCTAGTTGGATAACTAGTGTGAAAGATAATAAATCAACATCCAATTGGTATTTAAACTGGGTGGTGGAGCTATCTCATGACTTCAAAGAAACAAACTTGTATTACTCACTCTACAATGGAGTCAGAATTTGTTGCACTTGCAGCGGCAGGCAAAGAGGCAGAATGGCTAAGAAATTTGTTCCTAGATATAAAGTTGTGGCCACAACAAATGCCAGTCATCTCTTTGCACTGTGATAGTGAAGCAACTATGTCCAGGGCATTTAGCCGGATATATAATGACAAATCAAGACATATTGCTCTAAGACATGAGTATGTAAGACAATTAATCTCAGATGGAGTAATAAAAGTTGTCTACATAAGATCCATAAATAATCTTGCGGATCCTTTAACAAAAGGACTCTCAAGAGATATGGTCCAAAGTACAGCAATGGATATGGGACTTAGACCATTTTAATTTGTCAAATGATAATAGGAATCTGACCTTTACTATTGCAAAGTAATACTAAAGGTTTAATAGGTAAGAACAAGTTATCAATTGACTGGTAACAAGTGTTGGTAATTTATAAGTACTTATGAAAAGTAGGTTGAATAATAATAATAATTATTCTTAATGAAGTAACATGTATTCAAGAAAATAGAACCAGGAAATTAATATTATAAGACTTCAAAAGGATAACTTCACCTATATGAACACAAGAAGTAGTGCCGCTTCAAACAAAGTTGGATAATAAACTTTGTAAGTGTCTATGAATTCAGAAAGTAGCACAAGGCCATATTACGGTGGTAAAGCTAACAGTGAATGTTGAAGAGAAAAAGATAAGATTTATGTGCATAAATCTTTCCGATCATATTATTAAGAAATTTTGGTTTAAAAGCTCAAGCTTACTATTAATTTCAATATGATTTTGAACTATTTATGCTAATAATAGGTTTAATTCGAAAGACCTATTATATACATATATCTTAAATGAATTCTGATACATTTGATCACTAACTAAGTTGGGAATTGTTCATAATAGTTAGTAATGAAAGAATTTTGGTTTAATTAGTAATGAATTAATTCATCTATAAATGTTGGAAAATTGGACATAAGGATGGCCACAATTTAACCATGAATTAATTCATCTATCAATGCTGGAAAATTGGACATAAGGAAGGCCACAATTTGGCCACGAATTATGGACATAATGGTCAGCCGCGGCATGAGCCGTGGGTAAGGAGATCGTGGCTCACAGCTCATAGAACAGAATATTGTAGCGGCAAGAGCTGCGGCGTGGCTATTATCGCGGCTCTCATCGTAGCCACAGACAGAAAGTTTCCATCTACGAGCTGCGACCTAAGCCAAAGGTGAGGAGGCTATGGCCCAGCCCGTGACTCGCGGATAGAAGAAAAGCGATACTGATCCGTGGCTTGAGCCGCGAACAGAGAGGTCGCGGATCAAGCCACAGCTGCCACCAGCAAAAGAACGTTGGTTTTTTGTCTGGAATATTTGAAAAGTTTTCTTCAAAAATTTTTCCAACAGACACAATGTAATGCTTAGGAAGAAGTTTTAATGTCTAAAAGGCATGATTTCATTCAGTTTGAATTGATAAAGTGTCATTTCATTTGAATGTCTTCAAATAAAAAGGTATCATTTCATGAATAAATGTCTTCAAAAGACATGAATATTCAAAAGGATGTGTGAGAAAAACTCTATAAGTACTAGAGTTTTAGATATTCAGATGATCGTGAAGTATTTTTTCTTCCTTAGATTGCAAATACTACAAAATCTTATTAGACATATTATTCTCTTTTCATTCTTTGGGAGTATTTCTCTTTTGCTAGAGGGAAATACTGTTTTGGTTTGTTATTCCTGGAGGGGATTGTCATTAAAACTCAAGTAGCATTATAGTGGGGGCAAATTTTCTCAAGAAAAGTGATACACATGTCAAAGTCTATCATTTGTCTTATAGCTTTTCATAGTCTTTCCTATTGGTTTATACGCAAATTCTCCAACAAAACATCCCAATTTTTTTGACTGGACATGTGACTAAATCTGGAGACATAGCTGGACCTCGTGTCTTGGAGCACATTGTTGATGTTGTGCTGTATATGGAAGGGGAGAAATTTTCATCTCATCGGTTGCTTCGATCTATAAAGAATCGTTTTGGAACCACAGATGAGCTTGGAGTTTTCGAAATGTCCCAATCAAGAGTACAAGCTGTTTCAAACCCCAGTGAGATGTTTCTAAGCAAGAAACACTCAGATTCAAAGTTTCTAGCAGGGTTAGCTATTGCAGTTATTATGGATGGCTCACGGTCTTTTCTCGTTGAAATTCAGGCATTGTGCATAGTTGGTTCTGTTTCAAGACAAGTAAATGTTGTCAAAGTGAGTAAAGCCATCATGATCATTTCTGTTCTCATGAAGCAAGCTAGAGCGGAGCTATAAGAGAATCAGATTTTTCTTAATGTTATTGGTGATTTTAAATTATCTGAGACTGTCGGAGATCTTTCAGTAGCAGCTGCAATTTGCAGTAGTGTCATAGAGCTTCCTATCCCCCGTGGTGTAGCATTTCACTGGAGAAATTGGCCTTGGTAGGGAACTTCGTATGGTACAAAGAATGGAGAAAAGGGTATCTACACTAGCAAGGCTAGGTTACAAGAAGTGTGTTGTCCCGGAATCAGCTGAGAAATTTTTGTCGACCTTAGATCTCAAGGGACTCTAGATTTTGGGGTGTAGGAATTTGAAGGAGATGATTAACGCAGTATTTAGAAAAGGTTGAAATAGTGCTAGAAGAAAACTTAATGTATGTGTAAATAAGGTTTATGTTTTGGGCATTGTGGATTGAATGCAAAATCTTGTTTTGATTCGATTGTCAAATGGAACTCGTTCATAGGAAATATATAGTATCTATATGATTAATCTTGTAACCTTTCTATTTGAAAGACTACTATTTTTGGAATTGTAAGTATTTGCTTCAGGGGAAAACATTTATGAATGTGGTACTACCAACATAAATTTCCTATTATTTATGAATATGGTACGAAACTCCGCCATTGTTATGATAATGCTAGTGGTCCAAGCCAAAATGGAGGAGGGTTGCCATAGGTTGACAACCAACATAAAATTTTTTGGTCATTATCCTCATCCCCTTGAGCACTTTGTATTTTTTGCAATTAAGTCCTTAATTTTGTAGAATTCACCCCCCCTAGGTTTAGTCTTTTTCAATTAGGCCCTAATTGTTTGTATTATTATCACTAAAGTTGCTCAAAATTTCAATTTAGCCCCTAAGATCTGCTGAATTTTCATTTTAGTCCTTACATTTGGTTGGAATTTGTTTTTAGTCCTTTATTGTTGCTGGAATTTGTGTTTTAGTACTTACAATTGCTAAAATTTTTCCATGTGGAGCCTCATTTGCAGAAATTTATATTATTTCCTCTCATTTTTGTTCCCTGGATGTTAGAACTCGTTTCTATGCTTTATTTTATCTAAATAGTGGTACCTTGATTTGTTTGTTCATGATTCTAGTACTTCTATTTCGTCTTCAAGAGAAAGGTACCCCTATTATTCGTTAATTTCTCTATGCGCTCCTATGTATTTTCTTGTGCAGTTTTCTTTGTTTGTTTCTTGTTTTATATACTTTTTGAGTATTTATATATGTTTTTTTATTTATTGAGTTCAATTTTCATTATTCAGAAAAATGTAATAGATAGGTTATAATTTCTTTTATTTTTAGCCTATTTTTGTACTTAATTAGTCAATGTAATAGATATGCTATACATTTTTTTAGAGATTTTGTATTTAGATAAAAGAAATGTAATAAGTAAGTTAGATAGGTTATTTTATCTTTCCCCTTAAATTGTTGTTAGGTCTCCCGATATAGTAGTTAAGATTTTGTGTGCTAGGTGTTTCTGTGTGCTATGTGTTTATTTGTTTTACTTGTTTTCTTAAGGACTTTGCATTTAGATATTATGCTTATGTGTTATGCGCTCCTATGTGCTCTTATATATGCTACTATGTGTTTTTCTACTTTCCATTTATGCTTTACTTTGTCCTATTTGCTTTATTATGATACATGTACACTATCACCACACTAGCTCAACACTAATTGTGGTTTCTTTTCATTTCCTCAGTAGTCAAACGCTAGTGAATTTTCCTTACTAGCCCAATGCTAGAGAGGAATTTGTGGAAAATGAGCCAATCCAACGCTAAACTCTTAGACGCCCCACGCGTAGTTTCATCATTTGCATGCAATTCGTCTCACTTACATGTATTTTTCTGTTTTTAGAATTTTTCCATTTGCATGTTATTTCCCCTTGTTTTACCTTTTTATCCCCGTATATATATAAAACATGACATTTAGACTTGGATCTCATGTAGAATTTTAGAATAGATAGGTCATTTGCTTGATCAGGTTAGAAAGTATAACCCTTCATACACGAGAAATGGGCGAGTTTGGCCCTCTTGGTCTTAACATGTCGTTCACCCTTCCGTAAGAAAAAAAAGTTAGTCATGAGTTTTAGTCCATCGTACCTATTATGTTGCATGCCTCATTCTTGGCCACTTATATCTATACTCTCTTTTTTCATTTTTTTTTCTTTGCATTATACTAGTAACCCCTTCGAGGTATCATTTTGGATTTCGCAATAAATGCCATAATTCCAATTAAATATCAAAGGGATATTTTGTACCTCTCGATATCCCTTTAGGTCTAGGATTTGCATCCGTATAGTCACATTCAAGTACAATAAAATCTTAGGGTTACTTTAGGAAAATCACAACTAAACCTCACAATTAGTCCCAACTAGGTAGTAAGGGTGCCTTAGATGCAAAACCTCTGCCTTCCATTTCTTCAAATGTGACTCTTAGATCCTTTTCTCTTGTTTTTCAAGGACCCCAGAGTCATTTAAAAGGGTTTTTTTGTTCAAACATTTTTTCAAAAATTTTTCTTTTTTTGTCAAAATGTTTTTTGGGTGATTTGGTACATCTAGACTTATTTCCAAGTGATGACTCCTTTTTCATAAAACTCTTTTACAGACTTTTTGGCCAAAGCCGTCGCATTTTTCAAAAGTCTCGACCTATTCGTTGTTTTGTCTTTTCAGAAAATAAAAATCTTTTTCTAAAATACAAAACCGACTTTTCAAAAATGCATTTTTTTGAAAAAAAAAAACTACTTTTTCCTCTCATTTTCCAAATTGGCAGCGCAACACTAAGTGTGAATAGGAACAAAAAATGAGGGTAACAGAAATAAGAATGTTGAGATGGATGGTGTGAACACATTATTCTAGATAGAATAAAGAATGAATGCATTAGAAAGAAAGTAGTGGTAGCACCAATAGATGAAAAGATGAGAGAATCAAATTTAATATGGTTTGGACATGTGCATAGGAGACCTCTAGATGCCCCAATACGAACTCTAGAAAATAGAAAAGTCTTGACTCGAATTAAAAGGGGAAAAGGAAGACCTAAAAAGAATTTGAAATAAACTATTAAAAAAGACATGTTACATTAAATCTTAATAAGAACATGTGTCTAGATCGAATATAATGGTGTCATATAATCCATATAGTCAACTCCATATAGTAGGATAAAAGCTTAGTTGCTATTATTGTCATCAATATGGTATGAAATCAGCAAATTGTTATTTTGAATTCAAAAAAGTCAAGAAATCATTAACATACTTATTTTGGATTCAATTTTCAGTATATATCGATTTTGTACTGAATTACCAAGGTACTGATTTTAAACTAAATTCATTTTGAAATTGGAAGGTAAATTAGTTCCTACCAAATTTTGGAAATTTAGATTGTTGAATCATAGCTAGATTTTCGATGTTGCTGCCTAATTTTTTTAATAAAGACATCAAAAAAAGAAAGGAAATTCTTCTTTTGCTTAAAGTTAATTTATATTAGCTAGCAATATTACCCAAGTAAGGATTTTCTAGCCGAGGCAATTTTTACACAACATCAAGGTTTCCTTTAACAAGTTAATACCATATATTTTCATTAATTTTTATGGGTCCTTTTATTACGTTAATTACTGATATTATCCTCTCTCTTCTTAATTGTTTCTTCTCTCTCCTCATCTTGACTAATTTTTATGTTTCTCATCTTTGGCCTTTTCTTGGCTCTCTCTCTCTCTCTCCCACCCTCCCCCTTCCTCTCTCTCTTTTTCTTTCTTTTATTTTTGTATCGCTCTATATATATATTCTTCTATTTTATTATGTGAGAAACTACTTTTAATAATAAAACTTGATTTATCTCAAACAAATAAACAATTGAAAAAAATGCCAAAAAGGACTTGCACCTATGATTTATATATAGCATAAAATATATCACTCAAATTAGTCTAAAAATAATTCTTTTTAAACTATCCACTATCATAAAATAAAAGTGAATTGAGAGCCAATTTTACTATAGTACTAACCCACAATTGTTAAAATAGCAAAGCACCGTAATCTTATACAAAACAATTAAATGTTGTTTTACTTAACTAAAATTTTCTTGAAAACCAAAGGATAATAAAAAAATAAAGACTTTGAGTTTTGTTCAATATATATGATGGCTCAGTCGTAAGAAATCACACACCTTGAAAGCATGCTTGAAGTGAAGAAATTATGTGTGTAAATTTATTTGAAAGGGCGAAACAAAATATGCCTCTAGCGAGACCTTCAAAAATATATCTTCTTAAAATTCAGATGATGAAAATCTAGGGGATTTCATCAAAGAAAGGCACAGCAGGAGACTATTACCAGTTTTAACAAATTTTGCATCTACTTTTTAAGCAAGAGACTGCTTTAGGACTTGGCTATATATTCCCTAATTTTTTACTAATAATTTTTTTAAACTAAACCTGGATGATTTAGATTAAAGGAAAGAGTTCCAAAAAAAGAACTACAAATACAACCATATATAAACTAAAGAAGTCCTACAATTTATATATTAATAGAAGTCTTAAGAAAATGTAGAAAAAGGAAAATCAGGAAGAGATATGAAGCAAGAATTGTAGGAGAAAGGGAAAGAGAGGGAGAGAGGGGAAGAGTTGAGCTGGAAAGGGAATGAGAAAGAGAAAAGAACTGATTTGGAAGGTGAGTGATTGATATAATAAAAAGATTCTAGAAAAATTAATGAAAAGATATAGTGTTGACTTGTTTTGAGTAATCTTGGCATTTGAGTAAAAATTGCTCTAGTAGGAAAACCTTTGCTCTATCGCTAGCTATTTATAATAGCAACACACACACACACACACACACAAAACACAAAAATGTTTAATTTTAGTTCAGGATATTGTTCATACATCGTTGACTTGGACATCTTCTCCTTTTCTTGCTTTTCTTTAAATTTTTTATGGAAACTTTTTTAATAGAATAACTTGAAGACCTTATAGTCCCAAATCATCAAGTTTTGATGATTAGCAAATAAATGATGTAGTAATCTAATGGTTCATTTGAGCTATCCTTACAGTAAAAGTGTTTAGGCATAAAAAGAAATCAAAAAGAGAAAGAAATCGCAAGAAAATTGTGATGCAGACTTGGATGCAGATTCAAAGGGGATCTATGGTCCAAACTTCAAAATAGGTATGCAAATGTAAGTCCCAATGCAACCTAAGAGAGGGGTGAATTAGGTTGAATAAAAAATCTAAGGCCAAGTGTGCTAAAATCACAAATTTCCAACCCAAAATATGTAAGCAATTTGCTATAAAATGATCAAGTGTACAAATTGAAGAATTAACTCAATTAAGCAATAAATTAAAGAAACTGAAGAGAAAGAGTAAAGAACACAACCAATTATAGTGGTTTGGCACCAAACTCCATGCCTACATCCACTTCCAAATTGATCACTTGGAATTTGAATCCACTAGTGAGCTTCTTCAATTGATGAAGCAATACCAATTATACAACCTTGAGGGATCACTTTTGCCCACACTAAACACCTTAGTTGAGCCAAAAAAATTTTACAAAATCACTCACTTTAACCCCCCCAAGTTACAATTAAATAAGTCTCACCCAACTAGGAAAGACTGCACTAGAACAATCCCCAATTGTCTCACTTGAAAATTCAAGGATTCGTAAGAGAGAGTATTTTTCTCACAAAAATCACTCTAAAATAGTTATAATTCAAGTAGATAAAAAGTATTAATCATTTTGCACAATTTTCCTATAAAATGAAAAAAAAAAGCTCAATTTAGGCTCTAACGGTTAAATTTGAAAAATTATACAAACAAGCCGTTAGACACAAATTGCCTAATCCAAACGTCCATGAGAGAGGGTCTAGACATCTGGGTCCTCTTCCGGATCCTCATCCAAATTATCATTTGAATGTTTCCTGCCCATTTTGATTTTTGACTTTCTGGTGGTTCGAACGTCTACAAGTCTTGTCCGAACCCTCATCCACATGCTCTCTGCCTTGAACTAATTTTGAAGCTTGTTGGTGATCCAGACGTCTGCATGTGCATTCGGATGCATGTCCAGATGCTCTGTACCTGACTTAATTATGTGCAATCATTTTTCCAAACAATTGTGAAAACATAGAAGAAAGCAAATCCTATCAGTTTTGAGAGTGTTGAGGAGATTGAGATGCTTGAAAAGATGCCTCATATACCATCACAAGAAGAAGCAGAAGAGGCGATCATGATTGAATTTTTAGCAATTTATGATGATAAAGCGGAGATTATAGAGAAGACATTTACGACCAAAGAGGAAGATATAAATTATGATTCTATTAAGTTGCGGGAAATTATGATTGAAGAATGAAAGGTTAATGACGAGTTGCCTTAACTACAAGATGTTTTTGAACATAATAATATGGAAAGTGCCACTAATGAACATCTTGATAAAGAAAATAATAAGCTGATCATAAATCGAGAGTTGTTGGAATATGTGGAAGAGCTTAATGATTAATCCAAGTTTCAACAATTAGGTAAAGTGTTCTGTATTATATTGCCGATTTCTAATGAGAAAGATTTACCTTTTGTTTTGCAGGCAACAACTTTCTCCAAAAAGCTATAAAGAATTTTGATGTAAAGATGGATGAATGGACAGAACATAGGTCATTGCAATTCTAAGAGCTTGGATGTTCGTTTGACGCCAGTGGATAGGAAAGCAATAAGTCTAGCCAAAGACGTTAAAGAAAGGCGCTATTGGGAGGCAATCCAATTTATATAGCTTATTTTGTTATTTATGTTGTTTTTAGTTGCTTTATGTTTAATTGTGAAAGTTTAACTATTTTTGTTTTGAGGAAAGACTCTTTTCTATAGAGCATGCCCACATCCTATAATTGATCCCCTTGAAGGTTTAAATCTTGAGAAGTCCAAAGACTCTACTCTATGAGGTGTGTCCATGTCTTAAAACTGACTTTCAACGATTATTAAGCCACAGTGAGCCATTACCACCTTGCCGAACCACTATGTTCCTCCCTAGAGACTCAACTGCAGTGGATGAGTACCAGCATTTAGCACTTAAATGATCACCTTTCAAGAATCAAGCACCATATTTCATAGATAGCGATAATTCTGACAGCTTTCTTCTAGTCTGTAGGCCCTACTGGTTCTATACTACCTAGCACTTAGCTGTGTACTCACAGAAGTCACGCTGCTTTTATTTTTATATTATTTTCTTACAATGGGGATGATGTAGAATTTAGGTGTGGGGGAGTTGGTATATTTGTGGTGGAAATTTATTAAAATTTTTCAAAAAATTTTCTTGAAAAATTTTCAGACAGTCAAGATGCAAGTATAATTAGCATGAATTGTACTAATTTAAGTACTTATTTTTTCTTAGCAATTGAATTAGTTGAGAATGTGCAAAATTAGACATGTTTAACCCTTGTGTGAGCTTTTGAGCCTTTAAGAGCATTTCATTCACTTTTGCTCTATTTATTTTAGTTGAGTGGTTATCATACATGGATTGAAGATTCTAGAACTTACATTTTTATACATGTCTAGACCATATTCTTGAATTTGATGCATTGAAATGATAAGGCCACCTAAGTTTAAATTATTTGACTTTCATAAAAGAAATACATATCTTGATTTAATTATCCCTTAGTTAATCATTTTGAGCTTTAACTCCTTTCTTTATTTATTAACCAGATTTATTGCCTTAAATCTTTTTCTTTGCTTACCCTCTTTTTTTTTTTTTTTAACCTTGTAAGGGGATGTCTTAATTTTATAGCCTTAAAGTTTATAATATTTTTGGTGATTCTATAGTTGAAGTGGTAAGTGTGATTTATGTTGCAATATTACATATGTATTTTTGAGAAAAATGAAGTATAGAGCGAAATGAGAAAAAAAAAGAGGAAAAATGCAAAAATAAATAAATAAATAAAATAAAAGAAGAGCACAAAGAAATATATGTGAAGTGCTTTGATGAATTTTGATATATTGTGCTTGTATTACTTATTTATGTCACACTTGCCAGATTTTGAGATTTGATAGTGCATCTTGGATTTCTATGCTAAATGAAGAAGATAAGAAAACTCCAGCAATGATTTTATGGCATTCTCCTTGATACTTTTTACCAAAAACTTCCTTTGGATCATGCCTTTATCCTAAGTCCTGCTACAACCTTTACAAAGACCCTTTGATTTTTGTGTTAAATTCTTTAGTAAGTGGTGGAGATGTGATATATGTGCAAGCTTATGATAATATATTTCCATTGTATTGATGCGAGCTTTCAATGATACCTTACCATATTTTTCTTTGAGGGTTGAGTATATATATTGAAAATCCCAGTGAGGAAGTTGGATTTTGGACATTTGGATTTTGATGAAATTGTTGGAAAGGTGGTATTCTATCTAGTTATTTTGCTATGAATATTTTAACATCTTGACTGTGCTCTTGAGATGGTTAAAACTTGAGGGCAAGCATTGAATAGGTATGGAGGAGTTTGTCAGAGAGCTAAACTTGCATTTTGTATATATTTGTTCTTAGTTTTGGCTAAGGATAGTTCTTAATGCTTGATTTTAGTCATTTTTAGTAAAACAAAGACAATTTCTAGAAGACTTCTACTTGTAAGACGTGGGCACGCTATAACTGGGAAGCTGAGTTAAGAGATTAAAGGATGATTTTCCAATTGTGATTCAAGCTACAGTTTTAAGTTCCAAGATTTTGGAATCTTAGCTGATTTTGAAGAATTATCTTTTGTCTTCTGTCAATTAGAGTCATTTATTTTTTAGGAGATTATTAGTAAGTAATTAGGATTTTATTTAAATGGAAATAATTCTTTTAGTGATGGGATTCTAATTAGGATATACGAGAAAAAATAGGAATAGGTGATGATAAAGAGAGGAACAACCTCTCAATCTGAAAAACTCTCTCTCTCTCTCTCTCTCCATGCTACGTTGTTTTATTATCTTTGCTTAGTTTCTTCTCCACACAAAAAACCTAAAGCACTTTTCTAGTTGAAGGATAATTGAAGCTCTAGTTTATCTGTACTGTGAGACGTAATTTGTTTTTATTTATTTGATCATTTATGGATACTTATATATTCTTTGTTTAATTCCAAGGTGATATGTTCATTCTTAAGTGGTTATATTGCACAACTAAATAACTGATCATTATTTAATTGTCAAATAATCTATAGCCATCTAAAACGTCAAATTTGTAATTATTTGATAGTTTTAGTATTTTGATGTTAGTGATTAATTCAATTATAATAAAAAATTTTAATTTATATCACGGGAATATATAATCTAGTTTAAACAAACGCTAGTAGCGCGTTTTCTGGTTAGAATTGGTAGCTTTTCTAGTTTTAATGCTGTCAAAATTTTGAATTCTAAGGTCATACCTAAGATTATCTTTTATAGGGAAGTAACTAACGGTCGTACTTTAGTTGTCGACACAGTAAGGAAAAACAGGTTGTTAGATCATATCGACAAACATAACCAATTTATTCATTAACATATAAATTTACCCTTAGATCAATGACCAGTTAATTGAACCACAGTGGAAATTAACCATTTGACTAGAATTTAGATTTTTATTGATTTCATTTAATTTAATTTTGCATTTCTAACTTTTCTTAAGTTGAATTTTCTTTAAATTAATTATTACCAACCTCCCCCTTTTTTAATATTTGTCTACTATACAAATAATTAAATAAACCCTCCAAGCCCTGCGAATACGACCTTACTCATTACTACACTTGAGTTTACTTTTCTTGGAGTAGGAATTTTATTTTCGTCGGTTTGATACCCAACAGAACTAGGGTGTGATCCTTGTACCATTACAAAGCCCTAGGAGTCTAGTTTCTATCACAATAAGAATCATCCAAATCAAAGTTTTCTATACCAGGTTCTGCCTATTTTACAATAATTGGTCTAGCTTGACTATAGTGCTCTTCAACCACAGTTCATTCAATTCAATATATCTCAAGTTATACTTAATGAAAAATGATAAAATTTACACCTTTATAAACTAGATTCAATGTACAACAAGTTCCAAAAAGAACCATGTCCTGATTCGAATCATAACATGACTAAATTCTCATTACAAGTTTGAACACTATCATACCCTAATCTTGTGTAAAACTGGTTATTCAGTCAATTTTGGAAACATCTTAAGGAGTGTATATTTCGAACCAAATCCAGATTTTTATATCCTTAAAAAGTTCTTTGAGTTTAGTTTCGAATACAATACAAATCAACCCATTCCTAATTCCCTACATTGAGTTATGCTAATTCTTTCGAAGTTAGTCCAGATTATCCATTATTGGGTTCTTTATGATTCAATTGGTATAAAACAACAACTTCTTTAATTTTTAGCTAGTTTTCCATGTTCAATTCAACAAATGCAAGCGTTAAGATTCTAACAACTTATAAAGAAACTTAGGGTGTCCAAGGAAGCCTTACCTTTTAGTTTTATTGCTCACTTGTATCACGTTTTCCTTTCACTCCAAAATCCAAAAACTTGGTTGCTGTTTCTTCTTTCTCTCCTTCATGATCCGTTTTCTTCTTCTATTTTATTTAAACTCCCACCAGCTTACCAACTATAATACTTCTTCAGCGCAAAAAAAAAAAAAAAAAAAAAAAAAAACTATAATACTTCTTAAAAGGGTCAGATGAATGTGGGTATGAATTACCATTTTATTTTCTTGAAGTTTCCAATTTGCTGCCACCTCATGCTAGATTACTTATTTCCCACATGCAGCAAGCTGTTTCTTGCTTCTTTTCTTTTCTTTTTTCCCCCTTTTTGGTTTGTTTCTTTATTTATCTTGTGAGGATTGACTAGATATTTTGCTATATATACTTTGTTCATAACTAATGCAAATTGCATCATCCCACTTAGACTCATAGCCTTCAAGCGTAATCAATTTAATAGCTAAGTTTAACTAATTTATATATTAACGTTATTCGCCTAACCTAGGGGGTGTTTGGTAAAACTGAAATCTGAATGCTGAAATCTGAATATTAAAATCTGAATTTTGAATAATTTAAGTTGCTAAATTTTAAATACTAAAAAATTTACAAGTTCACATTTGAATCTAAATACTGAATTTAATATGCCTATTTGATAATAATATGCGGTTGAATGCTGAATATCATAAATCTTATAATTTTATCCCTCTGAATTTAATATGCCAGTTTGATAACAATATGCAATTGAATATTGAATTTCATGAATTTTACGATTTATCTTGGTGTCAATTTATTTCTCATAATTTATTTTTTTATTGTATTTAACTAAAATACATATAATTGAAGTTTATAAATAGTGACATAATAATTTAAAAATACTAAAAAAGAGAAGGAACCAAAAAAGTGATAAATTATCTCATAAAAATTAATAGGAAAAATATAAGAGCTAGTATTTAGATGAATAAATATTCTCGAGAGTCAAATTATCTACTACAATGAAAAAAATCGGAGTTTTTAGAGAAAAAGATAGAGCGAAGGAATTGTGAAGGGATAAGAAGAGATAAGAAAAAAGATAAAACGTATCTTTATAGGTTATTTTTATCATATAGAGTTATTACTTAAAATATAGACGTCTGAACATGTTTTGTATAAAGCGTTAAGTTCAGATAGAATCGCTTATTTTTAGTAATAGATTTTGCCTAGACTTTCAAAGGCACTTAAATACTTAAAAACTTCGATTTTAGATTATCAAATAATCTTAATATAATTAAGATCTAAATCAATTTATTTTAAGTGCTTAATTAGGTTATCAAACACCCCGCTAATCCTAATAATTATACACACACACACACAGACACACAAATAAATAAGTAGTTGGACAATTAATATTGTATTAACATTAGGGGTTAATGCGAACAACTAAATTTTCGTAACTTAACTAACCTTAGAGTTTTCTAGTGACAAATTTAACAACTAGATTTATCTAGTTTAATCACTAACACTACGCGCTTAACCTAGCTTTAATAATCCCATCGAACATAATTGAAAGTCCATTAGGTGCCCCAATTTTTGCTAGCTTATTTGTCATAGTAGGTTATATGCGTATAACCCAGATGTAATCTAAACAAAAGCACCACCGATAGGTTTAGTGATTTTATAGATTATTACTTCCAATGTCTAGGTTTTATTAACTTAACTATTGCCACCACCGCATTATCTAATCTAAAAAATTATATAATCAAATAAATAAGTGAAGTAAACTTTAAATTTAATAGGTCGATTACAAGCCCTCACAATCACACAACATTTAATGTGGTGCTTACTACTAAACCTCATTTACACAAAGGTAGCGCTCAATTCAATAAAAAAAAAAAAATAGAACTTGTAATCCAAGCCCTGCCATTGGAGTCCCTTTCTTTCAATAAATTCCCTTGTGTAAAATGTCAATCAAACTATTTATAAAGTGCATTATTTTTGTTATCATTCAAGTAATAAAACAAATTAAGTAGGCCTAAACTATAAACCAAACAATTAGGGAATAACTTGACTACAATTCCAAGTAAATAGAAACAACTAGGAAACTACTTAATCTTCACCAAAAAAATATCTAAAAGAAGAATAGTAAATTTTCTAACAAATATACCTTGATAATTTTTCCTTTAATCAAATAGCAAACCAACAAAGAAATTAACTGTTTGTTTGTAACCACCAATTTACTTGGGCCCTAGCTATATATCTAGGCCTGTCAACGAGTCAAGTTCGGATTGAAATTAACTATTCTGGTAGTAAAATAGCACTAGACTCAGACCCATTATTCGACGGGTCTTTAATTTGGTTTTCCGGATCCAAAACCCATCGGGTCTAGGTCTACAAGGTCTGAGTTCGGGGTCCAATTGCCCAAACCACGACCATAAATTCCCAACCGATTTACTACCCCATTCCTCAAATCACCACGAAAAACACCCAAAATTAGGCCCTCACATCAACCAAAACCAGCCTCAAAACAATATACAAAAGTCCACCAAAACCGCTGCCATGAGTCTCTAAAAATTGCAACAAAGAACAGCCAAAAATTGCCCAAACAACAGCCTCCCCAAATCCACCAAACAACCTGCAAAATCACTCAAAACCAGCCCTAAATCACCACCATCAGCCCCCCAAATAGCCTGCAAAAACAGCCCCAAATTCCTGCAAAAAACTGCCCCAAAATTCCTACAAAATAACCCCAAAACAACCACAAAGCTAGCCCCAAAGCAACCTATAACCACCCTCACAAGTGCTGCATCACCATAACCACCATCAAATTCCACCACCCAAGGCTCCATCTACATCAAGTCAGCCTCCAGGTAGCAACCAAATCATCATTCTACCACCTAAACCAGGTAATCTTTCGGCTTCTTTTTCTCAATCGCTTGTTATTTTGCATTGAATGGATGAAATTGTGCAGAGATTTTGATGTATTATGCATGGACTTGAAGGATTGGGCCAAAAGAGAAGTTGAGTTTGGTAGAGAGTGAAAGAAATGAAGAAACGACAGAGTGAAAGAAATGGTAATGATAGGTAGGGATAAATTTATATACTTTATAATAATTATATTTTATTTTCAAAGGATCTGAGTCCGAGTCGGGTCGGAACAGAATATTCCGTATCCGACCCGTTGTTTAATAGGAAAAAATGGGTCAAAGTCTGGGTCTGGGTCCGGGTCGGATAAATAGAATTAAATCTCTACCCATACTTGAAAAAGTATCACGGGTCCGAGTCGGGTCTGAGTACAGACCTGACCGTTGACAGGCCTAATCATGAACCAATATGGTCTTGTCTCTGTTTTATACAATCGGCAAATGAATACATGCACCAAACTAAGTCCAACCTCTAGTTGACTCATGAGAAAGGCTTAGTTCAACCTCTCCTGTGACAGAATTTTCCTCCACACTAGCATTTGTAATTTTAAAACAATTTCGGATTTTCTTTCTTGCATTCCATTGCCAACCCACTGAGGGGGTTGAATGGTAAAGTTATTATACTTATTCCCTTTCAACAAGACCATCTCACCATGTGAATTTTACCCTATTATGGTAGAAAACTTGTAGTTCTTAGAGTCTAACTGGCTCGAAAAAATAAGAATCTTTCGAATCTTTGAGACATATGTTTCACCGCTCAAAAAACAATTGGCTTTGTCTAACATTTTGTTTTTTTTTTTTTATCACTCCAACACCTTTGAATTTTGTAGATCCATCACTGAAATACACAAATTCTACTTGCTTTACTTGGAGTATATCATGATAGTCAAACATACAGAAATATACAAAGTACAACTATAATCTAAAATTCAGCTAGCATGGGATGAGGTATTTATACCTTGGTGATTTTAAGAATATTTCCACCTAATTTATATCCAATTACATTGTCATGATCCTCCTTATATTTCTCTTTTGATGAGGAAAATTTTGTTTGACATGTCTAAATTCATTCCATCGATAACACTGGATTGTTATCTATCCCTTGACCTTTGAACTATGTATTTCTATTCTTATCTAGAGCAAACAATGCAGTTTTTTTTTCTTTTTTTTAATTTTTTACTTCATCCTAGCAGGGAGGAAAACTCATAGTCTCACTAAATTCTTGAATTGAATATTTATATCCCTAAATGGTATGATACACTACCAATTAGTTAATCTCAAATAGTTGACCAGAAACCTAGCAAAATTCTGATAAAGTTTGTAGGGATTAGAGTGATAATGTATGCCCTAAAACCATATTGATTTAGGATTGTATTTCATTTATTATTTATGTTATATTGCGTGGCAATTCTTTATCATTTAAGTGATTGTTATTTGTCTTTCTAGGTTACTTGATAAAGTCTATGGAATATCAACTATGTATAAGAAATTATAGATTCCTTCCATTCAACACTTCCTAGTACATGAACCTAGAAATGTTCTAGGAAAATTCATCTTCATATCATCATTTAGCTTGTCTTATACCTCACTCTGTTCAGGAATTTGTTGTTGCTCCTTATTTGTGATTTTCATCAAGCAAATTTTCGTGGTTTTTAATGGTTAAGATTCCAAATTCATTGTTTTCCCAATTTTTTGGCAAAATTTTTTAGGGGAATAAAGGGGAGAAGTCTAAGGAAAAAATTATAAACGTGGAAAAAGAACAGAGATTCATTGCACGCCTTAAGACAAGAAAATGGTAGAAAACAAGGAGGCGTAATTGGGGCAGTAGCTAAAGTTGTGGGAGATCATGTGGCAAGTCCAATCAAGAATCTATTCAGTGAAGCAAGATTTAAAAATTAGAGGATGAAGGTGAGAGCATGGAGCCCAGAAGAGCAAGCCTTCTGGGCATTAAGAAAGTGATATTGCCTGGAATATGGTCTGCAGGGGCCATATTGATGAGCATCACAAAAGTGAAGTAATTTGCTCTTTGCATCTCTTCAATTGCGACCTGGATGCCCTGCTGGTTTTTTGAAGCAGAGGGGATGTCGTTGTCAGCATCTGCTGCGTGCATCAATTGTGCTAGGACAGGATAGGACAGAATGAGAGACGCAAAGTTGGGTGGATGCTGTCGGCTAGCTGTGTCTACTAAAGCCATAAAAGTGAATTTAGACTTTAGAAGGCATGATGTTCTTCTACTTAAGCCATGAATTTTTTATTTGTTTACACAAGTTCCATCTACATCGACTTTTCTCAAAATCTAAACTTGCCGCTGTACGCGGAATTGACTTTGTAAGTTGTACCGACACAAAGAGAGAATCACACACACACACACATATATATAATTTCTTTTCGTACAGCTATCCAAATCAATTGTCTTATTTTGAGAATCACATTCATTATATCTTCAACAATTTTGCCTCAAACCCGTGTAAGTCAATGATTAATGCTACATTAATTCAGTTTTTGGGGTTAGAGAGTTTGAATTCGTCTCCATCATTGTATGCTTTTGATAATCAAATATAATTCTGCATCAAAGACCCCAAATGGTCCAGAATCAACTGGATAATATCTTAATTCTCAAATTATTTTTATAATCATTAATTTATTTCAGTTGACCCACTGTTTTTCCCTCCATCTAACACTTCATCACAGTATATGAACCTAGAAATGTTCTGGGAAAATTCATCTTCACATCTTCATTTTGCTTGTCCCTATATTTCATTCTGTTTGGGAATCTGTTATTGCTCCTTGTTTGTGATTTTCAACTAGTAAATTTTCTTGGATTTGTTTGTTGAAGATTCCAGTTTCATTGTTTTTCTTCTTTAATTTCAGTTATCGAGAGAAATATAAGAAAAAAATTTATAAAAGCAAAAAGAAGAGAGTCTTCGCACGTCTTAAGACACGAAGATGATCGAAATTGCCACAATACTAGGAGCTGTTTTTGGAGCAGTAGCTAAAGTTGTGGGAGATTATGCGGCTAGTCCAATCAAGAATACATTCAGTTATTTGTGTTGCTTTAATAGCAACATTCAAACACTAGGGGATGAAATTGAGAGATTGGAGCCCAGAAGAGCTAGCGTACAGCAACAAGTCGATGCGGCCAGAAGAAACGTAGAAGTTGTTTTACCTGAGGTTGAAGATTGGCTTAGAAGAGTTGACGAGATAAAGTCAATAAACGACACAATTCGTGGGAAAAGAGAGGAAATTCAAACGCATTGCTTCCAAGGGAGGTGTACCAATCTCAGGTTGCGTTATTCTTTAAGCCGAGAAGCCAAGAAAACAGCCAAAGCTTCTGGTGAACTCCGCAATGATGGCCAATTCTCCAGAATATCCAACCCAGCTGGTCCTTCAGATTTAGGACCAATACCTGCAAAACCTGAGATTAAGTTTGATTCACGGAAGGCTGTGGAGAAACAAATCATGGATGCTTTGAAAGACAACAACGTCTACATGATTGGGATATGGGGTATGGGAGGCATCGGTAAGACAACACTTGTGAAAAAAATTGGGAACAGGGTCATAGAAGAAAAATTATTTGACGAGGTTGTAATGGCCACTGTCAGTCAACAGCCAGACTCGCTAAAAATTCAAGAAGAAATTGCAGAAGGATTAGGTGTTAAATTAGAAGAGAAGAATCGGTCAGATCTTCGAGCAAAACGATTGTTTGCCAGACTCAAGGGTGCGAAGAGGGTTCTTATAATTCTTGATGATGTTTGGAGACCTTTGAAAATTGAGGAATTAGGAATCCCTTCTCCAAGCTCCAATTATGAGGAATTAGAAATCCCTTCTCCAAGCTCCAATGTTGGATGCAAAGTTATCTTAACATCGCGGACACGTCAAGTTCTCGTAGATGCTACAAAGATCTTACCATTGGAGGTCCTACGAGAACAAGAAGCTTGGAATCTTTTTAGCAAGAAAGCCGGTCTCACTGATGCTGCCCCAGATTTGCGTCGTACAGCAGAAGATGTAGCAAGAGAATGCAAAGGCTTGCCTCTTGCCCTTGTGACTGTTGGTAGTGCACTGAGAGATAAGACTGAACCCACTTGGAAGGATGCACTTCTGCAATTGCGACGGTCCACACTAACAAATTTTCCAGAAGTTCCTGAAGATGTATACCGACCATTACAGTGGAGCTACGATCAACTAGGAAGCAGTGAAGCCAGGTACCTCCTTCTCCTTTGCTGCTTGTTCCCTGAAGATTCTAGTATTGACATTGAAGACTTGGTTCATTATGGAGTAGGCTTAGGCAAATTATCCGGAGTAGAAAATTTAAGAGAAGCAAGAGACAGAGTACGTGCGATAGTTGAGTTGCTAAAAAATCGTTCCTTGCTGATGAATGAAAAAGTAAACAACATTAACTCTGTGAAAATACATGATGTTATTCGTGACATGGCCATATCAATTGCATCCAAAAATGAGCATAGTTTTTGGGTATGTCATGATATCCAATTGAAAAAATGGCCAAAGAAAGGCCGTTACAGTTGCATATCATTGATATTAGGAGAAGATATTGACCTTCCAGAAATAAAGTGCCCTAGCCTGCAAGCGCTACACATGAAATTGGCCGGGAGAGTACCAGACAATTTTTTTGTGGGTATGACAGAGCTTGTGGAAAAAGAGGTTAAGACAGAGCTTAAAACAAATCTTAAAGTGCTATACTTTGAAGAAGCAATACGCCTACCAGATTCATTAACACTGCTGACAAATCTTCATACGCTGCATCTAGATTCCTGTAGGTCAGAAACTATATCAGAGATCAGCAAGCTAGTGAATCTAGAGATACTTAGTTTACGTGATTCTGACATTACAGAGTTGCCAAAAGAGATTGGAGAGCTTAAAAAATTGATGTTCTTAGATTTGAGTGGATCCAGTCGTCTGAAAAGAATTGCACCGAGTGCTGTATCAGGACTAGTGCGATTAGAAGAATTGTTGTTGAGTTGCACTTTCAGTGAATGGGAGGCTGATATAGATGAAAACCCATTCGAATACAAAGCCAATGCAAGTCTTGCTGAGGTAGCTTCGCTGAAGAATTTGACCACTTTGATGATACACATACCAAATCCTGATCTTCTCCGTCGAGGCAAAAATCTTTGGCCAGAGTTGAGGAGGTATGAGGTAATTATAGGGAATCCATTTAAAACACCCAAATACGATAACTACGAGAAAGTTGTATATCTGGAGCAGCAAACTACCCCTCTAAGTGATTGGATTTATGACCTACTAGGGAATGCTGAGGTTCTGGAATTAAGTGGAGAAAGTTCCAGTAATGGGGTAATGAGGTTGTCTAATGAGCGATTCAAAAATGTGAAGAGATTGCGACTATATCGTTGCAATAATTTAGAGTATCTAGCAAGTACTAGGAATTCACGTGACAATCTCGTCTTCCCAATTGTAGAATCGATATCTCTTTCAAAATGTGAAGATCTAAAAGAGATTTTTCAGGGCCAACCACAGGCAGAGTCCTTTGATGCACTCGAGCAACTAGAACTCCAAACATTGCCGAAGCTGACGCATTTGTGGAATCAAAAGCTTCATCTGGCCAACCTCCGAAGCATACGCATATCAGAGTGTAGAAGATTGGAATATGTATTTCCACTCTCCACACTTGAAAACCTGTTGGCGCTTCGAATATTGGACTGTCCAGACTTGAAAGATGTCTTCAAAGAGGACGGGGAACAAAGTGGGAGTACAGTTAATAAGATAATATTACCTAAATTGAATATTCTACGTCTTGAGAGTCTGCCGAGTCTCAGTCGTTTCTGCAAAGCAGCTAATGGAATTGAGTGTCCTCTATTGCACAATCTTATCATCAGAGGCTCGCCCAATCTCGGAAATTTCTTCCCAACTGATGAAGGGGAGCGCAGCACAACTGAAGAAGGGGACCGTAGCTTTGGCAGGTCATTTCTCTTTAACCAACAGGTAGATTTCTCAGTTCTTACTCCAGTGCTTATACTGCAAATTGCCGTTTCGTTTTCCTATTTTTGAGGATTTTGAACCTAATAGGGTAATTATATCAGTTAGGAAAATGGTGCATATTTTACATAACAGGCATGATATTATGTTTTGAATTTAATAAATTGGTGTATTCTTGTATTTGAACAAAAGTTTGCAATAATTTATTTGACTATCATTATATTTGCTTCCATGATTTTTTAAATTAGCTAATAATTTTTTTTGAACTCTATGCATAATTATAGGAGTAGAGTCTATTGGTTAAGACTGGTGATAATGTTAGAGCTATAATTTTTATTCTTGCTCAAATGTTAACATTGCCCTTAACAAGTCAACTCATATATTTTTTTAAAATTTTTCTTATTTCTCTTAATCACTCTCTTTCTCATCGCTCTTCTTAATGATTCCTCTCCTATGTCTTTCAATATATCACTTCTATAAATCTTGCCTTCCCACGTGACTTTCCCTTTTTTGAACTTTTTTTTAAAGATTTTTTTGGCAAATTATATTACATATATATCTTATCTTTTCCACCCCTCCCTCCTTATTGTCAATATCGCTAAGTTAAGAATTGAATCCCAGGGTATACTCCAATTCAATTCAAGTCAAAAACCAAAAAAAAAAGAATTGAATCCCAAGATTTATTCAATTAGCTAATAAAAATTTTGGAACTTTGTGCATAATTATTGGAGTAGAATCTATTAATTAAGAATTGAATCGTCGAACTTTCTATGCCACTATAGTATTATCATCATTTACATTCTATTTAGGAGACTAGGCGACCAACTTGACTTCAGTGTCTCACCCCAAGGAACAACCAAACCATATGAGGCTGTCAGAGCTTCTCCATGTCTCTCATCTTTCTTAATCTATAATTATAGGGATAATGTCAAAAACACCCCTGAAGGTTTTAACAATTTCACATAGCACTTCAAAATTTTCAAAAATTACATTGACGGCAAGAAAATCATTTTCCTTTTCCTTGTTGAGGTTTGAGGTGTCTGACAATTTTACTTGACAATAGAAAATAATCATAATAACCTTAACATATTAATAAATCAAATTTTTTAAAACCACCATTTTCCTTTTCCTTTTCCTTTTCCTTCCTAAATCTAGTAGGTCTTTTTTTCTTGTCTATCTCCAACTTGCCTAACCCTTCAAAATCAAACCCAAGCATATACTCTCATCTCCTCCCTAACTATTTCTTTCGGTTATCTAACAACCTCTAAGTCACAGTCAAGCGTCACTATGAAATTCTCAAAATCTCTTAAAATACAATTCTGCACAAATGAACAAATTTTGATTTTACTTTTATGAAGTTGAAACCTGAATGTTTAAAAGGGATTGGCCTAGAGTTAACTGGTAGAATTCAAGATATGGCAATGTTTATTGTGATAGTAAGTAAATCTTTTTTTTTTTTAATTTAATAGGGTTGAAAATTTTTCGTTTTGAATTGAAAACTTTAATAGTACAAAAAGTTAGAAATTTTAATTGTGTTACTAAAAGTTTAAGTAAGAAGTGTGAGATGAGAGATAGGAGAGACGTAGAAGTCGTATATATATTTTTTGAGTTAGGTTTTGTTACCAAATAGTATTGTCAGAAAGGTATATATAATTCTTAAAACCTCAGGAACGTTAGTAAAATCGTCATAAAGATCAAGGGAGGTTTCTGAAATTATCCATAATTGTAACAAAAAGTTTGGGTTACGAGGCATAGTGACGTTTGTAATTGAAATTACCCATTGATTCCCAGGGATCAAAGACAAAAATTTGCTGCAAATAGACATGGAAAAAAGATAATTGATTTTAATTCTGCATAGCCATCCCTTGAACGTGTAAGGAAAAGGACCAGAACGACTATAGGTGAATGAATTTGCATATGGTTTCCAAATTTTAACTAGTAAGAAGTTTTGCACGGAGCAATTATCTGTTGCATTATATGACATGATGCACTCCTAAAATAATTATGTTGCAGGTTATATCTACTAGCTTAATCAACTTCAAACTGTACAACCTTGATGCTACCAGGGGAATATTCTCTAGTCAAATTCCAACTGGCACTTTCAGTCGATTGCAAATCTTGAAAGTTGGATCATCTCGGAATGTGAAAACCATATTTTCTCCTCCAATTCATAGGGATTTCACAAGTCTTTATAGTCTAACAATAGAAGATTGTTCAGATTTAGAAGAAGTGATTCTGAAGGAGGATGAAATATCACCAGAAATGGTCAAAGAAATTCTATTCCCTAGTTTGGGGTTTCTAACACTCCGTAAACTGCCTAAGATGAGGATGTTTTGTCACATGGAGAATGGCGTTGAATTACCATCACTAACAAATGTAATTGTTCGGGATTGCCCTGAGATGAAGACATTCTGTCTCGGACCCATTAGCACAGGAGGGATGCTAACAGTCACTGGAATATCGGACCGTGACCTTGCGACTCGGATTTTCTCAGACAAAAATGTAAGTATTCCTGGTTCACACATCTTTTGCAGTTCAAAATCATCTCATGGCTTCTTTCATTTTACTCTCAAATATACACAATATTGTTTAAGTAAATTCACAAGGAAAAAATTCTATAAGAGCATCGTATTTGTCACTGCTTTATTTTAATAGCCGTATGGTGCATGTTTCTTCTTGTGTAACATTCTAAATAATAAAATCAAATTTTGTTCTTTTGGCAAGTTTTGATTTTCAAACTTTTTCCTAGTGGTTTTCCAAAAAAAAAAAAAAGAATTCCTTGTGATGTAATATGATTGGTTACAAATTAACTAATTCTTTTAAAATTAGGCTTTTTCCTGATAAGAATGCCCAAAAGAATTACTTAATTGGGATTGTCACGCCTCCTGCCCTAGGATGTGGCACCCACCGTGCCTTAAGCTAAGCTAAGACACGTCATGTTATATATCAAAGCAATTAACAATATCACAAGCTAAATTGTTACCCTTAAGTACAAAGTACAGTGTTATCCAACTCGATAATCTCCAAACCTTTATACACAATTCCAGGCATCTATTACAATTACTAGAATCTCAACATAACATATCATGGCACAAAAAAAAAATCTAATTAACATATGTACAAATTATTGCTAGCATACTATCATCTGATCACCTCAACTAAGTCCATGTGTCAGTTTACTCATTCTCTACAAAATCACGAGTCACTGTATATAAAAAATAAAGGGATGAGTGACAAAATCACTCAATAAGTTGTAAATGTATCATCTTGTGACTTGAGAGTGTCATACATATATTTACTTTCAAAACACATAGTTAACAGTCCATCTAAGTACAATAGCAACGTGACAATTTCACACTCAATCATAAGTCACATGACATAGTATAAAACTAGTCAATAAGTTCAAACAATAGCTCCCATTTGGCCCTGGATATCCAATTGTTAACTTTAACCAATTAGCACGATCATACTGACTTTTACCCGATCAGTCCAATCATTAGGCTAACTAACCCGGTTAGCATTGTCATATTGACTTTCACCCAATCAATCCGGTCATTCATTTAACATGATAACACCTTTCAAAGGACTAGTCTCATCAAGGATACCATGCACAAGAATTTAATCGAATTCATTGTTCAAACAATCCAGTTACATTACATATATTCAAATCATAGTAAAACCATAACATAACCACACTCAAACCGTTTAATAGAGTAATTATGATTTGAAAACAATTGAATTTATTTACACTACGTATTGTCATTTCATAATGAAAACAACAAAGTAACCACATTCAAGCTAATTGCTATAGCAAATAGAATTTCAAAACATTTAGTTTATCAAATATCATTTTCCAAAACCAAGGGATACAAGTACCACTTATCTTGTCTGAGCTAACTCGAGTAATCCAAAAAGAGCTGATCATGTTATTCATCTAAAACACACAATTAATACACAATTAAATACTTAATTATACACTAATTCTATTAAGAAATTATCATCGAAGCTTAAATCTAGACTTAAGACGCAAAACGAAGCAAAATGACCCAAAATGGAGTGATTCGCAAGTGGGGGTTCAATGATCCGTGCCTGCGGATCCATAGAGATCAACCCCTTGACAATTTCCTTCAGTCATTTTATCAAACACTTAATGGACATCTACCCCAAACCCAAACAATTAAAAAAAATGGTTTGAAAAATCCACCATTACCACTCAAAAACACATTATAAACCATAATCCAACAAACAAACCTTAATTATTATGATTCACCATACCAAGTAGAAGACCCATCATCAAACTAAAGCATAATCACCGATTATAGTACAAAACATGGGCATTAAAACATAATCCAACAACTAAAACCTCAATTACCCATAAATCATCACACAAGATAGAAAACCCATAATCAATATTAAGCATATACACCATTATTAACACAAAACATAACCATTAAAGCATAACCCATCATCAATATTATCATAATCTACCTATTACTCACCAATAACCCAATAGTTACGCCAATTACCACCCTAAAGCAAAAACCCAAGAAGAATAGAGTAGAAACTGGGGAAGTTACCTTGAGGAGTAAGAGTAGGAGTAGAGCCCTCTTGATTTTCTTCACTTAATTGCTCTTGTTTTGGCAAAATCCCACGTTAATTAGAGAGAGAAAATGAAGGAATTAGGAAGTGGGTCTTTGGGGGAGGTAGAGAGAGAAAGATGAGGGGGCAAAATGAAAATGATGCGGAAACCCTAATATTCCTGGGTATACCACAATGACTCTAATGATAATAATGCCCTCCCTTTATAATGCAATTTATTAGTTATACCCAATAGTGGCCTAAGTACAAAAATGCCCTTAAAAGAGCCCTAATATTACAAGGCTCCTAGGAGTTAATTGTTTGAAAAAGTGGAGTTAAGTCAATAAAATGAATAAGTGATAGGGGAAAATAATAATTATGAATATATGGGTGTGAATGACAAGTAATATGCAAGTGGTTGTATTAATTAGTGTCCTAATCACCCATTTGTAATATTATTTAATTTGTTCACGTCAATTTTATAAGGGTTGTTTAGTTTTGGGGAATCAGGGAGGGAATGGGTGTCAGTAGCAATGATACCCATTATTGATATTTAGAAAATAATTATCACTATCATGCACAACCGAAATGAAAGTGATTAACCAGGATCCCTATGTTTCTCCTTAAAATACTATTCTATCAAATTCATTAATACTTTTGAGGCATTCTAATACTAAACCAACCATGTTGGGAGATCGTTAAAACTCATACCCATGGTAGGGTTAATGATATTGATAGTGTTGTGATTGAGGGATTTGAACTAAATGCCTCCTAAATAAATTGTTTTACATTTGGCTGCGAAATCATCCATTTAGAATATATGAAAATTAGTTGATGTGTCATTTATCTAAAACCTTGCAATTGAAAGTTTAAAATCCTATTATATCGACGTAGTATAGTAAAGTTGTTTCTTCTTTAAAGCTTGTTATAATAGTTAATATGAAAGGCTAGACTACATCGACAAAAAAAGGAATAGAAAAATTACACTCCCTCAACGCATCATTCCAAGTTACAGACGATTTTGAACCAAAGTCAGTATGCTTCCTCAACTCTCACTTTATCTTCCGCGCCTTTTTCCAAGCCCTAAACCTCCAACCCACTCCTGATGCTCTTCTCCTTCTTTCCAACGGTTTAGTTTTAGCAATTTCGAAGGTAATTTGTATAACTTCTCTTCTTTTTTCCATTTTTATATTTGTTATTATGAACATTTTATTAGTAGGATAATTTAAATATGCTAAAATTTCTCAATTATCATTTCTTCCTTGTTTAAATATCTTACTGTCTTCCATATTAATCTTTACTTTGGAAATTGATATTTCAATACATTCATATATTTGTGAAATCACTCTACATATATTTAGAATCACTCTCTTTCTAATTTTCCTTTCTTATCATTTTTTTATGATTTTCCTTTTTTATCATTTTAACACATTTTGACGACATAAGTTTCTTTCACCCTCTCTTTCTCTCCCTCTCTCTCTCTCTCTCTTTCACTCTCTCTCTCTCTCTCTCTCTCTCCAGTTTCATATTAATATATTAAATATTTTCTAAAGTAAATCAAATTTAATTGCATACAAGATTATGGGATGTGTTAAAAGAATAAACAATTGATTCATAAAATGGTGAGAGTTTAGTTATTTCTAAAAATGTAACTTTTGATTAAAGCTATTTTCAAATAATGACCGTTTTAAACGTAACCCATGTATTACAGAGGTTCATGTAATTAAATTTCAAGATTGTGGTCTCTTTAATATTAGCATAGTTCTGTACATATGCATTGAATGATTGATTTTTATGTTTAATCTCGCAATATTTTAGGTTTATCAAATATTGCTTTTGAGAAGTTCTCCCTATTATCTTCTTTTAAAAAAAAAATTGAGTTATACTCTAATTAAATTTCTATTCATTGTTTTATCTAAGTCCAGTATTGATAGCCAAATAACTAAACAATGAACGTATCTTGCGTACAGGATTTGTTACATGTTTTTGAAAATGCATGAATGGTTTACAAGATGTGGCTAAAATTGATGTCAAAATGCAAAAATTATTTGGGAAGTTATTTGGTTTATAATATTTGGCCTATTGGGATATGATTTTTTGGGAAATTATTTGGTCAATTTATTGTCAAGTCAAAATAATCATTGTTCATACTTTTTGAACAAAAAGCAAGTGATGCGACTAAGAGATAAAAGAAGCCAATATTTCTAACATGAAAAGATCCGATAAACAGTGATATAGCAGACACGTTTCATGGCCATTGGATGTTGGTTTACTGTTCAGCATTCGACGCCAGCATCTAATGCCTAGTGTTCTATCATTTAAACATATTGCAATTGGGTCTCACTTTAACTGTCACGATTTTTTCAAATTTTCTAAACAAATTTTGTACAAAAGTTAACTATCTTTTAGCCGCATGTAAACAATATCTAAGTTGTTATGCACTTTTCAAACTTGGTAAAAAAAATTTTCTCAATACAAACACCTTTTTACATTTTCAAAAAGTCAACAAATAATTATTTCCAATAATTCTTCACTATCTTTTAGCCACAATCTTGTAAAAAAAATATCTAAGTTGTTATGCACTTTTCAAACTTGGTCAAAAAATTCCCAATCCAAACACCTTTTTACATTTTCAAAAGGTCAACAAATAATTATTTCCAATAATTCTTCAAATAATCATATCCAAACAATATTATTTAGTATTTACCATATGACTCACAATTACATTTCTTGAAATTTGTTCAAATTACAATTAGGCTATCAGATTGAGCTAAAGTATTAAATACCCCTCAAACTCATAAGATTATAGCAGCTACACCCCTATAGTTGGCCACCTTAAGTTTAACAGTTAAATTTCAGCCCCAAAAAAATACATATTGTCCATAAAACACCGATCACAACTCTGACAAGCCTAATCTCGTAATCTTCTAGCATATTCCCCTACTATAAAGCCCTGTTCTTGTAGTTTAATTTTCCTTTATGTTTCATATCTATGAATCGAAAGTTGTTCAAGAATTTCAACTATATAGACCAATATTATTTGCTCCTACTAAGTTTGATGGCTATAACTGACTAATAATGTTCTTTGTAAAACGAAATGACGCATGATTAACATTAATACATCAGCAATGGAATATCATTTTTAGTCCGTATATGATTTCTTCATTTTGCAGCTAATAAAGTATTATATTGATCAGACAACGTTATCGGTTGTCACATGTTACTACTTTAGGATTCCCGATTAGTAAACATATATTTTCATATGCATTTGTTACAGTGTTAAACCAAAATGAGCTTTTTGATTTTTCATTATTAATGAATCCAGTTCATTGTGACCAATGCCTTCTTTTGGACTGAATATGTGGCCATACTCTTCGGTATCATCGATTGCAAGGAAATTGCCTATTATAAGGGCATCTTGCCCAAGACAACTGTTATGGGTTTATCAAAGCTATTTATATTAGGATAATGATAGAGTGACTTATTGCCTTTCACAAAAACCGTAAATTATCATCAAAAAGTAATAAATATTTATAAAAAGTTGCCTTTTTCGCCAAAACTTACTTCTTTTTTTTTAATAAGTTTTCGTCATCTTAGCGAACTCCTTGTGTTGAATGTGTTTGGCCTTTTCTTATCTTTACAACGAATATCATCAGGCAGTTTCTCTAAAATTGCATCACATTGAGTAAATTTTAATAGGAGAGCAGTTAGATATCATGAATTACCTAGGGGTGGGCAAAAATAACCGAAAAACCGAAAAACCACAATACCAGATCCATTCCAAACCGAAAAATGAGAGTAACTGAACCGAATTCTAAAAGCAGTTAGGTTAACCGAACCTTATTTACAAAAGTGGTTTTAGTTCCGGGAATCAATTTTTAAAAACTGCAGTTAACCAAACCGGTCCACATCTAAGTCTTAGAGTTTAATATATATAAATATTATAGAGAAATAAGAAGTATTAAATCGTTTCATTTTTAAGTTTAAGTTAACTCAAAAAACTTAAATATCATATTAGATTGTCTTCCAATTTAATTTTTTAATTGTATTTTATTTTTTGTTTTTATACTTCGATTATCATATATATTCTTGATAGTAAATAAAAAAATACTTTCATACAACTTATAACGAAATATGGAAATAACACAAATATTTTTTACTCGTATTGTGAAAAAATTTGATTACTAACTTTTTTTTAATTTTAAAAAGAGCGGATGCAGGAGTTTGAAATTGTATAAGTAGCTTTTTTGTTTTGAAAAATTATTTATGTTGTAATATTTTTTATCTATTTTGTCAAATTAACTTAATACCATACGGTTCCGGTTACTCGCGGTACCCGACCCTCTTTAACTGGGTAACCGCTAAGCAGTTAACAAACTAATGAGGGTCGGATACGATTAGTAAATTAGGCGAACCGCTATAAGCAGTTCCGGTTAGGATATTAAGTGAATGGACCGGTTAACCGGTCCATGCCCACCCCTAGAATTACCCCTTAGTAGGAATTTTTTCATGCGATATTGTACTTTATTTGCTAGAAATGAAAAGGCATATTCAACAACGAGCAATTTTAGAAAAACGCTTAATAGTTACAAAAGAAAATGAAAAGATGAAGAGTAGTGATGGGAGAGAAAGTTATACTCCAAAAGAGTTATTTGTTTATAGAGAAATAAGTATTTTTCAAGGGCATTGGGCAGATTTTTATAAAGGCATTTGTGGAAATCTAAAAATATGTTCCACCAAAACTTATTAAACTAGTCATAATAATTAAAATAATGATTCAACGTATCAATACTGGATTTTTTCTTTTTGTTTGCTTCCATAACATCTTCTATTGCAATCATTCTGCCTCATTTGGCCTCCCCTCTCCCTTTCTCTCCGTGTCATTGATTCCTTTGATCTCCTACATATCTTGTGGATAAATGAGCATAATGGATTTCTTTTGTTTGCTTCCATAACATATTCTTTTAGAGAAATCTAAGTCGGATAATTGCTGTCTAATTTCACTAGGTAAATCGCATTGGTTTATCTCTTCTATTAACATTAATAACGCAAAATTTGCTCAGATTTATTTTCGTCAGAATTTCTTGTCATGGACGTTTTATAGTTTTCAAGTTTCTTCCCATTTACTGGTTCACTATATGTTCTCCTTTCGTGTCTAAAATTTGTCTACTCTAATAAACATACATTTGCTTCGCCAGGATCTATTGCTTGTGTAGGGCATGTGGACAAAGGAGGATTAATTGGGGAGGCTGTAGTGCTTGAAGTTTTCGGTAGAGGTGAATTCAATGAGATGATTAGTCTATAAGAAAAGGAAATGAGGATGCTCTATGATCAAGAATTTGGCTCCATTTAAAGCTGCATGCATGAGAAGTTCTTTGTTCAAATGATACTTGGCTGTTACGGCTTGGGATTTTGTTCTTTCATTTTGGTTTATGTTGTCATGATATAAATAGGATTGATGAATTTGGTGTACAAATTTGAAACCATTAATATATTCTCCAATTTTTTTTTTCTGTTTATTGGTTAATAAACTAAGTGGAGGGGCTACTTTAAGAAAATGTCTTGGTGTAAGTTCAAAGTATTCTCACTTTATTTCTGTTTAATATCCTTTAGGTAATTGATATATAGTTTTAGAAAGGTCCCAAAAACTTGCTTTACATGTTGTGATACTTCCTCCATGTGTATTTTATGAATGTATAATTTTCATATATTTGACCCATTTTCTCAACTTGCTCGGAAGTACAAAATGAGTTACTTGGATATAGAAAAACTTATTGCTTTATGTGGAGTAATATGGTTTCGTCAGTACTAAAAGATGAAACAAGCTATTTGACATTTGAATCAACTTCAGCTCAAAAAGTGTTCATTTGAATTTGGTTCACTAATTAATCCAACTAAATATGGACGAGATTTAGTATCAGTTAAAGTTCCGAACTTGTCTTCGTTCGAATCAATAAGATAAAATTTAAAATTTATGTGCTCAACTCAATTTCGATTCGATAAAACTCGTTTGAATTCAGCTGAAACAATAATGAAATCAAATTTAAACCCAATTCCAAAGTCATTAAATAAATAAACATTATAATGTTTAATTTGATACACTTTTATACCTCTACATATACCTATGTAAGTAGTTTAACTTGTTTAATCATCTTTTGGGTCAATGTAGGAAGAGTAAATAACAACACTGATATATGTAGTTTACTCAATTAAAATTATTTTAAAGATGTTGTTTCGCTACATTACTATAAGTTTTAATTTTGACACAAAGTATGTGTTGGGATCTAGGCTCGGAATTCATAACCATTAAAAACTAATGAACACAATAATTTAATAAAAAATAAAAAATGCACGAAATATGAGTGGCATATAATATTTAGCAATGTTTAATACTTAATTACTAAACCTACATCCATACAAAGATACTACTCTTTATTACAAAGACGAGAATTAATACATTGATAAAACTTGTAATCCAATCTCAGCCTATGGAGTCTCTCTCTAACTCTTATGTATTTTATAACGTCAATCTACTTATGCATAAGTTACATTATTTGGTCACCATTCAAGTAATAAAAGAAAATAAGTGGGCCTACATTTTAAAGCCAACAATTAGGCAATAACTTAGCTACCATTCCAAGTAAGTAGAAACAACTAGGAAATCACTTATTCACTTAAAAAAATAAAAAAGAAATCTCTTACGAATTTTCTAACAGATCCCCACCATGATAATTTTTTTTAATCAAATAGCAAAATAACGAAAGAAATTAACTATTCGTCTGTAATCACTAATTAATTTGGGGCCTATCTATGCATCATGAATGCATATGGTGTTGTTTTTATTTGACTCAATATGTATAGCTAACCAAGTCTTCTCTATGACTCATGAGAAAGCCTTAGTTCAGCCTTTCCTTTCGCAGAATTCCTTCTCACTAGCATTTGTAATTTCAAAACAATTTTGGATCTCCTTTCTTACATTCCATTCCCAACCTATTGAGGTAGTCGACTAGTACAAGTTACTATGCTTTCTCCCTTTCAAGACCGTCCAACATGAAAGTTTCAAGACTTTGTTACAGTAGAAATTTTGTAGTCCTTGGAGTTCAACCAATCCAAATCCTCTGTCATGTAGGACGGTCTAATATAAAATTGCTCTATATCAATATAAAAATATATAAAACTAGATTGTTCCATTTAATGATACAACGTAGTTTTGTGTTAGACACACTTAGACACTAAAAAAATTGGACATGGAATCTGATCCGGAGCTTAGCTGGTTCCAAAAAAAAAACAATAGATTTCTTTATATCTTTAGGACATATGTGTCGCGCCCCGAAAAATGGAAACACGGTGGGCTCGATCTGTGATTGTCGTGTCCCAAAAAGACAGTCTGGTCCAGTGACTCTTTTTTAAAAAAATAGATTTTGGGTTTTGAAAACCGTGCATGTGTGATAAAATTGATTTTTTGGTAAAAAAGAGTTTTTTTTTTTTTTGAAAAAATGGTATTCTTATAAAACAAAACAAGCCCGGGATTAAAAAAATGTGATAGTTTTGGCCAAATATTTTTGAAAAAGGATTTTGTAAAAAATTGGAATTGCCACTTGGTATTGAGTTAGAGTGTACCAAATCACCCGAAAAATCATTTAATAAAATAAAAATAAAAATTTTAGAAAATGCTGGAAAACCCTTTTTCGACTTTGGTCTATGAAAAAACAACAAAAAAAGGTCTAGGAGTTACATTTAAAGAAATGGAAGGCAAAGGCTCGCGCCTAAGGCACCCTTTCAATCTAGCCAAAACTAATTGTGTGGTTTAATCAAATTTTCCTAAAATAACCCTAGATTCTATCGTGTTTTAGATGTGTCTAAATGAATGCAAGTGCTAATCCTAGTGTGGATATCGGGAGGGTTGAAATGTCCCGTCAAGACTTGGTAAGGATTATCGCATTAATTACAAAATCTGAGTTGAGGCCTCGAGGAAGTCATGAGTGTAGATGCAAAAATAGAATGCAAATAGAAAAGAAAAATAATAATATATATAATAAGTGGTCGAAGAAAGTGGGTATGCAGCATAATAGGTAGGGGAAACTAATAACTCGTGACTGACTGTTCCTTAGTGGGTATGCAACATAATAGATACGGGGAACTAATAACTCGTGACTGACTGTTCCTTACTCACAGAGGGAGGAATGACATGTTACGCCACCGCTTCCCACGTGGGTAGGTGACTATTTCTAATCGAATCACACAAAATGACCTAACTTCTATGTGAAATGTAACATAAGTGTCATGCATTGAATATTTGTCAAAATTAGATAATAGATAAATAAAATATAAACAAAGGTCATGCAAAAATAGAAAATTCTAGAAAAAAAGAAATAGTGTGTGAAATTAGATGAAAAAGCATGCAAGTGGTGAGTCTAATCACTAAATGATCTAAGGATCTAGCGTTGGACTAGCCCTTTCTAGGGATTCCCACTAACGTTGGACTAGTGTGATGACAGAACAATGAAACTGAAAAAACATGAATTCAAATAGTAAAACATGAATCAAAAGCAAATGAACATATAAAAATATATAAGATCACGTAAGAGAAAATAACACATAAGCATAATATCTAGATGCAAAATCCTAAGGAAAGCGGCAAAACAAATAAGCATGTAAGCACACAAAAACACATAAGCCCTAACTATTACACTGGAAGAATTTAGCTATAATTTTTGGGGGGAGGGAGGGAGGGGGAAGTAAAAATAACCTATCTATTACACTTGCTATCTAAATACAAAATTTTGCTAAAATATAAGAAATATAATCTAATTATTACATTGACTAGCTAAATACAAAATATAGGCCAAAATAAAGGAAATTGTGATCTAATTACTTTTTTGCCAAATAATAAAAATTCAAAACTAAATAGTATAAAGTAAATAAATTCGCAAGAAGCATGTGAAATAAGAAACACATTGAAGAAAATGCAAAAAAAAGAAAAAATCACAAAGGAGCACTTTGGAGCACATAAAGAGAAATTAATGAGAAATAGGGGGATACCTTCTATGAGAAACCCGATATAAATACTAACTAAAATGAATAAACAAGTCAAGATATCTCGATATAAAGAAATAAAGCCTAAAATATGAAATATGACGAAATAAATTTTGACAAATTGGGAGTAAAATGCAAATTCGATTAAACCAAAGGCTTAAAAACAAATTCAAACAAACCCAAGGGTCAAATCATAAATTCAAACAGTCATAGGGCATAATTATAAATTAAAGCTAAGTAAAAAAGGGGGCAAAACATAATTCCAACAAATAACTGGACTAAATTATAAATTTCAGCAAGCATGGAGTAAAAACTAAAAATTCCAGCAAAATGAGTGGCTAAATTGCAAGGATAGAGGACCTAATTGAAAGAAATCAAAACCTAAGGAGCCTAATCTATAAATAGCAGGGACTAAATTGTAGAAATCAAAAGTATTTAGGGGCATATTATCACTACTAAAAAATCCTAAGGGTTGAAATATAAATAACTGTCTTATAATAAAATAACCAGAAAGATTAAAGATGCATAACTGAATTAAAACTATACCAATTAACTAAATTAATTTAATCAATCAAATTATCGAATTAAGCAAGAATAAAGCACAACCAAAGACCTAAAGCTAAATAACAAAAACAAACGATCCTTAAAGGACATAAAAAATCCCAACCCTAAATCATTCTTCCCAAACCGACTCACACTCAAAATAACTCAAGTAACTAAAGCGATCTCTTTAACTAAATCGCTCAAGCTAGAAAATCAATTAATAAAGCCATCTGTGAAATTAAATCATTCAAGTTAGAAAATCAATTAATAAGGGGTTAAATTAAGAAATCAAAGCAAATTAAAAGAATTAAGAAACCAAAGAAATTAAAAAAAATAACCCAAAATCCTCCTAATCCTATTAATCGGTTAAAAAAATAACCAAAATTCTCCTAATCCCTATTAATCGATTTTCTTCTCCATTTTTCTTTTTAGTTGTCTTCTTCATTTTCCCGTTCTGTTCTTTTCTCTCGTATTGCTCTCTCTCTCTCTCTCTCTCTCTCTCTCTCTCCACCCGGATTCAACTCTCTCACCCTTTTCTCTATTTTCTTTCTTCTTTACTAGTCTCTCCCTTCCTCTTCCTGTTTCTTCCTATCTTCTAATCTCTCATCTGACCTGTGTTTCTTCTCTTCTTTTCCTCTCCAGTTATTCTATTCTCTCACTCGCTCTCTCTTTTTCCTCTTCTCTTCCATTTTCTCCTCTTTCTCTCTTTCTCCAGCTCTTCGTCTGTTCAGTCTTTCTTTTTCTCCTTCTCTTTTACTCTCATTCTCACTATTTTCTCCCCAGAAACATAGAAGATGAAATTTTCCCAATTGGTTTCTCCCTCGAAACAAGAGAGATGGAGGTGGTTGTAGGTGGATTTATGCGCTTGAATATTGATAGTTGGTAGAGAGGGCGGCGATTTTGTGGTAAGGGTAGGCTTCAGGTGGCGATTTGGGGCTTGAACAGTGGCTCTGGCGACTGGAATTTGTGTGCTATTTGGTTGTGCATGCCTTGTTGATTGTGTGGTGTCTATGTGTGGCCGATTGTGCGTGTATAATTGATTGTGTGTGTGACTGATTTATTGTGTGCATGAGTGATTATGTGTTGCCTGTGATATTTTTGTGGCCATCCTAGTGATGCTCTAGTGGCAGAATTGGTTTTGCTGCTAGTTTGCAATGATGAATACGGGTGGTGGTGAATGGCTATAATTTGTGGTGGAGTGGTGGTAAGGGTTGCACCGCTATTGTTGGGGAAGATGAAGATAGAGGGGTTGATTTGTGGGTTATTTTGTGGTGACTTGGGCTGATTGTTTTGGGATTGAAATTTGGGCTGTGGGATGGTGGTCTTAGTGGCTGGGAGAAGGACTGATGGAGAATTGATGTGGCAGGGCTTCTAGATGGTGATTCTGGGCTTTTGCAGGGCTTGTTGTGGTTGGGCTCGATGGAGAATTGGAGAAATAGGGTTGTCTAGTGGTTTGGCAGAGGATTGTTTGTTGGTTGTGGTCTACCTAGTTGTAGGTTATTTCGATAGAGTGGAGGTGGAAGTTGACTGGTGGTGTAGGTTCCTGGCGGTTAAGGACATGGCTTTGGTTGCTTTACTAGTAAAGTTTAAGACTAGGGAGGCAATCAGGTGGTGTTTTGGATGGTGACTGAGGTAAGGTTGTGACAGGTAGGATGATTGGTTTTGCTAATTGGGTGTTAGTTTGATTGGCAAGGGTGGCGATGGAATGTTAATTTCGGTGAGAAGCTGTGTTGATTTTCAAGGCTGTTTGAGACGGAAGTGGTGGTGGAGCTTGGTAAGCTGGTGAAAGAGTTGGGTGGTTTGGCAATTGCATAGAGGAAGAAGGAGGAGGGAGACCGTGGAGAAAGGTGGAGGTTTTGGTGGTTCAGGTGATGGTCTGAGGATGGCTTTGGTGGCTGCAGAGAAGAAGAGGAGCCAAGGTGGGAAACACAGTGGGTAGGAGAGAGAGAGAGAGAGAGAGAGAGAGAGAGAGAGAGAGAGAGAGAGAGCAGTGGAACAAACAGGAAACAAAACCCGAAAAGAAAATCCCAAAAATTAAAGAAAATTTATTTCTTTAGGATCAAAATCTCACACTATGTGTTAACTAATGAAAGATGTAAATGAACACACAAAGTTTATAAAGTTTACCTTGATTGATGGCCTTCTTGTGCTCTTGTATGTTCTTGATGTGTTCTTGACTTTTTCTTCTTTTTGATTTTAATGTGTGTTAAGAGTGTGTGTTTGTGTGTGTTTTTTGATCTGACTATGTGCTTTTATTGTGTGTTAGTGTGTGTTTTTGTGTGCAGAAATTAATGTGTGTCAAGTGTATTTTGTGTGTATAAAATGGAAAAATGTGTGTGTAGTATTCTTTAATTAATTCTCCTTTTAATAATCCCTAAGTGAGGTATTTATAGAGCTTAGTAGTCTTGGCCTCCAAGAATATCCAAAATAACCAAAATGCCACTTGCAATAAAATTCTAATTTTACCTTAAAAATAATATTTACACACAAAAAAAAAACACTTAAAGTTAAAACTAGAAGAAAATGTCCTAACTTTCTAAAAAATACTCAAAAATGTGGAAAACTCAAAAAAAGTAAATATCAAATTTTATTAAATCACAAAAATTTCAGTCATAATATATTTGAGTGTAAAATGACAGTTTTGCCCTTGAACATGGTATTTACAAAAAAATGAAAAATGGTCCAAAAAAAACCAAAAATTATAAATAGGCTCAAAAACCTTAAAAATGAGTTTAAAGACCCAAAACTTGATAAAAATGCATTTTGGGTGTGAAATGACTATTTTACCCTTGTAATGACAAAAGACACAAAAAATAGCTATTGGCATCAAATAATTTTCAAAAATTAAAAATAAGTTTAAAAACCTAAAAACTGAATTTATGACACAAAAATGACTATTTTGCCCCTGAATGCAGTATTTACAAAAAAAAACAACAATTGTCCTCAAAAAAATTAGAAAATTTTAGAACATGCTTAAAAGCTTGAAAAATAAATTTGGAGCCTAAAATGAGCGAAAATGATGTTCGCGAGGTGAAATGATCATTTTGCCCCGTGCTGGCAAAATATAGAAAAATATCAGTTAAACCTAAAAAAATCACAAAAAATTAAAAAATATGTATGAATGTACGAAACAAAAATTTAAAACCCCAAAAATAATGAAAAAATATTTATAGCTAAAAATTATTGTTTTGACCCCCGGAAATGCTGATTTCACCCATTTTTTCAAAAATCAAGATTTGACTCCAGAACTAGAAAAAAAATACCCCCTAATGTTCGAAAAGATAAATAGTGTATCAAAATTTAGTGTCTACAATATGTAATGTCATGCAAAGAATGAATGGCTTTATCTAAAAATTTGATTTTTTATTTTTATTACTCCAACACCGATGGGTTTTCAAGTAGATCCAGTACTCAAATGCACAAAACCAGCCTAGAGTATATCTTGATAGTCCAACCTGCAACAAACAAACGAAATACAACTAGAATCTCAAATCCAAGTATCAAGAAGTTTCTTGCTAACTTACCTACTTGGCAATTAATATTAACGTTGAAGGAAGGACGAGGTTAGTTTAACTTGGGACCTGAAGGTTGTTCAATGTAAGCAAGTAGTGTCATGCGTGCTTGATTATCACAGGCTATTGACTTGATGAGAAAAATGATGGGTACTATTGATCGGAAATTTTTTTCTTATTTGATATTTTCCACACGAACATATTGTGACGTTGTTGTGGGTCCGTCAAAGCATAAGACGTCTAATCGACAAGGATTACAAAAGAGGTTTTTTATTTTTCCTTAACATATTTTGGTTATTGTCAAGTAGTAAGTTTGGGCTAAGCCCAATGTTTTTGTAAGTGTTGAAAGAGAGGAAGAGGAAAAGTTACTCTTTTAGTGATGAGCTCAAAGTGAGTGGAACATATGCAAATGGAAACTGATCAAATCCTCTTTCATCACAATATGCCATCCAAAAAAAAAGGTATTCTTTGATTAGACACCACAGATTGATTACACTATTCTATAAATTCCAAGAGAGGGAGAAGATATTGTTGTGCAGATTACAAAAATAAATATGCTCTACCTAATCTTTTGGATTGTTAGTGTACACCTGCAACACAATTGCTCTTACAAGATGCCTTAAAAGGCACCTTGTTACAAAGACTAAGCTTTCTGATACTGTAGAGTCAAATTTTTACCCATAAACACGTTAAAGGAGAATTACGTTTGATCTAATTCCTCGCAGCTCGGCTAGAGATTGGTGGCCGTTTTAAACTATTTTCATTATCATTTAGTGCAATTTTAATCTTCCGTATTTGCATATAGCTTTCACCTACATTGTTTGTATGGGTGATATGTGCGATCGCGCATATGTATCCCCATTTGTCTCAACTCTCAATTTGGTGGCCACCACTTTTGTACGCGATCTTGTCCTATTATGAAGATCCACTTTACCTTATTCATACTTCTTCTAAACATCCACTAGCATCACTCTCTCACCTCTAATCCAAAACTCTTATAATCTACATACATTCATAGATATTAATACACTATCAAACACTTAATTATCTCCTCTCTCGACTTTCTATTCACATACAATTCACACACTAATACTTACTAGACTCACTTTTTTAGCCCTCTCTCACTGTCAAGCACTAACACCAACTCACATAACTCAAATGGAACACTCACACACACAAGACAAGGCCACCAGCAAACACTTTACATGCCACACCAACTTCATACACAAAATTCCCTCTCTTGCACAGTCATCACTTTCCCTTAAATTCCTCAAGCTCCTTTCCAATTCTCCCCATCTTCCTAATTTACACACAAACACAGTTAGAACACATACAACAACATATATATTTAGTACAAAACACACAAACAGACAAACATATGAGAATTCTCTGGGGTTAGCTATAGTAACTAGACCTTGGAGCTTCAAATCACTAGGAAGAAGAAAAAGAAAAGAAAAGGAAATATAAAATGCACAAAAAGGAAAAGGAAATATAAAATGCACAAAAATGAAAAGAAAATCAAAAGGAATAAAAATAAATAAAAGAAAAAGTGTATGAAAAAAGACCAATAGGAAGGCACTAGTCCATGGGGTAAGTTTCAGAAAATTGTACTTTGGTGCCAAATATTTCTAATAACTTTGTTTTGATCTTAAAACTTCTAGATAATTATATTTTGAATTTGAAACTTGTAGTTAATCACATTTGACCCTAAAATTTTTGAACAATTACATTCTAACCCCAAAACTTTCCAAAATTTGCACTTTTCACTAAAGAATTTTTAATTTTTACTATTAGATCTTTCTTATCTTAAATAAATACTCAATTGAGTTTTTTCTTTGGCATTAAATCATCAACTAAGCTTCTAAAATGTTTAAAATTGATTTTGTTGAATGTCTTTTTTTGGCTATTTTCCCACTTAATTATGCTTCATTATTTAATTTTACTATTTGCTTTTGGGTTAAATTTCCTCATTATTTCTGTACCTATAGCTGAATGCTTATTTAGTCTTTAATATTTTCTCACGGTTCAAGATATTAATTAAATTAACTATTAGTATTCCTTCCCCTTTTTTTTTAGTACTTATAGTTACCATTGGTAAAAATAGAACCCCAATGGAAAAGGGGCCATATACTGTAGCCAAAATGATCATGAAATGGTTTAAGCTTGCATTATGCTCTCTAGGACTAAATATGGTCAAAATTTGAAACATTTGATACTAGATTTGCTTTCGTATAAACTTTAGGAACTAAAACTGCCGATACCCTAAACATTGGGTACTAAAATTGCAATTTTCTCTTCAATAAAATTCTCTGCAGATTTGTCCTCCGAGAAAAATAAGTCTCCATACTTCAAAAATTATTACTTTTATTAATTACATACATGTAAAGTGTGTGCATCAATAATTAATTAAAATTACGGTTTTGACAGTGATCACTCACAATTGTTATGAAAAAAAAAAGTTTACGCACTTGTTGAACCATCTTGCAAAGGCATGTAGAACATGTACGTGTGATACATGTTTACTGGTATTAACAATTTCAATCAACAAACATTCAAGTAAGATAATTTAATTTTTTTCATTTTAGTAATTATTTTAAACAATAATAATTCTTGTTCCTCTTAAAAATTCGGACGAGCAGTGCACTGCTGAAAGAGGAATGCTAAATCCAAATTTTTGCCGGAATTAAACATTGCTGTGGAAGAACATGATTCCGACAAAATTTAGCCAGCCAAAGCAGCCACGCCAACAAGAATGAGTATAGCTTGGAGAGTTTTAAAACACATGATAGCAAATGACATCAAACTTTTGGTAACCATTTGCTGTCTTTCTTGACACTGTTATATACATTATGTCCTGAAGCAAAACAGCCCACCATAAAAGCTTCTGAAATTCTAATTTATCTTTATTTTATGACAAGTAACCATCAAGTGGCCTTGGGAAATCGTTCCTTACTCTACGGTTTGCAAATAACAAAAGAGTATTGTTTCATCAGAAGATTTGTTTTTTAAAAAAATGTATTACGTGACACACCAATACCAATCAATTCATTCCGTAATGTGCTCTCAATTGATTTTATTAAGTACGCAAGCTGGGTACACTTTACAATGCGCCACAAATGGGACAAATTGATGAACGACGATCCAAGGCTCCCAAGAGTGAACCATGCAATCCAAAAGATGTCCTTAGAGGACTAGATGGGCCAATGACTCATGCAAGATCGAGAAGAGTGAAAGAAGCACCGCAAAGTTTGATCTTGGACTTGCGAGATGAAGACATCAACTTCGCCAAATCCAACACTTCTCTGGGAGTGATGGTGATGATTTGGGCGGAAGTTGAAGAAAGGTTAATGCGTCCGTGGATTACAAATGCATTCATGGATTGCTATACAATCCATTCGTGTATTGTGTATAGATTCACAACTTTTTAGATGATGTGGTGTTGGATCCTGACGGGCTTGGGGATTTGGACGACCAACCCAATCAGCTTGTGGCGTCCGTTAAGAAGTTGTAGATCTAAGTTACTTTAGTTGTTTTGACTTCTTTACACTTTGTTTAGTTCAAGTAGTTAAGGTTTAGCATAAGTTGTTGTTTTAACTCATTCTTTCAAGATTCTTCTTGTGAGCCAATAAATAGGCTCCACTCAGATTGCATGGGGAGTTGGCTAACGGCTGGGATTGCTTCTTGGGGGATACAAGTTCAACGAAGTCTTTGTACTTAACGGAAAAATGGATTTAGGTGACCTGAGTAGTGGAGGACAAAGAGCTATTGGAAATTGGGTTTGGGATCCGATGATAGGTGATTTAGGGTACATTTTGTTATGCGACGTCGTTTTAGATTTCAGGATATATATGTCCCGTATGGGGTGTGGTGTGTGTATATTCTTGTAATTCGAAATCGGCAATCAAATACCGATTTCGATTTACCTAATTGCATACGCAATTGCCAAATTCAAAAACAACATTTTCAAATGCCGACCGAATTTGATTTAATTTTTTCGGATTTTCTAAATTACTGACGAAATTACCAAGTTCAATTTACTGATTTGAATTTAAATTGGTCAAAAATTCGGTATTTACTAAATTTGCTCACTCGGCTGGAATGGATAGAGGGTCAATTTGCATTGAGTACTTGCTCAAGTTCAGGGTCCCACACCATTGAAGAGATCGCAAATTTGTTCACACAGGTAGGGTATTTTTTTCAAGTTAATGTACATATTAATTTTGCCATATACAAAGTTGTAATGTACAACAAAAACAAAAGCAGTGATAGAGAACGAATTGACGAGTAACAGATAATGTTCAATTTAAGGAACTATTTGTGCTTAATTTAAAATTCTATAAATTTTTACCACTCGCATGCACAGATAGAGTAACTAGGCACTTTTCTTTCTCTAGCCAACGCATCTTTGGCTTCAGTGAATGTAGACTTTTTCTATGTATTAATTCAAGCTGATGATGTGATGTGGGATACCCTGGAATGGATATAAAAGTCAGTTTGCATTGACTCTTTGCTCAAGTTCAAAGTCCCACACCTTTGAAGAGATCACAAATTTGTTCACAGGGATAGGTTTTGTTTTATTTGGTGAGCGACTCAAGCTGGCTATTTGTTTTGTGGTGTTAGTAGTGGTAATGGTAACATTAAATTCGAATTGTTTTGCAGTCTTATAATTATCAGCAACATGACAATTATAAATGTATCCAAGTTTATTTTAGGTAATTTATCTTTCGTTGTGAAACGACGTTTTCTTTTTTCGGCACAAAATACAGAAACAACTCATGCCTAACTACACTATTATTCATTCCCTTCTTAGGATAAAAACACTAACAACGTCAAATCAAAATCCATAATGCTATTGGATTCAGCTCATGCCTAACTACACTATTTTTCATTCTCTTCTTAGAATAAAAACACAAACAACGTCAAATCAAAAACCATAACATTCTCGTATTTATAGCAACCCATAATTCATGTGATTAGCAAGGACCTCACCCAATCCATCTATGCGTTTTTGCTATCAACTGTATTTTCATTTCCACTTTACAATCCTCAGAAAAAAAAAAATTCCACTCTACAATCCACAAACATTGGGGACCCCATTCAGCAACCCATAATTCGCGTTATTCGCTAATGATCTCACCAAATTCATCTGTCCTTTTTTACTATCAGGTGCAGCAACCCATAATTCGCGTTATTTGCTAATGATCTCACCAAATTCATCTGTCCTTTTTTACTATCAGGTGCCATACCTAGCCCTTTGGCGGACTAGCAGCCGTGTTAGGACTAACGAAGATTTGATTTACAACTATTTTCGGGTAAAAGATACTGCCTGAGTATCGGTTCTTTTAGGGAATATATGGGATAATGGTATTGACATTGGAATATTTAAAATTAGGTGCACGTTATTTTCACGATTAGAAAGGAGATACATAGCTTATAAATGTAGTCAAGTCACATCAGGTAGTTATATATATATATATATATATATTTTGAATTCAGCACAAGGCCTACAGGGGATTTGGGGGAAAAGGAAACTTAAACCAATTTCACGATCCATCCCAAAAGACAATTGCTGACTTAAGGAAGGGACCATAGGGCTTAAGTATTACACACTATGCACACAAAGTCTCGATGTGGGATCAGGTAGTTATATTGGACCAAGGTTAAGATGTTACAACAACCAACTAGTTTGGTGACATCTACACATAAAATTACAGACATGACAGAATTACTGGTCGTGGTGAAAATGCATCATGGCCTGAATAAAACATCTTACTAAAGGGGACCTCTATCATTTTCTTTTTAAAATTTTATTAAAGGTTTTAAATTATATCAACTCCTAAACAGCCACCACTTACCTATTTCTATTTTAATAAAATCCTTTGCAAATTTGTCCTCTGAGAAAAATAAGTCTCCATACTACAGACAATTTTTATTTTTACAAATTACATACACATATGCATCAATAATTAATTAAAATTACGGTTGTGAACTGTGATCACTCACCATTGTTATGGAAAAAAAAAAAAGTTAACACACTCGTTGAACCATCTTGCAAAGGCATACAGAAGATGTACCTGTGATACATGTTTACTTGTATTAACGATTTCAATCAACAAACATTCAAGCAAGATACTTTAATTTTTTCATTTTAGTAATGATTTTAAACAATAACAATTCTTGTTCCTCTTAAAAATCTGGAAGAGCAGTGCACTGCTGAAAGAGGATTGCTAAATTCAAATTTTTGTCTGAATTAAACATTGCTAAGGAAGAAGAGGATTCCTACAAAATTTAGCGAGCCTAAGCAGCCACGCCAACAAGAATGAGTATAGCTTGGAGAGTTTTAAAACACATTATAGCAAAATGACATCAAACTTTTGGTAATCGTTTGTTGTCTTTCTTGACACTGTTATATGCATTATGTCCTAAAGCAAAACAGCCCCCCATTAAAGCTTCTGAAATTCTAATTTATCTTTATTTTATGACAAGTAACACTCAAGTGGCCTTGGGAAATCGTTCCTTACTCTACGGTTTGCAGATAGCTAAAGAGTATTGCTTCATCAAAAGATTTGTTTTTTTAAAAAATGTATTATGTGACACACTAATACCAATCAATTTATCCCACAATGTGCTCTCAATTGATTTTATTAAGTACGCACGCTAGGTACTCTTTATGATGCGCCACAAATGGGACAAATTGATGAACGATGATTCAAGGCTACCAAGAGTGAACCATGCAATCCAAAGGATGTCCTTAGAGGACTAGATGGGCCAATGACTCGTGCAAGATTGAGAAGAGTGAAAGAAGCACCGCAAAGTTTGATCTTGGACTTGCGAGATGAAGAAATCAACTTCGTCAAATCCAACACTTCTCTGGGAGTGATGATGATGATTTGAGCGGAAGTTGAGGAAAGGTTAATGCGTCCGTGGATTGTTGTATCAATGTGTCCGTGGATTACAAATCCATTTGTGCATTGCTATACAATCCGTCCGTGGATTGTGTACAAATTCACAACTTTTTAGATGAGATGGTGTTGGATCCCGATAGGCTTGGGGCTTTGAACGACCAACCCAATCAGCTTGTGGCTTCCATTAAGAAGTTTTAGATCTTAGTTACTTTAGTTGTTTTGACTTCTTAACACTTTGTTTAATTCGTACTTCAAGTAGTTAAGGTTTAGCATAAGTTGTTGTTTTAACTCATTCATAATGGATCTACAATAACACTTGAAAACTTGTTGGAGCTTCGCATATTGCACTTTTTAGTCTTGAAAGAAGTCTTCAAAGAGGAAGCGGGACAAAGTGGGAGTACGGTTAGTCAGATAATATTTCCCCAGTTGAATATTCTGCATCTTGAGAATCTGCCGAGCCTCAATAGTTTCTGCAAGGCATTTGATGGAATTATGTTTCCGCTGTTGGAAACCGTTATCATTAAAGGCTTGCCCAATCTCAGAAGTTTCTTCCCCATGGAGACCAGTGTAACTGATGAAGGGGAGCACAGCACCAGCGATGCAATACCTTAGAATCCTCTAGTATAGAGGGAAGATTGATGTCATATACTAAATTCCCCTAATTTTCATTTCCCATAATACATATGTTAAGTGTCTACAATATTTATTTTCTTCTCTTCGACATGTATATAGAAATCATCCTTTCAAGTATGTCTCAACTTATGGGACCATGGTTCGTGCACTATTAAGACACGGCCCCAGTGCCAAAAAAAAAAAAAAAAAAAAGACACGGCCCCTACGGGACCCTATTCTATTGGATTTAGTATGGTTTCAAACTATTTGCCCGATTCCACGCATGCATATTTGCACTTTTGCGTGATCTCACTCACTCACATTTGCACTTCTTGTAGTTTCCATGTGCACATATTTGCACTGTTAGTTAAACGTCCAATTTGATAGATTTGGGGGATTACGTTCAAGAAATACAAATTAAATTATACAATCGCTTTGGCTGGGTGAAAGTCTGTATAGGTTTGAAGAGATGGCTCACCTTTACTCAACTGAGACTACCGGATCCCTACACAACTTTTGTAGACCAATTAATATCCTAGATCATTTTTTTTGGTTTCGTTTTCCCTTTCCCTTTCTACCTTTTTGCCTTAAGATTTTTCGATCCTAAAACTTGTGGGAAGGGAGTTCCAGTTGAGTTTGGTCTTTATCTAATAATTTTTGAATTTGTCTTCTTAATAAAAAACCTCTGTAACTCTAAGTTCCTAGTACTAGAAGCGGGCATTGATAGGTTAAGCAACCCATATACCCAATATTCTAACGGTAACTAGTTGTATTCGTTCATCTAATTTTCTAATTGTATTCGATCGTCATTAGTTGGTTAACTGCTTATTGGTTATCCGATTTAAAAGGGTCGGGTAAGTGGATAACTGGGTAAACGGGTATACCGGAGTCGTATTGTATTAAGTTAATTTGATAAAATAGATAAATAATATTACAACATATATACTTGTTAAAATTAACTTGAAAAACTACTTATATAGTTCCAGTTACTTTGCAAAACAAGTAATAAAATTACAAATTGAAACTTTTGAATATGCTTTTCTTAATTACATATTAAAACTCTTGCATCTACTTTTTTTAAAAGTAAAAAAAAAAATTAGAAATCAAACTTTTTCACAATACAAATAAGAAAAACACTTGTGCTATCTTCCACGTTCTATCTAAGTTATATAAAATTAATTTTTTTTAGTTAGTATCAAGAAAATGTATGACAGTCAGAGCATAAAATTAATGGATAATACACAAATAAAAAATTAAATGGAAAGAAAAGTAAAAAATGATATTTAAATTTTTGAGTTATCTTAGATTTGAAAAACAAAATGATTTGATACTCCTTAGTTCCTCTAATATTCATGAATATTAGTCTTTAAGACATATGTATAGATTGATTCAGTTAACTGTGGTTTTAGAGATTGATATCTGGAACTAGAACTACTTTCACAAATGAATTTTGGTTAATGAAGAGTGAATCGTCATTAACTTGCATATTTGAACAAGAAAGTCAAAGGCCAAGGCACGGTCATTGCTTGTGTTGAAGGCATTTTACTCTCAAGTTGGGAACGAGGATTAAAACCGAGCTATTGGCATATTTTGTCATCTAGCTCAATTTAGTAGACATTGCACTTCTTATAAATTGAGCTATGGGCAAATCGTCATTGGAGGAATTTTTCTTTTTCTTCAAAAAAATTTTTTTTTTGAAAGGATCCTTCTAATTTTTATAAACAGTACACTTAGCCTTCTTTACAATTTATGAGAAAGTTGCTTCTCTATTATAAATTTAGTTACTTATACTTTTCAACTAATACTTTTCACACTTAGGCTTTACTATGAAGCTAATGACTCCTACGAATGACCAAACCAATGTCATTATCTAATTTCACGGGGAACAAATCTCAAACATTAGCTAAATTCGTTATTATGTTATGTTGGTGAAATACAAGGGTTAGAAAAAGCAAATAATCAACATCTAGAGGGTCAGATTGCCATTCTCCCAAAATATTGCTCTAACCAAATTTTAATTTTTGATCAACACGCTTGTCTAAAACCTTCATCAAAGCCGCAGGGTTTTAGAATTTCCTTCTTCGTTTCCATCTTTGCTTCTCTTTTGAGCCCCCAAAACAAAATGCCTTCATCAAAAAGCAAAAAATACTCTTCAAAAACAGCCTCCTCCTGTTTCAAAAAAAAAAAAAAAAAAAAAAAAAAAAACAGCCTCCTCCCCCTTATCATCATCATCATCAAAGCCACATGTTGATTCAGAAATCGTCAACGAAGAAGAAGAAGAAGAGCAAGAGCTCTTACGGGGTCTGGAAGAAGCTTCTGGAAAATTCCCATCTCTTATTTCCAAAACCGCTTTTATTGGTAAGGTCTACAATGATGCTACGTCTAGTTCTATTGTGGCGGAAGCAGCAATGGATTCTAAAGGGTCTAAGATATGGATGTCCGAATCCGTTATGACTGCTTCTTCTATTTCTCCCGGATCCCTTGTCTCGGTAAACATTCTCTCTCTCTCTCTCTCTCTCTTTTTTTGATTAGTTTGGGTCGTTTTCGAAGTTGGATTTTTATTTTTTATTATGCTTTTGGTCTGGAATTTTGAATTTCTGAGTAAATTCTTTTGATGGGGTTCTGTTATTTGAGCCTTTTTTTTCCTCCTTATTTGTATTGTGTTCATGGAAATAATTTGTATACTTTCTTTTATAAACTTCACTATTTGATTTCGAGCAATAAATGATTAATCATCAAAATTATGGAGTTAGAATTTAGTTGACTGTAAAGTTATTTCCTTTTTTTTTGGGGGGGGGGGGGGGTGTGGTTTGAGACACTGAACATTGAGCTTTGGAGGAGGCAATAACTTTGAATTGGTCTTAGTGCAGTAAAAATGGGAGGGATAGACTGCAAATTGGTTTTTCCCGCAGTACAGGATGGAGAAAATGGTGGTAATTTGTGTTTGTGGCGGCAGGTGGAATTGTTGCTAAGCTCACAGTTCCTGACAGCTGTGATTTGTTCTTGAGTTTTTGAGTGGTAGTAGCGCAGCCTTCTGACAGTTGTGATTTGGGGCATATTTAATGATTTTGGTCCTGGAAATTCTTTCTTTGAGAAAAATAAAAGGTGGGGTGTGGTCAAGTTATGGTTTGATCGGAAAAGTTCACTTAAGTTGCGTGAATTGATATGGTACATTATCGACAATAGACAGCAAAGGAAGAAGCATAATACAAGTAAGTAAATGTTAAAAGGAAAAAGCACAAGTTGTTGCCTATTCCAATACAACTATCTCAATGAGGGCAAATATCTAATCTAAAAAACATTTGTGGGATTAGATCCCATGCAACTCCAAATCTTGCGATAATATGTACATGTGCTAGCTATTCAAACACTTGCTAGAACATGTACAGGCTTTCACTGGATACTACATTTTGTTTTTTTCTTCGACCACTTTGTGACTTCACTAAAATCTTTTTTTGAATTGCCGTGTTTGGGAATCTTTTCTTAGTAACAGCATGTATCACTGCATTAACAGGTGTCTCTTGCTTCTTCAAGCAAAGAATCAACTCACCATCCCTTACGATCTTTAGCAGATGAATGTGCCTTGTATTTTGGGGTTGACTTTACCTAGAAACTGCCTGATGATGTGGGCAGCTACTTCGGCCTTGCAACTGTTTTACCTTCCAGTAAGGTTTGCAAAAGAAATAAATAAATAATTATATATAAAATCTTTAAATTAATGGTTTCTATCACCTGTATGTGGGGCTTTTGTGTGTCTGTGTGTGTGCTTTTAATTGACTTGAGGGTGTTTTGTCTGCAGCTTGTGAAGAATGCAGTGCGCTTGTCTCCAAACCTTTTGCTGACCATGGGTTGTCCCGCCTTAGGCCGGACTTTATATGTTAATCCCATTCGAGAGCAACGAGTCATGAATTTCAGTGAATCTGATAAATCACACAGCAGTGATGATTGTGGTCTGTCATTGTACAACTGCAAGGAATTAGATTTATCTCTTGTATCTTCACAGAGTAAATTCATAGCAAGTAGTATGTCCTCCAATTATGGTCTTTTTACTGAAAAAACAAATATTCGAGATGAAACTAGTAATAATGCATCTCCAAAGACACCATTTTTCCCTCAATCAAAACTTAAGTCTCCGAATAGTGGACGGTTTAGTGTGCCAAACATTGAAGACTCAAAATCAGATTCATCCCACCTGCAAGAGACATCAGAGGATATATTTGATGTAAGGGATATTTTAGAGGATGATAGTGTCAGAAAACTTTTGCAGACATGCTGTACTTCATGGTTATTTTCTCGTTATTTGCTCTGTGGAAATTTTTTGGCCATTCCAATTCTTTCAAAGCTTTGCATTTTCCATGTTATAGGAGTCAGTAGTTTGTCCACAGAAAGTAAGAGTCTTACTGCGAAAAGCAACTGCAACTTTATTTCTCAAATGGTAGACCAAGTGGATCATGTCAAACATGCGTATTTTGTTGATCATGGAACCAAAATTAGGATACATTTACCAAGGCATGCTGCATCGGAAACTCCATTGATAAGAACATCACCATGGTTGGAACCTGTACATCAAAGTTTCACAGCTAAGGTGGGAGTTGATTTGCCAAAGCTGGGAGGTCTTACAGTGGAGTTTACAGCTCTGAAAGATATAATTGTTACATCAGCTGTGACGTGTAATTTAAAAAGGTATTTTTTGAGACATCTCTTAGTGTGCTTACTTTGAGCTCCTAATTATTTAATTAAGGTGGTTATTTTGTGCTGTTAATAGTTTTTTTAAGTGAGGTTTTAGAAGATAACAGAAGTACCTTGTAGAGTTTGGCTTAATGGCCACTTTAGACTTACATTGGCATGGTTGTTTTTAAGCCATGAATTGTTAGATGATTATGGGCAATGATTTTTGAGGCTGCCATTTTTTGCTATCATCAGCATGTGCATGAAAAATTTTCAGTACTTCTGATGAACGTGAAAAAATAATCCATTTTGTGAGAAAGCTATTGTGGTGCAAATCTAAATCATCTCCTTTTAATCTCATGCTGAAATTTCTCATTTTTTTTTTTCAAGTATAATTGGTTCAAAACTATTATTGCATATTTCTTGGCTTGTTTCTTGTTGGATTAAGTGGCCCTTTTTAGTTCAATAGATAATTTCAATTTGGTTTATCCAGGAAAAAAAGAAAAAGACGAGTGGGCATTTGCAGGAGGTTTCCAGCTACATTGGTTGTTTGCCCATTCCTGAATGTTTTCCCCATTTCATGTCATTGCGGTCCTCGGATAGCAAAATTACATTGTGCTGTATAATTAATCTTCCAGTTTTTGAATCTCATGCATTCCTTGTCTAAGATGTAATTTCCTAACTCGCAACTTAATTTGAGACTGCCATTTTGGAATTACATTCAATTTGAGGGTGAAAGATCCATGCTGTGATTTCCCTCTAGCGTAATATGGCTTTTTTGGGTAGTTTTCGCTAATGGAATGAGGTTGTGTGTTGGTATCTTTAAGAACAAAAGGCATCTAGATTTGGGTAGTATTGTTCTTCAATTCAGACCCTTGTGGGCAATTTTTTAGATTTATAAACTTTATGTAGCTTAACTACCATTGTGTAGGTGAAGGAGCGAGTGCTAATCTAATCCTAAGTAAATTGTTATAATACAAAAAGAAAGAATGCCAACTGATGCAGAATGCATAGAGGTCTATGAACCCAAAAAATTATGGATTCTGGATTTTCAATTTGTTTGAGATTTATTTTAATGTTTCAGTAGTCGAAATAGTATTTTGTTTAATTGGAAGTTAAGGGTTTCTAGGAGTCACAGTGTAAGTGTTAAAGTTAAGAATGTGCCTTCCTCCACTGGATTGGTCAAATTCAATTTGGCTTCTTACACTTCTAGCTTTCTTAGGTTTGCTTAACTACAAAGTTTCCTCAGTGCTCAAGAACTCTTCGCCATCAAGACTATTCTTTTCTCTCTATATATGTATCACTTGCAATACCTTTAGTGATAGATGGAATGAAATTATGTTTTGTTGAGTTTATGTTGTTATGTTGTGTTTTCAACATGATGGCAACATCACCTTAGGTGGTTAATCCAAGGGAAATCTAGGTGTAACTTGTGGAGCTTCTTTCTTCTTTTTCTCTTACTCTCTTGCTTCCTCTTAAACTCCCTACAACTGCTTTATCCTTTCCCAGATTCTAAATACTCTATTCTAATTCTCTATAGTTTCTACTTCGAAGAGTTCTGAAATCAAATCATATCCACTATGGCTTCCCAGTGCTGCATCATCAACACTATTTGTTGAGTTTATGACGCAGCACAAGAAGCTGCTGGCAGGCAGTAGTTGCAGGTAGTTGTTTTAAGGGTTAAAACTTACGGGATATAGACAGAAAAATTGATAAAATTAGGATGAAAATCAGCAATAAAAATAAACAAGAAACCACTGGAATTCAAGATTGAGAGTAAGAACGATTTAAGAAACTCTAAGAATTACTCCTAGGCATCCTTAGGCATCACACCCAAGGCAAGATTGCATCACACAATCCTGAGAAAATCTGCTGGAAATATTATTAAGCTCAAAACTGTTTTCTCTTGTAGGAAAAACACTTATTTATAGACTCCTAAGACAAATCCTATTGTGATTGGGGTTCATCTTTTATTTTGCTTTAGGAATAGCATTCGTTTCCTAACTCTATTGTTAATAACAAACCAGAAACCACTTCCTAACTAGGAAAAAAGAAAAATACATAAACCAGAAAATTCCTGCAAAATAGTTGAATTACCAAAATAACCTTAATTACTAAAATCTAGAAAACACTTAAACACTTAAAAGAAGATTCCTATTTTAACTCCTAACACTGAAAATAAAATTCCTACTTATAAAACTAAAATAAAGACTCTTAAACCAACTCCCAAGTAGGATCTTTGTCTTCCAAAGAATGCCAAATCAAAGCTTGGGAGTTTGAAATACTTTTGCCCTCTCTTCTGTAAACCTTAGCGGATTGTTGCCACTTATCTCTATCAGTTTACATGATTCCCAATATCACTGGCAGTATGGGGAACCAGCATATCTTTTTTTTAAGATGATGTTAAGGAAAGATGAGATTGCCAAATTACAGCATCTCACCTTCTTGAATAAGCTTGGCTGTGTGGTATTTTTATGTTAAAGATGTATGTTTAATAATGTCTTTTAACATGTGTTGATTACTAATAAATTTTTAAGGTTGGGCTTGCGACCTGCAAAAGGCGTGCTTCTTCATGGTCCACCAGGAACAGGAAAGACTTCTCTGGTTAGATTGTGCGCTCATGAGGCTGGTGTGAATCTTTTTACTGTGAATGGGCCTGAAATCATAAGTCAGTATTATGGAGAGAGTGAAAGAGCATTGCATGAGGTTTTTGATTCAGCTACCAAAGCAGTACCAGCTGTGGTTAGTTGTTTTCGTTCATTTTCTACGAGCTTTAATTGGTTTTTTCTGTCTGAAGTAATTTTTAGGGTCTGGTTATTTACCTACAGAGAAATTCACTCAATTGCATGATGTTGTAATTGGTAAAAGCTTTGTACATTAATGGCATCTTTCTGAATGATTTTTTTATTCTCTGCTTGGTGTTTGGATGTCAGTGTTCATGTTTCTGTTTGTTTTACTTTCTTTAAGATTCTGCCTTTAATGAAGTAGACATATAGATCCAAGACAAGATTATTTCTCCCTATGTTGGTTACTTCAATCTTTCCTGCGAAATGGAACCTTAAGAAATCTTTCGTGCTGGTGGTATAACATGTAACATGTTTTGGGCACACTATATGCTTAATAAACCAGCTTGCTGAAGTGAGTCCGTTTTGGCTTTGAAGATAACTTGGAATACTGATCTAACTTAAGGCAATTGATCTTTTTATATCCCTTCCAATTTTTGGTTCTTCATTTGGTGCGCTCTTACTTGGACAGGGAATCAATGCTTTAAAGAGTGCTGTATTACTGCTTGAATTTAGTAAATTTCTTGTTTTTAATTATGCATGTCAGGGAATCTAGTTTTTGGATTGGCAAGTTAAATTTATTGTGCACAAGATGCCTGTGTTTGTTTGGCAGCTTGTTTGAAAAATACTCATACATTTCCCTTCACTGCTTGGCTGCATTGAGTATTGTATTGACTGATGATATTTGGGTGGGATGGAGAAGAGAGGACAAATATTTTATTCTTTTTAAGATGTTGCTTATCTTTAAGACTGCTAGAAGTAAATTGTTATTAAGTTACATAATAGGATATGCAACTCATTTCTCAGAGTTGCAAAGGTTTTAGGTTATAATTTTGTCTAAGGCTCTTGTTTGATGTTTCGGTTTAATAAAAGAGATCATAATTTATTTTAATACTTTCATAATCAAAAGAATTTAAACTCCCATTTTGATGTCATAGTTCTTGTAGGATTAGGATATCCAGCACCTTAGATAACTGTTCTGATTATTAATTAGATTAGACTAAATTAAGAAACTTTTGAATTTGGAGCTTCATACCTTAAATATGCTGTAGGTTAATTTCTTCTGAGTACCTTGGAAAAATAAACCCACAAGGGTGTAATTTTCGGACACATTGGCTTAGTTTGCAAAAGTCAGACTTTCATGTGGGGAGATTTGTCTTTTGTTGTTGATTTGAGTGAAGCATTTGAAGGTTACATCCTTACCATGTCAGTATACCCCTAGGAAAACCTTAGTGGAACTTGCAGCTTCTTCTTTCTTCATTTTGTTCTGTACTTCTTCTCCTGATCTTCTTTACTGTGATTGGACAAAACTTGTTCTCTTCAAAAGTCCTTTAAAAGAACTCAACTACTGCTGCAGCAACACTAAGGGCAATGCATTGCTAAAGAAGAATTTTGGAAAACCATGAAAGGCCTTGTATATTATCATTGTTCTACTGCCGATTTTAGCAGTCTGTTCACCCAGCCTTTTTCTACATTCTGAGGGTTAATTGGCTTATATATTTCAGTTACTCTTTGGTCATGTGTGTAGCATAGTGAATTAGATGGACATATTATTTACTGAATTAACTGAAAAATGTGAAGCCTTTGGCTGAGCAATGCATAGTATGTCCACACAGGTTGACCAAGATCATACGAATCCTGATGGCTTTGTCTTCTTTAGTCTGCAATTCAAGATTTTAGCTTTTGCAAAGTGCATTTGAGCGGATCTGAACATGCCTATTGTCTGTCTGAACTTAATGATGGCTTGAAGCAAATAGCACGCTGATTGGTGTAACTTATTTTAATGTATTAGCGTCTATTTATGTAAGCATTTTTAAGTTATCCTCAAAGGTATTCATAACCTATTTTAAACAATTTAACAGTTCTTTACCATTTATTCCTTGGTGAGTTGTTCCCCTCTTAAGTTGTGAATTAGATGGAATTATGATTTTGATTTACTTTAAAATTTTGACGTAGTTACTTCGCCAGAAAATTATAACAATCTGTAATGCAGGTTTTCATTGACGAATTGGATGCCGTTGCACCTGCATGTAAAGATGGTGGTGAAGAGCTATCTCAAAGAATAGTAGCAACGTTGTTAAATTTGATGGATGGGATTGGCAGAACTGATGGGCTAGTTGTCATAGCTGCAACAAATCGGCCACACTGTTGATCCTGCACTGAGGCGGCCTGGAAGATTTGACAGAGAAATAGAAATTGGTAAATTTTGATCTTCCTAATTTTGCTCGTTTTACCTCGGCTTTTTTCTTATCAGCTAGTTCTTCACTGGATTCTTCCGTATTGTCTTTTTTCTGACTAAATTTTTGGATGTAATACTGTCCTTGTTTAGCAGTATAGTTTTTATACTTAACCTTAAGGAGTATTGGATTAACTTCTGTTTATAGGACACTGAATCTTTCATCACCACCTCTTTTTCATCTGTTATTGCTAACCTTCTGATCAGTTTTTATTTTTTTATTTTTTTATTTTTTGTCAAAAAATTTATGTAACTCGAGGTCCCACATGAAGATAATTGATAGATTTGACCAAATTGTTATCTCATCTTAAAAGTTTATTCTGTTGGAACAAATTGTCTTTGACTAGTGTAGGATTTTCGTGATTGCTTGTTCTCAAACCAATTTGTTATCTCTTTCAATTGTAGTCATCAGACTTTGGATGTTGACATTTGTTTTTTTATCTCTGTTTAAATTGTATTTTGTGATTTATTCATATATTAAGACCCTGCTGACATAACCAATATATTCTTAGAAACAATTTTTGCTACTTTGCTTATGTTCTCGTTGATAAATAATTGTTTTGGGTTTTGCAATAGTGGTCTGTGCAACTCAAATTCTTCTCCTCCCCAGCTGTATCCATGTTGGACATAACATGACGCTGGTGTTGGTATGGGATCCATGTCCGACTCTCTTTTGAAATTTTGGACACCAAAAAGTTAAAAAACACAAGAAAAATAAAGGAAGGAGAAGGGGGGGGGGGGGGTAAAGATTATATCATGGCTAAAATCACTATGAGTGCGTGAGTTGTATTTTGATTCTAACTGTGATGTTTGTTCTTTGCTTCTCGGACATGCTTTATTTCCCCATGCAACACTAAGATATGATTTATTGACATGTAATATACATTTTTCTTTTTTGAAAATGAGACACAAAATGATTTTGGTTGGTTTACATTGTCATATTTTCTTAATATATTGCTTACATATGGGGATACTAGACATGTTATGTATTTATGAGTCTTTAGCAGTGTCGCTGAATCCTAGTTTTAGAAAATTAACAGATCTGACGGAAACATACTCATGTCCAACACTCATGCCCTAGTGCAAGTAACATGGATAATGATTATTTTAAACCAAAAGTTTAGTCATGTAATATTGTAAAATAACTGATTTCTATTTGCTGTATTTTTGCTTTTCTCCATGTACAGCCCCAGGTGGGACCGTGTGTATTTTTTTTTTTTTTGTGTTTAGAATTTTAAGTTTTCTAAGTAATTATTAACTACTTGTCTCCGCATGTTAAACTTGACCCCATATAGATTTTTTTTTTTTTTCACAAAATATTTGTACGGCAGGTGTTCCATCTCCGAAACAGCAATCTGAGATACTGCTTGCACTTCTCAGTGAAATAGAGCACTCTCTCTTGGAATTGGATGTTCAGCATCTTGCCATAGCTACACATGGTTTTGTTGGTGCTGATCTAGCTGCACTATGTAATGAAGCAGCTTTGCTTTGTCTTAGACACTATGTTGACTTGAGCGTCTCACACAGTGGTTCAGAATGTGATCTATCAACTGATGTAAATGGTATCTGTTCTAATGATGCCATGAAAAGCTGTGGTGACATATTGGAGAATAATTTGGAGGATTTGTCATCATCTGTTTCAAATTTGCATATTTCATCTAGGTATGCACATGGTGTCGAAGTGGGTAGGACTCATGTGTCAGGAGCTCCTGCTTTGAGGGTGACTTTTGAGGATTTTGAAAAGGCTAGGATGAAAGTTAGGCCCAGTGCCATGAGAGAGGTATATCTACCATATTCAGCCTGTGATAATAATGATAGCTGGGTAATATCTAAAGCTCTGCTCTAGGTAGAATACAGTTTTGTTTGTTGAAGAAACTCATAACTCCTTTCTTGGATGCTAATATAGCTGGGAAGCATACAATGCTACAGTCTATTATATCCCTTTGATAACTTAATTTTGAACATCCTATCTATATGTCTTAAGGCCAAACTTGATCTTGATTCTATTACGTCAGATCTGCCATTTCTGTTATTGTTTAAGAGGTCCATTTGCTTAAGCTTTCTTTCTATTTGTTTCATCCTCTATTGTACCATTCAAACTCTTCAAATTGGTAAATGCTCTACTGATATATTACATCAAGATCTCTAAAGCGAGAAGTCCAACCAATATTCAACATGCTCATCTGCAGTTGTTGTATTCATTAAGTTTCTGAACTTCTGTAGTTGTTTTATCTAACCATTTTAGTTGCAGAATATCACTTTCTTATTGGAGTAAAGTTCGTGCTTTATTGCAATCTGGATATGCGGGCTTCCTTTTTTGTGTGCTTATATAATTGTGCTTCTGAATTTTCTACTCGTTAATCTCAATGATAATCAATTATCGATGTTGACATTCAATTGTTGTGCCTTACTTCTTTGTCTTTTTGTTTACTTATTAACTCTGACCAGGTAGTACTTGAGATACCGAAGGTCAGCTGGGAAGATGTTGGTGGCCACAGAGAGGTTAAGATGCAGCTGATGGAGGCTGTTGAATGGCCTCAAAAGCATCATGATGCTTTCAAGCGCATTGGAACTCAACCACCTACTGGAGTTTTGATGTTTGGTCCTCCAGGATGCAGCAAAACTCTCTTGGCTCGTGCAGTAGCTTCACAAGCAGGATTGAATTTTCTTGCTGTAAAAGGCCCAGAACTCTTTAGCAAATGGGTTGGAGAATCGGAAAAGGCTGTAAGGTCTCTATTTGCAAAGGCAAGGGCAAATGCTCCCTCAATCATATTTTTTGATGAAATTGATGGCCTAGCTGTGATCCGTGGGAAAGAAAGTGACGGTGTTTCTGTTTCTGACCGTGTTATGAGTCAACTTCTTGTTGAATTGGATGGTACTCAAAAAATTTTAACCTTATAAATTCATCTTTTCCTTGCTGGCTTCTTTGAGCATGCAGTGCATCCTTGTTGCTTTTTTCTTGAGACTTTTTTTCTTATTATGAATGATCAATAATGTTGGACTTGCAAAAGTTGGGTTGTTGGTTTAAAGAAATTTGTACTGTGTATACATGCAATTCCTCCTTAAAGCTTTTGTTTGAATTGTTTCTGTTAACTAGGTTTACATGAAAGAGTTAATGTCACCGTCATTGCTGCGACCAATCGACCAGATAAGATTGACTCTGCTCTTCTGAGACCAGGTGCTACTCTGTTTTCCTTCCATTTAGTTTGTTTGGCCTAGAGTTGTAGTGCTGCTGCTTCTGCTGACTCAGTAAAGAAAAAGTTATATCTTTTTGGAATTCTGTAAGGACGCTTTGATCGGCTGCTATATGTTGGGCCTCCAGGCGAAAAAGATCGTGAGGAAATATTCCATGTTCATCTCCGCAAAATGCCATGCCCTTCCGATGTGTCCATTAAAGAGCTTGCCCGTCTTACAGAAGGGTACACTGGTGCAGATACATCCCTTATCTGCCGTGAAGCAGCTATTGCTGCTATTGAGGTATGTTCAGTATTTCATGGAAAACGGTCAAGTTTGGGAATGGTTTTCTCTGATAGGAGGAGGAAAATAGCAAACCTTTCCACTGTTTTTATTTGACCTTATTTTCTTTTTATCTCAGGAGGACTTCAATGCATCAGAAGTAACTATGAAGCATTTGAAGGCTGGAATTATGCAAGTACAGCCATCTGACATTCTATCCTATAAAGAGCTCTCTAATAAGTTTCAGAGGCTTGTGCACTCGAATGCTGAAGATGTTTAGGAGTGCAGTCATCAAGTGGACAAAATCAAATTCCTATCCGGTAGTTGTCTATTTTTTGAATGTCTTCTAAAGGCTTGTGCTTTTTAATGAGTGACGTATGTTAACAAAGTGGCGGTACTAGGCGAATATTATTATGGATTAATAACTGCCTTGTAGTTTTATTAAGCTGGAACGGTTCCATCAATTCAGTTTTTGATATTGTCTCATAAGCTTTAACATGGAGATGAATTCTGAAACTTAGCAAGCACAATCAACTTTTAGTACTTAAAATCTGTCAAGCAAGAATCCGTCTTATTAAGAACAAGAAGATAGTTGAAGGCTGTTTCTGATTGTCTTGAGGATCTACATAACTTTACTGTTGCCATGTTCACTTAAATTTGAAAGGTAAGCCCATTTTGTAGTACAAAACTCTAGATGCATTGAAAGTTGTTTTGGAGATGTCACTATCAAGACAGTCAAATAAGTAGTTAGTTTTTAACAAACATAATTCATGAGACTAGTAGCACGATTAAGATATTTTGTTTATATCTTTTCTTACATATCCTGGGAGTGCAGATATTAAATGGTAGGGAGTTTACCTTGTTTTCTTCCCTGTGCTTGGAGCGCTGGAAATATTGTGTGAGTTCCAAAAATCAAATTCATAATCCAAGGGGAAGGTGCCTTCTTATCATTGGTTATTGTTAAGTTGTTTCACGTGGTTGTAGGTATCTACTGCTACTTTTACCTGACAAGTTTAGGATTCGTGAGCACTTCGGTATTGCATGTTTTAATTTATTCTTTAAGGAGCAGTGGCTGCAAATTAAGTTCGGCCTCTTAATCGGAAATATAATGCCAAATTATTATACATGTAATGGTATGCCCATGTTTTATGCTTTTGCTTGGCTTCATGTCACTATTAGGTTTTGAAACTCGAAGTTACGGATATATATTTCTTAAAACTTACTGATCCAAATATTGATGTGACAAGAGTGTTTAAGAGTTTTATGATGCAAAGCTAGCAGGACCTCTATCTTTGTTTAAGCCTAAGCCTGAAGCTTTCTTGTCCTAGTCTCATGCCCCCCATTGAAGGGAAAGTTGTTCTGGATGTTGATTCCTAAGCACAACTTGGTATGAACATAGAATAGATTATATGAATTTTCAATTGCTGATGATGTATTCTTTTGAATTTGTACACTTTCCTTTGCTTTTTTCATGTAATTATGTTCTAAAGTTCCTAACATAAGATGTCAAAGAGCAAGGCTCCAGATTTGGATTTGGATTTGGAGGTCAATCGTGTAGTAGATGGTTGGGTAGCCATTGGTCGTTGGTTTCATCTATCATTAAAACAGGCTTTCTAGGAAGGGTAGACATAATGAACTTGATATCATCATGTGTGTATATTTGTATTCCTCCAAATCAAAATTTATGGCAGTGACAAATTGGAAGGTTGTGCATATATGCATTCAAGTTTCTTCAATCTGTTTTCTTTTTCTGGAGGGTTGAAATGAATAGAATGTCATAGAAATGAAAGAATCTACCAGAAATTCATTCAAGTTTCTTCAATCTGTTTTGCTTTTTTGGATGGTTGACACGAACAGAATGCTACGGAAATGAAATGTTCTACCAAAAATGCATTCAAGTTTCTTGAATCTGTTTTTCGTTTTGGGTAGTTAAAATGAATAGAATGACCATTTCTTCTTCTAAACTTCCATCTTATTTTTATTCTTTTGTGTTTCTACACTTCCAGTTTCCATTTTCTGATTGTTGGTTTTCGAATGGTGCTTAGTAAGTGAACGGGGTAGAGAGTAGATTTGGCCGTGTTAATCATTATTTTTCTGTATGCATTTCTTTGGTTGTAGTGCATTCTTCTTAGTGCGCTGTAGTAGTGATACTGTATATAATTCCCTTTCCGACTCTTCTTGCTCTATTTTGTCAAGCAAATTCATCTTTACCAGTAATTAGCCATTGAGACATCATTGCATGTAATTTTGTTGGAACAGGACGTTTAAGATCTATTTGACAAATTCTCATCTGAATCCAACATGCCTTGTACATCCAATTCTTGGTCCAACAGCAGATAGAATTGAGTTCTTCTGAAGATCTTGTGTTGATCCTGGTCTGCAACACAAGGCATGCTGCACTTTGAGGATGATCCTCACGGGTTGGAAGTATTTGTAGACAGCAGTGAGAACATGCATGTGATAAATGAAGCTCATAGTGTTCCCAGCCATGGAAGTTGTACAACTTAAGCCTCCCGGATCGTGTAGATCAACCATTTTGCAAGAATCAATCCACCATACATTTCTCCGATTCACGTGTCACGCTCAAGCAAGAAGATGATGCCTGGTGATATGACAAACTGTTGATGTCCAGAGTTTGATAGGTTTGTATTGTTATACTGTATGTTAGGGCAATTAGGTCAGCATATCCTAATAATTTATCTCTCGTTCATTGACTCTGTGCAGCGATATGTAATGGTATGTATCAATCCAGTTGTTTCGTTCTGTACACGATGAAAAGCCAATTTCTAGTTTTAAGTAGTGAACTGCGTTACAATTCCCTGTGGGCTTCTTGATGGTTGGTTTCCTTCCTCTAATATGATATTTTCCTTGCTAGATTTTTTTCAGGAATCTTAGGGTGTATGTAATCTAGAGATGCATGCCACGATCTTTGATTTTTAATTTGTGAATCGTAGGAAATTGGCTTTGTTTGTTTCATATTGTTTTTCAAAAATATATTTCTAGAAAAACTCCAAACACGTTTTTGGATTATCTTTTTACTTCACATATGGTTTCTTAAATAAAAATCTCAGCATTTTACTAATATAATTCTTTAGAGTGTAATTTTTCCTATTCGTATTTTTATTCTTGTTGAAAGTCTTACTAAGAATACAAATCCCAACCCTTAAAAGGATGGAATCGGTTTCCTTTCTCCATTATTCAACGATTCGATTTACATTTTCTTTTGTGTGGGAGACTTACATTCTTGTTCTACGACCAAAATCTTGTAATATAAGATGAGACATTTATTTTTTGAGGGAATATAAGATGAGAATTTAGTATAAATGTGTGTGTAAATAAACGAATAAAGCCAAAGTTAAGGTTCACATGGATGTTGATATTGACAGTTTCCCTTTCTTCTTACTTTTATTATATTTTCAAGAGAAATAAACTATCAGTTTAAGTGATAACATAGTGTCAGAGGGTTTCTTTTCTTGTTCTTTTTATATTCTTAGCATTTATACTTCTCTTTCCAATCAATTGGAATTATCTTGTTTCATACTACAAGCATTTTCATATCTCTTTCGTTTAGATATTTTTTCCTTTCTACTTATTCAGAATTGTATTTCTTGGCCTTTTCTTTTGTTGTTTTAAATTCAACGGTTTTTTTAATGTATTTTCATCAAATATAAATTGATTGATGCTTTATTATGAAACTGAGGTTAACTTAAAGCCAGAAGATAGATTGGTATGTCTCTCATGCTTTTTCTATCTTTTTACTTTAACATTGGTAGCATGTCGCGTTATCGTTAGTCTTTCTTACCTTTACAAATATGTGGTGCTTATTGTTTTGCTACTCTTCTAACCATCATATAAACAATGAGATTTATATTATGTGTACGATACAAAACTCTTTTAGTTTATTTTAGATTTTACTATAATGTTTAATACTTTGGTGTAGTTTTAACATCTTTATGATACCAGTTTTATTCAGTTTTTATATGATGATGACTTAAATACACTTTTGTTTCTGACTTTGTAACACTCAGGATTTAACTTTTTATTTTTCTTTATTTTTCTCTCTCTTTGTTTTCTCTCCAACAATTCAAAAAGAGTAGTTGCCTTACCAACATCAAGGAATTCACTACAATAGATGTCTCTAATGTGTAGAAGAAATATTGTAGTACACCTACATATTGAAAGCGTGACTTATAGATTTTTTTTTCTTTTTTTCTTAATTTCTTTCCTTTGATCTCAAAGAAACCATAACAAATCTTTTTTCAGTGAATATATGCCAAATATATTCCATGATCAAGCATTTATTTCATAATGACTTATCAAACAAATGCAACTCTTCTTATTTTTTATGGCTTACACAATTCCCTCCAACGCACCTTTGCACCACAATGAGACTTTCCTCCTTCTAACTATAAGAATGCTGTAACCATACTCTCAATTTTCATGATTGTCATAGCCATAAGAATGATGCAATAATACTCTCGATTTTTGTAGTTGTAATATTAGGTACAATAAAAAAAATGTAGACCAGCCACTGGGCTTACGGCAATGGTCAGGGGAGACCCTTAAGGTCTCTCTCTACCGTAGGTCCTGGGATCAAATCCCACCTGCAGCAGTTAGGGGGTTTCCAAGGTAGGAGAATTTAGGTAGATTTTGGAGAGCTATATCTCTAAATTGTGTATGGCAAACAGTTTGGGATTTCACCCATAATACCATAGGGAGTCTCACTCCACTTGTGTGAGACAACAAACATTGTAATATAACAGTGATTGATCAAGATATATATATGTATGTATGTATATATATGTATGTATGTATATATAAATAGACCAATATGCATGGACACTATTCGCTACTGATTTTATAGTTTGGCTCTATAGCTAAGTTTCAAGAAATTTTTAGGTGGACTCGTGAGACTCTTAGACTCATGGACTCAACGGCTGAGAGATTGAACCACGAGGCTCTTGTTAGGTCTAACTAAAAAGATTAAATTTATGATTAAGAGTTGAGCAGTTAAGAAACGTAGGGAAAATACTTAGGTGGGCCGTTGGGTACACGGGCCCAATCCACCCTTGTGGCTCAATCGCAGTCGTTGGGTGTACCCAACGGCTAACCTAAGTATTTTCTCTACGTTTCTTAACTGCTCAACTCTTGATCATACATTTAATCTTTTTAGTTAGACCTAACAATACCAATATTGTATAAAGAGTATTATAGAGATAAAGAGGGACACACAAGTACCTTACAGAAAGTTGTTCTTTAGACATCTGGAGTACCCTATAATGTTCTCCCCTTCTCCCTCAGTTACGCAAACTAAATATACATTTAATCTATGTAAAGTGGATTTAAGCCCATATAAAAGCTCAAATTTTTCACAAATTTGTCTAATGAGATCAAAAAAACAAAAAATAGTATTAGCTCCAAAGACTATAAACAAACAGTAACATCGAATGTGTTAGCTTCTAATTTGACAAATGTCAACAATTTATATTTTTAAATGTTATTTAGACTTGAAATTCCTTTAACAGTTGCATATTCAAGCCAACAAGTCTTCTATGCTCACTAATCACTATTTGCACCTATAAAAAATTGTACGATTTTGTTCTTTAAATTCATCAGGTTCAATTATGACAATATATATCTCTGTGTGTGTATTGTTAATAATTAAAACACTTAAAAATATTAGTATATGAAATTAAAAAATGATCACATTTTAATAAATCATCAAAGGTTCAATCATTAATTTGACTCACACTCATAAGATTGTAATTTTACCTATCAATCCAAAGAACATCTGCAATTAAAGTTTATTCGCTCTTACAAACATTTCCGATGCTAATTACTTTTGTTGTCTTACTTATTACCAAATTTTATACATCGTTCATCTTTAGACTTCAAAAGACAAACAATAATAGATCTCTAGTCATGTGACTTGAACATCCACTGTCCAAGAACCACTTGGATTCTTTTGCTGTATTCTTCAATTACTTTCAATGATCCAAGAAAAATATGGATATGAAATGTTACTATTTAATTTTTCGTGTAGATGTACTTCATCTCTTTGGCGACCCATCTTTAAAAATGACAATTATAAGAAGAGTTGTCCATTTTGGCAACAATAGTCGCATATGGTATGAGATGCAAAATAGTTTTTAAATTTTTACCACTTTTGGTACACATCCAATTCAATTCTATCATTTGCGATACTTTGACTACCAAGCAATTTTCATAAGCTATTTTCTTTTTTACGAAATTTTCATAGCAATTACTTAAATTGTCTGGCTTTTTCTTTCATATTAACATGTTCTTCCTCAATTGTTCTATATGTGTTTCTATTAGCTTCTAATTGCTTCTATTTATTTCGTTTTAGATGCTAGAACTAGATCATCGTGTCTAATGTTCTGTTTATACATTTTAGTCAGTTATTCTCCTTTTCTAATCTAGCATTTTTAATAGTAATTCATTTATTTTAGATTTTATTATTTTGTTCTTGGAATGTGATTTTCTTCATTCATCAAACAACTTTGGAATAAAAGCTTTAATATCACCGTTGTTTTTATATTCCTTTTCATCACATGAATCATAAGAGAGAGTATCCTATCATCAATGCCCATGAAATATGTGAATGGGTCACACCTTGTTATTCTACTTTACCATTTGAGTTATCTTTATTCCATGTGATTTTGAGATTTCTTTTTACGCCAGTTTTCTTATCTGTCTTTTGTCATCCTTTTAATGGATGATCCATCATGAGGGGTGCAGATCGACTGCATTCAAAACATCCATCATTTTTTAAAATTATCTCCCCCGTTTTTCCTTTGTAATTGTCTTTTATTCTAAATCCTTTTTTTTTTTTTTTTGGGAAGAAAAGATCATTCAATTCCTTGGATGAGTAATATTGTGTCATCATGTTCATCGATTTCTGCTTTCCCTTCATCAATTGAGTTGCCCTCTTCCTCCTGTGCAACTTAAGAGTAATTCTCTTCTTGGCCTTTGATTCCTCTTTAACTTGTATCTTAAATTTTAATATTACATGAGATGTTAGAGAGCTAAAAAGTTGTTAAATAAGGCAATTCTCTAAAATTCTTTACTTCCTCAGTTGCTATAATTCGGAGTCCCATCCCTTTAGCAGACCATTTATATGTTGTGGTTGAGTTCTCCATGAAATTGCTCCAAAAAAAAAAAAAAAAAGGTTCTCCATGAAATATTTATATTTATGAATTTTCAAGTCTTTGATAAAGCTATTGAATTTAAAAAATATTTTATCAATATTTTCATGAGATTTCACTTTAAATATCGAATAATGAGTAACAGGCAATGATTACTTTTATTCTTTCAAATTATCAGTTCCTTCATGAATTTCATTTAGCCTTCTTTAATTTTTGTGATCTAGAGAATTATTAAGAAAATTCAAACTTCAGCATTTAAAATCAAATTTCTGCTGTCATTTATCTAGTTGCCCTTTAGCTTTATTTGTTATTTCACCGGTACAATCACCTTTGATTTTCACCTCCTAAGTTTTTTTTGCTTCTTTGTCTCTACTTTTTTTATATCTTTTTTTCCACTTAGAAGGTTGAACATTTAAGTTCTTCATAACCTATAATATATCTTAAACTTAAGTAAATTATTAGGCCTTGTTTATTATTGGTTTGCTAATCATCAATACTAAGATTAAAGATCATGAATTCTTCAAGATGCAAAGAAGTACCAAGGGTTAACCTGGCCAATATGGGACGTTATTTTTAACCTCTTTGGAGTGCCCTGTTAACACAAGTAGCAACGTACATCCATTAATACCACATGGAGGAGATATCACAAAATTCAACCTAATTCCGTTCAATTTGAGGCCAGAAAGGGCTATTGAAGTATGCAAGGTAACAAAATCAAAGTACCTGCAATAGGTTTTATGTTTCTTATCTATGAATTGAGCTAATGATTGGTTTTCAAATGTACCCATAAGAAAATCATTTATTTCTTGTTGTCACCAATTATACATAGCACAGACAAATAAAATTAAAAGAATGTTATATGGTGGTACAAAGAATTTAAGGTAATTAAATCAAATTAGCGTAGATTTTATTCTATTATAACATCTAAATATAATTTTATAACCAAACATTAAAAAAAGAAATAGCCTTTTCATTTTGACTTGGATCAACAAGCAAAACACAAAAAAAATTTCCTATTCATGTTGGAAAGAAAGGCATTGTAGCTGAAAAGACATTTCTATTTTAGGATATTCAACATTGATATTTGTAGAAATTAGGTAAGATATAGTTTGAAGATAACTGTTAAGACTCCTCAAATAACCCAAACAGATCTCCTTTCCTTTGTTTTAATTTTTTTTTCCACACCATACTAGTAAGAAAAGAAATGAACTTCTAATAAAATTCTATCATAAAGTTCAACAAGGCAAATAAAGTATAAGCATGACTAGATATTATACAACGATCCAACAAAATACCTACGGGAGCATTATGGAATAGCATCCAGTGGGGAAAACACTTGTCAAAAACTCTAGTATTGGTTTCATGAACCTTATTATCCTCTAAACTAAAAATATTATTATCAAAAGTATGTGCCATAGTGTTCCTAACCGTGATGTTCATCATGTAATAACAGAGAAATACTTTTTGGACCTTCCCTTCCACGTGGTTCCCTGTACCTCAAAAAATTCTCATATCGATCGATCTATAACTCCACCTGTGAATCCTGTGGTTTAAAAGAAAATTACATGTTTTGACATTGTAAGACCCAAAATCAACCAATAGGGTGAATTAGGTCATCTAATATTTAAAAGTGCCAACTTTCATCTAGTAAAAATTGCAATATAAAAAAAAATGAATATCATAATAATACAATTTAAATAAACAATAACGTAAAGAGATGGGGAAAAAGAACATAACTAATTTATAGTAGTTGGGTTCCAAATTCGATACTTACGTTCATTTCCGAGTTCAACAATTTGAAATTTTAATCCACTAAATGTTTCTTTAATGTGGTGAAGCAAAACTAATAGTACAATGCAGGGATCACCCCTTGCACCAACTCTTCTAGCTTTAGTTGAGCTAAAGACACCCTCTTTGTTCACACTAAGCCATTACAAGTTGTGCCAAAGAGTTTTATAATTCCTCAGTTAACCTTCTCAAAGCTACCTCATACCACGATTAAAAACCACTCAAAATCCAACATATTACCTCACAAGTTATTACAAGAATACATCAAAAAAGAGTATATTTTCATAAAGATCACTCTTAAACACTTCTAATAATTGTAGGCAAAAAATTTTTCCTAATATGCACAAAGGAGTATTTATAGGGGATGAAAAATGTGCTTAAAATGGCCCTTCAATGTCAAATTGAATTTTCTGCTGAACAAGCTACTACTCAATAAAAATTGAAATTTAGATGCTTGCATCATCGTTCGGACGTCTACTTGGTTCGTCCAGATCTTTATCCTACCCTTCATGTGGATATATTTTGTCCAATTTATTTAGACCGCCCAGATGTCCGCATGCCTCGTTTGGTTCCTCGTCTGCATGCTCTCTAGAATCATCAAAAAGTTGGGTCTGTTGCAGTCTGGACATCCGTATCATCGTCCAGACCCTCATCTACATACTCTCTGAAATTAATTGGACATCCGCATTGTTCCTAGTGTCCAGTTGGTCATCCACATAATTGATTATTTACAATTTTGATCTTCTTTTTATTTCAAACTTATTTTGCTGCAAAGATAACTTAATAAACTATTAGTCAATTCCAACTTTATTTTGTTAATCATTAAAATCAAGATAATTTGAAACTTTGATGTCTTTAGACACCATTTCTTACATCAGCATGCATCACTATGTTTATAATATTTTCTTAAAATCACAAGATTCATAAATAAGGTGGTAAATCCAGTATACATAAAAATCTCCTCCATTCCTCCTAACTTTTGTAAGTTCCAAATATTGATTTCATGAACCTTACTTTCTACCTTGACAAGAACATCTACATTATTATCATATCATGTTTCCTAACTTTTGATTGTTTTATAGGGTCATTAAAACCCCTAGCATTCCATTCTATGATTTAGCATCTCAAGGCATCCCTAGTTATCCCTGTCCCCTCTAGCTTCCTTAGTTCCTTATGATTTAGCATCTGAAGGCATCCCTAGTTACCCCTGTCCCCTCTAGCTTCCTTAGTTCCCCAAGCTAGTCTATGCTTCCAAATTTTCCTGAGAGCTATAGTTGTCGTCAGTCAAAATTTCCCTTGTGAGATTGGGCTATTAACTTTCCTACGATCAATAATAGAGATTGTACTAAAGTTCTCATCATTTGCACACTCAAGCTGCTCAGAAGTAGGGTCACTTTTGGTACTAATAGTATATTCGTTGTTCACTGCCTTGTAAAGATTGTACTAAGTTCTCAAAATTATGGAGATTGTACTAAAGTCCTCATCATTTGCATTCTCTTGCTGCTCAGGATTAGGATCATTTATGGTCTTTTCTCATAATATAGTCATTCTTCCCTCCCTTCTTTTCATTCTCGCCTATGCTTTTCTTCCATCAGTTGCATTTCAGCTTGAGGTAATGCCTGCTACACTCCTTGAACATTCACCGTGGACCCACTAGACACCACAGTAGTACTCTTATCCTACACTTGAGCCTTAGGCACCCATTGAACACAAGGAGCCAAATGACATCTTCATGGAATTGACCAATCAAATTTCATTCAAATGAGTCGGTCAAATAATTGTAAGTTGGATTTTAGTTCATAGTTTTTGGGCTACTAGTTTTGTTTCAAAAAGTAAAAAACTTTTACTATGGTTTGTAAATTGTACATTTTCTTTTATTATTTTCCCTACCTCAAATGTCAGAGCGGACATATTTTTTAAGATTTTCTCTAAGCCTAACTTAGACAAAGGAGAACGGAAAGATTTGAAAATTGAAATAAGAATCTCATTACCTGACTAATATTTTTACTAGCTGAACTAGCTATTTAATACGAGCAAAAGACATGTTGAATTCATTAACTTAACTTTTAGCATGGAATAAGCTCAAAGTGAAACGAGCCACGATTCTTTGTTAAAAGTTTTGCTCGGTCAAGAAATCTTGCTATTTGTATCACAACAATTGGCTAGTATATGGATCAATTAAAACTGGTTGCTCCATCACATGCAATTGAATTCAATTAGCTAATTGATCCAGTACCACGTTGTAATTCAATCCTTACTAATTTTAAGGCACGTTTTCAATAACTTTTTTTTACCTGATTTTAACTTTTAACTTTTAATTTTTAAAAATTTATTTGCGATGTTCTTAACTACTTTTTTTACTATGTTTTTGAATTTTTTAAGCAAAAATTAGAATCAACTTATTTTCAGCTTTTTTAAAATCAATTTTTTATAAAAATCAAAGGCTATTCAAAACAAGCCTGAACTTTCCTATCTTAAAATATGCAGTTGATTTTTATCATTTTCATTCACTTTTCCTGCTTATTTTGCCTCCTCGCTCGCTCAGGACACTAAACTTCACCCTCTAAAGAATTTGAAAGAAATATTGACAAATTTGGTAAAATAAAATGTCGTTTGATTGACCAATCAATTGAAACGTGAAAAGTACTAATTTTGTAGGACTTTGCGCCTCCTTAAAATCTGGTGACTTGATACACCAAAACTCAATACCAAGTGGCGACTCCTGTTTTCATAAAAACCCTTTTTAGACTCTATTTTCGAAGCCAAAACCGTCACATTTTTTAAAGTCTTATTTTAGGCCCTTTTTCTTTTTCTTTTTTTTTTTCAAAATAAAGTATTTTCTAAAAATCACATTTTTTGTCAAACTACCTTTTCTTTTTGCAAAATAAAGCATTTTCTGAAAAAAAAATCATTTTTACAAAAACCTACATTCGTTTTCCACACTAATAAATAAATCTTTTTTTCGTCTTTCAAAAAATGAGGCGCAACATCTCTCTCTCTCTCTCTCTCTCTCTCTCTCTCTCTCTCTCTCTCTCTCTCTCTCTATTTTGTTTTTTGATTTTGAATATTTTTAATTAGTACTTTATAATTCTTTTTAATAATTTTTTTTACATTCAATTTTTTTTTATGAAAAATTGAACTGAAAATCAAAGATATATAGTACTCTCTGTTAATACAATAAAAATGAATTTTTTTAAAGGTTTTCATTTGCATAAAACTCAAATTAGAGCATGGCTATATTTAAAATTGAAGAAATCTTTCTAGAAATTTTCTTTAAAAAGATACAAAATAATAAATCTAAAAAATATGTATATCATAAATAAATATTTAAAAATTTTAAAATTTACTTGAAAGTCATTCCTATAAACCAAACAAGTAACTTTATAATGATACCCATTCCATTGTTAAACCAAACATGTTGAGGAGAATCATCAAAACCCATACTCATGGTAGGGTTAATGATACCCAAAGTGATAGTGATTGAGGAATTTGAACCAAATGGCCTCTTAATAGTTACAAAAGAAAATGATATCATTAAATACCTCTTAATAGGAGGTTTTTCTTGCTATACTCTAGAAACATTGTATGCCACAAAATGAAAAGGTATAGTCAAGCATGTGCAATTTTAGAAAATACTTCACAGTTACAAAAGAAAATGAAAATAAGTAGAGTAGTGAAGGGAGAGAAGTTGTACTCCAAAAAAGTTATTTTTTTGTAGAGAAATAAGTAGTTTTCAAGGGCCTTGAGCAAATTTTTATAAAGGCATTTGTGGAAATCTAAAAATATGTTCCATCGAAATTTATTAAACTAGTCATAATAATAAAAATAATGATTCAACATATAAATACCAGTATAATTCAGATTCTTTGTATGGCCACCTTACAAGAGTTCTCCTCCGTGGCACTTTTATTCCAACCATTCTGCCTCACCTGACCTCCCCTCTGCCTTTTCCTCCAGGGTATTGATTTCTTTGATCTCATATATATCTTGTGGTTAAATGAGTATAATGGATTTCTTTTGCTTGCTTTCATAAAATCTACCTATAGAAAAATCGAATTAATTGAATAATTGCTGTCTATTTTCTAGTTTCATTAGGTAAATTAAAGTGCTTTATCTCTTCTATTAACATCAAGAATCAAAAATTTGATCACGTTTATTTTCGTGAGAATCTTTTGTCATGGACGTTTATAAGTTTCAAGTTTTTCTTTTTTACTGATTCATCATATGTTCTCTTTTCGTATGAAAATTTGTCTACTCTAACAACAAATGCATTTTCCTTGCCAAGATTTATTACTTTTATAGAGCATCTGGACAAAGGAGGATTGAAGACAATATTGCTAGACCTAGACTTATCAATTGGGAGGTTACAGCGCTTGACGCACTCGCTTGCGTTAGATTCAATGAGATGATTAGACTAACAAAATGAAATGAGCATGCTCAATGTCCAAGATCAAGAATTTGGTTCTATTTAAAGCTGCATGCAATAATAAGTTCTTTGTTCGAGTGATACTTGATCGTTAGGGGTTGGGATTTCATTCTTTCCATTTTGGTTTGTTGTGATAATATAAATAGTTTTAATGAATTATGTCTGCAAATCTGAGACCATCAATATCTTCTCCAATTTGTTCGTCTATTTGTAAATAAACTAATTCAAGGGGCTATTCAATATGTCTTGATGTAAATTCAAAGAGTTCTTACTTTATCTCTGTTTTGTATTGTTTAGATAATTTTATATTTTTAGAAAGGTTGCAAAAACTTGCTTTGCATGTTGTGATATTTCCTCAATATGTATTTTATGAATGTATAATTTTCTTATATTTTACCCATTTTCTCAAATTGCTCAGAAGTACAAAATGAGTGACTTTGATATAGAAGATCTTGCCCCTTTATGTTGATTAATATGGTTTACTTAATACTAAAAATGGATTAAATTACTCAATATTCGAATCAAGTTCAACTCAATAAGTGCTCATTTGAATTTGGTTGGCTAATTAATCCAACTAAATATGAACAAGGTTTAGTATTGGTTAAAGTTTTGAACTTGTCTCCATTTGAAGGCTTAGTGTTGGTTAAAGTTTTGAACTTGTCTCTATTCGATCTGATAAATATAACATTTAAAATTTATGTGCTCAACTCGAATTTGGTTCAGTAAAACTCATTTGAATTTAGCCAAAACAATAAGGAAATCAAGTTTAAACACAATTCCAATGTCGTTAGATAAATAAATAAACTTAAACATTATAACATTCAATTTGATTAGACCCATTTGTACATCTACATATACCTATCTGATCGGTACAACTTGTTTGATCATCTTTTGGGTGAACATAGGAAGAGTACATAACAACAGTGATCAATGTAGTTTACGCAGTTAGTAATTATTTTGAAGAATTTTTTTTTTATAAATCTTACACTATTACAATGGGGATGGAGAATTGGTATTGATAGGATTTGAACCCTCGACCTATAGGGTGGAGTCATAAAACTCTAACTACTCAACTCTCTATTCATTTCGATTTTGAAGATGTTATTTTGCTACATTATTCTGAGTTTTAAGCGATACTAGCACCCAACATTTAGTTCCAGTTTTGAATGAATTTCTCATTGCTCGGAGTCAATAACTATGCACCTTTGCCTTTCTTGTCCATCTCTCTTTGCCTTTCTTGTCCATCTCTTCACTATATACAAATCCATAATAGACTTAAAGATCAATTTATTGAGAATGTTAAAGCAGTGCGAGCATAAAATTCCATCTAAATGAAATTTTCAATAACAACCAAAGCACTTGACTCGTCAAACTCATTTTGGAATTCTACAAATATAGTAGGACTATAAATGGATGCAGCCTGATTCAAGATCTGTAACATTTTTTAAGCTAAGTCTAGACAACTTCTGTTTTGCTTACTCAGCAGCCAACTCTTTTTGCCTCTTCTTCCATTCCACAGTGCGGACGTGATTAAAGAATTGAAGTAGATTGTGATCTGATTTTAAATGAGGCTTTATTTTGGAGTTAGATCTCTTGTTCAATAGGTTGCTTTGCATTCCTATTATCCACCATTCCTTCATACAACACCTTTTCCACTTATGTCTCAATTCATACATATCACTAAGCCACTTGTACTTGGTCCCATTGTGCTTAATCGTCATTTCATACCATGTTTTGCCAAAATCGTCTTTATTTTCTATCTAATGTATGCAATCCATAAATTCCTACAAAGTGATGGCTCGGTCTTGAAGTGACTGCCAAGGTACTTTAAAATATTTTGCCTAATGTGGAAAGTGCACAACCTGCGGTAAGTCTTGGGCATAACTGTTCAGCAGCAACTGCAACGATAGGGTTTTGGCCAGTGAATATAGTATTGAATGCTTAATTAACATTGCCTCTAGAAAGTTCTCGAACAACCATGTAAAAAAATCAACTATCTTGTATATAGTAGTATCGTACCAAGTACAACAACCTACCGGTAATAATCAAATCCAACAATTACTCCTAGTAGCCTGCATATGACTACATCCCCAAAAAAATGAATAACCAATTCTCATTTGAGCATCTGCCAAAAATTATTTGTGATCTATTCCTCACACTCCAATTGCACCGCGTGGAAATAATTTGGATTAATGACAACCTATTGTCTAATTACCACATGAAGGTCCCTGCCTTGGCCATACATTAGACTTGTCTCCTGCCTAGTTCGCAGGTGCCTCTTTATGCCCTCCCATGTATATCCCACTTTGTTAGCTACCTCTGCTTGTTCACCAAAAAGTCATAGTCTTCGTAATCAATATACTTGTGTCTTCTACAAGTTTAGCCTCAATTGCTTCTGCCTTAATCACCTTTCTTCTCTTCTTTCCCGAGGGGGAAAGAGAAAGAGAGGTCTTATGGGGAAGGGGAGGGGAAACTTGTGATTATGTTTAGCAACAAAATCCAAAACCACATACTTATTCATTTATCCATTAAAGATGATACCCATTCTTGCACCACATCCCTTTTTAGTTTTTGTCTGAGGTGTTTTAGTTTTTACATCCCGTACATCTACTCGTATTTCACTTTCTTTGGTGCATGTGAACCTCCTTGACATTAATACTTTATCACTATTCCTATTACGGTACTCTCTTTTCACGCTAAAGCTTGTAGCTTCAGCATAAGAATGGTAGAATTCAAAAACATCTTCTTCTCAGTCAAATTGCATTCACAATCTTGAAATGGTGCAATTAAACAAGTGCATCCCTTTAGCCTGAATTGGCTTTATTCCTTGAATTGTAAAATAGTTAAACTGGTCAGAGCTCCTTTCAGTTTCAAGTGCATTGTTAGCATTCTCTAAAGTTCAATTGTTAATTATTAACGAAAAAGAGCTGAGAATTATGAAAATAATTGTTTGTTGCTTGTTATTGATTTGTACAAAATAATGCCTATTTATAGGCTTTACAAAATGAACCTAGACATCTACATCAATGAACCTGACTAGTTCTATACAAGGTAGTAACAATTAAGATATAATCATGCTAATTAAGCTACAATCATGCTATAATGAACCTGGACACCTAAATAGCGATGAACCTAGAGTACTTATATACAAGCTAACAATAATTAGGCTACAATCATGCTAATTAGGCTACAATTATGCTAACATTAGTAAGACTACAATTATGCTAATAGGCTACAATTATGTTAACATTAATTATGCATTTAGTGAGCATTACACGAAATAACTGCTCATTTACACTTAACTGCTGCAAGTTTAGACCATGTCACTAGACATTTTATCAATCTTCTACCACAAATGATTTGTAAACTAGCTTTAGTTAGCTACCTCTCCTTTTACAGTCCATTTTTTGTCCTTATCTCAAACTAGTGGACAAAATTTGCACATCCAAAAGAAAAAGACCCACAAATGGGATCAACCTTTGCTACGGTATGATTGGCTTTTAACGATCTTCTGCCGTTACACACACTGTTTGCGATGTTACGCTTTGCAAATGAATTTACTCTAATTGGATACTCCTATCTTTTTATCCACCAATTTATTGTACTATTACAATCTTATATTTTTGCTCCACTGGCGGATTGTCTCTCACAACAACAACGAAGAAAGCAAATGCGCATACAATAGCATAATAATGCAATCAAATGGCATAAAGGATCTATATTTTCAGCAACCACATTCATAATGGATCTACATCTTCAGAATTGGATTTTATTAAAAGTTTTATCATATCTCAATATCGGACACAAGATCTGTTCTCTAACTTGGTTGTGTAGACACCAAATTTTGACACACCTTTTATAAAAATATGCGTATTACTTTAATTAGGGGGTATTTTTTATTTTTAAGGGTCAATTATAATTTTTGTGTATATTATGTCTAATTAGATTATCAGGGGCAAAATGGTAATTTCACCATGTAAATATTATTTTATTTTATTTTATTTCCTAAATATACAATTTTACTATTTTTATCATTATTTATAATTTTAATGATTTTTGGGAGTCATTTATCATTTGTTTAAAATTTTAGTATTTTAAACTTAATGGCACGTTTTTCAATGCACTTTGTTTTACGAGAAGTTTCAAGTGAAAAAAATTTTTATGTATATTTTGTATATTTATAAATTTTCTGTAAAAATTTACATGATTTTTAGAGGTCATTTAGTATTTATTTATTTTTTGTCTTTTTGTTTATTAAGGGCACGTTTCTCAAGAATGTGTTAATTTTAAAATTTTCGAGTGAAAATTATACTATATGTGCTTTATGTGATAATGTATGTTGTGTAAAATTTTTGTGATGTCATTTATTAATTTTCATAAATTTTATAATTTTGCCATATTTAGGTCACGTTTTCCAATGCACTTTTTTTTATTTAAAATTTTTCTTTATGAGAATTTTGTATGTGTGCATTTTATAAATTTTATTTAAAGAAAATTTTCATAATTTATTTATTTATTTATTTATTTTAAAGACCATTTGTTATTTATTTTAAATTGTATTTTTCTAACGTAGAATTAACTTTTAATTTGTTACACTGAATTTTTCTTTTTTCCTTCTTATAATGTTGTATTTCAGTTTAATATATAATTTAAAAAGAGTTCAAGTAGTTTTTATTTTATTTTATTTTTATTTTTTCATTTTTCTTTGTTTTCTTCATTTAAAAAAAAAAAAAAGAAGATGAACAGCAGCTGCTGCTGTTTGTTTTCTGCAATGACAGCCCCAGCCATACTTCCTACACCTCCAATTCTACTTAACCCACCAAACTTCACCCTCTAATCACATCACACCCTCACTTGCACTCACTTTCCATCAGATTTTTAGGGATTTTTGGTTCAGTTTTTTGACCATTTTTTTCTTACACACTCAACACACCAGACAGACCTCACTGATCCGCACTACACATTTTCACTCTCCCTCTCCTTCCTATTCTTCTCTCTCGACCAAAAAATCACAGACAATCACACAACACACCTGCACTCACAGCAGCACAAACACACCACATTCCCCACCTTTCACTCACTTCCCCTGCACACACAAACACACAATCTCACAATACAAACACAGACACCCTCACTCACATCTCACTCTTCTCTGTCAGCTCCCTCATAGCACAAACACACACCTGCATTCTCAATCCCCTAACTCCAGAGATCACAAAAACACACCTCTCCCTTCTTCCCTCTCTCGGCCCCTCCCCCTGCATCTTCATCACACACCACATACATACTCACCATTCTCAATCCCCTCTGCCTTCCTGCACTTTCCACCCCACCTGCAGCTCACACATACACACATTGCACTCACTCACCCACACACAAAACACACACCTGCAGACCCTTCCTCCCCATTTTTTCCCCGGCAACACACACACATCACACAACAGACACTCCCCACTTCCAGTTACACACACACATCACACACCACAGGCACTTCCACATGCACAACACACATACACAAGCCTGCACACAGCCTCAGTTACACTTTCTCACCTCACTTCTCTCGGCTTTCAATTCACAGACACACACACTGATTCACACTTTACACACACCTGCACTTCACACAAGCGCACAGACAAACACACATACACACACCTGCATCACAAACACACACTGCACATACCTGCAAAAACAAGAACACACACGCATACATCACGCATTCAATTCAAGCACAAATCTGCACAAACACACACAACACAAAAACACACAGCACGCAGAAACTCTCCCTCACTTTCTCTGCCTTCACCTCAACAGCACATACACAAACACTTCAAGCACACTCTCACTCTCCCTCTCGATCATTACTATTCCCAAAATCACAAAACACCCTCACAGACGCACATTGACACACATAGAATCACACAGAGCCACATAACCACAGCCACCCAGGACACACACATCACACACATGCACATTTCACCTGCAAGCACACAGGCACGCACGTTTCACCAGCCAGTTCATACAACACACCTGCAAAAAACATATATATATTAAAAAAAACAATAACAATCAGCAGCAACTGGCACCACCTCACCACCATCCCCACCGCCGAATCCACCCACGGTCGAAGCTCCACCAACCGGCCGAACTCCATCAGCGAAATCCGAAGCTCCACCAGACCAGAGCACATCCACCATCACGCCACTATCCCCTCAATTGGAAAGGTAAAATCCCCATCCCTCCTTCAATTTCTTTTGTGGATTATTGGGGCAAATTAGGGGAAATTGATTGGGTTAGAGAGATGGACCGGAAGGAGAGGTCCAGCGAGGCTAGAGAGAGAGAGAGAGAGAGAGAGAGTAGGTAGAGAACAGAACTGGGGGGGAAAGAACAGATCGAAGAACCAGAAGGGAAAGAAGAAAAGGGGAAAGAAAGAAAGAAGGAAGAGAAGAAAGAAAGAAAAAGAAAAGAGAAAAGAGAAAGAAGAAAGAAAAAGCAAAAAGAGAGAAAAGAAAACCGGGTGTTAAAAAAAAAAAGTTTTAGTGAAATTACGTCGTTTTGACGTAGTTTCACTCAAAACTACGTCGTTTTGAGGGTTTAGTTTTCTAATTTTATTTTAATTAATAATAGGTATTTATTTTATAGTCCTTATACTTTTATTAATGTCACTGTGGCCCCGAGAATTTCTGATTTGTGCATTTAATTTTCTATTTTTTATAGATTGACCCCCATAATTTAATTTTCTTTTCAATTAGGTCCTAATTAATTGCATTTAGGTCCCCCTACTTTTATATAATTATAATTTTGGCCCCTACATTTTTCAATTTTCCATTTTTGACCCCTATATTTTTATAAAATTATATTGTGACCCCTATACTTTGCTGAAATTACATTTTTACCCCTAAATATTTCTGAAAATTTCGTTTGACCCCCTTTTATTGCTGGATATTACAAATTGCTGCTTAATGTTGCTATAATTTACAAATTAAACCTTGAATGTTGCTTAAAATTGTAATTTGGTTTTAAAGCTTGTTGGAAATTGTATTTTTCATATTTTAACTTGCTGGAATTTTATTTTTGTCCCCCCAACATTGCTGGAAATTCTATTTTGCCCTAGAATGCTTGCTGGAATTTTATTTTTTGTCCCCCCAACCCTGCTGGAATTTTATTTAAGTCACTATACTTGCTGGAATTTTATTTTTGGCCCTCTATTCTTGCTGGAATTTATATTTTAGTCCTTTATGTTGCTAGAATTTGTTTTAAAACCTCCATTAACTGTTGGAAATTGTATTTTAGCCTTTTATTTGTTGCTCGAACTTATATTCTAATACTTATAGCTGCTGGAATTTTTTATTTTAGCCCTTTTATATAGCTGAAAATTGCAATTTGACCCTATACATTGCTGTAAATTATGTATTATTTAATGACTTTGCTGAAATTATATTCTTGGCCTTAAGTATTGCTCGAAATTTTATTTTTGGGCATTATACTTGCTGAAAATTATATTTTAGCCTTTAAATTTGTTGTAAACTATGTCATTACCTTAATTAGGGTTTAAAATTATTACGTTACCCTTTTGTTTTGTTGTAAATTACATTTTCACTTTAGAATGTTGCCTAAATTTTCATTTTTAATCCAAACCTTATAATATTTTATTTTTGCCAAAAAAAATTAAAATTAGTTGAGTCCTCAAAGCTTGTAATTATTGCTTTTCACATTCTATTTTATTTTATTTTATTTATGATTAATGTTCTAAAATTCGGTTTTGTTAGCCTAATTAATTGCTCCAATTAGTTTCTTTATTTCTCTTTTAGTTATTTTGGTAATTCTTATTTGTGTGTGGAAAACTTAATTACGTATTATTGTATTTTGTTTTATTATTTTATTTTACTTATTTATTTATTTAGTTTACTTAAATAATTTTCATTCTTCGTCCTAAATATTTAATCATTACTTTTCTTTGATTCTAGTTTATTATTGCTATAATTGTTTTGCATTATTGTGATGTGTTTATAGTGATTAAGCTAAAAATTATTTAATTACTGTTTTTTTATTTATTTAAATAATGGTACCGTGATAAGTTTGTTCATGTTGTTAGCATTTGTACCGAGTCCTCGAACGGGAGGTACCTCGATTACCCTTTTAATTTCTTTTTATGTGCTTCTAAGTGCTCCTATGTGTTTTTCTATGTGTTTTCATGTATCTTTGTGCTTATAATTTTTATCCATGTGTGAGTGTTTATTTATTCATGTCATATTATTTACTCGAATTTAATTTTTGATTATTCAAAGAAATGTAATAGATAGGTAATATTCTATTTAGCAAAATTTTTGTATTTAGATAGTTAATGTAATAGATAGTTTATGTGTTATCTATTTAACAAAAATCTTATGTATTTTAGATAGAAAATGTAATAGATAGGCTAGATAGGTTACCTTTTATTTTTATTTTTAGATTGTAATTAGGCTTCTCCAGTGTAATAGTTAGGGCTTTTGTGTGCTATGTGCTTATGTGTTTTATTTGCTTTCTTTAGGACTTTGCATCTAGAATATCATGCTTATGTGTTATGTGCTCCTATGTGCTATTATGTGCTTTTATGTGATTATTGCTTTAATATATGCTTTATTTATTTACTTGCTTTATAATTATATATGTGTATCGTCGCCACACTAGTCCAACGCTAGTTGTGGTTAATTTCGTTTTCTTCTCTAGTTCAACGCTAGTGGAGAATTTTTAGAAAATAGGCTAGTCCAATGCTAAGCTTTTAGGTCATTTTAGTATTAAAATCATTTCCTGTGTGCATTTCATGACATTTCACACACATTTTATCTTTTTAGGCCTTTTCCATTTTTGCATGATTTTTATATATACTTTATCGCTTATTATCTATTTTTAACGTCTATTTAGTTCATAACATTTAAATTTCACTACACATAAAATCTTAGGTCATTTGTGTGATTTGACTAGAAATAGTCATCTACTCACGTGGGAAGCGATGGCGTACATGTCGTTCCCCCCTCCGTGAGTAGGAATAGTTAGTCACGAGTCTTTAGTTTCCCGTACTCGTTATGTTGCATCCCTACTTTGTTTGTTCACTTACTATCTATATTACTATTTTCCTTTTCTTTTGCATTCCATTTTGCATCTATACTCGTGACTCCATCGAGGTCTAGACTCGGGTTTCGCAATTAATGCGGTAATATCTCGACTAAACCTCAATGGAATATTTTGTCCCTTAACGATACCCATTTTTAGGACTAGATTTGCATTCATATAGTTGCATCCAAATGTGATAAAATCTTAGGGTTATATTAGGAAAATTTAGACTAAACCTCGCAACTAGTTTCGGCTAGGTTGAAAGGGTGCCTTAGGCGCGAGCCTTTGCCTTCCCTTTCTTCAACTGTGACTCCCGAACCTTTTTCTCTTGTTTTCAAAGACCTGGAGTTGTCTAAAAGGGTTTTTATCGCTTTTCTTACATTTTTCTCAAAATCATTTTTCTAAATAAATCATTCTCGATTTTCTTACCTTTTATAAAATATTTTCTGGTGACTTGGATACACCAAAACTCAATACCAAGTGGCGACTCCCTTTTTACTAAAAACCCTTTTTAGACTCTATTTTCGGGCCCAAAAACCGTCGCATTTTTCAAAGTCCCATTTTAGGCCCTTTTCTTTTATTTTCAAAATAAAGCATTTGTTTATCACATTTTTATCGAATCATTTTTTTACAAAGCATTTTCTAAAAAATTATTTTTACAAAAATTTACACGCTTCTTTTTTTCAATAAATAAAATCACATTTAATTCGTCCTTTTCCTTTTTCTCGACCACCTTATCACATTATCCCTTCGAAAAATGGGGCGCGACAAGTTGCTTATGCTTGTGCCCTTCAAATCTAATAACCCATCAAATTTAGGATCCCCAAATCTAATTTTATATCACCACTTGATTGCAGATTCACCTCTTTCCTCTTCAATCTTCTACCTAATTTTATCCCACTTCTTGTTTTGGAGCAAATGGGATAGTTCAAGAAGCACAACCAAGCCAAACATAATAATGAAGACTTGAAGTTGCTTTTTGGTTGTATGCCTGCCATTAGTTTCACAAGCAATTTCAAAACCTAAATAAATTTGTTTTTTTCTCAATTTTACTGAGAAAGAAATTCCTCTTCTAATGGCTGAGCAACACTGTTTGTGGCTTTAGACATGTTTTTTGTTTTCTTTTTTTTTTCCCGTAATTGAAACATGTTGTTTTGCCCTTTTACACTTTTGCCTTACAATTTCAATTTGCTTTTTCCATTCTGCCTTTTAATTTGGTCTGTTAAATTGCCAAACATGGCACTGCCTTGTGGCCAATAAAATTACTAGGTAAAAACCAGACAAAACGAAACAACAAAAGTGAGTTTAGACTTTAGAAGCTATGATGCTCTTTCTAATTAATCCATGGCTTTTTTATTTGTTTATACATGTTCCATCTGCATTGACTTTTCCCAGTGAGAGAAATGTATCGACACAATGAGAGAAATGTACTATCAAGTTCCTTGACGTTAATGTGAATTTTAGTTCAATCCATTCCCCCTAAATCTAGTGTATATTTTTAGTAATTTCCAAATAGCTTCCACATTCATTGAATACAAGTAATTTCTTCCAATTTGGTACTTTTAAACAAAGGAAAAGAAACCAACAAAATAAATATATATATATTAATGCATATTAAATTTCTTTTGGTACAACTATCCAAATCAATGTTCTTGCTGTGAGAACCACATTCAATGTATCTTCAATAATATGCTTCAAACCTGGGTAAGTCAACAACTAATACTACATTAATTCCGTTTGTGAGGGATAGAGAGTTTGAATTCGTCTTCATCATTGTATGCTTTTGGTAATTAAATATAATTTTGAATCAAAGACGCCAAAAGGCCAGAACCAACTAGGTTAATATCTTAATTCTCGAATTATATATTATTACTATTTTACGTCAGTTGACCCACTCATTGCCCCCCATTCAACACTTGATCCCAGTGCGTGAAACTAGAAATGTTCTGTGAAAATTCATCTTCATATCATCATTTAGCTTGTCTTATACCTTACTCTGTTCAGGAATCTGTTATTGCTCCTTATTTGTGATTTTCAACAATCAGATTTTCGTTTTTTTTCTTGTTAAAGATTCCAGTTTCATTGTTTTCCCAGACACTTTTTTTATAAAACAAAATTATAGGGAGAAAAAGAGAGAAATTCAAGAAAAAAATTATGAAAGCAAAAAAGAAGAGAGTCTTTGCACGTCTTAAGACAAGAGAATGGTAGAAATTCTCGCAATACTAGGAGGCGTTATTGCAGCACTAGCTAAAGTTGTGGGATATTATATGTGGCAGGTTCAATCGATAATCAATTCGGTTATTTGTGTTGCTATGATAGCAACGTTGAAAACTTTGATAAAGAGGGGCGTAATTGATTGGAATATATGCCAAAAAAAAATAATATCAAATGTATAACTGTCAGAAACGGATTGGATGAATATATACTCGACGTGTTTGTTAAACACGTCTAGTTTTTTTTTTTTTTTAAAACATCCCCGAGGTGTTTCTGGAACATGTCGGGCTACCCATGTTAGGTCGGAGCCCGACGTGGTCTTCAAATATGTCAAGAGCCTACGTGGCATTTTTTTAAAAAAACTGATTTATATTTATAGTTTTAAATGTAAGTTATAAACATTTAAAATTATAAATATAAATTATATTATATTTATGAATAAATACACAATATTTACAAAATTATCAATTGTAAAATTCAACTATGTAATGTATATTTAAAAAATTATATTATGATATATATTAACTACTTAAAATTTTTAATCATAAATTTTACTTTTTTGTTCTTTCATTAAAGACAATTTGTTAATTAATAACAATTGATTGGTGATTTATTTGATTGAATAATACTTATTGGCGCTAATATACATTTTTCCAATGTTGGAGTATAATTGTTGGGCCACTTTTTTGTTCAATTAAACAATTTAATCTAAATCGAGAATTCGATAAATACCGAATTTGAACTATGAAATAACTTATTCATAAATATAAGTTATCGAATTTATAACTTATTCGATAAATACCCCAACCGTCACTTTGATATTGATAAAATAACAGATACATAGTTGGAAAAAAATGACTTATATCTATAACTTATAGTTATGAATAAGTTATTTCACAGTTCAAATTCGGTATCGAATTCGGTATTTATCGAATTATCAATTTAGATTAAATTGTTGGATTGAACAAAAAAGTAGCCCCACAATTATACTTCAACATTGAAAAAATGTATATTAGCGCCAATAAGTATTATCCAATCAAATAAATCACCAATCAATTATTATTAATTAACAAATTATCTTTAATGAAAGAACAAAAAAGTAAAATTTATGATTAAAAATTTTAAGTAGTTAATATATATCATAATATAATTTTTTAAATAAACATTACATAGTTGAATTTTACAATTGATAATTTTGTAAATATTGTGTATTTATTCATAAATATAAATATAATTTAATATTTATTCATATATAAATATAAATATCAGATAACATATATTTATATTGTGTATTTATTCATAAATATAATATAAGTTATATTTATAATTTTAAATGTTGATAATTTATATTTAAAACTATAAATATAAATCGATTTTCTTAAAAAAAAAAAATGCCACGTCGGCTCCCGACGTGTTTGAAGACCACACCGGGCTTCAACCTAACACAGGTAGCCCGACGTGTCACGGGTCATTTGTTATCCCTCAGCGAAAACGAGCCGTGTGGCAAGTGACGCTCCGCACGTTATTTCCGCCTACCAACCGACTGTGTGTCGCACTCACAAATTTAGCAAACACATGCATATATAAGCTTTAGAGGCACAGTGGTTTAATAGGAAAAGAGATTTCATTCAACAATCGCAAACTATACAAGTTTCGTTTACACCCTGCTTCGCATCAACGCCTCATACCCCCTATAGTAGTCTTGGCAAAAAAACTCTAAGTGACAAGAGTAGACACTGTTTTTCTGTAAAATAGGAAAAAAACACTAACTAAGCTATATACATGTACAAGAAGAATTAGCACTTAAAATTACATCCCTATGCTCCTAGTGCTTGGTTCTTCATGCCCGTCAAGTATCGCACCGATCTGTGACCGGTGGTCCCATGCGTCTCGGGTGCTGGTGGTGCCAGGCGTGCGATTCCGTCCTCCCGTGAGTTACGATAGGCATCGGTGAGCACTGTGCTAGGCGTGCGGCTGCGACAAGTTGTACCAGCTACTACACAAGTGCGATAAGAAGGAATGCAAGAGTGCGATAGGGTACGAGAGTTGCGGCACGGATGTGCCAAACAACGACCGCACGACTCTGGGTGTGGACTAGGCAAGCGCACGGGCGCGAGCGGCAACGGCATCTTTTCTTGGGCAACGTACTTAGGGGACATTAACAAGTCACGGGACATAGCGTCTGGCCACCCCGTGACATTCTCTCCCACCTGATTTGGCGACGTCCTCGGAGCCATTAAAGCCTTGTAAGCATAGACCATCTTTTGGAGGGCTCTGCGATTTGTTGGTTGTTCCCAAAAATTTTGATTGTCTCCACATCATAGCCATTTGGCAATGTACTCTTGATGGTCTCCGCAGTTGTTATGTCTGGTTGCCCCATCAAGAATAGCTTTATCAATTCATTTCCCTTTAGCTTCGCTATAGAGACTTTTCTGCGCGTACAGTCCTCTGGACGGATTTTCCATGTCTTTTTGGTATGGCTTTAAAAGACTGCCATGGAAAATCGAATTATCTTTCGACCATGTTAGGACCTTCAATTCTTTCGCGGCATCCACCATATGAGCCAGTAGAGGTTGTTGCCCTGTAAGGATTTCAAAAGAGTTCTTATTAGTTAAAGAACTTCTTTGAGCATTGAAGCATATCTGGGTCCCATCCAACACTGGCACCAACTCTTTCTGATTAGCCATTAAAAGATGTCAGAAATACTCCTCCAACATTTCGTTCAACCATTCTGTATGGCTATTAGATTTAGAATTCCTCGCAGGACTTATATTGAATTTTGTTGGAGCCAAAAGTGATTCCGGCCCTGTAGTCGTTGTGCCCTCTTCCCAGCGTAGATGCGCTAGGAAACTTATTTCCCTCGGTTCTAGGCTTTCTTTCAGTTACAGCGTCGAGAGATTCGTTCCATCAGATCTTCCCATTGAAGCCGAATCAAACATGGGTTGCTGCCTAGAACAATTAGAGTGTTGCCATGAGAGGTATATGGCGATCCTTGCATCTCGTAAAAACTTCCAACCCAATAATGAGTTTGAAGTCATCCATCTTTAACCGCAGTAAAACTAGTCCGTGCTAGTGAACGAACCAGCCTTTATGGATACGCCATTGGCAACTCCCACGACTGGTTGTGCGGCAGAGTTGATTGCCTTCACTCTGCCTGTGGATTCCTCCAACACTAAGCCCAATCGCTCCACCTCAGTGCTGGAGAGGTAATTATGGGTTGCCCCTGTATCGATCATTGCCCGTATTGGCTTCCTATTCACCTTAGATCCACGTACATTAGGCCATTATTTTTACCCCTCATTGGCCTGACCTGCTAAATTTCATCCTTCTCAAGGGTTGGCGTAGCCACATCCTCCACGGTCGGCCTTCCGGTTTTGATAGCAGTGTGGTTTTCCTGTTTGGTAAGTACCTTTGCGTGGCACTTGGCAATCACCTTGTCAATTTTGTCCTGGAGGGGTCTTTTGGCTTTCGTCGTCCCTGTTGAGCCCTCATATGCATTGCACCAGTAGGAGAATGTCCCCATGACATGCTCTTCCTGGCCGCACAACTCCTTGCCACCGTCTTCATCTGAAGGCGACTCTTCTTGGCTAAGAAGGTTGTCTTCCGCAAGCAACGCATTCACAAGCCTCTTCGTTGGACAATCGGCCATTCTGTGAGGACCATTGCAAATATAGCATCCTTGTCTCTGTTGGTCCCCATTATTGTTGCTGGTGTTTGGGCCTCGGCCCTTGGACTGTGTTTGAGCATTATTTTGCAGTGTAGAGGGTCGGTCTCCCCCACCGTTTTCCCCATTTGCTCAATGGAATCCGTTACCGAATCTCTTGGACTGATTGACCCCTGGTCTCGTCTCTCGTCGCAGTTCCAACTAGTAGTCAACCAATCCCTCGACCTGTGCAATGGCTGAGTCCAGGTTTTCAACCCTTGCTCTTTATAGCTCTGCCCTCGCCTACGGCTTCAGGCCCTTTTTGAAAAAGAAGAGGTTATCCTTCTCCGACATGTCCGTAATACTCAGGAGATAGGTCTAGAAGCTCTTAACATACTCTCAAATCGTGCCCGTCTACCTCAATCCGTATAAGGCACAGCGAGCTTCTTCCTCAATATTATGTAGAAAGAACTGTCGCTTTATCCTCTGTTTCAGTTCCTCCCATGTGTTTATCTGAAGGCGTCCCACTTGGATCTCCACCTTCTGAGTGCGCCACCACACTTTGGCGTCCCCCAACAAATACATGGACGCAGTCGTCACCTTCGCGGTCTCTTCCCCAACATGGGTTGCCTCGAAGTACTGCTCCATGTCAAAAAGAAAGTTCTCGAGTTCCCTCACGTCTCTTGCCCCGCCAAACGTTTTTGGCTCGGGGACTTTCGACCTGTGGAATGCCTTAGCCATTTCTGGAGCATTGGCCATATTGTTGTTGTTGGCAACTGCCAACTGGAGCACCCGCACCTCTGCACGGAGCTCCATCATCATCTCGCGCAATTCGACAATTGCGTTGGTGTTCCTCACGACACCTCTTTCTAGGGCCTGGGTCTCCACCGAAAGTCTTTGAGTGGTCCCTTGTTCCCTCTCAAGGTCCGCACTCAGGTGGGCAAGGTCCGTCTCTGACTAACCCACTCGCAGGTCCAGGGTAGCGACACCTTCGTCACTCAAACAAATAGAAGAGAGACGATTGACTGCCTCCTCTAAGGCATCAATCCGTTCTCTATGCGTAGCCATCTTTGAGTTATCGTAAGCCCGGTTCCTCCCCCAGAGCTCTGATACCAACTGTCACGGGTTGTTCGTTATCCCTCAGTGAAAATGAGTCGTGTGGCAAGTGACGCTCCGCACGTCACTTCCGCCTACTAACCGACTGTGTGTCGTACTCACAAATATAGCAAACACATGCATATATAAGCTTTAGAGACACAGTGGTTTAATAGGAAAAGAGATTTTATTCAACAATCGTAAAATATACAAGTTTCGTTTACACCCTGCTTCGCATCAACTCCTTATACCCCCTATAGTAGTTCTGGCAAAAAAACTCTAAGTGACAAGAGTAGACATTGTTTTTCTGTAAAACAGGGAAAAAACATTAACTAAGCTATATACATGTACAAGAAGAATTAGCACCTAAAATTACATCCCTATGCTCCTGGTGCTTGGTTCTTCATGCCCGTTAAGTATCGCACCGATCTGTGACCGGTACTCCCATGGGTCCCGGGTGCTGGTGGTGCCGGGCGTGCGACTCCATCCTCCTGTCAATCACGATAGGCATCAGTGAGCACTGTGTTAGGCGTGCGGCTGCGACAGAAGTGCGACAGGTTGTACCAGCTACTACACAAGTGCGATAAGAAGGAATGTACGAGTGCGATAGGGCACGAGAGCTGCGGCACGGACGTACCAAGCAACGACTGCACGACTCTGGGTGCGGACTACGCAAGCGCACGGGCGCGAGCGGTAACGGCATCCTTTCTTGGGCAACGTACTTAGGGGATATTAACAAGTCATGAGACATAGCGTCTGGCCACCCCGTGACACGACGTGTCTCCAAAACACGTTGGCCTTAACGTGCTCTAGAAATACATTGGGGGTGTTTTAAAAAAAAAAAAAAAAACTCGACGTGTTTAACACACACATCGAGTATATATTCATCCAATCCGTTTCTGACAGCTACATAATTGACATTGTTTTTTTTTTTTATTTGCATATATTCCAATCAATTAGCCTAAAGAGGGTGACAAATGGCTGACAACTTTGTGTGGTAGCCCACTCTGAGTCACTAGAGTTCGAAAGCTGTACGCACGAAAGCGAGACAACACAGTAACGCGTAACTTGTCTCATTAAATTGTGGTGATGGCATTTTGGATAATTTGATCACTAATAGGGGTGTAAGTTTAACAATTTTAAAAGCAAATTTTGACATGCGACGGAATTCCACCAGACCCCTGAATCCCATCCACTTTTTTTTAACAACTTGCTTTTAATAACAAATTTGTTTTTCAAATCGTGTGATTTAATTGGTAATGGCATTGATTAATTTAGCAAAGAGAATCAAAATTAGTAATTAATGGGCTCAGAGAATTTGATTATTCTTGTTATTATTATTTAATGTATCATAGGTTTTGCCAGGAGAAATACCTAATAGTCATTAAATGTTCATTTACGTGACAAATGATTTTGCACGTCCATGAATAGAGTAGAGCCTTAAGGGATACAGTACGACGAGTTGTCTTTGGGTATGACATGCATAATTAAAGAAGCTATGGTGAACTACTCTGACCAAATTGTAAAATTCAGTTTATTAATAATTCAGTCATTTCAAAATATTATAAATGAACCTACTGCTTTATTTGAATTCTAGGATTTCTATATGGTGAATTTTGTTAGTTTAAATGATTTTAATGAGTTGTTTAGCGATTTGGATATGAATTTGAATCTCTATTAATGAATTGTAGATGTTTCTTGATTAAATTTTAATAGTCTGATTTGAAGGAAAAATTAATAGGTATATGATGCATTTATGATATCATCCGATTCAACTCCAAATTGACCTCTCGTCGAATACATTGATCCTTGATTATTGAATTCAGCCGAGTCAATACTTGGTTCAAGTCCAAAAACATAGGTTGAGAGCTTTCAACTAGCTAAGGGGCCTCACAATGTCATTTTTCATAATTTCATGATTTAGATTTAAAGATTAAAAATGGAATAATGAGCTTGAACTCATAAAGCCAAATTTTTTAAAAAAAATTACGTCATTTCCAGCGAAAAATTGTTATATCATGTTTCTTCACAGTCACGCCATGCACGATATCCCCAATGCGGACCAACATATTCATTCATTCTATTAAAGCTAAAGTACGATAATCAATAAGAAAACCAACTAGAGTATTCTCCATTCTATGTTTGCCAATTTGAACATCCATGTTAGTGACGGAATATAGCCAACCTCTACACGGAGGTTTAAAATACAGCTGGTTGGAGGATGTGAGCTCCCACAAGAAATTCTCTCTCTTCCTCTGAAAACTCTGGACCGACTTCCGTGCCCCCATCTGATCAATACCCTTGCAAGAATCTTCCACTTAGACCCAGTTAATACCAAGAAGTTTACAAATCCGTCTTCTAAAATCCACGACAAGCGAAGGACATAAAGCAAAGACAAGTAAAGAAAAGGACGGTAGGAGATAAAGAAAGATACAGTGACAAAAATAAAGTTGATGTTGAAGCTGGACAGAAGTAACTGTTAACGCGTTTTTCAAATTTAATGCTAAAATTTTGATTAATTTGGAATTTAGAAGTCATGATGTTCTTTCTACTAAAGCCATGAACTTGTTATTTGTTTATACAATTTAAATCTAAACGTTGTAATTTGTTAATGCTGCATGCGGGATTGACTTTGTAATTTGTACCAACACAAAGAGAAATGTACTCTCTAGTTCCTTGACTTTAATGTGAATTTTTATTTCAATCCATTCCTCCTAAATCTAATGTATAATTATTTGAATTTTAAAATAGCTTCCACATTCATTAAATGGAAAGCTTACATTACAATTAATTTCTTCCCATTCGCTACTTTTAAATGAAGGAAAAGAAATCAACAAAATATTTCTTTTGGTACAGCTATCCAAATCAATTGTCTTATTGTGAGACTCGCATTCAATATATCTCCAACAATTTGCTTCAAACCGGTGTAAGTCAATAACCAATACTACATTAATTCAGTTTGTGAGAGTTAGAGAGTTTGAATTCGTCTCCATTATTGTATGCTGTTGATAATTAAATATAGGCTAAATCACACAATATCCATGTAATGTTGCATCAATTGCAAATTATATCTTGTATTTAAGAATTACCCATTTGAATTGACAAAAGAAATTTATGCCCTTATATACACAATGCTTTGACAAATTTCTTATTTTTCGTGCTAAAACTTAAAATTTTTATATTATCTATGAGCGAGTATAACAAAATGATAATAGAGAGAAAAGTTCAAACACATGAACTACAAAAAAGAAAAAAATAGCTTTGCTTTTTTTTTTTTTTGTTATTAGATGAAATCGATCTTTTGTTGTTTTGGTTAGAAATATAACTTTGGAATTGCTATATTTTTTAATTATTGTCACTAATAGAAATGATATTATAAGCATTTCTTAATGCTTTATTTTGAATATGTTTGACAGAAGTTATATATTTATCTTCACTTTGCAAGTTGTTTGTTATACATTATGGCAAAAAAAAAAAAAAATCATGTCTTTTTTCATACTTTTCTCCATTTTGAATACAAATAATAGGAATAGTTTGTGAATTTTTTTGTAATTTTGGAGTTATGATTTTAATTTTTTATATAAGAGTGCAACAACAATATTAGTTTGGAGTCATAACCTTATTTTGTTTTTATATAACAAATTAACAACAATAGCAATGTTAAAAAATTATGGGGTAAATTTGTCATCATAAAGGTAAAATGTACACGATGGGGCAATTTGTCACTAAAGTAAAGAGCAATTTGTGTGTTTTTTAAATGCATAGTTAATTTGTTACTTACTTAACATTAGATGTGGGCATTTTTTGAAATTAAGCCTTAAATATAATTAGGAATAATTACACAAACCTCCCTTGAGGTTTATGACAATTGCAAGCAGTACCCCTCGGGTTTCAAAAATTACACTTAGCTCCCCTCACTATACAAAAGGACTATAATACCCTTACGACAATACTTTTTTTACAACAATGCTTTTTTTTTATACAACAATGCTTTTTTTTATTTTTTTTGAGAGAATTTAATAAAAAGAATAAAATAAGAATAAAGATTTTTTTTTTCAAACTATTCAGTGGTTGTAATTGACAAAAAAAATAGACGTGTTTTTTCTCTTTTTTTTTTTAAGTTGATTGATGTTGAATATATTGGTGACTTTGATTCCACAATTTGGTTGTGATGTTGAATAGTACTCTTAGATTCATGGTAATGGTAGAGGTGTTATTTTTTTTCTTTATTTGGTGAGTGGAGTTGGTATTAAATTTTTTTTAAACAAAAAATTTGGTCTTATATTTTTGACAAAGTTACTTGAGAAAAAAATCTTTCACTGAAAACCAAGAGGGTAAGTTTGGAAATTCATGTAAATTTGCTGCTGATGTCATCATTTTGTTACCTAAACAATTGAAAATAGGGGAGCTAAGTGTAATTTTCAAAACTTAAGGGGTACTGTCTGCAATTGTCATAAACCTCAAGGGAGGTTTGTGTAATTATCCCATATAATTATGCATCAAAGACGCCAAATGGGTCAGAACCAACCAGGTAATATCTTAATTTTCGAATTATTTTTTATAATCATTAATTTATTTTAGTTGACCCAGTGTTTTGCCCTCCAGTCAACACTTCTTCACAGTATATGAGCCTGGAAATGGTTTGGGAAAGTTCATTTTCATATCTTCATTTTGCTTGTCCCTAGATCTCATTCTGTTTAGGAATCTGTTATTGCTCTTTTTCTGTGATTTTTCAACCAGCAAATTTTCGGGGTTTTTTGGTTAAACATTACAGTTTCATTGCTTTCCCCCAAAATATTTCGGCGAGGAAAAAGAGAAAATTTGAGGGGGAAAAAAAATAAAAGCAAAAAAGAAGAGAGTCTTTGGACGTTTTTAAGTTAAGACAAGAAAATGGCAGAAATTCTCCCACTACTAGGAGGTGTTATTGGGGCAGTAGCTAAAGTTGTGGGAGATTATGTGGCAAGTCCAATGAGGAATCAATTCAGTTATTTGTGTTGCTTTAATAGCAATATTGAAAAACTACGGGATGAAGTTGAGAGATTGGAGCCCAGAAGAGCAAGCATACAGCAACAAGTCGATGCGGCCAGAAGAAATGTAGAAGTTGTTTTACCTGATGTTGAAGATTGGCTTAGAAGAGTTCAGGAGGTAAAGTCAATAAACGATAGAATTCGTGGGAAAAGAGAGGAAATTCAAAAGCAATGCTTCCAAGGGACGTGCATCAATCTGAGGTTGCGTTATTCTTTAAGCCGAGAAGCCAAGAAAACGGCCAAAGCTTCTGTTGAACTCCTCAACGGTGGCCAATTCTCCAAAATATCCAACCCAGCTGCTCCTTCAGATTTAGGACCAATACCTGCAAAACCTGAGATTAAGTTTGATTCACGGGAGGCTGTGGAGGAACAAATTATGGATGCTTTGAAAGACAACAACGTCTACATGATTGGGATATGGGGTATGGGAGGTATTGGTAAGACGACAATTGTGAAGAAAATTGTGAAGAGAGTCAGAGAAGAAAAATTATTTGAGGAGGTTGTAATGGCCACTGTCAGTCAACAGCCAGACTCACTAAAAATTCAAGAAGAAATTGCAGAAGGATTAGGTGTTAAATTAGAAGAGAAGATTCAGACAGATCTTCGAGCAGAACGATTGTATGCCAGACTACAGGATGCGAAGAGTGTACTTATAATTCTTGATGATCTTTGGAGAAGTTTGGATCTTGAGGAATTAGGAATCCCTTCTCCAAGCTCCAATGTTGGATGCAAAGTTATCTTAACATCGCGGACACGTCAAGTTCTCTTGGATGCTACAATGATCTTACCATTGGGGGTCTTAAGAGAACAAGAAGCTTGGAATCTTTTTAGCAAGAAAGCTGGTCTCACTGGTGCTGCCCCAGATTTGCGTCGTACAGCAGAAGATGTAGCAAGAGAATGCAAAGGCTTGCCTCTTGCCCTTGTAACTGTTGGTAGTGCACTGAGAAATGTGACTGTACCCACTTGGCAGGATGCACTTCTACAATTGCGACGGTCCACACTAACAAATTTTCCAGAAGTTCCTGAAGATGTATACCGACCATTACGGTGGAGCTACGATCAATTAGGAAGCAGTGAAACTAGGTACCTCCTTCTCCTTTGCTGCTTGTTCCCTGAAGATTCTAGTATTGACATTGAAGACTTGGTTCATTATGGAGTAGGCTTAGGCAAATTATCTGGAGTACAAAATTTAACTGAAGCAAGAGACAGAGTATATTCGATAGTTGAGTTGCTAAAAGATCGTTCCTTGCTGATGAATGAAATAGAAGACGGCATTGGCTTTGTGAAAATACATGATGTTATTCGTGACATGGCCATATCAATTGCATCCACTGAGCATAATTTTTGGGTATGTCATAATACCCAATTAAAAAAATGGCCAAAGAATGACCGTCACAGTTGCATATCACTGATATTAGGAAAAGATAGTGTTCCTCCAGAAATAAAGTGCCCTAGCCTGCAAGCGCTATACATGAATTTGGCCGTGAGTGTAGCACCCAATTTTTTTGTGGGAATGACAGAGCTTAAAGTGCTATACTTTGAAAAAGCAATACACCTACCAGAGTCATTAACACTGCTGACAAATCTTCATACGCTGCATCTACATTCCTGTAGGTTGGAGAGTATATCCGATATCAGCAAGCTAGTGAATCTAGAGATACTTAGTTTATGCGGTTCTGCCATTAAAGAGTTGTCAAAAGAGATTGGAGAACTTAAAAAATTGATTTTCTTAGATTTGAGTGAATCTCATTGTCTGAAAAGAATCGCACCGGGTGCTGTATCAGGACTAGTGCAATTGGAAGAATTGCTCATGAAGTTTTGCTTGTCAATTGAATGGGAGGCTGATGCTGATGGAAATCCATTCGAATACAAAGCCAATGCAAGTCTTGCTGAGGTAGCTTCCCTGAAGAATTTGACCACTTTGATGATAAGGATACCAAATCCAGATCTTCTCCATCTAGACACACATCATTGGTCAAAGTTGAGGAGGTATCATATAATCATAGGGAATCCTCGTGAATTTTACGACTATCGTAACTGCAATAAAGTTGTATATCTGGAGCAGCAAACTACCCCTCTAAGTGATTGGATTTATGACCTACTAGGGAATGCCGAGGTTCTGGAAATGAAGGGAGAAGGTTCCAGTAATGGGGTAATGAGGTTGGCTAGGGAGGGATTCCAAAATGTAAAGATATTGCGACTAGATGGTTGCGATAATTTAGAGTATCTAGCAAGTACTGGGAATTCACGTGATAATGTCGTCTTCCCAATTGCAGAATCGATATCTCTTTCAAAATGTGAAGATCTAAAAGAGATTTTTCAGGGCCTACCACCAGCAGAGTCCTTTGATGCACTCGAGGAGCTAGTACTCGACAGATTGCCGAAGCTGACGCATTTGTGGAATCAAAAGCTTCGTTTGGCCAACCTCCGAAGAATATCCATATCAGACTGTAGAAGATTGAAATATGTATTTCCACTCTCCACACTCGAAAACTTGGTGGAACTTAGCATATGGAACTGTCGAGACTTGAAAGATGTCTTCAAAGAGGAAGGGGAACAAAGTGGGAGTACAATTAATACGATAATATTACCTAAATTGAATATTCTAGATCTTCGACATCTGCCAAGTCTCGGTAGTTTCTGCAAAGAATCTAATGGAATTGAGTGTCCTCTATTGAAAACCCTTATGATTGTAGGCTTGCCCAATCTCAAAAATTTCTTCACCACGCAGAGCAGCACAACTCATGAAGGGGAACGCAGCGCAATGGAAGAAGGGGACCGTAGCTTTGACAGGTCATTTCTCTTTAACCAAAAGGTAGATTTCTTAGTTCTTCCTCCGACGCTTATACTGCAAATTGCCGTTTCGTTTTACTATATTTGAGGATTTTAAACACACTTAATTACACCTAATTTTAAGGGTAATTATATTAGTTAGGAAAATGGTGCGTATGTTACATAATAGGCATGATGTTATATTAATTAAGAATTGAATTGTCGAGCTTTCTATGCTACTTTATGCATAATTAGGAGACTAGGCGACCAACTTGACTTTAGTGTCTCACCCCAAGGAATGACCAAACCATATGAGGCTGCCAGAGCTTCTGCATGTCCCTCATCTTTCTTAATCCATAATTATAGGGATCATTTCAAAAACACCCTGAGGTTTCTAACAATTTCACATAGCACTTCTGAAGTTTCAAAAATTACATTGATAGCAAGAGAATCATTTTCCTTTTCCTTCCTGAGGTTTGAGGTTTCTAACAATCTCACTTGACAATAGAAAATCATCATAATAACATATTAATAAATTGAATTTTCTAAAATCACCATTTTCCTTTTCCTTCCTAAATCTTATAGGTCTATTTTCATGTCTTTCTCCAACTCGCCTAACCCTCCAAAATCAAACCCAAGCAAACTCTCTCATCTCCTCCCTAACTATTCTTTCTAGTTAGTTAATAACCTCTAAGTCACAGTCAACCGTCGCCAAGGAATTCTCAAATTCTCTTAAAATACAATTCTGCACAAATGAACAAATTTTGATTTTACTTTTGTGAAGATTAAACCCAAAGGTTTAAAAGGGATTCGCCTAGAGTTAATAGACAGAATTCAAGATATAGCAATGTTTATTTTAAAAGGGATTCGCCTAGAGTTAATAGACAGAATTCAAGATAGAGCAATGTTTATTGTGATAGTAAGTAAATTTTTTTTAATTTAATAGGGCTGAAAATTTTTCATTTTGAATTGAAAACTTTAATACTACAAAAAGTTACTTTTTAATGTTGTTACTAAAAACTTCAGTAAGTAGTATGAGATTCAGAGATAGGAGAGATGTAGAAGTTTTTTGGTTGAAGATATGGATAAATTTGGTTTGATGGCATTAAATTAAATATTAATTATACAAAAGTATTTTACGTATACATATTTTTTGAGTTTGGTTTTCTTACCAAGTAGTATTGTCAGGAAGGTATATGTAATTCTTACAACCTCATAAATGCTAGGTGAAATCGTGGGAGGTTTCTAAAATTATCGCATAATTGTAACATAGATTTTGGGTTGCGTGGCATAGCGACTTTTTTAATTGAAATTACCCATTGATTCCCAGGGATCAAAGACAAAAATCTGCTGCAATGGACTTGGAAAAAGATAATTGAGTTTAATTCCGCATAGCCATCCCTTGAACGTGTAAAGAAAAGGACCTAAACGATTATAGGAGAATGAATTTGGATATGGTTTCCAAATTTTAACTAATAAGAAGTTTTGCATGGTGCGATTATCTTTTGAGTTATATGACATGATGCACTCCTAAACTAATTATGTTGCAGGTTATATCTGCTAGTTTAGTCAGGTTGGCACTATACAACTTTGATGCTGCCAGGGGAATATTCTCTAGTCAAATTCCAACAGGCACTTTCAGTCGATTGCGAACCTTGAGAATTCGATCACCTCGGAATATGAAAACCATATTTTGTCCTCCAATTCATAGGGATTTCACGAGTCTCTGTCATCTAACAATAGAAGATTGTTCAGATTTAGAAGAAGTGATTGTGAAGGAGGATGAAAAATCACAAGAAATGGTCAAAGAAATTATATTCCCTAGTTTGCAGAGTCTAGCACTCCGTAAACTACCAAAGATGAGGATGTTTTGTCACATGGAGCATGGCGTAGAATTCCCATCACTAACTTTTGTGACTGTTGAGGATTGCCCTGAGATGAAGACATTCTGTCTGGGACCCTTTAGCATAGGAGGGATGCTATCAGTCTTGGGAACTAGGCGCGGGTATTTGGTGCCTGTATCTTTTATCTAATAATTTCATTCAAGAATAGGAGTTAATGGAAGTATGAAACTTGTTCTATTGGGTGATAATTAACAAATAATAGAATTTTAATTGAATAAAGGGTCTTAATCAAGATTTACTTAAGCACAACAATATGGGATTCATTTCAAGATTAGATAACAAGCATAATGAGTGTAAAAGTGTAGTTTTTTTTTTTAATGTAATGTACAATTTTATTCTGCATTATTTTTTTGGCTTAATTTCCTAGGCCCAAAATGCAATCATCATTGAAAAATCTTGAATAAAAAGTATTTGTTTAGTTCTCGATTTTATATTTAGAAGATTAACACATTGTTCGTATCTTTGAGTTGATAAAGTCACTATTGGAAAAAGAAATACTCAAACATTTTCTATAATATATGTACCTAATAAAAAATGCCATCACACTATATAAGCAATTATTAAAGTAATTATTTGATAAGTTATTAAAGCAATTATTTGATAAATATATTTTTATCATAGTTATTCCTAATTTTTTATTATTTTCATAACTGTTTCTATTTCTTAATTATTTCTCTAATTGTGTAAATTGCATATTTTTTAAACCTAAAAATAATCATTATAACATAATGTGTAATTATTTGCTTATTATTCCTACTTTTATAATTACTTCTCTCGTTATGTATTTTACATTTTCCTCATAATTTATTTTTCGTTATCCATTAGTTACAACTTAATATGTAATTCTTAATTTTTTTCCTCAATTCCTAAATTGTTTTCCTCAATTCTTGCATCTAAATTATTTCTCTACTTATCTTTTTAAAAAATTCACTGTTCATCTCCAAAAGTGCTTCTTAAAAAAAAACAGTGGAATTCACTATTCATGAGGGCAGAAAAAAAAAACAATGGAATTCACTGTTCATGTGGGTAGGGAAAAAAAAAAGGCAGTTATAATTACTTCTCTCATTATGTATTTTACATTTTCTTCATAATTTATTTTTTGTTATCCATTAGTTACAACTTAATATGTAATTCTTAACTTTTTTTCCTCAATTCCTAAATTGTTTTCCTCAATTCTTGCATCTAAAATATTTCTCTACTTATCTTTTTAAAAAATCCACTGTTCATCTCCAAAAGTGTTTCTTCAAAAAGAGAAAAAAAAAAAGCGGAATTCACTATTTATGTGGGCAGAAAAAAAAAAGCAGGAAAAAACCCTACAAAAAAAACACTATTCGTGTAGGCAAAACAAGAAAAACAAAAAAAAAGTGGAAATCACTATTCATTCGGGAACTGTTCATCTCATAGTTATTCCTAATTCTTTATTATTTTCATAACTGTTTCTATTTCTTAATTATTTCTCTAATCGTATAAATTGCATATTTTTTAAACCTAAAAATAAACATTATAACATAATGTGTAATTATTTGCTTATTATTCCTACTTTTATAATTACTTCTCTCGTTATGCATTTTACATTTTCCTCATAATTTGTTTTTCGTTATCCATTAGTTACAACTTAATATGTAATTCTTAATTTTTTTCTCAATTCCTAAATTGTTTTCCTCAATTCTTGCATATAAATTATTTCTCTACTTATCTTTTTAAAAAATTCGCTGTTCATCTCCAAAAGTGCTTCTTCAAGAAAAAAAAAAAAGTGGAATTCACTATTCATGTGGGCAGGGAAAAAAAAAGCAGGAAAAAAACCCTAGGAAAAAAAAACACTATTCATGTAGGCAGAACAAGGGGAAAAAAAGTGAAAATCACTGTTCATCCGAGCACTGTTCATCTCATAGTTATTCCTAATTCTTTATTATTTTCATAACTGTTTCTATTTCTTAATTATTTCTCTAATCGTGTAAATTGCATATTTTTTAAACCTAAAAATAATCATTATAACATAATGTGTAATTATTTGCTTATTATTCCTACTTTTATAATTACTTCTCTCGCTATGTATTTTACATTTTTCTCATAATTTATTTTTCGTTATCCATTAGTTACAACTTAATATGTAATTCTTAATTTTTTTCCTCAATTCCTACATTGTTTTCCTCAATTCTTGCGTCTAAATTATTTCTCTACTTATCTTTTTAAAAATTCACTGTTCATCTCCAAAAGTGCTTCTTCAAAAAAAGAGAAAAAAAAAAGCGGAATTTACTATTCATGTGGGCAGAAAAAAAAAAGCAGAAAAAATCCCTACAAAAAAAATATATCATGTAGGCAACTAAAAAAAAAAAAAATTACTGTTCATCGACACTGTTCATCCGGCGAACACAAATTACTGTTCATCTCACAAGTTAACTTCTTATATATATATATATATAGGATATCAGACCGTGACGTCGCCGCTCGGATTTTCTCAAATAAAAATGTAAGTATTCCTGGATCACACCTCTTTTGCAGTTCAAAATCATCTCATGGCTTCTTTCATTTTACTCTAAAATATGCACAATATTGTTTAAGTAAATTCACAAGGAAAAAATTATATAAGAGTATTGTATTTGTCACTGCTTTATTTTAGGAGCCATATGGTATATGTTTCTTCTTGTGTAACATTCTAAATAATACGATCAGATTTTGTTCTTTTGGCAAGTTTTGATTTTCAAACTTTTGCCTAGTAGTTTTAAAAAAAAAAAAATCCTAGTGACGTAAGATGATTGGTTACAAATTAACTAATTCTTTTTAAATTAGGCTTTTGCCTGACAAGATTGCCCGAAAGCATTCTTTAATTTGGGTCCTAGGAGTTAATTGTTTGAAAAAGTGGTGTTAAGTCAATAAAATGAATAAGTGCATGGGGAAAATAATAATTATGAATATATGGGTGTGAATGACACGTAATATGCGGGTGGTTGTGTTGACTCGTGTCCCGATCACCCATATGTAATATCATTTAATTTGTTCACATCAATTTAAGGGGTTTTTTACACATTATTGATGTTTGGAAAATAATTATCACTATCATTAACAACCGGAATGCAAGTGGTTAACCGGATCCCTATGTTTCTTCTTAAAATACTATTCCATCAAATTCACTAGTACTTTTGGTACATTTCAATACTAAACCAACTATATTGAAAAATTGTCAAAACTCATACCCATGTAGGGCTAATGATATTGATAGTTTCGTGATTGAGGGATTTGAACTAAATGGCTCCTAAATAAATTGTTTACATTTGGCTGCGAAATCATCCACGTAGAATATGCAAAAATTAGTTGATGTGTCATTTATCTAAAACCTTGCCATTGAAAGTTAGAAATCCTATTATATCGACATAGTAAAGTTGTTTCTTCTTTAAAGCTTGTTATAATGGTTAATATAATTAATATGAAATGCTGGACTACATAGACAAAAAAGGAATAGAAAAATTGCACTCCCGCGCATCATTCCAAGTTACGGACGATTTTGTACCAAATTCAGCATGCTTCCTCAACTCTCACTTTATCCTTCCGGGCCTTTTTCCAACAGTTCAGTTTTAGCAATTTCTAAGGCAATTTGGAAACTTAGATTGTAGAATCCCAGCTACATTTTCTATGCTGCTGCCTAATCTTTTAATAAAGACATCGAGAAAAAGAAAGGAAATTTTTGTAGGATATTTTATATTTATTACTGTGAACATTTTATTAGTAGGATAATTTAAATGTGCTAAAATTTCTCAATTATCATTTTTTCCTTGTTTAAATATCTTACTGTCTTCCATATTAATCTTTGCTTTTGAAATTGATATTTCAATACATTCATATATTTGTGAAATCACTCTACATATATTTAGAATCACTCGCTTTCTAATTTTCCTTTCTTATCATTTTTTTATGATTTTCCTTTTTTATCATTTTTATTATCATTGTACACATTTTTACGACATAAATTTCTCTCACCCTCTCTTTCTCTCCCTCTTTCTCCCTCTCTTTCCAATTTCATATTAATATATTAAATATTTTCTAAAGTAAATCAAATTTAATAGCATACAAGGTTTGGAATGTGTTAAATGAATAAAAAAAAAAATGAGCTATGAAATGGTGAGAGTTTAGTTATTTCTAAAAATCTAATTTTTGATTAAAGCTATTCTCAAATAATGGTCGTTTTAAACGTTACCCATCTATTACAGAAGTTCATGTAATTAAATTTCAAGATTGTGGTCTCTTTAATATTAGCATAGTTCTGTACATATGCACAGGATGATTGATTTTTATGTTAAATCTCACAATATTTTAGGTTTCTCAAATATTTGTTTTGAGAAGTTCTCCCTACCTTTTTTAATTATCTTCTTTAAAAAAAAATGAGTTATACTATAATTAAATTTGTATTCATTATTATATCCAAGTCCAATATTGATAGCCAAATAACTAAACAATGAGCGTATCTTGCGCACAGGATTTGTTACATATTTTTGAAAATGTACGAATGGTTTATAAGATATGGCTAAATTGATGTCAAAATGCAAAAATTATTTGAGAAATTATTTGGGAATTTATTTGGTTTGTAATATATGGCCTATTTGGATATTTTTTTTTTTTGGAAATTACTTGGTCAATTTTTTTGTCAAGTCAAAATAATCACTATTCATATTTTTTGAATAAAAAGCAAGTGATGCAACTAAGAGGCAAAAGAAGCCAACATTTCTGACATGAAAAGATCTGGTAAAGAGTTATATAATGGACACGTTACAAAATAAAAAAGTCAAAAAATATTTTTTATGGCCATTGGATGCTGGTTTACTATTCAGCGTCCGATGCCAACGTCTAATGCCTAAGTTTTTCTTACGATATTATAATTTATATGCAATAAATGAAAAGGCATACTCAACCATGTGCAATTTTAGAAAAAAGCTTAATAGTTACAAAAGAAAATGAAAAGAAGAAGAGTAGTGATGGGAGAGAAAGTTATACTCCAAAAGAGTTATTTGTTTTGTAGAGAAATAAGTAGTTTTCAAGGGCATTGGGCAGATTTTTATAAAGGCATTTGTGGTAATCTAAAAATATATTCCACCAAAACTTATTAACTAGTCATAATGATAAAAATAATGATTCAACCTTTGAATACCAGCAGAATTCATATTCCTGGAATGGCCACCTTACAAAAGCTTTCCAACTTGGCTCTTCTATTCGCATCATTCTGCCTCATTTGGCCTCCCATCTCCCTTTCTTTCCATGTCATTGATTCCTTTGATTTCATACATATCTTGTGGATAAATGAGCATAATGGATTTCTTTTGTTTGCTTCCATAACATCTTCCTATAGAAAGATCTAAGTCGGATAATTGCAGTTTAATTTCGGTAGGTAAATCAAATTGGTTTGTCTTTCCTATTTTAAAATCAAGAATGCAAAAAATTTGGTCAGGTTTATTTTCGTCAGAATTTGTTGTCATGGACGTTTTATGGTTGTCAAGTTTCTTCCCATTTACTGGTTCACTATATTTTCTCCTTTCGTGTCTAAAATTTGCCTGCTTTAACAAAAATACATTTGCTTCGCCAGGATTTACGGCTTATATAGGGCACGTGGACAAAGGAGGATTAACTGGGGAGGCTGTAGTGCTTGAAGTTTTCGGTAGATGCGAATTCAATGAGATGAGTTGTCTATAAGAAAAGGAAATGAGGATGCTCTATGATCAAGAATTTGGCTCCATTTATAGCTGCATGAATGAGAAGTTCTTTGTTCAAATGGTACTTGGCTGTTACGGGTTGGAATTTTGTTCTTTCATTTTGGTTTATGCTGTCATGATATAAATAGGATTGATGAATTTGGTGTGCAAATTTGAAACCATTAATATTGATGAATTTGGTGTACAAATTTGAAACCATTAATACATTCTCCATTTTTTCTGTTTATTTGTTAATAAACTAATTGGAGGGGCAACTTTAAGAAAATGTATTGATGTAAATTCAAAGTATTCTCACTTTATTTTTGTTTAATATGGTTTAGCTAATTTTATATAGTGAAAACTTGCTTTACATGTTGTGATACTTTTTCAATATGTATTTTATGAATGTATAATTTTCATACATTTGACCCATTTTCTCAAATTGCTCAGCAGTACAAAATGAGTGACTTTGATATAGAAAAACTTATTGCTTTATGTGGAGTAATATGGTTGAGTCAGTACTGAAAGATAAAACAAGTTATTTGACATTTGAATCAACTGAGTTCAATAAGTGTTCATTTGAATTTTTTTCACTAATTAATCCAAATAAATATGAACGAGATTTAGTATCCGTTAAAGTTTCGAATTTGTCTTCATTTGATTCAATAAATATAAAATTTAAAATATGTGCTCAACTTGAATTCAGTTCGATTAAACTCGTTAGTTGAAACAATAATGCAATCATCTTTAAACGCAATTCCAAAGGCATTAAATAAATAAAGAGAACTGAACATTATAATGTTCAATTTGATTAAACTCTTTTATACCTCTACATATATCTATGTAACCAGTTTGACTTGTTTAATCATCTTTTGGGTGAATTGTGGGAAGAATAAATAACAACTGTGATCTATATGGTATTTTAAAGATGTAGGAAGAGTTTTAATTTTAACACGAAGTGTATGTTGGGATTTAGGCTCCGAATACATGACCATTAAAAACTAATGAATTCAATAATTTAATAAAAAAAAAACTAGCGCGAAATATGAGTGATTTACAATATTTAGCATGGTTTGATACCTAATTACTAAACCTACATCCATACAAATATATTACTCTTTGTTACGAAAGACAAGAATTAATAAAAAAATGTAACTTGTAATCCAATCTCAGCCATTGGAGTCCTTCTCTCTAACTCTTGTGCGCCTTATAAAATGTCAATCTACTTATGTATAAGATACATTATTTGGTCACCATGCACGTAATAAAAGAAAATAAGTGGGCCTACACTCTAAACTCGACAATTAGGCAATAACTTAACTACCGTTCCAAGTAAATAAAAACACCTAGGAAATTACTTATTCTCTTAAAAAAAAAAACTAAAAAAGAAACCTCACTAAAAGAAAAATCACAAATTTTCTAACAAATCTCCACCTTGATAATTGTTCTTTAATCAAATAGCAAAATAACAAAAGAAATTAACCATTTGTCTGTAATCACTAATTCATTTGAGGCCTACCTACACATCATGAATCAATATGGTGTTATGTTTATTGGACTCACTCAGCAAATGAATAAGTGTAGCTAACCAAGTACAGCCTATAGTTGACTCATGAGAGAGTCTTAGTTCAACCTCTCCTTTCGCATCTCCTTCGGCAAAATTTTCCTTCTCACTAGCATTTGTAATTTCAAAACAATTTTGGATCTTCTTTCTTGCATTCCATTCCCAACCTATTGAGGTAGTCGAATTGTATAAGTTACTTCGCTTTCTCCCTTTCAATAAGACCGTCTTATATGAAATTTTCAAACTTTGTTATAGTAGAAAATTTGTAGCGTTTGGAGTTTAATTTGTTCAAAAAAATAGATTCCTTCATATCTTTAGGACATATGTAACATCATGCAAAGAACGAATGGCTTTATCTAACAATTTAATTTTTATCACTCCAACACCTTTGAGTTTTCCAGTAGATTTATTACTCAAATGCACAGAACCAGCCCGGAGTATATCATAGTCCAACCTGCAACAAAAAAAAAAAAAAAAATCAACCAAAATTTAAAATCCAACTATCAAAGAAGTTTCTTGCTAGCTAACTTACTTGGCAATTAATGTTAACACGTAAGTGAGGATGATGTTAATTCAATATGGGACTCGGAGGTTATTCAATTTACGCAAGTACTGTCTTGTGTGCTTGATCATCACAGGCGGCTGACATGACGAGAAAAAGGTTGTTGGGTAGTGACTGGTGGACCGAAATTTTTTTTACCAATTTGACATTTTCCACATGGACGTATTGTGGCATTGTTGCGGTTCTGTCAGAGCCTAAGACATTAGGACAAGAATTGCAGAAGAGGCTTTTTATTGTTCCATAAATATTTTGGTTGTTTGCCAAGCAGTATGTTTGGGTTGAGCCCAATGTTTTCAGAAAAATTGAAAGAGAGGAAAAGTATCTCTTTTTGTGATAAACTCAAAGTGAGCGGAACATATGCAACGCTAGGGGTGTTAGCGAACTGAGCAACTCGCGAGCGATTCAGTCGACTATTCAATTCGAATTCGGTGTTGACCAAATTCGAGTTGAGCTCGAACAGCTCGTGAACTAAACGAGTTCGAATTCGAACAATTAAAATTAAATTCAAGCAGAACAACTCAAATATGCTATAAATATATATATATATATATATATGAATATATATTAAATACTTATGTATAAAATTACTAATATACCCATACTTCTCTATAAAATTACAATTTTAATATCATGAATTTTAGACAAAGGGGGTTAATTTTGTAAATTGAAATTACTCCAAATATTTTGCTAAACTACATAAAAAACTTAATGAAAAATTATAAACTAAATTCAATAACAAAATAAGAGAAAGAACAAAACAACCCTAATCTTAAACACTAGGGTCGCCATTCTTCTTCTTCGAGCTGCTGCCCCTCTTCAAGCTACCCCCTTCAAGCTGTCACTGCTCTTCAAGCCGTTGACAAGGCAAGACAAGGCCAGGCAAGTCCCTTCATGCTGCTACCCTTCAAGCCGTCGACAAGGCAAGACTCCAGTTGCCGTCGCCATTACTCTTCAAGCCGAAGCCATTGCCGTTGCCGTTACACTCAACCATGGGTAAGCCATGGCACGTTCCCTTTTAATTGCTGCAACTTCTCTCTATTGTATTCTGTGGAGAATTTCTTCCATGGTTTCAGAGCCTGTTAGTGTAGTGTGAACATATCGTGTACAGCTGCCCATTTGGGATAGTATCGTGTATAGCTGTCAATTTAGGATAGTTATCTTTTTTTCTTGTTGATAGACTGTAATTAGCTTCTTTGTAGCCTAACTTCACGCATGACCAATGTATAAGTCAGACACAATTGATTAATGCACAACAGGGAAAATTTTCTCCAAAATTTTATCGGTTTCTTCATGGTATCATAGCCTATCTTTTCCTAAAGGTTTGCTCTTAACGCCAAACATCAATGGCGAGTACCGTCTCACCATTTGCTCTAACGTCAAATGATAATCCTGGTAATTTAATCACACATACACAATTGAAAGGTTCCAATTTTGAAGAATGGGCCAAGGCTATTCGGATTTCTCTTTGAGCAAAGAAGAAAATGGGATTCGTTGATGGAACCATCAAGCGGCCAGCCGATAATTCAGCAAAGATAGAGGATTGGTGGACAGTGAATTCCATGATTATTTCATGGATCTTCAATACCATAGAGCCAACCCTGCGATCGATGATCTCTTATAGAGAAACAGCGACAAAATTGTGGGATGATATCAATCAGTGATTCTCTATTCGAAATGGAGTGAAGGTGCATCAATTAAAGACAGAAGTCTCCAACTGCAAACAAAACGGGGACACTGTCATGAGATATTATGGTCAAATGAAGAAGATTTGGGATGATCTAATCGATCATGACAAAATGCCTATGTGCACTTGCCAAGGCTACAAATGCGATTTGAATTCGCGATTAGAAAAGAGAGCAGAAGAAGAACATGTTCATCAGTTCCTTATGGGACTTGATGAGGCTTCTTATAGTCAAATACGATCAAACATAATTGCATCTGATCCCCTACCAAACATGAATAGAGTTTACTCTCAAATCATCAAGCAAGAGCAAGTGAAATTGATGACCAAAACCTCTGTTTCTGAAACAAGTACACCAATGAGTTTTGCAGTGAGAACAATTGGTCCTGGCAGCCATGATTCAGGGAGGGAGCAGCGAAATGAAAGACCTTTTTGTGAAAACTGTAAATGCCATGGTCATGTTATTGATACTTGTTATCGCATCATAGGTTTTCCAGAAGGACATCCTGAAGCACGAGGACGTGGAAGAAATACAGTAAAAGGTCGTGGAGGAACAGCCAAGGCAAATGCTGTTCAAGTCTCGGATCCTCCTGCTACATCCTCAACAACGCTAGTCATTGGAGATGTCGACAAAGTTGGGCTGGAAAATTTGAGTGCAGAAGATTGGAGCATGTTAAAATCCATCATAAACTCGCACAAGTCAGTCCCTAGCAACAAATTTTTCGATAAGGCGAATCTCTCTTGGCTTTTTGATACTGGAGCTTCTCACCATATGACTGGAGTGGCTGATATATTTAGTTTTCGGCGAGATATCCCTCCATGTTCAGTCCAAATGCCTAATGGTGATGTGATGATGGCAACTGGAGAAGGAACAGTCACATTGGGTTCTCTATTACTCAGAAATGTGCTATATGTGCCGAATTTAGAGTGTAATTTAATCTCAGTAACTTAATTGACTTGAGATAAATCATATATCTTGAAATATATTGACTGCTTATGTCTTGTACAGGACCGCACTTCGAGGACGCTGATTGGAGTGGGTAAAGCACGAGACGGGCTGTATGTGTTGCGGGAATGTTTACCTACACGTGCTCACAAGGTCTCTGGGAAAGTGAGTGCAAACCTATGGCATCAAAGGATGGGTCATCCCTCTCGGCAAGCATTGGAATGTCTCACGCATACAATTGGTAGTGCACCATTTGATTTTAGAGAATTGGATTCTTGTGATGTATGCTTTAGAGCCAAACAAACTAGACAACAATTTGTCTCTAGCGAAAATAAAGCAAGCTCTAGTTTTGATTTAATACATTGTGATCTTTGGGGTCCTTATAGGGAGAAGTCTTTATGCGGTTCTCAATATTTTTTAACCATTGTTGATAATCATTCTCGTGCTGTGTGGGTTTTTCTATTAAAACATAAGGATGAAGTTTCTCAAATTCTCAAAAATTTCCTGGCCATGGTTGAACGACAATTTTCTACACAAGTAAAAGTTGTACGTAGCGACAATGGTAGGGAATTTACTTGTCTTACTAACTATTTTGAGCAGCTTGGAATACTTCATCAAACCTCTATGGTCGATACGCCTCAACAAAATGGTCGTGTTGAGCGTAAACATTGTCATATCTTAAATGTGGGACGAGCATTGCGATTTCAAGCTAATCTACCCATAAAATTCTGGATAGAATGTATTTTAGCAGCTAGACATTTGATAAATCGCACTCCTACATCAATTTTACAAGGAAAAACTCCTTTTGAAGTATTGTTCAACAAACCTCCTATTCTTGATTATCTTCGAACATTTGGGTGTCTTTGTTATGCTCGGTGTCTCAGTCGATCAAAGGACAAATTCGCTAGCCGTAGTAGGAAATGCATCTTCATTGGTTATCCCTTTGGGAAAAAGGATTGGACACTCTATGACTTGGATTCTGGGAATGTTTTTACATCCAGAGATGTGGTGTTTATTGAAAATCAATTTCCTTACTTAGCAACTTGTTCTGATCAAGGTTCTAGTCCTGCCCCAGAGTTATCTAATATGCAAAATGAGGAGGTAACTCACTAGATTACTCGTACTACTCCTGACAGTGTTGAGCAGCAGCAACTCATTCTTGAAGATGACATATCTTCTGACAATGCAGCTGAAACTACTGAAGCATTGAGACGTGGCCAACGACATCGTTTCCCATCTGTCCGTCTTATAGACTATATTACACATACAGCTCGCGTCTCTTCTTCACCTGCTCACTCCAACTCAGCATCCTCAGGTACGCGATATCCAATCTCTAACTATGTTAATTGTGAGCAATTTTCTTTGTCCCATCGTTGTTTCTTAGCAGCAATTACCTCCGGAATTGAACCTTCAAGTTACAAGGAGACCGTTCGTCATCACTGTTGGCGAGAGGCCATGCGTAAGGAGATTGCCGCTTTAGCCGCTAATGGTACATGGACTGTAACATCATTACCTCGTGGCAAGATACCCTTGGAGAGTAAATAGGTGTTTCGCATCAAGTACAATGCCGACGGTTCTATTGAACGACATAAAGCTCGGCTTGTTGTTTTTGGCAATCATCAAATAGAAGGCCTTGATTACACAAAAACTTTTGCTCCTACAGCTAAAATGGTCACCGTACGCACTTTCCTTGCAGTTGCAGCAGTTAAAAATTGCGAACTTCATCAAATGGATGTTCACAGTGCTTTCCTATGCGGTGACCTTGAGGAGGAAGTTTATATGCGGCTTCCACCCAGTTTTGAGGCATCTAAAAAAAACCAAGTGTGTCGCTTGTGCAAATCTTTATATGGATTACGTCAAGCTCCTCGATGTTGGTTTGCAAAGTTGCTCACTGCTCTTACCAATTACGGGTTTCTACAATCTCCATATGATCATTCTCTTTTCACTTATCACAAGGGATTAGTTCACCTGACAGTATTAGTTTATGTTGATGATTTGCTTCTTGGGGGAGATAATTCCATGGCACTACAGTCCTTCAAAGCTTGCTTAAACAAGTGCTTTCATATGAAGGACCTTGGACGCCTTAAATATTTCCTAGGTATCGAAGTTGCTCGGAGTTCTTCAGGTATTTGTCTTACTCAACGCAAATATGCCCTCGACATCATCTCTGAAACTGGCTTGTTAAGCACAAGACCAGCTGGAACTCCGATAGAGCAAAATCACCACCTTGCTCTTATTGATGGTGATGATATGAAGGATCCAGCACGATATCGACAGCTGGTAGGAAGGCTCATATACTTGACCATCACTCGTCCTGAATTATCCTACAGTGTGCATATTTTTACACAATTCATGCACCATCCGAAGTCTGCTCACTGGGATACGATATCTCAAGTCCAATCCGGGTAAAGGAATCATGCTTCCATCTACATCAAGTCTAAGGCTCTTTGCCTATTGTGATGCCGATTGGGCTAGCTGCCCTTTGACACACCGTTCCCTGACGTCTTACTTCGTGTTTCTTAGTGATTCCCCCATCTCCTGGAAAACCAAGAAGCAAAACATCGTTTCTCGCTCATCTGCCGAGGCTGAGTACCAGTCTTTAGCTACTACAACTTGTGAATTGAAGTGGCTACGGGGTTTGCTCTCCACTTTTGGTGTTACACAATCTTCTCCCATGCACATATCCAGTGACAGTCGGTCGGCACTTCAACTTACTCAGAATCCGGTATTTCATGAACGTACCAAGCACATTGAAGTTGACTGCCATTTTATTCGGGATGAAATTAGTCGCGGTCTTATTCTTCCAAACTATGTTTCGACTGCTCAACAGTTAGCTGACATTCTCACCAAGGCCCTTTCCAAACACCAATTTGATGCATTACTTGGCAAGCTGGGCATTTCGAATCTCCATGCTTCAGCTTGAGGAGGGGTGTTAATATAGTGTGAACATATCGTGCACAGCTGCCCATTTGGGATAGTATCGTGTATAGCTGTCAATTTAGGATAGTTATCTTTTCTTCTTGTTGATAGATTGTAATTAGCTTCTTTGTAGCCTAACTTCACGCATGACCAATGTATAAGTCAGACACAATTGATCAATGCACAGCAGGGAAAATTGTCTCCAAAATTATATCGGTTTCTTCAGAGCCACCACATCATTCTTCCTATTGACAACACGCCACCATTAATGAACAGATCCAATGTTCCTATCTAAGAACTCAAGTAATGCATATTCTATAAGTATTATCAAGAAATTTTTTCTTGGCTCTTGAAAATAATGGCAGAACTTGTAGGACTAGCTACTAATTTAGCATTAGAAAATCAAAATGAAATCTGAAACAGAACACAAGCAAAAATGTCCTTTGTTTGGTTGTAATTACCTGCCATAACACAAGTAAGACATGATGAAAATGGATTTAAAGCCTTCTGGCAAGAGGCAATACACACAAATCATATTAATTTACAATTTAGTGCAGACGACAAAGGACTAATACAACGTGGCCATTCAATCAGACGGCAACTGATAGATAGGTGAATTTAGAAGAATGTTAAGTACCTCTAGTTCTTGAAGCTTAGCCTCAAGTGTCAGCCTATTTTCTTGTTTCTTATGCTTTATTCTGCTTTCATTTACCATCCCTATTCGTCGAGCTTTAATCTCAGCTTGCATTCTGATCAAAAAATGTATACGGTTTAGGGCCGAATATGCATTCTGCTATGTATGATTTGGGTCCATCATACATAGTGTTTTGGTTATTAATTGTTTCTTTTTTGGCCGTTTTTTGGTTTTTTATTTTTTATAGAGTATGAAATTCAAAAATTTATATTGAAGATTTAGAAATAGTTAACAGTCATATATGCTTTTACATAGTATTTTGGTTTTAATTTGTTTTCTTTTTTTGGCTATTTTCTTGGTTTTGGATTGTTTTTGTAGAGCATGAAATTTAAAAATCTATATTGGGATCAAAGATTAACATATTAGGATAAGTTAGCTACTGCTATCTACATCGTGTAGATTTTTGTTAATCCATTATCCATCACAAGATGAAATGAATGTCAATGTGCTATGTACTGACCATAGATAGATTAACTTAGATTCTAAGGTCACAACACAATGTTTGTTATGTTCTTGGTTAGTGGCAGCTGGTCTAGAACTTTGTTTTTATGATTAGAAAGGCTTATATATCTTTTGTATTTGATATTGGCTTTGTGATTGCATACCAATATATGGGAATTTTTGTCTTCCATTTTTTTTTTCTTTTTCAACAGCGAACTACCATTTCAATATTCTTTACCAAATTTTATTTTGGGCCATTTACATATTTTTTACTGATCAAGTTTGGGAATGAGCATAAAGGAATGGATAATTTGGGTACTAATAGTTATATACTTATATAATCACTTAGGTGTTATTTTACTACGATGTCTTGTTAGACTTTTCCTTTTGTTTGACAACTTCAACATGATGGTTTTGAGATCTTTTATCTCATTATATTTAGACAGTTGACTAAGTAATTTGACTATTTGTACATGATTTGTTTGTTCAAATGATTTTTTTCCACAAGTTTTGAATTTTTTGTCTAAAAAAAAATTAATGTGGATTAAACAGGATGTTCGAGCGAGCTTAGCTCGAGCTCGAACTCGAGCTCGAAATCGAGTTCGAGCTCAATAACATTTTAGGTGATATGAGTAGTGGAGGGCCAAGAGTTATTGGGAATTTCGGTTTGGGATCCGATGATAGGTGATTTAGGGTACATTTTGTTATGCGACGTGGTTTTAGATTTTAGGATATATATGTCGTGTACAGTGTGTATATATTATTGAATTCGGTAATTCGAAATCGGTAATTGAATACTGATTTTGATTTACCGGATTGAATATGAAATCGGTATTGCCAATTTCAAAAACAACATTTTCGAATGCCGACCAAATTTGATTTATTTTTTTTTTGAGTTATCCAAATTACAGGTAGAATTAATGAATTTGATTTACCGATTTGAATTTTAAATCGATCAGAAATTCGATATTTACCGAATTTGCTCACGCGGCTGGAATGGATATAGGGTCAATTTGCATTGAGTACTTGCTCAAGCTTAAGGTCCTACACCATTGAAGAGATCATAAATTTGTTCACATGGATAGGGCATTTTTTTTCAAGTTAATGTACATATTAAGTCTGCAATATACAAAATTGTAATGTACAAAAAAATCAAAAGCGGTGATAGAGAAGGAATTGACGGGTAGCAGATTGTGTTCAATTTTAAAATTTTATAAATTTTTACTACTCGCATGCACAGATAGTGTAACTAGGCACTTTTCTTTCTCAAGGCGAAGCAACTTTGGCTTCAGTGAATGTCGACTTTGACTATGTATTAATTCAAGCTGATGATGTGATGTGTGATACCCTGGAATGGATATAAAGGTCAGTTTGCATTTACTCTTTTTTCAAGTTCGTGGTCCCACACCATTGAAGAGATCACAAATTTGTTCACTGGGATAGGGTTTTGTTTTATAACGACTCAAGCTGGCTATTTATTTTGTGGTGTTAGTAGTAGTAACAGTAACATTAAATTCGAACTGTTTTGTAGTCTTATAATTATCAGCAACGTGACAATTATAAATTCATCCAAGTTTATTTTAGGTAATTTCTTTTTCGTTGTGTAACTCCTTATCATTATTTTATGACAAGTAAATCAAGTGGCCTTGGGAGATCGTTCCTTACTCTACGGTTTGCAGATAGGTAAAGAGTATTGCTTCATCAGAAGATTTGTTTTTTTAAAAAATGTATTACGTGACACATCAATACGAATCAATTCATTCCGCAATGTGCTCTCAATTGATTTTATTAAGTACACACGCTGGGTACTCTTTATAATGCGCCACAAATGGGACAAATTGACGAATGATGATCCAAGGCTGCCAAGAGTGAACCATGCTATCCAAAAGGTGTCCTTAGAGGATTAGATAGGCCAATGACTCGTGCAAGATCGAGAAGAGTGAAAGAAGCACCGCAAAGTTTGATCTTCGACTTGCGAGATGAAGAAATCAATTTCGCCAAATCCAACACTTCTCTGGGAGTGATGGTGACGATTTCGGCGGAAGTTGAAGAAAGCTTAATGCGTTCGTGGATTGTTGGATCAATGTGTCCTTGGATTACAAATGCATTCATGGATTGCTATACAATCCATTCGTGGATTGTGTAAAGATTTACAACTTTTTAGATGAGATGGTGTTGGATCTTGATGGGCTTAGGGGCTTTGGACGACCAACCCAATCAGCTGGTGGAGTCCCTTATGAAGTCCATTAAGAAGTTTTAGATCTTAGTTACTTTAGTTGTTTTGACTTCTTTACACTTTGTTTAATTCGTAGTTCAAGTAGTTAAGGTTTAGCATAAGTTGTTGTTTTAACTCATTCTTTCAAGATTCTACTTGTGTGCCTATAAATAGGCTCCACTCAGATTTAATGGGGAGTGGCTGACGGCTAGGATTGCTTCTTGGGGGATAAAAGTTCAACGAAGTTGTTGTACTTAAAGGAAAAATGGATTTAGGTGATATGAGTAGTGGAGGACAAAGAGCTATTGGGAATTTGGGTTTGGGATCCAATGATAGGTGATTTAGGGTACATTTTGTTACACGACGTCGTCGTAGATTTCAAGATATATACGTCTTGTACAGGGTGTGTGTGTGTGTGTGTGTATTCTTGTAATTCGAAAATGGAAATCGGATATAGATTTCGATTTACCTAATTGAATACGCAATTGGTATTGCCGAATTCAAAAACAACATTTTCAAATGCCGACCAAATTTGATTCAATTTTTTTTGGATTTATTTAATTACTGACTGAATTACGGAGTTCATTTACCCATTTGAATTTGAATTTGGTCCGAAATTCGGTATTTACGAAATTTGCACACTCCGCTGGAATGGATAGAGGGTCAATTTGCATTAAATACTTGCTCAAGCTCAAGGTCCCACGCCATTGAAGAGATCACAAATTTGTTCACACGGGTAGGGTATTTTTTTTCAAGTTAATGTTCATATTAAGTCTACCATATACAAAGTTGTAATGTACAACAAAAACAAAAGCAGTGATAGGGAAGAAATTGACGAGTAACAGATAATGTTCAATTTAAGGAACTATTTGTGCTTAATTTAAAATTTTATAAATTTTTACTACTCCCATATAAAGATAGAGTAACTAGGCACTTTTCTTTCTCAAGCTGACGCATCTTTGGCTTCAGTGAATGTAGACTTCGTCTATGTATTAAGTCAAGCTGATGATGTGATGTGGGATACCCTGGAATGGATATAAAAGTCAGTTTGCATTGACTCTTTGCTCGAGTTCAAAGTCCCACACTGTTGAAGAGATCACAAATTTGTTCACAAGGATAGGGTTTTGTTTTATTTGGTGAGCGACTCAAGCTGGCTATTTGTTTTGCGGTGCTAGTAGTGGTAATAGTAACATGAAATTCGAACTGTTTTGTTGTCTTATAATTATCAGCAATGTGACAATTATAAATTCATCCAAGTTTATTTTAGGTAATTTCTTTTTCGCTGTGTAACTCCTAATTTATCATTATTTTATGACAAGTAACCATCAAGTGGCCTTGGGAGATTGTTCCTTACTCTACGATTTGCAGATAGGTAAAGAGTATTGCTTCATCAGAAGATTTGTTTTTTTAAAAAATGTATTACGTGACACTCCAATACCAATCAATTCATTCCGTAATATGCTCTCAATTGATTTTATTAAGTACGCACGTTGGGTACTCTTTATGATGCGCGACAAATGGGACCAATTGATGAACGACGATCTAATGCTGCCAAAAGTGAACCATGCAATCCAAAGGATGTCCTTAGAGGACTAGATGGGCCAATGACTCGTGCAAGATCAAGAAGAGTGAACGAAGCACCGCAAAGTTTGATCTTGGACTCACGATATGAAGAAATCAACTTCGCCAAATCCAACACTTCTCTGGGAGTGATGGTGACGATTTGGGCGGAAGTTGAAGAAAGGTTAATGCGTCTGTGGATTGTTGTATCAATGCGTCCGCTGATTACAAATCCATTCATGGATTGCTATACAATCCGTTCGTGGGTTGTGTACAGATTCACAACTTTTTAGATGAGATGGTGTTGGATCCTGATAGGCTTAGGGCTTTGGACGACCAACCCAATTAGCTTGTGGCGTCCATTAAGAAGTCCATTAAGAAGTTTTAGATCTTAGTTACTTTACTTGTTTTGACTTCTTTACACTTTGTTTAATTCATAGTTCAAGTAGTTAAGGTTTAGCATAAGTTGTTGTTTTAAATCATTCTTTCAAGATTCTTCTTGTGAGCCTATAAAAAGGCTCCTCTCAGATTGCATGGGGAGTGGCTGACGGCTGGGATTGCTTCTTGGGGAAAACGAAGTCGTTGTACTTAGGGTGTGTTTGTTTAAACTGAAAAATATTTTCTGGAAAATATTTTCTAAATTTTCTGGTGTTTGGTTCTCCTTTGAGCCAGTAAAATATTTTCTTAAGTAAAATATTTTACATGAGAGGGTGGAAAATAAATTACCCTCTTAACTTAATGAAGTTATTTTCATTCTTAAAACACGCGTCTAATGCGTGCTTTGTCTAAACGAGACAAAAGACTGCGAGGCTCTTTGAAGGGGAAAAAAAAAAAGAACAGACAAAAGAAAAAGAAAGGAGGGAGCTCGAGCAGGATCTGTGGAGAGAAGATCGGAAAGAGAGCTGTGAAGAATCCATCAACGACGAGGCTTCTGAGAAGTGAGATTGCTGCCAAAGCTCTAAAACACGCCGATACTTCTTCCAGCCATCACACTTCGAACCTCCTTAAAAGTGACTTTGATTTTTTTTGGAATTTGCTTTTTCTTTTTTAAATCTCAATTGGTTGCTAAAATGATGGAAATTGGAGAATATAGATTGAGATTAAGGATTGTTTCGGTTGCTTATTCAATTTTTGAGAAACTAGGGCTTGTCTAATTATTTTTGGTGGTAAAAGTGGGGGGTGGTGATTTTGAAGGTGGTGGAGGTGGTGGTTTTTGGAGGGCTTAGAGGTGTTCAAGGTGCAACGAGGTGGCGGAGGAGAGGCCATCCTGAAGTGGATTAAGAGAAATCAAGAGAGGATTTATATTTGCTATTTATTTTATTTTTTTGAATAACCAAATAATTTACCAAAATTGAAGAGATAATCTACTACTGATACTACTAACTTGAGTAGTTATGAAATTAATATTATGAAACCAATACTTAGCCAAAAAGAAGCTTCCATATGTATGTGTTATGGTTGAACAGTACTGTATCAAAGGTAGATTTCAGTTCATCAAATAAGACTCCTTTTCTCTGAGCATTTGGATAGCAACTGAGGTCCAAACATTGTTTCGCAGTTGTTTGAGAGTCGCACCTGTGTATGTAAAATAGTGAAGTTCATTTAACCAAAAGTTTTTCATGCCAAGCTTGACCAATTTCAGTAACTAAAATAAGAATGGAAGATAGTACTGTAAAGAATGGACGATGTGTTAGAGAAATGAAGGTATCCAAAATGCCGTGTAGTATTTTCTAATTGCTGTTTTTGGCTTTGGCTATTACATCTGGAGTTGCGCAATTAGCTTTGTATTTTTATGGTGGAAACAGAACATAATTGATATTTGAGAAGATATTTACTTCTTTAGAATTGAAGGCCCGAAACGAAAAGGGTTAATAGGAGTTCTTTTTTGTCCAAGGGAAGCATTGGATGTTTTCCATTAAACAAGAAAATAAAGAAAGCACTATGCAATTAGAAAGAAGATGTAACACTTTGCACATTAGTTTTTGCTCCTCTAGATGACAATAGCCATACCTCAATAGTGGAACCAAGTCACTAATGCCTTCAGCAATATGTGGAAGTGTTTTACTGGGTAGTTTTGGCTTGATAACTTTATTTCATTTATTAGGAAACTTTGACGTGATTATATTCATGTACAAATGAATCCATATTCCTCATCCGCCTGCTTAAGCAACCTCAAAAATGTAGGATTTGCAAAAATTGTAGTCCAATAATAAACCTTTTTGGTTTCTCAGTCTTGACCGCAAAAATAGCAAAATGTCCTTCCTTCACGTCTTTCGAAACCATTGGTTTTTCATCCAGTCCTCCTTCAAATTTAAGGCAGTGGTGGTCTAGTCTAGCCTTCTAAATTGAGAAGGTTGAAGATGAGCCTACAGCTTTTTAGTGAAATGCCTAAGCACCATGAAGCAGTTTTTTTCTTTCTTTCTCAATCATGGTATGTTCAGGTAATTCGCTTTTTCTTTCTTCCTATGCACTTTTGTTGTTTAAACTGGCCATGGTGTTTGTGGTCTTTGTATGTTGGTGCATGTTTTTCTGTGTGAATTTTTTATCTGACTTTGTGTTCTATAGGTGTTTATTTTAGTTGTGCGTGTGTTTGTGAGATGTGCAGGTGGTTTAGTTTGCATTGCCATTTCACTGTGATATGGCTTTGAGACTTAGAAGGCTTCTTCACTTTGCTGATAAGGAGCTATCTCGACAGCCAGAGCAGACACAGTAGTAGAAGAGAAGAGACTTTTAGATACCTAAGATGTTTCCCTTTGTAATGTTTTTGGCAGTTTTGTTGTTTTCAGTCTGCTCGTGTCAGTCTAAAATTAGTTTGGATGTAAAATGAGGTTTTTGGACACATGCCTGAACCTTGCTAATTCGAAGACACCTCCCCTCCCCCCAACAACAAAATTTTTTGATACTAGAATGGACAATCAAGATAGAATAAATAGCTGTCAATGTAGTTCAAGGACAGCAGATGACAAACTTTTTTTTTTTTTTTAATTTATCAGATGATGTACATAACATTTGGGACAAATGCAATAGAATTATGCTCAGGTTTGTAGGTCTTTTACCTAGAGTCTTTAGTGTATACTTGCCATTTGTGTATTGATTAATTGCTTCATAAGTTTGTCTCCGTTTTAGTTGCTTAATGTGCGGTACAGCTTTTAGAGTTGTACTAAGAGATTTTGTCGTATATCTTCACTAACGATGGAGGTTTAAGGTCAATAGTAAAAAATATTTTTTATATTTGCCATAACTCTTATTTTGTATACTACATTTAGTTAGTATTAACAAACATGACATATGATGATAATGTTTTAAATAATTATATTTATTGCATCGGCGCAATATTTGTTAGTAGTATATAATTTTTCAAAAATTTTTATAAAGATAAACAATAATAAAATAATATAATATTCAATAAATAGTGAAATTATAATATAATAGTCAGTACATTATAATGGATAAAAAACAAAGGTGATAGTAAGATGAGATAATAGTGTGGAGTTGGAAGAAAAAAAGTTTAAAAAAAGTTTCAATCATTTTCAGAAATATATAAAAAAATGAAATTAGAAAATATTTTCAACAGGCAAACCAAACACCTTGAAAATAATGAAGAGGAAAATGATTTTCCTGAAAAATAACTTCCCTAGAAAATACTTTTCCAGATGAAAATATTTTCAGTTCAAACAAACATAGCCTTAAAGGAAAAATGGATTTAGGTGATATGAGTAGTGGAGGACAAAGAGCTATTGGGAATTTGGGTTTGGGATCCGATGATAGGTGATTTAGGGTACATTTTGTTACACGAAGTCGTTTTAGATTTCAGGATATATATGTCCCGTACGGGGTGTGTGTGTATGTTCTTGTAATTCAAAATCGGCAATTGAATACCGATTTGGATTTTCCTAATTGAATACGCAATTGGTATTGCCAAATTCAAAAACAACATTTTCAAATGCCGACTGAATTTGATTTATTTTTTTTTTCGGATTTTCTGAATTACTAACGGAATTTCCGAGTTCAATTTACCAATTTAAATTTGAATTTGGTCAGAAATTCAGTATTTACCAAATTTGCTCACTCTGCTGGAATGGATAGAGAGTCAATTTGCATTGAGTACTTGCTCTAGCTCAAGGTCCCACACCTTTGAATAGATCATAAATTCGTTCACATGGATAGGGTATTTTTTTTTTTTCAAGTTAATGTACATATTAAGTCTGCCCTATACAAAATTGCAATGTACGACAAAAACAAAAGCGGTGATAGAGAAGGAATTGATGGGTAGCAGATAGTGTTCAATTTAAGGAACTATTTGTGCTAAATTTAAAGTTTTATAAATTTTTACTACTCGCATGCACAGATAGAGTAACTGGGCACTTTTCTTTCTCAAGCCGACGCATCTTTGGTTTCAGTGAATGTAGACTTTGTCTATGTATGAATTCAGCTGATGATGTGATGTGGGATACCCTGGAATGGATATAAAAGTCAGTTTGCATTGACTCTTTGCTCAAGTTCAAAGTCCCACACCTTTGAAGAGATCACAAATTTGTTCACAGGGATAGGGTTTTGTTTTATTTGGTGAGCGACTCAAGCTGTCTATGTCTATTTGTTTTGCGGTGCTAGTAGTGGTAATAGTAAAATTAAATTCGAACTGTTTTGCAGTCTTATAATTATCGGCAACATGACAATTATAAATGTATCCAAGTTTATTTTAGGTAATTTATTTTTCCCTGTGAAACGAATTTTTTTTTTTTTTTTTGGGGCACAAAATGCAGATACAACTCATGCCTAACTACACTATTATTCATTCCCTTCTTAGGATAAAAACACTAACAACGTCAAATCAAAATCCATAATGCTATTGGATTCAGCTCATGCCTAACTACACTATTATTCGTTCCCTTCTTAGAATAAAAACACAAACAACGTCAAATCAAAAACCATAACATTCTAGTATCTATAGCAACCCAAAATTCATGTGATTCGCAAGGACCTCACCCAATCCATCTATACGTTTTTGCTATCAACTGCATTTTCAATCCCACTCTACAATCCTCAAAAAAAAAAAAAAAATTCCACTCTACAATCCACAAACATTGGGGACCCCATTTACAGCAACCCATAATTTGCGTTATTCGCTAATGATCTCACCAAATTCATGTGTCATTTTTTGCTATCAGGTGCCATACCTAGCCCTTTGGCGGACTAGCTGCCGTGTTAGGACTTACAAAGGTTTGATTTCCAATTATTTCCTGGAGCACCTCTTTGGAGGACTAGTAGCCGTGTTAGGACTAATGAAGATTTGATTTACAATTATTTTCGTGTGAAGATACTGCCTGAGTATCGGTCCTTTTACGGAATATATGGGATAATGGTATTGACATTGGAATATTAAAAATAAGGTGCATGTTATTTTCATGATTAGAAAGGAGATACATAGCTTATAAATGTAGTCAAGTCATGTCAGGTAGTTATATTGGAGCAAGCTTAAGATGTTACAACAACCAATTAGTTGGGTGACATCTACATATACAATTACCGACATGGAAGAATTAATGGTCGCGGTGAAAATGCATCATGGCCTGAATAGAACATCTTACTAGAGGGGACCTCTATCATTTTCTTTTTAAAATTTTATTAAAGGTTTTAAATTATATCAACTCCAAAACAGCCACCACTTACCTATTTTTATTTTAATAAAATCCTCTGCAGATTTGTCCTCGGAGAAAAATAAGTATCCCTACTACAAACAATTTTTATTTTTATAAATTACATACATATATGCATCAATAATTAATTAAAATTACGGTTGTGAACCGTGATCACTCACAATTGTTATGAAAAAAAAAGTTAGCACACTTGTTGAACCATCTTGCAAAGGTATACAGAAGATGTACCTGTGATACGTGTTTACTTGTATCGATTTCAATCAAAAAACATTCGAGCAAGATACTTTAATTTTTTTATTTTAGTAATGATTTTAAACAATAACAATTCTTGTTCCTCTTAAAAATCCACGAGAGCAGTGCACTGCTGAAAGAGGATTGTTAAATCCAAAATTTTGTCGGAATTAAACATTGCTAAGGAAGAAGAGGATTCCGACAAAATTTAGCGAGCCTAAGCAGCCACGCCAACAAGAATGAGTATAGCTTGGAGAGTTCTGAAACACATTATAGCAAAATGACATCAAACTTTTGGTAATCATTTGCTGTCTTTCTTGACACTATTATATGCATTATGTCCTGAAGCAAAACAGCCCACGATAAAAGCTTCTGAAATTCTAATTTATCTTCATTTTCTGACAAGTAACCATCAAGTGGCCTTGGGAAATCGTTCCTTACTCTACGGTTTGCAGATAGCTAAAGAGTATTGCTTCATCAGAAGATTTGTTTTTTTAGAAAATGTATTATGTGACACCCCAATACCAATCAATTCGTTCCGTAATGTGCCCTCAATTTATTTTATTAAGTATGCACGCTGGGCACTCTTTATGATGCACCACAAATGGGACAAATTGATGAACGATGATCCAAGGCTGCCAAGAGTGAACCATGCAATCCAAAGGATGTCCTTAGAAGACTAGATGGGCCAATGACTCGTGCAAAATCGAGAAGAGTGAAAGAAGCACCACAAAGTTTGATCTTCGACTTGCGAGATGAAGAAATCAATTTTGCCAATCCAACACTTCTTTGGAGTGATGGTGACGATTTGGGCGGAAGTTGAAGAAAGGTTAATGCGTCCGTGAATTGTTGGATCAATGTGTCCGTGGATTACAAATCCATTCATGGATTGCTATACAATCCGTTCGTGGATTGTGTACAGTCAAAGGAATATCGAACCGTAACCTTGTGGCTCGGATTTTCTCAGACAAAAATGTAAGTATTCCTGGTTCACACCTCTTTTGCAGTTCAAAATCATCTCACGGCTTCTTTCATTTTACTCTAAAATATGCACAATATTGTTTAAGTAAATTAACAAGGAAAAAATTCTATAAGAGTATCGTATTTGTTACAGCTTTATTTTAAGACTCATACGGTACATGTTTTTTCCTGTGTAACATTCTAAATAATACAATCAAATTTTGTTCTTTTGGCATGTTTTGATTTTCAAACTTTATTCTAAGAGCCATATGGTACATGTTTCTTCTTGTGTAACATTCTAAATAATACAATCATATTTTTTTATTTTGGCAAGTTTTGATTTTCAAACTTTTTCCTAGTGACGTAAGATAATTGGTTAGAAATTAACTAATTCTTTTTAAATTAGGCTTTTGCCTAACAAGAATGCCCGAAAGCACTCCTTAATTGTGGTCCTAGGAGTTAATTGTTTGAAAAAGTGGAGTTAAGTCAATAAAATGTATAAGTGCAAGCGGAAAATAATAATTATAAATATATGGGTGTCAATGGCAAGTAATATGCGAGTGGTTGGGTTAACTAGTGTCCCAATCACCCATTTATAATATTATTTAATTTGTTCACATCATTTTAAGGGGTGTTTAGTTTTGAGAAATCAGGGGAGGGAATAGGTGACAGTAGAAATGATACCCAATACTATCATTGTACCGGAATGAAAGTGATTAATCGAGATTCCTATGCTTCTTCCTAAAATACTATTTCATCAAATTTATTAATACTTTTGAGGCATTCCAATGCAAAACCAAATATGTTGAGGATCGTCAAAACTCATACTCATGCTAAGGTTAATAATATTTATAGTGATAGTGATTGAGGGATTCGAACTAAATGGCTCATAAATAAATTGTTTACATTTGGGTGCGAAATCGTCCATTTGTAATATACGAAAATTAGTTGATGTTTCATTTATCTAAAACCTTGTAATTGAAAGTTAAAAATCTTATTACATCGACATAATAAAGTTGTTTCTTCTTTAAAGCTTGTTATAATGTTTAATATAAAAGGCTGGACTGCATAGACTAAAAAGGAATAGAAAAATTACACTCCGTCGCATCGTTCCTCAACTCTCACTTTATCCTTCCGCGCCTTTTTTCCAAGCCTTAAACCTCCAACCCACACCTGATGCTCTTCTCCTCCTTTCCAACGGTTCAGTTTTAGCAATTTCTAAGGTAATTTGGAAACTTAGATTGTAAGAAGGGATAATTACAGAAACCTCCCCTGAGGTTTCTGACAATTTCACTTGGCACCCCTGAAGGTTTGAAAAATTACACTAACCTCCCCTGGCCACTTAAAATGACTATAATAACCCTTGACTTATTATTCTTATTATTATTTGCAAATTGATTTATGAATTTAGGGTTTGGAAGTTACAAAGTTACTAATATATAATTGGTTTTGGGTAAATAGATTTGGATGTCTTGCTAGGGAATATTTATGAATTTTGCCTCTATAATACGGTTGCTTGTGATGGTGGTAACTGATAAAAATGGAGCTAGCGTGATATGGTGGTGGTAGTGGTTGTTGTTCAAGTAGGTAAAAACAAGATGAATTTTTTATTTTTATTTTCCTGATTAGTTGGCAGTGGTGTACCGGTGTTGGTGAGATTGTTTTGTGGTTGCTAATGGCGGTGTTCATGAAGTTGGTGGCGGTAGTTCAAGTGATAAAAAATATATATATTATTTTTTTTGGTTTTTAGATTAAGAAGGGCAAAATTGGATTTTCATTTAAAACTTATGTTGATAGGGGAGGTCTTGTTACTAAAACAATAAATGTAAGGGAGGTTTGTGTAATTTTTGAAACTTAAGGGGTGCCAAGTGAAATTGTCAGAAACCTCAGGGGAGGTTTCTGTAATTATCCCTTGTAAGAATCACAGCCAAATTTTCTTTGCTGCCGCCTAATCATTTAATAAATACATCGATAATAAGAAAGGAAATTTTTGTTTTGCTCAAATGTATTTAATACTCTCTCTCTATATATATATATGTGTGTGTGTGTGTTTGTGTGTAGTATAAAATTGCGTTCATGTGGCACTGATTTGGATAACTTCTATTCTTTTTTCTTTTTTTATAATTATTATTATGAACATTTTATGTGTAGGATAATTTAAATATGCTAAAACTTCTCAATTATCATTTCTTCCTTGTTTAAATATCTTAGTGTCTTCCATATTAATCTTTACTTTGGAAATTGATATTTCGATACTTTTATGTATTTGTGAAATCACTCTCCCTATATTAAGAATCAATCTCTTTCTAAATTTCCTTTCTTATGATTTTTTTATGATTTTCCTTTTTATCATTTTTATTATCATTGTAAAACATAAATTTCTCTCCCCCTCTCTTTCTCTCCCTCTCTCCCCCTCTCTCTCTAGTTTCATATTAATGTATTAAATATTTTCTAAAGTAAATCAAATTTAATTGCATACAAGGTTATGGGATGTGTTAAAAGAATTAAAAAAAAAGGAGTTATGAAATGGTGAGAGTTTAGTTATTTCTAAAAATTTAACTTTTGATTAAAGCTATTCTCAAATAATGGTCGTTTTAAATGTAACCCGTGTACTACAGATGTTCATGTAATTAAGTTTCAAGATTGTGGTCTCTTTAATATTAGCATAGTTCTATACATATGCACTGAATGATTGATTTTTATGTTTAATCTCACAATATTTAGGTTTATCAAATATTTCTTTCGAGAAGTTCTCCCTACCTTTTCTAATTATCTTCTTTATAAAAAAAAAAAAACAATGAGTTATACTCTAATTAAATTTCTATTCATGGTTATATCCAAGTCCAGTGTTGATAGCCAAATAACTAAACAATGAACGTATCTTGTGTACTGGATTTGCTACATATTTTGAAAATATATGAATGGTTTATAACATATGGCTACAATTGATGTCAAAACGCAAAAATTATCTGGGAAGTTATTTGGTTTATAATATATGGCCTATTTGGATATGATTTTTTGGGAAATTATTTGGTCGATTTTTTTGTCAAGTCAAAATAATCACTATTCACATTTTTTTAAAAAAATGCAAGTGATGTGACTAAGAGACAAAAGAAGCCAACATTTCTGACATGAAAAGATCTGGTAAGGACTGATATAGCAGACACATTTCGGAATGAAAAAAGTCAATAAATATTTTTATGGCCATTGAATGCTAGTCTACTCTTCAACATCTGATGCCCAGTGCTCTATCATTTAAACATATTGAAATTGGGTCTCATTTTAACTGATTTTTTCAATTTTTCTGAACAAATTTTGTACAAAAATTCACTATCTTTTAGCCACATTCATGTAAAAAAGTATCCAAGTTGTTATGCACCTTTCAAACTTGGTCAAAAAATTTTTCCCAATCAAAACACCCTTTTACATTTTAAAAAAGCCAACAAATAATTCTTTAAATAATCATATCGAAACAGTATTATTTAGTATTTACCATGTGACTCACAATTACATTTCCTGAAATTTGTTCAAATTACAATTAGGCCATCAGATTGAGCTAAAGTATTAAATACCCCTCAGACTCATAAGTTTATAGAAGATACACCCCTATAGTTGGCCACCTTACGTTTAACTGTTAAATTTCAGCCAAAAAAATGCATATTGTGCATAAAACACCCATCACATCCCTAATTAGCCTAACCTCGTAATCTTATAGCTTATTCCCCTTACTATAGAAGCCCTGTTCTTTTAGTCTAATTTTTCTTTATGTTTCATATCTATGGATCTAAAGTTGTTTAAGAAATTTCTACTATATAGACCAAATTATTATTTGCTCCTACTATGTTTGAATGTATAACTGACAAATGATGTTGTTCGTAAAACAGAATGATACAGGATTGACATTAATATATCAGCGATGGAATATGATTTTAGTCCATATATGATTTCTTCATTTTGCAGCTAATAAAGTATAATATTGATCGGACAACGCTATCGGTTGTCCCATGTTACTACTTTAACATTCCCAATTAGAAACATATTTTCATACGCATTTGTTACAGTTTTAAACCAAAATGAGCTCTTTGATTTTTGATTATTAATGAATCCAATTCCACAACCACAAAGGTTTCATTGTGATAAATGCCTTCTTTTAGACTGAACATGTGGCCATACTCTTATGCTATCATCAATTGCAAGGAAATTGCCTATTACAAGGGCATTTTGCCCAACACAACCATTATGGGTTTATCAAAGCTATTTGTATCGAGGATAATGATACATTTTATATTGACGATAATGATAGAGTGACTCATTGCCTTTCACAATTTTAGTCAAAAAGTAATAAATATTCATAAAAAAAGTTATCTTTTTCACCAAAAACTTACTTCTTTTTATATATAAATTTTCATCATCTAGGGGAACTCCTCATGTTGAATGTGTTTGGCCTTTTCTTTTATTTACAATGAATATCATGAGGCAGTCTGTTTAAAATTGTATCGCACTGAATAAATTTTAATAAGAGAGCAGTTAGATATCATAAATTACCCCTTAGTAGGAAGTTTTTCTTGCGATATTATACTTTATATGCTATAAATGAAAAGGATACTCAACCATGTGCAATTTGAGGGGGGAAAAAAAGACTAATAAATGAAAAGAAGAAGAGTAGTGATGGGAGAGAAAGTGATATTCCAAAAGAGTTATTTGTTTGTAGAGAAATAAGTAGTTTTCAATATTTGGGCAGATTATTATAAAGGCATTTGTGGAAATCTAAAAATATGTTCCACCAAAACTGATTAAACTAGTCATAATAATTAAAATAATGATTCAACGTATGAATACCAGCATAATCCAGATTCCTCGTATGGCTACCTTACAAAAGCTTTCCACCTTGGCTCTTCTATGCCAATCATTCCGCCTCATTGGGCCTCCCCTCTCCCTTTCTCTCCATGTCATTGATTCCTTTGATGTCATACATATCTTGTGGATAAGTCAGCATGATGGATTTCTTTGGTTTGCTTCCATAACATCTTCCACTAGAAAAATCTAAGTCGGATAATTCCTGTCTAATTTCAGTAGGTAAATCGAATTGGTTTTTCTTTTCTATTAACATCAAGAATGCAAAAATTTGGTCAGGTTTATTTTCTTCAGAATTTCTTGTCATGGACGTTTTTATAGTTTTCAAGTTTTTCTCCCTTTACTGGTTCACCATATGTTGTCCTTTCTTGTCTAGAATTTGTCTACTCTAACAAAAAATACATTTGCTTCGCCAGGATTTAGACTGTAGAGCTTGAAGATTTCGATAGAGGTGAATTCAATGCGATGATTAGTGCATAAAAAAAGGAAATGCGGATGCTCTATGATCGAGAATTTGGCTCCATTTAAAGTTGGATGAATGAGAAGTTATGTGTTCAAATGATGCTTGGCTGTTATGGGTTGGATTTTGTTCGTTCATTTTGGTTGATGTTATGATGATATAAATAGGATTGATGAATTTGGTGTGCAAATTTGAAACCATTAATATATTCTCCATTTTTTTCTGTTTTTTTGTTAATAATTTAATTGGAGGGGCTACTTTAAGAAAATCTCTTGATGTAGGTCCATTTGGTTGGATGTAAAATATTTTCCTAAGAAAACATTTTACATGGAAATTTTCATTTTTCTTACAATTTTCTAGTGTTTGGATGATAGTGTGAAAATCTTTTGAAAAATATTTTTTTTATTTTTTATTGTTAATATGAGCTAAATGGACTAATAACAATTGTAATAAATGTTTGACAAGTAAACTGAGTCAACTAGAGATTGTTTTGTTTCTAATTGATCTTCAAAATAATATAATAGTAAAATATACATAACTATAATCATATTATTGTTGAGTCCAAAATTATGAAAAAATTAGTTGCTAAGAATAAAAAACAAAAATTAGTTTAGTAATTGAAGTTATAAAAGTAGGTATTTAAGGTTTAATGTTGCTCTTGAATTCTAAGGAAAATAACTTACATTCATTGAGTATGTAAGTTATTTTCAACTAAAGGAAGGAAAATTGAAAAATATTTCACCCAGGAAAATATTTTCTAGTGTTTGATACCAAGGAAAATTCTGAAAATATTTTTTAAGGAAAATATTTTCAATCCAAACAAACATATCTTAAGTTCAAAGTCTTTTCACTTTATTTCTCTTTTAATTTTTTAGGTAATTTTATATAGTTTTAGAAAGGTTGCAAAAACTTGATTTACATGTTGTGATGCTTCCTCAGTGTGTATTTTACGAATGTATAATTTTCATATTTTTGACCCAATTTCTCAAATTGCTCAGAAGTACAAAATGAGTGACTTTGATATAGAAAAACTTATTGCTTTATGTGGAGCAATATGGTTTATTCAGTACTGAAAGATGAAATAATGCTATTTGACATTTGAATCAACTTCAGCTCAATAAGTGTTCATTTGAATTTTGTTCACTAATTAATCCAACTTAATATGGACGAGATTTAGTATACGTTAAAGTTTCGAACTTGTCTTCATTCGACTTAATAAATATAAAATTCAAAATATGTGCTCAACTCGAATTTGATTTAATAAAACTCGTTTGAATTTATCTGAAACAATAATGAAATCAACTTTAAAAGCAATTCCAAAGTCATCTTTGGGGTGAATGTAGGAAGAATAAATAACAGCAGTGATCTATGTAGTTTACTCAATAAAAATTATTTTAAAAATGTTACTTTGCTACACTACACTGAGTTTTAATTTTAACACAAAGTGTGTGTTGCGATTTAGGCTCGGAATACATAACCATTAAAAACTAACGAAAACGATAATTTAATAAAAAAAACAAAGACTAGCGCAAAATATGAGTGACATACAATATTTAGCATAGTTTCATACTTAATTACTAAACCTACATCCATGTGAAGATAATACTCTTTATTACGAAAGACAAGATTTAATACAAAAACACAACTTGTAATCCAATCTCAACCTTTGGAGTCCCTCTCTCCAACTCTGGTGCACTTTATAAAATGTCAATCTACTTATGTCTCAGATACATTATTTGGTCACCATTCAAGTAATAAAAGAAAATAAATGAGCTAAACCCAACAATTAGGCAAAACTCAACTACCATTCCAAGTAAATAGAAACAACTAGAAAATTACTTATTCTCTTAAAAAAAATAAAAAAGAAAACTCACTTAAAAGAAAATTCACAAATTTTCTAATAGGTCTCTACCTTGATATTTTTTCTTTAATCAAATAGCAAAATAACAAAAGAAATTAACTATTTGTCTATAATCACTAATTAACTTGGGCCTACCTACACATCATGAATCAATATGGCGTTGTCTTTATTTGACTCAATCAACAAATGAATATGTATAGCTAACCAAGTACAACCTCTGATTGACTCATAAGAGAGTCTTGGTTCAACCTCTCCTTTTGCATCTCCATAGGTAGAATTTTCCTTCTCACTAGCATTTGTAATTTCAAAACAATTTTGGATCTCCTTTCTTGCATTCCATTCCTAACCTATTGAGGCAATCGAATGGTACAAGTTGGTACGCTTTCTACTTTTCAATAAGACCGTCTTACATGAAATTTTCAAAACTTTGTTACAATAGAAAATTTGTAGTCTTTGGAGTTTAACTAGTTCAAAAAAATAGATTCCTTCATATCTTTAGGACATATGTAACATCATGCAAAGAACAAATGGCTGTATCTAACAATTTAATTTTTATCACTCCAACACCTACGAGCTCTCAAGTAGATTTATTACTCAAATGCACAGAACCAGCATGGAATATATCATAGTCCAACCTGCAACAAACAAAATACAACCATAATTTAAAATCCAACTATCAAAGAAGTTTCTTGCTAGCTAACTTACTTGGCAATTAATGTTAACACAGAAGCAAGGACGAGTTTAGTCTAATTTGGGACCTAGAGGTTATTCAATTTAAGCAAAACTGTCTTGCGTGCTTAATCATCACAGGCAATTGACTTGACAAGAAAAAGGTTGGGTGGGTACTGACTAGACCTGTCAACGGGTCGGGTCCGGGCCGGAATCGGACCCGGACCGGCTAGAAGAGAGTTGTTCTAGACCCAAACCCGGACCCGTATACCCGACGAGTCTCACTAGTCGGGTCCGGATCTGAAACCGATCGGGTTTGGATCCGGGTAGACCCGTTCCGATGAACCCAAAAAAAAAAAAAAAATTTCCACCTCATTAGCCGAAAGTCCATCATCAAATTGGCCATATTTTTTCTATTTCAAGTCCAAGTTTTTTTTCCTTTTTAAAGCCCACTTGTTTTTAAACATTAAAACCCAAATTTAAAAACCATTGCTTTATTTATTTTAAAGCCCACTTATATATACATCATATTTGTCCAAAGGTCCATTATCAAATTTGTCCTCTTTTTTCTTTTAAGCCCAACTTTCTTTCTTTTTTGAAGCCCACTTGTTTTTTTAAACATTAAAGCCCAAATATAAAAATTATTCCCGTATTTATTTTAAAGCCTACTTTATAACACACACACACACAAACATACATACATACATATATACCGGATCCGAGTCCAGGTCGAGTTGGAATTGAACATTCCGTACCCGACCTGTTTTTTATTAGAAGAAACGGGTTCGGGTCCAGGTCTGGATAAACGGAATTCTACCTTTACCCAGACTTGAAAAAATTTAGCGGGTTTGGGTTGGGTCCGGGTCCTGACCCAACCCATTGACAACCCTAGTACTGACTTGTGGACCATAAACTTTTTTGCCCATTTGATATTTTCCACAGGGACATATTGTGGCGTTGTTATGGGTCCGTCAGAGCATAGGACGTCCTATCGACAAGGATTGCAAAAGAGGCTTTTTATTTTTCCTTAACATATCTTAGTTGTCTGTCAAGCAGTATCTTTGGGTTGAGCTCAATGTTTTCGTAAGTATTGAAAGAGAGGAAAAGTTATTCTTTTAGTGATGAGCTCTAAGTAAATGGAACAGATGCAAATGGAAGCTGATCAAATGCTCTTTCATCACAATATGCCACCCAAAAAAAAAAAAAAAAGAAAAACAATGTATTCTTTGATTAAACACCACAAATTGCTTACTCTATGATATAAATTTTCAAAGAGGGAGAAGATATTATAGAACATATCACAAAAATAAATATGCATGCCTATTCTTTTGGATTGTCAGTGTACACCAGCAACACAAGCTCTTATAGGATGCCTTCAAAGATGCCTTGTTATAGAGACTAAGCTCCCTAGTACTGGGGAATCTATCCTACCTACCTTAGCTTATATTTCTCAAAGTGCATCTATATTATGTTTATCATGTTTATTTTATTATAAATTAGACTTAAGTCATTTCATATTCCAACATTTTCAAAATTTAAAAATGTAGAGTTGAATTTTAACTCACAAACACATTAAAGGAGAATTACATTTGATCTAATTTCTTAATAGGAACGTAAGCAGCTCAGCTAGAGATTTGATACGCGCGGAGCTGTGAACGGCACCAAGACTCTTGAAAACCAAGTGTTCAATTCGTTGAACTCTTGACAAAATTTGATCTTTGGACCAAAATGATCAAGACGCAGAATTGCTTCCCTTGAATTATTCCTTTCTTTGATGAAAACAATCTTATAGGGGACAAAGCAAACCTATAGCACCTTGGTCAAAACAAGAACGAGATAGTTCTAAGCTAAAGATTTGATATTAGAATTGCTCAACAAGATCGAAGATAGTTCTTAATTAGTAAATAACTAAGAAAACTCTCAGTTAAGAGAAAACACTCAATATTATTGATCAAACTTATGTAAATATCGGATGAACAATAACCATGCATTTTAAAGGCTTATAAACAAAAGTCTAGAAGTTCAAAATAAAGTAAACTACTAAAACTAGTAGTAATCTATCACAATTAGGCAACTAACTGAAAGTTACAACTTGTAAAGACTTAGGAAACTTAACAAAAACATAATTGACTACAAAAATTATTGAAAATTCATTCAAAATTAGTTCATGGGCTGGACGTCCTTCATTAAGCTCCATTAGGCCTCTATTTGGCAACTTAAAGAGCCCTCCAAGTGAGTCCAAGTAACTATCTCCTTATAAGATTATTATGGACAGCTTAAAAACTTCAATTGAGCCATCTTTGTAATTAGATTTGATCCAAAGCCAGTACATTAATCCTTGGACCATCTTACTAGCTTGCTCATTGTAAACTTCAAGTTTATAAACAAGCCATAAATCATGTATACTAGGCAGCCAGCAACCATGTTGATTTGTCCAAGCCATGAACATCATCACTTTAAGTCCTTCTTGATCCATATGAGCAACCTTCTCAAGTTCTCAAGTTTACATCAAGATTGGTTGCAATTTAAAACTATTTTCATTATCATTTAGTGCAATTTTAATCTTCCATATTTGTATATAATTTTCACCTACATTGTCTGTGTGGGTGATATGTGCGAGCGCGCATATATATTCCTATTTGTCTCAACTCTCAATTTGGCCGCCACCACTTTTACACGACCTCTTGTCCTACTATGAATTTCCACTTCACCTTATTCATGCTTCTTCTAAACGTCCACTAGTATCACTCTCTCACCTCTAATCCAAAACTCTTATAATCCACATACATTCATATATATTAATACACTATCAAACACTTAACTATCTCCTCTCTCGACTTTCTATTCTCATACAATTCACACACTAATACTCACTAGATGCTTCTTTTTTAGCCCCTTCTCACATAGGCAAGCACTAACACCAACTCACAAAGCTCACATGGAACACTCACATTAGACAATAACACAACACTATCACACAATCTGGTCCACCAGCAAACACTACATGCCACACCGACTTCATATACCTAATTCCCTCACATGTCACACCGACTTCATATACCTAATTCTCTCTCTACACCTTCATCACTTTCCCTTAAATCTCTCAACCTCCTTCCAGTTCTCCCCATTCTCCTATTACATACAAACACACTTAGAACACACACAACAGCATATATATTTAGTACAAAACACATAAACACACAAACAGAGAAGAATCCTCTAGGGCTAGCTATAGCAACTAGACCTAGGAGCTTCAAGTCACTAGGTAGAAAAAAAAAGAAAAGAAAAAGAAATATAAAATGCACAAAAAGAAAAAAAAATAAAAAAGGAATAAAAAAAATAAACGAAAAAGTGTAAAAAAAAGGACAAATAGAAAGGTACTAGTCCATGGGGTATGTTTCAGAAAATTGTACTTTGGCCCCAAATATTTCTAATAACTTTGTTTTAATCTTAAAATTTCTAGATAATTATATTTTGACTTTGAAACTTGTAGTTGATCGCATTTGACCCTAAAATCATTACATAATCATGTTCTGACCCCAAGAGTTTCCGAAATTTGCACTTTTCATTAAAAGATTTTGAATTTTACTATTAGGTCTTTGTTATCGTAAATAAACACTCAATTGAGTTTTTCTTTGGCATTCAATCATCAACTGGGGTGTTTGATAACACCACTTAATGCTGAAAATTAGTGCATTAAAACCTTTATGAATTCACCGCGTTTGATAACAAAATTTCCTTATCACTTAATACATTAAGTACTTATTTAATTTGTACACAAAATTTTAAGTAAAATTTTTTTTTTACTTATTTTGCTGAATTTTAGATACATGTAGTATTCGCTCTCTCCTTCACTCATGCACCCTCACACACTCATTGATGCAGACACATACACAAACATATTCTTTAACACACATTTTTTTGCACATACACACATGCTTGACACACACAAACACACACACACACACAATCACCCCTGCAAGTATGCACATATATTTTTTTCCTCACACATGCAATAACATAAGTTTTCTTTTTATCACATACACACACTCCTTTTCACACACACAATCTCTCTCTCACATATGCATACACACATTTTCACATAAATATGCACGTTCGCTCCCTCTCACACACACGCAAACATACACCACGCATGCATGCACATACTCTTCTCCATATGCAGTTTCTCTCACATATATTCACATATTTTCTCACACATAAACACACACACCCATATACATACATAAGTATATTTTTTTTTTCACTTCCATACATATATTTTCTCTCTCACATACTTGCATGTGCAATCATACATATACATTTTTACACTTTTACACGTATACATATACTTTTTCTCACACACATTCTCATACACAAATGCACTTGTTATTTATTTCTCGCGAACAAATAATATTTTCTTTTGTCATGCGTATTATAAATAAATTATTTCAACTTTTAAAGATAAAATAATTATATTTATAAGGTAAAATATTTGAATTCAATGTATAAATTCAGTTAATTATCAAACAAGTATAGGTTTATCAATTCAGCAACTTAATATTTTCAGTATTTACATTTCATATTTCAGATTTTAGATTTTAGAATTCGGTTTTACCAAACGACACCTAAGCTTTTAAAATGTTTAAAATTGATTCCTTGAATGTCTTTTGTTCTATTTTTGCACTTAATTATGCTTAATAATTTAAATTTACTATTTGCTTTTGGGTTAAATTTCCTCATTATTTCTGTATTTGTAGCTGAATGCTTATTTAGTCTTTATTATTTTCTCATGGTTCAAGATATCAATTAAATTAACTATTGGTATTACTTTCATTTTTGGTGCTTATAGTTACAATTGGTAAAAATAGAATTCCAATGGGAAAGGGGCCATATACTATAGCAAAATGATCATGAAATGCTTTAAGCTTGTATTATGCTCGCTTATACCTTGCTAAGTATTGAGATATTTTCTCTTTCATAATCTCTATAGTAGGAGGCTATTTCCGCTTAGGATTCATTTGTCATATAGGACTAGAATGGCGTGTGCAGGCCCACACTTCGATTATGTATTATGTACATGTTGAATATAGATTTCACTTTCTAGCAATGCATATATTCAAGTAATGTGCACTCATGAGCACAAGCATATCTCTCATTTTTGGTACTTTTGGCATAAGCTTGTATAGTACTTCGCTTTGCACCATGTTTTTTTATGTCATGCAGCTTTAGGTAACCATTATCCCATATGCACAAGCATCTATGTTAGACTTTATTCTCAATTCATTCCTAGCATGCCATTTAGTAGTTTTGTGTTATTGGCATACTATATTGTTTCATAATTCTCATGTTTATTTGATCCTCTTTTGAGTTATTTGCATTTCCTTACACATAGTATTAGGTACAATTTGGGATAAGGCATCTTTCTTTTTCAAATTTGATTGAAATGTTATTTCTAATTACATGTAAAAAATTGCATTTCACCACGCAATCTTAGGAAGCTCGTCTTTCTAGATAGGACATGAAGATGTGATGCATTTTGCTTGCACTAGATATGTAAGGTGCCTCTATCGTACGACGCTAATGGTTGTAATTGTAAGGTGCCCCTATATTATGAGGCTAATGGCTATAATTGGTAATGCAATACCTTAGCATCATCTAGTGTAGAGGGAAGATTGATGTCATATGTTATATTCCCCTAATTTTCATTTTCCTGTAATACATATGCTAGTTGTTTGGTTCAAATTTCTCAGTCATTATCACTTTGAGTATCATTAATCCTACTATGAGTATGGGTTTTGATGATTCCCTCCAACATGTTTGGTTGAACAATGGAATGCGTATCATTATAAAAATACTTGCTTGGTTTATTGAAATGACTTTCAAGTAAATTTTAAAATTTTTAAATCTTTTATTTATGATATACATTTTTTTAGATTTCTTATTTTGTATCTTTGTAAAGAAAATTTTGAAAAAGACTTATTCAATTTTAAATATAGGCATGCTCTAATTTGAATTTTTTGCAAATGGTAACCTTAAAAAAAAGTCATTTTTATTGTATTAATAGAGAGTACTATATATATTTGACTTTTAATTAAAGAAATTTATTTTTCAATAAAATTTCAATTAAATAAATTAAAGAAATTTACATTTTCAATTAAAAAATGTAAAGAAATTTATTAAAAAGAATTTTATAAAAAATTTTGTAAAGTACTAATCAAGAATATTCAAAATCGAAAGACGAGAGAAAGAGAGTGTAATAAGTAATAATTTTACCTATTTTTCATAGTATTTTATATGTAATTTTAGTGTGTTTTTAGTATGTTTTTTATATTTTTTATATAAAAATGGCTCAATTTTAATATTTTCCATCAAATCAAGGATTGCTCTAAAATTAGAGTTTTTAGACCGAAAATTAGGATTTTAAGGTAGAATTATTATTTTGAGCAAATTAATGTCCAAGTCTATTTGATTTTGCAGGAGAATGATGAATAAATACATGTTGAATCAATTGAAGCTCAAGGATTATCAAATTATAGGTCGATTTTAGTTGTACTTTTTGATCACTTAAGCTTGAAAATTTTTGGAATAATTTTTATTCATCAAATTCTACCAAAAAACTATGGTTCAAATAGTAGAGAAAGGCCTCAAGGACATCAAAGGAAAAACCAACAAAAAGGAAGGGCAAAGAAGCAATGGAAGCGAAGAATTGGAGAAAATTAGAGGGTCGGTCACAATGATCATTTCAGTATTTTGGCAATAACTTGAACTAAAAATATTGGATTGAGATGACTCTTCTTGAATTTTGAAGCTAAGAGAATGTTCTACATTTCTTATGAAGATATCAAAACTCAGTTCTCACATCTTCATAGCCAAAATACCAAATTACTGAAGTAAATTTGTGCTGCAAAGATCATCCGACCACCTCTCTGTATTTTGGTCATATCTTTGCATCCAGAGCTCTAAATGACCTTATTTTTATAGTGTTGAAAAGCTAATTCAAATAGCTACAACTTTCATGTTTTGAGAAAAAGCTGATTCGGCCATCCTTTGGGAGCAATCCGTGGGTCACATCTGCAAGTCAGCTAACCTGTGGATGACCCACGGATCAAGCCCACTTGCAGGTGTTAGCTGGCTGCAATTTGTAGCATATTCACACAACTTTTACAGCTAAATTCAAGGTCTAGCTGCATCTCCATAACCCTAGGAGAATATTGCAAAGTTCAAGGCAAGATTTTCCAAGATTTGGAATCAACTTTTATCATATCATTTTCAACTTGGACAATGACTTGAGTTAGGGTTTTTCCTATAAATACATGCCTTTGTAGTTCATTGAAAATATACTTGCTTCTAAGCTTGGTTTTAGGCTTGGTTAAGCTTGAACTAAAGCTTGGTAGGAGAATCACTCCTTGTAAATACTTAGAGTAGAGTTTCTTTCTTTGGTTTTATAATAGAAATTCCATCTTCATGTAAACACTCCTTTGATGGAAACCTTTTGTACACCACATGTTTGATGAAATGCAAGGACAAGTCATGGAGTCAATATCATCTACCAAATGAGCAACTTTATCCTTATTCTTTTCATTTGCATTCTTGCATATGTTGTTACTTTCATATATATGCTTAAACTAATCTTAAACATGTCATATTAAGTTGAACCAAACTAGGTTTTAGATGAAGCTAATGATATGATTGATTAAGTTTATGGCCATGCTTTAGTCTTATTTATTTATTTACTTGTTCTTTAACACCTGTTATTGATTAGCTACCGATTTCAAGTCATCTTAATTATTATTTAACAAGGGAACTTGCACTTAATAATGGAAAGAAGTAAATGAAACTTATAGTGAATCTCACAGAAGTAGTGATCCTCATAGGTGGATTAATGTTTGTTACACAACTTGTAACACCGCAATTTATGAACCAAATGAACTTAGGCATGCAAGACTTTACCACGGAAGTAGGAAAGCTCATGTTTTAGTAGTCTTCCATTCGTAGAGGAATCTAGTTTAGAGTACAAATAGAATTGAATGCTAAATAAGGGAGGAAATTAATATTGGCCATAAGCTTAGCTTTCATATTTTGTGACCTTTAGTGGAATCTTAAACCTAGTCAACTTAATTTGACAAGTTCCTTCATTGTTGTTTACTTGAACTTGATTTTCCTACTGTTTTCCCAACCTACACAGTTTGATTGTTTAGATAATAGAGCAAATTAATAGCTTTGGTACTTGCAATTTTTGCTTCCTCATGAGATTGATCCTAATACTCACCACTACTAAAAATGACCCGTGCACTTGCAAAATGAGTATTAAGTTATAAATGTTAAACTTGCTTGTGTAAATTGTGTCTAATTTTGATATAACCTAAACTCCCAATCAGAGAGAGAGAGAGAGAGTATATTGGGGGGTGGATAGCTCAAAAAATAGGTGTTTTTTTAGTTGGTATATTTTTGCCCTTAATCATAAGAGTTAATAGATTTAACAAAATAGTATTTTGTGAGGAATCATTAATACCCCAATTAATCATTATCATCCCCATTGAATGATATTAATAGTTGTTTTACAAATATCAACGATGGATATCATTACTTATGCAACCTATTCCTCTCCTTGATTCCTCAAAACCAAACACCTTCAGATGTCTACAATATTTATTTTCTTCTCTTCTAGATGTACATTGGAATCATCTTCTCAAGTATGTCTCAACTAATAGGACTATAGTTCATGCCCTATTGAGACACGGCTTGTACGGCCCCTATTCTATTGGATTTAGTATTGTTTCAAACTATTTGTGCACGTGATCTCACTCACTCACATTTGCAATGTCTACAATATTTATTTTCTTCTCTTCTAGATGCACATTGAAATCATCCTTTCAAGTATGTCTCAACTAATAGGACCATAGTTCATGCTCTATTGAGACACGGCTCATACGGCCCCTATTCTATTGGATTTAGTATCGTTTCAAACTATTAGTGCGTGTGATCTTAGTCACTCACATTTGCACTTCTTGTAGTTTCCATGGGCACCCACATGCACTATTATTGTTTTTTTTGAAAAAATATTTGATAGATTTTTGATAGATTTGGGGGTCTACATTCAAGAAATACAAATTAAATTACATAATCGCTTTGCTAGGTGTGAAAGTGTGTACATGTTTGAATGGATGGCTCACATTCGCTCAACTCAACTGAGACTCCCGGATCCCTACACAACTTTCGAAGAGCAATTAATATTCTAGTTTTTTTTTATTTCGCTTTCCCTTTCCCTTTCTACCTTTTTGTCTTAAGATTTTTAGATCTTAAAACTTGTGGAAAGGGAGTTCCAGTTGAGTTTGGTCTTTATCTAATAATTCATGAATTTATTTTCTTAATAAAAAACCTTTTTCTAAGAAACCTACATAACTCTAAGTTCCTGGTATTAGAGGTGGACATGGACTGATTAACTGATCCATACACCTAATATTCTAACCGTAACCAGTTGTACCCGTTCATCTAATTTGCTAATCGTATTCAAATCTTATTAGCTAGTTAATCACTTATTGGTTGTCCGATTTAAAAGGGTCGGGTAAGGGGTAACCAGAGCCGTATTGTATTAAGTTAATTTGACAAAATAGATAAATAATATTACAACATATATACTTGTTCAAATTAACCGAAAAAACTACTTATACATTTTCAATTATATGCAAAACAAGTAATAAAATTACAAATTGAAACTTTTGCATATGCTTTTCTTAATTACATATTAAAACTCTAGTAACTACTTTTTTTAAAGTAAAAAAAGTTAGAAATCAAACTTTTTCACAATACAAATAAGAAAATACTTGTGTTATATTCTATGTTATGTCTAAGTTATATGAAAGTAATTTTTTTAGTTAGCATTTAGAAAATGTATGACAATCAGAGCATAAAAACAAAAGACAATATACAAATCAAAAAATTAAATGGAAAAAAAATCAAATATGATATTTAAATTTTTGAGTTATCTTAGACTTAAAAAACAAAATGATTTGATACTCCTCAGTTCCTCTATAATGTTCATAAATATTTGTCTTTAAGACACACACACACACATATATTGGTTCGGTTAGCCGTGGTTTTAGAGATTGATATCTGGAAATAGGGGTGTTAGCGAACTGAACAACTCGTGAGCAGCTTGTGAACGGCTCGGTCTCTGTTCGATTTGAGTTCGGTGTTGACTGAGCTCGAGTCAAATTTGAGCAACTTGTGAACTAAACGAGCTTGAATTCGAGCACTTAAAAATAAATTCGAACTGCTCTTAGAGCTACTCAAATATGATATAAATATATATTAATTACTTATATATAAAATTGCTAATATACCCATACTTCTCTATAAAATTACAAATTTAATATCTATGAATTTTAGACAATGGGGGTTAATTTTGTAAATTGAAATTACTTCAAATATTTTGCTAAACTAAATAAAAAAAACTTAATGAAAAATTATAAACTAAATTCAATAACAAAATAAGAGAAAGAACAAAACCACCCTAATCTGAAACGCTAGGGTCGCCGTTCTTCTTATTCAAGCTGCTGCCCCTCTTCAAGCTACCCCCTTAAAGCTATCACTGCTCTCAAGCCGTCGACAAGGCAAGGCAAGCCCCTTCAAGCTGCTGCCCTTCAAGCCGTCGACAAGGTAAGACTCCAGTTGCCGTCGCCGTTACTCTTCAAGCCGAAGCCGTTGCCGTTGCCGTTGCCGTTGCCATTACACTCAACCATAGGTAAGCCATGACACGTTCCCTTTTAATTGCTGCAACTTCTCTCTGTTGTATTCTCTGGAGAATTTCTTCCATGGTTTTAGAGCCACCACAATATTCTTCCTATTGACAACCCGCCACCATTAATGTACGGATCCGTTCCTATCTAAGAACTCAAGTAATGCATATTTTATAAGCATTATCAAGAAATTTTTTCTTGGCTCTTGAAAATAATGGCAGAACTTGTAGGGCTAGCTACTAATTCAGCATTAGAAAATCGAAATGAAATCTGAAAAAGAAAACAAGCAAAAATGTCATTTGTTTGGTTGTAATCACCTGCCATAACACAAGTAAGACATGATGAAAATGGATTTAAAGCCTTCTGGCAAGAGGCAATACACACAAATCATATTAATTCACAATTTAATGTCCTCTGTAGTTGCAATGCAGACGACAAAGGACTAATACAACGTGGCCATTCAATCGAACGGCAACTGATAGATAGGTGAATTTAGAAGAATGTTAATTACCTCTAGTTCTTGAAGCTTAGCCTCAAGTTTCAGCCTATTTTTCTTGTTTCTTATACTTTATTCTGCTTTCATTTACCATCCCTATTCGTAGAGCTTTAATCTTGGCTTGCATTCTGATCCAAAAATGCATATGGTTTGGGCCGAAGATGCATTCTGCTATGTATGATTTGGGTCCATCATACATAGTGTTTTGGTTATTAATTGTTTCTTTTTAGGCTATTTTTTGGTTTTGTATTTCTTTATAAAGTATGAAATTTAAAAATTTATATTGAAGATTTAGAAATATTTAACAGTCATATATGCTTTTACATAGTATTTTGGTTTTAATTTTTTTTCTTTTTTGGCTATTTTCTTGGTTTTGGATTGTTTTTGTAGAGCATGAAATTTAAAAATCTATATTGGGATCAAGGATTAACATATTAGGATAAGTTAGCTACTCTATCTCCATCGTGTAGATTTTTGTTAATCCATTATCCATCACAAGATGAAATGAATGTCAATGTGCTATATACTGACCATAGATAGATTAACTTAGATTCTAAGGTCACAACACAATGTTTGTTATGTTCTTGGTTAGTGGCAGCTAGTCTAGAACTTTGTTTTTATGATTAGAAAGGCTTATATATCTTTTGTATTTGATATTGGCTTTGTGATTGCATACCAAATATATGAGAATTTTTTTCTTCTATTTTTTTTTCTTTTTCAACAGCAAACTACCATTTCAATATTCTTTACCAAATTTTATTTTGGCCCATTTACATATTTTTTACTGCTCAAGTTTGGGAATGAGCATAAAGGAATGGATAATTTGGGTACTAATAGTTATATACTCATATAATCACTTAGGTGTTATTTTACTACGATGTCTTGTTAGACTTTTCCTTTTGTTTGACAACTTCAACATGATGGTTTTGAGATCTTTTATCTCATTATATTTAGATAGTTGACTAAGTAATTTGACTATTTGTACATGATTTGTTTGTTTGAATGATTTTTTTGCACAAGTTCTGAATTTTTTGTCTAAAAAAAAAAATAATGTGGATTAAACAAGTTGTTTGAGCGATCTTAGCTTGAGCGATATATCGAGTTCTAGCTCGATAACATTTGCACGAGCGATCTCGAGTCGAACTTGATCTCGTCATAAAACTAACTAGTCGAGGTCGAGTTTCGAATTATAAACTCGATCGAGCTCGAGCTTGAGCAGTAATGAGATTAACGAGCTTGAATTCGAGCATAGCACTATTCGGGTTCGGCCCGACTCGATTACACCCCTATCTGGAACTAGAACTACTTTCACAAATGAAGTTTGGTGGACCTATTTGCTAGAATTAGGTTCAGTTACCCTCATTTTTCAATTCACAATTGACTTGTTTTCACGATTTTTGGGTTTTTGATTATTTTTGTCCACTCTAACTGGTACATCTATTCATACCAGGTGTGACTCCTTTTCACTACTTTATAGGAATCCTATCTTAGATTTTTCATTTTAGAATCCACTTGAGGTGGGACAATAATGTTTGAGGTCAACTTTTTATAAAAAAAATGTATTTTTATTAACTTGCATATTTGAGCAAGGAAGTCAAAGGCCAAGGCACGGCCGTTGCTTGTCTTGGTAAGACATTTGACTCTCAAGTTGGGAACGAGGATTAAAAATGAGCTATTGGCATATTTTGTCATCTAGGCCAATTTAGTATACTTTGCACTTTTTTATAAATTGAGCTATGGGCAACTCGTCATTGGAGCAATTTTTCTTTTTTCTTCTAATTTTTATAAACAGTACACTTAACTTTATTTACAATTTATGAGAAAGTTGCTTCTTTATTATAATCTTTCAACTAAGTACTTTTCACATTTTGGCTTTACTATGAAGCTAATGACTCATACGAATAACTATACCAATCTCATTATCTAATTTCACTGGAACATAGTTCAAACATTAGCTAAATTCGTTATTATGTTTTGTGCAATGTTTTCAGAACTGGACTGATTGGTCAGTTCGACCGGTTCGACCGCGAACCGGCCATGTGGCCGGTCTAGTTCTGCTCAAAAGCCGCTGGAAAAGGTTAAACCAGTGTGAACCGAAAAAACCGTTCAAACCGTAAAAAACCGGACGAACCTTAACCCTACAGTTTTTTAATTTTTCCTAATTTTTAGGGTTAATTCCAAAGACTCCCCTAACGTTTGAGCAAAGTTGCAGTTTACACCTAACCTTTAATTTTTTTCACTTTATCCCCCATTTTAGTCCACATCATCAAATTAATATTTAAAATATTGTGAATTGACAAAAATGCCACTTTCTAAATAATTTTCAAGTTACAAATTCTTTTCCACTTTTATCTTTGCAACTTTATAGTTGAAAAAGAAAGAAATTGTCCAAAAATTTTTAAAACTTATCGCCCCTAAACTTATTTGATAGGCTTTAAATTCTTATCATACGCTAAAAGCTTGCCAAAAATTTGTGTTTGATAAATACTATAAGAATTTTGAAGGTCCAATTATTTAATAACTTGTCCCCAGAAAATACGAGTAGTAAACTGAAAAACAGATTTTTTCTTTATTTTTTTAGCAAAAGGGTCTTGATATTTTTAGCGTAAGGATCTTAACTTTTATGACTAATTTTAGGAATTTTGGACAAAAAAGGGAAAAGAAAAAGATTTAAAAAAATGTGTTGTTTAGGAGTTTAGAAAAAAATGAATTTTAATACATATATATATTTTCATTTTATAGTCATTGATCGAAAGTATTGATAATTTGAAAAAAATTATTAGGGTGGTATTTTTGTCAATTTACAATATTTTTAAATGTTAAGTTGGTGAGTTGGATTGAGATTGGAGATAAAGTGAAAGGAATTAAAGGTCAGGGGATAAAGTGTATGTTTGACCAAACGTTAGGGGGATTTTTTGAGATTAGCCCTAATTTTTAGTTATTAGAAAAAAAACAAATTAAAAACATCAACAACTTAAGAAATAAAAAACGGCTCCTCCTACACATAATTTCTCAAACCATCACCGCCGACGTCGTTCTCCAAGTGGAGTCGGTTTTCAAGTGAATACACAGGGGCCTCTCTGTTGCTGCAGCATCACCGCCACTGACCACCTGTCCACTTCCACTATTCCATTTGAATCCCCTATTCTTTATTCCACCAATAAATTGCAGTACTTGTTGAGGTTAAATTTTATCTTCCACTATTAGGGCTTCTTGTGTTCTCTCTTTTTCTGTTTTTTCTGTTATTTTCTTTTTAATTTTTTCCTGTATATATTTAGCTGTAAATTCGAGATTTTGTTTTTCTCCCGGGTAGAAAATTCCCTTGTTTAATGTGATTTCTTTTTTTTGTGAAAAGGATCAGTAATTTTTGTTTTAATATAACACATTTGTTTACAACCAAGTAAAGCATCAATACGACGAGTTTAGTTGAGTCAAAATGAAAAGACTATGCTTGCATTCGCTTGTGCAGAGCTTCTATACATTTCAGTTCATTGAGACCTGGAAGTAGAAGCTTCTCATAATTTTCCTTTCTCTGTTTTCGAAGCTTGTCCTAAGAACTGTGCCACCGATTCATATCCTATCTCCCTTGCTTTAAAAATGTGATTTAATTTAATTATGGCTTTTGTTTTCGGGTCTTGCTATATTTCTTCTTGTTAATGTTTTTTTGACTAATTAGTATTTCTTTTGGAGTTATTGGATTGCAACTTTAATATATTATACGAGTACATTTGCTGCAGTAACTTGATTAGAATTACGTTCTTTTGGGGATGGCATCAATCAGCAAAAGAAGCGCATTTTCTGTTTCTTTAATTTGAATGTCTTATTCTGTCAATCACCTAAAGAACTCATGTTCTGTTTCTTTAATGTGAATATAATATACTATCAGTTTTGTTCTGGTATGTTGCCAGCACCTGAATTTTTGAAAGATTCGACTCAAAATATCATCCTAATCTTGAAATTATTCATATCATTTCCTAAGGAATTAAAGTATACCCAGCTAGAGTAATTGGGTGATTCTAATATAAAATATTGTGAATGCTAAAAGGAGTCAAGTAACGTGTACTTATGAAATTTATATAGTTGGGAATAGAAAGTTAAATACATGTACATGTGGGAAGCTGTGCCTTTTGACCAGGAATACTTGGATATGGAAAAATCTTATGGTAATGATTTGCTTTTTTTTTTTTTTTTTTGCTTTTTTAAATACAACTGAATTTTTTGAATTTCAAACATTTGGCACATTTTAATGTATTTTACCAACTTAATTGAGGTGATTGGACTTGCAAAGGAAAAGATTTAAGTCCATTAAGTTGCTAAGGCAGAGGAATTGCGGGAAGTATCATGGAGATGTTGATTGTCCAATTTTGAAGGCAAGTACAGAACACATAACATTTATTTCTAGCCAACACCCAAAATTATTTCGGTAATGGAAATTTATTAGAAAGAAAGACAATCTATTTGTGTATTGGCAAGAAAATAACACGGTCTATCTGTTTATAACCCGACCCTCTAAAGTTGATAAGTAAACCCCATGGGCACTTTAGTCTTCAAATTTGATAATGAAAATGATGATAATCGGTACTTAGACTTATTAGTAATTGTTTTATGAATCTTTTTAAGTATGTGGTACTTGTTTTATGAATCTTTTTAAGTATATGAGAGAAACTAAGCATGTACTTTGTTTAATATTTAAATTATGCTTATTAGTCTGTTGGTAATGATTTTTTGAAAAAACTTGTGATGATATGAATGATTTTTCAGGTTTCAACTATCATTTTTAGGAATTTTTTTATACGATTATTGGGGGGAGGGAAAAAGCGATTGAACCGCCAGTCCCACCGGTCCGACCTTGAACCTCCCCTTCTCCGGTTCAATGGCCGGTCCAGTTCTGAAAGCATTGGTTTTGTGGGTGAAATATAGGGTTTAGAAAAGCAAATAATCAACTTCTAAAGGGTCAGATTGCCATTCTCCCAAAATATTGCTCCAACCAAATTTTAATATTTTATCAAAACCCTTCTCTAAAACCATCAAAGCCACAGGGTTCTAGAATTTCTTTCTTCTTCTCCACCAATCTTTGCTTCCCTTTTGAACCCACAAAACAAAATGCCTTCATCAAAAAGCAAAAAACACTCTTCAAAGACTGCCTCCTTCCCCTTATCATCATCAAAGCCACATGTTGATTCAGAAATCATCAACGAAGAAGCAGAGCAAGAGCTCTTACTGGGTCTGGAAGAAGCTTCTAGAAAATTCCCATCTCTTATTTCCAAAACCGCTTTTATTGGTAAGGTCTACAATGATGCTAATTCTAGTTCTATTGCGGCGGAAGCAGCAGTGGATTCTAAAGGCTCTAAAATTTGGATGTCCGAATCCGCTATGGTTGCTTCTTCTATTTCTCCCGGATCCCTTGTCTCGGTAAACATTCTTTTTTTTTTTATTTTGATTAGTTTGGGTCATTCTCGAAGTTGAATTTTTCTTTTTTATTATGCTTTTAGTCTGGAATTTTGAATTTCTGAGTAAATTCTTTTGATGGGGTTCTGTTATTTGACCCTTTTTTGCTCCTTATTTGTATTGTGTTTATGGAAATGGTTTGTATACTTTCTTGTATAACCTTCACTGTTTGATTTCGAGCAATAAATGATTAATTATCAAAATTATGGAGTTAAAATTTAGTTGTCTGTGAAGTTATGGGGTTTTTCTTTTCTTTTTTTTTGGGTTTTTTTTTTTTTTTGGGGGGGGGGGGGGGAGAACACTGAACATTGAGCTTTGGAGGAGGCAACAACTTTGAATTGGTCTTAGTGCAGTAAAAATGGGAGGAATAGATTGCTAAATTGGTTTTTTCCGCAACACAGGATGGGCGAAATGGTGGTAATTTGTGTTTGTGGTGGCTGGTGGTGGAGTTTGAATTGTTGCTAAGCTCTCAGTTTCTGACAGTTGTGATTTGTTCTTGAGTTTTGGAGTGGTAGTAGCACTGCCTTCTGACAGTTGTGATGTGGGGTGTATTTAATGATTTTGGTCATGGAAATTCTTTCTTTGAGAAAAATAAAATGTGGGCCGTCAGGAAGTTATGGTTTGATTGGAAAAGTTCGCTTAAGGTCCATGAATTGCTATGGTACATTATCGACAATAGACAGCAAAGGAAGAAGCATAATAAAAATAAGTAGATGTTAAAAGGAAGAAGCACAAGTCGTTGCCTATTCCGATACAACTATCTCAATAAGGGCAAATATCTAATCTAAAAAACATTTGTGGGATTAGATTCTATTCAACTCCAATTCCTGCGATGATATGAACAGGCCCTTTATTGTCCTTTCTTTTCCCTCTTTTGCTCTCCTCTTTTTGTTCACACTTCAAAGTTCGGCTTTTTTATTCAAAATTTTGGTGTCAAATTCAGTTTGGAAGAAAGTGGTATTGCTGCATCGTCTTGAGGTGTAATGAATCAGTAATGGATGTGAAGTTACTTAAGTCTATGTAGCTATTCGAACACTTGCTAGCACATGTACAGGCTTTCACTGGATACTACATTTTGTTTTTTTTTTCTTTGACTGCTTTGTGACTTAACTAAAATCCTTCTTTGAATTGCCGTGTTTGGGAATCTTTTCTTAGTAACAGTATGTATCACTGCATTAACAGGTGTCTCTTGCTTCTTCAAGGAAAGAATCAACTCATCATCCCTTACGTTCTTTAGCAGATGAATGCGCCTTATATTTTGGGTTTGACTTTACTGAGAAATTGCCTGATGATGTGGGCAGCTACTTTGGCCTTGCAACTGTTTTACCCTCCAGTAAGGTTTGTAGAAGAAATAAAAAAATAATTATATATAGATCTTTTAAATGAATGGTTTCTATCACCTGTATGTGGGGCTTTTTTGTGTCTGTGTGTGTGTGTGTTTTTAATTGACTTGAGGGTGTTTTATCTACAGCTTGTGAAGAATGCAGTGCGCTTGTCTCCAAACCTTTTGCTTACCATGGGTTGTCCCACCTCAGGCCAGACTTTATATGTTAATCCCATTCAAGAGCAACCAGTCATGAATGTCAGTGAATCTGATAAATCACACAGCAGTGATGAATGTGGTCTTTCATTGTACAACTGCAAGGAATTAGATTTATCTCTTGTATCTTCGCAGAGTAAATTCGTAGGAAGTAGTATGCCCTCCAATTGTGGTCTTTTTATTGAAAAAACAAATATTCGAGATGAAACTAGTAATAATGCATCTCCAAAGACACCCTTTTTCCCTCAATCAAAACTTAAGTCTCCGAATACTCGACGGTTCAGTATGCCAAATATTGAAGACTCAAGATCAGATTCATCCCACCTGCAAGAGACATCAGAGGATATTTTTGATGTAAGGGATATTTTAGAGGATGATAGTGTCAGAAAACTTTTGCAAACATGCTGTACTTCATGGTTATTATCTCGTTATTTGCTCTGTGGAAGTTTTTTGGCCATTCCAATTCTTTCAAAGCTTTGCATTTTCCATGTTATAGGAGTCAGTAGTTTGTGCACAGAAAGTAAGAGTCTTACTGAGAAAAGCAACTGCAACTTTATTTCTCAAATGGCAGACCAAGTGGATCGTGTCAAACATGCCTATTATGTTGATCATGGAACCAAAATTAGTGTACATTTACCAAGGCATGCTGCATCAGAAACTCCATTGAAAAGAACATCACCATGGTTGGAACCTGTACATCAAAGTTTCACAGCTAAGGTGGGAGTTGATTTGCCAAAGCTGGGAGGTCTTACAGTGGAGATTACAGCTCTGAAAGATATAATTGTTACATCAGCTGTTAGGTGTAATTTAAAAAGGTATTTTTGGAGACATCTCTTAGTTGCTTACTTTGAGCTTTTAATTATTTAATTAAGGTGGTTATTTTGTGCTGTTAATATTTTTTAAGGGAGGTTTTAGAAGATAACAGAAGTACCTCTTAGAGTTTGGCTTAATGGCCACTTCAGACTTACATTGGCATAGTTGTTTTTAAGCCATGAATTGGTAGATGATTATGGGCAATGATTTTTGAGGCTGCCATCTTTTTCTGTCATCAGCATATGCATGAAAAATTTTCAGCACTTCTGATGAAAGTGGAAAAATAATCCATTTTGTGAGAAACCTATTGTGGTGCAAATCTAAATCATCTCCTTTTAATCCCACGCTGAAATTTCTCCTTTTTTACAAGTATAATTGGTTCAAAACTATTATTGCATATTTCTTGGCTTGTTTCTTGCTCGATTAAGTGGCCCTTTTTAGTTCAATAGATAATTTCAATTTGGTTTATCCACGAAAAAACGAAAAAGACAAGTGGGCATTGCAGGAGGTTTACTGCTACATTGGTTGTTTGCCCATTCCTGAATGTTTTCCCCATTTCATGTCATTGTGGTCCTCAGATAGCAAAATTATATTGTGATGTATAATTAATCTTCCAGTTTTTGAATCTCATGCATTCGTTGTCTAAGATGTAATTTCCTAACTCGCAACTTAATTTGAGACTGCTATTTTGGAATTACATTCAATTTGAGGGTGAAAGATCTGTGCTGTGATTTCCCTTGTGTAATATGGCTTTTCTGGGTAGTTTTTGCTAATGGAATGAAGTTGTGTGTTGGTATCTTTTAGAACAAAGGCATCTAGATTTGGGTAGTATTGTTCTTCAATTCAGGCTCTTGTGGGCAGTTTTTTAGATTTATAAACTTTATGTAGCTTAGCTACTATTGTGTAGGTGAAGGACTGAGTGCTAATCTAATCCTAAGGGAATTGTTAAAATACAAAAAGAAAGAATGCCAACTCATGCAGAATGCAAAGAGGTCTATGAACCCAAAAAATTATGGATTCTGGATTTTCAATTTGTTTGAGATTTATTTTAGTGCTTCAGTAGTAGAACTAGTATTTTGTTTGATTGGAAGTTAAGGGTTTCGAGGAGTCAAAGTGTAAGTGTTAAAGTCAAGAATGGTGCCTTCCTCTACTGGATTGGTGAATTCAATTTGGCTTCTTACACTTCTAGCTTTCTTAGGTTTGCATAACTACAAAGTTTTGTCAGTGCTCAAGAAGTCTTGGCCATCAAGACTATTCTTTTCTCTCTATATACATATCAGTTGCAATACCTTTAGAGATAGATGGAATGAAATTATGTTTTATTGAGTTTATATTGTTATTTTGTGTTTTCAATATGATGGCAACATCACCTTAGGTGGTTAATCCAAGGGAAATCTAGGTGTAACTCATGGAGCTTCTTACTTCTTTTTCTCTTACTCTCTTGCTTCTTTTTAAACTCCCTATAGCTGCTTTATCCTTTCCCAGATTCTAAATACTCTATTCTAATTCTCTATGGTTTCTACTTTGAAGAGTTCTGAAATCAAATCATATCCACTATGGCGTCCGAGTGCTACATCATCAACACTATGTGTTGAGTTTATGACGCAGCACAAGAAGCTGCTGGTAGGTAGTAGTTGCAGGTAGTTGTTTTAAGGCTTAAAACTTACGAGATATAGACAGAAAATTTGATAAAAGTTGGACGAAAATAAGCTATAAAAATAAACAAGAAGGCACTGGAATTCAAGATTGAGAGCAAGAACGATTTAAGAACTCTAGGAATCACTCCTAGGAATCCTTAGGTGTCACACCCAAGGCTAGATTGGATCACACAATCCTCAAAAAGCTGACAAAATCTGCTCGAAATATTATTAAGCTCAAAACTGTTTTCTCTTGTAGGAGAAAGACTTATTTATAGACTCCTAAGACAAATCCTATTGTGATCGGGATTCATCTTTGATTTCCTATAGGAATAACATTCGTTTCCTAACTCTATTGTTAATAACAAACCAGAAACCACTTTCTAACTAGGACACCAAAAAAAGAAAAAAAACATGAGCCAGAAAATTCCTGCAAAACAGTTAAATTACCAAAATACTCCTAATTACTAAAACCTAGAAAACACTTATACACTTAAAAGAAGATTCCTACTTTAACACCTTACACCGAAAATAAAATTCCTACTTATAAAACTAAAATAAAGACTCTTAAGCCAACTCCCAAATAGGATCCTTGTCTTCCAAACAATGCCAAATCAAAGCTTGGGAGTTTGAAATACTTTTGCCCCATCTTCTATAAACCTTAGTGGATTGCTGCCACTTATCTCTATCAGTTTACATGATTCCCAATATCACTGGCAGTATGGGGAACCAGCATGTCTTTTTTGCTTAAGATGTTAAGCAAAGATGAGATCAACGAATTACAGCATCTTACCTTCTTGAATAAGCTTGGCTGTATGGCATTTTTATGTTAAAGATGTATGTTTAATAATGTCTTTTAATATGTGTTGATTGCTAATAAATTTTTAAGGTTGGGCTTGCGACCTGCAAAAGGCGTGCTTCTTCATGGCCCACCAGGAACAGGAAAGACTTCTCTCGTTAGGTTGTGCACTCATGAGGCTGGTGTGAATCTTTTTACTGTGAATGGGCCTGAAATCATAAGTCAGTATTATGGAGAGACTGAAAGAGCATTGCACGAGGTTTTTGATTCAGCTACCAAAGCAGTACCAGCTGTGGTTAGTTGTCTACTTTCATTTTCTACAAGCTTTGATTGGTTTTTTTCTGTCTTAAGTAGTTTTTAAGGTCTGGTTATTTACCTACAGAGAAATTCACTCAATCGCATGATGTTGTAATTGGTAAAAGCTTTGTACATTAATGACATCTTTCTGAGTGAATTTTTAATTCTCTGCTTGGTGTTTGGATGTCAATGTTCATGTTTCTGTTTGTTTTACTTTCTTTAAGATTCTATCTTTAATGAAGTAGACAGATGTAAACCCAAGACAAGATTATTTCTCCCTTTGTTGGTTACTTCAATCTGTCCTGTGAAATGGAACCTTAGGAAATCTTTCGTGCTGGTAGTATAACTTGTAACACGTTTTGGTCACACTATATGCTTAATAAACCAGCTTGCCGAAGTGAGTCTGTTTTGGCTTTGAAGATAACTTGGAATACTGATCTAACTTAAGGCAATTGATCTTTTTATATCCCTTCCAATTTTTGGTTCTTCATTTGGTTCGCTTTTACTTGGACAGGGAATCAATGCTTTAAAGAGTACTGTATTACTGCTTGAATTTAGTAAATTTCTTGTTTTTAATTTATGCATGTCAGGGAATCTAGTTTTTGGATTGGCAAGTTAAATTTATTGTGCACAAGATGCTTGTGTTTGTTTGGTAGCTTGTTTAAAAAATACTCGTCCATTTCCCTTGGCTGCTTGGCTGCATTAGGTCTTGTATGATGATATATGGGTGGGATGGAGAAGAGAGGACAAATATTTTATTCTTTTCAAGACGTTTATGATCTTTAAGACTGCTAGAAGTAAATTGTTATTAAGTTGCATAATAGGATAGGCAACTCATTTCTCAGAGTTACTTCGCCAGAAAATTGTAACAATCTGTAAATGCAGGTTTTTATTGATGAATTGGATGCCATTGCACCGGCACGTAAAGATGGTGGTGAAGAGCTCTCTCAAAGAATAGTAGCAACATTGTTAAATTTGATGGATGGTATTGGCAGAACGGATGGGCTAGTTGTCATAGCTGCAACGAATCGGCCAGACACTGTTGATCCTGCGTTGAGACGGCCTGGAAGATTTGACAGAGAAATAGAAATTGGTAAATTTTGATCTTCCTAATTTTGCTCTTGTTTTACCTCGGCTTTTTTCTTATCAGCTAGTTCTTCTCTGGATTCTTCTGTTATTGTCTTTTGTCTGACCAAATTTTTGGCTGTAATGCTGTCCATGTTTAGCAGTATATTTTGTATACTTGACCTGAAGGAGTATTGGATTAACTTGTGTTTATAGGAGACTGAATCTTTCATCACCACCTCTTTTTCATCTGTTATTACTAACCATCTGATCAGTGTTTTTTTTTATATATATAAATTTTTGTCAAAAAATTTATGTAACTCGAGGTCCCGCATGAAGATAATTGATAGATTTGACCAAATTGTTATCTCATCTTAAAAGTTGATTCTGTTGGAACAAGTTGTCTTTGACTAGTGTAGGATTTTGATGATTGCTTGTTCTCAAACCAATTTGTTGTTATCTCTTTCAATTTTAGTCATTGGACTGTGGATGTTGACATTTTTTTTAATCTCTGTTTAAATTGTATTTTGTGTTTTATTCATATATTAAGATCCTGCTGACATAACCAATATATTCTTAGAAACAATTTTTGCTATGCTTATGTTCTCGTTGATAAATGATTTTTTTGGTTTTTGCAATAGTGATCTGAGTTACTCAAATTCTTCTCCTCCCCAGCTGTATCCATGTTGGACATAACATGACGCTGATGTTGGTATGGGATCCGTGTCTGACACTCTTTTGAAATTTTGGACACCAAAAAGTTAAGAAAAACAAGAAAAATAAAGGAAGGAGAAGAGGGGGGTAAAGATTATATCATGGCTAAAATCACTATCAGTGCATGAGTTATATTTTGATTCTAACTGTGATGTTTGTTCTTTGCTTCTCGGATATGCTTTATTTCCCCATGCAACACTAAGGTATGATTTATTGACATGTAATATACCTTTTTCTTTTTTGAAAATGAGACACAAAATAATTTTGGTTGGTTTACATTTTCATATTTTCTTAATATATTACTTACATATGAGGATAATAGACGTTATGTATCCATGTCTGAGCCTTTAGCAGTGTCGCTGAATCCTTGTTTTAGAAAATTAACGTATCTGACAGACACATATCATGTCCAACACTCATACCCTATTGCAAGTAACATGGATAATGATTATTATAAACCAAAAGTTTGGTCATGTAATATTGTAAAATAACTGATTTCTATTTGCTATTTATTTTCTTTGCTCCATATATAGTCCCAGGTGGGACTGTGTGAAGTTTTTTTTTTTTTTTTTACAATTTTAAGTTTTCTACTTAGTAGTTCCTACTTGTCTCCACATGTTAAACTTGAGCTGATATAGATTTTTTTTTACTTTCACAAAAAAATTGTATGGCAGGTGTGCCATCTCCGAAACAGCGATCTGAGATACTGCTTGTACTTCTCAGTGAAATAGAGCACTCTCTCTTGGAATTGGATGTTCAGCATCTTGCCACAGCCACACATGGTTTTGTTGGTGCTGATCTAGCTGCGCTATGTAATGAAGCAGCTTTGGTTTGTCTTAGACGCTATGTTGACTTGAGCGTCTCACATGGTGGTTCGGAATTGGATCTATCAACTGATGCAAATGGTATCTGTTCTAATGATGCCATGAAAAGCTGTTGTGACATATTGGAGAATAATTTGGAGGATTTGTCATCATCTGTTTCGAATTTGTATATTTCATCCAGATATGCACATGGTGTCGAAGTGGGTAGGACTCATGTGTCAGGAGCTCCTGCTTTGAGAGTGACTTTTGAGGATTTTGAAAAGGCTAGGATGAAAGTTAGGCCAAGTGCCATGAGAGAGGTATATCTAAAGCTCTGCTCTAGGTAGAATACAGTTTTGTTTCTTAGGTAGAATACAGTTTTGTTTGTTAAAGAAACTCATAACTCCTTTCTTGGATGCTAATATGGCTAGGAAGTATACAATGCTACAGTCTATTATATGCCTTTGATAACTTGATTTTGAATATCCTATCTATACGTCTTAAGGCCAAACTCGATCTTGATTCTATTACATCAGATCTGCAGGTTCTTTTATTGTTTAAGAGGCCCATTTGCTTAATCTTTCTTTCTATTTGTTTCATCATCTATTGTACCATTCAAACTCTTCAAATAGGTAAATGCTTTACTGATGTACTAGTATAGATTACATCGAGATGTCTAAAGCGAGAATTTCAACCAATATTGGACCTGCTCGTCTGCAGTTGTTATATTCATTAAGTAGTTGTTTTATTTAACCATTTTAGTTGTAGAAAATTACTTTCTTATTGGAGTAAAGTTCGTGCTTTATTGCAATCTGGATATGCAAGCTTTCTTTTTTGTGTGCTTATATAATCGTGCTTCTGAATTTTATACTCTTTAATCTCAAATGATAATCGACCATCGATGTTGACTTTCAATTGTTGTGCATTACTTCTTTGTCTTTTTGTTTACTCATTAATTCTGATCAGGTAGTACTTGAGATACCAAAGGTCAGCTGGGAAGATGTTGGTGGCCACAGAGAGGTTAAGATGCAGCTGATGGAGGCTGTTGAATGGCCTCAAAAGCATCAGGATGCTTTCAAGCGTATCGGAACTCGACCACCTACTGGAGTTTTGATGTTTGGTCCTCCAGGGTGCAGCAAAACTCTCTTGGCTCGTGCAGTAGCTTCACAGGCAGGATTGAATTTTCTTGCTGTAAAGGGCCCAGAACTTTTTAGCAAATGGGTTGGAGAATCAGAAAAGGCTGTAAGGTCTCTGTTTGCAAAGGCAAGCTCAAATGCTCCCTCAATCATATTTTTTGATGAAATTGACGGCCTAGCTGTGATCCGCGGGAAAGAAAGTGACGGTGTTTCTGTTTCTGACCGTGTTATGAGTCAACTTCTTGTTGAATTGGATGGTATTTAAAAAATCTTAACCTTATAAATTCATCTTTTCCTTGGTGGCTTCTTTGAGCATGTAGTGCATCCTTGTTACTTTTTCCTTGGGACTTTTTTTCTTATAATGAATAACCAATAATGTTGGACTTGCAGAAGTTGGGTTGTTGGTTTAAAGAAATTCGTACTGTGTATACATGCAATTCCTCCTTAAAGCTTTTGCTTGAATTGTTTCTGTTAACTAGGTTTACATGAGAGAGTTCATGTCACTGTCATTGCTGCGACCAATCGACCAGATAAGATTGACTCTGCTCTTCTGAGACCAGGTGCTACCACGTTTTCCTTCCATTTAGTTTGTTAGGCCTAGAGTTGTAGTGCTGCTGCTTCTGCTGACTTAGTAAAGGAAAAAATTAAATCTTTTTGGAATTCTGTAAGGACGTTTTGATCGGCTGCTATATGTGGGGCCTCCAGGCGAAAAAGATCGTGAGGAAATATTCCGTGTTCATCTCCGTAAAATGCCATGCGCTTCTGATGTGTCCATTAAAGAGCTTGCCTGTCTTACAGAAGGGTACACTGGTGCAGATATATCCCTTATCTGCCGTGAAGCAGCTATTGCTGCTATTGAGGTATGTTCAGTTGGAAAACAGTCAAGTCTGGGAGTTGGTTGGTTTCTCTGATGGAAGAAGGAAAATAGCAAACCTTTCCACTGTTATTATTTGACCTTATTTTTCTTATCATCTCAGGAGGACTTCAATGCATCAGAAGTAACTATGAAGCATTTGAAGGCTGGAATTATGCAAGTACAGCCATCTGACATTCTATCCTATAAAGAGCTCTCTAATAAGTTTCAGAGGCTTGTGCACTCAAACGCTGAAGATGTTTAGGAGTGCAGTCATCAAGTGGACAAAATCAAATTCCCATCCGGTAGTTATCTATTTTTTGAACATCTTCTAAGCGCTTGTACTTTTTCATGGGTGATGTATGTTAACAAAAATGTGGTGGTATTAGGCGAATATTATTATTGATTAATAATTGCCTCGTAGTTTTATTAAGCTGGAACAGTTCAATCAATTCAGTTTTTGATATTGTCTCATAAGCTTTGAAATTGAGATATAATCTAAAACTTAGCGAGCACAATCAACTTTTAGTACCTCAAATCTGTCAAGCAAGAATCCTTTTTATTAATAAGAAGAAGATAATTGAAGGCTGTTTCTGATTTTCTTCAGAATCTACATACCTTTTTCGTTCCCATATTCACTTAAATTCGAAAGGTAATACCATTTTGTAGTACAAAACTCTAGATGCATTGAAAGTTGTTTTGCGGATGTTACCATCAAGCCAGTCAAATAAGTAGTTAGTTTATAAAAAATATAATTCACGAGACCAGGAGCGCGATTAAGATGCTTTGTTTAAATTTTCTTACATATTCTGGAAGTGCAGATATTAAATGGTAGGGAGTTTATCTTGTTTTCTTCCCTGTGCTTGGAGCTCTGGAAATATTGTGTGAGTCCCAAAAATCAGTGTCATAATCCAAGGGGAAGGTGCTGTCTTATCATTGGTTATTGTAAAGTTGTTTCACGTGGTTGTAGTATGTTGGTATCTACTGCTACTTATACCTGACAAATTTAGGATTTGTGAGCACTTTGGTGTTGCATGTTTTAATTTATTCCTCGAGCAGTTAATTTCAGCCTCTTAATTGGAAATTTAATGCTGAATTATTATACTAGTAATAGTATGCCCATATTTTATGCTTTTGCTTGGATTGATGTCACAATTAGGTTTTGAAACTCGTTACGGATACATATTTCTTAAAACTTACTGATCCAAATATTGATGTGACAAGAGTGTTTAAGAGTTTTGTAATGCAAAGCTAGCAGGACCTATATCTTTGTTTAAGTCTATAAGCCTGAAGCTTTCCTGTCCTATCCTCATTTCCCCATTGAAGGGAAAATTGTTCTAGATGTTGATTCCTAAGCACAACTTGGTATGAACGTAGAATAGATTATATGAATTTTAAATTGCTGATGAATGTATTTTTTTTGAATTTGTACACTTTCCTTTGCTTTGTTCATGTAATTATGTTCTAAATTCCTTACATTAATGTCAGAGAGCAAGGCCTGGATTTGGATTTGGAAGTCAATCGTGTATTAGATGGTTGGGAGCCATTGGTTATTGGTTTCATCTATTATTAAAACAGGCTTTCTAGGAAGGGTAAAGATAATGAACTTGATATCATCATGTGTGTATATTTGTATACTGAAATTAAAATTTATGGCAGTGTATCTATCTTCTGTGCAGCATGTATCTACACAAATTGGAAGGTTGCGCATATATGCATTCAAGTTTCTTCAATCTGTTTTCTTTTTTGGAGGGTTGAAATGAATATAATGCCAGAGAAATGAAAGGTTCTACCAGAAATTCATTCAAGTTTCTTCAATCTGTTTTGCTTTTTTGGATGGTTGACAGAATGCTACGGAAATGAAATGTTCGACCAAAAATGCATTCAAGTTTCTTGAATCTGTTTTTCGTTTTGGGTAGTTAAAATGAATAGAATGACCATTTCTTCTTTTTGTTCTTATTTTTATTCTCTTTTTTTCTACACTTCCAAATTCTATTTTCTGATTGTTGGTTTTCAAATGGTGGTTAGTAAGTGAATAAGGTAGAGAGTAGATCTGGCCGTGTTAATCATTATTTTTCTTTATGCATTTCTTTGGTTGTAGTGCATTCTTCTTATTGCGCTGCAGTAGTGATACTGTATATAGTTCCCTTTCCAACTCTTCTTGCTCTATATTGTCAAGTGAATTCATCTTTACCAGTAATTAGCCATTGAGACATCATTACATATAATTTTGTTGGAACAGGACGTTTAAGATCTATTTGACAATTTCTCATCTGAATCGAACGTCCCTTGTACATCCAATTCTTGGTCCTGCAGCAGATAGAATTGAGTTCTTCTGAAGATCTTGTGTTGTCCTGGTCTGTAACACAGGGCATGCTGCACGTTGAGGATAATCCTCATGGGTTGGAAGTATTTGCCGATAGCAGTGAGAACATGCGTGTGATGAAGGAAGCTTATAGCGTTTCCAGTCATGGAAGGTGCACCACTTAAGCCTCCCGGATCGTGTAGTCTCAAACCATTTTGCAAGACAATCAATCCACCCTACATTTCTCAGATTTACGTGTCAAGCTCAAGCAAGAAGATGATGCCTGGTTATATGACAAATTGTTGATCTCCAGAGTTTGATAGGTTTGTATTATTATACTGTATGTTAGGGCAACTAGGTCAGCATATCCAAATAATTTATCTCTTGTTCATTGACCGTGTGCAGCGATATGTAATGCAATGTATCAATCCAGTTGTTTCTTCTGTACGATGGTTGGTTTCCTTCCTCTAATACGATATTTTCCTTGCTGGATTTTTTTTCAGGAATTTTGTGGTGTATATAATCTAGAAATGCATGCCACGATCTTTGATTTTAATATGTGAATTGTAGAAAATGGGCTTTGTTTGTTGGATATTGTTTTCAAAAATATATTTTTAGAAAAGCTCCAAACACGTTTTTGGATTATCTTTTTACCTGGTTTCTTAAATCAAAATTTAGCATTTTAATAATATAATTCTTTAGTGTGTAATTATTCCTATCTTATTTTTATTCTTGTTAAAAGTCTTCCTAGGAATACAAATGCCAACCCTTAAAAGTATGGAATTGGTTTCCTTTCTCCATTATTCAACCATTCGATTTACATTTTCTTTTGTGTGGGAGACTTACATTCTTGATGTGCGACCAAAATTTTGTAATAGAAGATGAGAAGATTTTTATTTTTTTGAGGGAATATAAGGTGAGAATTTAGTGTAAATGTGTGTGTGCGTAAATAAATGAATAAAAGCAAAGTTAAGGTTCACACGGATGTTGATATTCACTGTTTCCCTTTCTTCTTACTACTATCATATTTTCAAGAGAAATGAACTATCAGTTAAGTGATAACATAGCGTCAAAGAGTTTCTTTTCTTATTCTTTTTATATTCTTGGCATTTGTACTTCTCTTTCCATTCAATTGGAATTGTCTCGTTTCCTACTATAAGCATTTTCATGTTTAAATATTTTTCCTTTCTACCAAATCAACATTGTATTTCTTGGCCTTTTCTTTTGTTGTTTTAAATTCAACTGTTTTTTTAAAATGTATTTTCATCAAATATTAAATTGATTAATGCTTTATTATGAAACTGAGGTTAACTTAAAGCCAGAAGATAGATTGGCATGTCTCTCATGCTTTTTCTCTTTTACTTTAACATTGGTAGCGCGTTATGGTGTTATCGTTAGTCTTTCTTACCTTTACAAATATGTGGTGTTTATTTATTGTTTGAACAACATGTGGTGTTTATTGTTTTGCTACTCGTCTTACCATCATATAAACAATGAGATTTACATTCATATAAACAATGAGATTTACTTTATATGTACGATACAAAACTATTTTGGTTTATTTTAGGTTTTATTATAATTTTTAATACTTTGATGTAGTTTTAACATCTTTATGATACCAGTTTTATTCAGCTTTTATATGATAATGACTTAAATACACTTGTTTTTGACTTTGTAATACTTATGATTTAACTTTTTATTTTTCTTTATTTTTCTTGCTACCTGTTTTTCTTTCCAACAATTCAAAAGGTGTAGTTACCTTACCAACATCAAGGAATTCACTACAATAGAAGTCTCTAATGTGTAGAAGAAATATTGTAGTACACCTACACATTGAAAGCGTGACTTGTAGATTTTTTTTTCCCTTTTTCTTAATTTCTTTCACTTAATCTCAAAGAATCCATAAAGAATCTTTTTTCAGTGAAAATATGCCAAATATATTCCATGATCAAGCATTTTTTTCACAATGATGTATTAAACAAATGCAACTCTTCTTATTTTCTATGGCTTACACAATTCCCTCAAAGGCACCTTTGCACCATAATGAGGCCTTCTTCCTTCTAACTATAAGAATGATGTAACCATACTCTTAATTTTCATAGTTGTAATAGCTATAAGAACGATGCAGTGGTACTCTCGATTTTTGTAGTTATAATCTTAGGTACAATAAAAATTATAGACCAATATGCATGGACACTATTTGCTACTAATTTTATTGTTTGCCTTTGTAGCAAAGTTTCTTAACTGCTCAACTCTTGATCATACATTTAATCTTTTTAGTTAGGGCTAAAAATATTGTATGAAGAGCATTATTGAGATAAAGAGAGATACCCAAGTACCTTACATAAAGTTGTTCTTTAGATATCTGAAGTACCCTATAATGTTCTCTACTTCTCCTTTAGTTACGCAAACTAAATATACATTTAATCTCTGTAAATTGCATTTAAGCCCATATAAAAACTCAAAATTTTCACAAACTTGTCTAATGAGTTAAAAAAAAAAAGAGAATATGAGCTCCAAAAACTAAAAACCAATAGTAAAGTCAAATGTGTTAGGTTCTAAATTGACAAATGTCAAAAATTTATCTTTGTAAATGTTATTTTAGACTTGAAATTCCTTTAATATTTCCACAAAGCCAACAAGTCTTCTATGGCCACAAATCATTTTGCACCTATAAAAATGTATGATTTTGCTCTTTAAATTCATCAGGTTCAATTATAACAATATATATATATATATATATATATCTGTATAGTTATAGTTAAAGCATTTAAAAATATTAGAATATGAAATTAAAAAATGATCACATTTTAATAAATCATCAAAAGTTCAATCATTAATTTGACTCACGCTCATAAGACTGTAATTTAACTTATCAATGAAAAGAACATCTACAGTTAAAGTTTATTCGCTCTTACAAACATCTCCGATGCTAAATACTTTTGCTGTCTTACCTATTACCAAATTTTATACATCCACCATCTTCATACTTCAATAATACAAACAATAATAGATCTCTGGTCATGTGACTTGAACATCCACTATCCAAGAACCAGTTGGATTCTTTTGTTGTATATTCTTGAATTAGTTCCAATGATCCAAGAAAAATATGGATATGAAACGTTACTATTTAATTTTTTATGTAGACATACTTCATTCTTTGGTGACCCATCTTTTAACATGACAATTATAAGAAGAGTTGTCCATTTTGGTAACAACAGTCGCATATGGTGTGAGATGGAAAATAGTTTTTAAAATTGTTATCACTTGTGGTACACGTCCAATTCAATTCTATCATTTGCGATACTTTTTGACTACCAAGCAATTTTCATAAGCTATTTTCTTTTTTACGAAATTTTCATAGCAATTACTTAAATTGTCTGGCTTTTTCTTTCGTTTTAACATGTTCTTCCTCAATTGTTCTATACGTATTTATATTAGCTTCTAATTGCTTCTATTTATTTCGTCTTAGATGCTAGAACTAGATCATCGTGTCTAATGTTCTGTTTATACATTTTAGTTAGTTATTCTCCTTTTTCTAATCTAGCATTTTTAATAATAATTCATTAATTTTATGTTATATCATTTTGTCCTTGCAATGTGATTTTCTAATTCATCAAGCAACTTTAGAATAAAAACTTTAATACCATCATTGTTTTTATATTCTTTTTCATCACATGAATCATAAGAGAGAGTATCTTATCATCAATGCCCATGAAATATGTGAGTGGGTCACACCTTGTTATTCTACGTCACCATTTGAGTTATCTTTATTCCATGTGATTTTGAGATTTTTTTTGTTTTTTTTTACCCTAGCGATTTTATCAATCTTCTGTCGTCCTTTTAATGGATGATCCATCGTAAAGGGTGTAGATTGACTACATTCAAAACATCTATCGTTTTTTAAAACCATATCCCTCATTTTTCCTTTGTAATTGTCTTTTTTTTCTAAATCCAAGTATTTTTTTTGGAGAAAAAAATCATTTAATTCCTTAGATGAGTAATATTGTGTCATTGTCTCCATCAATTTCTCCTTTCCCTTCATCAATTGGGTTATCCTCTTCCTCTTGTGAAATTTTAAGAGTAATTCTTTTCTTGGCCTTTGGTTCCTCTTTAAATTGTATCTTAAATTTTAACATTTCATGAAATGTTAGAGAGCTAAAAAGTTGTTCAGTAGGCAATTTTCTTAAATTCTTTACTCCTTCAATTGCTATAATCTGGATTCCTATCCCTTTAGCAGATCATTTATATGTTATGGTTAAGTTCTCCATGAAATATTTATGTCTATGAATTTTCAAATCTTTGATAAAGCTGTTGAATTTAAAATATATTCTATCAATATTTTCATGAGATTTCACTTTAAATGTCGAATATTGAGTAACAGGCAGTGGTTACTTTTATTCTTTCAAATTATCAGTTTCATCACGAATTTCATTTAGCCTTCTTTAAATTTTGTAATCTAGAGAATTATTAAGAAAATTCAAACTTCAGCATTTAAAATCAAATTTCTTCTGTCATTTATCTAGTTGCCCTTTAGTTTTATTTGTTATTTTACCGGTACAATCATCTTTGATTTTCACCTCATAAGTTTTTTTTCTTCTTTGTCTCTACTTTTTTTATATCTTTTTTTTTCCACTTGGAAGGTTGAACATTTAGGTTCTTCATAACCTATAATATATCTTAAACTTAAGATGTATGGGACGTTATCTTAAACCAAGAGTTAACCTGGCCAATATGGGACGTTATTTTTAACCTCTTAGGAGTGCCCTGTTAACACAAGTAGCAACGTACATCCATTAATACCACATGGAGGAGATATCACAAAATTCAACCTTATTCCGTTCAATTTGAGACCAGAAAAGGCTATTGAAGTATGAAAGGTAACAAAATCAAAGTACCTACAATAGGTTTTATGTTTGTTATCTATGAACTGAGCTAATGATTGGTTTTCAAATGTACACATAAGAAAATCATTTGTTTCTTGTTGTCACCAATTATACATAGCACAGACAAATAAAATTAAAAGAATGTTATATGATGGTACAAAGAATTTAAGGTAATTAAGTCAAATTAGCGTAGATTTTATTCTATTATAACATCTAAATATAATTTTATAACCAAACATTGAAAAAAGAAATAGTCATTTCATTCTGACTTGGATTAACAAGCAAAAACACAAAATTTTTTTTCTATCCATTTTGGAAAGAAAGGCATTGCAGCTGAAAAGACATTTCTATTTTAGGTTATTCAACACTGATATTTCTAGAAATTAGGTAAGATATAGTTTGAATATAACTGTTAAGACTTCTCAAATAATCCAAACAGATCTCCTTTCCTTTGTTTTCATTTTTTTTCCACACCATAGTAATAACAAAAGAAATTAACTTATCATAAAATTCTATCATAAAGTTCAACGAGGCAAGTAAAGTATGAGCATGACTAGATATTATATAACGAATCCAACAAAACAAATCCTACCTACGGGAGCATTATGGAATAGCATCCAGTGGGGAAAACACTTGTCAAAAACTCTAGTATTGGTTTCATGGACCTAATTCTCCTCTAAACTAAAAATATCTACATTATTATCAAAAGTATGTTTTCTAACTTGTGAACATTTAGTATGGTCATTAAGGCCATAGTGTTCCAGACCGTGATGTTCATCGTGCAATAACAGAGAAATACTTTTGGATCTTCCCTTTCCCATGGTTCCCCCTCCCTCAAAAAATTCTTATATTGATCGGTCTATAACTCCACCTGTGAATCCTGTGGTTTAAAAGAAAATTACATATTTTGACACTGTAAGCCCCAAAAGCAACCAAAAGGGTGAATTAGGTTGTCTAATATCTAAAAGTGCCAACTTTCACCTAGTAAAAATTGCAATAAAAAAAATGAATATCACAATAATACAATTTAAATAAACAATAATGTAAAGAGATGGGGAAAAGGAAAATAACTAATTTATAGTAGTTGGTAAACAAATTCGATACTTACGTTCATTTTCAAATTCAACAACTTGAAAGTTTAATCCCCCTAATGTTTCTTTAAATTGGTGAAGCAAAACTAATAGTACGATGCAGGGATCACCCCTTGCACCAACTCTTCAAGCTTTAGTTGAGCTAAAGACACCCTCTTTGCTCACACTAATCCATCACAAGTTGTGTCAAAGAGTTTTACAATTTCCCGATTAACCTTCTCAAAGCTACCTCATACCACAATTAAAAACTACTCAAAATCCAACATATTACCTCACAAGCTATTACAAGAATACATAAAAAAAAGTATATTTTCATAAAGATCACTCTTAAACACTTCTAATAATCGTTGGCAAAATTTTTTTCCTATTATGCACAAAGGAGTATTTATAGGGGACGGAAAAATGTGCTTAAAATGGCCTTCAATGTCAAATAGAATTTTCTGCTGAACAAGTTGCTACTCAATAAAAATTGAAATTTAGATGCTTGCATCATGGTTCGGACGTCCTCTTGGTTCGTCCAGATCTTTATCCTACCCTTCATGTGGATATATTCTGTCCAATCTGTTTTGACCGCCCGGATGTTCGCATGCCTCATTTGATCTCTCGTCTGCATGCTCTCTGAAATCATCAAAAAGTTGGGTCTATTGCAGTCTGGACGTCCGCATCATCGTCCAGACTCTTGTCCACATACTCTCTGGAATTAATTGGACATCCACATCATTCCTAATGTTTGGTTGGTCGTCCGCATAATTGATTCTTTGTAGTTTTGATCTTCTTTTTATTTCAAACTTATTTTGCTGTAAAGATAACTTAATAGACTATTAGTCAACTTCAACGTTATTTTGTTAATCATTAAAATCAAGATGATTTGAGATCTTAAGGTCTTCAGATACCATTTTCTTACATCAGTATACATCACTATATTTATAACATTTTTTAAAATCACAAGGTTCATAAATAAGGTGGTGAACCAGTCTATATAAAAATCACCTCCGTTCCTCTTGGCTTTCGTAAGTTCCAAATATTGATTTCATGAACCTTACTTTCTACCATGACAAGAACATCTACATTATTATCATATCATGTTTCCTAAATTTTGATTGTTTTATAGGGTCATTAAAACCCCTGGTATTCCATTCTATGATTTGGCATCTCAAGGCATCCCTAGTTACCCCTGTTCCTTCTAGCTTCCTTAGTTCCTCAAGCTATTCTATGTTTCCAAATTCTCCTGAAAGCTATAGCTATCGTCAGTCAAAACTTCCCTTGTGAGATTGGGCTACTAACTTTCCTACGATCAATAATAGAGATTGTACTAAAGTTCTCATCATTTGCACACCCATGCTGCGCAGAAGTAGGGTCACTTTTTGTACTAATAATATAGTCGTTGTTCACTTCCTTGTAAAGATTGTACTAAGTTCTCAAAATAATAGAGATTGTACTAAAGTTCTCGTCATTTGCATTCTCTTGCTGCTCAGGATTAGGATCATTTATGGTCTTTACTCATAATATAGTCATTCTTCACTCCCTTCTTTTTATTCTCGCCTATGCTTTTCTTCCATCAGTTGCATTTCAGCTTTAGGCAATGCCTGCTGCACTCCTTGAACATTCACCTTAGACCCACTAGACACCACAGCAGTACTCTTATCCTACACTTGAGCCTTAGGCACCCATTGAACACAAGGAGCCAAATGACATCTTCATGGAATTGACCAATCAAATTTCATTCAAATGAGTCGGTCAAATAATTGTAAGTTGGATTTTAGTTCATAGTTTCTGGGCTACTAGTTTTGTTTCAAAAAGTTAAAAACTTTTACTATGGTTTGTAAATTGTACATTTTCTTTTATTATTTTCCCTACCTCAAATGTCAGAGCGGACATATTTTTTAAGATTTAATGGCGACTCCAAGCCTAACTTAGACAAAGGAGAACGGGAAGATTTGAAAATTGAAATAAGAATCTCATTACCTGACTAATATTTTTACCAGCTGAACTGGCTATTTAATACGAGCAAAAGACATGTTGAATTCTTTAACTTAACTTTTAGCATGGAATAAGCTCAAAGCGAAACGAGCTTGGATTCTTTGTTAAAAGTTTTGCTCGGTCAAGAAATCTTGCTATCTGTATCACAACAATTGGCAAGTATGTAGATCAAATAAAACTGGTTGCTCCATCACATGCAATTGAATTCAGTTAGCTAATTGATCCAGTACCACGTTGTAATTCAATCCTTACTAGGTATATCCTCAATAACTTTTTTTCTACCTTATTTTAGTTTTTAATTTTTTAAAAAAAATTATTTTGTGATATTCTCAACTACTTTTTTTACTATGTTTTTGGATTTTTTACACTAAAATTAGGAGTAACTGATTTTCAACTTTTCTAAAATTAGTTTTTATAAAAATCAAAAGCTATTGAGAACAAACCCTAACTTTCCTATCTTAGAATATGCAGTTGATTATTATCATTTTCATTCACTTTTCCTACTTATTTTGCCTCCTCGCTCGCTCAGTACACTAAACTTCACCCTCTAAAGAATTTGAAAGAAATATTGACCAATCAATTGAAGCGTGAAAAGTACTAATTCTGTAGGACTTCACATCTCCTTAAAAAGATCTCTTAATTTGATGAATGAACTCTTGAAAGAAAGAAAATAATGATAGCAGTCATCAATTAGTGAAAAATTCAAAGAGAAGACTTCCTTTTGTTGAAAAGAGTTCATTCTAAGCTTGTGTTTGAAAAGTTTTTTAGAAACCTTTACTTTTGCGTATGGATACTGTCTACACACGTTATTAGTGGGATGGCTGACGCTTACTAACCCCAAATTACAAGTAATAGTAAGGAATATTGAAGTCATTTGGTCTATGGGAATGATTATTTTTTGAAATAATATTTTACACGTTTTTAAGATACATTACTTGATTACTTCTTTTAGTATTTTTAATTATTTTTATTTCATATACATTACATAATAAAAAAATGGTACGGTATTATTATTCAAAAAAATATTTTTAAAAAAACTTGGCCTAAATGGAACCATCAAGACTAAATATACCAACAGGGATTTGTTCTAGCATTACAATCAAACACTCCAACTAGAAATCACATCGAGCACCTAAAAATATTCTCTCACAGTCTAAGAAAACACAATCCATACAATAAATAAATCAGTTTATTTTTGACAAACCCCACAAGGCCAAAACCAATCACTTCCTTCAATGAAAAACTCCTTTGATTCCCCCTACAGCAACAAACTATTAAAAAACAATTCCTTCAAAGTGACCTAACTTTGCCATCCACTCAGTCACCCTTATTTCTTTTTCCCTAATCTCAATCCCATTCCCTCGTATAAACCTCATCACTGATTCAATAAAGACCTATAGTCTCCCAATCTAATACCCCCCCAAAAAAAAAAAAAAAAATCCCCAAAAAAAATAAAATGAAAGCCCCTCATGATATCAATCCAAACCATCCAATCTGTTGTGCGCGTGTAACCCACGTTCCATGGCAAGTGCAGCAAAGCAATCTCCACTCCAGTGGTACACTATGAGATCCAAAAACCTTTGAGACCTTGACTTCCTTAATTCCTACAAATCAACTGCATGATTGATTGGTACAGTCCAATAGCTCCAATGCGTGTGTAGCACGTCCCTCAACATTAGTTACCTCTATCTGTATAATCTACATGTGTCTATTTACAGAAATGCAGATACACATAAACAACTGTTAAAATTATTACAAAACAAAACCAAATCTTTTTCTAGCACTCTGAACTAAGCAGTTCACTGAAGATTAAAAAGATTTAAGAGAATAAAAATTCCCCCACAAGAATACAAAACTATCCCAACTCATAAAAAATCCATGGCAAAAGCATCAACAACAGTAGTCTAATAAAAGCTGAAAAGAAGAAAACAAGATCCACCTCGAACACCCCTCCCCACCCCCCCCCTCCTCATCCATCAATCATCCCTTTCTTTCTTCACCTCAAGAAAATCCTCTCTTCTTCCTCCCCTCTTCCTCTTTCACTCCCAAAACTCAATCCTTTTTACCTTGAGGGAGAGGTACAAGGAAAAATGATTAAAGACTTTCCATAAATTCTCTCATCCTTTCTAATTTATACACTCTTTTTTTAGCTCCTTTTGATGGTACTATATTTAGTACTAATCAATTTTCTTGATCATCATTATCATCAATAGTTTCCTCTCTCAATTTTTGAGTGTTCCCAAAAGGAAATTACTCTCGACCCACCAAATCTTTTTCCTATATCAAATTAATTAACCATCCCAATTTTTTGTTTTTGGTGAACCCCCCCAAAAAAAAAAAAAAAAAATGAGGGAAGATGATTCAAATTGGTTTGCTAAATGGGAAGAACAACTTCCTCCTCCTGAAGAGCTGATGCCTTTGTCCCAAACCCTAATCACACCTGATCTGGCTATAGCTTTTGATATTCGGAATCACAACAGCCCACATCACCACAACCACCACCACCAACAACTAAATCCACCTCCACCGCCGCCTCCTCAGGCATCATCTCAAGCTCAGAATACTCCTTCCTCCCAACCCAATTCATCTGCGGAGTTTGACTCCTCCGAGTTGGGTGGTACTGGTGGAGGGAGTGGGGGAGCTGGGGCAGCTTCAGGAGGGGAGGAGCCTGCTAGGACCCTGAAACGACCCCGGCTCGTGTGGACGCCACAGCTCCACAAAAGATTTGTGGATGCTGTGGCCCACTTGGGGATCAAGAATGCTGTCCCGAAAACTATAATGCAGTTAATGAGTGTTGATGGCCTAACACGCGAAAATGTCGCCAGTCATCTGCAGAAGTACAGGCTTTATTTGAAAAGAATGCAGGGTATTTCGAGTGGTGGTGGCAATGGTGGTGGTGTTAATGGTAACGCTTCAATGGCTGCAGCAGGGAGTGATGCTGATTTGTTTGCGAGTACGCCTGTTCCACCGCATTTTCTGCATCCAGGCAGGCCTAACTCGGACCATTTCTTGCCTTTTGTACCTGTGACACCAATGCAACATCATCATCAGATGGCAGCAGTGGTTGGGCATCATCACCCTCATCCACAGCTACAGCAGCAGTTTAGGCATTTCGGTACATCCCCACCTAATGGACAGTTTGAGCATCCATTTTTGTCCAGGCAATCACAGCAGCAGGTTCAGAGGATGGGAACACCAGTGCATAGTGGTAATCCTGTAATGCCATCCTATGTGGAGGACTTGGAATCGGCCACTGCTGCTACCACGAATGGGAGGAAGGTTCTTACGTTGTTTCCAACTGGGGATGATTGAATTTGGGGTAACTGCTGAGTTTACTTTTGAGGATTTTTAATTATCAATTTGGGTTTAGTGTCCTGTGAAAATTTGTATTTGGAGTAACATTTTAGTGTCTTTTTTAGCAATTTTCCTTATCATTGTGCTCGGTCTAGTTGTTAACAGTATTGGATTAATCATGGACTTCTGTATGTTCTGTTTAGATTTTGGTATTGTCTTCAGGGTGGTCATTGTTGCATTTGGCGTAATTGTTAGGAGATCAGTGCATAGTGTCAGTTCTGGAGTCTTAGTTCAATTCCATGGATACCTACAAGTGTAATTAAGTTGTGGGTAGCATTCTGTTTTCTCCAATTCTACTTCTAGTGGCAGATGGCCAGTTATTGATGTTCTGTCTATTTTATCCCTTCTGCTTCTAGTGACGGATAATGACCATGATGTCACTCTGGGCGGCATTAATGTCATAAGAGACATTAAGATCAGCAGTCATTGCAGCATCTGTTCGGTATGGCTTTGGTAGAGGTTGTTGAAGTCCATGGTAGCTTGTAAGGTCAGTGATGAATAATGTTGGACAACAGTCATGGTGTACTTATGTCCTCTAGATAGCTTAGACTCAGATTAAATCCATGAATATTGAATATGGTATTGCAGCTTTGGCCATGTCCAGAATCTCCAGCATAGAAACTTATATATCTTGCTTTCTAAGTTTGTATCTTGTAGACGTGAGTCCTGCTTGTTGTAAATTGTGTGGTGTGATAGCAGACTTTTAAACCCTGTTATTGGGGAACCTTTTAAGAAAGAATAACAATTCTGATTCTATTAGCATGTGACCTTAATTCGAATAATTGTGAGTAATCGATATCTGGCTGCCATTCTGAAATTGCTTAACTTTCTTCAAGTAGTTACATGAATATTATTTTTTCCATTAGTACAGAGTTAATTTGATTTTAATTTCTCTAGTTTTGTTCCCATCAAATTCAGCATGATCTTCAAGTTCATCCGTATCTCAGCTTATTGTCAACTTGTTTTTTGTTCATCAGAAGCGTCTCTTCTCCTTGTCCATTTGTAAGTGTTATATAAGCCTCTGATAATATTGAATAAGCTTCTGTTTCTTTATCTGGTGTTTTTACTTAACAGATAATTCTGTTATCCGCTGTAAGCTTTAATTCTTCTTTCTGGTAATTATAAAGAATAAGTATTCTGATCTAGTACTTGATTCTTTGCTTTGTTGTTGGAAAGATACTGATATTCTAATTTATTAGTAGATTCTGTCCATTCCTATCTCCATTCTATGACTTCAAAGATGTGATCATTTTGATTTATCTCATTCACTTCTAGACTAGATTAAGCTGACTGATGCTTCTTCGTTCTTGGGTTATCTTGAGTTTATCTTTTTCTATTTGTTGAACAATTTGATATAAATTTTGAATCAAAAAAGAAGAGCTGTGAGACAGACAGGCAATATAAGAAAAGTATCGCCTATTAGCTATGCACCCTTAGACACACATGTAAACAATCATTAATGATCAACCTGATCCTTACCTTATGAAGAGAAATTTACCTTCAGAAAAATTTGTTAGATTACTCCTGTCCAGATTTTTTTATGTTGGTTGACTTGGATTAATAATATAAGTTATTGGATTAAAGTACAGGGGCAAGCATTCCTCATGAAGGTGGCAATCTGACAACAGACCCTGTCATTTGTTTCATTGCACTGTTGACCTCTGCATCGTACAGTTCATTATCTTTTTGCAGTTCACTCACCATTTTGACAGCATATTAGGATTTGATAACCGAAATCGAAGATCTAGTTTATGGACATTAGAGTGGTAATCCCTGATATCAACTAGAATCTCTATATCTTATTTTCATTTGGTTATCATTTGCATGCCTTCAGGAGTTTTCGTGTTATGCTTTTTAGTCAGTTTAATCATTATTTTCCTCCTAATTGACCTTTTAATCTTCACCGAGTTGGAGTATTAACAGTTGTTCAAGGATTGCACCTAAGATTATATTCTGTTCCTTCTTGCTCATATTTTTGCCTCATGATAGTGTGACATAATCCGTAGCACTGTAGTGACATAAGCATCAAGTGTTTGCATTTTTGCTTCCTAGCCATCGCTTATAGGATGTTGATCAATGGAAAATATTGTTTTCTGCCGTTTGTTTTATCAATGGAGAATATGTTCTGCAGTTTTTTTTAGTATTTGCAACTGGAACATGCTTTTTTCCCCCCACAAATCAACATCATTGTATTAATCTTGTATCAACAATTTAATAAGGGGTTAACTACCCCAAAGCATTCTTTGATATCCCTTGGATCCACAAAGGAAAGTTTCCTTCCCACACCACATATGTTTTATTCCTACTGCAAAAGAAGAAGCTATCCTTCTAGCTTCTACTATTGTCATACTACTATTTATTCTAAATGAGCAAGTATGAAACAAAGTATATTTTCCAGAATAGTAGCACATTTTGCATCTTGTGTGTTTTTCTGTTTCGGCTTTTGCATCAGAACTTGATTCTCTCTCTATATCACAACATCCTTCCAACTGAAACATTCAGTATACAAGATCCGTTCGTATATTGCTTCACCTGTACATTCTAATTTTAAGTGTCTTCATCAGAAGCATCTCAAGTCAGTTTCCCTTTTTTTTTTTTTTTTTGTGTTTTTGAATCATTTGCCTTGTTGAATAACAGAATTCTGTAAATAAAACCTGAAGAAGTTATGCTCAATTCCTTTGATTAATTCCAAGCTGAAAGGAAAAATTAAAGCATGTATCTTGGCTTTGTATGAGTTTTGAGTATGATTTCTTTAGCCCTCCCATTAGCTATGAATGCCATTTGCTATTACCTTTCTGTCCATTGTTTGAGAGTGCTGATGGTGGTGCTTCATTTACTTTTGGTTGGTTAATTGCTGCAAGTAGTTTCATCTTTCTCAGAAAGATGTCTACTCCAATCTGATTCAACCATTTAACCAGAAATTTGTTTGCTTCGATCTGATTCAACCATTTAAACTGTGAACAAGTACTTGTGACAAATTTGTTCCTCTTATTTAATTTTGACCATGCAATGCCTCATGGATCTTGTTTTTCACTACCTGAATTAGCTGACCTGATTGTTCCTTCTACCGTTCGATTTTTTCTTCTTTACACCTTGATGGGGCTGAATATCTGATTAATAATGAGGCAGAAATTTACCGGATAATTCCAACAATGCTACTGGCTTGCCTTGGAAGGGAGAAAATCAACCATCAAGCAAATTCTTGATTCTATTTCTTTTTCCGGAACAGGTATCTCAGATAACAGTACGTACAGAACTGTCAAGAAACTCAAACAACTTATGCCTCAAGTGTCACAGAGAGGCAGAAGAATGCACTGTATTCTCAAGATACATTTGCACAGTTTGAGTAGCAATGCATATAATGTTCCCAAGTAAATTTGCAGTGCAAAAACTGTTACTCCTGGGAATGGGAGTCCTTCGGAATCTTGTTTCTGGCTTTCTCCAATATGTACAATCTGTGCATACAAAGGCGGATTGAGGTTTCAAATATGAGGCCGAAATTAGGGGAAACTGAGGTAAGGGAAGGTAGGAGGAGGGGTTCAATCCCCCGGCTTCCATTCCTAGAGGATCTTAAAGATCCCTCCCTCAAAATGCAACCAGTCTAAACTCGTTCGTAGCGTGAGTTTCAAGTCTCGAAACTTAAAATTATCTGCAGTAGAGCTTGAATAGATCATCTCGTGATCAGATACTCCATGTAGAGACGAGACAAAGTCCAGATGCTATTTCACGTGGACCACATGGAAACAATATTCAATTTGCGTACAAATCCATAGCAAAGTGATTTGCATGACGCTTACAGGATTTTTTAAACATCATGTTCAATTAACTAATAACTGGGAAGAGAAGACTTCATATTTCATTGGAAAATCTCGCCAAGAAAAGAAGAAATACTGTTTGAGATGATTTCTATGATGTGCTTTAGAAATCTGATAATTGTGGAAGAGTTAAAACACATAATGTATGTTCTTACCAAACTTCAACGATGCATATTGTTCACCATTATATACAAGATGTTATTAAACAAAATAAAAAAAGAAGTAAACCGAAGAAAAAGAGTATACCCTCTCTTTCTCTCTCCCTCTCTCACCCAAAGAAAAAAAGTCTACTCTCTCTCTCTCTCTCTCTCTCTCTCTCTCCCTCTCTTTCTCTTTCTCTTTCTCTCTCTCTCTCTCTCTCTCTCTCTCTCTCTCTCTCTCTCTCTCTCTCTCTCTCTCTCTCTCTCTTTTAAAAGAAAAAGTTTAGCGGAGGGAAGTTCGCCTCATTCTAAAAACAAAACGGGCCATTAATGAGAGTGTTCTTTTAACTACTTACCATGGTTTTTACATAACGACTATTAATGAGGCAACTTTAACCACTTACCTTGATTTTTAAATATTGACTACTAATGAGCGGTTTTACATTAATTTTTACACATATTGCCTACTAAGAGATTGCCTAGAGATCACTAGCAGCTTGACTCGAGTCAGGACTTTTAATGAGCGATTGCTAACAGCGAGACCTGAGAGATTGTCTGTTAGTTAGAACCTAAGCTTTTAATGAACTATTGCTAATAGTGAGATCTGAGATATTATCTACTAAGTTGATATTACTAGCAGCTTGATTCAAACGCGAACTTTTACTGAGAGATAGCTAGCAGCATCTTTGAACTTGAAGTTCTCTTAGACAATGAACCCCAAGCTTTTAACGAGAGATTGTTTGCAACGGGACTAGAACCCAAGCTTCTCTTAGACAAGGTGAATGACCCTTACAAATTGAGTCGACTCTGTGGCAAAAGATTTTATAAAACAAAAGTGATTATCATGTATGTACAATTGTTAGAAAGTTCTATTTACACAAGCATGTTTAGTTTTTAGGTTTTTTGGCAGCATGATTGTCTGTAATAACCTATTCAAGTTTATGAGATGTTTTTTGCACTGGTCTGGATTTTGTTACACATGATCCTGTACCCCAAGGTGCAGGCAGGTTGTAAGAAGTCCTGATGGAGTTCTTATTGCTGTCAACATTAAACCTCACCAGAAGCAAAAGACAATCTAAAACCCACACAATGATCCCATGTGCTCACCATAACACCAACGAGATTTCCAGAAGTTGGGATCTTCTGTGACAAATATTCCATTATCAACTTAGTGACAATCACAAAAAACTATTACGTCGTATTCACACTTTAAGGTTTATCCTCAAAATTTAAGGGTATATATAAAATTTGATAGGTGTGAAAGTAGCGTGACTCTTTTTTGTGATTGACACTAAGTTAACGCTGGAGTTTTTGACAATGAGGATCTCAACTGATCTTCCAATTTTATACTAAATTGTATACTAGATTGATCGCAGTTAAGGAGTTCCATTTTATACAACGTCGAAAATGGAAAACGTGTACGAGAAACATTTATACAGACCAAGATATTTTATTTTTAGAATAATAGAGACCAAACATGTAACATCAGGTGGTAATGACCAAACTCCTATTACCTAAAGCAAGTTTTTGAATTGTGACCCCCATCACACCTTCATCTAATCTTTCATATATCTAACGATGAGCAAAAATTAACTGTTTAGATTTTAACATTTAATTTTTCTTTTCTGAAAAAAGACCTTATGCTAGTTATCAATTTAGAATATGGACATTCAAGGAAATCCTAGGAATCGTTGTTACAATATATATTACATTTAATTTTTCTTTTTAAAAAATGGCCTTATAATTGTGCTAGTTATCAATTTAGAATAGGGATAATCAAGGAATCCATAGGAATCATAGTTATAATATATATTTTAATTATGCTAGTTATCAATTTAGAATAGGGATATGCAAGAAAATTCATAGGAATCATTAATTCCTAGTATTACATCTCTTTATTTTAACATAATTGGAATAGGAATATTAATGATATTATAGCGAAAAACATAAAACCAAGTCCAAGTATCCTCTAATCGTATCTTTGAATTAGTTGTGGACTTCGATTTCATTTGTCTCTGTGATAGCTTGTGGAGTTTTATTTTTTTTTTTTGAAATATCTTATGAAGTTTTAAAATTTTGGAGTTTTAATTTTTTTTTATTTCAATAATAATCTTCATTTTGCTAATACTCAAAGCGGATATCTCAAAATTTACCAGAAAATAAATTTGTAATCAATCCTTTAATACTTGTCTATACATTAGCAAGACATATCTGATGACATAGGAGTTCTTCTCTCTCTCTCTCCCCTTCTTTTTTTTTTTTTTTCTTTTAAAGGGATGAAGATAGGATCCCAGGCAAGACGAGATATATATATATATATATATATATATATATATATATTATGTGGTTAGAAGAGATTTTGAGTCTTTAGTTTTTATCAACCGGACTGAAAATTAGTTCTAACTCAATACATAGTACCAAACTCCTGTGTAACTCTTCCTAAACAATATAAGTTATAAAGAATCAAAATCTCAATGCTTTTTCTAACATATTAACCTTAACAGTAATAAAATTCATTCAATTTCTTAGTAAGTCTCAACCTAATTAATATTCAACAAAACTCTTTGAACTAATATACTTCAAATCATGACGTAAGTTCTACTCCAACTCATATTACAGTATTTATATCTTTACAGCATATAAATACACAAATTTCTCAATTTATACGTTTGTGACATGTTGAATTTTGTATTATCTCCAGGCGGTTTGATGATCAAACTACACTAAAGCTATATTCAAAATAAGTGACTTTTTTAATCTCTTGATGACAACATAATAACCACAAAGCAAAGCTTCAAATATTGAAAAAAAAAAAAAAGGAAACGTCAAGCAGCTTAAAAAGCATGTGATGGTCCAATCTATTATGTTGTTGAAAACACATCGTTAGCTTATATTCTTAATTACTCAATGAATGAATAAATGCACTAATTTCTAACTATATTTTGGGTTTGATTTTGTTTAGATTTTCTTTACCAATCATTCAATTTGTTGGTTATTTTTTCCTCCCTTTTTAATGTAAATGCAAGGTGTACAATTAAAGCTATAAACTATCATATCGAGCTAAAAGTCTCAAATCCACGAGCATTATATGTAGACAATGAACATTCAATACATATTAAGAATTGGGAAGGTTACCAATTAAGTACCTACTTTTTTTTTTAATCAAACCGATACTATTACATTGAGGGAGTGAATAGTGTTGATGGAATTCGAACTTCCGATCTCTAAGGTAGAGTCATAGAGCTTTAACCGCTCACCCTCTATTCGTTTCGATTAAGTACCTACTGTATCAAGCTGGAAGTTTCAAATCCACCAGCATCGTATGTGGACAGTGAACGCTCAAGTAGTGGAAAGGTCTCCGATCAAGTACATGGTCTCAAATCCACCCCCATCATCTATAGATGGTGAACACTCATACATGTAGTAAGTAACTAAGTATATTGGAAAAGTTTCCAATTAAGGATATCGTAATTACATTAGAAATGTCTCCACTTAATTTTTTTTTTTTTGGTGGTAATGAAGCTGTTTAATTTTCTCAAAAATTTTGAAATTTTATAATTTTTTTAGGCTAAAGATATATTAACATTGTGTAAATTATAAAATAAAAATATAAAACAAAATGACAAACTCAAATATTCAAAATCAGGTGTTTTACTTAATCTTATCAGTATCTGAACCTGACATTTTAAATTAGTCAATTTAAGCGGCCAATTACAAAGAAGTGACTTTTACCATGATATCATGCATAAAAAGTTACCCCTAAACCATTGACCATTTACCGTATTGCTTTAGCATGCCTTCTATAACCGTTTAATATTTGAATTCCAATATTGTATATTAAATAAAAGAGTAATGTGATAAAAAAATCATGCAGTAACATTCGTCAATATAAATTATATCTCTACACTTCTGTCAATTATCCCTTAAATCTTTCACTTTTGTTTTATATCTCAAATCCAATTCTGACAAAGCCTCAAATTAAAGAAGAAATGTGAATTATATTGCTTATATACATATTTCAAAAATGTTAAATGTTACTAAATTTGCTTTAAACTCTACAAAAACATGTTAGGATACGATCTCTGAAATTTTAGATATTTTGAAATGTCTAATAAAACTGAAACTTTAGATATTATGAAATGGCTAATAAAACCACAGGGAAAAATGGATGCCGGCAGAGGGGGGGGGGGGGAGCGGAGTAAGAGAGGGTAGATAAGGAAATTACAGCAAACACAAATAAATCATAATTATGTTGCAAAAATAAATATAGTTTAAATATTATTAATGCGTACATGAATTTATCTAATAAATAACAATTCTTTAATCAATTTTACTTACTAATGGCATAGATAATGAGTGAACAGGATTAAATGAAACTCATAATATATAAATATACAAAAGAAATATATAATGGATCTACAATCCAAGTAAACAGTAATAAATAAGATAAGACAGTAGTAAGGACAAAGATAGAAACAAAATATTGGCTAAAACAAACTTGTTTTCTCTATTTTACTTTCTTTTGTTTTTCGTTCTTATGTGTAGAACTTACATGTACAGATATTCGTTGAATTAAAAAAAAAAGTAATAAATATGAATTCAAAAGGCTACGTGCATAATTATTTATACCACACTCATCAGGGTGTAAGAATATAACATAATTCCTCTTATGATGATATTTTAGAGACAACATCATTACTCTGAGCTTTTTTTCTTCTTTTTTTTTTTATTGTTGTGGGGAGCTAAAAAAAGATTATATTGTGGTCTAATTAAAATAAAAAAAAAAGAAAAAAAAAAGAAAAGAAGATATCAAACTACTAACTAAAAGTCTAAAATAGGGTGAATGGGAAAAGATAGTTGTATAAGTTTTGGGGAACACAATTATCGTAATGCATTATAGATTTTGCTCATAGTGAATACCCTCAATGTAATTTTAAAGAACAAAAATGAAATACTTTATTGTTATTATATAGTAGTTATGCAATTAACTTGAACTTATGTATTATTTTGATGCTTCTTTCAAAAATATGCGCCAACACTTAAAACAAGAAAAAGAAAAAGCATAATAGCTATCAATTTTTTTTTCTTTAATTGTATATGGTAGCCATATAAACGATAATGAAGACAAGCCATATGAATCCCGGTATTTCTTTCTGGGTTAATTACAGTTTACCCTTATGAATCTACCGCTCAGTTTCATTTTACCCCCTTGAACCTATTTAATAATTATTTTACCCTATATAAACATTCCATAATATAAAAATATAAAATCATGATGTGAACTTTTTTTAGACGACAATACACTCCTTTATAGTTTTTGGATAAATTTATTTTCTATCATTTATTTATAATGACTTTCTATATTTATAAATCTTTAATTTGTAAGCACTTTGATTATATTTTTCTAAATCTACTTATAGATTATTCATATTAATTTTTATGATAAAAAATGAGAAAATATTTTAAGGATTCTTCCATTTTGTTTTGACCATTCCTAGCCCAATATATTAAACAAAAATTAGGATGAGAAATATCTTTATCGTAGTGATGTTTTTAATTTTGCTTTTATATTAAACATATAGATATGCATGCACACTTTCTCTTGGATAAGACATTCTTTATAATATTTTATAGTCAATAAAGTTTTACTATAAGAAACACTTATTTTAAATAAGTAAATATTATTTTGTTTTATTAAGTTTGAAAATGTTTTTTCATTTATAATTACATATTCAAATTTTTGGGTTAAAATTCATTATCTTTTACTAAACTATTACATCTTTTTTTATATGTAAATTTCAGATTCACAAATTTGTTTTTCTTGCCATATTATATTTGTAATACATAGTAATATGGGATAATTTCAGAAACCTCCCCTGAGGTTTCTGACAATTACACTTAGCCCCCTGAAGTTTCATAAATTACACTTGCCTCCCTTGCTTTTACTGTTTCAATAACAAAACTTCAAAATATATAGTGAATATCCTAAATTGCCCTTGTCTTCTTAAAAAAAAAAAAAACACTATCAAAGCATACTTTACCTCCTCATGATCTCTTGTTTCTATAAATTGACAATTACAAAAATAAATCTTGCAATATACAAATTTCCTTACTTATATATTAATTTATAATTTCCAAATTAGGATTTCACAGAACAAGTGCATAAATAATTTTAAGAAAAATGCCTGAGATAGCCAAACCCATACCAAAAAATCCTACAACACCTTCAACAAGTATATAAATAATTTATAGCAAAACCCACATCATCTTTCTTTTGTGGCATTTGCGACAAGTTTAATAACCAAAACAAAAAACAAATTAACAATAAAGATTATATCACCCAAATTCTAATTTTAGAAAATCCCAAATATTCATATTTTCAACATAAATTTGTAGTTTATTATAGGTTTTTTATGAATAGGAAGAAGGGATGTAGTGAAGAGAAAATAGATTTTTTTATAAAAGAGAAAAGAGGGAGAAGGGGTGGAGTGAAGAGAAAGTTGGTAATATGTTTTTTTAATGAGGACATTATGGTCTTTTTGACTAAGGAAGGGAGGTAAGTGTAATTTCTGAAACTTCAGGGGGCAAAGTGTAATTGTCAGAAATCTCAGGGGAGGTTTCTGAAATTATCCCTAGTAATATTTGTTTCCTTTTTTATTTATTTTTATTTGGCTATTGAAAAATCCTAACATATAGAAAGGAATCATTAATTCTCATTTTTTTTTTGTAAAATGAAACGCAGAGAAATACTGAATAAAAGCATTATAATTTCAAAATATTCATGTATGTTCACAAATTCAATTTAAATTAAGTGCTTAGATGTCCAAAAAAATCCACATCATCTTTTTATGGACTTATCCTCAATCGCTTATGATTTTTATAAAAACTGATTTAAAAAAAGATAAAAATCAGTTGCTCTTGATTTTAGCTTACAAAATTAAAAAATATAGTTAAAGAAACAGTTGAGAACATCACAAAATAGATTTTAAAAAAATCAGATGCTAAAATCAAGTTAAAAAACTATTGAGAACATGCCCTATATTTATGAATAGTGATGGAATTTTTTTGGGGGGGGGGGGGGGGGGGGGAATAAATAATTTAGTTGAGGGGAGCAAAATGAAACTAAATGGTAGATTTAAAAGAGTGAAGTTTATTTAACCATTTCTTTTTTTAAGCATGTTATTGCCCTAAAGATTTAAACAGGGACGTGCCACCCGCCTACAAGACCGGCATGACTAAATGTCTATTAATTAAGCAGACAGATCCGATCTATTTTGCGTCGATTGCCTTTTTGAAATATTTTATTTTAAGGTAGAAAACTAAATTTAATAGTGGATGCTCATGGGAAGGCTACATTCATTGTTTACAGTTCAGAGCCAGGTGATGACCTAAACCTCCATTCACAGCTATGCAAGTTTGATTTATTATATAGAATAGTATTACTTAAAGAAGCACTTCTTTGATCTGCTAAATAAATAACTTATGATATGTCATCAAGGAAACAGATCACCACCGAACTGCTCACAATACCTAGCATTAAGCATACCACATACTTGGCACTGCAGCAACAATCCATACACGTTCATTATTGATTATTGATTTTCTACTAGACAGCCCGCCATTTTTACCCCCACGAACCATGTGCCTGCATTTTTCCAGAGGATGATAAAACATAGAAATTTGCCAATGCTGTCCAGGATCCAAAGCATAAAAAAACCAATGGTGCAGCTATCCTCTATTTTTACTCAAGGATGACAGGATATAGAGATTGGCCCATGCTGCTCAGGATCTAAAGCTTTAAAACCCAATTGTACAGCCTACGTTACGCTGAATACACAGATGATGCACATATGCCCGTTCTTAAGATAAAGGCGCTGATTGCAATTAGCAGAATTTCTCCTTTGCACAAAGACTTCGATCAGTTTGGTTTCTTAACTGGAATAAGGTAATTCAAGATCGAACCATCCAAAGGACCTTGAGAAATAGAAATAGTGAAATACCAGCATTGCTACCAGAAATTGGTAAACTTGCGAGTATTTAAGTCTAAAAATGGTACTATTAGTCTACAGATGACCGCATATGATAGCAGAATGAAAATCTGGTCACAATATAGAAACAAGCGAATAGAAAATTAAGAGAATGGATGTGAGTATAGCTAAAGAGCATTTATAGAGTTTGATACCACAAACAACAATAGCAAAGTTAACTACTAATATGCTTCATATCCATACGCTAGTACCCAAATATCAAAGCAAAGGTTTCTAATCCAAAATACAAAGTTTCAGAAGTCTCTCACAAGTAATCTAAACGAGAAAGGGAAAAGAGGATGCAGGCATTCTCCATCTAAGGTTTTCTATACTATTAATGGTTTTGGGAGTAACCAAAACTCAGAGGTTGCTGGCAGAAAGGGGCCTGCAAGCAGATGAAAAAAATGTTACTTGTATGCGGTGTGTGAAATTCAAAACGACCATGAACTTAACATTCCTGACGCATGTAGAACAGAAAATCATAATGCAATGATGGTATTCATACTGTTTCAGTAACTGCAAATGAAACATTGCACTCAAACCCGGAGGCCGAACTAATTTAGGACTTTCTGTTTTTTGACAAAACCACATTCAAAATGTAACCATCTAAAACAAGAATGCATGGAGAAGAAAACCTTCAGTTCCATTCAAATCCACCATGCCTGGAACTTTGACACCATCTGATGGAACCATAAAGTGATACAAGTATTGACATCCAACGTATATGAATCTCCTAAAGTACACTTACAAAGAGATATGTGGTAGAAAAGACGAAGGACATTGATTCTCGTCCCTAAACTTTTAGCTTCATGTCAAAGTACTGAAATTAGTAGTACGTCGGCTGGTGCAGTAAAAGATTTTAGAAACAAACCTGATTCATGGACAAATTCATCTTCAAATTACGTACACCGTTTTTGTTCTCATTCTTTATTGTTTTTCCTGATCAGCCCCACTTTTGGTTTACATACACGGTTATATAAGAAAGACCACACAACACTTGAAAAGACTACTGCTTATGGCAGAACTCGCTTCTCTTCATACTAATATTGCATTCTATTGGCATAAAAGGGAAAGGTTGACATCATATGAAAAATAGCACTTGCTTCTTGATCACTATCAAGTACAAGAATGCCCAAAAAGTGACAAATGACAATTTATTTACAGATATTAATAAAACATCACTACCAAATAACCCCAATCTTGTAAGTCATCATGCATCAACCTAAGAAGCTTGCTAGAACAACACCCAAGTTAACAAAATCTTCAACCAAACAAAAGTTACCTATTCATGCTCAAACTGTAACAGATTTCATGTCTTATGAGACAACAATGCATGATAATTGGAAGGTAAAGAAAGTAATGGAAAAAGAAACCAAGGCCTACCTGAAAAACAGCATGTCTAAATTGATCATATGATTGAGCATACATCATGGACTGGGTAGGCCACTGCAAGTATACAGCATCCCTTGAAGCTTGATTCGTTCCCATGGCACAGAAAGGGCTCATTACCGGATTCCTGTAGTTGACAGGAACTTGGGTCCCGAGCATCTGACCTAACTGAGGAAAAGCAGAATCATACTGCACATATGGATGCTGGAACTTCTGGATATATGGTGTCAAGGTAAAGCTTTGATTGGTAGGAATGTTCTTAACATACCTACATCAGTTTAAAAGGCCAAGTTGACTGTATTAGCGACCAAGACCATTCACCTTCAAATTGTAGCTTCAAGTTGTAGTTGAAGACATAAATCTTAACTTCAGATGTCAAACAATTCAAGAAAAATAGAAAAATTAACTTCTTTTACCTAATCATTATTCTAATGCAGTTCCTCTCCCATAAGTACCTCCTCATAGATTCATAGCAAAACTGTTATACTAATTACTGTTAAAAATACAGGGCACACTTGAGTGGAGATGCTACTGACAAGCATCTCACACCAGTTAACAGAAATTTCTCATACGACATCATAAAGTACATTACCAAGCAGGAGATGAAACTTCCAACTAACAGCAACTACGTCTGTTCTTTTCATTTTCTAAATTTGGTTAAAAAGACTTGAACACATATCTGAAAAACATTAATCTTTAAATCCAAAGCAGAGGGGTATATACAAGCAACAATTTCCACTTTCAACAGACAAGTTCTCAAAGGCTACCCTCAGCCTACTCAATTACATAAGACTAAAACTTCAATTTCAAAGCAATGCAGGATTAAGACATGCAGTGTCTACAGCAAAAAGACGGCACCACTCTCAACAGGTGCCAATTTGAAATAAGCACCAAATGCATTTCAGATGGAAACCCAATCTGTATCCAGAGGCTCCTCAATTCCCCCCCCCCCCCCCCCCATGAACTAAGAATGCAGCAGTTGGAAACAAATGAATAATTTACCACACATCCTTTTCAGGAAACAGAACTATAAACATGAAAAGAAAAACATTATTCTTAACACATACCTCTCATAACTTCGATCATAATCAGGATCAGTGCGATCCTTCTCCTTGTCCCTAAAAATTGCTACCCTAGAAGATGTACTATATTCCCTGCTAATGAAGCTCCTCTCCAAATCAGCAACAGAGTTCTTCAAATTTTCATTATCCTCCACACCCAAACATAAATTTTTCCCATCAGAAGCAACTTGAGTTAAGATGTCCTCTGACTCAGAACTACTTGGACCACTGAAGATACGAGCACGTGCCCTATCATACTCCTCCTTCCTCTCCTCCACGGTTCTCACAGGACTACGTTTTAAACCGAATTCACCACTCTCGTTCGAGGATGCTTTGGTAGGCCTTGACCTGATGACAAATTTAATCTGCTCACTTTTATCATTGTCTGACTGTTTAGCTGGGACATCTGACAGACAGACAGCAGGATACTTGCTCTCTGCTTGTTTCCGAACCACAATTTGTGTTCCCTGACCATCTACAACATTATCCTTTACCATAGTCTGCAGGCCATAGTGTTGAGCAACTCTATGTGCTGCTAGACGTAGGTAGGAAGTGGGGAAGTGCTGGAACTCGAACTGCTGCAAATCAGAATTTTGCAAGAACTTCTGTATATCGAGTTCCATCCGCAGAACTGTTACATAAAAAAATATGAAAGAAAAAAATTCATTTTTCACTCCAAAAAAAAAAAAATCCAATCTTTGCTACCACACTGATATTTTCTGTAACGGAGATATTTAATCAGAAAAATAAACAACAACATCAAAACAAAAGCAATAGAGATGAAAGAACTGGAGCAATATTAGCACGTTTCTAACCAAAAGAAAAAAAAATCTATTAGAAGCAAAATATGCTGCACACTTCTTTTAATATTTGAGAAGCAACTGCTCATATAAAACTTGACAGTTCCACTTTGAGCAGACAAATGGTTTTCACAAAATTGACCTTTTCCGCAAATTTTCCGATGTTAAATTTGGTCTTTCCCAACTCTGCAAGTTAGTTGCTACAATAGCAAATCTAGAAGCCGATAAAAGACATGGTTACTCCACTTTTCAGACACAGATAATTCACATAGGAAATTAAGGCCCAAATAGGGTCAAAAAACCTGAATGACAATTAAACTAATGAGACAGTATACTTTTGGTAATTTATCTATTTGCAATTTGATGCTGCCCACTCACTTCCCAGAACAATACTTGTCTAGTACTCCCATCAAGTTTTGCTGTAGTCCTTCTATTCTATTAAGTATATGGATACTTTTGTCCATTCATAAATTTTTTCCTTCTTTCTTTCCTTCTTCTCACTCCCAAATTTACATTGACTTGTAACTCAAATCCAGCTCCTAACCAGACACTTCAACATCCACAAATCTCCATTCCACTCTTTTGGACATCAACTTCCTCTACTTTGCACCACTCTCTGCCTCTATCCACTTATGAACGACAACCCCCTCTCCACTGGCTTCCCCAAGTCAGCCTCTCTCTGCCTCAAACATCTTATACCTCTCCACTAGCTTCTCCCGAATCAGATATCATTATCCATCTAAGCCCCCTCCACTGCTGCTACCCCTCCTCCCCTGCAAAGAAAACATAATATTTAAATTCACTCACAATTTCTCCTGTGCATAAGGTTGTTTGGTGGCTGGGTTGGCAGTGGGATTATGACAGTCGGTTGCTAGGCATGAGGTTTGGAAAAAGAAAAACAAGGAGAAAAGAGAAAAGGGGGATAAAATAACATTAATGGCCTTCATCTTAGCAAAAGATTGATGGCATAAAAATTGAAATTTTTATGAATATTATATTTAAAGCAACTATTTGGTCATATCCAGTTTGTTTGACAAAATAAAATGTCTGTGTGATGGAAATCCAGAAGTCTGAGATATGTTGACAAATAGTGTCGGCTTCCCATGATTAGTGAAACATCTAATGAAATAGCGCAAGTATGATCCTCAATGCTTTTCCTCGATGTGTAAATTATAAAAATTGCCTTCCTCTCTGACAGCTTTTTAAGCATAAATTCTTTTATGTGCAGTCCAGATTCTCCCAGACCTCCCATCCACATGATTTTAAGTAAATGCCACCTACATGATACTCAATTATTTATATCAATATCCTTTTTAATTATCTGGCAACCTCTGGTTTCCCATTTGTCATACTTTTTGCGCAAAAAAAGATCAGTTAATTCCTATAATTTGTTAAAACTACTCTCTTATCTTTTGATTAAGAAAGCGGCACACTATCTGTTATAAATGCTTATTATGTATAAATGCTATTACCTCTCATCAAGTATTCACCAAAATTGAACAAATCATAGTAATTATAGTTTCCAGGAAACAATCATTTGATTGGAAAAGTCAAGCAACAAAGCCAAACATGAACAGAAGCATTTGGAGGCACAAACAGAAGTAATTCTGGCATTTAAATATATTTTTGGATTATATATGCAGTTTGGCCACAATTCTAAACAGCTGAGATTTGCATCGGAACCATAGAATGATTAAATTTCCAGAAGGCCTACAGCCTAACCAAAGTCCCCAAAATTGAAGACCCAAAAAATTGTAATTATGTCAAGCAAGGTGCACTAACCGTTTGAGGACAAAAAGGGAGGAGTGTATAGGATGCCAAAGGAGGCAAAGGAGGAAGAGACCAACAACAGGGAGAGAAGGGCGGGGACCATACTGCAATACAAGCTGAATAACAGGAAAAAATAATAATAATAAAGTAGACCATCTTTGTCAGGGAATATCCATAGCTCGCCTTGGCAAATGAGGCCCACACATTTTCATAGTTGCCTCGCCTGGCAGTATTAAAGGTCATAAGGTCCACCTCTCATTGCCTCAGCAGACACACCTTTGACAACTACTGGATTGCATAAAGACAAAACTCAACAGTCAACTCTGGGACCCGTACCCATGGGAGGAACAAGGAGACAGACTATGTTGCCTGACACTTGCTGTTGAGATGAACTAACTTTTTAAAATCCCAACCTAGTAAATTGCAATTTTGACCTACAAGACAACCACATTCTAGTGGAACAAGCATACCTTGCCCTAGCTTGGCTTTCAGCCTTTCACTCTCTCACAGAAAATTGCTTTATCTAATCTACGAACATAAAATATGGTAACTAAAATATATAAACCATCTTATACTTCTCCATTTCAGTTTCACTTCCTCTTTAAGGGCTGTACTTACCATGTGTATTAAGTTTAAAATCCAGCAAAAGGTGCATCTAGAGCCTCAACTTCCTAGCCAACTGACGCACATAACAGAGGTCCATTTAAATAGTTGAAATCCCTAGATGGTAACATTCACATGAAGAATGTCTATTGGCAGACCCAAAGGCACAGGGTGTTGCACAACGGTCTCTTTGTCGTATGCTACATTGAGACAACCCCAACAACTTTGAATCAACAGAATGTGGTTATGAGAAAGTCTAACAACATTTTGGATCAATACAATACAAAAAAACGAAAATGTTTCTGAACAATCTCCCATCATTTTGCATTACTTTACTGTAGTACCAAATCCTTCAAAGCTACCCTTCTTTGGTCACTAGATTCAGCGTTCCCGCCATTTTAATAAATCCATTAGGCCCACCACGGTTCCAGTATAACTAAAAAAGAAAGAAAAACTCAGAACTGCGAACCCCATACTTACTGTCTGAGCTCAGCCTCGTTGATCTGCACTGAGCTAGAATTTTTCTTCCAGCAAAACAACATGCTCTAATTACACAATTACCCTAATCAGACACCAGATCTACATCAAATTCGACACCCTAAATTCCTTAAATTCATACAAATAATCAAATCAAGAAAAATTGAAACACGAGTTCCCAAAATTGGACCCCCCCAGATCTACCAAAATTCTTGGGGGGAAAAACAACAAAACTAAAGAAAACCTGAATTCAACCTAGATAGAAACACCCATATAATTTCACATTCAGACACAAAAAAATCCAAAGATTTTAGCAGACGCACAGCCACACAAATGCAAAAATTCCAAAAATTAATCCTAAATTCAGTAAAAATTACGGAAGAGGCACTCACTAGTCAGACGATGACGAGGATTTTGAAGGGCCTCCACCAAAAACGGGTCTACCATTGACAAATAAGCAGCAGGAGCAGCACCCGCCTCCTTATCCTTCTCCTTCTGGACAAATACGACATCGTTCTGAGCCCCTCCCGCTACATCAGCAGCCGCCGCTGCCGCCGCCGCCGCCGCAGGCGAAGGTGATGATAGAGACGAAGAATTCGAGTCCATATCTAGAGAAAACCCTCTTTCCCTCAAGAAAAATTCCTATGTATATATTTTTTTATATAATTCTAGGTATTTATATTTATAAGTACAGAAAAAAAAAAAGTAATCAAGAAATTACGGTAATATTACCAAAGAATCTTCTTCTCTCACCTTCACCGGGCGGACGGTCGGAGGAAGGGCAGTCGGCGGTTGAAGGGTGTTAAGAAGAAGAGACCTTGCGCTCTCTGATAAGCATCAAAGAGATGAGAGAGAGAAGGAACGAAAATAAGGAAACCCTCTTTTTCTTATCCCTTCGGACCCTACTCCTCAATGCTGGAGAGAAAATAACTTTTATTATTATTTTTCGTGACAATTTATTATTGACTTTTCCTTTCTTTTTTTCTTCCGCGTTTCTATTTGTTTAGTCTAATGTAGGGCTGCAAACGAACCGAGCTGCTCACGAGCAGCTCGGTCTACTACTCGACTCGAGTTCGTATTGATCGAGCTCGAGTCGAGCTCGAGCAGCTCGTGTAATTAACGAGCTCGAATTCGAGCATTTAAAAGTAATTTCGAGCTGCTCGTCGAGCAGTTCGAAAAAAAAATATAAATATATATTAAATTTGAAAAAATATATAAATATATATTAAATATTTATATATGAAATTACTAACTTACCCATACTTCTCTACAGAATTACAATTTTAATATCTATAGAATTTAGAAAATAGGGTTAATTCTGGGAATTGAAATTACTCCAAATTATATGCTAAACTAAATAAAAAAACTTAATAAAAAAATGAGAAACTAGAATAGAAAACAAAACAAAAGAAGAACAAACAGCCCTAATTTTAACCATTTGGGTTTTCGTTCTTCTTCAACCAGCCCCTTTTCTAGCCGCCTTCCCCCTCTTCCAGTTGCTGCCCGCGTCGCACTTCTCTTGGGTTGCCATCGCCGCTTCCCTCCGGGTTGCCATCACTGCTGTGTACAAGCTACCATGGGTAAGTCCCATTTCCTTAGATGGTCATATCTCGAAATGGCTAGACACAGATGGTATGAGTTCGTGTTTTCTATATATTGCTAAAAGGTAGTATATTTGATTCAGCACTTTATTTTAATTTAATTTTATATGAATTGGGATTTTATACGCTTGTGTGTGCAAAGGGTTTTATTTATTCTTGAATGGTGATTTTCCGCACGAGTACAGGGGAAGGGAACAAATCTTGATCATTTAAAGATTGGGTGTGCAATCCAAGTCCTATCTCCGTCAACTGCTTAAGATTTCTGCATTTTTTTTTTGAATTACTTATAAATCCAGATTTAACTATATTGATTTATGAATGGATTGAGTGTGATCGTTTCATTCAGATAATGAGTGCTTCAAAGAATACTGATAACTCTGGCTTGAAGAAATATCATGGTTTCTTTTTTCTTTTCATTTGTTTGTACGTGTTTGTGTGTGTTTTTGTTTGACTTTTGCATGTGCTAGTGCAGTGAACGGTTCCTTTCTTCTGTTAGTGCTTTGATTGTCCTCTTTTCTATACTTCACAGGTGTTTGCAGGAACTTAGATTTGCATTTTTTGCTTTGTGCCTTTTCTGTAAATGTTGCTACTAGTATGCCAGGAATTAATGTAATCAAAGTCTTGAAATCAAATCAAAAGGCAGCTATATAAAATGATGTAGAATATGTGTCTGTTCTAAGTTCTTAACGATTTTCCAGTTGCCAAGAAATCTGTTCATCTAGACACTGCTTGCTTTTTCTTTTAGTCACCATGCCTGATAGCTTCAACTCGTATCTTAATGTTAGATTAAAATGAAAGTTTCAAGATCCGAAGCCAACTATGAAAATAAACCCAAACTCTATTACAAGTGCCTCATCATTTCACATACCCTTCAATAGCTTTGTACAGTCAAGCCACAAATTCATCTAGGCACATGTCTGTTAGTTCAAATTCGACAATCTAATCTATACAGTCAAGTATTCAGTATTCCTTAATAATATTACATTATTCTGCAAGTCAGCTAGGGAAATCATTGTTAGAATATTTGTTATTTGTGTTCTTTGTGACCACATTAATTTTCGAACAAAACATTATTATTTGCATCTTATATTGGTTTGGGGATAAATAAATGACTTTGGGTGATTAAAAGATTCAACATAATGATGAATTATAGGAGAATTATTTTACATTTATCCAGATTCTTTCTGAATTAATTTGCTAAATATCCACTTTTATCTTTAAGATAAGACTCGTGATGATAGGAAGTGATCATTTATGCATCGATAAATAGGGCTTTAGGTCTCCTCTCTCCGCTTAAATCTATGTTTGTTTGTATGCCTACCCATCAATAACATACGAACTTAAATCTTGAATGAGAAGAAAGTAGCGATCTTGTTTGTCTAGATAATATGAATAAGATTCCATTTGAAATTTACTGCTTGATCAATTCAATTTTCCAACTTTGTCATCCAGTGTGGTTTGTCTTTAATTGAATTACCATTGGCTTTGGTGTTAATTTTCCAACTTAGAAACAGTTTTTTTTGGCTCTAGTTCGTCTTTAATTGAATTACCACTAGCTTTGGCGTTAATTAACTTGACATAGTAGCGCATGATAGAATGGCGTTTGATTGGATTTTGCGTTTAGAAAAGAGAAAGTAACATAATCTAAAAGTTTAGGACATAGTGAAACTGCCACAGTTTTGAACTGTCTAGTGTCTCCTTGGTTCAACTTGAAATTGTTTATTTGTACTAATATGTAACTTTATTACCAAATTAAGGTGTAGAAACTGGAGTGGGCTTGTACTTCCTAAGCCACTGATTATTACTACTTTAACAATAACAAACATTATTTTAATTTTAGCTATTAAACTGGACTGAATCATTTTTTCTCACAAAATGTAAGAAAAAAATAATTTATTTATAGGTATAATTCTTAACAAGTGTTCTTGACAATATTAGGAATTATGAAATTGATACAAGTTTGAGTAAATTTCATGTTACACAAAGCAACCGAAATATGAATCACTGATCCAACTTACTGGTTTTCTTCAACTTGAAGTAGTACTAGTAGCATAATATACAATGGTTATGATTGAAAAATAGATTGGATGTGGTTGCTGTTTAAATTCAATTCAACTTGAATGGTTGTGCACCAATAAGTGAACCTTTTTCTTTATCATTGATCTATTAGGTGCACCATGCTTAATAGTCTTTTGTGCTTGTTTAAGTGACGCAATAGAGCGCCAAATTGGATTTAGAGAATTACTTTAGCACAACTATATAAGATATTACTTTTACTTGGCTGAAAAATATTCTTGAAATTTATGCTTTGGCACTAATGACCAACCATTTACCAAATTATAGCTGCATTATTTGGGATTTTTTGTTTTAGTTTCTCATGGCTTGAGTTTATAAATCTTCAAAGTTTATTAATCTTCAACCTTTTGTTTTTATTTGATAGACAAGATGAGCCCTCCGGAAGTTTCTTCAAATCCAATTATGTCGACAGAAGGCTCATCTAGTCCAATAGTCAAATGTGGTCCTATTTGTGGAAATGTCGAGAATGAGGCTGATCATATACAAAATACAACTGAGGAAAATACTTGAGACTAGAATGCCAACTAGCAGGTGAAGTACCTGAGCCATCTAATACGCAAAATGAAGCTGAAGAACTAGCAGCTGAGTTTCGTGTGAAAAAAAGAGCAAAAAAATCAGATGTTTGGATAGATTTTGAAATAGTTGAAGACGATAAGAAGGTTCAATGCAAGCATTGTAAATCTAAATTAACAAAGAGCACTTCTGGGACCACTACAAGTATGAAACGACACCAAGATACCTGTATGATGAGGAAGAAACAGCTGGAAAAGCAAAAAAAGTTAAATTTTCTTCCTGTTGATGCTCCCTTACATCCCTTGACTCCTTTGCATTCGGGAAAATTTGACATGGAGAAGATGAGGGAAGCAGCAGCACATTGGGTACTAATGCATGAACACCCATTTAGTATTTTGGAGGAGGAGGGTTTCAACTACATGCAAAAGGTTGGGATGCCCGAATGGCAAAAAATTTCACGCACCACATGCAAAGCTGATTGTGTTTCAGTTTATGAGATAGAGAAAAAAAATTGAAGAATCTCTTGAAGAATGTCAACAAAATATGTTTGACAACTGATTTGTGGAAATCCAAGAACCAAAAGATTGAATATATGGTCATCACAGGGCATTGGGTTGATTCTTCTTGGAAGTTACAAAAGAGAGTTTTAAGCTTCGTGCACGTTCCACCACCTCGACGCGGTATTGAGATTTCAGATGCCATATTCAAGTGTCTAAAAGAATGGGGTATTGAGAATAAGGTTTTCACAATCTCAGTGGACAATGCTTCAAATAATGACGTGGCTATTAGATTGTTGAAGGGAACATTTTCTCGGAGTAAGAGCTTAGTGTGTGATGGAAAATTATTTCACATTCGATGTTGCGCACATATCTTGAACCTTATGGTTCAAGATGGTCTTAGTGAAATAATTGACATTACAGAGAATATAAGAGAAAGTGTGGAGTTTGTGAATCAGTTCAGATGCAAGAATGCTATTGTTTGCCCAAATTGTTCAACAAATGCAATTGTCAGGAAAAAAGTTGATTCATGATTGCAGGACAAGATGGAATTCAACATTTGAAATGTTGAGCTGCGCAGTCAAGTTCAAGGAAGTATTTCCACAATTTCGAGATCGCGAGCCACATTATGACTGTTGTCCGTCAGCAGAGGATTGGGCAAAAGTGGAAAAAGTTTGCTCAATTTTAGAGACATTTTGGGCAGCCACAAAAGTCATTTCAGGTAGTGATTATCCTACATCTAATTTATTCCTACAAGAAGTTAGAAGAATAAAGTTAGTGTTGGATAGTAGGGAAAATGATGTAGACGACTTCATAAGAGCAATGGTTAAGAAAATGAAGTTAAAATTCGATAAATATTGGGGTGAGTGTAATTTGATAATGGCCGTGGCAGCCATTTTAGATCCAAGGCAAAAAATGAAGGCTGTGGAGTTTTGTTTTTCTAGACTTTTTCCACCTCATGAAGCCCAGGACAAAATTTCAGCAGTTAAAAAAACTATTTTTGACTTGTATGATGAATATGTGGTTGCATTTGAGAATGGGGATTTTGGTAAAGGGAAAAGTTCTCAACCTCAAGGTGGTGATTCACATTCTAATGCTGAAATTGGTCATTCTACTTCTAGTTGGGATGATTTTGATGACTATATAAGAGAAGTAGAGACTAGTGAGCCTCAAAAATCAGAACTTGTTGACTATTTGGACAAGGCTCACCAAAAAAATCCACCAAATACAGATCCATTGCAATTTGATTGTTTGGGCTGGTGGAAAATGAACAGGTTGACATACCCCATATTATCGAGAATGGCTTGTGATATCTTAGCCATTCCTGTTAGTACAGTTGCTTCCGAGGCTACGTTTAGTGCGGGAACGCGAGTGATTGATGCATACAGGGCTTCATTATCTCCTGAAACAGTGCAGGTATTGATGTGTGGGGGAGATTGGTGCCGTAACCTTCACGGAGTAAAAAAGAAGATGAAGGTAAGTTTATCTTTGATTAAATTAAAGTTGCTAATGAAATACGTTTCTTATTAATTTAGCATGTTTTTTGGTGCAGAATGTAAAAACTGCCAAGGATATTCCACTTCCTATTCCATGAGTTATTTAGTTAGAGAATTTGAGAAAGGTATGTTTGTAGATATAAAATTACTTTATTCACTTTCTTTCTTTATTTCTTTTTTTTTTGGTTTATTTTTTTTATGGTATACTTGTTCTTGTTCTTTGTTGTTGAACAATTTTTCTATTTTTGACAGTTTTGTTGAACTATTTTGATAATTGCTCAATGAATTTGAATGGATTCACGAAATTGTCATGACTTCTTTTAGTGGTCTTGAGAATATCATACTTCTTATTATTGGCAATAGGGATTACGGTAGTCATTGGCAATAGGGGCATGGCTGTAATATTATCACATAATTAGGATTTCACAAACCAGGAATCAACTTTCAGAACCATTGTAGAGTGGGGTGCAAACTAACATGGTAACCTACAGTTGGTCTACTAAGTCGTATGCTAGTTGCATTTGAAACTGATTCATCTTATATTCTTATGAGAATAAGAAATAGGCTTCATGTGCTATTATTTGGATTGTTTCCACCTGTCTACCTAGGCTGGAAGTCTAGTCATTCATCTTAATCAAGTCCTCCCTTTTCTTTCATTCTGCAGAGGTTACCAGCTCTCTGTGTAATTTCTTCACTTTTCCTACTACTTTTGTGACTCTTTATTATATGGTAATTTGATTTTCTATTTACTTGCTTCCTTGCAGTCTTTGTTTTACTCAGTTCTACGCTGCTCTCGTGAGATGCTCACTGTCAACGATTCAACAAAGAAGCTAGTAGCAGCCATCAATAACCGTCTCAATTATTGGTTTTGTGTAACTTTGGTGTTGAGATCTAGACAATTTGAGATTGTATTTGGTGACTTTTGATTGATGTTGGAGCTTTTATTTGGTATTTGGTTTTAATGGATTGTAACATGATGTAGTAAGTTATGCAGTGATGGATTGTAGTACTAAGATTATTTTTATATATTTGGTGATATGTTTGATTATGTCTTGACAGGTTTTCATTATCTTAAGTGAATATGTTTGTGCTAAAATTCAATTTAGCACTTTATTTATTAAAAAATTGTGAAAATTTTGTTCTAGGTTATGAATCATATTTATATAGGTTCCAAATTTGTTGTTGGATTATTAGAAGTGAAATTATAGTAATTTGGCTATTTATACAGGTTTTTGTGCATAGGTTTTTAGTATTTTTGCCCAAAAAAAAATATATGAATTAAACAGGTTATTCGAGCTCGAGCTCGAGCTCGAGCTCGTGTTCGAGCCCGAAATCGAGCTCGATCACATTTTCACGAGCGATCTCGAGCCGAGCTCGAGCTCTTTGTAAAATTAACGAGCCGAGCTCGAGCTTCGAATCATAAACTCGATCGAGCTCGAGCTCGAACTCGAGCAGTAATAACATTAACGAGCTCGAATTCGAGCATAGTGATATTTGAGCTCGACTCGGTTCGATTACACCCCTAGTCTAATGTCACCACATTAATGTTACTTTCGGATAAGAAAATGAAGCAATTTTGAGGGTACTTCAGCAAGCCTCCATCTTGGAATGTTCCAGTTGGGATATTTGTTAGGCTCGACTGTTTGGATATTTATTAGGCTCAATTCAACCCAATGGGTAAATTAGGCTGCATAAAAATTTTAGTGTAAATATGTCAATTTTATCAAATTTCGACCCCAACAATGCAAGTATTTTACAATTAAATGATCAAATATACAAACTAAAGAATTAATTCAATAAAGCAATAAAATAAGAAAATTAAATAGAAAAGGTAAGAAACACGATTAATTTATAGTGATTTGATACCAAACTCAATGCCGAATTTCAGGGGCTTTTTCACGATTAATTTATAGTGATTCGATACCAAACTCACTCCCAACTAATTTACTTGGAATTTAAATCCACCAGTGGGCTTCTTCAAATCGGTGAAGCAATACCAATTATATAACTTTCAGGGATCATTTTTGCTCACACTAAACCCCTTTAGTTGAGTAAAAATTTTTACAAAATCACTCACTTTAACCCTTCCAAGTTATAATTGAATAGTTCTCACCAAACTAAGAAAGCTCCAATAGAACAATATCCAATTATTTCACTTGAAAATACAAAGGTTCACAAGCAGAGTATTTTTATCACAAAAATACTCTAAATTGACAATAATTCAAGTAGATAAAAGTGCTTAATAATTTTTCACATTATTTTATTTATAAGGTCGTGGAAAAATAGCTAATTTTAGGTTCTAACGATCAAAATTGAAAAACTATACAAACTAACAGTTAGACACATAAATGCATGATTCGGACATCTGGCTTCCTCGTCCGAATCCGCTTTTGGATCATCATTCGGATGGCTTCTATTCGACTGTTTCCTGCCTATTCGATAGTCCGAGCGTCCTCATGCTCGTCCCGACCTTCATTTGCATACATTTTGCTTTGGTTTGTTTTTGAAATTTTTTAGCAATTCGGACGTCCGCATGTGCATCCAGATGCATGTCCAGATGCTCTCTACCTAACTTTATTTTAAGCATATCTAATGATTCGAACATCTACCTAATGTGTTGGGATGCACGTCTAGATGTCTGTCCTGTAGTGCTTTTCTACCTTTTTTATTCCAATTGTAAACATAACATAGCAAACACATTAGTATGCTTCATTATATATTTGATAATCATCAAAATTAAGATAATATTGAACCACGTGATATAACAAGATAAGTGAAAAATGAGAGGATTACTCCTTGAGGCATAAAATGCCATAGCCATTCAACAAAAACAAGTAGGATGTGTAAACCATATAGCAAAAGCAATAAACAAATCCATATAGCAAATCATTAAATAAAAACCATAAAGTCAACAATGTGATTGAATATAGTCTAAAAGATATAGGAAAACAAGAACATAAGAACATAGTTAAAAAAATCCCTACCGTAGTGAAAGGATCCTACCATCCAAACAAAAAAACGTATTCTAAACGAAATACTATGCTAAGAATCTCCAACATATGGTTATCCTCTTCTTGATGACCTCGATCTCAACCTAGTGGAGGATGATGTGGAGTTGTAGATATCAAATTTTGACACACCATTTATTTTCAAACATTGGGGGGCATGTTTGCACTTTTTGGGACAAATTCTAATTTTAATTTTAATTTTTCAATAATTTGGGGGGCAAAATAGTGATTTTATCTGTAAATATTTTTCTATCAACTTTTGGGGATTTTAAATTCATATTTTTACTTTCATGTGAATTTGTTAATTTCTTATGATTTTTCTGGATTTAATTGGTATTCTTTATATTTTTACCAACACAAGGGCAAAATAGTAATTTCACTTTGCGAACACATTTTAACTCATTTTTAGTTCCCAATTCATTTTTCTTTATTCTTTAAGCATGTTTCTAAATTTTCTTGATTTTTTCGGAGACAATTACTATTTTTCTGTGAATTTTCATTGCCTAAGGGAAAAATCGTCATTTTACAGTCTAAGTTCATTTTTTGTCAAATTTTGAGTCATAAATGCCTTTTCTAGTGTTTTAAGCTTATTTGTAATTTTTGATAATTTTTTGAGGACAATAGCTATTTTTCTATAAATTTTCATTGTCTAAGGGCAAAATCGTTATTTTACAGCTTAAATTCATTTTTTGTCAAATTTTGAGTCAAAAAGGCATTTAATTTTGATAATTTTTTGAGGCTAATATCTATTTTTTGTGCATTTTCATTATCCAGGGGCAAAATCGTCATTTTACACCCCAAGCGCGTTTTTATCAGTTTTGAGCTCTAGTTATTTTTATTATTTTTGCAGTCTACTGTGAAATTTTTTTTAAAAAAAAATTTTAGAGATTGTTGTCAGATTCTTTGTATTAATTTTTAAATTTTTGGGTTAAAAAAATATTTTTAATAAAATTAGCATTTTAATACCGGGGGCGTTTTCGTCATTTTATACCATTCTTGGCCAACAAAACAAGGAGCCTATAAATACCCCCTTTTAATCGACAAAAAAAAGAAGAAATCAGAAACACCCTAAAAACATTTTGGCTTTGGTGATTTTTAGATTAAACACATACTACACACCAAATTCACACACTTGAAGCCGCCTGGATATTGTTCATCTTCACCAACTATTCCTGCGACTAAATTTTACTGTTCAGCTACCGTTCTTCAATTCAATTGGAATTTACTATTCATCTTCAAGAAGCAAGGATACAAAGGTAACATCTTAATTTAACTCTTATGATTCTTTTACAGCTTTTAGATTGTTTTTTGGTTGCTGTTCTCTGGAATTGCATTTTTCTGGTTTTTTTTTTTTTTTTTTGGTTTCGTTTCTTTATTATGGGTTGTTTTTCTTTTTCTGATTTTTCTCTCCTTCTCATTTCTTCATCCCTGATCATCGAAACCCTCCTATCTCTACCTTCTTCTTCCAAAAGCTCAATCGAGCCTTGCAAAATCACCCTCCACCAACTCTCAAACATTCCAATCGCCACCCAATTAACAGCCCCAAATAGTCCAAGATTGCCTCTACCACCAGCAAATCACCAGTAAATCAGTTCATCACCTTTGCCTGTCAATAGTTCATCTATCACCCAAACCTGCAACTGGAAACCACCAGACACCCAATTTGACCACAGTCATATAAGGCCAACGAACCCAGTCCTTTGTCAGCTAAGAACCTCTACCTTAAGTCCAATTTTCAGTCCTTCAACCAGCCAAATTCACTAGCAATCTTCCGCCAATCAAACAAAACTACCACTAAACAATCGAAATCCACCAAACTATCATCAATCCCTGCAGAAAAACAGTTAAATTGGCACAGCTCAATCCTCAAACCACCCAATTCAAGCCCATTCTAGTCGTCAGTAACCCACAAACTAACATACTACAATTCAACTGAGCAATACCCAGTTAAAATCCATCTGCAATAGCCAAATGACAGCAGCCCCAAATCCACCTCTATCCAACCATCACAATCTCTGAAGCCAGCGCCACCACCTGCACAACCCACCACCTAACCTCTCTAACCTATAGCGCCACCGTCTTCATCTCCCTTGCCTCCGCCTCCCTCTCCCTTCTCACCGAAATCCCTCGCCTGTTACTCTCAATTTCGCACGTTTTCACAAAGTCTTCCATTAATTTTATTCAATGACATCTGATGGGCGATTCTTTGGGTGATTAATGTTTATTGCTTTATGGTTATTGAGTGGTCGAAAGAAGCAAGCCAAGAGAGAGTTACAGAGAGGAAAAGAGAGTAGAGAAAGTCAAGGCGTGAGAAGAGAAGAGGGAGAGAGAATCAGGATTAAGAGATAGGCCATAGAAGAAGAAGAAATGGGAAAAAGAAAAGAGAGAACAGAGATGGAAAGTGAAATATAAAAAATTATTTTCTGAAAAAGAAGGAACTGAGTTGGGGAAATTTTTGATTTGGGGCTTTCAGTAGAACCGAATGAGGTGATGCATAGTTTATTGGGTTGTTTTTTTGCTCTTTGCTTCATTGTCTTTTTATTTTCAGTTTGAGGCTCTTCTTTTATTTAGTTAATTAAATAATGATTGGTCAATTGATCTATGGGCCGAAAAGAGAGAACGGAGTAAGAAAAACTTAAGTGAGGAGAAACCGAAGAGAGAGGCCGAAGAGAGGAGAGACCAAAGAGAGAGGCCGAAGAGAGAGGCTGAAGAGAAGAGAGGCTGAAGAGGAGAGAGAAAAGAGAGGCCGAAGAGGGAGGCTGAAGAGAGAACAGAGTAAGAAAAACTTAAGTGAGGAGAAACCGAAGAGAGAGAAACCGAAGAGAGGAGAAATTGAAGAGAGAGGCCGAAGAGAAGAGAAGCCAAAGAGGAGAGAGAAAAGAGAGGCCGAAGAGGGAGGTCGAAAAGAGAACGGAGTAAGAAAAACTTAAGTGAGAAGAAATCGAAGAGAGAGAAACCAAAGAGAGAAGAAACTGAAGTGAGGAGAAACCAAAGAGGAGAGGCCGAATAAGAGAGACCGAAAAGAGGATAGACCGAAAAGGGAGGCTAAAGAGAGAACGGAGTAAGAAAAACTTAAGTGAGAAGAAACTAAAGTGAGGGAGGCCGAAGAGAAGAAATCGAAGAGAGAGGAACCGAAGTGAGGAGAAACTGAAATGAGGAGAAACCGAAAAGGAGAGGCTAAAGAAGAGAGACCGAAGAGAGGAGAGACCGAAGAGAAAGAAAGAAAAGAGGGAAACTGAAGAGAAGAGAAGCCGAAGAGGAGAGGCCGAAGAGAGACCGAAGAGAAAGGCCGAAGAGGATAAACCGAAGAGAGAGGCCGAAGAGAGGAGAGAATTAAAATTCCTGTTTTGTTACATATTTTAAATTGGCCTCGAAATTGTTATATGGCATGCAATTAGGTCCTCATAATTTTTTATTGACCCCCACTTACTTTTAGTTTCTTCTAAATAAGTCTTGACTAATTATAATTAAGTTCTAGTGGCTACCAGAAATTATATTTTGTCCCTCTGAATTACTTAAATTTGTGCAATTGTACCCTTTAGACTTACGCAAATTTTAGTTTTATCCCTTCAAGTTTTATAGAGTTTTATTTTAGCCCTTTAGTTGCTAGAATTTATTTTTGTCTCAAATTGTCAGTAGTTTTATATTTTAGGTTTTATTTGTTTATATCAAGGTGCCTTGACTTTGTTTGTTCATTTTGATTAGTATTAGTATTGGGTCTTCAAAGAGGTATATCGATATCTCATTATTTTTTCTTTTATGTGCTCCAACGTGTTCTAATGTGATATTTGATGCATTTTTTTATGCGTTTCTTATCTTATGCATCTTTGCGTATTTATTTATTTTGTGTTATTTAATTTTAATTTATTTTATTTTATTTTATCTTGACGAAAAATGTAATATTTTTGTATTTAGCTAGTCAATGTAATAGTTAGATTATTTTTCTCATAATTTTAGCAAAAATTGTATAATTAGATAGAAAATGTAATAGATAGGACATCTTTAATTTCCCCCTTTAAATTGTAAATCAAGCCCCCCCGGTGTAATAGTTAGGATTTATTTGCTTTTTGTGTGCTTACATGCTTATTTGTTTTACCGCTTTCATTAGGATTTTGCATCAAAGTATTATGTTTATATGTTATGTGCTCCTATGTGATCTTATATGTTTTGTATCTTTTATTTGTTTTTAATTCGTGCTTTAATATTTTAATTCATGATTTATGGTATTCCGTCACCACTCTAGTTCAATGCTAATTGTGGCTTCATTCTTTCCCGTTATTCTAACGCTAGTAGGATTTTTAGAACGGGCTAGTCCAACGCTAGACCCTTAGGACATTTTAGTGTTAGGTACATTCGTGTGGATTTCATATCTTATTTCACACACTTTTAGTTTTCTTTCCACTCATCATGATTTTATTATTACTCTTATTATTTATTGTTATTATTATTATAATTATTTTGACACATTTTTAAAATGCATGACACCTAGATTGCATTTCGCTTAGAAATTAGGACATTTGTGTGATTCGACTAGAAATAGTCGTCCACTCACGCGGGAAGCGGTGGCGTACATGCCGTTCCCCCCTCCATGAGTAGAAACATTCAGTCACGAGTTATTAGTCCCCGTACCCGTCATGTTGCGTCCTCACTTTCTTCAATAACCTATTATCTATTATTATTTTCTTTTCTTTTTGTATCACATCTTGCATAAAAACTCATGACTCTCTCGAGGTTTCGACTTGGGTTTCGCAATTAATGCGATAATTCTGACCAAGTTTCGACGGGACATTCTGACCCTCCCGATACCTACATTTAGACTTAGGTTTTGCATTCATTTAGACACATCCAAAACGCGATAGAATTTAGAGTTAATTTAGAAAAATTTGATTAAACCTCGCAACTAGCCTCGGCTAAGTAGAAAAGGTGCCTTAGGCGCAAGCCTTTGCCTTCCTTTTCTTCAAATGTGACTCCCGAACTCTTTTCTCTCGTTTTTTGTAGACCGGAGTCGAAAAAGAGTTTTAAAATATTTTTTTAAAATTTTATTTTTATTTTTGTTAAACGATTTTTCAGATGACTTGGTACACTCTAACTCAGTATCAAGTGGCGACTCCATTTTCTAAAATAAAAACCCTTTTTCAAAGATTATTTGGCCAAATCTGTCACACTTTTAGTCCCGGCCTTGTTTTCTTTTAAAATACTATTTTTTTCTTAAAATACACTTTTTTACTAAAATTTGATTTTTCTCACACACACACGGTTTTTCTAAAAACCTTTATTTTCAAAAGGGTCACCGAGACTGGACCGTTTTTTCGGACGCGACAGTCAACGACTCCACTAGTACACCTTTTACTTTACGATTTTTCGAACGTGACAGGAGTGAGTATCATGCCTTCCTTTGCTTCAATACTCTTTCGCTGCATTCTCACATAAGCTGGAAAATCAGCACAATCGTCTGAGTCCCAACTGTACTCCTATGCTAACTCTTAATGCTCGAATCTCTCGTGGATGCCATGCACGTCTTAGCAAAACTCCTTTTGCATTTCATTCATTTGAGTGTGTAGGCCGAACAAATCAATTCTCATTTGATCCATCTTGATATATAGACCACTAATGGCATCAAATAGCCTACTCTCCCAAGTAGGCAGTGGCACGTGAGAAGATGAAGTGGAAGGTGGTGGAATCAAGGTGTTGGATGAACAAATAATAGGATGAATGGTCACTGAGGGATTGCATCCTCATATATAAAGTCATCCATATAGAACTCAGGGTCACTGATGGATTGCATTTTGCTCTTTTTAGACAACCATCTTCCACCAAAGAAAGCCAATTGCAACCTTTTAAAACGTTCTCTATCTATCTTATCTCCTTCATTTGATTTTGTACCCACTATGCCATCAAATAAGACTCTATTGTTCCTAAAGAGAGAAGTCAAAATTCTTTCATATGCCAGACTTTTGTTGGAGTCCTCCTTACATAAGAACATGTACTTCATCATGAAAGCACCCAAATTAATAAGAATAGATCTCATTAGCCCATAAAATACGTGTAGGCCAATGTAGGTGACATCCATTTTGTGCCCATTAGTTGGTGCTAATATGCTTACTATGATGTGATACAATATCTTATTTAAGGGAGTGAAGTGATTCATCTTAAAATAAGGCAAGTTAGAACTTCAAGGATTGCCAAAGAACAATCTTTTCAAATCATCATAATCTATAATGGGAAATGGTTCTTTAGGAGTACAAAACTCATTACCCTCATTTGGTATCCCAAACAATTCATTCAACTCTCTAGCATCAAAAGTAAAGTGAGTATTGTTAACAATAGACTCCACGTCTCCATTCACTCTCCTTAGGTTGGCATAGAATTGTCCAAATTTACATAGACTATATCCTTCATTTCACAAATTCTAACCCAATTAATCCTTCCCAACATAATGGGTATATCTTTTAATCCATCATCAAAGTTCTCGAAGTCACAGTATTTAAGGCCAATAATATTCATATTCTCCAAACTATTGTATGACTCAAGGGATTATACATCAAAGAAAGTCTTACTGAGGTGTTGGATAAATCTCTCTTCATTGATGTTGTAATTTACACCACTACATTCTGTTCCTCCTCCCCTACATCCTTCCCTTTGTACTCCTTAATGAGTGCTAGCCATTGATGATTGATTTTCTAGATTAATTTGATGAAAAAAAATAGAGAAGAACAATTGATAAAATCCTAAAGCCTATGAACCCTAGGAGAGAGATAATGGTAATGTAAGTTTAAGTTGAGTGGAATGTGATGAAATTGAAGAGAAAATATAAAATTGGGAGAAGAATTTGAGTGGGTTTAGAGTTTTGAGAAAATTATACTTAGTATAAAATGAAAAAGAGACTTTAGAATGAAATAAGAAAGTCCGTAGGCTTATAAAAGCTCGGTCCAGATGTCTGGATCGTGCTCTAGTGTCTGGACCATGAATTTAGTGATGAAGATGTATTCAGAAACCCATCTAGATGACCATTTAGACTTTCGTTCGAATGTTGATTCGAATGTTCGCATCTTCTGTGGGTAATCCGTATCCTATTGGAAAGTGTGATTTTGTTAGGAATTATTAGAAAAATATTTTTCTACGACTTCTAACTTATTTCTAAAGAAACTAAATCTATCCTCGGGTGTATCTGGACACCCATCCAGATGACCATCTAAACGTTCATTCGAATGTCTATTTGGACATTTGCATCATTTACGGGTCGTCCATATCCTATTAGAAAGTGTGATTTTGTTAGGAATTTTTGAAAAAACACTTTTCTACTACTCCTAACTTGTTTCTAAGGAAACTAAATCTATCTTCGAGTAGTACTTTTGTGAAAATATCGGCTACTTGATCTGTGGTGAGAATATACTTTAAACTAATCTCATCTTAAAGTGTTCAATGAGATTCTTAGAGAGGTTAGTTGTACTAGTATTATCACAATAAAGTAGCACACAATCAAATATAAGACCAAAATCAACTAGTATGTGCTTCATCCACAATTTTTGTGCACAACAATTACTAGCTGCTATAAACTCGGCTTTCGCCACAAATAATAAAATAGAATCTTGCTTTTTACTAAACGAAGAAACTAAGCAATCTCCAAGAAAATTACACATGCACCACTAATGCTCTTCTTATCAATTCTTCAACTAGTAAAATCTAAATTAGAATAACTTATCAAATCAAATTTACTAGATCTGTGATACCACAAGCCAAAGTCAATAGTTCCTTTCAAATATTTCAAAATTCTTTTTACAGCCATTAAATGAGAATTTCTAGGAGATGATTGAAATCTTGCACATAAACACAAGGCAAATGTAAGGTTCAGCCTACTTGCGGATAAATGAAGTAAGCTACTAATCATACCTCTATAACTCTTTTGATCTAGTTTTGTACTTTCCTCATCTTTGTCCAATATAGTTTATGTGCATATTGGAGTTCACACTTACTTTGAGTCCTCCATGCCAAATCTTTTGAGTAACTCCTTTGTGTACTTGATTGATTAATGAATGTTCCTTCCGTCATTTAATGGATTTGTAGCCCAAGGAAAAATTTAACTCTCCTATATGCTCATCTTGGATTCTCTTTGTATCATGTTAAAAAAATCCTTGCACAATTTCTCATAGTAGCACCAAATATAATATTACCAACATATATTTGCACAACTAAGAAATGATCATTGCAAATTTTTGTAAAAAGAGTGGTATCAACAATACCTCTTTTAAAATCATTTTCTATCAAGAAGCCACTCAACCTTTTATACCAAGCTTTTGGAGCTTGTTTTAAATCGTATAAATTTTTTGAAAGTTTAAAAATATGATTTGAAAATTTTTTATGTTTAAAACCCAATGGTTGCTCAACATACACATCTTGATCAATCAAACCATTGAGAAATGCACTTTTCACATCCATTTGATATAATTTGAATTTTCTAAAACACACATATGCAAGAAATATCCTAATAGATTCTAATCTAGCCACCGATACAAATGTTTTATCATAATCTATGTTTTCCTCTTGTGCATAACCTTTTGCTACCAATCTAGCCTTATTCATAACTATCTCTCCTTTATCATTCAATTTGTTTCTAAATACCCATTTTGTGGCTATAATAGAATAGTCATGTAGTCTCTTAACTAATATCCACACTTTATTTCTCTCAAATTGATTTAGTTCTTCTTACATGGCCAAAATCCAATGCTTATCTTTTAAAACCTCATCTACATTCTTAGGATTTATATGTGAGATAAGTGCAAAATTATCTACTAAATGTCTATGAAAAGAACAAAATTTTTACCTTTTCAAATGGATCACCTATGATAAATCTTTGGGATGATTTTGTGTATACTTTTAGGGTTTTTGTAACTCCTTTGAGGTTTATCAACATCACGAACCTCTCTTTTGTCTTTTGGTAAAGAATCATCTTCTTTTGTTGCACTTATCAATTTTCAACTTCTCAAGTCCTTGTTGCACACTTCAATCATCATATTCACAAGAATCTTTAGTAATAACATTATGAAATTCATCAAATGTAACATGTATGGCTTCCTCTATTGTAAGGGTTCTTCTATTGTATATCCTATGGGCTTTGTTATTATTGGCGTATTCTAAGAAAATGCCTTATTGGTTTTCTTATCAAACTTTTCTAAGTGTTTCTTAATGTTCAAGATAATATATTTATAACCAAAAATTTTGAAATAGTCTACTATAGGTTTCTTTTCATACAAAAGCTCATAGGAGGTCTCGTTCAAAATAGGTTTAAAAAGCACACGATTCATAACATAGAAAGCGCTATTGTTGGGCTCAGCCCAAAAATATTTTGGAAGGTCACATTCACTAATCATAGTCCTAGCGTTCTATTGAAGTATGCTATTTTTTCTTTTCACTACATCATTTGGTTGGGGTACTCTAGCAGTGGAGAACTCATGAAATATTCTATTTTGATCACAAATTCAGGAAAGCCACAATATCTAAATTTGGTACCATTTTCACTCATAATCTTAACAATATACAAATTTAAAAAATTTTGCACTTTAGCAGATAGAGAAACAAAATTCTTAAATGCATCATCTTTATGAGCTAAAAAAAAAAAATACCAAGTGAATCTAGAGTAATTATCAATTTTAAATCTAGAATAATCATCAATACAATTCTAATGGTTTAGATGTAGAAATACAATTTTTGGGTTTAGAAGAAACTTTTGTTTATTTGCCAAATTGACATGCATCACAAATCTTGTCCTTTTCAAATTTGATATTGAGCAAATCTCTAACAAGTTCTTTCCTAATAAATTCATTCAACAAATTCATATTAAAATGACAAAGTTTTTTATGCCACAACCAAGAGACATCTTTAGTAATGATAAGACATTTGACCTTTTCATGATCTAACATTTCTAAATGCACAACATAAATATCATTATGCCTCCTAGTTTTAAACACAACATTGAAATTTGTATCAAGAATATATTCATGCTTCTTAAACAACACATATAAATTTCTATCACATAATTGACTAACACTTAATAAATTATAGCTCAAATTATCAATTAAAAGCACATTATGAATGTAAGTGTCACCATCTTTACCAATGCCACCAGTTCCCATTGATTTGGCCTTCTTATTATCACCAAATGTTACTTTGTCACTACTTTCTACCTTGAAGTTGATAAACAATGAAGTATCTCCGGTCATGTGCCCTAAACAACCACTATCAATGTACCACTTTGATCCCACTGTGGTGTTCTTCAAACATACACACAAAAATCAAGAAATAACTCTTGGTACCCGTACTTTCTTGGATCTATTTGTGTTAGCACTTTTTCTTGTTACCCACATGGCTTTAATTCCTAACTTAATATTCTTTTTAACATAATATTTTCTTTGCATATGTTCATGTTGACAACAAAAGTAACATGGAGCAATAGGATTTCTTATAACATTGGATTTCACAAAACAAACAACATTCTTTTTGAAGGTAGTAAATTTTTTGTTTGAGAAAGTTTTTTCAACAAAGTTTTCTTTAAAAAACCTTTTGCCTTTCATTTTTCAAAATATTTGAAAGCTCGTCAAGTCTCTTTTTCAACACATCTTGCTTATTTCTCTATTTTTCATAAAATTTGACTTTTTTATCATACTTTTTTTTTTCAAGTCATCATTTTCAGAATCAAGAGTAAGTTGGGTTTTTCTAAAAACTTCATTTTCTTTTCTCAATCTTTGATTTTCTTAAAACAATTTTGAGTTTTCACTTAAAAAAGTATTGATCTTGATTTTCAAGTTCCATAAGATTCTTTTAAATTATCTTGCAATTTCATACTAAATGCTTCCATATTATCATCACATTTATCACTAGAGAAGTAGTTAGATGTTACCTCTTCATCACCAATGGCCATAAAGGCCGTTTGAGCCATTTACATCTCTTCTTCCATTTCACCTTTGGAGTTGCAAATTTTTCCATGGGATTTGGAGGTTGTTGAGATGCTTCCTTCTTCCTCCTTTAGCTTTTTTCTTTTTCTTCATTGGACATGCATTTGCATAATGTCCTAGTTGTCCATACTCAAAGTATTTATCATTTGGTTTTTTGTTTCCTTCTTACTTTCCTTTGCTCTTGATGTTGTTGAAATTACTTGGAATACCTCTTCTATTTCTTCTTTTGTTGAGAAATTACTTTTTGATTTCTTTTGTGATGAGAGCTAGATCATTGTCATCCACATCTTTATTCATCATCGAGTAAAGATCATCTTCCTCTTGTTGAGCGACTTTAAGAGTGATGCTCATTTTTGCTTTTGCTTCCTCTTCATTTTGCACTATGAATTTTAGCTTCAACTCAAAAGATATTAGAGAGTTTTATAAGTGATTCAATAGACAAGGTTTTTAAATTTTTGGCCTCTTCTATTGTCATCAATTTACTTTCTCACTTTTTTGGTAATGTATTCAAGACTTTTTCTATTTTTCTCTCCTACAGAGTATTGCTTGTTGAGCACCTCAAGATCGTTAATAATGTCATTAAACCGGCAATACATTTTATCAATTATCTCATGCGGTTTCATATTGAAGGATTCATGGTCATTAAAAAAGCCTTCTTTTATTTCTTACACTATCACTTCCTTTATGTATCTCTCTCAATTTGTCCAATATCTCATTTGCCCTTTTACATTCTTTTACTCTTGTAGACTTATAGGCATCTAAAGTATTATACAGAACATTCATTGTCTTAGCATAAAGGGTGAAATTTGTTCCATCTTGTGGAGTAAGCTTTTTCCTAGTTTTTGTTCTACGTCTACCGATAGCCACATCATCAATATAGGCTTCATAGGGACCTTCATTCACTATATACCGTAGTTCAATATCAATAGATTGTAAGAAAATCTCTATCCTTTCATTCCAACTTATGTAATTCACACCATTATATATGGGTGGTCTAGAAATAGATTGCCCCTACATAAACAATGCATTATTGATTGTCATGATCAACTGCTTGCTAATTAAGGTATCACATGTGGAGTCCTAAGCTTTGATGCCAATTGTTAGACCCGATGCAACCTAAGAGGGAGGTGAATTAGGTTGTATAAAAATTCTAATTCAAATGTGCCAATTTTTTTGACTTTCAACCCCACCAATGTAAGCAATTTGCAATCAAATGATCAAATATACAAAGCAAAAAATTAATTCAATAAAGTAATAAAATAAGAACATTAAAGAGAATTGATTTATAGTGTTTCGGAACAAATCTCGATGTCTACGTCCACTCTCAAATAGTTCACTTGGAATTTAAATCCACTAGTAGGCTTTTTCAAATTGGTAAAGCAATAACAATCATACAATTTTGAAGGATTCTTTTTGCTCACACTAAACTCCTTTAGTTGAGCCACAAGTTTTATAAAATCACTCACTTTAACCCTCCCAAGTAAGAAAAGCTCCACTAGAACAACACCCAATTATCTTATTTGAAAATACACACAAGGAAGAGTATTTTGATCACAAAAATTACTCTGAATTGACAATAATTTAAGTAGATAAAAGCGCTTAATCATTTTGCAAATTATTGTATGTATAGGGGGTAGAAAAATAGTTAATTTTGGATTCTAACTGTCAAAATTGAAAAACTGTACAAACTAATCGTTAGAGACAAAAATGCAAGATCTAAATGTCCACAAGAGTGGTCTAGACATCTGGCTTTCTCATCCAAATCTGCGTTCGAATAATTTATATCCAACTTTTTCCTATGTATTTGTGGTTTGGACGTCCGCATGCCTCGTCTAGACCCTCATTCGTGTACATTCTGCCTTGGTTTGTTTTGAAGCTTTTTAACGATCCGAATCTCTACATGTGCGTCTGGATACTCTCTGCCTAACTTCATTTTAAGTGTATCCAATGATTCAAACATCTGCTTGATGCGTCCGGATGCTTGTCCAGATGACTATTCTACAGTTCTTTTCTATCTTTTTTTATTCCAATTGCATATATAACTTAGTAAACACATTAGTGTGTTTCATCATATGTTTGATGACCATCAAAACTAAAATGATATAAATCTAATGGTCTTTAGATATGATTATTTAGAGAATTATTTATAATAATTACTGTTGACTTTTTAAAAAGGTGAGAAAGTGTTTGAATTGGAAAAAAATTTTAACCGAGTTTAAAAGTGCATAACAACTTGGAGATTTTTTTACAAGATTGTGACTAAAAGATAGTGAATTTTTATAGAAAATTTGTTCAGAAAAATTTAAAAAATCATGATAATTAAGATAAGACCCAATTTCAATTGCCTTAAAAGACATAACATTAGGCATCAAATGTTGAAGAGTAAACCAGTGTCCAATGGCCATAAAAAATATTTCTTGACTTTTTCATTCCAATGCGTGTCTGCTATACCACTCTTCATCAGTCTTTTTATATCAGAATTGTTGGCTTCTTTTGTCTACTAGTCATATCACTTACTTTTTGTTCAAAAAATATGAATAGTGATTATTTTAACTTGACAAAAAATTTTACTAAATAATCTCCCAACTAATCAATCCAAAGGGGATGTTCTTTTCGGATAGGAAAACAAAGCAATTTTGACGGTACTTTGGCAAGCATCCAGTCACTTTTTAAATGTGAACAACTATCTTTATTGTTCTCTTTCATTTGTATACTTTCCAAATTTAACTAATACTAATTTCATTTATTAGCATTTAGACTTTCTTGACCATTATCAGTCAGACACTTGTTAGATAAATCTTCTAAGATATCATTTCACAAATGCTGGTGATAATGCTAGAGTAAATATTAGGTTCCAGAGCAGATGTTAATTTAAAGGACAACTTTTCCCTCTTGTAGACAATTACCATTAATTTAGTTATTAATAATTTAGTACCCACCATTAAAAAAAAAAAATTGACACTTGTAAATTTTATTCCCTCACCCCTTAGGTATTCTCCTCCTCATGGAAACTCCTCCTAAACTAATAATGATTATCTCTAGCAAGTCAGTGACAACATTAATCAAATTATTCCTATTATTATTTTGCCTTTATGAGTTGTGCATCCCATGAGAAAAGCTTTAACAAAAATAAAATGCTTAAATTCTAAAAAAAAAAGATGTGAAACAAATAACAGAAAGGATAAGTTCAAAAAGAGCAAATTTTGTATCTTGTTTGTGAAATCCTTGCTAAACTTCTTTCGGGGCAAATCTTTAGAGAAAAATTGTACAAGTGATACCCATCCTTGCCTCTTTTGGAGAAAGAAACTTGATAGATTTTTTTTAATAGATTAAGGGATGGATTAGGTAAGGCTAAGGATTGGAAGAGGAGTAGATTTCAAATTGTAAATATTAGAGGCAACCTTGGCACCAGAGAGTAGGAGAGAGATGAGAGAGTACGAGAAGGGAGAAAGGATGTTCATATTACCTAATCAATTTGGAAAATTTTTTAGTAGCTGGGCAAAGGAAGGTGGGGAAAGTGAAAGAGAAAGGAGGAGATAGAGGATAAGTTCAAAAAAGCTTTAACAAAAATAAAATGCTTAAATTCTAAAAAAAAAAAAGATGTGATACAAATAACAGAAAGGATAAGTTCAAAAAGAGCAAATTTTGTATCTTGTTTGTGAAATCCTTGCTAAACTTCTTTCGGGGCAGATCTTTAGAGAAAAATTGTACAAGTGATACCCATCCTTGCCTCTTTTGGAGAAAGAAACTTGATAGATTTTTTTTAATAGATTAAGGGATGGATTAGGTAAGGCTAAGGGTTGGAAGAGGAGTAGATTTCAAATTGTAAATATTAGAGGCAACCTTGGCACCAGAGAGTAGGAGAGAGATGAGAGAGTACGAGAAGGGAGAAAGGATGTTCATATTACCTAATCAATTTGGAAACTTTTTTAGTAGTTGGGCAAAGGAAGGTGGGGAAAGTGAAAGAGAAAGGAGGAGATAGAGGACAAAATTATTTTTGGGCCATAAACTAAATTAATAGATTTTGACTATAAAGGACAAAATTGTCCTTTAAATTAACATCTGCTCTGGAACCTAATATTTGCTCTGGCATTATCACCAGCCTTTCATATATGTTAAAGGTTGTTCAGTTCTCCACCTGGACAAGGTAGCATAATATAAAGTGGACACCCTATCTTACTGGCATATGTATAAGTTATATTTTTGATAATAAAGATATTATTTTATATAACATTTGATCATTACTAAATTTATACAACAATCGTTGTAAATTCTAAAATCAAGTTCCAATAAATTAGCCTTAAATCTTGGATGTTAAAATATGCGTACTTCCTTAGTTGTGTCTTATACTATTAAATTTATCATAATTAATACTTTTATTTATAAAGTAAGATATATCACGAGGTATTTGCATAGGATAAAAACTAGTTATCTCATAAAATGTTTGGTTGTATATCAAGAGTTACTGATGTATTGACATTAATTAAAATGATTATTTTTGGTAAATGAGAACAAAGGATACAAATATTAATCAGGAATCTTATATAACCTATATCTTTACCTATTGAGTTAGGTTTTAGAAACAATAGAAATGAGCATCCAAAATAACAAATGATAGTGAATGGCTAAGTTCTTAGGTATATTCACTAGTTACTCAAGAGGTTATGCAATAATTTTTCAAATTTACATAGTAAAAGCACTATTATATTTTCATTAAATTTAGATTATATATTATTACTAAAACAAAATTTTGGGGTAATCTAAATCTTAATTTATCTACTATAGGGAGATTTTTACATGGATCGGATCCACTGCTCCACCTGTAGATCTTGTGGTTTAAAAGAACACCATATAAGCATAGTGATACATGTTGATGGAAGAGAGTGATGTAAGAATATTCATTTGACTCTATTTTAGATCACAAGGTTCATAGGTGGAATCGTGAACCAGGTCCATATAAGAATTTTCTATGTCGATTATAATTGATTGAATGCAGCAAAAAGAACACAATCAGAGTAATTTTTGCGTCTTAAGATGTCGTACCTAAATTTTGTGTCTAAATATAATTACTGCAAGCCTTATGAAAAAATTTTGCCTTTAAATTTTTCTTTGTAAGGGATTTGCTGAGCAAAAATTTTGGCTCTTGTTATGGGAATGCAATTTGAAAACAAAAATGTGCTCGCCTGCACCAAATATTGTGTAAAAATTTTTGGATTTTAGCATCATGTAGAATAGAAGATATTACTTTTCTGAAAAGACAAATAGAATAGCTCTAGATTCAATTTTGGAACATGCTTCTTTGCCAATTTGTTAGCAATAACTATAGAAATTTGACGAGTGTTTTATGATAGAGACTGTGAGATAATAATATAACATGGATGCAATTGCTTGGTTGTTTGTTTTGGCCAATAAAATCTTTCTCAATAAATGTAGGTGGGAATCATTCTATCTTTTCAAAGTATTACAGGTAAGAAAATCTAGAAAGGATTTATCTTGATTTTCATTATGCTAAATTTTTTTTAAATTTTTTTTGTGAAAAGAGATTCATCATGTTAAGTTAGATTGTATTATGACATGCTCAAGTTGTCCTCCAAATTAGCAGATATTTTCTTAGTAGATTTATTACACCAACAAAGCTCAATCAAGGTATATCTTGAGAAGCCTTTAATGTAAGGGTGTACAAAAAATGAAAAACCAATAACACATCTTGATCTAAATCCAACCAAACATAGCATGATTCTAGTTTGAGGACTTTAAAACATGTACACTAACTATATATCCTTAATTGGACTTAAATCCAATTAAGGATATATAGTTAGTGTACATGTTTTATTTTTAAAAGATCGTTGTTACTCAAATAGTACTACATGTGTTCAGTATTGGTGGATGCTTTCATTTGTATTAAAAATTGTATTAAAAAAAATAAGCTTCTTTAATTGGAGGAATGATTAGAAGATCATACAAAGTTAGAATATGATAAATATTTTTAATAATTCTACTTTTCCTTATTTCATGCTGATTTTTTTTTTACTTTGCTAATATTTATTTTCATTTTCCAAATTCATGGAATTAATAGTTGACTAGGAGTACTCATCATCAATGTTGGAGAATTATGTAAAAATTGAAAATTTTCAACATTTACCAATTAAAATGAATCATAATTAATCTTGATTAATTAAAGTGAAAGCAATGCAGACTTTGAGTCTTTGTTATTCTGAGTCAAGCCCATCTTTGTTTTGGACTTTTAATGGAGCTATTCTTCAAGTGATCTAGACCCATTTAATAGTAAATTAGATCAAGCCCATAAAATGATGCTCACCAAATCAGGTCATCATTCTTTTAAATCAATTAAGGGAGTTAAATTTCTTTTGATTGATATTTGATTTGCTTTAATAAAACAAAGTAAGTTACGCAGCTAATTGTTGGAAACTTTTCAAAAAAAATTTTCTCTCAATTTGTCTTATAAATAGGGTACTTTCTCAATTAAGGGAGAGGAGAACGAATAGAGGAGCGAGCGGTTAGAGCTCTATGACTCCACTCCAAAGGTCAGAGGTTCGAATCCTACCAATACTATTTCCCTCCCTCAATGTAATAGTATAGCTTTGATAAAAAAATAATGATAATAATAAGGGAGAGAGCCAAGAGGAATGACAAATTCAAGAGAATAGAAATCCAAAGATTTAAGGTTTAAGTCTACAAACTTCAACAAAAGCCAAACTTGCAATGTAGAAAATCAACAATTATGAAATTTTATGTGCCACATCTTCCATAAAAAGATCAACGAGCATATGAAATTGAGGATGCATCTTCTACAATAACAAGATAACGTATTCTTAACACATCTTCAACTAGGATCAAGTTTTAAGAACCTTGGTTTCTTCAATATTAGTCGAAAATAGTGTCATTTAACATGTCTTCAACCAAAATCAAGCATCAACACTCTCATTTTCAATTGTTATTTTCAATCTCCCATACAAGAAAATTGAAAAGGTTTGTCAATGATTCAAGATAAAGGCCACAAATAGCCTTTCATTTGTTACCAATATTTGGAGATTGAATTGGGGGATTTTTCATTATGATTGGTGTTAAATCTTAGAGATTTGTAACATTTTCTTAAATCAATAAATATTATACATCAAATTTTGAATATAGTTGTTAACATATGTTATTTCCTAACTGAAATATGTTAATTTTCTATAATTATGTATGTTAATTTCCTATTTGTTATGTGTGTATATCTTCTAATTGTAGGTTCTTGTATAGTAATCTTGACTGAAGTAGATTAGTGTTATTGGCATACACACACACACATACACATATACATACAGTATACATACATACATATACGTGCATGTTATGAACATTTATAAAATACAATACAACATAGATATACGATTTTCTCTCAAGACTCTTTGATCAATTCTAATATGGTATCAAAGTTCTTAATCCCTTAATGGGTTTTCAATCCCTTTTATGGTCGTTCTTTCTCTTTGATGGTGTTTTTTACTTTGCACCTTTTCATAGGTGATTCATTTGTTGTATGCTGTTTCCTTTATAATATTTTCTAAAGGGTTCAATCACTCTTTCCATAAGTATTTGAATGCTTTCCTTCTTGGTTGTCTTTCAGTCAATGGATTAAATTCCCTTCAATTCAAGGGTTTCAATCACTTCAAGAGTTCCGGTCTCTCCTAAACTTAAGAATTCTAGTCTGTCAAATAAAATACAATACAATATAGATATACAATTTTCTCTCAAGACTCTCTGAACAATTCTAACAATATTTAAATGTCAATGTAAGGTTAAAAGACTATGAGAAATTTTTCTGTGTACATCAAATGTTATTGCTTTATTATAGAAAACAATAATTTTAGCTCCAAGTTTCTTTTTTATATATTTTGATTTTTAAATTTAGTTTTATATTTAAAGAATTTTCTAAAATTTTTATAAGTTTTGAAGTCCTTTAGTATTAATTTGAATTTTGTCTTTTTTTATTAGTTGCATGCTTCTTGAAGTTGATTTACTATTAGAATCTTTAAACAAAAATTTTCATATGCATTCTGTATAACAAAAAATTTGTAAAATTTCATATATATATTGGACATGTTTAAATATTATTTATTTACTTTTTATTTTTTTAAGTTTGTCATTTAACCGATACAAGTTACATTATCAGTATTTCACTCACTTCCACAAACACCATACTTCCTTCACTTTCATAGTTAATTGCCATGCTATCATTGCCTTCACTATACTATCCTCACTTACAAACTCAATTGCTAACTCATCTTCCTACCACTTTCGACAACCACACACTCTTACACTAATTCACTGTTCATTTTAAAATCTATCCTTCTCATAATTCGTACTCTGCCATCTCTTGGCTCTCCATAAATTCACTCTCAATCTTCAGTCCCTCTCTTATCATGTGGCCAAAGTACATTATGTGGCACTCATACATGGTGCACCAATACTAATGACATTCAATCAAATGAATAACGTGAGTCTTATATGTGTTGTATCTAACAGACAACAAGGGATCATTTGACTTGAAAGGATCTGGTTGATATTGGTGCACCATATAGTATTGCCATGTGGTGTGCCTAAACCATTCAATATTTTTCTCTCTCACAATCTACATACACTTCAATATTTTCTTTTCTCATGTGGACGCATACATGCATATGGAAAAGCCCATACAGCACACAAGTGCACATACATAACCACACAAATGCACAAAAAAAAAAAAAATAGAGGAAAGAACAGTAAAGGAGCACTATTGCTGCCAAAGGTCACCATCATTGCCACCACTTTAAATCATCATTGGAGTGTTACTATAAATTTATTTCCACATTCTTAATTTCAATTTCAATCGAATTATCCTCAAATTATGTGAACTACATGGGCTTTTTTTCGTATTATTTCCTAATTTATGTCTTACTTATTTTTTTTGTATTTTACTGTAATCTATGATTTAATTTGGTTTATAAAAATTGAGAAGATTTGAGATTCATTGAACTAAAAAAACATTTGGCCAATTTTATATGCAAATTTCTAGAAAATTTAATCAATTTTGAATGCATATATACTGGTTGTAGAAGCATTTTAAATCAATATCTTAGCGGTTAAGAAACTTTAGTCCTCTAGTTCCATTTTATAAACTAGTTTGTGCTGCTTGTGCATGTATATGAGCGTATAAGAGAAAAAGATATTTCTAGCCAAATCAATAGTTGCCAAAAGGAAAATAGAAGGAGAAACGCAAAAATTTTATATTATTCTTTACGTTTCTTGTCTTACTATTTCCATTTCCTATAATTTTTTTGGAATTCCAAATAGGCCACAACTATGTGTTCATGTGTGTTTTCGTGCATGGGAAAAGCGTGATGATCATCCAAAACCACCATTGGCCACTGACTGTCTCATATCAATGGAAATGAAAGAAACATAAAATGCAATAGCATTTGCAACAACGTTCAATACATCGTGGAAGAAGAGAATACTTTTCAAAGAATTACAACTCAATTTCTTTTCTATTCCTTGTTTCCAATTTAAACCCACAAGTTTTGACAATTCTTGATTTGACCCTATTGCTTATTTTAGTATTTTTAGTTAAACCTCCATAATTAGAAATGTAAAACATTGTTTATTTGAGGTTTAATTAAGATCTAATTAGATATTGATTTGATTTAGTTGGCTCATTTAATTTAAATTAGGATGTTGAATCCATTATTGTAATCAGTATTAACTAGTATTGCTTTAATTCTTACAATTCTTGTGAGTCTATTATTAGGATATTAGGTATTGCATTTATTTTATTTTATTTTATTGTTATGTACTTTTCTTTTTGTGGACTATGAACTTGAGCTAAAAGTGCATATCTGAGTTTCAATACCTTTTTAGCACTGATGGATGTTCTAGAGGTAACCCAAGCTTATGTGGGAGTGGGGGATCTGTATGAGATAAATATGGAAGAGTAATTGTTGCGTTTTCATGTAGCTTTGGGTTTGGAACTAGTTTGGAGGTTGAATTTAAGGCTTTATTGCATGGTCTTAGACTCTTTATGAGGTATGGGATTTTAGATTTTCAAGTGGAGTCTAAAACTATGTTACTGGTGAATATTGTTCAAGGTAAGGTCGCTTGCCCATGGAAGATCAATCATGTGTGGGAAGAGATATGCAACCTTAGAAGTTATTTTTCTTCTATATCTCATTGTTATAGATAGGCAAATAAGCTTGCGAATTTGCTTTCAAATATCGGAATAAGCCATCTTCATGCTGTTATCTTTGAACAGTTCTCAGATTTGCCAAAGGAGGTCAGGGGTGAAGTTCATTTGGATAGATTTAGTTTTCCTTATTTTCGCTTTCAAAAATGTAAATCTTAATTTGTTTTAATTTTCCTCTCTTTGTGTAAGGAGTAGTATTTTTTTTTTCAAGTTCTATGTAATAATTGAGGTAAGGCCTAGTCCCTCTTTACTTTGTATTGTTATATTATTATTAATAAAAAAATTTTTCAATACCTTTTCAACACAGGACCAGAATTTAGACTATTTTCTTTTAGGTGCTATTTTAAATGTATATTGATGCCTAATTATTTATATTTATATTTATATTTATTCATTTATTTTATATATCTTATGTGCTTGGCTTAAATTAACTTATTTTTTGTTTTAAAAATAAAAAATTGAAATTAAATTGACAACTAGTTTAATAGAGGAAGTAGATACTTGAGTTTAAACACCTTGATTACTTGAGTTTAAACACCTTGATAATTCTTCCTTCGATTGAATTCCAGGATCTAAATCTTTGGATTTTAAAGACAAGGAATCCTTTAGGTAGAGGATTTAATAATATTTAAATTTTTTGGAGAATTTTTTTATGATGACTTAATACATCTATATCAAGTGATAGCTCATATTTTTAAGGGAAAAAAATCTTTTCCTAGATTCATTTGTGGACCCATAAATTGCTGGATTTTGAAGTCTCCTTTTAGTTTTCCCTTTTCCAAGTTTTCATTTTTCAGTCCCTTCTTACTAGTTTCTTTATCTTTTATGTTTATTTCCTTCAAATTCAAAAAATAAAAATAAAGGCAAAAATTGAAAGACCAAAATTTTAAAATTTTTTAGTTACTAGAAAATTTTGATGCAAACATTTCTTATCGAAATTTTGTAGGCACAAAAATTGTGTTGACAAATTTTTGGCATGCTCACTAAGGTGATTTCTAACTCTTGCCAATATCTCCAACAAATTATAGATATATACGCCTCTAAACTTCAATGGTTTCACTGAATATGCAGGTGAGAAGCAAAATTTTTAGTGAAAACATGCTTATCAAGTGTCAAACCTCTTTCTTGTTAACATTGCTACGGGCAATGAAGGAATATCATTTTCAATTTATGAAGAATAACTCAATTTCAAACATTGTCAAAGAAAGAATAGGTAACAACATCGTGGTAAACTTTATCATGAGAAATTACCTCTAAAGATCTCTTTCTTTGCCATGCAACTTTTGAGGAATAGATTGAATTTGGATTTTATCTTGAGAAAATTAGGTTTTCAATCGGCTTCAAGGTGTTTTTGCTATTCAAATTCGAGTGTGAAATTTTTAGATCATGTCTTTTGCATGGGAGAAATTGTTTTTGGTGTAGAGATTTTTTGGCATTGTTCTAGGAGTGACTAATTAGGGTACCTCAGTTAGAACACATAATTGGTCGGTGGTATGGAGGAAGGGGTAATAAATATTTATATTTGGTGTTTAGTCACCAGATAACTCCTTTGCTTATATGTTGGCAGCTATGGAAGGCTAGAAATATGGCAGTATATGAGGCTTTTTTAATGTCTTGAGCGGAAATTTGTGGGGAAATATATGAAGATATAAGGGATTTATTTAATTCTCAGTTTCCCTCCATTAAAATTACTGTCAAGTCCTAGACTGAATTCTATCAGCTGGATTAGCCATAAAGAAAATTAGCAAATTTAAAATGGTGAAATATACAAAGCCAAAGGAGGGTTGGGTTAAATTGAATACAGATGGATGCTCAAAAGAAAACCCTAAACATTCAAGTGAGGGAGGCGTTCTACGGGATCATCAAAGGTATTCATATTTGCTTTTTCAACATTTTTTGATGTGGCTACAAGGATGCAAGCTGAAGCTTAGACCTTTGTAGGACCCAAAAGTAACCTGAGAAAGGGTGAATTAGGTTGCACAAAATCTAGTGCAATTATGCTCAAATTTTAGTCCAATTCAATTAAACAATTTTTGCTTAAGTAAGCACACTTAAAAATATACCAAGATACTGATAAAGCAAATAGGTAACACAAATAAGCAATAATAAAAATAATAAACAAAGAGTAGAGAATTAGAGACACAATCAATTTATAGTGGTTCGGTGGCAAACTCGACACCTACATCCACTCCCAAGCTCTTCTACTTGGAGTTTGAATCCACTAAATGCTTCTTCAATTTGATGAAGCAAAATCAAAAGTACAATTGAGGAATCACCACTTGCACTAGCTTTTCTAGCTCTAGTTGAGCCAAAGACACCCTCTTTGCTCACACTAAGCCCTCACACGTTGTGCTAAAGAGTTTTACAATTATCCATTAAACTCTCACAAAGCTACAATTAAATTTCTCTTACACCACAATTAAAAATCACTGAAAATCCCAACTTTTCATCCTCGCCAAGAACTCCAAGTACACTACAAGAAGACTATTTTTACTCAAAATCACACTAAATCACTAATAAACTTAGTAGGTAAAAGTTCTTTTTCAATTCTATACATCATGGTATTTATAGGGTGTGAAAAATGGGCTAAAAATGGTTTGAACAGTTCAATTGATAAATATGTAAAAACCAGTCGTTAGAGAGTACTTTCACGATCTAGATGTCTGGTTACTGTTTATTCGGACGTCTGCATCAAGTTTGACTGTTCGTGCATATGCATTCTACCTAAAGTTACTATTCATCCAGAACGCGGTACTGTTCATCAAGTACTGTTTACGGTTACTGTTCATCCGTATACGTTTACTGTTTGTGCCAAATTCCGCATCTCAATTTTCTTGTGATTTCTTTCTCTTTTTTATTCCTTTCAATGCCCGAACACTTTTAGTTCAAGAATTACTGGCCCAAAAAAGAATACAACCAATATAACAATAAACAAACTTGCAATAATAATGATAGGGATAATTACACATACCTCCCCTGAGGTGTATCATAATTATAGCTGGGTCCCCTTTGGTTTGAAAAATTACATCTAGATCCCCTATTTTAACATTTTTTAGTAACAAAAAATCCCATTTTGCTTACATCAGTAGAAAAACCTATTGCATAACCGAAAATACGCCCATGAAAATTTTTAAAACAAAAAATGATGTCATTAATCTTAATTTTATAAAAAAGTAATAATATATTATAATTTTGCAAAACTATTATCCACCACCATCATTTCAAATCTTTTCCTCCAATCCTTGCAAAAAATGGGATGCAATATCCCAATAAAAAATAAACTCCATCCCACTATCACAAACTCAATCCCACTTTTAGAGACTCCATTCACTATTTCCCACTAGTACCAAGTAAGCTCCATATAGTATCCCAATTAAAAAAAAAATCCAAAGAGATCTCGCACGAGAGTGCGGATGGATGATGCCTTATGTTTTGCTTATAGCAGTGGGCAGTGGATGGTAGAGTTATAAACATACATACAAATAAGATATCAAACCATTACCATTACCAAAAACTATCAAGAATAAAAAAATTTTAAAAAAAGAAAAAAATCTCCATTGCAGAGCAATATGGAACAAATTTTGGCTAGGAACTCTTCAAATAGGCAAACCAATGAGGAACACATCAATTAGCAGGGATGCTCTAGTGCCTTGGGTTTACAATGGAAGGCAAGGTGTTAGTGGTGGTGATTATGGTAGGGATGATGGCACGTGGCGAGGATGTTGGTAGCGGTGGCAGGTGGTTATAGAGGTGAGTGGTGATAGTGGGAGAGGGGGACAGGAGATGTATAATTGCCAAAAAAATAAAAAAGTAAGATACAAAGAGGGGCAAAGGTTGATAGTGTTAGGGAAAAAGTGGTGGCAGGTGGAGATAGGTGAATCAAATTGAAGATTGGTGGAGAGAGAGAAAGAGAGAGAGAGAGGGTGATGTATAATTGGCAAAAAGATTAACGCGAGATGGGTGAGGGATTGGGAAGTTAGGGAAGGATAAGAAACCTTGTATTTATTTATTTATTTTACAAAAATTTTTGCGTTATTATAATGGTGTCTCAAAAAGCAAAAGGAAAAAATTGTTCCTGGAAGGGTATTAGAGTCCTTTCATGCAATGAGGGGAGCTAAGCGTAATTTTTTAAATTCGAGGAAAACCACCTGATATCATAATAGACCTCAAGGGAGGTTTATGTAATTATCCCATAAGATAAAGATATAACAAGATAAGCTTATAAATAAACATGGAATAGAGTAAAAGAGATAAAGAAAGAACACAACTTTTGTAGTGGTTTGATATCAAACCCTGTACCTACGTTCACTTCCAAGTATAAACACTTGGAATTCAATTCACTAAATATTTCTTCTCAAATTGGTGAAGCTTATCAACATATACAAAAGAAGGGATCACTCTTGCTCTTTCTTCCTAGCTCTAGTTGACCCAAAGTCCCTATTTTTGTCACACTAAGCTCTACCCCCATTTTTGTCACGCTAAGCTCTACCAAGACTAACCAAAAATTTTATAATCATTCACAACTCTCACACTTTGCTACACTTGAAAGCTTTCTACCACATGTAGAAAGCAATCTCAATCCAACCAACTACCTCACCTAAAACTATAAGTACATACTCACATAAGAGTATTTTCTCTCAAAATTATTCTTAAAGCACTTGTAAACCAAGTGGGTAAAAGTTTTTAATTATTTTGCACAATTGGGTATATATAGGGGGTGAAAATGGCCAAAAATGAGCTCTAACAATCAAATGCAAAAGCTAGCCATTAGACACAGATTTATGTTGCGGTCGTCCGCTACTTCTCTGGAATTTTTGCTGCAATAGAGGGGTCATCCTCTACCTCCTATGGATGCACTATGGAATTAACCGGTTGTCCATTTCATCCTTAGAGCGTCTGATCGATCATCCACTTAGCCTTTTGCTTTCTATTTTGACTTTTCTTTTTATTCCTAACTAATTTTATTGCAGATACACCTTGGCGGAATATTAGTATATATTATCATTAGTTTGTTAATCATTAAGATTAATATGATTTAGGACTATAAGGTCTTCAATCTGTCCCTTTTTTATGATGACAAACTAATGAGAAAAATGAACATAAACCTTCAAAGAATAACTCCCCCTAAATATATGCATATATCCAAGTTGCTCATTTTCACCAATCCCTAAATAGGTGTACAAAAATAGATAATTGAAAGTTTATCATGTCACACTCATCATTCCTATCAATCAAAACTCACCAATTACCACATAACAATCATTCATCATCTATTCAACATAGACAACTTATGAAAATAATCAATACTTTTATCTTTTTTGTCATTGTTGCCCATGCTCTTCTTTGTCTTTCTTGTGGTGATTCTTCAATCCTACAAAATCAAATTGGCTTTGTTTTGGTGCCCATATCTTTATGGGTCCATGAGGGTTAGTGCTGTATTTCTCTATCCATATGGTTTTCATGCCTAACTTAATACTCTTTTTAACATAGCATAGCTATGGCCATGTTGTCAACAAAAGTGACAAATGGCATTTAGATCTCTAATACATGTTGATTTTTTAAATCAAATGTCATTCTTAAAGAAACTAGTATGATGTTTGCTTAAAATAATTTTGCCAACTATTTTCTTTGTAAAACCATTTTGTTTTTCACTTGAAAGTATTTTTGAAAGCTAATCGATCCTTTTCTTCAATGAATCTTGTTCACTTCTAATTTTCTTATAAAGATAGTTTTCTCATTAGACTTCTTTTTCAAATCCTTCTTTTTTGAATAAAAAACACTTTTGGTTTTTCTTAAAAACCTTATTTTCATTTTTTAACTTTTGATTTTCCAGAAAAAGTTTGGAATTCTCTTCTAAGAAAGTATTGGTTTTTGATTTCAAAATCTTGTTTTTGGCATAAGAATCTTTTAAGCTTATGCAACTTTATGACAAATGCTTCCATATTATCATCATCATAATATACCTCTTTGTCTCCAAAGGCCATAAAGGCCATTTGTGCCGTTTCTATTTCTTCTTCTATCTCACCATTGGAGTTGCAATTGTCCCATGATATCTTGAAGTTGTTGAATCCTTTTCTTTCTCCTTTCTTCTTCTTCATTGGGCACTCATTCATGAGATGCCTCAGTTGACCACAATAAAAACATTTGACATTTGACTTCTAGGTTATTTTGCTTTTGTTGCTTGTTCTGCCTCTTCTTAGTTTTCTTTTGTTGATGAAGTATCTCTTGATCCCCTTAGTGATGAGAGTTAGGTCACTCTCATTCATAACTTTGTCCTCTTCATCAAGTGAAAAAAGCGCTTCCTCTTGTTGAGAAGCTTTAAGTGCAATGCTCCTCTTGATCCTTGCCTTGTCATTATCTTGAATTTTAGATTTGAGCTTCACTTCAAAGGAGGTTAGAGAGTTAATAAGAAACTTAATAGAAAATGTATTTAGATTCTTGGTGTCTTGGTCTATTCCTTTTCCTACACTAAGGATACTATAGGCAAGTGCACTTATCGTATCCTGTGGTATAGTATGGAGGAACACTAAGTATTGTCCCATAGGGATTTGCAATTACTAGTCTTTATTTGTATTCTACTATCTAATCGTATTGATCAATGGGGAATTTAGATGATAATTAATTAAATGCCAACTAATTGACAAAATAAGAGAGCGGTTAAGGGTGGAAAATAAGAGAAAGCAACAAGATGAGTAATTAAATTCTAGATGAGATGTCCCCTTATATTTCCTTGTTAGAATCAATCGTGGATTAATGTAATACCTAATTCAAACTTGATTTGGACCATAAACTACACTCTTAGGTCGTAGCCTTTCTCAAAAGAGATGACCCCTACCTTCTCAGTTAATCAATTGGAATCTTTACTCAATTAACATTCCAAAAAGATAATTAAAATTAATGGGTTTAATTGGTTTGGTCAAGTCTTAACCCAAAAACTCAACCTAAGGAACAATTCATAAAACCCTATTTCTAGTGATTCAGTCAAATTGTCTTAATTGGTGCAGTGATCTTCTCATATGTGCGATCTCTCGATACACCTGTATGAAATCAACAATTGAATCAAGGATGCATACAGAATCCCAACTCAATTAAGCAAGAAAATCAAAATTAACCCAAATCAAGAAAAGTAATTAGCATTAATCCAAAAGCAATTTAACAATTAAACATTAGGATTCAACCCATCTAGACTTATAAAGATTTACTCCATAAATGCTAAAAGAAATACATCAATTAACAAGAAGAAAACAGGAAAACTCATTCTTAATAAAGTCTCTTTAAATATCCTCTTGCAATTTCTGAAATTTTCTCTAGGTTGATGAAATCTCCTTGATACAAAACCCTTTTTGTTCCTCTTGAAGCTTCTTCTTGAATGTCCTCTCGATCTCTCTTAAAAACCTAAGTTCTATCTCTATTTTAGCTAAAGAAGTCCAAGAAGCAAAAAGAGGGCTGAATAATCTATCAAAAATTAGTCTAAGCTACTAAAAATGCTTCAGGGTCTGTTCAGAAATTGTACACAATTTCTCTCTTTGAGCTTCCGCGATTTCTTCAAAAATGAAGCAACAGCGAGTTTGCCAGATGGGAAACTGCACGCGGTTTATGTCAGGTTTCTGTTCTTTGATCAATTGTGCGATGAGGACTTGAGCATTTTCTCCCACGGTTGACTTCTGCTTAGAAATCTCGATAGCAGACGCGCACGGTTACTCCCATAGTTTCTTTTTGTCCACTAATTGTAGTAGAATCCTCGCATGGTTTCTTCAGTTGGATTCACGATTTCTCTTTCTTATGCTAAAACACTAACTTAGACCCTCTTAGCATATGTATAAATGGACTAATTTCACCTGCTCTACGGTGATGACCTTAGTTTCCCATTCTTTGGGCAAGCATTCAAAATTTTTCTGTTTCTTTCACCTAAAGAATACTCATTTCCTAAATCTATAATATATACTATCTATATTCTTATGTGGCTCCATCTTAAATGACTCATATTTTGCCATTAATAAGGACTTCTTTTAATCCTTAATGTCATCATTACCTTTATTAATCTCCTTTAATCTATCCCAAATTTCCTTTGTTGGCTTATACCCTTTTATCCTTGTTGACTCATTTGCATCTAAGGCATTATATTTAACATTCATGACTTTAGCATTGAAAGAAAGATCTGTTCTATCTAATGTGGTCAACTCACTTCTAATTTTAGGTCTAAGTCTACTTGAATCCTTATCCACCTTTTTGGCTTCATAAGGACCTTTTATTACTATGTACCAAAGCTTTATATCTACAGATTGTAAGAATATCTCTATCCTATCCCTTCAACTATCATAATTAATATCATATGGGAGGTCTAATAATAGATTGCCTCTCTAGAAATAGTGCATTGTTGGTGGTTATCATCTTTATTCCCTACTGGTTAAGCTATCCACCAGGAAACCAAATTCTAATACCAATTGTAGGACTCAAGAGCAACCTAATAGTGTGGCGAATTAGGTTCCCAATTTCTAGTTCAAGTGTATACCAAATTTCACCCAACAATAAAATAAGACAAACAAGTAATAGTGCTATCAAATAATCAAGTAGATAAATCAAATAAATAGTTCAATAATACAAAATAAAAAAAGAAACTAAAATAATAGGGAAAGAAACAAAACATATTTACAGTGATTTGGTACCAGACTCAACACATACATCCACTCGCAAGCTCTTCATCTTGGAGTTCAAATCCAATATTGTGCTTCTTTACAAGTTAGTAAAGCAAGCCAATATGTACAATATAGGGATCACTCTTTGCTCACCCTAGCACCCTCTAGTTGAACCAAAGAGTTTTACATTTCACTCAATTAACCCTCACAAAGCTACACTTGAATACTGCTAGCTTAAGATTGAAGAACACAATTATTTTCCAACCAACTACCTTACAAACTATTACAAGAACGCAGAGAAAGAGAGAGAGAGAGAGAGAGAGTAGTTTACACTAAAATCACTCTTGAAAGCTTATAATAAATGTAGTTAAAGGTTTTTCATTGATTTTATACATAATGGCATTTATAAGGTATGAGAAAAAGGGCTAAAAATGGTTCTGATGGTCCAATTGATAAATCTATCGAAACTAGCCGCTAAATAGTATTTTGATGATTCGAATGTTCGGTTACTGTACATCTGGGCATCCGCATGAGTGATTGAGATGTCCCATCAAAGTCTGGTTGCTTGTTCATATGCATTCTACCCAAAGATACTGTTTATCTAGTATTATTCACATTTACTGTTCATTCGGGGTTACTGTTCATGTGGACTTCTGCATCCTAGGTCCACATCACAATTTTCTTGCAATTTTTTTCTTTTTGATTCCTTTCAATGCCCAAACACTTTTACTATGAAAATAGCTCAGTGAACATTAGATTTCTTCATCATTTGTTTGTTAATCATCAAAACTAGATGATTTAGGACCATAAGGTCTTTAGCTTTATTGATTAGTGTCAAGCATTGCATTCAACAAGATTTCACTTCATTTATTGTTGAATGTGATTTACTTGTACTGATTCAAATCCTAAAATATTTGGATCATAGCCCATGGACTATTTTTGAAGAGGTACAACAACTCTTTTGTTTGGAAAGTCATTTCGTCGAAGTTAGACATTGTTATAGAGAAACTAATCAAGTGGTGGATTTCCTCTCAAATGTTGGAACCTCTCATTTGGAAATTAAAATTTATAATCATTGGTCGGATGTACCTTCATTGGCTAAAGGAGCTTTTCATTTAGACAAGATAGGTTTGCTTTCGGTAAGGAATTTTCTTCCTAACTCAATGTAAAGGAAGTAGTATTCCTTGTTTATTTTTTATTTTAAATTCTCATGTAATGTTTTTGAGATAAGGTTTATGCCTTCCTCTTTATTTTATTTTTATTAATAAATTAGGGTTGGCGTCCTTCCTCGTGATAGGGTTTTGGCAAAAAAAACAAAAAAAAAAAGAACCTTGTCCCTCAGAGAAAATAAAAAATATTGAGGACTATAGAATGCATAAACAATAATCATGAAACATGAAAAAATTGTGGGTTAGACTTCTTTCAATACATGAAAAATGTCCTCCAATTGCAATCCAAGTTGATCTGAATTAATAATTGAATAGGCAAACCCTATAAAAACACATAAAATGACACATTAAATTGCACCAATGCACGTTTTGACAATAAAATTCTAAGTAGGAAGAAATAATAGCTAATTCAAGCATAACTCATGAAATACTTCTAAAAACTAACTTAAACTACTATTGTAAACAACTTAAATATTCTTAATCTGAAAATTTATCAACCATTCATGCAAGAATTCTTTTCTCACTAAATTGAATCATATTCAAAATAATTGTGATTGAGGGTTCTTCTCCTATTTCTAGATGACCTTACAAAAATGGCACAGAAAAATTATTTTACATATTTTCATGTATTGAAAGAAGTCTAACTTGTAACTTTGTTTCCGTATCCCATTTTAAGTATGTTAACATAAAATAATTATTTACACTATTGTGCAATTGATTTTGTCCCAAAAACTTGGCCAATAGTTAGTTTTGCCTCGATTTTCTCAAATCCTTGCACTCATTTTCTATATGAAATTGAATACATGAGATTTTGTTTTATTACATAAAGAAAATTTAGAGCTTACAATAGAAGACTACCAATTGGAAAACTTAAAATTTTCAATTTCTAAATACTCAATAATATGTTTCCAATCACTTGGGTTATCATTAGCTGGGGCCTCCGACAATATATTTGGATCATTCTTGTGCTCCAAGTAATGCGTATACAATCTATAGTAGCAACTTCTGTTGTAACAATTAAGTCACTTATTCACTGCTTTCTTAATATTATAATTTTCTGTGAGATCAAACCTTTGTTGCATTTTAGCAAGAAAATGAAAATAACATAAGTATAAGAATCAAAAAGCGGTATTAAGCGAACATGAGCTATTGTCCAATATTAAAGTATTAACCAAATTACTTTTATAGCTTGTAGCTAGATCTTTTCCTTGAAATCACTAAGAATATCTTTCCAGTCGACATATTGAAGTTGAATATGTTGCTTTATGATAACGCATGCCTTTATTTTAAAGTCAATTACATTTAGACCCACCATTTGCTTTCTAAGTGAGAAGAACCAATGAATTTTTTTTAACCTCTGCACCTTTTTTTTAAATACGAAAACAAAGTTACAAGCTAGACTTCTTTCAATACACAAGACTTTTTTCAATACATGAAAATATGTAAAATAATATTTTTGTACCATTTTTGTCGGGTTATCTAGAAATAGGAGAAGAACCCTCATGCACAATTATTTAGAATATGAGTCAATTTAGCAAGAAAAGAATTCTTGCATGGATGGTTGATAAATGTCCAGATTAAGAATAGTTAAGGTGTTTAGAATAGTAGTTTAAGTTAGTCTTTAGGAGTATTTCATGAGTTATGCTTGAATTAGCTATTATTTCTTCCTATTTAGTATTTTATAGTCAAAACGTGCATTGGTGCAATTTAATGTGTCATTTAATGTTTTTGTAGGGTTTGCCTATTCAATTATCAATTCAGATTAACTTGGATTGCAATTGGAGGACATTTGAAGTTGATTTTATGATGACGAGAAATAGGCGTTAAATGCACGCCAAAGCTGTGTGATGATTGGAGTTTTTCAAGCTAAAATGTGTGACGCCCCGGAAATTCGCACTAAAAAGATTATTTGATTTATGTTATGTTTATTAGTAGAAAAAAAATGAATGAGAAAAGAAAAGAAGAGGGAAATTAAAGTGCATTTAATAGGGCATTTCTTTTATTTAAGGTTTAGTGTTAATCTTTGGTTTAATAGTTGAAAAATGTCTTAAGTTAGTTAGGTTAACTAAATGAGATTTTTGTATGATTAAGTGGTACACCTAAGTACCAAACTTGGGTTAATTTTATTGGTCTATTAGTTTACAATAGTGTGTAATTTTGACTAACCAACTCTACCATTATTAAGCCTTTTGACTAATTGAACTTTAGCACAAAAATTAACTTAAAATTTTCACTTAAACCCTTGTCTTTTCCCCACCATATGGCCGGCCCCTCTTTCTCATTTTTTCCTCTCTTTTGTTTTAAAATTTTATGCTACAAAACTTGCCAAATGTTAAGTGTTAGATGATTAAAAATTTGTACCAATTATATTTAGCCAACTAGTACCTATTATGCCAAAATATCTAAACCTTAGCTTGACTCTTGTCTAGCTTTCATTGGTTATACTTTCCTCCATTATTCTTCTATTTCTTTTATACTTTTTGACCTGATTTCTCTTCCATTTTTATTCCCCTTGGCCGACTCTCTCAATCTCCCTCTCTACCCTCCCTTGTTCTTCATTTCTTGGAGCTCTCTCTTCAATTTTAGACAAATTCCACCATAGAAAGTGAGGTTTTCTTCTCCCTAAGCAAGGTTCTAAGCTTGTTTAAGGTATGTACCATGAACTTTTGCTATTAATTTCAAGTTTATTTAAGTTTTATTTAAGCTTTATTTAGGGTTTTGTTCAAGTTTTACATTAACAGTCATGCTGGACCAGTTTTAGTAAAACTTTCATAAATTGATGTACATAACTTGGATTCGAGTGATTCTTGTTGTTTTAGAAACTAGATTGATAGGGCTTTCCAACGGTATAAGGCTTGCACTGTGTTTCATAGTGTATTAATCGCAGAAAGTTTGCAAAGTTGGCTGAAAATTCGGTTTTGCGTGAAACAGTTTTGATGATGAGCCAAATTGAGGGATGATTTTGAACCTGTTCTAGTTGGAATTTGGATTGATGATCTTCACGAAAGTTGTAGCCCTATAAACGTACTTTAAAACCATGTAATCAGAATTCCTTAGTTCTTGATGGATTGACCCCAATAATGGCATGAATTTGGCTGAAAACCAACCCTGCGCAGTTTAGGTTGAAGATTCTTGGAGTATAATTCTTGATATTTAGTGGAATTTTTGATTGAATTTGAGCTTGAATTGAACTAAGAAGTTGTAGAACTTGTTGAATTATGGGTTTGCTGATTGGAATCTTGATGGAAAACAAATTTGGATGGCCGAAAATTAAGGGGAAATAATGCCAAAATTTTGTTAGAAAACCCTAGGGTGAAAACCCTAAACCCTAGAACTAAAACCCTAGAATTTAATGGGGTATTTCTTGAATTTTCTTTCTAAGTTGATTAGGGTTTAAATTGAGTTTCATTAGATTATTTCTTATAAATTCCAGGATCCAAAAGTGAGACGCAACCGTTTTACGAAATATTTTCTTAAGCGTACCAGGTGAGTGTTCCTTTGCTTTTGTTATGAGTGTTTCTTCATATATTCCTGAAATATGTTCAAAATGTGATTTTATTTGTACTTGATGCTCGTGACTTGTCACAATGTGCTATGTGTTCTTGAAATTCATGAATTGTTACAATGTGTTATATGAAGGGAAAGTGTGTACTTTATCGCACTTACCCCATAGTTTGTTACATGCACAATTTCTACCTGATATGAATATAATTGTTGGTGAATTCTCGATTAAATTAAACTTGTTGCCTAGACTTCTGTGGTTATGCCGTGGTTAGTCAGGCAGGAGGGTACAAAGGAGGATATAAGGTGCTGGGTGTTTTAGGGCTTGTGGTTCTTTTCCTTGAGTTGTGAATCCTCAAAGAGGCCAACTCCGGACTGAACCTTCTTGCTTGTTGCCCTCCGGGGTTGAGATCTCACCCTGGATGGGTCAGACGGTACTCTTGGAGGATATAAGGTGAATGGCGGATAGGGCTCTTGCTTGATAATGCAGGTATAACCGGCAATCCACTCTCAATACCATGGTCACATGATCAGTACTTGCTCTCGTGATGGGAATGTATCCTCCCTTGTTTAAATCAGTGATTACTTAATATATCCTTACTTTGTCTTATGACTTGTGACATTCGTTTAATTAACTTCTGTTTGATTGCCTCTGTATTTGCATGTGTGGGAACCTCACTGAGCTATTATAGCTCACTCTCTGTTATTTGTTTTCCTTAAACAGGCTCCTATCTCTAAAGTCGGTAGTGAGGAATCCAGGGTAGAACTGGGTAGGATTTTTGGTAGAAGGACTGCTTGAGATATTATTGTAATAATAAACGTATGTGACGTAAATTGTTTAACTAGTACTTTTACTTTTAAGTTTGAATATTATGTGACCTTGAGAACTATCACAGTTGGTATCTACGAGTTTTTACCGAATAGCAATTATTAGTGCGTGATCGAATCGAGTCCTGGAGAGAGCCAGGCAAGCAGTCCGCTACGCCCTTTGGTGCGCCTCTGGGAAAGGTGGGGCTGTCACAAAATGCATGAAGAAACATTAGCCATGAATATAGAATATTAGGTTATGGATGTACTTATGGATGCAAGTCAAAGAGGATTGATGACTAGAATCTGCGACTTGATGGACTTGATGGTTTGTGAATTCTTTTGGGAAGTTTGCAGTTTCTTCAACAAGACAATCTGATAGGGCATGAGGAAGAATCTTTTGGCAGATTATGATCCCGAATTTATGGCATAATTTGCAAATTTTTAGTAGCTTGTGGCAGGTTTTTGTAAAATTTTAGCTAGTTTTGAGAGTTCAACTTAAAAAGAGTTGCTTGTGCATAAAGTCATGAGAATTTTATAAATATATAGAATAGAAAAATCCTAGATATAACATAAAGTTAAGGGAAAATTGTAGTTTTGTACCAAAAGTTTGAGGCATCGGCAATTTTAGTCCTTAAAGTTTGGGCAAAAGCAAATCTAGTACCAATATTTTAATTTTTCAGCTCATTTAGTTCTATTGACGTAATTATGGTCCCTAAAGTTTGTATGAAAACAAATCTAGTATCAAGTATTTCAATTTTTAGCACATTTAGTCCAATTGACTGGTTTTGTCAAAATCTTACCAAAATTCATTCACATGATACTACCAGTAACTAAATTTTAAAGAAAATAAAAAACTTGCTTGTCATATTTTATAATTAAAGGCACTAATTTGTAATTATTCTTTACTTAAAAATAAATTAAAACTAAAAAAGAAAAAAGCTAATAATCTTGGACAACTTTTAAATTTTCAGACAAGCAGTCAGTTATTCCCTCTCTCCCTCCCTCTCTCTCTATTCCCATTCTCTCTCTTTTCACTTTTAAAAGAAAACCCTAAAACCGTACTTTAAAAACAAAATTTTGCTCTTCAATATCTCTAAAAATTCATTTAAAACTATTTCATTGTTTGCAATTATCATTCGCGACAAAAGAGACGAGATAAGTAGCAAATCAAAGAGTGTGTATATATATATATATATATATATATTTTAAATTTGGTAAGCCACACATGAATATCAAGTGATTAGATTCTGATAAGATTTTAGCAAAATCGGTCAATAGGATTGAATGTTTTAAAAAATTGAAACAATTGATACTAAATTTGCTTCCATCCAAACTTTAGGGACTAAAACTGCCTCAATGGGATCAAATGTGCTAAAAATTGAAATATTTGATACTAGATTTGCTTTCCTTCAAACTTTAGGGACTAAAGTTGCCGATGCCCCAAACCTTAAGTATCAAAACTACAATTTTCTCATAAGTTAAATAGAGTGTAGAATAGCATACTCATCTTGGAGATTCTTGTAACAACCCAGGACAAGGAAGTAGTAGCAAAATTTCGAACAGTATTCAGTAATAAGAATTAGCATTCTTTATCCTATTTCTTGTTATCTTTTTTGCGTTATGACTTGTATTTGCAAAGTTATTATCTTTATGGTAGAATCTATCATGAGCAACTAAAATTCTAATCCACAAGTTAGACAAAAATAATGAACCAAAGATTATGATTTGATTGCAATCATTCATGCTATTTTTTGTTCTTGTTTATTCACTTTTGTGGTTTACATGAATTTGTAATTGATTAGCCACCATTTATAAATTGTTAATCGCTATTACACACAGAGATTTGGTAATGATGATGAAAAGGGAATAGATGAAGTCTAAGTAGCATGTCACACGATAGTAGCGATATTCTTAGATGGATTAATTAGGTAATTCACGAATGCAATGAACCAATATTAGTGGTCTTTATTATGAGAGTAGAAAAGTCTAGTATGGTAGTAGTCTTCAATTTGTCACAAGAGCGGGTATTGAGTATAAATGGGATTGGACCCTAAATAAGGCAAGAGTAGTAGCATGGATTAATTTAGTCAATCATATTCTCAAGTTACTTGTGGAATCAATTTTCTAGATACTTGTATTCATATTTTCTCTAAGTTTTGCTATTACGCATTTTAATTTAAGTGCTTTGTTTAGTTTTGTCTTAGTTTAATTATTGATTAATAAATTATTTAGATAGTAAAGTAGTTAAAAAGCTATAGAAATTCACAATTACTATTCCCTGTGGGTTCAACCCTATTACCCTATACTCAATATGATATGTGCACTTGTAGAATATAAGATAACTGAGTATATTTTATATAGATAATTGTGTATTTCAATAGTGACTAATTGTTAAAATTGTTAATCTAATTACGAGCTATCAATTTTTGGCATCGTTGCCAAAAATGATTTGCTGGATATCAAGGCACAAACATTCTCCATTAATTTAGATTTTTGTATTATTGTTATTTTTTTAATTTTACTTCCCCTTAGCTCCCGAGAAGGAAAGAACCACAACGAAGGTGAGGAAAAAGAAAAAAGAGCAATAACAAGTGGAGGAGAACGAACAAGAAAACCTTGTTAAAGAACTCCAACTTGACAAGATGCCAAATGAACAAAGATAGCCAAGAGCATTGCGAGAATTTACTTTGCTGGACTCTACTGCTTCTCAAAAAGCATAGCAAGACCGGCCATCAATTTTAACAATTTCGAGATCATGCCTGCCTTGATCTAGATGGATCAACAGGAGTAATACGTTAAAATGCAATAAAAAATCTTAACACATATCTAGCCGAATTCTTGGTGATTTGTGGTGCAATTAAAATGAATGGAGTAAGTGAAGACGCCATTAAACCTAGGTGGGGTTTGATAAAACTAAAATCTTAAATCTTAAATCTAAATGTTGAAATCTAAAATATGAATCACTTGCGTTGTTGAATTTCAAGTAATGAAAATTTACAAGTTCAAGTCAGAATCTAAATTTACATGTATGAGGGTAGGTTGCGTCACATAAATAATATTTACCTACAACAATGCATATTGTATACTAAGGTACTATATTAATCAATTTAAATTTTCTAATAAATTATTCATCTAGTGAGAAAATGGAAAATTATATGCCTCCATATGTAATATCATTTAGATCCAACTTTGATTAGAAGGAAACTCTGTTTTTTTTTTTCCTTTTTATATTCCCACAAGCAACACATCTATATATTTAATTGAAGATTTTCTTACACCAAGAATTATCAAATTCCATAAACATATTGTAGAACAAGCACGTAATTGGACCCAACTCCCCCATAGCTTCTATATCGCCCCCAACGCCCCTCCCAAGTCCAACACCCCAACTATCCTTACATCTGCACGTTAGAACAACCTTGTCCTCTGTAATTATTTTTTAATTCGTCCAATTATTTAAATAACAAATCAATACTTTATCAAATTTCTAGTAATATGTTTCTTTTATTTTTCATGTTTGGGTTAATTTAAGTTATCTTCTCCCAAAGAATTCATCATTATATTCTTTTGAATAGAAATAAGACATATAAACACACATATAAATTTTTAATAGACTCCTATAATTACTACAATCAACACATGTGAGTGTGTGTGTATGTATGTATTTACATATCTATAGACAACAAAGAGAGAGTCTTATATCGTGAGAGAACGCTATCATAGTTATTAGAGGAAGGAGAGGGCAAGAAAAATATGAGAGAGCAACACACTGAAGAATAGAGATAAAAGGTAGTTTTATAAGGTTATACTAAAGTTTGACTGTGTTCTGCATTAAGCATTAAGTGTAGATAGGATCATTAATTTTTAATAATACATTTTACCTAGACTTTTAAAGGCCCTTAAGAACTTTAATTTTAGGTTATCAAGTAGTCATAATACAGTTAGCATTTGAATCAATTAATTTTAAGTGCTTAATTGGGTTATCAAACACGCCCTTAGGCTATTTCTATTCTCTCTAATAGATAAGATTAAGGTTTGGTTGCATTCTTTTATGACTAACTCTTTACTACTTGGGCTACATTATCTTGTGCCTTTTTAGATAAATATTTTTCCATACAAAAATTGCTAAATTGAGAGCGGACATTACTAGTTTTAGTTAGTAGGAAGAAAAGTTTCAGTACAGGAAGTGTGGGAAAGGTTTAGAGAATTGCTAAGGAGGTGTCCACATCATGAACTTCCTAAATGGTTAACTATCCAAATGTTCTATAATAGCTTAACCTATGCAACTAAATAGAATATAGATGCAACTGTAGTTGGAGTGTTAATGGAAAAATCAGTTGAGGAAGCTCAACAATTGCTAGAAGAGATGGTTGCAAATCACTAATAATGGGCCAACAAAAGAGGTAACCTTAGATAGGCAGCAAGTATATCTGATAGGGATATTTTAAATATATTAAGTGCACAAGTGCAATATGTACTTATGTTGTTCAATAAGAAAATTGGTCCTAACTCATAAGTAAGTGTTGCATGTTGTACCATCTGGGGAGGTAATCATGAAACTAATGAATGTGATGATTATGAACTGGTGCAATATGTCGACAACTTCAAATAGGCATCTCAAAATAACCTATACTCAAATACATACAATCTGGGATGAAGTAATCATCCAAATATTGAATGGGGATAGAGAGAGGTGGCCAACAAAAACTAACCAACCAACCAAGTTTCCAACCATGTCCAGTCAATACTGAGTTTGAACCTGATTTTAGAAACTATCACAATCTACCAATAAGTAGATTAGAGCATATCTAAATCAAATAATGAGTAGATTAGAGAATTGGAAAGGAGAATTTCTACCATGCAAAGGAATTTTGATGCCCAAATCAGATAGCCAGTTGGGACATAGAATAATAGGAACCAAAGAGAGTTATTGAGCAAAACTAAGACAAATCCTAGAGAGCATGTTAAACCATAACTCTTTGTAGTTGTACCAATTACGTGACCTTCCAATGTTGTAAAAAGTAGTTGAGCAATTTGAGAGAGAGAGAGAGAGAGAGAGAGAGAGAGAGAGAGAGAATAGGACTTGAAAATGAGGAAGAGAATCCTAGAGAACAAGCTAAAGCAGAAAAAGCCTCACTATTTGAGATTGTTCCTATTCTACCTATGCCTATTTCTTAAAGGCCTAAAGAGAGTAAAAATGATTCAGAATTTGAAAAGTTTGTTAAAATTTTTAAGAATTTGCACATTAATATATTTTTAGCTAGTGCTATCTTGAAAATTCCCTTTTATGTGAAATTTCTAAAGAATATCATGATATGTAAGGGAAACCTAATAGACAATGAAATAATAATTCTAACTAAAGAGTGCATTGCTCGAATACAGAAAAAATTCCATCAAAGTTGAAGGATCCGGTTAGTTTTTCTATACCTTGCACTATAGGTAATATAGAGTTTTCTAGAATTATGTGTGATTTAGGTACAAATGTATTATTGTTTCCTTTCTATGGCTAGATAATTAGGTTTGAGTGAACTTAAAAGAACTAATATTACACTGCAACTAACAGATAGATCTATCAAATATTCATGGGAAATGATAGAAAATGTATTTGTTAAAGTGGAAAAATTTATTTTTTTTTGGATTTTGTGACATTAGATATGGAAGAAGACATTAATATGCCTATTATAGAAGTAAAGAACGGTAAGCTCAAGTTTCAAATAGATGAAGAAGAGGTAGAATTTAATTTGAATTATATGGCTAGATACCTTTCTTTTACTGACCATGATTATTCTATTGATATTATTGATGAGGTAACTCAAAAGTATTGTCTAGTCAATCTTGGCTACGATCCTCTCGAAATTTGTCTGATAGGTACAAGGTTGCAAGAGGAAGAATGTGCAGAAAGCGAAGGATTGGCACACTAGATGGACTATAAGGCACCATAAAAGAAGCACAAAGTTTATGAAGATCTTGGAATTGGAAAAGCACCAAGACTAGAGCTCAACCTACTTCCTAACCATCTCATGCACAATTTTTTTTTTAAAGACCCTGAAATGTTACTTGTTATTATCAGTGTTGATCTTAATGATGAACAAAGGGAGAAAGTATTAAGAGTTTTAAGGAAGCTTAAACAAGCTATAAGAGTTTTAAATTACAATTTGACACCCCTACTCTCTGTTAATTGAATTTTGACCTTATAAGTTTTCTAATCTTACATTTTGGTCCCTTACAGTTTAGGAACATTTCGATTAAAATTTTTTATTTAATTATTTATCAAGATCCCTAAATGTGATATGAGTAATTTTAGTTTCATTCTTTTGTTCTTTCATGTACCCTTCTTTGTCCCGTAAATTAATTTGTCTTAATTCTTTTTGTAGCTTTTATCTTCGCAAAATTATGGTACATTTATTTGTTTGTTCATGTTCTTGAATGATTTACTAGGAGTTCTTTACACTAAGTTTTGACACTTCAAGAGACAAATCTAAATGATTTTTTGTGTTAAATATGTTTATGTAATTTGCACGTTAGGTGTTTTAATTTTTATATAAAATTAATTGATGTACTATTTTCAATAAGTGTCCAAATATACTCTCCTATTAGTCGAAGTGATATCAAATCCTAATTGTTTACTATGTTTTCATATTTCATACTATACGTAAACTTTACCATATAAGTGACTCAGTGAGAGCAACAGTTAACGAAGAAAGTATTAAATTCGATATTCAAGGTACTATAGTAATTTCAAATCCAATGATCACTTACACCAATACTATAAAGAAGTTAAAAACATCGGCACTGCATGGTTATTCTTATGGAACCTCGTAACAGTTCAATCCAATGATTGGTTTATCAACAAGCATCCACATATTAGCCTAAATATTATTACATCATAGCTAATGAGATCAATTATTATATACAATAAATATGTACTAGTTTATTAATAAATGATAAGGATTAAAAAAGCATTAAAAAACTAAAAATTTAAAGCATTAAAAAAGTAAAAATTACATAAATCTAATATAAGGCATTTGCTTTTTATCTAATAAAATTAATCCTAAAACATACTTTAAAAGGTCTGTCTGAACAAATTGTTGACTAATCCCATCTTCACTTGCTAAAACGCCAAATGAATTCACAACAACATTTACTTCTCTAAGTATGTGGGAAAAACAAAAATTATTATCTCCAGAAATAGAGTTTATCTTCTTGATTGTTGATTTGATATGCCATGGCTTGCCAACTTCCTTCTTCAGCATGCTCACCGATACCTGTGAATCCATCTCTATCTCAACTGACCTAAACTGATAGTTCTTACAAAGTAGAATGCCTTCTAGCAATGTCAAAGATTATGTTTCCATATTTGTTTTTATTCCAAAATACGATAAAAAAACAAAGAATTACCTCAGCCATATCATTCCATATGACTCCACCTCCACGAGTAGGTCTTGGGTTTTCTTTAGATGAACCATCAAAATTTAGCTTAACATAGCTCGTTTGAGGAAATCTCCATACAACTAATGATGAAATCCTTTGTTGTTTTAGCAATCGTTGGCTAATCAACCCAATGTCAATCAACCGTCTATCATCAAAAGAATGTTGTTGTAAAGGTCAAGCATAGGTTATATCCAAAACCAATTGCCCCAAGATGAAATTTTCAATCCTTCAAAAAATGCCATATTTGTAGCCTTCCACAACTCTCAACAAACTATAGATGGCAAAATCATTATCAATACACCTCTTATTGTATAAGTGGCATGTTGAACCACCAATGTTGAATTCGTTGTCTTATTCCTTTCATAATTATGCTAGTTGTCAACTCTAAAATTCTTTCAAAAAGACCCCACACAAAACTAGCAATGTTATAATCAGTAAACACATGATCAACTGTTTCTACCTGTGCTTCACAAAAATAACATTTGGAAGGCATTTGGAAACCAAATGTAGACAAAATTTCAGAAAAAGATTAAAACTCATTCAGCAACTTCCACATGAACACTGATACTTTGCATGGCAACCTTTTATCTCATATTAACTTCCTAGAACCCAATATTACATGTTTTTCTCTAATTTCATTCCACATAGAAGACATGAAAAAAATGCTTGCCGATGTAAGCTTCCAAAGTTTCTCCCTTTCAATATCAGCAATATAATGTTGAACTATATGCTAAACTTCATTCATTCTTCTCCAAATGTTTGTGGCTATCTATTGATTATGATCATGCTTCAGATTCTGGAAAACACAAATCCCCCCATTTCAGCCAATACTTTTTTAATGGTCCCTCATGATTAACCCAAAAAAAAATTTGCCATAACCATTTATATCATTTTGAAGATTTGTTTCGGAGGTGTCATGACCGCAAAAATATGTAGAGGGATTCCTGCCATTACATGCTTGATTAATTTTAGCCTCCCACCCTGTGAAAGTAACTTTTTCTTCCACTTTGCAATCTTTGCAACAAATTTGTTAATTATAAAATGAAAATAAATAGCCTTTCTCCTACCTTTAAACAGGTTGCATCCCAAGTACATGAATAGGAATGAGCTATGTTTCACTCTAGTTAACCTCTCAATCATTCGTCTCTGCCCACTACCATACCTCTTAGAAGCAATAAAGAAACTCTTTGCTTTGTTGATCTTCTAACTCGAACCCCCTTGATAATCATCAAGAAACTTCAACAGATTCTTTGTTGAGCTTTTATTCCCCCTAGTAAAAATCATTATATCGTCTACAAATGCTAAATGTGTAATCACCGAGCATCCTCTTGGCAAGGCATAATGAGCTATCTTTCCATCCTCCATCCATTACTTAAGGTCTCTACTAAAAGTTTCAGCCAAGAAAATAGGGGACATTGGATCTCCTTACTTAATCCCCTTAGAAGCATGGAAAAAACCCTAATTGTGCCATTAATTAAAACTGAAAACCAGCTTTGAGAAATACTTCCTAAAACCAAGTGGATAAATCTTTTAGCGAAACCAAATTTTCACAATACCATCTATAAAAACCTCCATGAAACTCTATCAAACGCCTTCATCATGTCTAACTTGAATAAACAATTGTGCTTTGTGGTCTTCTTATCCATGGATGCAACAACTTCTTGTGCTAGCAAAATATTTTTTGAAATTTCCCTACCTTTCACAAAAGCCAATTACTCTGGTGAAATAAGAGAAGGAAGCACCATCCTTATCTTGTTTGCCAATGTTTTATTGAAAACTTTGTTGATGAATTTGCTCAAGCTAATTGGATGAAAATCTACAAATATGCAAGGATTCGGTTTTTTTGGAATTAAGAGAATATATGAGCTTGAAATGCTTTTAGGCATAGGAACACCGGCCATAAAATCTCTCACTGCATAAAGCAAATCAGCTACTATTATGTCCAGCAATGAACATAAAACACTTCAAAAAAAACCATAAGGTCCTGAGGCACTATCTCTATCCATTTCAAAAACCACATTATGTAATTCCTCCAAAGTAACCTCTCGCAATAGAAGATCATTTTGCTATATTGACACCAATTCTAGAATGACTTGTACCAATCTATTAGTACTATAAATCACTTCATCAGACAATAAATCCTTGAAAAAAGGATTTGGCTTCCTTGGCAATGCCATCTTCATACTCAATCCAACAATCCACAGAATTCTTAATTCTAGTAATTTGCAACTGGTTCCGTCTTTTTTGAATTGAAGTATGAAAAAATTTTGTGTTTTCTTCACCATCCATTAACCAGTTTATGCTAGCCTTTTGTCTCCAATATTCCTTCTCCTGTTTTAAACATTTCAACAACCAAGCTTGAGTCTGATGTAACTCAGCCGTAGTATCCTCTGTACGCATGTTATCATATTGCATCTCTTTCTGTTGAACAATCTCTTCCCCTTGCCTCACATTAAAAAAGATATCTTCAAAATGTTGACGATTCTAACTCCTCAAAGAAAGATTTCAGCCTTTTCAGTTTATAGACAAATGCATACATTCCGTAACCATTAATTGGCATGCACCAATTATTTTTCACTACTTCAATAAAAGAAGCATGTGTATCCACATTTTTTGAAATTTAAAAGCTCTAAGCGCTGGGATATTCCTTACCACCGACTTGAGTAACAATGGAACATGGTCAGAAGTAGCTCTATTTGGATAATGAACATGAGAACTGTCCAAAAAAACTCAACCATTGTTGATTCCCAAAAAACCTATCCAATCTCTTCCATATTCTTGTGCTTGCTCCAACCCCAGTCCAGGTAAAAAGGCTACATGAGAATAGCAATTCAAGTAATCCACAAGCAGAAGCCACATCATTAAAGTAAGCAATTGCTCCTAAATCTTGCCCCGACACTCCCAGATACTCATTGATAGATCTGATCACATTAAAATCCTCACCTACTAGTCACGACTTATCATTATCCTGTGCAAGTTCTCTAAGATCAACCCACAAGTGTCTCCTTTCCCTTCTAAAGCATTTTGCATACACAAAAGTTGCAACAATCACTTGACTCCACTCATCATGTACCACCAATACATGTAAATGTTGCTCCCTATTTGATAATACAGTCTAATGATATCCAGACCTCCAAAATAGCCAAATTATATTAGTCACATTAAAAACACAATTATTCAAATGATAACCTGATACGCAGATGCTCAATCTATTCTGTTGCAGCCAAAGGCTAACAAAAAAAAAAAAAAAAAAAAAACAACAAAGAAATACCATAAATTCTATTTAACAACTTTAAACGAAAGATAGAAGCTTTACCTGTCACTCCTCTTATATTTCATATGAGCATATTATTCATTATGAATTAAAAAGGAAAAATCATCGAAAGCTTTCAAAGCTTGTCTCGTAAGGATTTGCCTTGGAAGCCTCATGTAGGTTTTTCTTCTTCTAGATTTTTTCGAAACCACTTGAAGGTAACCCTCATCATCAATGGGCTTGGGCATTCTTTTACCAATAAACTATCTAAAATGTTTTAAAAATTGAAGGGAACGATCTTAGTATTGAATGCTTCGTTGCTGCTCTGAATCTGAAAAAGAACCATTGGAGACATGATCATGAGCTGAATCCTCTAGTAATTTAAGCTTTGAATCATCAACTATTGCTTCAAGTTGCAACTATGTAGCTGGTACAACCACCAACTCATTATTAACCATTTCAAAAGTCTTCTTTTGTTGTGTTTGCGTTACCTGCACATTGCCAATTTGATTTGCACCACCCTTCCTCGGTACTTATTGAACCATAGCTAACATTTCACCCATCTGATTTCTATCAGTCTGCTTCTTTGACTGCTGAACCACAGCTTCCATTTTCTCTCCCAACGTCTAATTTCCATTTTCACCTTGCAAAGAATTTCCTGCCTTCTCTTCATGATTCACTGGAACATATGCAACTGGATTATTCTTCAGCAGTTGAACCATGGTTCGCCGTATCACCCGAGTCCGCGACGTATCGCTCGAGTCGTAACTGGAACGGAGCCTACCGTTACGATACCGTTACCCGCATCATCTTTTGAACTATATCGGATACATATCACCGAGAAATCGACGATATCCATTGATATGACCGGTATGACACCCTATTTGATAAAATATTTAACTGTCTTAATTCTTTTATGTATATCTAGATTAGATTATGAATATTTTAAATATTTTGTTTCCTTTTATTTTAAATATTTTGTTTTCTTTTATACTGGTAGTATTATAAAGATAGTGAATATCTTGTCATACTAAAAATATTCCATTCATTCTCCAATAGTTGCTTGGATACTACTCTAGTAGAGTTGGACTGCAAAAGAACGAGTTGACTCAATTGCTCAGTTAATGATTAGTTCGAGTTTTCTGATTAAGTTATCCATTCAAGCTTGTAAAAGATATTTAAGAAGAAAGCTCTGCGAGCTTGTTTGAAGCACACATTATATTCTATGTATCTTTATTTTTTCTATTTATTATGGTGAAATCTCTATTTTATCCCCTTTACAAATATTCTAGCTATTATGTTTAATTTTATTCGAGCTTGATTAGGTTTGTGCTCAAATGGGAGCTTGAACGCGAATTATACATCACCGATGCTCAATCAAGTTAAGGTTCTTTTTCTAGCTTGATAAATTTAAGAGTTCCATTCAATTAAAACTCAACTAATTAGGCGCACTAGCTAGACATGAACAAAATAAAACCAAAATCCATTTTTGTTTCCGCCAGTCACAATTCCCAAATCACAATGCCAAGTAACAACACAATCCGCATACTAGCTTTTATATTGAAAAAGGAAAAAAAGAACTCTTTTCTCTAGAGATTCCCGAGATTCAATCTGTACAATTGGTATCCACGAACCTAGAAAATAAGTATATATCTGATCCTCGGGATAATTAAAATGAAAAGAAATTTAAGTTTCAAATTGGCGATCTTTTCTTTTGCATTTGTTGGACTTGATAAGTACTTCTGCTGGCCCGCTTTATTGGTAGGTATCTTTGCTTTCACAGCTCTAACGTAACATTTTAATTAAATTTCTTTTGCTAAGAAAGTTTTCTTTTGCCGCCCGCTAACTGTACCATTATTAGAAGTTGGAACAACAAAAAACACCCGGAAGAACAAACCTGTGCGGATTATTCTCGAGTCTATCATAGATTTCATCAAATCCCAAAATAGAAAAGCCAAAAAAATACAGGCATCGACAGCTTCTAAATCCAAAATAGGCAAAATCTTGGCAACCCATTTTGTATCTGGGGAGAAAATTGCAAAGAGAACAAAATTCCTCTCTTCAGAACATCAGCAGAGAGTTGAACAGTTTCCTCTATTATTAGGTAAGTATTCCTCATTTCAGTTTCTTTATTTCGTTCGGGAATCCATTTAGATGCTATTTTTGTTTATTTAATCTGTGATGTGATGATTATTGTGGTGTGTTGTATGATTGATTTCGTGTTTAACGGTGAAAACCCATGTCAGTTTTTAGTTTGTTGCTATCTAAAAGGACGTGGGATCTGTAAATGGTTTATAATATCGCCTCCAAAATTTGATCTTTTTGGGCTTTCCTGCCAACTGGGATTTCACCATTTTCTAATTTTTAATTATAGTTGGAATCCCATTGGAGATTTAGCTGTTTTTTATTTTCTATTTTTATGTGGTTTAGTGTATTGATGAATGAAGGATCAATAGAAGAGGAATAAGGTGTGTAATTTTGGTTGTGGATAACAATTGGTTTTCTTTGGTCTAGGTTGTTGAGACCATGAGTGCTAAAACAAAGAGGAGGACAGTAACTGAGAATGGGGACACGGCAAATGAAGACACTGTTCTAGCTACTATGATTGGTAATGGGGAGGATTTGGGTCCAATGGTTAGGCTCTCGTTTGAGACGGGGAAGCCTGATGCCTTGCTCAATCAGCTGAAGCTTGCTGTCAAAAAGAAAGAAGTTGAAATCGAGGAGCTCTGCAAGCTTCACTATGAGGAGTTTATTAGCGCGGTTGATGAACTCCGTGGTGTGTTGGTTGATGCAGAGGAATTGAAAAGTGAGCTTGCTAGTGACAATTTTAGGTTACAAGAGGTTGGCAGTGCACTGTTATTGAAAGTTGAAGAGCTTCTTGAATCTTATTCGATCAAGAAGAATGTTACTGAAGCTATTAAGATGTCTAAAATTTGTGTTCAAGTTTTGGAGCTTTGTGTGAAGTGTAATGATCATGTTTCTGAAGGTCGGTTTTACCCTGCTTTGAAAGCAGTTGATCTGATAGAGAAGAGTTTTTCGCAGCTTATTCCTGTGAAGGCACTGAAAGCACTGATAGAGGAAAGGATCCCACTTATTAAATCCCATATTGAGAAAAAGGTCTGCGGTGAAGTTAATGAATGGCTGGTTCTTATAAGAAGTAGTGCGAAGGATATTGGCCAAACTGCAATAGGACATGCTGCATCAGTTCGTCAGAGGGATGAGGATATGCTATCTCGTCAAAGGAAAGCTGAGGAGCAGAGTTGTTTGGGCTTAGGCGATTTTACCTATACTTTAGATGTTGAAGAAATTAATGAAGATTCTGTTCTGAAGTTTGATCTTACTCCTGTTTATCGTGCATATCACATTCACACTTGTCTAGGAATACAAGAGCAATTTCGTGAGTACTACTATAAAAATCGGTTATTGCAGTTGAGTTCGGACCTGCAGATATCCTCAGCGCAACCGTTTCTAGAATCACATCAGAGCTTTCTGGCTCAGATTGCTGGTTATTTTATTGTTGAGGATCGGGTCTTGAGGACTGCGGGTGGCCTGCTGTCACCTAATCAGCTTGATGCTTTGTGGGAAACAGCTGTGGCTAAAGTGACTTCTGTCTTGGAGGAACAATTTTCTCACATGGATACTGCAAGTCATCTTCTTTTGGTCAAGGATTATGTGACTCTTCTTGGCGCAACACTTAGACAATATGGCTATGTAGTTGGCCCCATTCTTGAGACCCTCAATAGTAGTCGCAGCAAATATCATGAGCTTCTTTTAGCAGAGTGTAGGCAGCAGATTACTGATGTTCTGACCAACGATACATATGAACAGATGGTAATGAAGAAGGAATCAGATTACCAGGCAAACGTTTTACTGTTTCATCTGCAGACCTCTGATATAATGCCTGCTTTTCCATACATTGCGCCATTTTCTTCTATGGTACCTGAATGTTGTCGCATCGTCAGAACATTTATCAAGGATTCTGTTAATTACTTGTCTTATGGAAGCCAAATGAACTTCTTTGACTTTGTTAAAAAATATCTCGATAAGCTCTTAATTGATATCTTAAATGAGGTAATACTTAACACAATTCAGAGTGGCTCCACTGGTGTTTCTCAAGCAATGCAGATTGCTGCAAACATAGCTGTGCTCGAAAGAGCATGTGACTATTTTCTTCAACATGCAGCCCAACAATGTGGGATTCCTGTACGGTCTGTTGAAAGGCCTCAAGGTAGTTTAACTGCCAAGATTGTTCTGAAAACTTCAAGAGATGCTGCATATCTTACTCTACTTAGTTTAATAAATGCGAAGTTGGATGAGTTTATGGCTCTTACAGAAAATGTAAACTGGACTTTGGAAGAAGCACCACAACAAGGCAGTGAATACATGCATGAGGTGGGTCTATATCTTGACACAGTTATGTCCACTGCTCAGCAAATTTTACCTTTGGATGCTTTGTATAAGATAGGGAGCAGTGCTCTTGAACATATTTCTAATTCCATAATGGCAGCCTTTCTTAGCGACAGTGTGAAGAGGTTCAATGTTAATGTAGTTATGGGCATCAATAATGATCTGAAGGAATTGGAATCTTTTGCAGATGAGAGGTTTCATAGTACTGGTCTGAGTGAAATATACAAGGAAGGTAGTTTCCGAAGTTGCTTGATAGAAGCCCGGCAATTGATAAACCTTCTTTTAAGCAGTCAGCCTGAGAACTTCATGAATCCTGTAATAAGGGAGAAGAACTATAATGCTTTGGACTACAAAAAGGTTGCTACTATCTGCGAAAAGTATAAGGATTCACCTGATGGACTCTTTGGAAGCCTCTCAAATAGAACTTCAAAGCAGAGTGCTCGAAAAAAATCAATGGATATGCTAAAAAAGAGACTTAGGGATTTTAACTAGGAAGGTTTAGAAGTCTCTGGATAGAGCAAGAATATCTGTTTCATATTACCTAATGTTGAATGGATTCTTTCATTATTATTCCTGATTCTTCACATCCAAGTTTTGGTTTACATTGATTTGAGTTTTGCATCCTTGTCTAATTATATTGTCAACTTTGTTAAGCTCTCTCTCTCTGTCTCTCTCCACCTCTCTCCCTCTCTCTCATGTGGGCACAGTACAACTGTACAGGTACCACCGGCATCCTTCTGGCTGATTTTATTCCTCTAATGGTGATCATAATTTTCTTTCTGGTAATTATGGATGCCAATTCATTCTGGCGAGTTATTCCCCAAATGATGAGTTGTTGGTATATATAAAAACTGACTTGTAAGTGTAAACAAAGGAAGCTTTGTTCAGCTTTAATAAATGGTCATCTGTACAATTGCTTATCCTTCCATACTCTTTCTACAGGTGAGCATATATTCTTTCTACCTTCCAGTGTAACATTCTATATACCCTATATTAGCTTAAAACAATATTGAATTTCTACGCCTTTCTTACACACTGTTTTTTCTTGTAGAGGATACTGTCTTGGCAATAAATGCGGACTGAAGTTTTAAGGCACTCTGGAAAAGAATGAGGTTCAAAAGCTGAATGATGAGGTTTCTCTTTTAATTTCTCCAACAATCCATATCTGAATCGTAATTTCTCAATTTCATAAAACATATTTAGACGTTATTGAACCTGAATTATCATATTAGTCTTTTGTCCTTGATAGGATGAAGTCTTAACTCGACGAAGTATAAAAATATGAATAGATTCGTTCAGGGAAATCGAAAGTAGAAAAGAGATTGGTAGATGAGCATCCAAGATAAGCACCAAGGCTTAAGAACAAAGGGGAGTGCTGTTGTGCTCTTAATGCAAAGAATTTTATGTAGTCCTTTCCTCTTTCTTTCAAATTAAACTCGTTAGCTTTTTCAGAATGATGTGTATGGGTCGTGTGTCACAGCTAGCTGCCCTATCTGTTTTCCAAAGCGTGCTGCTTGTTCTTCAAGTCTTGTTGCTCCAAATCATACTTTTTGGGTCTTCTCCTCTTCCTGTGTGGGTCTTCTCCTCTTCCTGGGGTTAGTCATCTTCTTATTCTCCATAATTTATCCTCCTGCGTATGAAGTTATGGTCTGATTGGGTCTTCACCATTAAATTCAATCCATAAGAGCATAAATTCAAAGTTTTTTTTTCATTAAATTTGTTCCATAAGACCACAAATTAAGGAAATCCACAAAATTTTATGTATAATTAGCAGGCTTATTGTTGTTGCTTGTTTATTTATTTGTACACAGAAGTAGGCCCATGCAATTTTGTACAATCAACAGTAAAATATGTGTTGCTACTGACAGAAGAAAATTGTCAATCGTAAAATTGATTTCATTGTGCATCATCAGTTTCTATTGAAAATTAACTTGATGCAGTGCAAGTGCCACTTGGACTCGGGTCCGGTTGTCAGAGACGGGTATATGTCCAAGGGTCTGATTCGTTCATTTACTGAAAATAGGATACAGTGATACCACCAAAGACTCAGACATGAGTATGGGAGTGTGCCTTGTATACCCATTTTTAAGTTACATGTTTAATGCCTTAAAGCTAACTTCAATTATTTCATGGCTCATAATATAAAGAAATGTAATTATGTATTTGTCTGAAAACTGTTTGTTAGGTTTGTAAGAGGCAAAACGATCATATAAGTGAATAAAAGAAAAGAGTTATTGCAATTAAAATCAAATGCTAACTCATGCCCACATGGTGTTTTCAACATGATATGAACTTAGCATCCTGTTCTCCTTCATCTGTTTTATTATTATTGTTATAATAATAATTTTTTGGGAAAATTTTTTGACTTTGTGTTTGGATTGGCGGAAAATTTTTTGGCCAAAAGTCAAAAAAATTTCCACCTTTCTATTGGTCAAATTTTTTGTTCAAAATTTCCCGCCAAGTGTTTTCATCTTGAATTTCAAATGTTTTTCAAAATTCAAACACTTTCTACTTTTTGATTGTTACTGGACGCTCATATAGAAAGCTTGTGCTGTAACGAGGGTCCAATATTCTACCTCTATTGCTACCCTATAGGATGCTCGTATTATAACGAGCATCTAGTGTCAGTGCTTGTATTGTAACGAGCATACTCCATTGCTACCCTATATGGAGCGAAAAATATTTGTGGCAATTTTTCCCCTTTTTCTGAATAGAATTTGAAGCAAAAAATGCTATGTTTTGTGAATACTTGTGTAAAAAAGTGGAACAAGTTGTAGGATGTTTTTGAACAATTCAATCACTTTTTCAAAATAATTATTCACTATCCAAACAAGTTTTTCAAAAAATTTTCAAAATGACTTTCCTACCTTTTCAAAAAGTTAACAAAGAATACTTCAAATAATTATTTTGAATAATTTATATTATCCAAACAGAGCTATTATTATTATTATTATTATTATTATTATTATTATTATTATTATTATTATTTTTATTAACTTTGAGGTACCTGAACTTCAGATGAATTGTCAGACATAGATACCTTAACAATACTAGTGGCATGTCATGGGTATGGATAGGGTGGAGAAGAGTTTGAGTAACTTAGGCTCACAGAAGGCAAGTAGGCATAATGCTGTTATTGTTCCTTGTTGTAGCTTTTCTTCAAATGTATCTACGCATTTGAATGTGTCTAGTCATTGATGGCTAGACTGGCGAATAATTTTCAGCCTCTGGTCAAGCGACTGGACAAATGATAAAACAGACATTATTTATTCTGTGTAAGCGAATATTGGTGAGAATAGAGAACCCAGGAATTCTAAAGACAGAAAAGGGTCAGTTCAGCTATTATTCGATAATTGTCATGAAGTAGATTGGACATGTAAACACCACTATATCACTTCTTTTTCTTTATTATTATTTTTATTTTCCCCGCGTTCCTTTAGGGGGTTGACATGCCACTTCAAGGGTAGTTAGTATGTACTTTACCACTATTTGTTTTTAAGTATAAGGCTATTTCTACTTCTTGTTGTCAACATTGTTTTGTTTACTCCATTATGAATTGAAATGAACTCCTTGACCAGTGTACTTCTCTTTTAATTCTTCATGATGCCCAACTTGAAATCAAAATATTAACATCCTTTTGATTAGTCCGAGTCTTCTTCATATTCATCTCTTCTTTAGCCAAATAAAGATAAAAGTCACTCTTGGTATCTCCAGACATGGAGGATGGGTTTATAGTACTTTTTAAGTCGAAAGCTGAGAAGGGTGAGTTCGTAATATTTGTTCTATAGAAAGCTGAGGAGCGTGATTGGTTGTTGTAGTAGAGGATAGCTCAACGATTGGTTGCTTAAGCCGACGAGTGTTGACAGGAACTCTGAAAGAATGATCTGTAGAATGGCTTAACCATTCGGGAGACAGTAAAATGGGTCTTACATGTGCCTTTTTGCTTTGAGGAGTGAGCAGTGTACACACTGAGAAACAAGCTACCAATTCATATGTTGCAAGAATCTAGCTGTACCTGTACCACCAAATTTAGTTGACAAAATTGAAATTCTGCTGAGATGTCTCATGAAATTAGTTGTTTCCCTTTTTGACTTACAAATCAAAAGTTTGTGGGAGCCTCTCAGTCAAGTGTCTGGAATTCTCTTGTTAGATGGGGTCTATGGGATGTGGGATGAGAACTTTTACTACTAAAAAGAGAAAACAAGAAGATCTATTAGATGGTTTGGATACCATTTTTTATTAAACAGTTTTTCGTATCTGTTCCTGTGCAGATTAGTCCCTAAATCAATCTTTGTATAGTTATGTACATATTCATGTATGCAAACAAAGCACATAGTCCGACTGACATCTGCTTGAAATCATGATCGCTAAAAAAATTGCCCTGAATCATGTGAATACTAATACTGATAATGGCTTGTTGTACAGATAGTTGGCAAATCTATAGTTAACTTATTTGTTTTCTGCTTGAAATGAAGAAAACATAAGCACATAAGAGGTGGCCGATGGTTGATTCATGTCACCTTTTTTCCCTTTTTGTTTTATTATTCAGCTGGGGCTGGTTCCTTTTTTCTCCTTTTCCCTTTTCTTATTAGTTCCTTAAAGTCAGAGTATGGAAATTTCTCATTGGCTTGAAAGATTTTGATAAGAATTTTTTTTTTCGGTGAAAGTTATATTCAACTCTCAATTTTGACTGATAATTTTGGCAAAAAAAAGTTGCTTTTGCTTTTTGTATATTTAGTGCTGGTTTTAAGCATTCTGCTTCGGCCTGTTTTCTATCTGAGGAGTAATATCAGACACATTATTTTCATTGCAGTTGCATACTGAATAGAAGAATGTGATGTTCCTTGTGATGGTTGCTGTGGCTTTTGGACAAACGTTTTAGGTCTCTGTTTATCTTCTGAATATATAGTAGTTCCAGAAGGAACATTCTGTTTTATTATTTGTTTACAACTCATAACAGGAATGCTTGCAATCATGGTCTTCTCTGTGGAAGTTTAGTTTCTTAATCTTGGTTGCTTCTAACTTTCCTCTCCTTGCAACTCTTTCTACCGGTAACAAGATCCTTGACATGAAAATAATGCCTTCACTGTAGAGAACAAGTTGGGCGGTTATACTCAAGGCCCATGGATCTATATTGTATATTACAAAGTGGATGCCATTCTTAAGACTTCATTTTATTGCTTCGCATATGATTTACTATTTTCACATTGCTGTCAAATCATTGATTCGGGGTACAAAAGCAGCTTTTGTCCAGTTTAACAGGCTGGAGGTAAGAACGTGTGAGAATTTAGCAACTTGAGAGACCCGATGTGTTGCTACCTGACAACAAAACAGCGGTCACGGAGAAAGAAAGAGACTCCTGAAAGAGCCATTGCATAGATTTCTGCAGTGCCTTTCTGAATTGTAGTTGGAGAATGCCAGCACTTGTTGGGATGTCTTTGTTTCTAAACTTCGCCTTTGTTTGTCCTCAAACTCACATGACTAATTTTACTTTCGCTAATTCTGGGTGTCTTTGCAGGCCTTTGACTGGCTATCTAATGTTATTATGTTGTCAGCAACGCACACAAAAATGTAAACTGAACTCTCTCGAATACCTAATTCCAAGCCAAATATAGTCGGGAGATTATTCAAGTCCATGCACTTATCAAATACCAAATTTTCGCAAAATACCTGAGACATGGACATAAATCAAGAAACAAAGTAACAGAAAAAAGTTGCACTTAATGAGATTGAAAACAGTTGTGCCATCTAAAATAGGATAAAAAGGTTTCTCAACTTTTTGTTAAAACGAATTAAAACCATGAAAGATCATTGTTTGATTCTGTTCACCAACCAATGGAATTAAATTTATAAAACAACATTTCTTAATTACGCAACTGAGGAATCAGTGGACAGAGTTTGAGTTACAATTTTGGCATCTCGTTACTTGTGAGAATGATCCTTGGTTAGAGCAGGCTTTTTCATTTATCAGGTATCTCATTCACGTCTAAATGGTTATAACATCAACCAAGTTCAAAATCTACTGGCCAAATTACCGATATATAACACAATTATTGTCTCAAGTGGAATTATGAGGCATCAGTTGGTTTCCTGAGTAGATTTTGGAGTTGGTTTAGCAGTATTAGAAGATGTCTCCTTCTTTGTGCAATGTGGTTGCAATAATTTGGTGTTGTTACTTCTGTCTTGCTTTCACCACAGGTTGGCAGCAAAGACCAATATCATCATTTTGGCTCTTTTCAGGGACAAAGATAATACATTCTGTGGTCTTCAAAACTTGATTTCCTGTACAAAAAGAGGTTGTTCAATTCATTTTTCTGAGCCATGTTACAATGAAAATATACCTTCTGCTGGTGCTTCATTTGTTCAGTCCAAACCTGTTAAGCATGAAACGTGAGAACTGAAGAATTATTTCCCCATGATCACGTTTATAGATTCTTTTATTGTCCCCTCATACGGTGGTTCTATATACACTTCATTTTTTTTTTTTTCTTCACATCAAGCTAAGTATAATTGATTACCATCTGCATTATGATATATTGGTGCATGGACCCAAATAATGCTGATCGAAGGGTTACTTAACAAGAAGCATTTGGGATTTCATTTGTTTTAAATGCTTAAATTTTATTAGAGTTGAGAAAAGAAATAAATAGAAACCGTTATTGGATGATAAATTCTAATTTCTTTCACGCGTTGGTATGCTGATTATCTTTCACCTAGTTCCTTTGCTTTTGTGTAAAATTTGAGTCTTCTTCATGCATCGGTCTGTTCTGCCACGTCACTCTGTCAACCTGCTTTCTTCCTTAGATTTCTTGGTGAGCCTAGTTACAAAGCGTGAGAATCGGATCGGTCGTTTAAGTGTATTGGATGGGACGGGCCCGAATGAGAGTGTGGGGACATTTGAGCGGAGTGTTTTGGGATTTAATAAGGGCTCGTGCCAAAGTATACCCATTTATACTACGGCTAATTTGGTTTAGGCCCACATAATACTACATTTTAACATAAAAGCCCATTTTTGCGCTTTTCTGGCATGGAAAACATTCAGGTCCACCATGGTTTTTTGCAAAGAGGTCCACATAATCTTGTATTGGTATTTGAATCCAGAGCAAATCCTATTTCATAGTCTCTCCTTAGTGATGTCGTTGGTACATAAAATCTGCTTTTAGTTTTATGTCTCGTGTCTTCTGTCAAGGTAGCATCTATGGAATCGAAACGACGAATGTGAATTTTAATTGGTTTCTGTCCTGTGTATATGTGCGGCTTGGTTTTCATTCAAAGTTACCATCAGGGCATCTTACGATGATTAAAAAAATGAAAACTCTAAATCGTGTGTCTCTCAATCATATGTCTTATCAGCGTTATCATGTACCTTAAGAGCTTTGTCATGTATCTTAATAACTTTATAATATGAATTTACTGTGAAATTTCAGGATTTTCATTCACAAAATTTGATGTTCTTGCTGTACCTGAACTCTTTCATGATTCTGCTTTCCGTTATAATGTGCAGCTTTGTCGTCTTTCTTTGATCTTGTTATTATTGTCGGTTATGACATTATCGATTTTCTTGTTGGGTTGGCACTTTGAAATGATCCAAAATACGTGTAGGACAGCTGCAAAGTTTTCTTTGTCATGGGTGGAAGGGATTCTGCAATGTCCCTTTTGGCTTTTACTCTGGTTTCACAGTTTGAAATGTTCATAGTAGGACCATGGTTCAAAGACGGCGACACAGCCGAGTCGGAACCGGATCGGAGCATGGCGGTCCGATACCGTTCCGATACCACTCGGAGACGGCGGACTCGCCGGAAAATCGGTCGGTCTCGGTGAACTCGGACCGAGTTGGATCCGAATCGGTGCGAATCGCCCAATTCGGACCGGATCGTCCGAGTCAATCCGGACCACCATATATGTGCCATAATCCAAAGAAATAACATAGAGAATATTACTCACCGATTAGGAGCCTACTGATTTTCCGGCGTTGGGGTTGGTTTTCCGGTGAATTAGGCAGCTGATTTGGGGGGTTTTTTAGTGTTTATTCAAGCTGGAATTTGCTTGGATTTCGATGGGATGATGGCTGAGATTGAGTGATGTTTGGGTGGTTGTGATGTTGACGGCGGGAGGAAGTGATCCGGTGGCTGGCGGCGGCGGCGGCGGCGGGAGGAAGTGATCTGCTGAGTCCGAGTGGAGAAGAGGAGCAGAGAAGAAGAAGAAGTCGACGGCTTCTTCTTTTTGTGTTGTAAGCACCTCGCGCATGCGCGAGGTGCCCAATTTTTTTAATAATAAAAGCACCGCGCGCATGGCGCGCGGTGTCCTTTTTGTTGAATAACAAATGCCCACGCGCAATGCGCGATGGGTTTTTTTTTTTTAAATAATGCACGGAACTCCGCGCCATGCGCGCAAATTCTGATTTTTTAAACAAACCCGTGCAGATGCAAAGCCATTTTTTATGTCATTTACCGTGAAATCTTCTCCTATATAAATGCCACATGCCTATAGGCCAAACATATGCAATTTTTTCTCTTGTAAATCACAAAACTTTGAAGCATCCTGCAGGTAGCTCTTTGGAAATCAAATTTGCCTCCCTCAAGCAAAATTTCAAGTTAGTTTTCCTTTTACTTATATATGGTTTTTTGTTTTTTACAATGTTTTATTTTTTACATGTTTTTCATATGCATATATATTATTGTTATGATATATATATATATATATATATATATATATATAGTCTAGATTTGTATATGTATTATTATTGTAACACACACACACTATAAAATACATACACATACATAATATATATGTGTGTGTTTTTTTTTTTGTTTTTATAATGTTTTATTTTTATATATTTTTCATATGTATATATATTATTGTTATGATATATATATTATATTCACACACGCATAATATATGTGTGTGTGTGTGTATTATTTTTTAAAATGTTTTATTTTTATATATTTATCATATGTGTATATATTATTGTTATGATATATATATGTTATATTCTGAATTTGTATATGTATTATTATTGTAGTACACACACACGCACGTATATATACATGCATTTGTGTATGTGTATATATTATCCTTGATATGTGTATATTATTGTTTTTTGTTTTTATAATGTTTTATTTTTTATATATTTTTCATATGTATATATTATTGTTTTGATATATATATTATATTCTGAATTTGTATATGTATTCTAATTGTAATACACACACGCACATATATGTACACGTGTTTGTGTGTGTATATATATATTATCCTTGATATGTGTATATTATTGTTTTTTGTTTTATAATGTTTTATTTTTTATATATTTATCATATGTATATATATTATGGTTTTGATATATATATATATTATATTCTGAATTCGTATATGTATTATTATTGTAATACACACACGCACATATATATACACGCGTTTGTGTGTGTATATATATATTATCCATGATATGTGTATATTATTGTTTTTTGTTTTTATAATGTTTTATTTTTTATATATTTTTCATATGTATATATATTATTATTTTGATATATATATATATTATATTCTGAATTCGTATATGTATTATTATTCTAATACACACATGCACATATATATACATGCGTTTGTGTATGTGTGTGTGTATATTATCCTTGATATGTATATATTATTGTTTTTTTTTTGTTTTTAGGGTGTTTTATTTTTTATATATTTTTTATATGTATATATATTATATTCTGAATTTGTATATGTATTCTAATTGTAATACACACACGCACATATATGTACACGTGTTTTGTGTGTGTATATATATATTATCCATGATATGTGTATATTATTGTTTTTTGTTTTTATAATGTTTTATTTTTTATATATTTTTCATATGTATATATATTATTATTTTGATATATATATATTATATTCTGAATTCGTATATGTATTATTATTGTAATACACACATGCACATATATATACATGCGTTTGTGTATGTGTGTGTGTATATTATCCTTGATATGTATATATTATTGTTTTTTGTTTTTTGTTTTTAGGGTGTTTTATTTTTTATATATTTTTCATATGTATATATATTATATTCTGAATTTGTATATGTATTCTAATTGTAATACACACACGCACATATATGTACACGTGTTTGTGTGTGTATATATATATTATCCTTGATATGTGTATCTTATTGTTTTTTGTTTTATAATGTTTTATTTTTTATATATTTTTCATATGTATATATATTATTGTTTTGATATATATATTATATTCTGGATTCTTATATGTATTATTATTGTAATACACACACGCACATATATATACACGCGTTTGTGTGTGTATATATATATTATCCTTGATATGTGTGTATTATTGTTTTTTGTTTTTATAATGTTTTATTTTTTATATATTTTTCATATGTATATATTATTGTTTTGATATATATATATATATATTATATTCTAGATTTGTTTATGTATTATTATTATAATACACTCACTCACACACACACATATAAAATATATATTATTGTTTAAATCTTAGTAAAAATATATTTTTAAAAATTAGACTAATGATCATACAAACAAGTGAATATGTAAATAAGATTTGCAAATTACTAACATAATCTAAATAATTATTGTTCTTTTGTCAAATACCAACTCATTACTTGTAATAACTTTTTGATAGATTACTGATACTAAACATTTATGATGACGTATGTAATAGGTGAAATGGCAAGTAAGGACATTGGTTGGGAACATGGTACACCTGTAGGTGGAAATAGAAAAATTGTGAGATGTAATTATTGTGGAAAAGTAATGCATGGCGGTATTACAAGATTGAAGGAGCATGTCGGTCATATTACAGGCCAAGTTGAACCTTGTCCAAAAGCTCCAAGAGAAATTATAAATGTAATAAAAATGCATTTAAGAGCTGGTAAGGCTCAAAGAGCTACCTTAAAGAAGAAAAAAGAAGATATACTGAGCTCTCTGCAAGAGGAGAATATGTACGGTGACGAGGAGGAAGAAGACGTATATGAGATTGATGAATCGGAAGATAAGCAGATGAGGCGAGCAATGAGAGAGAGCCGATACTTACAATTTGTTGAAGAGCAGCGAAGGCATTCAGTGTCTGGAAGTCGACCATCCATATCTATACCAGGTATTATTTGTAAATTAAAATGTTATAGAAGTTATCGCATCAATTTATTAAAACACATTGAAATTATTATTTTTTTATTTTTTTATTTTTTAAACATCTTTTACTTCAGAATATATGGGTGGTAGTACTTCGGAGCAAGCAACTGCTAGAAGTAAAAGGGGTTTGTCACGTAATTTCAGTGTTAGACAAGCAGATGAAATCATAACCAGAGGAGTTGACTCGCATATGTTTCCTTCGAAACAAAAATCAGTCAAATCAATGTTCGCAGGGGAAAACATAAAGAGAGTCGGTAAGGCAATTTCAAAATTTTTTCATTTTAATGCTGTACCATTCCATGCAGCTGATAATCCATACTACCAATCAATGATTGATGAAATTGCCAAAGCTGGTCCTGGAATTAAAGGCCCTTCAGCTTATCAAATTGGAAATGAATATTTAGATGAAGAATTTGAAGAGGTTCATAAATATTTGGAAGATGTCTATGGTAAATTTTCAACTTTTGGCTGCACACTTATGTGTGATGGTTGGAGTACTCGCACCAAGCACCCAATAATAAATTTTATGGTATACTGTGATAGGCATATGCTATTTCATAAATCAGTTGATTGCACAAATGTGAGAAAAAATGCAGAATATATTTTTAAATTAATGGATGAGGTAGTAGAGTCTATAGGAGAAGAAAATATTGTACAAATTGTGACAGATAATGAATCTAGTATGAAAGCAGCTGGAAAATTACTAATGCAAAAAAGAAAACATCTATATTGGTCACCTTGTGCTGCTCATTGTATTGACTTGATGTTAGAAGATATTGGCAAAATGGATGAGGTGAAGCAAACTATTGCACAGGCAAAGAGGATCACTAGTTTTATATACAACAGTGATAAAGTAGTGAATTTGATGAAGACGTATACAAGAAAAAGGGAATTGTTACGTCCCGGCATCACAAGATTCGCTACTGAATTCATTTCTTTGGAAAGTCTTATTCGGCATTGTCTAGAATTGAAAAGAATGTGTACCTCAGATGAATGGATAGATGTCAATAACACAACCAAACGAAGAGGAGAAGCTGCTAAAGTGGCTGAATTGATACTATCCGAAAAGTTTTGGAATAAAGTCAGATTTGTCTGTGCAATAATGGAGCCTTTGGTTAAAGTCTTAAAGACCGTTGATCAAGACAATAAACCGACCTTGCCAATTATTTATGAGGCCATGGATAGGGCAAAAATGGCCATTAAAAAGTCGGTACAAAATTGGAGAAGTATTTGGGATGTGATTGACAACAGATGGTATGACCAATTACATTGTGATTTACATGCAGCAGGTAATTTAAAATAATATATGCAATTTAAATATGCATTATATATGTATTCACTTGTTTAATTAATTTTATAATTTTATTTTATTTAGCATATTTTTTAAATCCGACCCTACAATACTCTGGAACATGTGAGTATAACACTGATGAAGTTCGTAAAGGGTTGAAAAAAGTCATTACAAAGTTGGAGTCAAATTTGGATACACAAGTTGATGCAATAAATGAGGTATATTTATGATTATTTTATTTATATATATTAGTGATCACATGCATTACCAAATTCTTGAATTTTAACATATATGCATATGTCATTTTTTGTAGATCAAAATTTTTACAGAGAAAAGAGGAGGATTTGGAAGTTCTATTGCAAAAAGAGCATTGTCGAAATCCTTACCAGGTTCGAGCTCAATTCAATATATACTTAAGTTTAAGTTATATGAATGAAGTTAATATTTTTTATAATATTAAGATTATTATTATTATTCTAATTGGTTATTATTTTGTCTGTTTAGCTGAATGGTGGCTCAATTACGGTGAAGATGCTCCACATCTGAGAAAGATTGCAGTGAAAATATTAAGTCAAACTTGCACATCCTCTGGTTGCGAAAGAAATTGGAGTACTTGGTCCTTGATTCATACAAAACTTCGCAATCGTCTAGCAATTAAAAAATTGCATAAATTGGTCTTTGTGCATTATAATATGCGATTAAAGGTGAAAAATATGATGTATCAAAGGGACACTGATGACTTCTACAGCCCAATTGATTTGAATCACATTTTTCATCAAGATGATATATTAGATGAATGGATAAGAGAAAGTGATCAGCCTACCTTATCTGAAGATAATCTCGAGTGGTTAGATGAAGGCATTCGCCAACATGAATCAGAAAGAAGTCAAGATGGTAATAGACGTGATAGTGATGATGATTTCGGTGATACATTATCCCAGTTTATTACCAGGAGGAACAAAAAAAATCTTATTCAATCATCATCTCAGAGGCATAAAGGTAAAGGTAAGGTTGGACAAACGAGTAGGCATGTTGCTATTTCATCCTCGTCCAATAAAAGTGATAGTGACAATGATGATGGTGATGATGGTGGTGATGGAAATGAAGAAGATAATTCTTTGAGATATAGTGGAAGTCACGATCAAGAGAGCCAACAAACAGGAGGTACGTCGTGGGCTCGAGATCAAGATAATTATTATGCCACTCAAGACACTGATCATGGTTATCGTCCAGGCATAGAAGCACAACGAGAATATCTCAACAAATTAACTGAGTTTCCAAGTCAAGATACTTTCTCTTATCCTTCAGGCTCACGAAGACATAGAGGAGTTGAAGAGCATATGCAAAATTTGAGTATAGATCCGAACTCTAAGTACGATTCTAGTCAATATTGGAGCAGTAATCAATCGGAATATGGCTACGAGCAATCATACGGAATTGATACGGGTTATTATAGCCGATATGGTCTATTTGATGGAACTGGACAAGTTGATAGTTCTACTAGTAGTCACGGTGGCAGATATTATGAACAAACAATTGATAGACATCATGACAGCTCCTCTTTTGAATCTAATAGCTTTGGCTATGATCGTACTGACGATAGTGCTAACTATCGAGGGTTCGGATATTATCATTATGCTCCGGAATTCACTGGCAATCAATCAATTCCCACGTATCATGATCATGGAATGCCAAGTCAATCCTCACAATCAAGGAATGCACAAGATGGCTCTTATATGTTACCTGCTCCAGATCCACATTTGTTTTACCATCCATCGGGGGAAAATGATAGTGATTTTGAACCGCATCGTCATTCTACTTGGTATTGATAAGTGAACATTCAAAATAATATAAGACATTTTTTCAAGTCTTTGCATTTTGTTTAATGTGATTCATTTTTAAAGATGTAGATTGTTTTTTTGTATCGATAAAATGGACACATTTTAGAGATTTTATTTACTTATTTTTTTAGTTATTTTTGTGTAGCATACTTTTCTTTATATTTTGAATGATTATTTATAATTTTTAGAATAGAAATTGATTTAAAATGTGCGTCTCACCGAGACCGCGACCGAGACGCCGAGTCCGATGTGGAACGATACGCACCGCGACCGCGACCGAGACCGCGACATTGAACCATGAGTAGGACTTAAGATTCACTTTATTTGCATTCCGTCATGGCATACTGTATGGGTGTGCACAACTTCATCAAAGAAACATTCTTCTAGTCTTGACCTTGATCCGATGAAAATCCCATTTCATGTTTCAGTTGCAAAGGATAGGCCAACATTTCATCTTGCTTATGGTTTATTCTGCGGGACTGTTGAGAAGTTAGCTTTATTGCAGGTGATCCACTTTTGAGTTCTAAAACATTCTGTATGAGAATGTTGCTAATATTTTTTCTCCATCAAAATCCAGGAGTGAGTGCAGCATTTTGCGTGGAGTGAAAAGTTCACGAGGCGAGTAAACTACTTTAACATTAACTCCCAAATTTGACGGAGTTTATATCAACTCGAAGTAGAAATACTCATTGTGGCAGCATGTGAATTCATCCTTACCATTTTGCAACGAAATTGTAGTATTAACTCCTCAATAGTCAAGTTTAAGTGTTTTCAGTATGATTTTTCAGATTATTGTCATGTTTTCTTTCGTTGTTAATATAAGAGAGAATAATAAACATAACCACTAAAAAAATAGAAAAATCGTGAGTTTAAATGCATCTTGCCTTTTGCATAAGTTTTTCCTACAATGTCGCCCCACTAAATTTTGGTTTAAATGTTTATTCCTCCTAAATTTAAAAAACAACACCTGTAATCATTTTAATAGTATTGTTTAAATATTGAATTGTTGACTAATTTGACTGAGGACATTTTCTTAGTATCCACTTCCTCGAATAGAAAAAGAAAAACACAAAATTACTCTTCAATAACTAAAAAAATTGATTTTACTTTAAGTTTACAAAAATGTCACTATCATTATCACTATTAATATTCTCTCATTTAAAGTTTAATAAATAAAAAAATTGATTTTTTTGTCACTATTAATAAATAAAAAATTGATTTTACTTTAAGTTTACAAAAATGTTACTATCATTATAACTATTAATATTCTCTCATGTAAAGTTTAATAGAAATTAAAAAGAAAACAATAAAAAATAAATTCAACTTGAACTGAAAAAATAAAAAATAATAAAAGGAAACATTTTTGCTTTTATCAATTTAATAATTTTCAGTCAAGAGTATATAGAAGATGATAAAGTTTGACAATAAAAAAAATGACAAAATGATAATAAATTATTATTATCACATTTTTTTGTTTTTTTGTTTGTTACTTTTTTATTTGCTTATTCTATTATAAGTTTCTACATTATTACTCCTTTGTCACCAAATTTGTCATTAGAATTTGAATAATTTGGTTAACCCCTAATAAAAAGATAATATTCTTATCAAGACATTATAATGCAATGTGTTTTTGAACAAAATTTGCTAAAACATTAGGTTATTATTTTTAGTGTGTAAAACTGGTCAACGATTAAATATTTATACAAAACCATTACAATTGAGAAAATTTACCTAATTCTTAAACTTGGAAAGGGATAAACTAATATTAAACTAAATCTTAGTGCAGCAAAATAAAAATATCCTACATTGATTTCGCCCTTGGGACCATTAAAATCAAATTGAGAAGTCAATGGAGCTAATAGGCTCTTTAAAAAAGGGATTACAATATTAATTAAAAAGCCAACAAAATTTTGTGAATATAAAAAAAATTAAGATTAATTTTATCATTTTTTAATTTTTGTAAATGGTTAGTGTGGTTGTGACTATTTCTAGCAGCCAAAGACTCAAATTAGTCAATGATTAATATTTATGGTTTAATCCCAAAATGCCCACCTTATAATATTTAATTAGTAAAAAATTATTTCCTTTGTTTAAGAAACACACAAATTTCCTCCTACTTCAGTAACAAATTATCTCTTCATGTACACTTCACATTTGAATTGAAATCTTTGCCCTTGAAGTTTAGTTGCTAAAATTTTGGAGGACAAATTTGGCCTCATAATTTTTTAACTATTGCTATTCTTGTTGTTTGCTATGCAAAGAAAAATAAGACCACTACTCTAAGTCAATATTACTGTTGTGTTCTTATATAAAAAAAATTAAAGTCATAACTCCAAAATAACAAAATTTAACTCAACAAATGAACATGCATAGAAAAAAAAAAAAAAAAAAAACTAAGAGATGATCTTGTGGGAAGTTAATCCATACAGCTAGACAATTAAAGCTACAAAAAAAAAAAAAAAAGGCAGCTACAAATATGGTGAAGAATGGCTCGGCTCAAATCAAAAGAAAACAAAAGAACAAAACACCAAACAGCATTTAGTCTTAATAACTCTTACAACTTTCATCACTTACATTTATCACTAGTATTGATACATATATTTACTGATCATGGACCTTCAGGTTACGTGACAACATAAAACAAGCAATAAAACTAGTACAAAACTTGAAAAATAATCACTCAGAACCACGTGAATAGATATGCCTTTTATGTAAAATCATGAAATATAAATATAGCTAACATGATTAACACCAAAATAAGCACCGAATTGTTTGATACAAAAGGGCTTAATTTCAAACATCTCCAACCAATTTAAAAAAAAAAATTCACAAAACCCTAAATTTTGCATACCTTGATACCACTTTCGAAAATGATAACTAGCAGCCATACATCCTCTATACATCGCAGCTTTTTTGTCATAAACTCTTATTTCCATTAATCATTTCATCTCTCTTAATCCATGAGAGTTTCACTCATAGACATCACTCTATTTTCCTTCGATCGTTTTTTTTTTTTAGTTCTTGTATTTGAAACTTCTCTCTCCTTTATCATTTTGTTTTACTAGTTCATGGGTAAACTTGGTATAAAAATTTTAGGTTTTGGCACAAAAAAGAAAAATTTGACAAAGTATTGTGTTAGAAGGACAAAGATGTCTTTTAGCAATTAAAGGGGGTAATTTGAGTGTTTGATGAATATAGGGGGTCATTTGCTAGTGATACAAAATTATAGAGGGCCATTTTATGATTTAGCCAATACCTAACCAAAACTATTACGAAGGGCTAGTATGCCTTGTTTTAAAATCAGTGTGTGGAAATAAACACTAAGCCAATCTTAAAAGATAAAGTAAAAATTACCACACTTTAATATGGGTTAAAAGGGCCACTCAGAATCAAATTACGAGTTGATAGGATCATTAAAAAACGACAAGACAAAATAGGAGTATGGATAAGAGTTTAGGGACTATTGGAATTGTTTACCTTATTTTATTTTATTTGATTGTTATACAAGAACATAACTTCAAGTAGTACTTCTAGCACTTGATTTTGTATTGTTTTGCAAATTCTATTTACCTTATTGCAGAGTTTGAGTAGGCACCATTAAATACTTATGTTTTAATCAGAACATAGCCTTTCTTAGGTTATTGAATTGGACAGATGCACGTGCTTTGCATGTGTTCTGCACGTGTTTTGCACGTGTTCTAATGAAATGTTTTAGCGAAATAAATTTTCAAATTATTTTATTTTTTAAACCTTTATAACTTAATATACAAGTAATCAAATAATTATTCAAATATACAAAATTTATAGACTACTAACTTTTTTTAGAGTATATCTTTGGATTATCTTTTTTTTCTTTTCTGTTGCTAATATCTTTAATTGTTTTTAGTTGATTCTGGATCTTCCAAATCACTATGTAATATTTATCTTTATTATTGTATGTTTTTCTTTCATGTAAAACTAATTTAGCTTTTAAATGTAATATAATGGATTAAATTAGAACTTAATGATACTAAAAAGATTAAGAGAAATGATTCATATACTCCATTGTTTGATTCAAATACACCAATTTTTATTTTTGAAAATCAAAATGCATTTATTATTGGAGCTTACAATTTTTGTATAAAAATTTTAATAATTCATGAACATATTGTCTAATTGGAGTATAAAAATGAAAAGTAAAGTGTATAAATTATTATTCAAGATTAACATGCAGACTCTAGAGATCGTTTTTTAGGTTGAGGTATATACCTTAATTATTGATTTAAAATTTTTGCTATTTTATTTTGCTTCTCAATTCATTTTAGTTTTAAAACAATCTATGTCTTCATCTTTTCTCAATGTCTAGATATAAGTTGATTTCTTATCACAAACAACAAACACTTTTTTTCTATTTATGAAAATATTTTATGATAGATAATCTTCTTATTATTGATGCAAATTTTCATTTTATATGCGAAGTTGAATTATCAATTTTATGTAAATCTTTGTAAATATGTACACAAAAATATCAGCATAGAAATAGTAATGCTATAATTTCTTTTTATTTTCATTTTCTCCACCTACATGGCTACTATTATAAAAGAAATAGACCACTAATGAACTTTATTTTGGCAATACACTATTCGTAAGAGTAAACTCCAAAATATATACCAGTCCCCCTAAAATACACTACAAAATATTTTTGGACAATTATATGTTGTATTTTTTTAATTACATAAGTTTTATTCTTACTTTTCTAATATAAATTTTGTAGACTTATTCATATAGTCATATTATAATTCAACTTTCTATAGAGATATATTTGTTACTTTTGTTTCAGAATGGCGATTTTACAGCATTGCATTCAATCCAAAACATAGTTGTGTCTACACCATGTAGTTATTTTATTTTTACGAAATTACACTTAATGTTATTATAGACAAAACACTTTTCCTAATGTCTTCGCTTTATATTTTCTTTTTTCACAATTGCAGGGCATAGTGTCATCAAGCATTGCATACTATGTTCAAGGCCTAGTGATGCAAAAAAGAGGGCCAATCTCTGTGACTGCTTTCAGTCCATTGATGATGATCATTGTCGCAATCATAGGCACTTTCATCTTGGTTGAGAAGATATACGTTAAAGGGTAACAACTTATAACCAAAATCAGAAATATTATATGCTAAAAATATTTAAATATCAATTTACTAAGCTAATTCTTTTTTTCATTGTCCTGTTTCAGTGTTATTGGAGCAATTTTAATTGGCTTTAGTCCCTACTATGTCCTATGGGGAAAATTCCAGGAATACCAAGAGAAAGAAGTAGAGATTATTTTGAAACCTATCAAGGGTGGTATAGGAAATAATAGCATTGTAGCGGCCATAAATGATATTGAAGCAAACATTGTGGAAATGCAAAAACAAAAAATTAACTAGGCCACTGCACTTGTAGTAGCCATTAGTGCTCTTATGCCACAGCCTCCCATGATAGCTCTGGAAGCATCAAGGGTGTAAAACAAGAATCAAGAAGGGACCTTAGGAGAAAATAGAAAAGAACAAAGAATGAAGTTTTAGTTTTAACTTTGAGCTCATTCTTCTATTAGAACAAAAAGAACAGAGGCAAAGAAGTTGGCCATGAAAGAGAAGAACAGTAGGGCTTTTTAGGTTCTTTCAGTCTTTTTTAGTTTTTTTTTAATTTTTTAAGGTTCTTTCCCTGTATCTCTTTTTTCTTTCTTTTTTTGAATCTTCAAGTAAAATGAGATTGTAACTTCCATGTAAGCTGCTATGTTGTACGAAAATTCGATGAACTTGGAAGCAGTTTTTACAATAGTTACTCTAATAGATGTCTTTTATTTCGTAATTGCTTAATTAATTTCTTTTTATACCCCAGTACACATGTTTAGATAACATGTTACACATATGGCCCAGGGGCATCACAAGTCTAATTTGGGACAAGACGCCCTTAATTTAATAAGCAAAAATGAATGGTTGAGATTAAGCCATGCTATAAAAATTTGGAACCAAAATACATCGTCGTTTTGGAGTGAAAAATGATTATAAATTTTAATTGACCAGTTATATATCTTCACTAATCAGTTATAAATATTTACTGACCACTTACATAGCGTCCGACTTGTTCGAATTGGCACAGGGCCAACTTGCGAGGCGTGCCCCACACATATAATCTTGAGATATGTCTTACAACTAATAATTCAAAGGTGGAAAATGTCAATCAACAAGAATCGTATTTCTTACCTTGCAAATTTTGCAATGAAACATCAGTTTTCAAACATCAGTCAGACTATTGTTTAAGGTGAACCCCTAAATTATTCTATGAAGTGCACAATTCATGTTATGAGTATGTTCGCCTTTTAACAAGGTTGAATTGATCCGTCTTTGTTTAAAAGTTTGCTAATTTATAATTTATGTGTTCTCTATCTATTTCTCTTTTTTTGCATTGATATTTTCTATCTATTTCTCGCTTAGATAGTGTAGCAAAGTCTTCAAAAACAAAAGTTCCATATACAGATTTCATTTTCACAAGAAGACATTTTATCACTATTGGTTACTTTGTGACGTGTCTTTTGTTTTTAATATAAATTTGTTAAAGCAATAAAACAACTTTGGTCATCTTTCCACTGGATATATGAGATAACGCCATTAGCGAGGTGAGACAAATTTAGTCATCTTTCAACTTTCAAGCATGTAGCCAATTTGATGTCGTTTGATTCAGATTCCACTTTGGGAAGCAAATGGTTGATCTTCTTTGCTACATTGTGTAGGGGCATCTAGAAATCTTTTTTATGATTTTCATTCAGCATATTTCTATTCAATTTGCTTGTATAAATTAGTATCATCAATTTTATTTGTTATTAAGAAGACGCACGTGCTTTACACGTGCTTTGCACGTGTTCTAGTGAAATGTTCGAATCAAATAAATTTTAGAATTATTTGATTTTTTAAACCTTTATAACTTAATATTGTAGACACCAAATTTTAACATGTCATTTATTTTTTTAACATAGGGGGGCCTCGTTCTATTTTTCGGGGTCAAATTCCAATTCTCAGATAAAAATGGCAAAATCAACAATTCAAGGAGCAAAACGGAAATGTTCAGCATGCAAATTTTTTTTCATTTATTTTTGGGTTTTAAATGCATATTTTATATTTTGATACATGTTTCTGTCTTTTTGTGATTTTTCAGGGTTAACTACTATTTTTATTGTATATTTTGGCGGTGCAGGAGCAAATTGATCATTTCGCCTTGCAAACATCTTTTTTGCCCATTTTGAGTCCCAAATTCATTTTTTAACCTTTTAAGCATGTTTCTAAATTTTTTTAATTTTTTGGGGTCGATTATTATTCCTTTTGTATATTTTCTCAGTGCAGGGGTAAAATGGTCATTTTGCCTTTCAGCCGCTTTTTTTGGCCAAAGTTTGATTTCTAAATTTATTTTTTAGGTTTCTAAGCCTATTTTTAATTTTGAGCATTTTTTAAGGTCAACTGCTATTTTTTCTATAATTACTGTTCTCAGGAGCAAAATGGTCATTTTATACACAAATGCGTTTTCTACCCGAATTTTATTAATGAAATTTATTATTTGAATTTTTCTTTTTTTTTTCCATTTTTGGTATTTTTAGAAGAAATCATGATATTTTTTAAAAAAATTTATGTGCCAAAAATTATTTAAAATTATTTTTTAAGGGGCAAGAGGATAATTTACTTTCAAAGGGCATTTTAATCTTTTCTCTGTTACTTGGAGGATAAGATTTGGGAAGCTTCCCAGACCCTGTCCCCTTGTACTATAAATATCCCATTTTACTAATAAAAAATGGGAGGGACAAAAAAACTTACAAATATCTTTTTTAGTTCTTCTACAGACATTAACACACCTAAAACACACACAGTTAGGTCATACACACCCTAACACACCTAATAGTTAGATCATAGACACACACTAATATACATTTCTACACACAGTAAGATCAAAAGCAAAGAAGAACTCAAGAACACAAAATTTTTTCAGCCATCATTCAAGTTAACAAAATTCAAGCTATTAGTCTCCATCACAAGGTACTATTTTAGGCTCTAATAATTTATAGATAATTAAGTTTCCGTCTTGATGTTTTTCTTGCTAGGTTTAGTTTTCCTTTTTCTAGGTTTTATACTTCCTCTTGCTCTTTCTTTTATCCACCCACCAGTCTCCTTTTCCACCACCACTCCACCGGATAGCCTCCACTACTCCACCGGATAGCCTCCACTACCACTAGCTCTACCAATTTCCACCCATCACCGCTGATCAAATAACAACCAGAACAATCAATAGCCCATCCACTATTAGCCACTAGAAAATCTCAACCACCACAAACTCAGCCTCAAAACACCTTCCTCCACTCACCAACTCTCTTCCAAGACCATAGTGAGCCACTAGCAACCACAGCCATCGACAACAATCTGCCCAAAATCCACAACAGCCATAACAACCATAATAGCTAGCCAGTAGTCCCTACCTAAAAAACATCCTCAACCAAACCAGACAATACCCTCCACCACTACCTTCAATCTCCTAACCACTACTTTTAGCCCTCTCCAACCACCTGAAACCACTTCCTCTCTCTCTATTTCACTACCACATCCATAAGCTCCAGTCATGCCACCATAACCTTAGCCAATCACTAGTAACCCCCAACCTATTCTCCCCTAAATTACAAGAAGAAAAAACCACAACAGAAGTAGTCTAAAACAACATTAAAAGCCACTGCAAAGCAACCCACAACCACCAGCGCCCAAAGCAACCATACCAATGCTCCCCTATTGTCACAAACAACCATACCCAAGCCCCAAAAACCTACGAATACCCACCATTCACCACCACAAAACCCCCCCCCCCAAATCAGTCATCAAAGCATCTCCAATAGCCTCTGTCCAAACGTTACCACCAAAACAACCTCAATCCTCTACAAATCCCTATCACTAGACCCCCACAAACATCACCAAATCAACCAAGCCACCCCTTTAACCATCGTCCAGCCAACACTCCACAATCAGCTGTCTCTCTGACTCGCACAAATTACAAGCCTATCGAAAATCATCTCCATCAACTATCGCCATTGATAGCACTACTGCACTATAACTCACCATCCTCACTTGCAAAATCACAATTCGCCAAAACAAACGAACTCTACCAGTAGTCTCACAGTCACACATGGTGGCGCTCAAAGCCCCTGCACAGGATTAGGAGGGAGAAAGAGAGAGATAGACGGAGAGAAGAACAGATGAGAAAGAATAAAGAGGGAAAAGAGAGAATGAGAGAAAAAGAGATAACAGAGAAGCAAAACAAGAGAACGGGAGAAAAAGAGAGAGAGAGAGAGAGAGAGAGTAGGATTTGGGAAAGAAGATAACCGAAATAAGAATTTGGGCTTGGGGTTGTTTTAATATTAGTTTTAGTTGGAAGTGGTTTAGTCACTTTATTTAGTTAGTTAAATTTTCCTTTGTTTGTTCTAATTGTCTTTTAACTTAATCGACTAATTTGGTTAACAATTTCATTTAGTTTAGGTCTAACATTTGAAATTATTATGTCTCATTAGTATATTTTTTGCATTTTAATCCTTGAATTTTGAATATTATTGGCATGCCTCATAAGGGCCCTTCATTTTATGCAATTAAATCCTCCATAATTTTAGATTGACTTCTCAAATTTTACATTCTTTCAATTAGGTCCTATATCTTGCATCATCCCCCATTGATTTGCTAGAATTTATATTTACCCCGATTGACATCGCTAGAATTTTATTTTTGCCCCCTTACTTAGCTTTAATTTACAATTGTGTCCTATACTTGCTTAAATTTGTGATTTAGCCCCTAGGTTTGCTTGAATTTCTATTTTATCCCCTTGCCTTGATAGGATTTATATTTTATCCTCATTTTGTTAGTATTTTATGTTTTATGCTTTATTCATTTAAATAATAGTACTTTTTAACCCGTTTGTTCATCTTCCTTAGTAATAGTACTGGGTCTTCAAGGGAGGTATTCTCATCAACTTTAATTTTTCTTTTTACTTGCTCCTATGTGTTATATGTGTCTTTTCGTATGCTTATGTTATTTCGTATGCCTCATTAGGCCTAGGATTTGCATTCATTTAGTCACATCCAAATGCAATAGAATTCAAAGTTATTTTAGAAAAATTTTGATTAAACCTCACAACTAACTTTAGCTAGGGAGAAAGGGTGCTTTAGGCACATGCCTTTGCCTTCCCGTTCTTCAAATATGACTCTCGAGTTCATTTCTCTTGTTTTCAAAGACCTAGAGTCGTAAAAGGGTTTTTCAAATATTTTTCTAAAAAATTTTTGTTTTGTTGTGTTAAAGGCTTTTCGGGTGACTTGGTATGCCCAAACTCATTACCAAGTGGCGGATCTATTTTTGATAAAAACCCTTTTCAAAATCTTGAGCTAAAACTGTTGCATTTTTAGTTCCGGTCTTGTTTTGTTTATCAAAAGACTATATTTCCTATAAACACACTACTTGCACAAAACCCACTTTTTCCCTTTCACACACGATTTTCCAAATGAAAAACTTTTTTAAAAAGGTTTTTCATCATTTTCGAGGATCGACAAATATATAAGTAATCAAATAATTATACAAATATACAAAATTTATAGACTACTAATTTTTTTTTAGAGTATGTCTTTTGATTATCTTTTTTTCCTTTTCTTTTGCTACTACTACCTTTAATTGTTTTTAGTTGATTCTGGATCTTCTCAAATCACTATGTAATTTTTATCTTCATTATTGTATATTTTGCTTGCATGTAAAACTAATTTAGCTTTTAAATGCAATATAGTGGATTAAATTAGAACTTAGTGATAATAAAAAGATTAAGAGAAATGATTTATATACTCTGTTGTTCGATTCAAATGCACCAATTTTTATTTTTGAAAATCAAAATGCTTTTATTATTGGGGCTTACTATTTTTGTATAAAAATTTTAATAATTCATGAACATATTGTGTAACTGGAGTATAAAAATGAAAAGTAAGTATAGAAATTATTATTCAAGATTTACATATAGACTCTAGAGATCATTTTTTAGGTTGAGATATATACCTTGATTAATGATTTAAAATTTTTGCTATTTATTTTTTATTTGCTTCTCAATTCATTTTAGTTTTAACATATTCTATGTCTTCATGTTTTCTCGATGTCAAGACATAAGTTGATTTCGTATCACAAACAACAAAAAACTTTTTTCTCTTTATGAAAATATTTTATGATAGATAATCTTCACATTATTGACGTAAGTTTTTATTTTATATGCTCAGTGGAATTATGAATTTTATGTAAATCTTTGTAAATATGTATACAACAATATCAGCATATAAATAGTACTGCTATAATTTCTTTCTATTTTCAATTTCTCGACCTACATGGTTACTATTCTAAAAGAAATAGAATACTAATGTACTTTATTTTGGCAATACACTATTTGTAAGAGTAAACTCCAAAATATATATCAAGCCCCTAAAATGCACTACAAAATATTTTTGGACAATTATATGTTGTATTCTGATAAGTGATAATTTTACCTATTTTAGCATAGTATTTTATATATATTTTTAGTGTGGTTTTAGTATTTTTAAGTGTTTTTAATGTAAAAATGGCTCAAGTTCATAATTGTTCCTCCATTTGACAAATCTTCCAAAAATTAGGGTTTTTACCCGATTTTTAGAGTGTTGAAGCAAAATTTATATTTTGAGCAAATCAATGCACAATCTTTGTACAATATTTTAGGTTTTATACATTCAATCATAATTTGTATCAATTGGAGTAAAGTTCATCCCATTCTTAGTGGATTCAAGGATGATTCGATTAGGAATTTCAACAAAACAACTTTTACATTCAAACTTGGAGGATTGTTTTGCTCAACTTTTGAGAATTCTCATCAACAAATTCACCATGGAATTAAAGGATCAACATTACAAAAAGGTCTCAAGGGCAAAAGAGGCATAACATGCAAAAGGGAAGTGCAAGAAGCAATAGAAGTGAAGAATTGGAGAAAACTAGGCGTCAGTAACAATGACACATTTCAGTAATTTTGGCCATAACTTGAGATACAACTATTGGATTGAGATGATTCTTATGTAAATTTAAAGCTAAGGAGATACTCTACAATTCTTATGAAGACATCAATTCACATCTTCATACCCAAAAATTCAAATTACTGAAGAACAAATCTCTCCCAAGCACGTCTTAGTATTTTGCCAATATCCTTACATCCAAAACTCGAAATGACCTAATTCTTATGGTGTTGGAAATCTAGCTCAAAGAGATACAACTGTCATGTTTTGAGAAAAAACTAATTCTGCGTTCTTCGGGAAGCAATACGCCGGTCAAGATCTGGGAACCAACCACCCGCGGATCTTCAATGTCGGCCAGAAAATGACATCTTCAACTTACAGCTTATCTTCCAACCCCCTTTGATGACTTTTTGATGATTCTATGCACCAGCACTACCCAAGAAAATATTGCAAAATTCAATGGAAATCTTTTTGTGATTTCAAAACAATTTTTCTTGCAATTTGTCATGCAAGTTGTCTAGATGATTAGGGTGAATTTTTCTATAAATAGGGAGCTCATGCAAGACTTTTAGAAAAAGTCTTGAAGGGAGAAGCACTCCCAAGTAGCACATAGTAGTAATTTTCTTTGTAGTTTAGAAGAATTTTCATTACTTGCAAGAAATTTCTTGGAGGATTCAAGTGTATCAATTCACATCAATGAGAAATGAAGCTTTGGAGACATGTTCTACCAACAAATGAACATTTCTTACCTTAGCTCTTTAATTTCTTACTTGTTTATGAGTTGTTTCTATTATATGTTATTCATACAAGCTATGTTTAACTAAATACATGTCTTAGGGTTAGTTGAAGCTAATTATATGATTTGAATGTTATAACTTGTATTTGCTTGTTCATCTATCAAGATTTAACATTTGTAGTAGCTTGATCAGCTATTGCAAATCATTTAGATGTTATTTGACAATAAGAAATGCTTATAACATTGGAAAATGGTAGATGAAACTTATGTTGTACACACATGGAAATAGTTGTACAAGTAAGTGGATTGAGGTTGTTTAATACCACAATTCATGCATTTCACAAGAGTTCATCATGAATATAATTGAACTCTAGTCAATTCATCGTGAAAACAAGTCTTGATTTCATATGGAGTTGCAATTTTAAGCAAGACAAGATTAACATAGCAAGGTGTTAATTCATTTAATCATATTAGTGACAATTAGTGGATTCTAAATCCTATTACATGTATTTGTGAATTTCTTTCAATTGTTTCAATTCAAGTAGTTGAATTTTTTTACCTTGCACACCAACTATTTGATGTTTTGTCTAGATAATATAGCAAGTTAGTAGTTTTGGTACTTGCAAATTCTTGTTTCCTCATGGGATCGACCCTAATACATCTCCCACTACAACTAACCTGTGCACTTGCAGAAAGGGGTTAGGTTATAAATTTTATTACTTGTTTGTGTGAATTTTGCTTAATTTTGATAGTACTTAAACCTCACAATCAAGTTTTTGGTGCCGTTGCCAAGAAAACAAAGAAACTTTGGCAATATCAAGGCAAATACAAGCTTTATTACTCTAGATGTTTTTGTTTTTCTTGTTTTGATATCTCTTGTGTTGTGTTTTTATAGGTACTAATTGAATCTTAGGTGAAGGGAAGCATTTAAAGGTTGAAGTCGATTCAAGTATTTCATCAATCACTTGGTAAACATGCTCAATAATATGCATATGGATGAGGTCTTGCCGGAAGTTTCAATGTCATACGCTACAAATCAAAGGCAAGAACAAAAAACAAGTGTAAGTGATTATGAATTTGATCTGGAAGTCATTTATGTAGTTAGACATGACCAATTTGGAGGAAATACAAATGAATATGCTTATTCTCATTTGGCTAATTTTTTGAATTTAATTGATCTAATTAGTTTTGTTGATACAATGGAATAAATAAGGATCCTACAAAATTAAGATTGTTTCCATTAACTCTAGTACACGAAGCTAAAGATTGGCTAAGATCATATGGATCAAATTATTTCACTAGTTGGAAGCAATTAGCAAATGCTTTCGTACGGAAATATGATATGTATTATGTTGACTATAAGTCAAATTTGAATGTTATTTGTTGTACTACATGTGGAGGTGACCATGAAAATCATGAATGTGCTATATTAGCTAAGGTACAACCTTGTGATATTCAAAATGATTCATATGTTAGCATTAGTACTCAAACTTGTGAAAAACATGATTCTAGTGATCAAATAAGTATGTGTAGTACAAGGGTAGAAGGCATGGCTTCTACTTTTTTTGTTCATGAAAGTAATGATGGTGAAGAAATGCTTGATAATTCTACTTTTGAACATGACCAAGAACGAGTAATTGAAGAAAATGCATGTAAAAAGGTAGTTGAAAATGTGAAAAATGATAAAATAGTCGTATCTCCTACTTTTGTACACACAAATCTCAATAATGAACTTACTCTTGATGAAAAAATTGAAAATTTAAAGGTAGAAAATGAAGATTTTAAGGATATTCCTTTCACTTGTAACATTGATTTTATTGGTATCGAGAAAATACTAATACAAAAAAAAGGCATAGCCAATTTTGGCTATGAAGTTCTTTTTAAGTGTTTCCATGTGGTAGGAACAATGGAAAAATGGATGATGGACTTGGGAGCACTCATTTTGAGGCAAAAGATGCACCTTTACTTAATCAGTTGAGCACTAAAGGTGCATTACATCCTTTGTGGGATATTCCAATTAAGTGAAAAGATTGGAGAAAAGTCTAGCTCTAGACTTTAAATGAAGCGCTTGTTGGGAGGCAACCTAATGTTTTTGATATTCTAAGTTGTTTTGGTTTTAGTTTCATCATTTGAAAGGTGTTTGAAGTAGTTTTGTGATTTAAATGAACAAGTAAACCAATTTGAAGCATGAATCTCATAGTTACTATTTTATTTGTTTACTATTCATGAGCTAAGTTTCATTGAGCACATTGATTCTTATTTGGTAATCCATGGACTTTTGATGCATAAATTGGTTTGAAACAACTTTTTTTTATCATTTGAAACTTGTTCAAAGTGGTTTTGAGGTAAGAATAACTCAAAGAATCAAATTGAGATATTGAGTGAAAAAGGTAACTATTCATTTGGTTTCTATTCCATTAATGAGATTCTTTGAAGTTTTGATTTGAACTTTGGAATTTTGATGTTTTCAATGCTTAAAAATCATGTTAACAACATTTTTTTAACATTGGAAACATGTTTGAAGTGTTAAATTGGTCAAAAACATGAAAAGGAAAAATTTGAATTTCAAGTTCATTTTGAAATTCATTGTTGCAGAATTTTTGGGAGGCCTACTTTGATCGATTCTCATTTCATTTGTGTTAATTTTTAGGATGAGTTTAATGCATGAATTCAAATTTTGTTGACATGGTTATATGTTTATAAAGTCTTTTGGACAAAACTTAAAGTTTAAATAGTAGAAATTAATAGCCAAAGTGGCTGAAAAGTTAGCCTGCAATAGAAATTTTTGCTACAGATTCTGGCTATGATCCGTGGGATAAAGCCCCAGGATCCGTGGGTCACTTAACCCATGGATCCTATGCATTTTAAGGACATTTTGGCTGATTTTGGTCAATTTTGTTTGGGGGTTTAATGGCTTTCTTTGCAAATTTGTTAGGCAACTTTGTAGGCATGAAAACACCACCTTAACCACATTTTAATGGATTGCATCTCATGTTTCTTTTCATTAATTCAAACTTTAACTTTTGACCTCAAAGTATGAAATTTTGTTTTGAATCATTTTCACAAGTTTCATTTGCATACAACTTCATCGTAAAACATTACATTTGCTCACATAACACATGCATCAAAATTTAACCTCTTTAGAGCTATGTTGCAAGAACTAAGTGTGGAGAAATTAATTGTTTCAAGACATGTTATGTTACTTTTTGAGCTTATTTGTCATTAAAACATGCTTCAACATAGTTTTTGAGTTTTTTTAAGCTTTAAAATAAGGTTGTGGAGCAAGAGAGGACCAATTGAAGACATGGTGAATCATTGCAAAAGAAACTTCACAAAGGCCAATGGATATCAATGGACAACAATAATATCAACTTTTGGGACTCATGAACCAAACAAGGGAAGTTTTCTTGTTTCATTTTTCTTTTTATCTTTTCTTTTACACATTGAGGATAATGTGACATTTTAAGTGTGGGGGAAAGGTAAAGGATTATGTTTGGTGGGGTCTTTGGTAAAATGTGTCAAGATATTGTTTTGGTAAAATATGGTCCAATTTTTTGAAAATTTACCTTTTTATCATACTTTGTGCCATTAACTTGTTGAATTTCTTTACTTTTTGAAATAATATATGCAACTTTGATTGAATATTTTCTACAAAATATGACGAAATAGTTATTATGTAATTAGGAGTTTTGTTTTCAAGAAAGTATATATTGTAAAATGGTTGTTATTATGTCTTGATTTGACAAGTTTGATTTTAAATTTCTTTTCTTTACTTGATTTCATATGTTAAATGATGAGTATGGTCGATTAGTTCAAGCACCTATCTATGGTTTAATACTTGCAATAAGGGATATTTATATTACAAAAATGAAAAAGAATGAAGTAGTTTTTTCTACTCCAATGATTCTTATGCTTAGTGATTGGGGGTCTTCATCTAAAAATGTTGACTTTTGCGTAAAACGGTACATGAATTATGAGTAATGCATAGCAATTTGAGTGAGTAAATTGTTGAGTAATCAGGGATATTTATTGACCAATGTCGATCTTTGCGTAAAAAGACAATTTTGCTTCTCAAATATGGTTTTTGCTACTTGCTTAACATTGAAGTGTTGAGTAACTGGGAACCTTGATCGGCCAATGTCGATTTGCGCATTAAAAGACATTCTCATCTTGAGCAATTAGTTTGCTAAATAATACTCCCTCAAGTGAAAAAAATGAAAATAATCATAGACATGTGAAGTACTTTGATTGACCATATGGATCATTTTCTTGTAAAATTTTGTAAGGCAATGAAATTTTATTGAACTAGTTTTAATCTTGAGATAATTACTTCTCTTTTACTTGATATAATGAGTATTAGAAACATTACAAGGAATTGCATAATGCCTATTTACTTTATCTTGTGGAATTGCATTCAACAATGAGGCATGTGTTATTTCAAGCCTTGAATCATCATTTGATCTCTTGATTTTTCCAATTGCTTGAGACAAGCAATGATTCAAGTGTGGGGAGTTTGATAAGTGATAATTTTACCTATTTTAGCATAGTATTTTATATATATTTTTAGTGTGTTTTAGTATGTTTTAAGTGTTTTTAATATAAAAATGGCTTCAAGTTCATAATTGTTCTTCTATTTGAAGAATTTTCCAAAAATTAGGGTTTTTACTCGATTTTTAGGATTTTGAAGCAAAATTTATATTTTGAGCAAATTAATGCACAATCTTTGTACAATCTTTCAGGTTTTATACATTCAATCATAATTTGGATCAATTGGAGCAAAGTTCATCCCATTCTTAGCGGATTCAAGAATGATTGGATTGGGAATTTCAATAGAACAACTTTTACATTCAAACTTGGAGGATTGTTTTGCTCAACTTTTGAGAAATTCTTATCTACAAATTTATCATGAAATTAAAGGATCAACAATTACAAAAAGATCTCAAGGGCATAAGAGGCATAACATGCAAAAGAGAAGTACAAAAAAGCAATGGAAGTGAAGGATTGGAGAAAACTAGGCGTCGATAACAATGACATATTTCAGTTTCTTGGCCATAACTTGAGAGAAAAATATTAGATTGAGATGATTCTTATGTCAATTTAAAGATAAGGGATACTCTACAATTCTTATGGAGACATTAAAATTCAGTTTTCACATCTTCATAGCCAAAAATCCAAATTACTGAAGAACAAAGCTCTCCTAATCATGTCTCAGTATTTTGCCCATATCTTTGCATCCAGAACTCTAAATGACGTGATTCTTGTGATGTTGAAAAGCTAATCTAAATGGCTACAACTTGTGTGTTTTTTAGGAAAAGCAGATTTTGCTTCTTCGGGTAGCATACGCGGATCACAATACACAGACAACTGCCTGTGTATCTACTCGCAGATCATGCATGTCGGCCAAAAAGTGATGGTTCTAACTTGCAGCATATATTTCAGCCCCTTTTGATGTCTTTTTAAAGATTTCTTGCACCTGCACTACCCAAGAAAACATTACAAATTTCAATAAAATTTTTTTTGTGATTTCAAGACAATTTTGTTGCAAATTGTCATGCAAGTTGTCTAGATAATTAAGGTGAATTTGTCTATAAATAGAAAGTTCTTGCAAGACATTTAAAGAAGTCTTGAAGGGAGAAGCATTCCCAAGTAGCATATAGTAGTTAGTTTTCTTTGTAGTTTAGAATAATTTTCATTACTTGTAAGAAAACTCTTGGAGGATTCAAGTGTATCAATTCATATCAATGAGAAATGAAGCTTTGGAGCCATGTTCTACCAACAAATGAGCATTTCTTACCTTAACTCTTTAATTTCTTACTTGTTTATGAGTTGTTTCTATTATATGTTATTCATACAAGCTATGTTTAACTAAATACATGTCTTAGGGTTAGATGAAGCTAATTATATGATTTGAATGTTATTATACTTGCTATAACTTGTATTTGCTTGTTCATCTATCTAAGGTTTAACATTTGTAATAGCTTGATCAACTATTGCAAATCATTTAGATGTTATTTGACAATAAGAAATGCTTATAACATTGAAAAATGGTAGATGAAACTTATGTTGTACACACATGCAAATAGTTGTACAAGTAGGTGGATTGAGGTTGTTTAATACCACAATTCATGCATTTCACAAGAGTTTATCATGAACATAATTGAACTCTAGTCAATTCATTGTGAAAACAAGTCTTGATTTCATATGGAGTTGCAATTCTAAGCAAGACAAGATTAACATAGCAAGGTGTTAATTCATTTAATCATATTAGTGACAATTAGTGGATTCTAAATCCTATTACTTGTGTTTGTGAATTTCTTTCAATTGTTTCAATTCAAATAGTTGAATTTTTTTACCTTGCACACCAACTATTTGATGTTTTGTCCACATAATAGAGCAAGTTAGTAACTTTGGTACTTGCAAATTCTTATTTTCTCATGAGATCGACCCTAATACATCCCCTACTATAATTGACCCATGCGCTTGCGGAAAAAGGTATTGATTATAAATTTTATTACTTGTTTATGTGAATTTTGCTTAATTTTGATAGTACTTAAACCTGACAATCATATTCTTTTAATTCTATAAGTTTTATTCTTAGTTTTCTTAATCTAAATTTGTAGAATTTTTTATATAGTCATATTATACTTCAACTTTCTATAGATTAACTAGCGGAACTTAATTTGCTCTCAGTCGTTTCTCTCTCTCTCTCTCGCGATTGTTTCTATTCATATTTTAAATTTTAACAACCAGTTTTTGGCCACCATCATGGCTGTTTCTCAGCCAGAAAAAGGCCTTCCACCCATGGTTTAAAGTCACGGTCTCGGTCACGGTCGCGGTGTGTATCGTTCCACATCGGACTCGGAGTATCGGTCGCGGTCTCGGTGAGACACATATTCTCAAATAATTTTTATTTTAAAAATTATAATAATCGTTCAAAATATAAAACATACTAAACAAAAATAATCAAAAAATTAGTAAAGAAATTTTTTTTGAATGTACTATTTTTACTGATATAAAAAACAGTATATATCTTTAAACATTCAATGCAATGCTATCACAAATAAAATCAAAATAGCACATAACACAATTTTAAAAGTAACAATTGTAAAAGTAAATAAAAGAGCAGTTAAAAGACAATTTTTTAAGACATACCCATGATTTATAATTGTTTCTTAGAAAAATTGAAAATAAAAAGTTCACGAATTGATATTGTTTCTCAAAGGAATTGAAAAAAAAAATGTTAGGAGACATTTTGTGACGCAGTATGATTAAAAATCTTTTGCATGTTGGTTGTTAAAAAAAATATTAATTTTTTAATTTTATTTCCTAATCTAAATTAATTTCCTATTTCTTTTCTTAATTAAAACCCATAAATTTCCTTTTTGTCTTCTTTTTCTCTAAGCCCCACCCCCTCTCCTTCTTTCACTCTAATTCCCGCCCCTCCCTAGCTCCCCAGTCTCTACCTCTCCTTTCCACCCACCACCGACACACCATCCATCACCCATCGCCTCCCTCTCCTCTCTCTGTCTCTCCCTTAAAGATCGATCTATCTGAAAAGAAGACAACAAACCTTGTATGCGCACCCAAAGGTCTCGAGCTTTTGCACACCAGAGGCATGCAGTGCTGGAAGCCTTTGACAGAGAGAGAACAAAGGCTGCCTTGATTAATCTAAAGAGGAGTTTTTTTAGCAAAAGATAGCTTGTTAATTCTTCCCCAAGTTCTTCTAGCCATCCTTAAACTTCAAACTACTTCATCACCTTAGAATTAGTCAGGTCAATTGAAGTAGGCGGCCGGAAGCCTTGAGGAAAGTTAACAACCTGGGCTTTGAAGATCTGTATATGGCCAGAGCTGCAATTTGGAACGACTCGGTCGTGACTCGGAAGACTCGGCATCAACTCGGCCGATTTTCTTCAACTCGGGAACGACTCGGTCCGAGTCAACCGATTTCCGGTGAGTTCTCGGCGAGTTTTCCGTCTCCGAGTAGTATCGGAGCGGTATCGGAACGGAAGCTTCCGATCCGGTGACGACTCGGCCGAGTCATCTCCGACTCGGCCGAGTCTTTGAACCATGCTTCCACCACCGTCTTCTGTATGTCAGCTGAAAGCCTTTCTGCCAAAAACTTTTGCTGCAGTTCTTTTTGACAAAAACTTTTGTTGCAGCCTTTTCATCAACAAATGCACCCAAACCTAGTTTGGAGCATGGCAAAACATCTTCATTTAGAGGAGAACCCGTATTGTTTCTTCCTCGTTTAGAAGTGCAAATACTATTAGAATCTTTTCAAAATGCTTTGGTTAGGAGGTTTGCCTTGGGACGACCATCTATGGAGATGACCAAAAAATTCATTACTTCTCTTGGATTGAAGACAGAATGTCTAGTTGGTCTCTTGGAAGACAAGCATATCATTCTTCGCCCACAAGCCACAGTTTACTCATCTTTGGTGTAGGAGTACGTGTTATGTTAACAACAAGCCAATGATTTTGTCTCAATGGACTTTTAATTTCAAACCTGATAGGCAGTCTCTTTTGGCTCCAGTTAATTTCCCAAAGCTTCCAGTGCTTGTCTTCTCTATGGGCATGTTGGCATAGTTAGGCAGTCTTATTGAACGTCCTTTACAGGTAGACAAAACTATAACTTCATTGAAACATCCTCCGGTGGCAAGGGTTCTAGTGGAGATAGATGTTTCGAGAGAGCCAGTGCAAAGAATTTGGATTGATTATGAGGATGGAAGATTTTGGCAAATGGTTGATTATGAGAATTTTCCTAAATATTGTAATTTCTGCTCAAGGCTTGGGCATGTGGAAAAGGAGTGTCATAGGAAAAATCCAGTAAGTAGACCTCCAACAGGGCAAGATTCCAAAGGGCAATAACTGCAACGACAAGACAGAAAATAAGAGCAGTTTATATGCATAAGAAAGTGATTGAGAATCAATAGGATGTTCAATAGATTGAGGAGCAACATAAAGAAGTTGATGTGGTAATGTTGAAGGTAATCAGTCGGATGAGATACGGAACATTGACAATGGCAAGGATTTGCAACTTAATCAACATAACCAGGAAGTGATAAGTTCAAAGGCAAAAGCTGTGGTTAATGGTCTAGAAGGTCATAAAACAAAAGAGCCCATAATTCCAATGGACAATGAAGATATCGTGCAGTTAAATGGTGATAGAATTAATATGAAAATTTAGATGATAGTATGTCTCCAAGGGAGCTTAATCATGTTGCGGAGGTTACTAAACCACTTAATTGTATATCTAGGGATGATTGGTGCGTCCACTAACAGTCATATATTTTATCTCTAGAAGTTGGAATTTTTTATATAAGGCTGTCAGACATTGGCAGTTCCCATTTCAATGTTTGCATGCAGAAATTATTAAACTTTCATAAAAGTCTTTCTTTGAGGTTGATACAATCAGGAGTTCAAATTCAGGAGCAGCAGCAGTAGCAGCAGCATTAACAAAGATAGTATGAACTGCAAGTCAACCTGGAGGTACAGACAGAGAAACACTTGGGATGAAAAGAGGAGGGACAAATGAATTTACAGAAAATAGAAGCTTCGAAAGCTAAGTACTCTTTACGTTCTCTCAATATTAAGTCCAACTAATGTTTTATTTTAGAAATTCAAGGCGTATCGAATAAGGATAAGCTTCGATATCTTAATGAGTTGTGTAAGTCAAAACATGTTCAGGTGATGGTTCTTATTGAGTCTATGTCAAATGTATATCATTTAGATATAGTTAAACGTGCAACTCATTTTGACTTTGGTGAAGCATTCTTAGACAATAAAATCTGATTTTTTTTAAAGTTTGATTTATCGTGTATTTTTTCTTATATGGCTAGACAGTTGCTTTATGCAAGGGTTGAGTACTCTTCAGCAAAAGTTGTATTCATTTTGGTAGTATATGCGAAGTGTAATATGGTAGAAAAGAGGAGATTATGGGCTCCTCTAGAGAGTATTGCTCAATTGGTGAATGATCCACGGATGATTGGAGGAGATTTCAATGTGATTTTAAATGTAGAAGAAATAGCAGGTGGAGCTCTTTCAAATTTCCAAGCAACGGAAGAGTTCAATGTTGCAATCTCCAATTGTGGAATCTAATCTCTCCCTTTTGATGGTTCCCCATATATATGGACCAATGGTGAAGTATGGCAAAGATTAGATAGAGTTTTGGTAACCTCTCTATGGCATGGGCCTTTTCCTCATTTTGGACTTCTCATTTGGCGAGAGCAAGGTCGGATCATAGACATATTCTAGTGTATAACTGTCAAATAGTGAAACCTCATTCTAATTTCAAGTTTTTAAACATTTGAATGAAGCATAAAGACTTCTTGAACACAATCAAATAGGATGGGAGCAGCCAATGTTGGGGACTAGTTTATAGACATTTTACAAGAAGTTGTTGGGTTTAAGAAGGGAACTAAAGAAGTGGACTAAAGAAGTGCTTAGGGATGTGAACAACAAAGTTCAAGCAGTAGAGAAACATCTCTTGAAATATGAGATAGAGTATGATCTACAAAGAAGTGAGTAGGCTAAGATTAAGGTAGCAAAAGCTAAAGCAATTCACACTCGGCTCTTGGCTGACCAAACTAAATTTTGGAGACAAAAGGCAGCAGTAAAATGGATTCAGGCTGGAGAGGCAAACACTACCTTTTTTCATGCTTTGGTAGAAGGAAGGAAAATTATAAATTTATTGGTAAGATTAAGGATGTCTATGGGCAGTGGATAGAAGATATAAATCTGGTGAAGAATTCTGCTCAACCTTATTTTGAATCTTTATTTTCCGCAGATAAAGCCATACAGTACAATCCATCCATACCATTCCAATTGCCCCAGGTGTCTCAGCAACAAAATACGACGTTCACAAAGCTCCCTTCAATCCAAGAAGTAAAGGAGGTGGTATTTTCTTTGGATGGTGATAATGTAACAAGACTGAATGGCTTTGGTGCAATTTTCTATCAGTCATGTTGCGAGATTATAAGTGAAGATTTATATGAAGCTGTCTTGGATTTCTTTCATGGATCATGTATTTTTAGAGGCTTTACAAGTATCTCTATTGTGCTTATCCCAAAGAGGCAGGGGGTGGTTTGTTGGAAAGATTTCAAACTAATAAGCTTGTGTAATGTGAGCTCCAAGATCATCTCCAAAATTGTTTCTAATTGGCTCAATAACATTATTCCTCTTATTATCTCTCCCTTTTAATCGGGTTTCATTCTCGGTAGAAGTATACTTGATGGTATTCTATTGGCTCAAGAATTGGTGCAAGATCTGGGCAAGAAGTTGATGGTTCCTAATATTATTCTTAAATTGGACATAGAGAAGGTATATGATAGATTAGAAATATATTTGTAATTTCTATAGAGATATATTTGTAATTTTTGTTTCAAAATGGCAATTTTATAGCATTGCATTCAATCCATAATAGAGTTGTGTCTACACCATGTAGTCATTTTGTTACTTATGATTATTTTTTACGAAATTACACTTAATCTATCATCTATCTATTCCATTCTAGAGCAATATGGTAATAATTATAAGTATGCATATTAAAGGCTTTATGGTCCTAAATCATCTAGTTTTGATGATTAACAAACAAATGATGAAGTAAAATATGGTTCATTTAAGCTATTCATGCAATAAAAGTGTTTGAGCATCAAAAGGAATCAAAAAAGAGGAAGAAATCGTAAGAAAATTGTGATGCAGACTTGGAATGCGGATGTCCACATGAAGAGTAACCAGAAGTCTACATGAATAGTAACTACGTCTGCATGAATAGTAACAGATGAATAGTACCGCATCCAGATGAACAATAACTAGACGTTTGAATGAACAATAACTTTGGGTAAAATGCATATAAATGAGCAACTGGACTTGATACGGACGTCTGGATCACTAATGTGGATGTCCAGATGAGCAGTAACAGGATGTTGGGATTATGAAAATACTGTCTAACAGCTAGTTTCTGTAGATTTCTCAATTGACTGTTGGAGGCCATTTTTAGCTGTTTTTTCACCCCTATATATTTTAATATATATAGAATTAATGTAAGACTTTATATAAAAATTGCCTACAAATTTTACAAGTGTTTTAGAGTAATTTTGTGAGAAAATACTTTTGTTTGGGGTATATTTGTAGTTCTTTGGTAAGTAGATTGTTGGGGTTATGTATGTTTTTCAATTGGTGAGTAGAAGTATTCAATTGTAGCATAGTGTGGGAGTTGAGAGGGTTATAAAACTCTTGCTTTGGTAGAGCTTAGTGTGACCAAAGTAGAGACTTTGGGTCAACTAAAGCTAGAAAAAAAGAGCTAGAGTGATCCTCCCTTATATGCAAATTGGTTTGGCTACCAGTGGATTAAATTCCAAGTTATTGAACTTGGAAGTGGACGTAGGTGCTGAGTTTGGTACTGAATTACTATAAAAATTGTGGTGTTCTTTTTTTATCTCTTTTTCTTTATTTGTTATTTATTTGTGAGCTTATTTTCTAATATCTTTTATTACTGCAAGTTTGTTTATTGTTATATTAGTTAAATTATTTTTTGGGCCAACACATATCAAGTTCAACTATTATACATTTATGTCCAAACTCTTTTGCAAATACTTAATAAATAACTTATAACTTTAGTTTTAAAGTATTATATTTTGTAGTTTTTGTAAATTAATAATACAATACAAAGTTTATCATGACAAGATTTTCATTTATTAGAATTTCTTATTATTTGTACAGAGCCATAAGTTTTGCTTTAGATAGTCTTGATTTTCATCCAATATATTATGACCAATAGTATTGTATATTTTTATTTGATGCATCCTATATTTTAAAACTTTATTAGGTCATAATATTTTTTTAATTAAAAGCTGTTAAAATATGAGTAATTCTTAACCATGGATGGTTCATTTCTACTCAAAATATATGTAAAATATGAGTAATTCATGTGCTTTGCACGTGAATTAAAATGTAAGTGCTCAAAAAAAGAATTAAAATGTAAGTATAATTAAAGTTTTTAAATCTATAATTCAAATAGTAAGTCAAATATACAAAGTTTATAGACCACCAATGATTTTTAAAGTATGAATTTTGACTGTTAATTTCTTGTTTTTGTTTTTCCAATTTTGTTACTATTTATTTTACTTCATTTTAGCTCATTTTGGATCTTTCAATTTGCTTTATAATTTTTTTGCGTCAAATTAATTTAGCTTTTAAAAGTAATATAATTGACTAATTTGAATTAAGAGATTATAAATTGTTAAGTTACAAATTTTAAATTCGCTTTATTATTTGGGGTGTGTACTTTGGTTAATGACTCTAAGTTATGTAGTTTTAACTTCTATTTACATCTCAATTTTTTTCATTTTTTAAACAATATTTGTCTTCATTTTCCTCAAATATGTCAAGAAATAAATTGATTTCTCATCACAAACAATGAACAAATTTTCTCATAATGAGAATCTTTTATGGTAGATAATCTTTATACTATCAATGTAAATTTTACTTTATATGCGAATCGAAATGGTTTAATTTTCTTTTTTATGTAAATTTTCATAAATAATGTAGACACAAATTATCATGCATATTGGTTGTAGTGATTATTGTATTTTTTCAAGGAGTGTATCAATATCTACTTTCTCAATTAAACACTATACAATTATATATACATAGACATACATATGCATATATGCACACGCCTGCACATATATACATACATTGGTATGTATTGTAGTATATTCAATGTTAATAATAAAATGTTTATTAACCACTCTAGATTAAAAAAAAAAAGGAAATATAATTTAGATACTTTACATCTTAATTCATACACTTCATTTTTTATTTTTTAGAATAAAAAAGTCAATATAATTATCTTTTTAGAATAAAACCATTAGTATATAATACATTCATGTTTCTTCCTTTTTTTTGGTTATTCCTAATCTATCCTTACTTATATTATCCTTAACCTCATAAAAGTTATTTACTTAAATTTCAACATTTAAATCCTAACAAATTAAATCACTACAATTTCTCACAAACTTAATTTATCAATATAGCATCTGGCTAAATTCCATATTTCTAATCAACTTCAAGTATTTGTTATGAATTAGGACCAAACTAAAAACTACTTTTTAATTTTAGTCACTGTATAGAAGATTAAATCCTATAGAAGAGTTGTAAACACCATAAACTTTTAGTCAGAAAAATTGCAAAATAGGAGGGCAGCCTATTGAGAATGATATAATTGAAAAGGACTCTAGAGCTCCAATAAAATGATAATAAGCCTAACCATCACCTTTAGAAGAAAATTTTCTGATCTCAAGCTTAGTATTATTTTATCCTAAGCTTAATGTAAATGTTGTAATTGTGATGTAACTGTTGTAATTGATTGAGTTAAAAATTCAACATATGTTTCCAACATTTATTCCTTGATATCTTAAAATTGTCTTTATTTTCCCATGTCAAACTTTTCCATCTTTAAGCAAGTTGGATTAATTCCTCATAATTTGCTTTATTAGACAATCTGTATCAATATTAATATTTAAGAGAAAATTGATGCTTATGATTCTCTTTTAAGGTAAACGTATTTTCATATTTTGGCACTTGGCTAGTTAATAGTACTTCAGACAATCTGATTATTAAGTGTGGAGAATTTAGTGGCATATCTTATTATTAAGTCTAGAGAATTTAGTTAGATTGGTAACGCTCAACTTACTCTAATAAAATCCTAGTTGAAAATTTGACGAACAAAAAGATTAAAAGATATTTGATAATACTAATTTAGTATATAAATTTCCCATGTAGTCACCAAATCTCAACACACCATTTATTTTTCTAACATTATGGGGCATTTTACTTTTTGGGGTCAAATTCCAAATTTTCTGGCAATAGGAGGCAAAACCAATAATCTCCCCCGGGGAGGGGGGAAATGGTAATTTTTAGCTATAAATATTTTTTCATTAGTTTTAGGGTTTTAAATTTATATTTTATACTTTTCATATATATTTCTAAATTTTTTTATTTTTTTATATTTTGCCAACATAGGGGCAAAGTGGTCATCTTATCTCGCAAACACCATTTTCACTCATTTTGAGTCCTACATTATTTTGTAGGCTTTTAGGCATATTTCTAAATTTTTCTAATTTTTCGGGGACAATTACTATTTTTTTAGTAAATAAGGCGCTCAGGGGCAAAATAGGTATTTCGCACATAGTATGCATTTTTTGCTAGTTTTGAGTTCTAAATTTATTTTTAAGACTTTAAACTTATTTTTAATTGTTGACAATTTTTCGAGGCTAATAGTTATTTTTTTTTGTATTTTTCGTCATTATAGGGGCAAAACGGTCATTTCACACTTTGAATGTATTTTTCATCAATTTTGGGATCTAAATTCATTTTTTTTTATTTTTAAGCTTATTTCTAATTTTTCGGTAAATTTTTTAGATTCATTACTATTTTTTCGATAAATATCGCATTCGGGAGCAAAATGGTCATTTTGTGCAAAAAATGTATTTTTGATGGGATTTTTTAGTCAACAAAATTTTCTACTTACATTTTTTTATTTTTTCACTTTTTGGTCTCTTAGAAAAATTGTGGCATTTTTTAATTTTAATTTTAATTTTTTGTATCAAAAATCATTTTAAAGGTAACATTGTGATTTAATGATTAAGGGTATTTTAGTCATTTTACTCATTCTTGGAGAAGAAGTTTACTCATAACATCAACACTCCATTTGGTTATAATAAAAAAAAGGAGAAGTAGAGAAAAACCCTAAAAGATACCATTTTAATATCACACACTACACACACATCAACCGCTTTTTTTCAAAAACTTTAGTTATTGCTCATCATCAACTGGTGTTCAAATTTAAAAAGGTAATATCTTAGTTAATTTTTTGCTTTTAATTCATTTTCTTCCATTTTACTATGAAAATTTGATTAAATATATAAAGAGGCAAAAAAAAAAAAATCTGTGTTGTTTCTAATTTTAGTTGAATTTTTTGAGTTTTTCTTTCTGTTCTTATTTCTAGATTGGGTTTCTCTCCTTTTTCATCGTCCTTTTTCATCTTCTTCTTCCTCCAAATCACAACCAATCACCACCATAGCCAAACCACTTTCTCTCATAATCAAACCAATTCCACCACCACCTTGACCACCGCTTAACTAAAATTAGCAAAACCACAAATTGAACAAGACAACTAGCTTCCCCAATCTACATAAAACTCACCAAAATTCCAGTCATAACTGCACACAAAAATAGAATGCAAAACCACCGACAAAAAATTACACAACGAGACTACTCAATCCCCAATAACCATCCCTCAAACCTGTAGAAAATGACCATATTAACCAAAATTTGCTCAGCCCCTATTCCATCAAAGCCCATCCCAAATGCAACCTCCACATACAAGAAAACATAGCCACAATCAACCCCAATCCATCTTCATCTCTTCCAGCCATTCAAAATTTCCAACAAGAATCACCACCAAACAACCTCACCACCGTCTACCACCATGTAACTTACCAGAACCACCTTTTCCCAAAAACAGTCAAACAAACTACAACCTAGCACAACTGCCAACCTTTATTCACCACTCCAAAACCATCAGCAATTTACTCTCAAATGCCTAATTCCATCACTAAAATAGCCCTCTCCCTCTGTCTGACTTAGAGTCACAAAAAACCACAATCAGCAGTCATAGCATCAACCTCACCACTGCACAGAATTGTCGCGCCCCGAAATGATTAGCATGGTGGAGTCGTCGACTGTTGCGTCCCGAAAAGACGATCCGGTCCGATGATCTTTTTTGAAAAGAAAGTTTTGAAAAAACCCTGCATATGTGATGAAAATCGGGTTTATGATAAAAAAGTGTATTTTAAAAAAATTGTATTTTTAAAGAAAAGTAAGGCTGGGACTAAAAGTGTGATAATTTTGGCCAACTGATTTTTGCAAAAGGGTTTTATTTAAAAAAATAGAGTCGCCACTTGGCATTGAGTTAAGGTGTATCAAGTCACCCAAAAAAATTATTTAATAAAACAAAAGTAAAATTTTAAAATCATTTAAAACCCTTTTTCAACCCTGGTCTACGAAAAACAAGAGAAAAAGGTTCGGGAGTCACATTTGAAGAAAAGGAAGGCAAAGGCTTATGCGTAAGACACCCTTTCTACCTAACCGAGGCTAGTTGCGAGATTTAATCAAATTTTTCTAAATTAAACCTAAGTTCTATCGCGTTTGAATGTGTCTATATGAATGCAAGTTTTAAATCTAAATGTGAGTATCGAAAGGGTCGAAGTGTTCTGTCAAGGCTTGATCGAAATTATCACATTAATTGCAAAACCCGAATCGAGGCTTTGAGGGAGTCACGAGGGTCTATGTAAAAAATTAAATACAGAAAGAAGAGAAAATAATAATATATAGTAAGTGAAGAAAGAAAGTGGGTATGCAACATGACGGGTACGGGGGACTAATATCTCGTGACTGAATGTTTTTACTCACAGAGGGAGGAACGGCATGTACGTTACCTCTTCTGATATGCACATGGTTGCGTGAACCCAAGAGACACCTTGAAAACTCGGCTAGTGCAATCCAACCAAGTTTGGCTCCTTTGAAACTTATCCAAAGACTCCAAGAAGAATTGGACCGTTGCTTGAATCTTCTTCAACGTGGCTTGAATATCTCTTCTCAGACACAAATCTAGACTCCTAATCAACAATGTGGATTAGACTCCTAGTCGATAGTCTTTTAGATTGGAAAAACAAACGAGTCAAGAGAAAATCTTAAGCGGAATTAAATTGATTACAACAAATCCAACTTGCTGAATCAAGAGCTGTTCTTGAACCAAGAACCAAGAAACTCTCTGATGAGAAACACACTTTAATTTGGGCTGAATAATCTGATTTATTCAATTGTGAATAATAGCCTTATAATAGGCTAATACTCAATTACATCATAAAAGGAAAAAATCCTAGATAGACACAATTACTAACTAATCATACCAAAACATGATAAGCATTAAATTTGGACATAATTCCAAAAGGGAAAGAATCCTAGATAGGCACAATTACTAGCTAATCATGCCTAAATAAAAGAAACACTAAACTTGGACGCTAATTCACGGTTAAACACACTACCAAAACAAAAAAAATAACATTATTAGTTTGAATAGGCTGGCTGTGGTTAGCAAGAAACCCAACTAAAGGTCCAAGTCTTCAATCAATTTCTTGTTGATGCCGTGAGTTTCTCCCACCAATTGAACTCCTTGATCAGCTCCTTTTGAGTCATCTTCAGTCCACAAAAGTGTGACCAGCTTTGGTGACTTGGTCTCCATATTTGTTCTCATCCAAACAGCTTCATCTTCATGCAATTGCACAAGTAGGTTTTGAAAGGCTTGTTTCATCCGTTTGGTTCGTGATCTTGTCATTGGACCTCCAAACCCTTGTAATGGATCCTTGTGATACTCAAGACTCTTAGAAACTTCTTGGACAGCTCCATGTGCGCCATCATTCCCTCCTTCCTCGGGAAGATTCGCCCTCAAATCGCCTGCATCATACAAAAAAAGATCTGTAACATTAAAAGTCGTACTCATATTACCATACTCAGTAGACATGTCAATCTTGTATGCATTGTCGCCAATCCTTTTGATCACTTGAAAGGGACCGTCTCCTCTAGGACTGATCTTAGATTTTCTTTCTTGTGGAAACCTCTCCTTGCGCATGTGGATCCAAACCCAATCACCAGGTTCAAAAACCACCTTCACACGACTCTTGTTTGCTTGCTTTGCATATTGGTCATTCTTCTTCTCTGTGTTGTCTTGCACCTTAACATGTAGATCCTTGACAGATTTAGCCTCTCTCTTGCCATCTAAATCTGCATGTTCACTACTAGGCAAAGCCAAGATATCTAGAGAAGTTAAGGGATTAAATCCATAAATAATTTCAAATATTCAAAAAGAAGTAGAAGAGTGAACAATACGATTGTATGCAAACTCTATGTGTGGTAAACACTTCTCCCAATTCTTAAGATTGCGTTGTATGATTGCACGCAATAGTGTGGTGAGTGTCCTATTGACAACCTCAGTTTGCCTATTCGTTTGAGGTGTGCTACAATAGAAAAGAGTAACTTAGTCCCTAGTTTACTCCAAAGAGTACGCCAAAAATGGCTTAGGAACTTTACATCTCAGTCACTCACTATGGTTCTAGGCAATCCGTGCAAATGCTTCTAGGCAATCCGTGCAAATGCACTATCTCCTTGAAAAATAATTCAGCAATATGAGTAGCATCATTAGTCTTAACACATGCAATGAAATGTGCCATTTGCTAAAATGATCTACTACTATAAAAATGTTATTCTTACCACTAGAAGATCGTAGAAGACTTAAAACAAAATCCATGAAAATATCAGTCCAAGGATGTGATGGCACGGGTAGTGGGGTGTAAAAACCATGAGGCCTAACTCTAGACTTTGCTTGCCTACATGTTATGCACTTCTCACACAAAGATTGAACATCACGTTTCATGTGAGGCCAGTAGAAATGCTCATGCAAGATGTCTAGTGTTTTACTCACTCTAAAGTGTCTCATAATTCCCCCACCATGTGACTCTCTCACCAACAATTCTCAAATGGAACACATAGGAACACACATCTTATTTTCTTAAACAAAAATCCCTTGTGAATATAAAAATCACCAAATGCCACCTTCAAACAAGACTTCCAAATAGAATCAAAATCTTGGTTAGATTCATATAACTCTTTCAAAAGTTCAAAACTAAGTAACTTAGTTTGCAAAGAAGTTAAGAGAACATACCTCCTAGAGAGTTCATCAGCCACGACATTTTCTTTCCCTTGTTTGTACTCGATCACATATGGGAAGGTCTCTATGAATTCTAACCACTTTGCATGGTGCTTGTTCAATTTGCCTTGAGACTTGAAAAACTTCAAACCCTCATGATCTGAATGGATAATGAACTCCCGGAGCCACAAGTAGTGCTGCCAAGTTTGAAGTGTCCTCACCAATACATAAAGTTCCTTGTCATAAGTTGGGTAGTTGAGTGCCGCGCCTTGAAGCTTCTCACTGAAGTATACTATAGGCTTTGATTTCTGCATCAAAACAGCTCCTATTCCTACGCCACTAGCATCACACTCAATTTCAAAAGTTTTTCAAAGTTAGGTAAGTTCAAGAGAGGTGCATTAATTAGTTTTTCTTTCAGCAAATTAAAAGCCTTTTCATGCACGTCTTCCCATTTAAACAACACATTCTTCTTAACTAACTCATTAAGAGGTGCCGCAATTGATGAAAAATCACGCACAAGCCTCCTATAAAAGCTAACTAAACCATGAAATGAATGAACATCATTGGCATTTCTAGGTGTTAGGCCATTCTCTAATAGCTTTAACTTTGGACTCATCTACACTAATGACATTAGCACTTACGACAAATCCAAGAAAGACAATAGATTGCATGCAAAAAGAATACTTAGCAAGATTAGCAAACAATTGATTCTCTTTGAGCATATTAAAGATAGCACGCAAATGTTCAACATGTTCATCCAAAGACTTACTGCTAAACAAGGATATTATCAAAGTAAACCTACTACAAATTTCCCAATAAAGATCTAAACACATGATTCATAAGACGCATAAAGGTATTAGGTGCATTAGTCTAACCAAATGGCATAACTAACACTTATATAGCCCATATTTTGTCTTAAATCCTATTTTTCACTTATCTCCCTCTTTCATCCTAATTGGATAGTAACCACTCTTCAAATCAATTTTAGAAAACAAATGGAAACCATATAACTCATCTAACATATATCTAACCTTAAGAATAGGATGACGATACTTTACCGTAATTTTGTTAATGACTCGGAAATCTACACACATTCTCCAAGTGCCATCCTTTTTTGGCACTAGAATAATAGGGACCGAGCAAGAACTTAAACTCTCTCTCACGAAGCCCTTCTCCACAAGGTCATCCACTTGCCTTTGTATCTCCTTTGTTTCTTCTGAATTGGCTCTATAGGCTGGACGGTTGGGAATGCTTGCTCTAGATATGAAATCAATCTGATGTTCAATGCCTCTCAATGGTGGTAGCTCGCGTGGTATGTCTTCGAGGAAAAAATCTTGAAATTCCTGCAATAAAGACAAAACAACACTAGGAGTACAGGGGTCAAGCTTGTTAGTAGCAAAGTAAACATCCTTATATAAAATTACAAAGAGTTGCTGCCTAGCTAACATGGCACTCTTAACCTCACTTTGGGCAGCAAATGCACTCACCTTCTTCTCCTCTCTAGCTACAACCTCATCTCTCTTCTTCTTTTTCTCTCCTCTCGGGTTGGCCTTTTTATGCTCACTACTCTCGGCTTTTTATACTAACTCCACTCTCTTCACTTGCATTCTTTTGCTTCTCCCTCAATTTACATTCTTGAGTGATTTTCAAGTGATCAACATAGGCCTCAGATAGTTTCAAATGCAGCAAAATGAACTCCTTCTTCTTCCATGTCAATCTGTATGAGTTCTTGTAGCCATCATATGTCGCCTTCCTATCAAATTTCCATGGGCGTCCCAAAAGAATGTAGCATACGTGCATGAGTATAACATCACATAAGACTTCGTCCACATAACCTCCTATGGCAAATGGAACAAGGACTTGTCTGGTGACTTTCAAATCTCCCAAATCAGTCAACCATTGTAAGTAGTATGGCTTTGGGATGCTTGATGGTTGGAATCTTTAATTTCTCTATAAACAAAGCACTAGCGACATTAGTACAACTACCACTTTCAACAATGACGCTACATACCTTATTTTGCACAATACACCTAGTGTGGAAAATGTGCTCTCTTTGCATCTCCTCATGATCATTCTTAGGTTGAATGCTCAACGTCCTTTCTAGTGACCAGAATCTCTCCTTGAGGTGGTTCTACTTCATTCGGCCCTCTATCATCTTCATCACTAGGAACCTCGAGTGGTGACATTTCATCATCACTTGAATGTACACTCTCCACATCCCCATTGTCCAGAATGATCATGGCCTTCTTGTTTGCACATTGGGAAGCTACGTGACTATATCCTTGACACTTGTAACTCTTTATATCCCTTTGTTTTGGGAGTGCATCATTTTTGGTCTTTTGTGGTTGCCTCGAAAATGATGTCTCAACCTTTGGTTTGTTGGGAAATGGGGAGTCAAATTTCTTGAAGAACTCCTTGAGCTTTTGAACACTTCTATCATCCTTCCTATCTCGTGAAGAATTCCGTGTAAACCTGTTAGAAGAAATGGCAATAGCACGCCCCTTTTTGACTTAAGTTGGCGCTCCACCTTTTGAGCTTTTTCCACCAAGTCTTGAAACTCCACATAATGTTGAAGTTCCACAACCTCTTGAATCTCTAAGTTTAGACCAGCCACAAAACAAGTTATGGTAGCCTCTTCATCCTCATAAATATCAGCCCGTATCAGTAAAGTCTCCAACTCCTTGTGATATTCATCCACCGTCAATGCTCCTTGCCTAAAAGTTTGCAACCTTCTATGCAAGTCTCGAGTGTAATGGCTTAGAATGAACCGTTTCTTCATAACAGCCTTCATAGCACTCCAAGTTCGAATTGAGGCCTCCTCACAACGCCTCCTAGTTTTCACCAATTGGTCCCACCAAATGCTCACATATTCAATGAACTCCACCGCTGCAACTTGCACTTTCTTCTCTTCAAAATAGTTATGCACATTACAGACATGGTCAACTTTCCTTTTCCACTCCAAGTATGCCTTCATACCCTTGAATGATGGTATCTTCATTTTAATGCTCCCCAAATTGCCATCTTGATTATTGTGAACTCTCCTTCCTCGCCGAATGATCAACTCATCATAATCAAAAGCTTCACCTTCGTCTTTCTCATAGATTGGGTTTTTAGAAACTTGGGAATGTGATGGCCTTTCAAAACTGTCCAATCGAGCATGTATATTCTCAATGACTTTAGTCACAGCTTTGTCAATCTCCCTTTGCATCATTTCCACCATGTACCGCATGTCAAAAGGTGGAGGGGTACGTGGATCTCATCCTCCTTAGACATGGCTAAAACTGCACAAAAAAAATTTAGTAACACAAAAATATAGCAACTAAAATAAATCCTCCTAAGTGTTTCACTTTTCACTCTTGTATTTCTCAAGTAAATTTGGCTTTTACTTGATAATGATCTCACCCCTTAGCCTTTTACCACTCTTAATATACTCTTTCGCGTTCTTTGTTGAAGAACCAGCTCAATTGATCTCAACGAGTCATCAAAGTTAGCAGTCAAGAAGAGTAATAATGATGTAGAATGCTTAGGATAGTGTTTGTTCCTACTAGATGTCAAACAAATGAGATGACACTAATTTCATATTCAAAGACTCAATTTGACATCCTAATGTGTGGTTTGTACTCGTGTGAAATCTTGATTTTTAATAACCCCTTGATAGAAAATAGTGTAAAACTTATTCTCATGCAAAAACAAAAATTCAAGCAAGTAACTTCAAGATAAATTCAACCTAACAAGAGAAAGGTTCAAGAATTTTAGTAAGTTTTGTCTAAAATTTATTCAAGATTCAACTAAAACTACCCAAGAACTTCAAGAACCTTCCAGAAATTTTGAAAAACAAATGCAAGCAATCTGGACAGATTAAAGTTCACGAAATCTGGAAGCAAGAACAATTTTTTAGCAAGTTGTTTCTTCCCAAAAGTTAAACCCTAGCTTTCAATAACCCCAGTTCTTCAAGTAAGTGTTCAAGAATCTCAACTAAGGACTCAAGAACTTCAAGAATTCAACAAGAACTTTCAAAAAAGTAATCTGAAACAATTTGGACAGAAAATTTCGTTCAAGACAAAGTTCAAGAAATTCAAGAACTTGACCAAAAACTTCAAGAATAACAACAACTCAACTTGTATACTTCAAGAACTATCAAGGTATGCCCAAGAAACACAATTTAATCCACTAAATTAACAAGAAACTCCACCAAAACACCAAGAAATAAGAAAAGTAGAATATGGTCAATTAAATTTTTGTACGTGGCGTTGTTCTCTATCCAACGATCTAGATATTTCACTAGGTCTATTCGGTTGCGCAAGGACAGTATTTTAGCCAAATATACTTCAATTTAATTGGTTTAGTTCGTGTGCTCGGCTTTTACTCCCTTCAAGCACACTTCTTCTTTTTTCTTTTTTTTTTCTTTTGGTGCACGGCTTTTTCACTTGTTGTGCACGGCTTCTTTGCTTTCTTTTTTTTTACCAGAAAGAACAACCAACTTCAAGATCTTCGATTCAAGGCTTGTGATGACCAAGAATTAACCCCCTTGAATTCGGTTCTCACACAAGAATAGCAAACACAAACTTTAAACCAAGAACTATTAAAAACAGTCAAGAATTCAAGTTTTAAACCACACAAACCCTAGAATTCTTGGTTGAATTAACCAAGAATGACTAATACAAAACCCTAAGTTGACACAAACACAAGAATATGTGAAAAAGACAGCAGCAAACGGACATAAAAACAAAGAAACTCGGACAGAAATAAGACACAAAACAATGCAGAAGAACAACAAGAAAGAAAAACAAATAAAAGAAGAGATATATCCAAGATTCTCCAAAGAAAAATCTGGATTAAAAACCTGAAATTTTCAAGGACAACCGGCTCCGATACCACTTGATACGCACACGGTTGTGTGAACCCAAGAGACGCCTTGAAAACTCGACTAGTGCAACAACGTGGATTAGACACAAACCTAGACTCCTAAACAACGACGTGGATTAAACTCCTAGTCAATAGTCTTTCAGATTGGGGAAACAAACAAGTCAAGAGAAAATCCTAAGCGAAATTAACTTGATTGCAACAAGTCCAACTTACTGAATCAAGAGTTGTTCTTGAACCAAGAATCAAGAAACTCTCTGATGAGAAACACACTTTAATTTGGGCTGAATAATCTGATTTATTCAATTGTGAATAATAGCCTTATAATAGGCTAATAGTCAATTACATCATAAAAGAAAAGAATCCTAGATAGGTATAATTACTAGCTAATCATGTCAAAACAAGATAAGCATTGAATCTGAACATAATTCTTAAAAAGAAAGAATCCTAGATAAGCACAATTACTAGCTAATCATGCCTAAATAAAAGAAACACTGAACTTGGATACTAATTCACAATTAAACACACTATCAAAATAGAAAATAACATTATTAATTTGAATGGACTGGCTGTGGCTAGCAAGAAGCCCAACTAAAGGTTCAAGTTTTCAATCAATGTCTTGTTGCTTCGTGGCCTCCTCCCACCAATTGGACTCCTTGATCAGCTCCTTTTGACTCATCTTTAGTCCACAAAAGTGTGACCAGCCTTGGTGACTTGGTCTTCATATTTGTTCTCATCCAAGCAGCTTCATCTTTATGCAATTGCACAAGTAGGCTTTGAAAGGCTTGTTTCATCCGTTTGGTTCGTGATCTTGTCATTGGACACTTGCAATGGATCCTTGTGATACTCAAGACTCATAGAAATTTCTTGGACAGCTCCATGTGCGCTATCAGCTTTCCACGTGAGTAGGCGACTATTTCTAGTCGGATCACACAAAATGATCTAAATTATAAGTGAGATGCAACCTAGATGTCATACATTTAAAGATATGTCAAAAATAAATAAATAACGGTAATAATAATAAAAATCATGCAAAATGGAAAGAAAAACTAAAAATAGGTGAAGTGAAATGTAAAATGCACACGGGTGCAGCTAACACTAAAATGCCTTAAGGGTCTAACATTAGACTAGCCATTTCTAGAAATTTCCTACTAGCGTTGGACTAGCGAGAAAGCGACAAAGCCACAACTAGCATTGGACTAGTGTAGTGACGGAATAACATAAAATATGAATTAAATAGTAAAACATGAATTAAGAGCAACTAAACATATAAAGACTTATAAGAGCACATAGGAGCACGTAACATGTAAATATGATATCTAGATGCAAAATCCTAAAGAAAGTGGTAAAACAATAAGCAAATAAGCACGCAAAACACATAAGCCCTAACTATTACATCGGGAAACTTTAGCTACAATTTTAGGGGGAAAAGATAAAAAATGACCTATCTATTACACTTACTATCTAAATACAAAAGTTTTGCTAAAGATATGAGAAATGTAATTTAAATATTATATTGACTAGCTAAATACAAAATATTACATTTTTGTCAAAATAATAAAATTCGAAACTTGAATAACATGAAGTAAATAAATACGTAAAAGCATGTAAAAATAAGAAAACATAGGAGGAAAAATGCATAATAAATCACATAGGGGCGCACTGGAGCACAATAAGGAGGAATTTAAAAAGAAATAGAGATACCTCTTTGAAGATCCGGTACCAATAATATCAAAACGAATAAACACATCAAGGTGCCACTATCTAATGTAATAAAGTATAAAAAATAAGATATGACAAAGTAAATTTCAACAAATTGGGGTAGATGTAAATTGAATCAAATGAGGACAAAATAAAGCTCAAGCAAACCCAAGGACCCAATCGCAAAATTAAATTAATTAGGGAACCAAATGGTAAATTCCAACATTCAAAATACATAATTGCAATTAACTAGGATTTAATTGAAAGAAACAAAGCACGAGAGGGGTCAATCTATAATTAGCAAGGACTGAATTACAGAAAACTAAAAAAACTTAGGGTGTGTTAATACTACCAAAAAGGACTTAAGGGCTGAAATGTAAAATAATAAAAAAACCAACTTAGATTTTTAAAATAACCAAATCAATTAACTAATTAATTAACTTAATTATTGAATCAATTAACTAGTACAAAATTAATTTAAATCAAAGTCGACAAAGAAATTTACTAAAGTTAAAACTAAAATAGCAAAAGCAAATGCAAATATCCCTCAAAATACTCAAATTTTCCTAATCAGTCTTTCTTCTTCACCCGACTTATATTGCTCCCAAATTTTCTTAATTTCAGTCTCCCTCTTTCGTGTTCTCTCTCTATCCAGTCTGCCCTCTGTTTCTTCTTCTCTCTTTTCTTCTCTTTTTCTTTGGCTCTTGTCTCCCTCTCTCGTTACTCTCTCTCTCTCTCTCTCTCTCGCTCTCTCTCTCTTTTCTTCTCTAATCCTTTCTCACTGCCTCTCTAGCTCTATCCTTCCTTTCTGGTCTTTCTCTTTTCCTATTTTCTTTTCTTTCCCCCTCTTTCCCTCTAATCTTCTCTTGCTCTCTGTTCTCGGTTCCAGCTCTCTTTGTTCTCTTCTTTTTGTTTCTTCTCTGTCTAATTTCTCTCTATTCTCCTCGTTTCAGCCTTGTCTTTCTCTCTATTTCTGGTTCTTTCTCTTCCTCTCATCTTCTCTTTGTTCTCTTATTCCTTAATCCCCAACCCTCTCAAATTATTTATTCCATCTTAACACCAATCAGTCAAAACCAATGCAATATTTTACATGTAGGTAATTAAAGAGGAGGCTACAGAATTTTACCTGGTGCGAGTGAGAAATCTGGTGGCAGTGGTGGTGAGGAACGCAGCTTCGGAGGTGGCAAATTGGGTTTGGCTTGGTGCTTGAGTGACAATTGTTGTTTGGCTAGGGACTGTTTAATGGCTCACTGGATTCTGGGGGGTCTGTTTTGGGTGGTGAAAGGGCTGAATTGGAGCTAGCCTACTGACTGGGGCTCCAATTTGTGGTTATTTTTGGGGCTTTGCAGAATGGATTGTGGCGGTGGTGAGGTGGAGTTGGAGCTCCGATGGTGGAAGAGCTGCTGGGCAGTTATGCTCCTCTATCATGGATGTTGCTAATTGAGTCTGATAATGGGATTTGAGGGGTGACTTTGGCTCGATAATAGTGGATTAGGTAGTGGAGACCGAGGTTGTTAGGCTTGCTGGTGGTTGGTTTAGTGTCAGCTTGACAGCAGTGGTTTGGGGCTATTGTAACAGGTGGTGATGGTAGTCCTAAAGGAGGTATAGATTTGGAATTTGGGCTTGATTAGTGGTTTCAATTGGTAGTGTTGTTGTTTTGCAGGCAATTGGTGGTGATGCTAGCTGAGAAAGTGGGTGGTAGTAGTGACAGGATAGTGAAATTGATTGATTGCTCTAGTTGATTGGGTATCCAGGAATTGGGCGGTAGCACTTGGGGCTGCCAAATGGATAGTAAGATTGATTTGAGTAATTTAGCAGGTTATCTAGAATGAATGATGGTGAATGGTTCTAATGTGTGTTGTTGTGCTGGTTTGGTTCGTTGTTTATACATTTCTGGAGGACTTTTTGTGGATATATGGTTTAGGATGCGAACTGAGCAGAAGTGGAGGTGATAGATGGCAAGGGAGGGGCTGTGTGAGTGAAGAGGGTGATTGCTAGCTGTTGGTGGTTCAATGGTAGATGGGACTGACTTTTTAACAATTTTGGGGATGGTGTTGCATTGCCGGATGATGGTGGTGAAAGTAGTGATTTTGGGAAGCTGATGATAACTATGTGAGGACTGCGTGTTGGGCGTGAGAGTGTTTGTGCCTGTACATGTGTGCATGTATGCCTAGAATGTGTGATTATTTGTGTGTCTGCTGGAATGTGTATGATAGTGTGTATCCGCGTGTGTATTGTGAGTTCTCGTGTGAAAAGAAATGGAAACTCTATGTGATGTGTGAATCTGTGTGTGAACTAGTGAGTGATTGTGTTTTGTTTGCGTGAATCTGTGTGTCTTTGCTAGTGTGCAAATGGTGCGTAATATGTGTCTGGGTTTGTTTGTGAGTAGTGCATGTTTGTGTGTGTGTTAATGTGTGTGTTAATGACTGTGATGGGTATAGGTGTGAGTGACGAAGTGGAGTTTTGTGTTTTGTGTGATTGTGTGACTGTGTAGGTGTGTTTGGGATCGTGTGTGTTATCGTATGTAAAATTGTGTGTAGTGTGTGTTATGTATGTGTAAGGGGCCGTGTATGAATGTGTGTGGTTTAGCGTGTGAAAATGTGTTTTTGTGTGTGTGGTAATGGGAATGTGAGTGAATCTGTGTGAGAGAGAAGAGTGTGTAGTGTGAGAGAGAGAGAGTGTGTGTGAGTGTATTAGTGTGTGAGAGAGTGTGATTTGGGGAAGTGTGTGTTCTTAGTGTTCTAGGTGTAGGTTTGAGGATGTATTAGTGTGTGTTCTAAGTGTTTTAGGTGAAAACTTGAAGATACACTAAGACCTAGTAGGTGTTCTTAGTGTTCTTGGTGAAAACTAACATGAATATAGGAAAAAGTATGTGTTTTTGGTATTCTTGGTATAATAGAAAAACTAAAAACCAAAAAAAAAAATTAAAAAAAGCTAAAAAAACTCTCTTTAGGTCTTTTTGCTTTCTCCTTTTTTTAAATCCTCAAGTGGGGGTATTTATAGTGTACAAAAGACTTATCTTCCAAGAAATTACTAAAAGACCAAAACGCCTTTGACTACCAAAATTATAACTTTACCCTTAAAAAAATCAAAAATCTATATTCTCTCACGAAAATAGAAAAAATTAAGAAAAATATAAATAATAAATTTTTTAATAGAAATTCACCCCAAAAAAAGTTAGAAAAACTTAGAAACATGCTTAAAACCTAAAAACGAATTTGGAACCCAAAAATTGGTGAAAAATGAGTTTAGAATGTGAAATGACAATTTTGCCCTTAGATAACGAAAATATAAAGAAAATAGCTATTGGCCTTGAAAAATTATGAAAAATTAAAAATAAGCTTAAAACTCTAGGAAATGCATTTATGACTCAAAAATTGACGAAAATTGAGTTTAAACTATAAAATGACGATTTTACCCTTGAATGTAGTATTTACAAAAAAATAGCAAATGACTTCGAAAAAACCAAGAAAATTTAGAAACATGCTTAAAGAATTAGAAAAATAAATTTGGGACCTAAAATGAGCTAAAATGGTATTTGCGAGGCAAAATTATCATTTTGCCCTTGTACTTATAAAATATAAAAAGAATACCAATTAAATCCGGAAAAATCACAGAAAATTAAAAAATACATATGAAAGTAAAAATATGAATTTAAACCCCCCAAAACTAATAAAAAAGTATTTACAGATAAAAATTACTATTTTGTCCCCTGAGATTATTGAAAAATTAGAATTTGACCCTAAAAATATAAACACCTCCCTAATGTTTGAAAAGTAAATGGTGTGTCAAAATTTGATATCTACAAGAATCACTCTATCATCACCACACCAACACAACCAATCTGTCAACTACACACCAAGTCACCACCGAGACCACTACTAGCCCACTCCCCTTCTTTCACCACAATTTCACCACCATCGTCTCAATCATTAGCCATCCAAATTACCTCAACCACTCCACCACCCCTAAACTCAAGAGTCTATAATTGTTAATTTTGGGAATTGGGCTTAAAGAAATTAATTTAGGGATTTTGAAGGGTAATTTCTGCTTTTGGATTTGAGAATCTGAGTTGAAAAGGGGAGCATGGATCCCGGATTTTGAGGATTTAAGGGGTGGGGTTTGCTATTAGCTTGAGGGAAAATGATTTAATGGATTAGGAAATTGCAGAATAGAGAGAAGAGAATAGTAGAAAGATAGTGAGAGAAAGAGAATGACACAGATAGAAAGAGCTAGAGAGATAGAAAGGCGGAAAGAAGAGATCAACAGGGGAGAGCTAGAGATGAAAGGGAAATCTAGAAATGGAGAGAGAAGCAAATAGAACAGAAGACAAGAGAGAGATTGAGAGAAAGGAAAAGACAAAGATGGAGAGAAATAAGAGAGAAAGAAAGAGAAATAGAACGAGAAGAAGACAAAGACAAATGAAGAAGAAAGAAACAGAAAGATAGAGAAATTTAGGAAAAGAAAAAGAAAACTACGGCCTGGAGGAGAAGTTTGGTGTTTCCCTTTACTTTTCTTTGAGGTTTTTGGTTAAAGTTTAATTGATTTTTACCTAACTTAATTTAGTCTTTAATTAGTAATTAATTTAGTTTATTGTAATAATTTAGATCATTAATCCAATTTTAATTTATCTCTGCCATATTTCTACTTTAATTTAGTTTTAATCCAGTTTTACCATAAATAATTTATTTAGGTTGAGTGTTTGTATTTCTTTAATATTATCCATATGTCCTAAAAGATTTTTTTATGCAATTAAGTCCCTCTATAATTACAAATTGCCCCCCCAGATTATATTTTTTGTCAATTAAGTCCTATAATTTGTAATTGTGTGAGTTTACTGCTTTGTCACTCCCATTTTGCTTTAATTTGAATCTTTCCCTTAAACTTGTGTAAAATTCCAATTTTGCACCTCCATTAGTTAGAATTTTCAATTTTACACCTTAAGTTTTGCATAATTTTATTTTTAAGTCTCCTTAATTGCCAGAATTTACTTTTTTTATCTCAACTTGTCAATACTTACATATTTTATGCTTTGCTCATTTATATTGCGATATCTTGATGAGTTTACTTGTGTTCTTATACATTAGTACTGGATCTTCAAAGAGGTACCCCATTACTTGTTAATTTCTCTTTAGGTGCTCCAATGTGCACTTATGTTATTTTTTGTACATTTTTTTCAGTGAGTTTTCTTATTTTATATACTTTTTGCATATTTATGTTCATATGCTATTTCATTTCGAATTTCATTATTTGGTGGAAATGTAATACATGGCTAGATTTTACTATTTTTACAAGATTTTGTATTTAGATAGCCAATGTAATAGTTAGCTTACTTTCCTTTCGTATTTTTATATATTTGTGTATTTAGATAGCAAGTGTAATAGATAGGTCATTTTTAATTTTTCTCCTTTAATTGTAAGTTAAATCCCCCTGTGTAATAGTTAGGGCTCAGGTGCTTTTGCGTGCTTATGTGCTTATTTGTTTTATCGCTTTGTTTACGATTTTGCATCTACATATCATGCTTATGTGTTAGTTGCTCCTATGTGATCTATATGTTTTATACGTTTATTTACTCTTATTATACTTTTGTTGATGTCTAATTTATTCCAATGCTAGTTGTGGCTTTATCACTTCCCCATTAGTCCAATACTAGTGGGAATTCATAGAAAATGGGCAAGTTCAACGCTAGACCCTTAGGTTATTTTAGTCATAGTTTTACTCATCTCATTTCACACACTTTTTCTCTCTTTTCTTTTAGGATTTTCCATTTTGCATGATTTTTATATATAGTTTATTATTTATTTGCTATTTTTGACATATATTCAATGCATGACATTTAAATTGCATTTCACGTAGAATTTAGGTCATTTGTGTGATTTGACTAGAAGTAGTCGCCTACTTACGTGGGAAATGGTAACATGCCATTCTCCCCTCCATGAGTAGGAAAAGTCAGTCACGAGTTTTTTAGTCCCCGTACCTATTATGTTACATTTCCACTTTCTTCGATCACTTATTATCCATATTATTATTTCTTTTTCTTTTTGCATTCCATCTTGCATCCATGCTCATGACTTCCTCGAGACCTCATTTCAGGTTTCACAATTAATATAATAATCCGATCAAGCCTCAATGAGACATCTCGACCCTCCCGACACCATATTAGGCTTAAGGTTTGCATTCATTTAGACACGTCCAAATGCAATAAAATCTAGGGTTATTTTAGAAAATTTTGATTAATTCTTGCAACTAGCCTCCGTTAGGAAAAAGGGTGCCTAAGGCGTGAGCCTTTGCCTTCCCTTTCTTCAAATGTGACTCATGGACCTTTTACTCTCATTTTTATATACCAAAGTCAAAAAAGGATTTTCAAACATTTTTCTAAAAATTTCAATTTTTGTTTTGTTTTGCTTTGATTTTTTGGGTGACTTGATACACTCTAACTCAATACCAAGTGATGACTCCATTTTTTTATAAATTTTTTTCAAAATATTTGGCCAAAATTGTCACATTTTTAGTCCTGACCTTGTTTTGTTTTGTAAAATACCATTTTTTTCCAAAATAGAATTTTGACCAAAAATTTGATTTTCTCACACACACATAGTTTTCCAAAACCCAAAAACAAAAGCCGTTTTTGAAAGGGTCACCGTACCGCTTTTAGGGTGCAACATCCCATAGTAACACTCTTAGCTTGTTTATCAATCTTCCCAACATCAAATTAAACCCTAAAAATTGGAGCCCCAAATAAAAACAAAAACAAATACAAACATAAGATAATAAATCACCTTAGGATGTGGAAAATAGAGCAAAATTTATAGGATCACATGGAAAGGAGAATGGTTGGTATTTTTCATTGAATTTTAGTCACAAAGTCTGACAATTGCTTTATGGTAAATTAGTCCATTTTTATTTTAGTTTTTATGGATTAGTTAAAAATAAAAAATTTTGAAAAAATATGTAATGTTGGTAAAACTTCTTATAATTTTACCATGACATGTAGTAAAATGATTTTGCTCTAGCAATACTTCCGAAAATATTAATTGGTATATCCTGAGCACAAAAAACTAGCCCTCTAAAGTATACTCCATAATATTTTTGGAAAATTATATGTTGAATTCGTTTAATTCTATAAGTATTATTCTCACTTTTCTTAATCTAAATTTCATAAAATTATTTAGGTAGTCATATTATACTTCAACTTTCTATAGAGATATATTTGTAAGTTTTGTTTCAGAATGGCAATTTTGTAGCATTGCATTCAATCCAAAATATAGTTGTGTCTACACCATGTAGTTATTTTGTTACTTAAGATTATTTTTATGAAGTTACACTTAATCTATCTATTCTTTTCTAGAGTAGTATGGTAATAATTATAGGCATGTATATCAACTTCAACTATTGTACATTTATGTCCAAGCTCTTTTACGAATACTTAATAAATACTCAAAACTTTGGTTTTAAAATATTATAATTTGTAGTTTTTATAAATTAATAACACAATACAAAGTTTATCAAAGTGAGATTTTCATTTCTTAGAATTTCTTATTATTTGTGCAAAGCCATAAGTTTTGCTTTAGATAGCCTTAATTTTCATCCTATATATTATGACTTATAGTATTGTATATTTTTGTTTGATGCACCTTATATTTTAAAGTTTTATTAGATCATAATATATTTTTTTTGATGAAAAGCTGTCTAAAATATGAGTAATTCTTAACCATGGATGGTACATTTTGACTCAAAATTTAGAGAAAATTGTAATTTTGGTACCCCAAGTGTTTAGAATTGCACATAATCCACAAGTAACCTAAACAAAAGCACCACCACTAAATTTTGGGGTTTCAGGGATTGTCACTATCAATGTCTAGGTTTTATTAACTTAATTACTACCACCACCACATAATATAATGCCAAAAATTATATAATCAAATAAATATGTAAATAATTCTTAAATTTGATAGGATAACTACATGTCCTCACACAGTATATCTCAATTAACTTGATCGTATGCCTTTTCATATCAATAAATACCAAATGTAAATCTTGTTTTCTCTCCTTATACTGCTTGCACAGGCTTCTTATTAAATGTATAGCTTTCATTATAGACCTTCGTAGCATAAAACCAAATTGATTATCTAATATTGTAATCTCTTTTCACAACCTTGTTTATATTACTCTATCCCATTGTTTCATAGTATGAATCATTAATTTTATACCCCTATAATTTGCTAAGTTTTGTATATCTCCTTTATTTTTAATTTAAATTATTGCAAAATCTCATTGTCAAAATACTTGGTGGGTTTTTAAATTCAATTCTATAACATTGTTCTCTTTATTAAATTATTTATTTTTCGGGGAAAATCAAAATTTGAAGGAATATGAAACATCATCTTCATAAGAAACATGAGAGTTACTTACTCTATATTTTGAACATATATAATATAAAAGTAAATAAAGATTCAATTGTACTTGTGTGATAGTTACAAATCCGGTCACGTAAAACCCATGTGATAGTTACAAAAGTTCAAAAAGAATTAAAAAGAAAAAAATTAATTGCCATAATTAGTAATTAAAGGAACACACTCTAACACACTATCCAGGCAAATTTTTTCAGTTTGATCTGCTTATTTATCATATATGAATTCAAATTACTGCCTTTAATTATAAATTGTGCAGGCAAATTTTTTCAGTTTCATCTGCTTATTTTGTAAGGTAATAGCATAGGTAGCGCAGCAGAAAACTAAAAATTTATTACCTTAACCATGGATCTCTTTGACATATTTATATGATTAACAAGGGGGTTTGCATGAAGATTACCTTAAGCACAGAAGATTTCTATGCTACTAGGCAAAGATCCTTCGAAGAAGATGTTTGATCTACCACGAAAAGTCCTCCCAGCGTAGAGCCTCTAATGATATCCACACGAACAACTTCTTTGGGAACCTTGTAGGCTTGCTTGCTTTGACTTTTGAGTGCTAGCTCCCTTGAATTATTTAGAACACAATAAGAAGAAAAACCTAACCCTTAGGAGAGAGAGAGAGAGACGCCTAGAGAGAGAGAAAGAGGCGTGCCTTTTCTTTCTTCTATTTTCTCTCACTAGTTTTCTTTTTGTGTTGCAATAATAATTCAAGAGTCAAAGCATGAACCTATTTATAGAGCTATTCTAGTCTTTTAGGAAATATAGCTAATTGGAAACCAAGAAGGTTTAGGCAACTTACTTTAAGCTAATCCTTCTCCTTTAGGAAATCTATTCCATAAGGAAACCAATTAGTTACTTTATTTCTTTTAGGAAACTAATTTCCTGCAAGACTTAGAATATTTATAAATAAGTCCTCTAAGTTGATTTATCTCATAAATTAACCCCATAAGTATCTCATACTTATCTTAATTACATTTTAACCCAAAGATTTTGTTCTTTATGTGTGTGACCCATTAGGTTCCACTCACGTTAGCAATAAGTATAAATTATAACTCATTAATTGAGCTAGATAAATTAAACACATTTAATTTATCATTAATTCACTAATTAATCAATTCATACTTATAGATCATGAGTGGCGTCTAGCAATGCATCATGACCACCCAAGTGAATAGGAAAGTCATATGGTAGACCATACCCTTCAATGACAATGTTACCGTGTAATTAATATCCTTTCACCACACTATATCCCAATTAGTCTAAAAGTATAGTGCATACTTTTAAAAGACTAATTTATATTTTTTTGTTCCAGAAATATAACTCTCCATGATGTATAACCTTGAAACTACTTCCAAGTTATACTATCACTTTTGCAGAAGATTTATGAGTTAATATTTCCAACAAGTGGCCATAAAGGGATATACTCTCCTATTAAGGAGTGGTGAATCCTATATTGATTACTTACTATCTTTCCATGCTTCAAACTATACCCAATCTCTAACCTATGAGCTACCCTTTTACGGGCACCGAGGAATAGAGTCAAAGTATAGCAATCCACACTCAAGATACTATGGTAATCTCAAGTCAAAGGATCACTAACACCATTGCCATTAAGAGTTCAACCATTGGCACTATAGTTGAAAACTCTTGGCGGATCAATCCAATGAACTTGTTCTCAAACAAGCATCCACATACCAGCTTAGGTGTCACGCACACCATAGTCAATGAGATCAACTACTACTTACCATAAGTAGAGGCAAAGTATGTGCTAGTCTATCCGTATTAATAATGTCCAATCTCATTAATACTATGACTAGGGATATTTAAGAATATGACTTTATGTATTAGAGTCTTATAATTGTAACCTTTACAATCTCTAATACACAATCAATATTCTAAGGACTTTATCAATCAAACAAGTAACATGGAAATACAAGTATAGATGATAAAGAAAAATACCATATGGATAAATATAACATAAATAAGTGTAACACAAAACACCTTAAACCATCTTGGTTTTAGGGCATACACTAACATATTTATCATATATGAACTCAAATTAGTGCCTTTAATTATAAATTATGGCAATTAAAATTTTTTCTTTAATCTAATTCTTTTTGAAAATTTTTGTAATCGACACGTGAGTATCACATGACCAGATTCCGATAAGATTTTTGTAAAACTGGTTAATAGGACTAAATATGCTAAAAAACTGAAACATTTGGTACTAGATTTGCTTTTGTCCAAACTTTAGAGACTGAAATTGCTGATGCCCCAAATATTTGGTACTAAAATTGCAATTTGCTCCAAAGTTTATGTAAAATATGAGTAATTCATGTGTTTTGCACATGAATTAAAATGTAAAAATATTAAAGTTTTTAAATTTATAATTCAAATAATAAGTCAAATATACAAAGTTTATAGACACCAATGATTTCTAAAGTATGAATTCTAACAGTTAATTTCTTGCCTTCGTTTTTCTAGTTTTGTTATTATTTATTTTACTTCATTTTTCCAGTTTTGTTACTATTTATTTCACTTTGTTTTTGCTCATTTTGGATCTTTCGATATACTTCATAATTTTTTGCTTTAAACTAATTTAACTTTTAAAAGTAATATAGTTGGCTAATTTGAATTAAGAGATTATAAATTGTGAAGTTACAGATTTTAAATTTGATTTTTTATTTGAGGTATGTACTTTAATTAATGACTCTAAGTTTTGTAGTTTTAACTTATATGTCAAGACACAAATTGATTTCTCCTCAAAAAACAATGAGCAAATTTTCTTGTAATGAGAATCTTTTGTGGTGGATATTCTTTATATTATTGATGTAAATTTTACTTCATATGCTAATCGAAATGGTTTAATTTTCTTTTTTATGAAATCTTCAAAAATAATGTAGACACAAATTATTATGCATATTGGTTGTACTGATTATTGTATTTTTTGAAGGAAATTATCAATATCTACTTTCTCAATTAAATACTATACAATTATATATAAATATGCATAAATACGTATATACGGATATGCGCACACATACATACATATATTGGTATGTATTGTATTATATTGCATGTTTATAACAAAATGTTTATTAGCCACTCTAGATTTAAGAAAAGAAATATAATTTAGACACTTTACATCTTAATTCACACACTTCATTTTTTTTTTATTTTTTTAGAATTAAATGGTCAATATTATTTGGATTTGTTATCTTTACATGAAAATTTAAAATGTTATAACTCATACAGTTGCTTGTGCAAATTAAGCAAAACAATTATGGTAATGTGACCATAATCTCGCATAGCCAATAGGAATGGTTGATAATATTTTATACACACAAATAACATTTAACCAATTAACACTAAATTCTATGAGATATACTATATGTATCAAAACCATAAACTTGATAAAGATGCAGTAGCACATACTATGCATCTTCTTCAGTACTAAATGTTTAGTGAAGACTAATTACTCATTACTAATGCATTGGATATCATAAAAGTCGTCTAAAATCTTATAATAATCAAAAGGCAACATTAAAAGCTAACTTATATTCATATTTGATTGAAATTATTTATGATTTTTTCTAAGATTTTGATCAAACATATAATGGCATATGGCAACAAAGATCTAAAATTCTTCTTTGCCTTTTCTAAGAAAAAATTATTTGATGAATAATGAAGTTCAAGGAAATTTCTTATAAAATCATTAATTATAAGTTCATCAAGTTTTATGATTAAAAATTATCCAAAATTTATGTAAAGGAAAAAAGGCTTATTTTAATCTAATTCACTCATATAGAAAAGATGGAAAATCACACTTTTGTTATCAATTTTGTGATAATCAAACTTTGTTTCATGTATCAAATTGGAAAAAAAAAAAAGAGAAAATAACAACAACTTTATTAGATCAAACAAACGTGAGCTTTAAAAAAAATGCTTATTCTTAAGATTTCAGGTTCTAGTAGGTATTTAACTTACTTATTTTTCACCAATCTTGCTTTTCTACATTCTTGATATGAAGTAAACTGCAAAATTATTTTTATAAACTTAAATCATTTTAAAAGGCATAAGACTGATAAATTGCAAATTATTTTTTTATGTTACAATAGTTTACTTTAGTAATTTCCACCCAGAAATTTGTCTATGTAATATTTCAGTGTGTTAAGACAGTCAAATGGTCTTTGTTATTTTCTATAATTATGAGCCATAATCACTGTTAATAGGTTGGCCGCCTTAAGATAAGGTATTCAAAGCAATTGCCTAGTTCTTGTAATATATATGTTACATTTTTTATAAAGTTTTTTTTTTGAATATCAATACCACAACATTTTTTGAATAAGTGCATTTGTGAGATACAAAAAGTAATTAAAAAACATGTTTGAATATTACAGTTAGAAATGCATAACCAAAACACACCAAGGGAAATTGTTTTAAAACATTAGGACCCATTTCTTGGAGTGGTAGTGTCTCATTCTTGGACTCTTGACAGGGGACAAAAGGGTGGTTGAATGATTGGGAAGGATAATTTAAGCAATTAGAAATAAGACGAATGGAAAATAATAAATGAGTGAAATATGTATTAAAATTATTACAGCGGTATCCAAGACATATTCCACAAATTTGGGACATGTGAATGTGGAATATGGCTCCCAAATAAACGTTCGGCTTTGTTGTCTAAAAATTAGTTCTTAAGAAAAACTATAATTGTTTGTATATATGAAATTTGAAATTGACAATTAAAGATTGTATAGGTTAATAAGGTAGTACTTCATGATATAATCCTGAAAATAATAAAAAGACACCTTATAACCGTTTTGTTATCCATTTACATTGTATTCTTTAAAAAAGTATCATTATCAATTTTTGTCCTACCTCTCAAGTTACTATTTTCTGTTTTTAAATCTTTTTGTTATTCAAAAAAATAAGAATTATTGTAGCTTAATTATATGTAAGTACCAAGTTTATTTGCAAAATTGTACACTCAGTTCAAGTTTAATTATTTTTTTGTTAAAATTTGGTTTTGTAGTGGGTTCTTTTTTTTTTTTTTTCCCTCCAATTCTTACTTGGTCAAGACTCAAGCAAAAGCAAAGATTTTTATTCCACTTCTATTAAGTTTCAGATTATGGCCTATGTGAGTGAATAAAACCATAATTCTCCGAATTTCCCTCTCCATATCGAACAAAATCCCTCACCCTTGTCTTTTCCAAGAGAGAAATCTCAATTGTTTTCTCCAAACGTCCCTTAATTCTACAAAGTTGTTATCTCTATCTCATCCAAAAAACAAAAAAAAAAAAAGCTATCAATCACGATGTCAATATTCACGAAGAGCTAGCTAAAGGGATTTTGCTTACGTGGTTAAAGCCCTTTTTGCAAATTGTTTAGGAATTCTAGGAGTTTCTAAAAATTATGGAATTTTTACTCTTATTGTTGAGTCAAATTTTAGTTTTAATTTACTTGTTGAAATTGAGATTGGTTTGGTATCTAATTTATTAAGTTTTCGGTTGGATGTCCTAGTCTAGATTTGGTCTAAAATTGGGTATTGGAATTCTTTAAGATCTTGGGATCAAAATTCATCCATTTTGACCACAAAGTGTAGCTTAATTAGTACGCTTCACTTGAAATCTATAAGTTTCGAATTCGAGTCACAAAGGGAGTAGGTGGAGTACCACTGTTGATCCTCTAAAAAAAATCTTGAAATAACTCATGTTTTCTTTTGATTAATCATGGTGGAACACATTGAGAGTTGAGTTTCTAGATGGAGTTTTTCAAACTCTTTTCCAGCTTGAAGCTCGAGAGAGCCCAACTAATCTATTTTACGAAAAAAAAAGTTTTAATTCAAAATTTTCTATAAATTCTATAAGAAGTTAATTATTTATGACTTAATTTTCAATTAGATTATCCTCCAACAATCACTTTTTTAAGAAAAAAACTGTATCATGCATGTGTGACGACCCAACCAGGATACTCACCATATCCTAACTGAGCGCCTGCCTAGCTCTTGCTAGGACTCACTAGTTGCACATTCGAAATAGATAAGTTTAACATATGACTACAAAATCCAAAATAATTATAAGAGTGTGAGGCATCTAGGCCTCAAATGTATACCACCATAATGTGCTTATACAATTATAAGTACCCAATCTCATCACTCTATCCTGTGCTAAACTGTCTATAAGGAAAACAAATATGGCAAGGGTGAGCCAAAAACTTAGTGAGGTCCATTTATAAAACCATTTCACATATATTGTCAAAACATTCATTTCAAAATAAGGTAGCATGCAACAATAGAATCTAGTTCGTCAAGGTCAGATAATAACAAATTCCACAAGTAAATAAAGGAAGATACGGATAAATCAAGTCAAGCACTGCTCAAGGGCATTTTGAGCGTTATTCAAGAACTAGTCAAGTATTGTGCCATGGTAAAAGTCCAATAATTCTCAAGTCTTGTACGCCAATATTAATATATTCCAGTGGCTATTACATGTCGATTGGTAATCTCGAGAGTTACCCAAGTACTTTCCTATACACATTCTCCTCACAAGCTGGTGGGTGCTGAGATGCTAAGACAGCCAACAATTGGTGACCAGGGCCGCTGCCGGCTTAGTCAAAGTGGACATGCACAAGGCAGGCCCAAATCAAGTACGCATGTGCAAGTGCAAGTACATTTAACAAAAACAAGTACTTCCCAGTGCGATAAAGTACACAATTGGGTTCATAGCAAATTTATGTACAATTATCAAGTACAATATGACATCAACTAATAACAAGTCATATTGTTGAGATTTTTCAACACGTCACATGATTTTCATGGAAAACAATGTTAATAAATAAAAATAATTTTAGGATACTTACTGGTATGTCAAGATTTAGAGGTTCTTCAACTGCTCGCTATTGAGATTGCCTGAATCACCTATTAATGGAAGGCAATATAGTTAACTGTCGACTTGAGGTGAATGAACAAATAATAAAATTTAGGATCTCTCGCAAGAGGAGCTTGTATACACATGAGTCTAACTCGATCGTTACTCTAGTAAATTTCACAAACTCAATACCCATGTAAACTAGACTCAATTTAGAACGTTTTTCATGATGACAACCAATTCCAAATCCAATTATAACTTAGCTAAATCTCAATCACCATATAGTTCATCGATTGTCAATGTTTAGGTTTTAGTTATCCCAAGTGTCTAATTTCAATCGAGCATAATGTAGACACCAAATTTTGACACACCTTTTGTAAAAAATATGTGTGTTACTTTATTTTAGGGGGTATTTTTCATTTTTCGGGGGTCGAGTACAATTTTCGCATATTATGTCTAATTCGTCACATCAGGGGCAAAATGGTAATTTCACCATGTAAATATTAGTTTATTTTATTTTATTTCCTAAATACATGATTTTACTATTTTTATCATTATTTATGATTTTAATGATTTTTAGGAGTCATTCATTATTTATTTAAAATTTTAGTATTTTTAATTCAACGGCACGTTTTCCAATGCACTATTTTTATGAGAATTTTCAAGTGAAAAATTTTATATATGCATTTTGAATACTCATAAATTTTCTGTAAAAATCTCATAATTTTTAGATGTCGTTTAGTATTTATTTAATTTTTGTTTTTTTATTTATCAAGGGCACGTTTCCCAAGAATGCGTTAATCTTAAAAATTTTGAGTGAAAACTTTAGTATATGTGTTTCATGGGATAATATATTTTGTGTAAAATTTTTTGTGATTTTTAAAAGTCATTTATTATTTTTGTGATTTTCATAATTTTTATCATATTATGTCACAGTTTCCAATGCATTTTTATTTAAGAATTTTTGTATAAAATATTTTATATGTGCATTTAATACTTGTAGAGTTTATAGAATAATAATAATAATAATAATGATAATAATAAAATAAATAATAATAATAATAAAAATAAAAAAATAAATAATTTTTAATAATTTTTAAAGACTGTTTGTTACTTATTTCAAATGTTATCTTTTTGTCTCTCACATATTTTTCAATAATGAAGTAATTTTAACATTTTAATTTTTATTATTAAAATTTCTTTTTCTAGTAATGCTGAATTTTAATTTTAATTTTAGTTTTATTATTTCATTTTATTATTTCATTTTATTTACTTTTTATTTTGTTCTAAGAAGTCCATAGGTTTTTTTATTTTCATTCCAATTTTCTTCATTTTCTCACATTTTTTTTCCTTTTCTTTTTCCTTTCTTCTTCCTTTTTCTCTTTTCTTTTTCTTTGCAAATTTCAAAAAAAAAAAAAAAAAAGAGAGAAAAGGCTAGAGCAAGCTACGTTTTGCAGCCTGCTACAGCAGCAGAATAGCTGCTCAAGCTGCAAAGCAGCCTTATGGCCATACTTGAAACCAACTCCATCATCATCACCATTCTCCCAACTCCCCTGCAATTCAGCAGTTTTTGGGGATTTTTGCTTGCATTTTCACTCTCTTCTCTCTGCATCCCTTTCCCAAGCACACAGGCATTCACACAGTTCCCACCTCACCATTCTCTTCCTCTCTGCACTACAAGCACACAGCTCACATGACCTCTGCATCACCACCTCAATCAGCAATTTTTGGAGATTTTGGCTTGCTTTTTTCACTCACCATTCTCTCAATCTCTCTGTTTTTCCCTCTGCCACACACATACATCAACTCACATACAATAAAGACACAGACTTCACTCTCCCTCTCCTTCCCTTCTTCCCTCTCTTTTGGCCTTCTCTCTAGCACACACCTGCATTACACAAAAACAACTCATACTCACACACAATACACTCACCTGCACTCTCAATTCACTGCATTAAACACACACAAAGCATACACAATTCACATAAGCATATAGATCACAGACTCACTCACACAACTCACACATCTCTGCATATTCACTTCAGCATCTCAAGCTTCACCCAACCACACTAGCACACACTTCAATCACACTTCTCCAATTCATTTCACTTGCACACTAGCACAACTCTCTCTCGGTCTCCCTCACTCCCTCTGCCTCTCCTCCAACACAGAACACACAAAACACATACCAGACACACTTCATTTCACCAGCAAAACACAGGCATACACACACACCCCTACATACACACACCAACACAAGATCACTCTCACCTGCACATTCAAACCACAAACACACAGACGTTACACTTCATTCTTCACTACACACACCTGCAACACTCACTTGCACTCACAGACACACATTACACACGATACATTCATTTGCACACACTCACTCACCATAATCACTTCACAAATCAAACATAAGCCACAACAATCACGCTTATGGTTCTCACTTGCACACACCACACATCCAGTTTCATACACACAGAGCACTCACCATTCACTCACACAAGTCATTCTACCAGCAGCATAAACACACAACACATACTCATTTTTACCTGCACAAACACACACAAACACTGCACAGAACACACCTGCACATCCATAAACCTAACCACATCACACACACACACACACATCCATAAGCAATTGCACACACATACACGCACAATACACAGAAACATATCAGCACCACCTGCCAAAAAAAAAATTGCAACAACTAGTCCGCCACTATGAACCAGTCCACCACTGCCAGACCAGCCATGCTTCTTTGGTCCAGGTAAAAAAAAAAAAAATCTCAATCCTTCTTTCATTTTTGTACAATTAATTGATGAATTTAATGGATGATTTGGGGATTTTCGGGTAGATAGAGAAAGAATTCAAGAGAGAGTGTGAGAGAAAGGAACAAAAAAAAAGAGAAATCTGGACAGAAAGAAATCGGGAAAGGGACCAGGAGGAAAGAAATGAGAGAAGGAAAGAGAAAAAGAGAGAGCAGATCAGAGAGAGAGAGAGAAGTCCGGCGAGAGGTGGAAAAGAGAGAAAGCAAAGGGAATCGGGAGAAAAGAAGAACAAAAAACAGAGAGAAAGGAATCTGGAAGAAGAAGAAGGAAAAAACAAAAAAAGGAAGAAGAAGAAAAAGGGAAAAGAGAAGAATCAGGTGAGAAAGGGGAAGAAAAGAGAGAAGAAAGGGGAAAATGAAATCTAGAAAGAAAAAGAGAGAAAAAAAAAAGAAGAAGAAAGAACCGGATTAAAAAAAAAAAAGAGTTTTAGTGAAACTATGTCGTTTTGACGTAGTTTCACTCAAAACTACGTCGTTTTGATGGTTTAGTTTTTTTATTTATTTTTAATTAATCATATTGTATTTACTTTATAGTTCTTATACTTTCATTAATGCTACTGTGGCCCTAGACATTTTTGATTGTGCATTTAAATTTTATTTATTGTAGATTGACCCCCATAATTTAATTTTCTTTGCAACTAGGTCCCAATTAATTGCATTTAGGTCCCCTAACTTTTATATAATTATAATTTTGGCCCCTACATTTTTCAATTTTCCATTTTAACCCCTATATTTTATAAAATTATATTTTGACCCCTATACTTTTTTGAAATTACATTTTTACCCTTAAATATTTCTGAAAATTTCGTTTTACCCCCTTTTTATTGTTGGATATTACAAATTGGTGTTTAATGTGGCTATAATTTACAAATTGAATCTTGAATGTTTCTTAAAATTGCAATTTGGTTTTAAAACTTGTTGGAAATTGTATTTTTCATATTTTAACTTGCTGGAATTTTATTTTGTCTCCCCAACATTGCTGGAAATTCTATTTTTGCCCTAGAATGCTTGCTGGAATTTTATTTTGTCCCCCCAACATTGCTGGAAATTCTATTTTTGCCCTAGAATGCTTGCTGGAATTTTATTTTTGTCCCCCCCAACCTTGCTGGAATTTTATTTAAGTCACTATGCTTGCTGGAATTTTCTTTTTGTCCCCCCAACCTTGCTGGAATTTTATTTTAGCTCACTATGCTTGCTGGAATTTTAGTTTAAGTCCCTATACTTGTTGAAATATTAGTTCTAAGCCCTAGATATTTGTTAAAATTTTATTCTAAACCCCTAACTTGCTCGAAATTGACATTTTATCCCCAATTTTAAGTATTTTATATTTTATACTTTAAATAGTGGTACCTTGACGTGTTTGTTGATTTTCTTAGCAATTTGTGCCGGGTTTACGAATGGGAGGTACCTCTATTATCCTTTTATTTTTCTTTATGTGTTCTTACGTGCTCCAATGTGTTTTTCTATGTGTTTTCATGTATCTTTGTGCTTATAATTTTTATCCATATGTGAGTATTTATTTATTTATGTCATATTATTTACTCGAATTTAATTTTTGATTATTCAAAGAAATGTAATAGATAGGTAATATTCTATTTAGCAAAAATTTTGTATTTAGATAGTTAATGTAATAGATAGTTTATGTGTTATCTATTTAATAAAAATCTTATGTATTTTAGATAGAAAATGTAATAGATAGGCTAGATAGGTCACCTTTTATTTTATTTTTTAGATTGTAAGTAGGCTTTCCCGGTGTAATAGTTAGGGTTTTGTGTGCTATGTGTTTATGTGCTTTATTTGCTTTCTTTAGGACTTTGCATCTAGAATATCATGCTTATGTGTTATGTGCTCCTATGTGCTATTATGTGCTTTTATGTGATTATTGCGTCAATCTATGTTTTATTCATTTACTTGCTTTATTATTATATATGTGTATCGTCGTCACACTAGTCCAACGCTAGTTGTGATTAATTTCGGTTTCTTCGCTAGTCCAACGCTAGCGGAGAATTTTTAGAAAATAGGCTAGTCCAATGCTAGGCCTCTAGGTCATTTTAGTATTAAAATCATTTCTTGTGTGTTCATTCCATGCCATTTCACACACATTTTTTGTTTCAGGCATTTTTCCATTTTGTATGATTTTTATATATATACATTCTATCATTTATTATTTATTTTTAAAACCCATGTTTGGTACATGACATTTAGACTCCACCACACATAAAATCTTAGGTCATTTGTGTAATTTGACTAAAAATAGTCATCTACTCACGTGGGAAGCGATGGCGTACATGTCGTTCCCCCCTCCGTGAGTAGAAACAGTTAATCACGAGTCTCTTAGTCCCCTGTACCCGTTATGTTGCATCCCACTTTCTTTCTTTGTTCACTTACTATCTATACTACTATTTTTCTTTTCTTTTTACATTTCATTTTGTATCTATACTCGTGACTCCATCGAGGTCTAAAATCGGGTTTCGCAATTAATGCGATAATCCCGACCAAATCTCAATGGAATATTTTGTCCCTTAACGATATTCATTTTTAGGACTAGATTTGCATTCATATAGTTGCATCCAAATATGATAAAAGCTTAGGGTTATATTAGAAAAATTTAGACTAAACCTCGCAACTAGTTTCGGCTAGGTTGAAAGGGTGCCTTAGGCACGAGCCTTTACCTTCCCTTTCTTCAACTGTGACTCCCGAACCTTTTTTTCTTGTTTTCAAAGACCTGGAGTTGTCTAAAAGGGTTTTTATCGCTTTTCTTACATTTTTCTCAAATCATTTTTCTAAATAAATCATTCTCGATTTTCTTACCTTTTATAAAATATTTTCTGGTGACTTGGTACACCAAAACTCAATACCAAGTGGCGACTCCTTTTTCACTAAAAAAACCCTTTTTAGACTCTATTTTCGGGCCCAAAAAACCATCGCATTTCAAAGTCCCATTTTAGGCCCTTTTCTTTTATTTTTTTTAATAAAGCTATTTGTTTGTCACATTTTTATCGAATCATCTTTTACAAAGCATTTTTCTAAAAATTATTTTTACAAAAATTTACATGCTTCTTTTTTCAATAAACACAATCCACATTTAATTCTTCCTTTCCTTTTCTGACTCCTCACTATCATCTTATTATTTTCCTTTTTCGAAAAATGGGGCGCGACACATAACTTTTGATAGAAAACTTGAATTGCTTCACAATTTACAGTTATAGAAACTAGTGTTTAGGGACTATAACTTTGATGAAGAAAACAAATTCAGATCAGGTGCAAATTTAATCCACAACTTGACAGATCATCAGCCTTGTTACGCAGGTTTGGTTTTCTTGTCTATTTTCATTGAATGTTGGGTTCAATCTACAAAGAATCAAGAGTCGTGGCTTATAGGGTTGGAAACTTGAGATTAAGTGATACAACTTTTGTAAAGAGCATCAAGTCAAATTCCAATAGGAACAAGTTCAAAATTAGTCTACAAATTGGTGTTGCATTAATCCTGCTTATGCAAGTCGGATCTTCAGCCAAGTTTGTGTCACTACTGGAGTTAATACATATAGAGTCAGATTGTATGGTTTACATAGTTGAAAACTCCATTATACAATCTACAACTTTTGTGAAGAAAATGAGCCCAAATTCCAACAAGAACAAATTCAAAATCTCGCCTAAATTTAGCCATTCACAAAACCCATTTTTGTAGAATCGAATTTTCAGCCAACTTTGTATAATTTCTGCGATTAATCTACAAAGAATTCGGTGCATGCTTTGTACCATTTTAAATCCCTATGAATCTTGTTTCTAAATCAACAAGATTCGTTTAATTTGAACTTTCCTACACAAAGTTATAGAAGTTTCAATTAAACTGCTCTAAGGAACCTGTTTTCTTGTACCCTTAGACATTCTTGTTATTAACCTAACTTTTACTAAGTTCTAAACCCACACGCGTACTTAATTCATAAAAATAAAAAAAAACAGAGTTTAAATGTCTATTAATACATAGGAATGCTCAAGGATCTTACATCTAAACCTTAGAACCGACGCCCTTTTCTTCCAACTTCCAATTTACTCCAAGTTTTTGGTTTGGCTTGCTACGTTGCTTTCCCGTCTATTCTTTCTGCTCTACCCCGACAATTCCCATCTTTTTTTCTCATCTAATTTACTTAGTTTTTTTTTTTTTAATATCCTACGTAGTCTAGAAGTTGGTCAACACTTTGGGTGACTAAGCATCTTACTTTCTTATTGCTTTTGGCATAGTGACACCTCTGGCTTGATTTAGAAAATATTTGGCCAACTCAAGGCCTTCATTATTACTGTTTCTTTCTCTTTCTTTTTTTTTTTTGTTTCATTAATTAGACTTATCTCAGCTCAGGAAATATCTCAATTTATTAATCCCAATTATTTAAACAATATACATTACAAATGTAGCTATGCACGAACACAATTTACACCAACGTTTCTTAGTCTGAGGGTTTCAAGTGCTAAAACCTAGTGAATTAATTTTACTAATTTAATTACCAACATCACCTATCTAAATTAATTTTAACACTAATAATGTTAACACACAAATAAATGAACACATGGTTATGCGATTAAAATCCAAGGGTCATTGTGAACAACCGTGGTTTCAGTAAATTACTTGTATGATCACCATTAGGTGCTAAATTTTTCAAGTATGCAAATCTAACCACTAATTTTGTGTAATCTAACACTAGTGCTATAATGTCTCTTAACTCTATTAGTTATTTAAACAACTTAACTAAATAATTAAATAATACCACCACTAATGTTTAACAAATTAGTAACGAGCCTTCACATCATGAAACTTCTGCTTAAAAATATAGTCCAATTTCATATGGCTTCATGCTCTCTGACATTCATTAATGGCAAGAAACTTCAGGGCAATGATATTCCAAAAATATGATAAAACGACTCTAAATTACATACAACAACTCTAAAATTAAAATGTAGTTGGTAGTTTGGTCCTAATTCATAAGAGAGGGTCGAAATGAATTACAAATGCGCTATTTAATTGGCTAGGTGATGTGTTTGGTGTTCGAGATAGACCAATTAATATTTTTCGAAGCATTGCTGTGGGAATATGAGCAAAATCATCTTTGCTACGTGTCATGGTAAAAATAAAGGAAGTTTTACCAACATTACATATTGTTTCAAACTTTTTTTAGTTTTAACTAATCCATAATTGCTAAAATAAAAATGGACTAATTTACCATAAAGCAAAAGTCAGAGTTTATGACTAAAGTTCGATAAAAATACCGATCATTCTATTTTGCATGTGATCCTATAAATTTTACTCTATTTTTCCACATCCTAAGGCGATTTATTATCTTATGTTTGTATTTGATTTGTTTTTTGGCTCCGAGTTTTAGGGTTTATTCTTTTACATATAATTAGTTATGTTTTTATATAGGATCTCATTATAAGTTAATGAGAAATTGTAGTGTTTTAATTAGTTAGGACTCATATTTTCACAAATGATATTAACCATTGAAATTTTAATATAAACACAAGAACCTTTTATTTGAACAGTTCAACAAAGAAAAGGTCGGAGGCATCAATCATTGGAATCCCTAATTGAAATATTATTTCAGCTAACTCCTAAAATGAAAAAAGAAAATTCTTTGATTAAGATGCCGATTATCAACTGATGTAATTAGGTTCTATTTGCAGTTTTAAGTTGGTGAGAAATTTTGGTATTTTAGCTAGTTAGAAATTATGCTTCCAAGTTCAATTAAATAATGTGCAGGGAGGTACGTTAAGTGATAGGAAGCAGCGTTATGTACAATTAGTTAAGTTTTCAATTAGGATTTTATTTATAAGTTAGTGAGAAATTATCGTAGTTTTAATTAGTTAGGGTTCATATTTCTAAGTTCAAGTAGTACGTGATAAGATAGTAAGGGTAGATTAGGAATAACAAAAAAAGGAAGTAACATGAATATATTATATAGTAATAATAATAATAATAATAATAATAATAATAATAATAATAAGTATAGTAATAGATAATAGATAGATAATAGATAATAGATCGATAGACAGATTGATATTCTTGTTTTTAACCCAATTAAAATTACTCGTAGTTTTATTTGTATTCCAAAGAAATGAGTCTTTGGAAGTAATTTTTTTTTTTTAAACGAAAACTCTGTTTAGGACTCCAACTTCAAGTTTTATGTGAAGTTGATTTTTCCAAAGCAAAATTCTAAGGGAATATTCTCTTTTAACGTTTTCGTTGAAATCAAGCTTGTCCAGATCACTTTGAAGTCAATTTTCTGAATATCGATTTCAAAATTTTGAGAACACAAATAAAACATCAATATTTTCTAAATTTTGATTAAAACCAACAAAATTTAAATAAATAATCCATTCTCTCAATCAAACATTCTCTTACCGAGTATTTTGTAATGTTGTGATGTCATTGAATTGTATTTGCTAATATTAATCTTTTAGTGCCCTCTTGTAACATGACTATTTTCTTTCGTTAAATGTTTTTTTGTGTGATGAAATTTAACTGAAATGCCTATTATAGATATTTATCTACATACTCATTCAGAAATGAATTCTGCTTAAATTAATTCTGCTTAAATGACTCGATTATAAATGTAAAAGACACTCATCTCCAGGTAGGAAAATAATTATTAACGTAAATTTCAGGAGTCAGGAGACTTCATTTTGCCAACTCAAATCTACAGTAGGTAATTGATAATGTGAATTTCGTTGGTAACTGAGTTTATATGGCAAATTTTCTCCTTTTTTGTGTTTCAGGTTTGTTGATATGCAACGTACGTGTTAAACCAACAAGATGGGATCCTATTGTGTGTTTTTAAATGGTTAAGTAGTTTATGGCCCATTTGCCCCCAATGATTTTTGAACATGGAATTTTTAAAAATTTTCATTGGGTCAATGATTCAATTAATAACATTTTTTTTTTTTTGGTTTTTGATGGCTAATTAAAAGAGTGATTAGGTTTGGTCATGGTAGCTCAATTATTGGTTAGGTATCAAGCAAGTTGAACTATTATGCCTTAGACACATAATAATCAATAAAAGATATAGGTAAAATTTCATTGTCTCAATGCATACACTTGCTTGGAACAACTTGAGTGTTCATGAAGTTCTGCATCTTTCTTCCTTTTGTTTTTTTGCATATATAATGATTTAAAGGAAGTTAAAATAAAAAAAAGTTACTGAAAATTGGTATTACTAATTGATTAAGGGTTTTTGCCTCTTTATTATTTAAATGAAGATGAAAATTAAAACAATACATTTTCTAAAACAAATGTTGTGCATGAAACAACTCCTGAACGCATTATGTGTGCGTCCAAATACTAATCCTCAAGGCAATATTTGGTGATCAGATAATGCACGCATGAATGCATAAATCCGATCAAAAGTTTAAATATCCATCCACTTTTACCTTGAATTTATCCTCAATATCATGTTTATTGTACTTCCTCTTATCTAGTTTGTGATAATTTTGGGAAGGAAAAAAAAATGCTCAAACTGTGATACCGCGGCACCTTAACTCTAATCTTTTGATGAAAAGTAATAAGTTTTTAAATAATTTTATCATTTTTTGTAAAAAATTTTCTATTTTTCTAGTACTGTTTTGTTCTCAGAATTAATTCCATGGATAATTAAAAGGGCTGTCACATAAATGATGACCACTCAACGTGAAGGTGTCTCAGAATTGCAAAGCTGCCAATTTTGCGACGTAGAAATCACAGATTTATTTGTACCTGCAATTTCATCCGTTGACACAAGTGTTGATGGAAACAACCTCACAAATCCATAGCTGTCCAGTTTGAAACTTCTGAAGAAAACAAGAAGAATTGGGTCAGTGGGGACCCAATCCATATATTCTAAATTCATACGACTCACGGACCATCACAATTGAAGTGGCAGTGCCAACTTTTTGAACTCATGCACCCATGAACTGAAAAGATATGGAGATTTTGTTCCCTTTGGTTTGACGTTCAATCATTTGTTTCAGTTTTACGTAAGCAAATATGTCATCTGAGTACCTTAATTTCCCAATTTATAATATATGAAGAAAAAAGAATAAAACCTTGCTACTTCTCTAGAAGGAAGAAATAGAACTAGTTATGCATCAGGGGGGAAAAAAAAAAGAAAAAGCTTGTTGAAGATGAAAATTAATTGCTTTTAAATTTTTTAACGGCAAATATTGTTTTGAAATGTTATTATTCTCTTAAGTAGTTCTATTTTTGGCTTATTCAAAGGTGAAAAAGTTACTTCAATATATATAGCCAAGAATTTGGAAAGGAAACTCTTAATCCCCAATTATCAATGTGTGCATTTGAGAAGAAAACGCTTTTACAATTCTTATCGAAATGGGACCTTACAAATGCTATTTTGTAGAAGTCGATGGTCCACATTTAAAGGGTTAAAAATAGACAGACGAGATTGAAACAGACATTTTTTAGCGGCAAATGATTATGCCACACTTAAATAGAATTACACCATCATTTTAGTAGCATAGTTACACCATTTAATATTACTTATACCTCAAATTGTGAGAAATAGAAAACTGCCCAATTTGCAAGGTGCCGTCATTATCTTTCCTGTACAACCGTCCAAGCGTTGGTATCAAACTGTGGTCAAGGTGGTACTATAATTATACGTAGGAAATTAATCCTCGCATGCCAACCAAATCTAGCACTAAGGAACACCCCCAATTTTCACCAAAAAAAAAAAAAAAGGATCGCCCCCTTTCCAAAAAAAATATTGTTTTTTCTAAAAAGAATTTTTAATTGGTACCCCCAATAGGCACCTATCCTATAAGTGCTCTGTACACAAGACATCATTAGTGTATACAATTTAGCATATAAACATACTCGTTTACATTTATAGTATCTATGTATTTAAATACTTTCTCTATTCAAAATTAAATTTTTGAAAAATCTGACACTTGGAATCCATTCCACACCAGTAATGAAGTTTTAGACAAAATTATCCTTGTCAACAGTTTTTGTGTTGTAGGAATCTTCGTCTTTCATTGTGTCTATTTTGAGCTAAGAAATGTTTTGTCTTTGAGTTCTTAAAGAAAAGAAACGAACAGAACAGCACATTAATCTAGGAATACTTGTGAGAACACTACATTAATCTAGGAATACTTGTATTTCATAAGTCGATCCCGTAGCCTCTTACAGAAAAACTCATTTTCAGGGAACCCTGCCAGGCTGCCACTTACTTTTGGTGGATTTGCCAGTAAAAAATCTCAATTATCTAGACCCGCTGAAAATTTTTTTTTTTTTTTGGATTTTGTGTTTTTCATCATTGTCCTACAAATTTTTTTTAGTTGAAGAAATGAATTATTTATTTGTCTAGTTAATTAGCTGTATTTGATTTTTCTAAATGGTCCATCCATTATAGGAATTAATATCAGAACAACAGCAGATGAGAGAATCAAATTAAAATAGAGAGGGAAAAACAAAAATGATGATAAAAAACAGCAGGGATGATAACACTAACAACAATAAAAAAAAAAAAAGAAAAACTTAACAATATGTAAATCAATAACGCCAAACCATAAAGAAGAGAAAGAAAATGGAAGACAAAGGTCAATTGGAGTTGGCCAAAAAATGAATGATCCAAGGATCTTTAAGCACTTGGAACATGTTCCCAAAAGTTCCTGCCGTTTCTTTTAAGCAGATAGTAACTAATAACTAACGAAATTTTTGTTCGAAAAAAATAATATAATGTTGTTTTTTTAAATATATGTTTAGAAAGGTTAAAAGCTAGTAAATTCAGAAGCACTACAGTAGTGGAGGATGCAGAAACTAAAGTTTGAAAGAGCGAAATCTATACATCTATCAACAATTGAGGATTAATTGTAGATTTTAGAAAATTTTTGAGGGATTAAATTATAATTCTTTTAACTATCTTTATTAAAACCAAACTATAATTAGGCAAGAAAGTAATTTAAAAATCTTGGGAGATATTCCGCACTCCACTCCCTAAGTCGGCCATTGCCTACACACATACCAAAAAAAAAAAATTTTTTATAATAGGTTGCAATTGTCTCAAAACAACTTCTAGCTTGAAACATTAGCGTATAATCAATTTATCATGGTTCTTGTTGTCAATTGTTTTTTATTTTTGTAAGACGTCAAAACTAATTTCCAGAAAGCAGGTTTCTTGTTTAGTTTAATCTTCGCATTTTTTTTTCTTTTCCAACTTTTAAAAAGCTAAAAGTCGAAAAAAAGCTGTTGGGAACTTTACATAAGAATTTTTGAAAATGAACTAAAAGGCAAAATAATTAGTTCAAAACAAGCCCTTAAACTTTTTAGACACTCCAAATCTTCTGTCAATTTTGTATGATATTCAGTTGTGTCTAATATAAAACTACATTGTGTCAATGTAAAACTATATAAAACTATGTTGTATTATTTAGTAATACTGCGTAATTTTATTAGACACAGTTAAATATTAAAAGAATTGAATAGAAAATTCGAACCGCTTTTTAGAATGTGCATTAAAAGAAGTTTAGTGACTCAAATGTTAAAACTTCTAAATCTAAGGCATGAAACCCTAAAAAGAATCTCTCATATTTTAGTGCCATGCTAATTATTATCTAGATCTTTCCTCGATGGGAACGTGATCTTATGGTGAATGTGTCTAAGTATATCAATCTGATTTATTAGATTGGCAGAAGTAAACACTGATGAAGTGTAAGGTTTACTAGGATGATCACAGTCAGAATGTCTAAGATTGGGAAGGTAAAATTGTAAACAGCAATCCATGAACTTGCAAAAACGAAAAATCTTTCCTTAAATCCTCGAAAATTGTTAAAAATAAAATTAAACGAACACAACTAACTGGCTTGCTGTTTCGAGCACTCACCAGTAAATGTTGGCAACACACTTTTATACCGAACTTCCGATGTTATAAAAGATCATGTAGTCGACGAAGTTATATCTAAATTTCACGTTGGGGCTGGTAATAATGGTCTCAATCACAACTCATTGTGGAGTCGCATTCATCAATTATAATGGCGTTTACACATGGAGATGAATTGTAGTGCGGTTGTCAGATGCATGCTAAGGATACTTCGTATCACTTTTCAATTTACTTTTTCCAATCTGCATCCTCTTGATAGAGTGAAAATGGAAGCAGAAGAGATAGTGGTACAGAAAATCCATTACAACCTAGTGGAATGCTAGGGAAAGGAGCACTTACATCATTACATGTTCTTGTTGAGTTGCAGATGTCTAGTTGATTGATTTGCCAACAGTCATTGAGGATGATATACATAGTGGAAATCCTACACACAACTTTTTGGAAGAAGATAAAGAATGAGATAGTCTTAATGAATGAAAAACTAATACACATGTTTTTGTAGCATTCAGTCGAGGACATATTATTTGACTAAAAGTTTCAAAAAGGCCATTATATAAACTTAATCCTTCTATAAGATTTTAAAAGTTTTTTTTTTTTGGGCAAAATTTATATTATGTATATTGATGAAATTGCAAGGAGCTTGTACAAAGAGTAGGAGTCATACACTGTAACAACTTTGTTACTATTGTACTCCTATCAACTACACATTTCTATGAGAACAAAAGATAATTTACAAAAGATTTTAAAAGTTACTCAAAACAAAAGAAGATATAATGGGAAAATAAGTTAAATGTGCTTTTAAGAATGATCTCTTCTCACACACACACATAAATACATATATACATGTGTGTTTGTATCGTTTGTTAATAATTTGTACTAATGCACTATTGTGCTGTATTACATGGTACTATGCATACTTTTTCTTTCTAAATCATAGGCCTATATAAAGGATAATTGCTACGCCTCTGTTAATATGCAACAAAGAATTGCAATTTACACACACAGGTATATATACATACATACATACATATATATATATATCTATTCCAACTAGCACATGAAACGCCACACAAATATGACTCAAGCAGCAAAACAAAGGAATTTACAACGCAAGAAAGTAAATCTGATTACTTTTCAATAAGAATTCTCGCCCCGGTTTTTTTTTTTTTTTTTTTGAAGAGAAGAATTCTCGCCCTTAAAGTACTCTTAGAGACGAAAAATCAAGTGTGTATGCAAGAGAACGGGAATACGCACTAAGTTTGTTTTATACGGCCCTTTGGCTCAGCATTGGATAGTCTCTATGACATGACATTCCACAAAAATTGGCTTTCGGTTCTCTGTCATTTGTCCTATGTTCATCGTTTCGTAAGGTAAAAAGGCAAGGCGAATGATTATCATATTTCCATAAAATAAAGTTTGGTAAATGAGGAACAGTCATTTCAAGCATAGACCAAACTTGAGAGAGGGGTAACAGGGACAATTGTCATCGGATTTGGAAATATTTCTTTTAGTCCCATACGAATTTGAGGGTATTTGCCGGCGATATATATATATATATATATATATATAATATATATTATCATAAAAAATTTTCAGAAAAATTTGTACTCTTCGATTAATGCAAACTTTGCCCACAGAGCAAAAGTTCTCCCTGACAGGTCTTAATTTAAAGAATGAAAAAAAAAAAAAGCACAATAATATATGGTAGTCTTAAATTACCACCCAATGCCACTGGATTAGCCAAAAAAGAAAAAAAAGAAAAAAAGATAGACACAATATATGAGAATTCACGGATAAAAAGTTCATGGAATACGGACTCAACCTATTTTACTATGCATATAAAGCGGGAGCACATCCTTTTGTGTCATTGGACAATCTTCTCATAAAATATTATTATTAATAACTTCTTATAAATCTCTTAGATAATTATATAACTATCCCATCATATTTTATGAAACCTGAAATATTATTTTCTTTCAGAAAAGAAAAAAAACTTACAGTTTTTTTCACTAAAACAAAATATTTTTTTAAATATTGTTAGGCAAAAAAATTATTTAATTAGGTATAAATAGGGTGTGTCAAAATCACTAGTACATTTAAAAAAGTGTCCTAGTACTTCATATAGTATAGGATTAATAGATTATTTAAAGGTAATCTTTCTTGTTGCAATATATAATCAGCACGCTGTACAATATAGAATGGCCTTACAAATCATGATGGCCTGATTAAGCATCAGTGTTACTTACTTCTCAGTAGCAACCTGTATCATGTCAAAGAGAAAAATATTGTGGTAACGAAGAATTTAAAAAAAAAGTTTTAAAAAAAATTATTACAATTTTATTGAAACTTATTATTTTTTATGAAAATTTATTTTTTTACTAAGATTTATGATAACAAAAAGTTATTATATCATTGTAAAGGCGCAACATATTTGTGCTTTGCAAATAATTTAGTAAAGCACAGTTTTATGTTGTTTCTTTTGGTTCTGAATTTTCGACTCCATTAGACCTTAAGAATTCAGGTCATCTGCAATTTATTCACAAAACGAACAGAAAAAGATTGATATGCAGCTTGTGAATTGTTATTCTATAAGTGGACTAGTCTATGGTTTAGTCTATGTCAAAGATAAAGAAAGTGCTAGCAATTATCCTGCATTTAATTGGCAAATTTAGCAGTACTAATTCTCTTTGCTGTAGCCAAAAAGGAGACCAATTTATTTCTAAAAGGACAAAATTTGAATAACTTAATGAATGCTATGAGACAACACATCACAAGGCAATCAAGTCAATTTTCAGTCCCCATCCCGGAAAAGTATACAATACACCACGTGCATTGCCACGTGGTGTACTAGAACCAATAATTTATCGCCATGTGGCAATGGTAGGCCATACCTCGTATTATTTGGCGATGTGTGATTGGTTCTAGTGCACCACGTGGCACGCCACGTGGCGCGCGTGGTGCACGCAATACTCACTCTCCCCATCCCCGTGTCGTATTGTTTCATTTGTTTCCCTCATTTGTGTGGCCGTGGGATGCATATAAAGTTGCCTTCCGTTCCCATTCTGATCACGGAGAGCACAATGGAGTTAGAGAAGAAAATGAATGAAACTGGTGAAGAGGAGAAGAGAGAAACAGCAACAAGAAAGAGGCAACTTGGTGGAATAAAAACTATGCCATTTATCCTCGGTGAGTTAAATTTTCTTCGAAATTGTATCATTTTCTTAACGGTAATGCTCTTTATGTCTATACATTACAACACTCCGGATTATTTTTTAACCAAGTTTTCTAAAATAATTCGGAATTGAGATTTACATCTTCAGTATATCTATGTGAAGAAAAGTGGCACTTCGGATGCATCAGCAATTCATTTCATACAAGGCATTACTTGCTTATGAAATCATAGTATTTCAAATCAATACACATTCTAAGAAGCATTAACCCAGCCATAAACATTTACATGGTTTTTATCGATTTTAGATAGCATGAATGAAGTATATAGGGACCGTTGTTATCCCTTGAGACATGGTAATGTGATTTAAACGCGATACTTTTTGTTATGAGTGTAGATAGAATAATTTATTGTCTAGTAATAATTTCTTTTATTCGAGATTTGATTAGTACGAGAGTCTCACTATCAATTATATATTATATAAAGGCCTTCTGAATTACTTATTTTTTACCGTTAAAGTCACACTTTTGTTGCTAAAATGTATTATGTGCGTTCTGATATTGACATGTAATATATAATTCTTTTTTATTTTAAAGGATCAACAATGGTATTCACTTACCCATAATGTATAATTCTTCGCTAGGTATAGAGAGATAACATTATTTAAATCCAATTTTTTTTTTTATCAAAACTAAATTATGTGCATTAGTACATGCGTGGAACTCGGAATTAACCGGAAGAAGTGCTAAAGGTCTTGGATCCAATTGTTTAACAGATTTCAAAAGGACAAAAGAATAAGCTAAAGTTCTTGGATCCAATTGTTTGATGGATTTCAAAAGAACAAAAGAATCATGACAACGAGAATGATATTACATCACGACATCTAAGCAGACGAACAAGTTCAATATTCATGTCTGTACATCTTATATTATTGCAATCTAAAGAAATGGAAAGGCAAAGTGACAAAATACCATATTGCATATATTTTATATTAAAATTTTAACTCAAAATCGTTATGATGATTGTTTGGGAAATATGAATTTTCTTTTGACCAAGAACGGAAGCTTAAATCCAAGAGTAAAACTTTTCTGCAGATGTGCCTAAGAAATGATGAATTTTACTATTACTATTTTGCAGAATTGTCTTTCTCATGCAAATCTGATTGCTCGATGTATTACGACAAAAAAAAAAAAAAAAATGATTAGCTCTATTCTTTTCTTTCCTTCCCCGCCCCCGCCGTAATTCGTTGCACAAATAAAGTTAATAATGACTTGTCATGTCAAGATGCCTCCTCTAATATCTTGAGATGATTGGATGATTGTGACGCTATGGCACTTTGTTTTTGCATAAACCTACTTAATGACAAAGAAGATAATAGGATATCGTCAAAAAGCAGCAAAGATACCCACCATGTCTTTGTGCTTCTCATAATACTCACTAATTACCAGCACTCAATAGGTAAATATGTATGGGATTTGACAACAATGACTTTCATAATCTTTTGAACTTATAATTGAACTTATAATTAACAATTAAAATTTGTTTAATCTTTTTGATAATATAATCATAGTAAACTTGTACCAACACCTAGTATAGTTCTATACTGGCATGGGGTTTATTGCTACAAATTTTCGTTATCGAGCCTATGTTATTTTTCCTGGATTTTTTTTCCATTTATTTGCTTATTTTGAGTAGAGGGAATTTGAGTAGCAAGAAGCGAAGTTGGACGGAGGGATTCAATTTAATCCATGATGATACGATTAGGTTATTATTAGTGTAATTTTCATTTCTTTGATTTATTTAAAGTAGTGGTCATCTTTTACACATTTTAAACAAGTCAGGTGGTACTGGAATTCTTATTGATAGGATAAGCTGCTACAAAAAATATGTATATATTTTAGTAAATAGATAGTTTGTTGATGCAAATGACAACATTCAATGAACAAGGCTTGCGGGAGTTCAATTAATTGGGGTAATAATAGTTTCAATTGGGTCCTCTCAACTGACGGAGTACAACATGCATTTGATCCAAAATAACAAAAAGGGACAATTTCATGTGGGCCAAACTTAGCTCACGAAGTTCAGTATTGTAGACAAGATTTGTTAACAAATTTCCAACTCCAAACTCAAAAATGTTCTATTTGTTTTTTTTTTATTTATTAAACCCATCCTATTTATTAATTTCCGTTTTCAAATGTTTTGCGTGATAATTTTTGTGAATATACTATTAACCTTCAAACAGGCTCGTCTTCTCATTAAGATTTTATAATTGTACCATTTCTCCTTTGTAACAGTAATTAATTAATGAATTTAAGAACTTATATTAGTAATACTCATTAGCGGGCACCTTCTTAAATCTGGCTGGCAAAACAAGGCCTTTGGACTGAAATTTCAGCCTAATTTAGCTTAATCACATCGTTTTCTGTAGCATTTAAAGCTCAACCTTTTTCTGTAGCTTAAGTTGAAATGATTAATAAGCACCCCTGCAGAAGATTTGTCCCAAAACACAAATCAACGAATCAAGATTTCACCAATGGCCTATAGCTGTCTTGCAAGAGTGACAAGAGCTGTTTTGAGCTAATATTTCATTTCAAGCTATTGCGAATTTAGGCATCAATTAAGGTAAAAAAAAATAACAATTTGTGTGTTAATAATCGTGACAGCAAATGAAGCATGTGACAAATTTGCCGCGACTGGTTTTTATGCAAACATGATTACGTTCCTGACCAAGGAGCTAAACCTGCCTTTAGTGAAGGCCTCTAATATTCTCACAAACTTTGGCGGGACCTCAAGCTTGACAACGCTTATCGGTGCTTTAATTGCCGACTCCTTCGCCGGCCGATTTTGGACCATTATTGTAGCTTCCATCATTTATGAATTGGTCTGTCTCTACTCTCTCTCTTTTGGAATTCATTTCTTCATCTATTATTCTATAGGCTTGTTTTCAATAGTTTTTGATTTTTGTAAAAATTGATTTTAGAAAAACTAAAAATCAGTTATGCCTGATTTTAGTTTAAAAAATTCAAAAAACATAATAAAAAAAAATAGTTCGCAACATCACGTAATAGATTTTTAAAAAAATCAGAAGCTAAAATCAAGTAAAAAAAAGTTATTAAAAGCAGGCTGTGAGGAATGGGAATTGTATTGACAGTAATTTATTATAAGACATGGATCAAGGTTATTAGGCTTTAGGGAAGATAGAACTTTTTCTTTGACGGGTAAATTTTATATTCACAATAATAAGGACACAGACAAATGTAATGGGTTCAAGTGACCTCAACCTTTATTCATAGATTCTAAACTATATATTCAATAACATTTTAGTTTAAGAAGAGGAATATAAAGATTTATACACATGAAAGGTAGAATTTTAGGACAGGAAGGGGCTTTTAAAATAGAGGGAGGAAGGCAATTACATGACTAAAGTAAACTAGCTAGTGCAAATTAAACTTTCAGAATGCATTCATTCCTTAATGGAAGTCAATAATTATTCTAGTACATAATTTGTTAAAAAGTTTCCCTTGATGAATCCTACCTTCAAAAACATACATTTTTAACTATAAAACTTTAACTGCTTAAAATCAAAATATTTTCGAATCTTGGGAGAATGCTACATTACGTGCCAACAAAGAACCATTCAGCACTTCTAGTTTTGTAATTTCTTTGTCATAATAGGGAATGGTCAGCATTACTACTTCAGCAGTATTGCCACAACTACATCCTCCGCCATGTCCAACTCAACAGAACTGCAAAGAAGCCTCAAACTTGCAGCTTTGGGTCCTGTATATATCTCTCCTCTTGACATCTTTGGGAACAGGCGGCATTAGACCATGTGTTGTTACCTTTGCTGCTGACCAATTTGACATGAGCAAATCAAAGACCGCATCCAGAGGCTGGAATTTCTTCAATTGGTACTACTTCAGCATGGGATTTGCCACATTAATTGCTCTTACTGTAGTAGTTTATATCCAAGACAACGTTGGTTGGGGCTGGGGCCTTGGAATTCCAACAATTGCCATGGCTTTATCAATCATAGCTTTTGTTATTGGTGCCCCTCTTTATAAGAAAATTAAACCGGGAGGGAGTCCAGTGATTAGATTGGCACAGGTAATTGTTGCAGCTTTGAAGAAGAGGAACGTTGTAGCACCAGCAGACCCTTGTCACCTGTACGAGAACAGAGAATTGGATGCTACTATCTCTTCCAATGGGAAGCTTGTACATACTAATCAGTTCAGGTGCGTTATACACGTTTTGTTATATGGTACGGTTGCACTTTGTTGGCATACTTAAAAGAGTGAACACATTGCACAATACGAATAATGTAGAAACTAAATAAAGGAAAACACAAATATGGTACAAAAATTGTGGGCACTAATCATTAAAAACTTCCTCGCAAGTGCTTTTTTGTTTGACGTACAAACTGGGGAGAATTGATAAGGTATTCATAAGGATTTTTGGTCCTTTTTTAAAGGAATTTTAACTTAACATTAGTCTTTTTATGCCCTACTTTTCTATGTGGATGCTAACTGAATGGAATTAAATTATATTTGAGTGCTAGCCTTTTTTTTTTTTTTTTAATTTTTTTATAGAACAATAGGAGTACTGCTTTGGTACACTTCAGATAATAATCATGTATTATGCTATATTGCAGGTGGTTTGATCGAGCAGCTGTTGTGACTGATGGTGACTTTGATGAATCAAATCAGCCAAAACCATGGAGGATATCAACAGTCCATAGAGTTGAAGAGCTGAAATCCTTCATTCGAGTTTTACCTATTTGGGGAGCAGGAATCTTGCTAGTCACTTCTTACTCACATCTCCACAGCTTCACCATCCAACAAGCTCGTAGCATGAATCGTCATCTATCCCACTCCTTTGAGATTCCTCCAGCAAGCTTGTCCATCTTCAGTGTTATAACTGTGCTTATTGGCCTAGCTTTGTATGAGCGCCTTTTTGTACCTTTTGCTCGTCGGTTCACAGGAAATCCTGCAGGTATTACATGCCTACAGCGGATGGGAATTGGGTTTGCGATCAACATCCTTGCTACCATAGCTTCAGCTCTAATTGAAATCAAACGAAAAGCCGTGGCAGCAAATCATAATTTCTTAGACAAGCCGACTGCAACTATACCAATAAGTGTCTTTTGGTTGCTTCCACAATTTTGCCTCCATGGGATTGCAGAGGTTTTCCATTCTGTTGGACACTTGGAATTTCTTTATGATCAGTCCCCTGAAAGCATGAGAAGCACAATGGTTGCACTATACTCCCTAGCAGCATCACTGGGGAATTATATAGGAACCCTTGTGGTTTCTTTAGTTCACCAATATACTGGTAAAGAGAGAAATTGGCTACCTGATAGGAATCTCAACCGGGGAAGATTGGAGAATTATTATTGGCTGGTGACAGGTATACAAGTAGTCAATCTCATATATTATGCCGTATGTGCTTGGTGTTATACATACAAGCCCCTGGAAGAATTAATTGAAAGCAGCGAAGAAATAGATATGGAGCTAGCAAAGGATAAAAATTCACCCGAGAATTCCAAAGTAATTACCAGGGAGACAGAACTAGCGAGATTGCAATCATCTTAAGACTACTTGTAAAAGTCACTAGGTAAACGTGTTTTCCAGAAGCATTTGTCACCTGTGTGACACTGTTTTGTACATTTTAGTATAAGGAGTGAAATGATCAGAAGATGATTATCTCGTCATAACATTTACTAGATTAACCTCTTTGCCATAATCAAGAATACTGAAATAAAATCACTGCTTTTGTTTTAGTTACATTATGCTTTTGCACAGAGTTTGTGATAGCCATTGAGGTGCTGGTCATCTTTACTTTCTTCGAGTAGGGAAGAGATGGACTTGGATTCTGTCTGGGTAACAAAAGCGGCGGTGACATGCGGTTTCAAATTACCCAATAATGCAATGATTTTCAACACAAAAATGTACACAATTTCCTGTGCATGTGTAAATTCTAATTTTGATGATGGCAAACAAATATGATACTAACAAGTTTTTTTATGTGTTTAACAATGTTTTTGCAGTCTTAAACGGGAACTAATATATAAAAAAAAATCATCAAAGTTGGGCAAATCAAGATTCAAAATTTGCACAATTGATAGTGAGGATCGACCACTCTTTCGATCATCCTAGTACACTTGATTGCCCGTTCTAACGCTCTTTCGGCCATCTTAAAACACTTGATAAAAAAGGCTCTAGAGAAGTTAGGTCACTTATTTGGCTTTCTGAACTCGTTCGACCACCTTTTTGGGCGCCTATTTGGCTATCCTAATGTCTTTAACAGTTAGTTTTCCAGCAATCTTTAATTTAATTGTTTGTAACCGTTGAAACTTTTTTTCACCCCATTAACTAGATAGCCCAAAAAAGGTAAATCTTTTGTATTCAATTTAGTACCATAATTATATGTAAGAAAGTTAGTAAACATCGCATGCCAAGTCCAAAAAAATTTTGCTTTTGCTTAAAGGATTTTTCTAATAGGTATTCAATAGGCGCCTATGAGTTAGTACATAAGAGACATCTTTAGTACATACAATTTACAGTCTAAATATACACTTACTTTTTTAGTCTCCGTGCATTTATATAAACATTTACCCATGTTAACAGTTTTTGTGTATTAGGAATCTTCGTCTTTCATTTTGTACAGTTTTTTAACAAAGAAATGTTTGTCTTTGAGTTCTAAAAAAACAGAAACGAGCCGAACGGCACATCTCTGGGTATTTTTGTGTTTCATAAGTTGAACCCATAGCCTGCAACAGAAAAATTCAATTTCAGGGAATCCTGCGGCTGCCACTTCGCTTTCGGTGGATTTGCTCTTTCATCTCAATTATCTGGTGCAAGATTGAAATTTTATTTTGGATTTTTGGCTTTTTATATTGACCTATTTTATTTTGAAGCAATGAATCATTTATTTGTTTAGTTAATTAGCTCCATTTAATTCTTCTGAATGGTTCATCCATTATAGGAATTAATATCAGAACAACAAAACACGAGAGATTCAAATTAAAAAAAAACAATAAAACGAAAGGAAAAGATGATAACATTAACAACATTAAAAAAACAACCATGACAACATCTACAATATGTTAATTGATAACGGCATATGCAAAAACAAAGAAATAAGGACCATAAAAGAAAAGAAAAAAAAAAAAGAAAGACAAAGGAAGGCAAAGGTCAACTGGAGTTGGGAAAAAAAGAAAAGAATGATCCAAGAATCTTTAAACACTTGGAACATGTTCTCAAAAGTTGCTGTCCTTTCTTTTAAGCTCAAAGTAACTAACAATTGATGAAATTCTGATTAATACAATGCCTTTTTTTGGACATGTTTTGAAAAATCAAAAGCTAGTATTTTCAAAAGCACTACAAGTAGTGGAGGATGCAGAAACTGAAGGTTGGAGGTGCGAAATCTAGATATTTATTAACAATTGAGGATTAGTTGTAGATTTTAGAAAATTCTTGAGGGGTCAAATTATAATTCTTCCAAATATCTTTATTAAAACCGAAGTAGGGAAGGAAGTAATTTTAAAAATCTTTAGACGCCCCGCACTCTGACTCTGAAATCTGTTATTTGTGTACCAGAAAAAAATTATAATATTTTTTTAAACAATTTAGAAACATGGGAGAAATTAAAATAGGTTGAGAATACCTCAAAACAACTTTAACTGAAAACAAAAGCCTATAATCAATTTAACGTGGTTCTTGTTCTCAATTACTTTTATTTTTGTAAAATATAAAATTAAATTCCAAAAAGCAGGTTTCTTATATAGTCTAATTTTCGCTTTTTTTTTTTCAACTTTAAAAAAGCTAAAAGTTGGAAAAAAAAAAAGTTGTTGATAACATTATATATCAAAATTTCTAAAATGAACTAAAAGGTAAAAGAATTAGTTCAAAACAGACCCTTATAAACTTTTTTGAATAGGCACTAAAAGAAGTTTACCGATCAAATGTTAAAAGTTCTAAGTCTAAAGTATGAAACCCTTAAAAGAATCGTATGAATTCAGTAGTCATGCTAATTATAATCTTGATCTCACCTCGATGTGAACATGATCTAATAGTGAAAATCTCTAAGTATGTCAGTTGATTTATTGAATTGGCTGATGGGGAGCTTGCTAGGGAAGGATTTTGGAGCAGCGGGACGTAGCTGTAGGTGGGTGGCAGTCTACCGTGTCCACGGCTGATGAGCCGTTGCACCCACGGCTCACAGACAGTGAGTAGCCACAGGTTAAACCGCATCAGCGGTTGCCTACAACTGCGCCCGTGCGGTGCATCGAATATTGAGTAGCGGGTGACTTTTGCCAGCAGTGGCTGTGCTGGAGTTGCGAGTGCCACACCTCATTTGCGGCAATCTGTGAATTTTAGTTATTTTATTAATTAGCTTCCTTATTATAACTCTTTTAGGTATTCTTCTTAGAACGAGTTTACATTAGTTTTAGAACTACAAAATGCTTCTTTAGCCTTCTTTTTGGGTAACTAGACATTATTATTTTTGATCAATTAATAAAACAAAGAGTTTTTTCTCATTTTTTTTGAATCTCTGATTCAAACTCCAGGAATTTGTTCATGTAACTTGTTCCTCGCACCATGCGTATCGTATCAGTTTGCATTAGAGCAAGCATCTCTTAGGATAGCCACTGGCAACAAGAGATGTGTTGTTAATCCTACTAAGGAAGTAAGGGATTTTATTACAATTGCCCAATTGCAAGCATTGAACAATAGCGTGGACCGTATGAAGGGAAGGCTTGACGAGATAGTCGAGTGGATAAATGGGATTGACTTGCAAGGTAGAAGAGATCCTGATCGGGAAGATGGCCGCTGTGTGGGATTTACCTGAGAGCGATGATTAAACTGTCAGCATCATGTTCCACTTTGTAGGATTCAAGCCCATGAAGAAAGTTTGTCATATGAGGGGCAATATGTTGCGAATTCGAACTCTCAGGTTCATCAAATTCACCAACCAAACAAATTTAAGTTGAAAGTTGACTGTTGGGTGTCAATCCAGCAAATATAAATTCACTTACTCAAATAAAAGTTATTTTATTAATTAGCTTCCTTATTATAACTCTTTTAGGTATTCTTCTTAGAACGAGTTTACGTTAGTTTTAGAACTACAAAATGCTTCTTTAGCCTTCTTTTTGGGTAACTAGACATTATTATTTTTGATCAATTAATAAAACAAAGAGTTTTTTCTCATTTTTTTTGAATCTCTGATTCAAACTCCAGGAATTTGTTCATGTAACTTGTTCCTCGCACCATGCGTTTCGTATCAGTTTGCATTAGAGCAAGCATCTCTTAGGATAGCCACTGGCAACAAGAGATGTGTTGTTAATCCTACTAAGGAAGTAAGGGATTTTATTACAATTGCACAATTGCAAGCATTGAACAATAGCGTGGACCGTATGAAGGGAAGGCTTGACGAGATAGTCGAGTGGATAAATGGGATTGACTTGCAAGGTAGAAGAGATCCTGATCGGGAAGATGGCCGCTGTGTGGGATTTACCTAAGAGCGATGATTAAACTGTCAGCATCATGTTCCACTTTGTAGGATTCAAGCCCATGAAGAAAGTTTGTCATATGAGGGGCAATATGTTGCGAATTCGAACTCTCAGGTTCATCAAATTCACCAACCAAACGAATTTAAGTTGAAAGTTGACTATTGGGTGTCAATCCAGCAAATATAAATTCACTTACTCAAATAAAAATAGAATGAAGTGTAATGATAAGTAGGGTCGTATCCACAGAGACTAGTTGATTTATTTTCTTTAGAAACTAAAAATCAAAGGGAGGGGATTTGAAAAGAATTAATCTAAAGAAAACTCAATTTAAAAAAAATCTAATAATTAACTAAATCAAAAGGGATTCAAATAAAGAAATCTAATAACGCAAATTAATATAAACGAAATCAAATAGTAACTAAGCTCTAGTCAAAGGAATAATCTCTATTCTGGTTCAATTAATTGATCATCGACTCAAAAATAATTTCATACGTTTATAAATAAATTGGTTATGGTTGTTGAGAAGCTCTAACAACTTGCCTTTCCTTACTGTGTCGGTAATCAAGGTAAGACCGTTAATTACTTCCCTAATCAAACAATAACCTTAAGTAAGACCTTAGAATACAATTATTCAAGAGCTTTAAAACTAGAAAAGCTACCAATTCTAACTTGCAAATACTTAAGAAGCTTTGTTCAAATTAGATTATCTATTCCCGTCATATAATCCAAAAATCTCTATTACAATTGAATTAATCACTTGTCACAAATAATAAAACTATCAAACAATTATGGATTTGATGTTTTAGATGGCTTTAGATTATCTGACAATTAAATAGTGGCTAATTATTTAACTATGCAAAAATAATCACACAAGAATGAACAAAATCACCTTGGAATTTAAACAAAGAATAGATAAATACCCAAAAATGCAGAAAATAATAAAAACAATTAGATCTCACAGTAATAGACAAACCAAGAGTTTCGATTATCCTTCAACTAGATAGAAGAGTGTGACGCCCCGAAAATTCGCACTAAAAAGATTATTTGATTTATGTTATGTTTATTAGTAGAAAAAAAAATGAATGAGAAAAGAAAAGAAGAGGGAAATTAAAGTGCATTTAATAGGGCATTTCTTTTATTTAAGGTTTAGTGTTAATCTTTGGTTTAATAGTTGAAAAATGTCTTAAGTTAGTTAGGTTAACTAAATGAGATTTTTGTATGATTAAGTGGTACACCTAAGTACCAAACTTGGGTTAATTTTATTGGTCTATTAGTTTAGAATAGTGTGTAATTTTGACTAACCAACTCTACCATTATTAAGCCTTTTGACTAATTGAACTTTAGCACAAAAATTAACTTAAAATTTTCACTTAAACCCTTGTCTTTTCCCCACCATATGGCCGGCCCCTCTTTCTCATTTTTTCCTCTCTTTTGTTTTAAAATTTTATGCTACAAAACTTGCCAAATGTTAAGTGTTAGATGATTAAAAATTTGTACCAATTATATTTAGCCAACTGGTACCTATTATGCCAAAATATCTAAACTCTAGCTTGACTCTTGTTTAGCTCTAATTGGTTGCACTTTCTTCCATTATTCTTCTACTTCTTTTATACTCTCTTGACTGAATTCTCTACCATTTTCTTTCTCCCTCTTGGACGAAATTAGCTTGCCCTCTCTCTACTCTCTCTTGTTCTTCATTTTCTTGGAGCTTTCTTTCCAATTTTTGGCAAATTCCACCATAGAAAGTGAGGTTTTCTTCTTCCTAAGCAAGGTTCTAAGCTTGTTTAAGGTATGTACCATGGAATTTTGCTATTAATTTCAAGTTTATTTAAGTTTTATTTAAGTTTTATTTAAGGTGTTGTTCAAGTTTTACTTTCACAGTCATACTGGACCAGTTTTAGTAAAACTTTCATAACTTGATGTAGATAACTTGGATTCGAGTGATTCTTGTTGTTTTAGAAACTAGATTGATAGGGCTTTCCAACGGTATAAGGATTGCACTGTGTTTCATTGTGTATTAATCGCAGAAAGTTTGCAAAGTTGGCTGAAAATTCGGTTCTGCGTGAAACAGTTTTGATGATGAGCCAACTTGAGGGATGATTTTGAACCTGTTCTAGTTGGAATTTGGATTGATGATCTTCACGAAAGTTGTAGTCCTATAAAAGTACTTTAAAACCATGTAATCATAATTCCTTAGTTCTTGATGGATTGACCCCAATAATGGTACGAAGTTGGCTGAAAACCAACCCTGTGCAAATTTGGGTAATGATTCTTGGAGTATAATTCTTGATATTTAGTGGAATTTTGATTGAATTTGAGCTTGGATTGAACTAAGAAGTTGTAGAACTTGTTGAATTATGGGTTTGATGATTGAAATCTTGATGGAAAACAAAGTTGGATGGCCAAAAATTAAGGGGAAATAATGCCAAAATTTTGTTAGAAAACCCTAAACCCTAAATCCTAAACCCTAGAACTAAAACCCTAGAATTTAATGGGGTATTTCTTGAATTTTCTTTCTAAGTTGATTAGGGTTTAAATTGAGTTTCATTAGATTATTTCTTATAAATTCCAGGATCCAAAAGTGAGACGCAACCGTTTTACGAAATATTTTCTTAAGCGTTCCAGGTGAGTGTCCCTTTACTTGTGCATGTGAGTGTTCCTTTGCTTTTGTTTATGAGTGTTTCTTCACATATTCATAATGCATGTTCAAAATGTGATCTTATTTATACTTGATGCTCGTGACTTGTCACAACGTGCTATGTGTTCTTGATATTCATGAATTGTCACAATGTATTATATGAAGGGAAAGTGTGTACTTTATCGCACTTACCCCATGGTTTGTTACATGCACAATTTCTATCTGATGTGAATATAATTGTTTGTGAATTTTCGACTACATTAACTTGTTGCCTAGACTTCCGTGGTTATGCCGCGGTTAGTCAGGCAGGAGGGTACAAAGGAGGATATAAGGTGCTGGGTGTTTTAGGGCTTGTGGTTCTTTTCCTTGAGTTGTGAATCCTCAAAGAGGCCAACTCCGGACTGAACCTTCTTGCTTGTTGCCCTTCGGGGTTGAGATCTCACCCTGGATGGGTCGGACGGTACTCCAGGAGGATATAAGGTGAATGGCGGATAGGGCTTTTGCTTGAAAATGCAGGTTTAACCGGCAATCCACTCTCACTATCATGGTCACACGATCAGTACTTGCTCTCGTGATTGGAACGTATCCTCCCTTGTTTAAATAATTATTTATTTAATTATTTTCCTATGTGATTTTGTGACACATGTTATTTGCTTACTTATTCTCTCTTGGTTTGCCTCCGTATCTGCATGTGTGGGAACCTCACTGAGCTATTATAGCTCACTCTTTGTTATTTGTTTTCCTTAAACAGGCTCCTATCTCTAAAGCCGGTGGTGAGGAATCCAGGGTAGAATTGGGTAGGATTTTTGGGTAGAAGGACTGCTTGAGATATTATTGTAATAACAAATGTATGTAATGTAAATTGTTTAACTAGTACTTTTACTTTGAAGTTTGAATGTGATGTGACCCTGAGAACTGTCACAGTTGGTAGCTACTAGTTTTTTACTGAATTACATCTGCTTGTGAATTTTAGTGTGTGCTCGATTCGAGTCTTGGCGAGAGCTAGGCAGGCAGTCCGCTAAGCCCTTTGGTGCGCCTCTGGGTAAGGTGGGGCTGTCACAAAGAGTCTAGCCACGAATCATGGTTTCAAATCTCCAAAAATATTGAATAATAATTTTTGTTTGTAGAGAGAGAAAAAAAAAACTAAAGAACTCATGCCAAGACTCTAAAAATTTTTCAAAGCTGCGTGCGTCTCCCCTGGAAGAATGAGTCCTATAGACCATTCAAAAGTCTCCTTTTGTTGCTTTCCTTCTTTCCTTTTTCTTTAATTCCTTCTCCAACTCAACTTCCTTTACCTTTTGGGAAGATTCTTCTTTTTTCGTCAATTGTAATTCCTCTAGAACTTATTCCCAAATCAGATTCATCACATAGAAGAAAGTGGGACCCTCCAATTGCATACTTCTTCTAATTCACGTCTAGAATTATGCACCACAACATCAATAGACCGTGGCCACCTTCAATCAGAATGAGTCTTCTAGAATTTTTGCGATTTTAAGGTCTTTTCTCCACAATCTCCTAAATTAAGCACAAATAACAAAAAGTGAATAAATGAACATATTAAGCACAATTCTTGGCTAAAACAAGGGAAAATTAGATATAATTCACATGACAATTTAACACCTTAACAAATTTTCACACACCAAGACAATGCTTGCCCTCAAGCATTCAACCAATCCAAAAATACACAGTCAAGACATCAAATATTCATAGCAGAATAACCAGCAAAAATACCACCTTTCTCAACAATTTTGTCAAAATCCAATATGCACAAGATTCAACATCCTCACTAAGATTGTAAATACAGTCACTTAGCCCTCAAAGAACAAGGAGATAAGATATCACTGGAGCACACATCAATACAAGGGAATGGTATTACCATAGGCTTGCACATATATCAACTCTCTACCACTTAAAATAAGAACTTAATACAAAAATCAAAGGGTGTTTATAAGGGTTGTAGTGGGGCTTGAGTCAAAGGCATCATAAAAGGGTAATTTAGGTGAAAGGTATCAAAGAAAATCTCACTAAATCATTACATTAACACAATTGTTGCCTCCATATAACCCCATTGCTAAGTGTTTTTCATAACGTGAACATCTAGGCAAGTGTAATTACATCCCGGGCGTTGCCCAACTATCACAACTCAACACATATATACAAAACACTTTACATATATTTTTGTATTTTTTTTTACTTTTTCTTTTTTTTTTCTTTTTTTATAATTTTTTTCCTTTTCGAATTTTCTTTTTTTTTTTTTTCAATATAAACACAAAAATTTAAAACACATGTACTTGCCAATGAACTTCAATTAAACACATTGCAATGGAGTTTCCAAGCTAATTTTCAAGTAATAAAATTGAGATTTCCTTGATACATGGTTGAAAGAGAAAGTCCAAATAAAAAAAAAGGCTTTTGGCTAAATTATGTGGCTAATAAAAAAATAAAAAGCCAAGACTCAAAGGGCCTCAGTACGGGTAATCAAAATTCAAGGCGTGTTTTTACAATAGTCAAAAAGGTTTAAGCCTAGGTGCCCTTATCATTTTAATGCATTAAGTTCAAGAATGTGGTCTCGATATGCATAACAGTGCAAGTTCTAAAATATCCAATCCATGTATGAAAATCACTCAACAAAAGAAATAGAGCAAGAATGAGTGAATTGCTCTTATAGGCTCAAAGCTCACAATAAGGGTTAAAAAAGTCAAATCTTGCACATTTTTCATTCAACTCAATTGCCAAGAAAAGTGAAGTACTTAAGCTAATGAAATTCATGCTAATCATACTTAGTATCTTGACTGTAAAACAAAAATTTCAACAAAAACTTGGCTAAAATAAAGGAACAGAGAAAAGACTTTCAAAAGTATCAAATGGACATTAAGTGAATAAAGGAAGAAGTAAACACCCCCCAACACCTATTTCGTACATTGTCCCTAGTGTAAAATAAGATAGAAAGAAGTAAAACAGGGACTCTCCTGAATGGAAACTAAGAACTGGAGGGTGGAAGCGCTGAACTAGCAGATCCTACTGCATGGAAAAACGCAGTCATCACCGAGGCCATTTACGAGATATGGTGCTCCATCCTTAACAAGCGATCATTAAGGCTCTGGATGCTGATACTCACTTATTGTAACTGTAGCTCCAAAGAAGAAAGTGGAGGCACGGTAGAAGTAGAAATAGAAGGACCGGACTCGTCTAAAGGCCTAGTACTACATGATGGCCCCTCTATAGGCCTACTTCGCCTACTAGAACGTGCATAGCTACCGGGAGGAGTAAATTCAAAGGTTCGATTTACATTATGCACCACCCCCATATTTTCTACACTAGACAATGTCAATGGCTTACAAGGTTGTGCAACATGCAACTCAGTATCAGTGGGATCAAAGACTCCTAACTTTGTAGTCAAGTGAGTTATAATTGAACCCAAAATCAAAGGTTTATTTTTCTTTGTAAGCACAGTTTGAAATTGGATAGCTAGCCAATAGCCTAGATTCACTTTGACATTGTGAAGCATGCACCATATAAAGAAAAATTCAGATTTTGTAAAAGTCCCAGAAGAATCTTTTCTACCAGAAAAATTAAAAGCAAGAAATTTCTGGATGTACTTTAAAACTGGATCCTTCAAATAGGTGCTTTTTCAAATATTTTTCAGAATTAACCAAACTTTCATCAATAAAACCTAAGCACACGTCAAACTCGGTGATGGACTTGCAAAATTGAACTCTTAATAATTTAAATTTAATTATCCTGAGAGTATTCAAATTGAAGTCAGCAGGTTTCTCAAATTGATAAGTACTATAAAACTCATAAACTAACTGATGATAAGTTGGATAATTAATAGTCAAGTACTTTTGCGAACCTATATTGGAGAAGAGTTTATGTATCTCATCAGCTATTTTAAAGTGATCTAATGCTGCTGGATCTATGCATTTGCAGGGTGGAAAAGATCATGCCTTTAACACTTACAGGCACTTCTTTTGATTGGTGGAGAGTTGGTCAAGAGCACCCCTAACTGCTCCAAGGAAAGAGGTAGAACTCCCTTATCAATTCCCAACCTGGACCTCTTTCTAGTGGTAGAAGAAGGTTGTCTCCTTTTAGCTTGCGGGATTGAAGGGATTGATTGCCTTTGGGGTTCCTTGGATTTCTTTTTGGAAGGTCGACTCGTTCTCCCCATAAGTGACACCTAAGAAAAAGAAATCAATTATGATCTAGAATATCCATAACATTTGCAAACAAATATCATTGATTCCATAATCATACCATAAGGGATCAACTTCAACAACTAAAGAACAATCATCTTCACAGTCAATAGACTGCCCATAAGAGTCACACTAATAAAAAACAAGCATAGCAGCAATCAGTTGCTCAATAAAATCAAGTATATCCCTTGAAGAACAATGGTCAACCATATCTCAAAACCAGTTAACAATTTAGCTTTATATTGACTATGTTGCCTCATAATTCCGGAAAAATGATCATTCATACACCATAGGCCAACTGATGAAACACTTTCCAATTAGAAATGATCATCTATGAGTGATAAAATTCATCAACAATTCTAGCCAATTCATTCAACAGTATATTTAACAATCCAAGAAGTGTGCAACCAATATACCAACACCACAAGTCAACCAGTAAATTGTCAAGAATTCGACCAAATGGATGAACAATTGGCCAACCAAGTTATAGCTAAACCTTAATCAACAAATTCATTATAGTATTGCCAACCAATCAAGCAAATAATCATCAAATTCTCACACAACATTCATGCTAGCACAACAGTATCTCAAAGAAACAATTAACAACCAAAATAATTAATTGTCATTATTCACAATGCCACAAAATTTGATATAATCAACAACCCATGAATTAAACTGCAAAATTTCAAGAGTGGCTTACGTGAAATAGACAGAAACTAGAGATACAATCAAATTGGTGGTGTGTGCAACTATGGTATTGTTAAAATTGGCTAACATTGGTGGTTCGGCCAAGGGAATATGGTGGTGCTTGTGTGTTAGTGAGTCGTGAGTGTGAGTTGAAGGGAAGTGAGAGAGAACATCAGAGAGAGAAGTAAGCAATCGGTGGAAAGAAGAAAAAAAAGAGAAGTGGGGTGGCAGTCGGCTGTGAAAGGATAAAAGAGGGAAAGAGAGGAAAAAGAAAAGAAAAGAAAAGAAAAGAAAAGAAGAGAGGGAAAGAAAAAGAGGGACGAAACAGTGGTGATGGATGGAAGAAAGGGGGGGTCGGTTGTGAGGAGAAGAGAGGGGGGAAAAAGTGAAGAAAGGCATAGAGGAATAAAAAAAGGGAAGAAATAGGAAAGAGGAAGGAGGTAGTGGTGAGAAAAGAAGAAGGAAAAGGAAGTGTGAGAGAGAAAAGAATGGCGGGGAGGTAGCGGAGGAGGGAGGGAGGGTGACGGCGGTGAGGTAGAGAAGGAAGAAGTAGTGATCAGAAGTGGGAAAGAAGAAGAGAAGAGGGGAAAAAAAAGAGAAAAAGGGAAAGAAAGAAATATTTTTAGGGCAAAAAATGCAACGCCCCTTTTTTTTTAGAACCAAGAAAACAAACCATCTGAAGTGATTTTGGCAGAAAATTTATGTTTTTACAACGTGGTCACGTTGTAACAGATGATAGCTTCTATCTTGTGCGTGTCAAAGAAGCTTTGTAGCCTTACAGTGATTAGAAGACTGATTTCGTTACAGCGTGGTCACATCATAACAAAAGATGTCTTTTGGAATTTCACCGTTGTCAATCTATTCACATCATGTGCATACAACATGACCGGCCTTACTAGATGAAGTCTTATGACTTTTTCACGTGAAATGTCTTTAAGAGATGTATGCATAAGGTGTGGTCACAGTTTGTAAGAACAATTTTTTTGCCAAAACGAAAAATAATCAAACTTTATACTTAAACTCAAAAAAACTAAAAACAACAAAAAGAACCAAATAAATTAAAGAAATTGGTTTGCCTCCCAGTAGCGCCTTTGTTTAACGTCTTTGGCTAGACGTAGTCTCTCTTCAATCTAGATAATTGAGATGTTCAAGAGCTATCTCTTTAGCTTTAAAAGCTTGAATTTCCTCGTAGTATGGCTTAAGATGATGACCATTAACTTTAAAGGTCTTGTCAGTGTCAGTATTCTAAATTTCCATTGCACCATGAGAAAAAACATTAACGATTATGAATGGTCCATTCCAACGAGCTTGCAACTTACCCAGAAATAAATTTAATCTAGAGTGGAAAAGAAGAACTTTTTATCCTATTGAGAACTCCTTCCTTGAGACCATTTTATCATGAAAACCTTTGGTCTTTTCCTTGTAAATTCATGAGTTCTCATAAGCTTCATTCCGAATTTCCTCCAACTCTTGTAATTGCAGCTTTCTTCGCTCTCCTACTTCATCCATCCTCGTATTGCATTGCTTGATTGCCCAATATGCCTTGTGCTCCAATTCAACAGGCAAGTGACGAAATTTTACATAGATCAAACGATAAGGAGACATACCTATGGGAGTTTTATAAGCTGTACGGTAGGCCCAAAGTGCATCATCAAGTCGAAGACTCCAATCTTTTTGGTTGGGGTTCACCATCTTCTCAAGTGTGGACTTGATTTCTCCATTTGATATCTCTGCTTGACCACTTGTTTGCGGATGATACGCAGTGGAAGTGCGATGAGTCACACCATACTTTTGCATCAAAGCCTCAAATACTTGATTGCAAAAATGCTTTCCTCTATCACTTATAATTGCTCTTGGCACCCCATACCTTGTAAAAATGTTAGATTTGACAAAACCTACAATAGTTTTAGCATCGTCAGTACTTGTAGCTTTTGCCTCAACCCATTTTGAAACATAATCCAGAGCTAAAAGAATGTACTCATTGTCAAAAGAGGATGGGAATAGACCCATGAAATCAATCCCCTACACATCAAATATCTCACAAATAAGTATAGGATTAAGGGGCATTTGATCTCTATGGCTTAGGTTACCTATTTTTTTGACAATTTTCATAGATTTACAAAACACATATGAATCACGAAACAAATTAGGCCAAAATAAACCACATTCTAATACCTTACGGGCTATTCTCTTTGGACCAAAATGTCCACCACAAGCATATGAATGACAAAAAGTGAGTATAGAATGGATTCCATCTTCAGAAACACACTTGCGAATAACTTGGTTAGCACAATACTTCCATAAGTAAGGATCAGCCCAAACATAGTATTTAGCATCATTTTTAATTTTATCTTTTTGAGTACGAGATAAATCACTAGGCAATGTATGAGTAATTAAATAGTTAACTATGTTGGCATACCATGGAATTATCTTTTAAACATTAAAAAGATGCTTATCTGGAAAATTGTCTTGCAGTGATTTGGGCTCCTCACTTGTGATCAATCTACTAAGATGGTCTACAACCAAGTTTTTAGTACCTTTCCTATCTCAAATCTCCATGTCAAATTCTTGAAGTAATAGTATCCATCGGATGAGTCTTGTCTTTTCTTCCTTCTTCATAACCAAGTACTTTAATGTTGCATGATCAGAGTAGACAATTACTTTAGTACCAAATAAATACGAATGAAATTTTTCTTAAGCAAAAACTACAGCAAGAAGCTTTTTTTCCATTGTAGAATAATTGCACTGAGCATTGTCTAATGTCCTCGAGGCATAGTATATGACGTAGGCTGCTCTTCCATCTCTTTGCCCAAGAATAGCACCAACGGCATAGTTGCTCGCATCACACATAATTTCAAATGGAAGATTCCAATTCGGTGGTTAGACAACAGGTGTTGAAGTTAACGACTCCTTGAGCTGGTCAAAAGCAATCTTGCAAGTATCATCAAACTCAAAGGTCACATCCTTTTGGAGAAGTTTACAAAGGGGTTGTGCGATCTTTGAGAAGTATTTGATAAAGCGCCAACAGAAACCTGCATGGTCAAGAAAAGAATGAATTTTCTGCACACTAGTGGGTTATGGTAAACACTTAATGACGTCTACCTTAGCTTTATCAACTTTGATACCCCTAGAAGATACCACATGTCCTAAAATAATGCCTTGATCCATCATAAAATGACATTTTTCATAGTTTAAAACAAGGTTTGTTTTAATGCATCTCTTAAGAACTTTGACAAGGTTAGCAAGACATAGTTTGAAAGAATCACCATACACAGTGAAATCATCCATAAAAACTTCTATAATATTCTCTACAAAATTAGAAAATATGCTAACCATACATCTCTGGAATGTGGTAGGGGCATTACAAAGACCAAAAGGCATTCCCCTATACGTAAACGTACCAAAAGGGCATGTGAACGTCGTTTTTTCCTGGTCTTCAGGTGTAACTAGAATTTGGTCAAAACCTGCAAAACCATCAAGACGACAATAGTAAGATTTTCTTGCTAACCTTTCTAACATTTGGTCAATGAAAGGTAAGGGGAAATGGTTTGTTTGAGTCATAGTGTTTAATTTTCTAAAGTCAATACAAACTAGCTATCCATTTTGAACTATAGTAGGTACTAACTAACTCACTACTGGGTTTTCTACCACGGTTATACCTGTCTTTCTTGGAACCACTTGTACGGGACTTACCCATTTACTATTCGATATTTGATAGATGATACCTGCATCAAGAAGTTTTAAAACTTCTTTCTTGACTACCTCCATCATAGGTGGATTTAATCTACGTTGTGCTTCTCTAGAAAGCTTGGCATCATCCTCCATCAAAATTCTATGCATGCATATCGTGGGGCTAATTCCTTTTATATTTGCAACAATCCATCCCATTGCTTCCTTGTGGTCCTTAAGCACTCGAATAAGCTTTTCTTCTACCAATACACTCAACTTTGAAGAGATGATCACTGGTAGTGTGTCTTTGTCTCTTAAGAATGCATACTTTAAGTGATTGGACAGTGGTTTTAACTCTACCTGTGGAGCCTGCATAATAGAGGGTAAAAGCTTTGAGTGAGACAAGGGTAAGATAAGATAAGACACATCAACCTTCTTAGGTTGAAGTGAGTTCAATGCAACAATAATTTCCTGTAGTTCAAGAGGAAAATCAAACTTCCCTTTTAGTCCCTTGATATCCTCGTGATGAAGACCACATGTTAGAGTAGTCTTCAACGCATCTTCCTCGCTTAACTCAAAATTTTTTTGCGCTAAAGAATCAATAACATTTAGAACAAAAACTGAATGACAATCATTAGGAAATTTAATGGCATCATAAATATTAAACTTGATAACATCACCATCAAATTCCATAGTCAAAGTTCCAGTAAACACATCAACTTTTGTCCTAGCAGTTTTCAAAAATGGCCTTCCTAACAAAATGAGAGTTGAATTGGAAGAAATATCTTTTTTCATATGAAGAACATAAAAATCTCTAGGAAAGACCAAATTATCTACTTGAACTAAAACATCCTCTAGGACTCTATCAGGGCATGCATTGGATCTATCAGCTAGTTGAATTATTACACCCGTTTCTTTTAAAGGTCCTAAATTCAATGAATCATAAATAAAACGAGGCATAACATTTATAGAAGCACCTAGATCCAACATAGCTTTTTGAATCCTAGAATTTCCTATTCTACAAGGAACAGTGAACATACCAGGGTTCTTACATGTTGGTGACAAATTTTTCTAAAGCACCACCGATACGTTTTCTCCCATGTGAACCTTGTGCACAATTCCTTAAGAAATTTAGCATAACGAGATATTTGCTTAATTGCATCAAGAAGTGGAATGTTTACCTCAATCTTTTGAAACGTCTCAAGGATTTCTTGCTCTCCTTCTCAGACTTTGCAAATCTGCTAGGAAATGGTGGAGGAGGTGTCATCATAGTTGGAGAGTTCTCTTTAAACTTTGACTTTTGCAAATTTTGAGATTTACTTCTATCTTTCTCCTTCTCGAGTTCTTCTTCTTCATCATCATTTTTAGATTCTCTCTTATTAGGCCTTTTCAACTTCTTGCCACTCTTCAAGGTTATAGCACTAGCATTCTGCTTCGGATTCACCACAGTCTGTGAAGGTAATTTTTCAAAGTTTTGAGATTGCATTTGACTCATGGCAGATGCCATTTGACTCATTTGATTTGCCAAGTTCTAAATGCTTGCCCTTGTCTCCTGTTGAAATTGCTGAGCATCATTAGTTAATGAATTCACAATTTCTTCAATAGACTTACCTTGCTTGGAAGATGATTGTTGCTGTGGTAAGGGGATTGATGGCCTGGGTTGAAATTGCTGTTATTAGTACCCTTGTGGCCTTGATGCATAGTTGAAATTCGGGGATCCTTCCATCCCGGATTATACGTGTGTGCATAAGAATCATACAACTTTTGTACTAGCCCTGGGAATCCACAAATTGTATTGGCTTGTTCATTTGGATCATCTTACAGTATGGGACACATATCAGTTAGATGACTCGAAGCATAACAAATCTCACAAGTCTTTACCTGTTGCAACTATCCTATAGCCAATTTTTCAACCAGAGGTTAATGTATCTAAACGTTTGTCAATAGAAGATATACTTATCTCATTGACTTTTTTGGAGGTAGAATCAAGTCTGTCACCAAACTGTTGAGCATTTGCAGCCATCCCAGAGATTAAGTTTCTTGCTTCAGTAGGAGTTTTATTCATTAATGCACCTGCACTAGTAGCATCTATTATCTTCCTATCCGTAAGAGACAATCCATCATAGAAATATTGAATGAGCAGTTGATCTGATATTTGATGATGAGGACAGTTAGCACACAACTGTTTGAATCTTTCCCAATATTCGTACAATGTTTCTCCATTGTACTGACGAATCCCACATATCTTCTTGCAAATATTTGCAGCTCTTGAAGCAGGGAAGAATTTCTTAAGAAACTGCCTCTTCATCTCATTCCATGTGGTGATTGATCCAGAAGGTGCGTAGTAGAGCCAATCTTTAGCTTTATCAGCTTAAGAGAATGGGAAGGCTCTTAGCTTGATTTGTTCCTCATTAACTCCTTGGGGTTTCACGGTAGAGCACACCACATGAAACTCTTTGAGGTGCTTATGAGGATCTTCACCTGGCAAGCCATGAAAAGAAGGAAGTAAGTGAATAAGACCAGATTTCAATTCAAGGTTACATCTAAAGCAGGATATTCAATGCATAGAGGTTGTTGATTTAAATTAGGTGTGGCCAATTCTCTCAAAGTTCTCTCATCAGCCATGATGATTTCTTCCTCTGAGTCACTAGAGAATTCAACAAGATCGGTTGCCAACTTGAGTCCAGGAGATGAGGATGCTATTTCAACTAGTTGCTTAGTCTCTTTCTTTAATCTTCGTGTTGTCTTCTTTATCTCAGGGTCAAATTGCAGTCCACCTATACAAGAAGAACGAGGCATAAACTAACAACTAAATAAAACCAAAAAGAAAATAAATACTGACACTAGTCCCTGGCAATGGTGCCAAAATTTGTTGGGTGTCAAACCAGCAAATATAGATTCACCTACTCAAATAAAAATAGCATGGAGTGTAGTGATGAGTAGGGTCGTATCCATAAGGACTAGTCGATTTATTTTCTTTAAAAACTAAAAATCAAAGGAAGGGGATTTGAAAAGAATTAATCTAAAGAAAACTCAATTTAAAAAAAATCTAATAATTAACTAAATCAAAAGGGATTCAAATAAAGAAACTAATAATGCAAAATTAATTTAAACGAAATCAAATAGTAACTAAGCTCTAGTCAAAGGAATAATCTCTACTATGGTTCAATTAACTAATCATTGACTCAAAAATAATTTCATACGTTCATGAATAAATTGGTTATGGTTGTTGAGAAGCTCTAACAAACTGCCTTTCCTTACTGTGTCGGTAATCAAGGCAAGACCGTTAATTATTTTTTAATCAAATAATAACCCTAGGTAAGACCTTAGAGGCTAATCAACAAATACCTAAGAGGCTTTGTTCAAATTAGATTATCTATTCCTGTGATATAATCCAAAAGTCTTTATTACAATTGAATTAATCACTTGCCACAAATACTAAAACTATCAAACAATTACGGATTTGACATTTTAGATGGCTTTGGATTATCTGACAATTAAATAGTGGCCAATTATTTAATTGGCAAAAAATAATCACACACGAATGAACACAAACACCTTGGAATTTAAACAGAGAATAGATAAATACTCAAAAACACAGAAAATAATAAAAATAATTAGATCTTACAGTAATAGATGAACCAAGAGTTTTGACTATCTTTCAACTAGATAGAAAAGTCTAGCCACGAATCATGGCTTCAAATCTCTAAAAAAAATTAATAAGAATTTTTGTTTGTAGAGAGAAAGAGAAAAAAAACTAAAGAACTAATACTAAACTAATAAAACTAAGACTCTCAATATTCTCTCAAAGCTGCGTTCATTTCCCTAGAAGAATGCGTACTGCAAACCCCCTCAAAAGCTTTCTTTGTTGCTTTCCTTCTTTCCCTTTTCTTTGTTTCCTTCTCCAACTCAACTTCCTTGTACGATCTTTGCTTTTTGGAAATACTCCTCCTTTATAGTCAACTCTAATTCTCCCAATACTTATTCCCCATTCAGACTCATCACATAAAAGAAAGTGGGACCCTCAAATTGCAAACTTCTCCTAATTCACGTCCAAAATTCTACACCACAACACCAGTAGACCGTGGCCACGGTCTATTAGAATGAGTCTTCTGGAATTTTTGCGATTTTAAGGTCTTTTCTCCACAATCTCCTATATTAAGCTGAAATAACAAAAAGTGAATAAATGGAAATATTAAGCTCAATTCTTGACCAAAACAAGGAGAAATTAGATATAATTCATATGACAATTTAACACCTTAACATTGATGTACCAGCTTTCACCAAGAATTTGAAAATTGAGAATTTTTTCAATTGGATTGCAGAGATCGAGAGATTCTTTAAATATATGGACATATCTGAGGATAAAAGTCAAACTAGTAACCTACAGATTGAAGAGTGGAGATTCTTCATGGTGTGAACACCTTTAGATATCAAGGCAATGGGTGGAAAAATCACCTACGGTCTTGGTGAAGATAAAGAGGGTGTTCTGTGCCCGCAGATTATGAATAGTACCTTTATTTGCAACTTTAATATTGTTTGCAACTCATTTAATTTTAGCATATAATTCTGAATTTTTGCATTTATTATCTCACAATGACATTAGAGAGACTGAAAATCAATTGGTATCAAGATATATGAAAGGGTTGTGTGATAAGATTTATGATGAGATGGGTTGTAGTCCTATTTTTACACTGTTTGAGGCTCAAAATTTGGCAACAAAAGCTAATATCCGTATTGCCACATAGAGGAACTTGTAGGATAGGGGGTGACATGGAAACTTGGAGCACTCCTAAATTATTGGCATAGAAATTTGGAGCACCCGCAAATTATTGTAGTGGCGAGTCTTTCAAGACTCTGCAGGAAAATAGAGGTACTGGTCTGCGAGAAAATAAGTGTCCCATGGTGGAACCAAAAGAGACCCCAAGGTGTCAGACTACTAACACTCCCCCCTCCCCCACAACAACAATAGCAAGACGAACAACTCAGATGCCAAGCCAAGAGGTGACAAGTGTTGGAGATGTAGGCTACTAGGCCATACATCTTCCAACTGTCCAAATCCTAGGAAGGTGGGGTTGGTAAAGCATGAAGGAGATGCAGATGATCAAATGGAATAGTTCAAAAAGGATGACCAAGAGTCTACTGCCCTGATAGAGAGGATAAGGAGTGCGAGCACAAGGCATTGGTAGTGAGAAAATTGCTTCTGACACCAAAGCAATCTTAAGAGTCATAGGGCCACAAATTATTCCTAACTAGGTGCACAATTTCTAGTCATAGATAGTGTTAGGATTGAAAATATTATTTCTAGAGCTTTGATTAACTCTTTAAAATTACTTTTTGAAAAGCATCCTAAACCCTGTAAGATAGGTTGGATTAAGTATATTGAGCCTATTTGAGTAACTTAAAAGTGTAGGGTACCCTTATCTATAAGAAAAAATTATTGGGATGAAATTGTGTGTGATGTGATAGATATAGATGTTTGTCATTTACTTTTGGGTTGTCCATGACATTTTGATGTTGATGCCACTTTTTGTGGTTAGGAAAATGTTTATAAATTTGGAAAAGATGCAAGAAAATCACTCTCGTATCCACTCAATAGAGTGAGTATCCTAAAGTTAGCTTGACTAATCTTAATAACAACAAGTCTGCCAAGAACTCCTCGATTGTATCCTTTTTGGAGGAATTTTTCCTTGCAAACTCCAATGCTTCAAGAGAAGTGCAAGACAACAAACGGGCAGAGGAGCCATTACATCTAGATTATGCTTCTAACTCAAGGTCAAGTTTTCACCAAGTGGGAGGGAATGATGAGGCGGAAGTTCGCTGGGGAAGCTTTTGGAGTGCAAGACCTAGCCACGGTGGGTGACAGTCAACTGTGTCCACAGTTGATGAGTGGTTGCATCCATGGCTCAAGGACAAAGAGTAGCTGCAGGTTAAGCCACGTCCAGGGCTACCTACGACTCCCCACAGCTAGTGCATCAGACATTGAGCCGCGGGTGACTTTTGCTAGCTGTGGTCGTGGCTAGTGTCACAGGTGCCACAACTCATTTGTTAAAATTTACGAATTTTAATTCTTTTGTTAATCAGTTTCCTTATTTACTCCTTTAGGTATTTTTCTTAGTACGAGTTTAGTTTAGTTTTATAACTATAAAAGGCTTCTTTAGCATTCTTTTAGGGAGCTAAACATTATTGTTCTTGATTAATCAATGAAGTTGAGAGTTTTCTCTCTTTTTTTGAATCTCTGATTCAAACCCAAAGAATTTGTTTATGTAACTTGTTACTTACACCACGCGTTTTGTATCATTTGCAAAGGATGAAGTTTGATGAGCTGTAAGGTTTCCGAGGATGATCACAGTCAGAATATTAGAGAGACAATAAAAAATTGCAAATAGCTATCTCAGATCCTCCAAAATTGTGAAAAATAAAATTTAAACTGACACAACTTACTAGCTTGCTGTTTTGGACTCTAGCCAGTTGCAAATTGCAAGACATTTTTATATTGAACTTCAGATTTTACATAAAATAGTCGACGAAATTATGTCTAAATTTCATGTTGGGAGACGTCGGGCAGGTAATAATGGTTCCAATCACAAGTCATTGTGGAGTCGCGTTCATCAACTATAATGGCTTTTACCCTGTACCCTAAACCTTGAATCCTAAATCCAAAATCTTAAACACTAATTCAAAAGGAGATAAAATCGAGTAATGAAAATGTCAGCAAATATTTTTTTTTCCTCTAGGGTCTATGATATAATAAAAAAAACAATTAAGTGCAAACAAATAGATACTTACGTAAGAAACCAGTAGTATAGGTTATAGGTTGGATAAGGCAAGAGTTTGTAATTGATAATGACTCTTATACGGTCAACATCTATCTGTAATTAAAAATTTAATTACAGTTTTTGACAATACAATTTTCTATATATATATATATATATATATATATATATATATATATATATATATACTAGGAATGGGGCACGTGCTCTGCACGTTTATAAGTTTTGTTAACAAATAATGTTATACGTGCTCTGCACGTTTATAAGTTCTGTTAACAAATAATGTTACTCATTTTTTGTGAAAACTCAAAATGCAGGTACATAACTTTAAAGAAAAAAGAGGTCAACAAATTGAATAATTTTATTAATGCAGGATATCTCATTCCCTTTATTTTATTTCCAACTTCAAAATTCTATGTAAATTTTCTTGTATGAAATAACTTTTTTTTGGACAGCATATTTATATTTAGTAACATACTTGTAGACTGAACAATACACATAGATCTAAGCTACAAATTCTCACTAATTGAAACCTTTGATGTGTATGTCGTAGGTAATATTTGATCAAGAATCCCAGGTTCTTCTTAGCTTCACATATTAATTTCTTTTCTAAAAGAATTTGAATAGAAAAGATGAATGTCTCTAATAGCAAAAGAAAATTTTCGGCATAATGATGGTTTTTTTTAAATATTCTTGCAAAAGAAATTATGAAATCTTTTGAAATTTTTAAATTGTTATCATATAAAAGGTAACTTCTTATTATTTTGTACTTGAAATCCCTAAGCTTTTGATACATTGACTAATAATTATACATATTTCTATTATATCTATAAAGTATCAAAGGAGACTTTAACATGGTTGTATCAAAATTAATATTTTTAAATGAGACTTTCATCTAACTCTTTATGTTTTTGTAAATGTCGATTCTTAATGTGATTAGACTTAAAAGATAAGGATACATTAAGTGCTAAAATATCAAACATAAAGTTAAATTTAAAAATACATAATTAATTTATTTCAAAATATTTAAAAAATGATTTCTCTTTTTTAGTGTTTTGTCTATTTATTTATTTAGTTTTGCTAAAATAATTTTTTGTTTAGATCATGAAATTTAAATTTATATACAAATTAATTAAAAATATTTTATAAAAGAGAAAAAATATAAATTTTTATACCAAACAGTAAATATATATTTTTGAAAAATCTAATTTAAATTTGTACTTGCTAAAGATTTGTAACACTTTCAAAAAAAGACTGAGTTTGATTAGGATTTAATCAATCTACTTTTTGTAATTCCATTAGTTTCCTTTTTTTAATGTGACTATAATTTAAAAAATAAGGGTATTTTAGGAAATACATTAATTGTTAAATCACTTTAGGTCCTACATGAACTTTTTTGATACTTTACTCATTTTAAATATGTTTATTATGATTTTTTTTTAACAAATCTAACATGTATATAAGAATGATGACAACTTTATCATATAAGCATATCAAATAAGGATAATTTACATATAAATTGGTAATATAAATATTTTGTAAAGACACATATAAGTCTAGTGATTCTAACTCTCGGATAATGAATTATTTTAAAAATAGCGCCTCACTTGTTGCATACAAACATATTGCTACTATTGTGTAAAATTAATAAGTTAACTAAGTCATATCATTTGTTTAGATTGATTATGCAATAAAAATGTACAATTATTAGGCTATTTTTTGTTACTATTTTATTCTATCTTTATCATAAATTTTATCTTATTTCCACATAATTGGTAATATTCATCTCTTTCTTCTATGCTTTAAGCATAAAAAAATTGTGCACCTACATATTTTAAAATATATGTTACGTTTTATTTTCTTTTTCCAAAGTAAAGATAACTATATAAAAGAAACTACATCTCTGTGTATACCATGTTCTTAAAAAACTAATATCATTTTGTGTTGTATTTTTTATACACACACACACATATTAAAAAACTAATAATCCAATTCTTTCTTTCAAATATTTAAATGAAACACTTTCAATGTATTCATAATGAAGTACTCTTTAATATAAAATTTCCTTTAATTTGACTAATTTTAATGATCTTAAGCAATTGATAGATACATTTTATGAAATTCTTATTTTATGAATTAATATTATTGATTATTTGGCTTTTTCATAGACATTGACATAATTGATTACTCAATAGAATTATTAATTGATATTCGCCAAACTCATAAACTTGTGTAATAAGTATATATAAATTTTCAATATCAATTAAAATATCATATATGAGTTTTGAAATTTGTTCATAACTATATCCTCATGAGATTTGCAAGATCTTGTATTTTATATTTATTGTAAAAATTAATGCATTTACATGTGTTGAACTTCTCAACTCCACTTTCTGTCCGTTTGATTTTTCTTTTTTTCTCTCCAAGTCCAACATATAAGATATGCCTCGATTTTGTGTTATATGAAAATTTAAAACTGCAAAATTTTTCGTTTATAATGCACAAACTCATATTTATGACGCCCTTATATTTAGATACTTTCTTATATTTAGATACTTTTTTTAATTAACTTCATTTTTTGAATAATTAGTGCTTGAGAGTTTACTTAACCAATGCCCTAATGTATTTGCTAGCTAAATTACATATTTTTCTTTGATCGAACCCTTTCATAATCAGTTAGTTACTGTGTATGTTATCAAAACACAAGCATTTTAATACTAAATAGAGTTTAAACACTAATTAACTTTCACATTAAAAATTGATAAATATTTGTCCAACTACCTTGATTGAGTTGTTAAAAAAATTGATTCGAATTCAAAATGCTACATTCAAAATTTCATGCTTTATTAAATAAAAAAATCATATATTTCTAAAATAAAGAAGTTTTAATGATTAAACATGTAACCTTGTTATATATGACGGCCCTTTTGCAAGAATGAGGTTTTACATTTTTAGAATTTCAATTTTTGACGACTCTTTATAGTGGGAGTATATTCTTAAACTTAATTCAAAGTCTCTTGAAACATTGACTTATTTATTTTTCATAATATTTTTTGGTTTTAAAGTAATTGGCTAGGACACTTTGTGTTTAGGTTTCTAATATTATTTTTTTCTACTAATGTACTAATGTGATTACAAAATCAAAAAATATGAAATTTCTCCAATAATAAATATCGTAATCAAGTAGTTTACCTAAATTCTAAATCCATCCATTCTGGACCATTTTCTGTATTCAGTTTAGGTATTGTTCAGATTTTTTTCAATCAAGGTTAATTAAAAAAAATTTCTTGCCTCTCAATCCATGGGATGTTACTTCAATATTTTTGTAAGGTAGTGTAACAACAGTCAGTTTTTGTTTTGGATTTAATATGCTAAAGTTGTTATTTTCAATTTTTATAAATGAAATCATAGTAAAGAAAGGCAACAAAGTAACTGTGTTAAATAAATTTAAGGTATAATAGTGTAGAAATTTTTAAAATGACTTTTAGTTCAAATTAGAATTAAAAAAATGGGATTGGCATTTTATATTTCTCTAAAAAGTTTTTTTTTAATAAATTCACGTTCATCAATGTATGATAGAATGATTTTATTTTTATATTTATGATTTTAAATTTAATCTACACACTAACTACTAAATCTTTTAAATTTAATTTTAATGAGATTCAAAAGTTTAGAATTTTGATTAACTAATTTTGCATTATGATTTTCAAGTTAGTGCGGGTGAATTAAATGTAATATTTTTCATTTTTCTTGCACGATGCTATGTACTTTTATGGCATTTTAAAGTAAGGTAACATAACTTCCATTCTTAATAATATTTAAGCGATTGTTTCTAGCTAATAATTTAATTGATTTATTATGTAATAACTGAGAATAATTTTTGAATAAAAAATTTAAAATTAAGATATTATTTTTATTTTAATACTAAAGATAAATTAAACAAATGCTCCCACCTAATCAAGAAAGTATCCATTAAATCAAAAATAAAAAATTAGATAGGAAAATTTTAAATATTCCCTTTTTTTGTTTTCTATTAATTTCGATTTAACAAGTGCGTGGTTATTTCTATCTTATACTCCTAGCATGTAATTTGTTTTCTTTTTTATTTGTGAACAAAAAACAAGCTTTTTTTTTGTGAATTTAAAGCAAAAAAAGATGTCAAGTTTAATCATCTATATGGAAATAATGATTGAGATAAACATAAAAATAATTTAAATAAAGAACAAAAAAAAAGTTTTCTTGTTTTAACCCACTACATATCAGGCTGGCTCCCACTCTTATACCTTTTAAAAATTTTGGATCAGCCATGGAATAATTATTACTATATGTAAATATAATATTACTTTAAACAATGTAAAGTTTTATTTTTATAGTAATAATATTTAAACTAATGCATAGTAGGCAGTTTTCCAATTTTGGATTTGATTCCTTTCCAATTTTATTCGTGAGAAGGACTTTTATTCCTTTTACTGTATATTTTGTGCATTTTTTGTATTTTTATTAATTTATTTTATAAATTGAATTTACTGTAAAAGACTTGAAAAACAGTTGAGTGAATGTTGAGATTCATTAGAACCTTATTAATCTAACTCTTTTTGTTTTCGTAAATGTCCATTCTTAATTTGATTTGACTTAAAAATAAGGATATTTAAAGAAATACATTAAGTGCTAAAATATCAACCATAAAGTTAAATTTAAAAAATATAAAATTAATTTTATTTCAAAATATTTAAAAAATGATTTCTCTTTCAGTGTTTTGCCTATTTATTTTTTGCTAAAATACTTTTTGTTTTAATTTTTTTATAGATCATAAAATTTATATTTATATTCAGATTAATTAAAAAATATTTTATAAAAGAGGAAAATATAAATTTTTATACTAAAAAATAAATATATATTTTTGAAAAATCTAATTTAAATTTATACTTGTAAAAGGTTTCTAAGACTTTGAAAAGAAGATTGAGTTTGATTAGGATTTAATCAATCTACTTTTGGTAGTTCCATTAGTATCCTTATTTTTAATGTGACTATAACTTAAAAAATAAGAGTATATTAGGAAATACATTAAATGTTAAATGTTAAATCACATAAGGTCATTCATGCTTTTATATATATATAGATATATATATATATATATAGTGGAAATGATACAAACAATTTTTTGAAAGAATACAAAGAATGAGATAGTCTTAATGACTGAAAAACTAACACACATGTTGTAACATACAGCCGAGAACATATTATTTGACTAAAAGTTTCAAAAAGGCCATTATATACTTAATCCTTCTATAAGATTTTAAAAATTACTCAAAACAAAAGAAGATATGATCAGGCAATAATTTAAATGTGCTGTTAAGAATGATCAGAATGGAATCCCTTGTTTATATATATCCACTTGTTAATAATTCGTACTAGTGCAGTATTGTACTGCACTAAATAGCACTCCGCGTACTTATTGTTTATAGATTACTTAGAGGTAAACTTTCTTTTTGTGACATATAATAGGCATCATGTACACTATAGAGTCATACCACAAATCAAAACGATTTGACCTCTCACCAGAATTAGGTCTCAGAAGCAACCTGTACCACATCGGACAAGAAAATGACGTGGTGGGAAAAGTCACGAAAAAATAAGTAAGATTTAAAAAAATTTGATAATTTTTTTATAAAAAATTTACTACCTTTTTTTTAACAAAAACTACTATTTTTGTTGAGAGCTATGATAAAGAATAGTCACAGTATCAGTATAAAGATGCCAACATGTTTCTGCTCTGCAAATGATTAAATAAGGTATAGTTTTGTGTTGTTTTTTCTGTTTCTGATTTCTTTTGATTCCATTATATGTAATTTATTCACAAAACCAAAAACGAAAATATTGATATGCAACTTTTGAATTGCTGTTCTAAAACTGGTTTAATCCACAAATTTGGCCATAAATAAGGAAAGTTCTAGCAATTATCCTGCATGTAATTAGTAAATTTGGCCGTACTATATTTCTCTGTGGTAACGCAAAGGGAGATCAACTTATTTTTAAAACGACAAAATTTGAATAACTTATTGAATGCTATGAGACAACACATATCACAAGCCAATCAAGTCAATTTTCAGTCCCCACCCCGTCTTATTATTTCACTCTTTGTCTCGTTTGTATGGCCGTGAGATGCATATAAGTTGTCCTTCATCTTCACTGTGAGCATGGAGAGCAAAATGGAGGTGGAGAAGAAAATGAGCGAAAATGGTGAGGAGAAGAAGATGAGCGAAAATGGTGACGAGGAGAAGAGAGAAATTAAAAGAAGAAAGAGGCAACTTGGTGGAATCAAAACTATGCCATTTATCCTTGGTGAGTTAATTTTTCATGTTTATCATTATCTTACCGGTAGCACATCATATGTCTATTTATCACAGCAGGCTGGTTTACTTTGAATCAAGGTTCTAATTAATGATTTATCATTGAAGTTCCAAAGACGTTTATTTTCTGAAATAATTTGGAACTTAGATCTAAATCTTCAGTACAGCTATGAAAAAGTTATGAAAAAGAAAAGTAGCACCTCAGATGCATCTGCAATTCACATCATATATGACATTTGCTTGCCTTTGAAATCATATTATTTCAACGCAAACATTCCAAGAAACAATGCCCATCCATAACCATTTCATGGTTTTTGTAGGTTTTAGATAACCAGAATGAAGTTTTGAGAGACCGTCTTGAGACATAGTAACGTGCATACGTGATAGTGATTTAATATGAGTATCTAATCATTATTGTATAATAATAAATTTTTATGGTAGATACCACCGTAGTAAACGAGCCATAGGTCTTACCAACTGCAGTGGGGCCACTATCAATTATGTGAAAGCTTTATAAATTGCCTCTTTTTTTGCCGTTAAAATCATACTTTTGTAGCTGAAAGTGCATATAATTCATTTTTTTTCAGCTCTAAATGATCAAGTTTGAGTTTATTACCTATCTCACAATATAAATTTCTTGGCTATTTTTAGAAGAATATTTTTTTTTATAGTCACAGTTTTTATTAATGTTTCAACTATATGCATCAGGAAGTATGCGGAACTCGAAACACAATATTAACTAGAATAATTTAGAAAGGTCTTGGATCCAACAGTTTATTAGATTTCGAAAGGACAAAAGCATAATCACAAATAAAACTAAATTACATCATGGCATCTATGTAGACAACGAACAAGTTCAGAATTATTTGACGTCTACACGTCAACCTCTCGAAAAAGAGAGGTGCTACCTATTATTTTAATAAGGGTTAATAATACTTTACCCCCTGAAGGTATGGGGTACTTACACTTTGCACCCTAAGCTTTAAATATATATATATTTTGCCACCCTATCTATTAGGTGAGAGAAAATATAGTCAAAAGAAATAGTCAAATAATATAAATACCCTTCACTTTGTAGAGAGGAAAATTGTGAAAAAAAAGAACTCAGCAGTTGCAATATTCTCTAAAAATGTTTTTGAAAAACTTTCAATTAAAATAAACTGTTGAATTTTAGATGAATTAAATATGAGAAATAGCTAACAAAAAATGTGACAATGATATCATAAAAGATTATACTTCTAGCACTATTGTAGAAGACCTCTATTAATTTCTTTCCAATGAAAATTGTACTTTTATGAATGCAAAGCTAAAACCGAGATTTTTGATATTGTAGGTTAAGAATTTTCCTTAAACGAAGAAAATAAATAGTTAAAAGAATTTAAAATTTTTCAACTTATCCTTGTCTTTTAGAGAGTTTCAATTTTTTTTTTACCCTTTTCTTTTTTTTTTTTTTGGTTTAAGGAAAATTCTTAACTTACAACCTCAAAAATCTCAATTTAGCTTTGCATTCATAGCAATGTAATTTTTATTTGGTACGAAATTAGTAAAAGACCTCTTCAATGGTACTAGAAGTATAATATTTTATGATATCATTGTCACATTTTTTTAGCTATTTCTTATACATAATTTATCTAAAATTCAGCAGTTTACTTTATTTAGAAGCTTTAGAAATATTTTCAAAAAATACTATAACTGCTGATTTTTTTCCCTAAATTTTCTTCTCGGCCAAGATAGGGGTATTTATGTCATTTAGCTATTTTATTTAACTACATTTTCTCTCACCTATTTGTTAAGAAGGGGCAAAATGTATACATTTAAAGCTCAAGAAGCAAAGTGTGACTCTCCCATACCTTCAGGGGGGCAAAGTGTTATTAACCCTTTTAATAATACAGAGAAAATGGTGAGGCAAAGTATCAGACAACGAGCCAGCGGATGCAGTTCACTTGGCTTTGGCCAAACTGTCCTGGACTTGTGCATTTGTAAAAGCAAAAACTTGCTTTTGCGAGCATCAAACATATAAAGTAATTTTACTGCACCATCTTGAAAATTTTATTCAACTAGATTAATTCACATATTTTATATTAAAAAATTTTTACTCATAATCGTTATGATGATTGGTTGTGATATATTGAATTTTTGAAGCCAAGAAGAACGAAAGCTTAAATGCAAGTAAAACTTTTCTGCAGACGTGCCTAAGAAATGATGAATTTTACTGTTTACACGATTACTATTTGGAAAGTGGCTTTCGTCCATGCAAATTTGGACGCTCGATTTATTACTATAAGTAAAAATGATTGGTTATTTTCCTTTCCTTACCTTTCTTTTTTTTTTTTTCTTTCCTAATTTGTTACCCAAAAAACCTTTCCTTCGCATAGTTAGCTGTCAAGCCAAGATGCCTTCACTATGTTGAGATGACTCAACAATTTCTTAACTGTCCAGATGCCCCCTCCCCTACTTCCTAACTGTCAAGCCGGGGTCTGTACTGGTCTTTACTTCTCTGGCCAACCGAACTTGCTCGGTTGATTCCTTTTTTAACAGTAACAAATTAATGAATTTAAGAAACTTACATTAGTAATACTCATTAGTAGGCTGGCACTCAATCTGTCTAGCAAACCAAGGCTTTTGTACTAAAACTTTCAGCTGAATTTGGCTTAAGCAAATCGACCTTAGTGTTAGTGTAGTGTGAACATATTGTGTACAGCTGCCCATTTGGCTCAATCCTTTTTTTAGCGGGCCGAAATGAGTTGACTAAAATACGTTAAAATGATTAAGCACACCTGCAGAAGATTTGTCCAAAAAAGAAACAATAGAAACAAAATAACAATTTGTGTGTTAATAATCGTGACAGCAAATGAAGCATGTGACAGATTTGCTGCGACTGGTTTTCATGCAAACATGATTACGTACCTTACCAAGGAGCTAAACTTGCCTTTGGTGAAGGCCCTAATACTATCTCAAACTTCGGCGGAATCACCAACTTCACACCGCTTATTGGTGCTCTAATTGCCGACTCCTTCGCTGGCCGATTTTGGACTATCCTTGTAGCTTCTATCATTTATGAACTGGTCAGTCTCTACTCACTCCCTTTTCAAATATATTTCTTCATATGTTATTCTAAATTAATGGTGAGGAAGAGAAATTGCATTCCCTGGAATTTTTTTTTAAGTCCCGGATCAAGGTTATTAGGCTCTAGGGGAAGATAGAACTTTACTTTGATGGGTAAATTTTACATTCACACAACTAAAAACTCAGCAAAAAGTAAGGGATTTTAGTGATCCTCAACCTCTATCCATAGGGTCCAAACTAAATTTCAATACCATTTAGTTTCAGAAAAAGGAATGCAAAGGCTAAGGACCCGAAAAGTAGAATCTTCGCATAGGGAAGGGCTATTAAACATAATGGGAGGAGGGCACTTGTATGACTAGCGTAAACTAGATGGTGCTAGCAAAGATAGTCAAATATTAATTTTTGAAAATTCATCCACTCCTCGATTAATCCTTAAAAAAAGAAACATTTTCAAACTGTAAAAGCTTGAACAACTCAAAATCAAAATATTTTTGGATCTTGGGAGTGGCTACCCCTCCTACTATGCATCTTTGTCACTTAGCTATGCGACATTATGCGTCACCTAAGAAACATTCGGCACTTCTAATTTTTTTAATTCTTTGACATAATAGGGAACGGTGAGCATTACTATTTCAGCAGTACTGCCAAAACTACGTCCTCCACCGTGTCCAACGCAGCAGAACTGCAAAGAGGCCTCAAACATGCAGCCTTGGATCCTATATTTATCGCTCGTCTTGACATCTTTGGGAACAGGTGGCATTAAACCATGTGCTGTTACCTTTGCTGCTGACCAATTTGACATGAGCAAATCAGCAACTGCATCCAGAAGCTGGAATTTCTTCAATTGGTACTCTTTCAGCATGCAATTGGCCACATTGACTGCTCTTACTGTAGTAGTTTATATCCAAGATAACGTTGGTTGGGGGTGGGGCCTTGGAATTCCAACAATTATCATGGCTTTATCAATTGTGGTTTTTTTTATTGGTGCCCCACTTTACAAGAAAGTTAAACCAGGAGGGAGTCCATTGACTAGATTGGCACAGGTAATTGTTGCAGCTTTGAAGAAGAGGAATGTTATAGCACCAGCAGACCCTTGTCTCCTCTACGAGAACAAGGAATTGGATGCTACTATCTCTTCCAGTGGGAAGCTTGTACATACTGATCAGTTCAGGTGAGTTGTACCCGTTTGGTTGTATGGCACTGTCGCACTATATTCGCATACTAAAATGAGTGAACACATTACACAATATGAAGAATGGAGAAACAGAAAAATGGAAACACAAATATGGTACCCAAAAAAAAAAAAAAAAAAAAAAATTGTGGGAGCTAGTCATTCAAACTTCCTCTCCTCGTAGTTGGCTAGCTGAATGAATGGGATCAAATTTTCAGCACATTACTTGATATATTTTCCCTTTAATTTACTCTTACAAGTTATGTCGGAAGCTAGGCAAGGGGAAGAGAAGTAGGAGTGAAGAATATGATTTCTTTCAATGTGAATCCTTCCCCTAAACAAATAAAACTTATAGATATATTTTGTACTGATCAAAGCTAGGCTCTCACACAATCGATACCTGGAAATACCTTCAGTTTTAAAGACCTCATCGAATTTAGCCTTGTACTAAGCGAAATACTGAACATATTTAGTTTAGTTGTGGAGCTCATTATGCCATTTTTTTTTTTTTTGTTTAATCAAATCCAATCTGGCTGTTTTTTAGAACTATTGGAGTACTGCTTTGTTGCAATTCAGGTTATAATAATGCATTATTCTATATTCCAGGTGGCTTGATCGAGCAGCTGTAGTGACTGATGATGACATTGATGAATCAAATCAGCCAAAACTATGGAGGATATCAACCCTCCATAGAGTTGAAGAGCTTAAATGCATCATTCGAGTTTTACCTATTTGGGGAGCAGGAATCTTGTTAATCACTTCTCACTCACATCTCCCCGGCTTCACCATCCAACAAGCTCGTGGCATGAATCGTCATCTATGCCACTCCTTCGAGATTCCTCCAGCAAGCATGTCCATCTTCAATGTTATAACTATACTTATTGGTCTACCTCTGTATGAGCGTCTTTTTGTACCTTTTGCTCGTCGTTCACAGGAAATCCTGCAGGTGTTACATGCCTACAACGGATGGGAATTGGGTTCGCGATCTACATTCTTGCTTCTATTGCTTCAGCTCTAGTCAAAATTAAACGAAAAGCCGTGGCAGCAAATCATAATCTCCTAGACAAGCCAACTGCCACTATACCAATAAGTGTCTTTTGGTTGCTTCCACAATTATGCCTCCATGGGATTGCAGAGGTTTTCTATTCTGTTGCACACTTGGAATTTCTTTATGATCAGTCCCATGAGAGCATGAGAAGCATCATGGTTGCACTATACTCCTTAGCAGCATCATTGGGAAATTTTATGGGAACCTTTGTGCTTTCTTTAGTTCACCGATATACTGGTAAAGAGAGAAATTGGATACCTGATAGGAATCTCAACCGGGGAAGATTGGAGAACTATTATTGGATGGTGACAGGTATCCAAGTACTCGATCTCGTATATTTTATCGTATGTGCTTGGCGTTATACCTACAAGCCTTTGGAAGAATTAACTGAAAGCAATGAAGAAATAGACATGGAGCTAGCAGAGGATAAAAATTCACCCGAGAATTCTGAAGTAATTAACAGAAAGACCGGATTAGCGAGATTGCAATCGTCTTAGGACTACTTGTAAAAGTCAATAGTTAAATGTGTTTCGTAGAAGCATCCGTTACCTGTTTGAGTGAAATGATTAGAAGATGATTATCTCGTTAAAACATTAAGTAACTAGATGGGTAAAATGATTAGAAGATGATTATCTCGTTACAACATCCAGTAACTAGATTGAATCTCTTTGCCATGATTAAGAATACTGAAATAAAATTACAGTTCTTCCGTTTTAGTTTAGTCACGATGTGCTTTTGCTTAGAGTTTCTAATATCCTATAAGAAACTGGTCATCTTTCCTTTCTTCGAGTAATTCTATTCGGGTCACAAAAATGGTAGTGACAATTGGTCACAAATTACACAGTAATGCAGTGATTTTCAACAGAAATTTGTACATAAACTTCAATGCGCGTTTGATCGAGTGGTACGGGAGTGTTAGAAATGGATATTAAAATTAATGATACCTATACCTATTGTTTAGTTAAGGATATTGATATAATTTTAAAGAATGAACATATTAAGAGTTGCTGCCCATCGTTTCCCTTCCTCCTTTGTAAAATGGGTTTCAAATTGAGGAGGGCTGTGGTGATATTGTGCTACCTAATTCTATGATTAAAAAAGAAACGAAAGTTTTTTAAAGAGAGTTGTAAGTTATTAAAAAAATCTTATCAATTTTTTGACAAATTTATCATTTTTTTGGTGACATGATTCCACGATAACATTTTTCTCAAATTGACTAACACATTATTATAGCAATACTCATCCAGTGTCAAAGTGACATGAGAAAATAGCAAAATGAATTCACTTAATTTTTTCTAGGAGTTTCAAGTGGAAGAATATTTGTAGAAGAAATAAACTTTAAGTATAGAAAGGAAACAACTACAAAATAAAGTAGAAAGGAAACAACTACAAAATAAAGCATAGAATAAATCAAATTACTAAAATGCCATAATTACGGATGAAAGCTCTCTATCTAGCTTTATTCTACATAATAATGGTAAAAGGATTCACATGCTATTTTTTCGAAGCATTCCCTTAATCTCAAAGTTAAGGCACCACGTTCCACACCATAAAAGGACTCACCCTCAATTCTTTGACAAATATTTAAACATACGAAATATATGAGCAACGCCATGATTCTCTCAAGGGCAAAATTCATTTTCTTTCAAGCTAAAATTATGTACAATAGACACAAAGTTCACTTTTTTAAACCAAATCATGTACAATGCAACAAAATTAAAATTATTAATTTGATTCATTGATCTTTCCTAGACAACACAATTTCAAAATTATTACACTATGAAACAACAAGCTATACAATACATTCAAATTAAATAAACTAGGCTTAGAGGTGAAAAATTTACCAGAGGCCAGGCAAATCAAATTATAGGCCTTCTTATCACTAGTGAAATTCCCTTGGCAAAATAATATTGGAGGGGGAGAGGGGTGATTGGTTTAGGAAAACTAGAGAGGGAAATGGGTGTCAGTAGTAATAATACTCATTATTGATGTTTGGAAAACAATTATCCCTATCTTTCAATTGGAATAAAAATGATTAAACAAGGCCTCTATGATTCTTCTAAAATACTATTCTATCAAGTGCATTAATCCTTTTGATTTTGGGGCAGAAACTCAAAATAAAAATAGAATTCTTTCTTTTTGTTTTTTAAGGTTACCATTTGCATAAAAACTCAAATTAGAGAATGCCTTTATATAAAATTAAAGAAGCCCTTTCATAAATTCTTTTATAAAATACAAAATAAAAAATCTAAAAAATATGTATATTATCAAAAATCAATTTAGAAAATTTAATATTTACTTGAAAGTCATTTTTCATTATAAGCAAAAACCAAACAAGTAGATTTATAGTGATGTTCATTCTATTACTAAACCAAACATGTTGGGAAAAATCGTCAAAACCTATACTCATAATTGGGTTAATAATATTAATAAAGTTCATGATTAAAGAATTTGAACCAAACGGTTCTTAAGTACTATTGTCTCCAATATCAACACCCCATAAATTCACTTAAAATTTGTGCATCAAATTGAAAAGAATAACTATTCACCTCCGACCCAAACTCAACGCCGATACCTTTCTCATATTTTTGTAAATTATCCTTCCTATGTGACATGGAGAGATTCATGATAAGAGAGAAGAGATAGCCGATCCGTGCATTCTTTGTATGACTCAACATCAAAGTCTTTTAGATTTGTAAAATTTATGGTTCGTTCAAGATCAACACTTTGATCAAAGGGAGAATCTTGATGATTGGCACAAAGATTCAACTTTTTCAAGGATTTTGAAGAGAAACCAGAGAAATTTAAAGGTTTATTTTTTAATAGAAAACTTTGAGAGGAGATATTTGTTGAGGATGGCATAATCTAGAGATGGATTTAGAGAATTGTAATGTTTTTTAAGGGCAAGATATTCACGTTGAGAATTTTAAGGAATTAAAATTTCAAATGGAGCAAATTTAGGAGCTTGGGGATTTTAAAATTTCAAGAATTTCTTAATTAATAAAATTGTAGTAATTTTTTTAAATTACTAGTAGCGCGTCAGAATTTTGAATGATGTGGAAAAAGAAAAGATTTAAAATTGGCTATTACTACTCTAGCATCTTGTGTTTAGAGTTTGACATTTAATCTCAGATTAATACTTTATCATGTCTTCACAAAATTTATCAACTCAAGGATAATATTTCTAATGCTATTATTACAGATTCTATGAAAATGTAAGCTAACTAATTTTTATCATTAACAAATTCAACAAACATATCACCTCTTCACACATATTCAAGAATAAAATGATCTCTAGTTTCTATATAATTTGTGTAAGAGTGTTGATTTGGATCTTTAAAAATATTTATAGCATTAGAATTGTCACATTTCAAAGGCACACAAAGAATACATAGTAAACTTGCATAATTTTATTTACAAAATATATTTGCAACAAATGCCGAGTGTGCCATTTATTTACTTTAGTAGTAGACAAAATCACATAATTTTGCATTTTAAAACCTCAAGTAACAAAAATGATTAAGAAAATGTCAAGTACCTTTAGTACCATTTCTATCAAACTTAGCAACGGGAAAATTAGAATAAGAAAAACCAATTAAATCAATACCATCACTCTTTGGATACTACAATACTAGGTTGACCCTTAAGATGTCTAAAGTTCTTCAACTACAGATAAATGAAACTTTCAAGCCAATAGAAATTAGCATTAAAATAAACAACATACATAATATTAGTTCTATTAGTAGTTAAGCATAATAAACATCTAATCACCAATCACACTTCCATAGATTTTCTCAGAAATATGTTTTTTTTTTTTATGTGTTGTTAATTGTTGCGCTCGTCGGAGTAATGATTGCTTTTACCTCAAAGTATCCAATCATTTCTACTATTATTTTGCATATTTTGATAAGAGAATATTTTACCTATTTTAGTAGACGGTTTTATATACGATTTTAATATATTTTGGTATTTTTTTATGGTTTTTTATATAAAAATGGCTCTTTTTCATAGATATTCATCAAATCAAGGATTGCTTCAAAATTGGGATTTTTAGTCTAGAAATTAGGGTTTTAAGGCATAATTATTATTTTGAGCAAATTAATGCACAAGTTTAAGTGATTTTTGCAAGAGAACGATGAATAAATATAATCTGGATCAATTGAAGCACAAAGACTATCAATTTGAAAGATGATTCAAAGTTTTACCATTTATCCTTAGACTTGGCAAATTTCCAAAATTTTTCTACAACAATTCTACCAAGTAAAATAGGGTTCAATAGTGGAAAAAGTTTTCAAGGGCATGCAAGGAATAATCAAAATTTGAAAAAAGTAAAATGGGAAAAGAAGGAGTAATCAACGGGTTGAAACTCGCGGATCGCACCAATGCATCATGCATGTCAGCCAGAAAATGACCTTCTCAACTTGCACCTTATCTTCCAACTAGTTTTGAAGACTTTTGAAGGAAATTCTGCACTTGCACTGCCCTAGAAGAATATTGCAAAGCTCAAGGTATTTTTCAAGATTTGGAATCAAATATCATCATTTCATCTTAAACTTGGAAAATGACTTGATTTAGGGTTGTTAAATAGATGCCTTTGTAGTTCATTTGAGATATGCTTGATTTTATGCTTTAACTAGCAAGAATCATAGCTTAGTAGGAGGAGTACTCCTTGTACATAGTTAGTGTAAGATTTCTTCTTAGTTTTTTAGTACGAATTTCAATTTCTTGTAAGCAAGACTTTGAAAAAATTACTTTGTACTCAACACGTTTGATGAATTGACTGGACAAGTCCTTGAGCCAAGTTCGTCAACAAAATGAGCAACTTTAACCTTATCCATTTTTGCTTCATGCATGCATGCTTGTTTAAAATCATTTATAAGCTTAATATTATCTTTATCATATTAAACAAAGTTGATTCTAACTAGGTTTAAAATGAGGCTAATAATATGATTTGAATTAGTTTTTGGCCACACTTTATTCTTGTTTGTTCATTTACTTGGTTTCAACACTTGTTGTTGCTTAGCTACTAATTACAAGTCATCTTAGTTGTTATTTGATAAAGAGATTTGCATTTAACGATAGAAAGAAGTAAATGGAACTTATGTTGAATCTCACGAAGGTGGATTAAGGTTTAAAACACAATTCATAAGTTTAATGAACTAATGCATGCAAGACTTTACCACGAGAGTAGAAAAACTCATATATTAGTAGTCTTTCACTCATAGACAGATCTAGTTTGGAGTATAAATGGAATTAAATCCTAAACAAGAGCAGAAATCTTAATGGCCATAAGCTTAACTCTCATATCAAGTGGATTCTTAAACCTAGTCAACTTTGTTTAATTAGTTTCTTTATTATTTGTTTACTTGAATTTGATTTTCCTACCATTCCACTGTCTTAAGATTTGATTGTCTAGATAATAGAGTAAGTAATAAAGCTTTGGCACTGCCAAATCTTATTTCCTCATGGGATCGACTCTAATACTTCTTCTACTACAATTGTCTCCCGCAATTGCGAAAAAGGGCATTAGGTTATAAATTTTATTACTTTTTTGTCTGAATTGAGCCTAACTTGGATATTACCTAAACCTCACAGTCAAGTTTTTGATGCTGTTGCTAGGGAAATAAAGAAAACTTTGGCCATATCAAGGCAAAAAAAAAAAAAAAAACTTATTAGTCTAGACGATTTTATTTTTCTTGTATTGATATCTTTTGTTTTGTGTTTTGTAGGTACCTTTTGAATCAAGGTTGAAGAAAGGTGAAATTGAAGCCAAAGATTCTTCAAGCCTTTTATCCAACACATTGCGGGCAATTTTTGAGGGAATAATTCTTGGCCTTATAATGAATGCAAGTCCAGTATTAATAAAAGGTATGTCTTTTAATGATGAATTAGAAGTGTTAAAATCACAAATGAATACATTGAAAGGCATGCTAATGAATAGATTTTGTTATGACTCTCTAGTGTATATGTTCCTTATTGTACTATTTGCAGATGCAATCATGCATATAATGAATGTGGTCATGTACAATATGGAAAAAATTACACTCATTTACCTCAATATGGATATTATGTTCAAAATGATAATTTGGAGTTGATGAACTAAGGAAATCAACCATATCACCCTACTTATGTGGAACAAAAGTCATCTTGGGAAATGTCAAATGAAAAGTTAGTTGATTCTACTTATATTGATAAGGAAGAATTATTTAGCTTGAAACATAAAGCCCATATGAATGAATTTGATGAAATGACTAGGAGATTTGAAGGCCACTTCGCTAGAATTAAAGAAGCACTGAACTCTAGGAAAGAGTATGAATTGAGAAAAGAGAATGAAACTAGCCTAGAGTCTCCATGTGTTGAAAATAAGAATGTTCAAAATCGAGTAGTTGAAAGTACAAATGTGGAAGTGAATGATCAATTGATTAGTAATCCTACTATTGATGAAAATGAAGTTAAAAGTCAAGGAGGTGCTTTCGAAAATGATGTTGAAAGCATGGATCAATATAATGTTTATGATTTTTTTGATTTTGCTTATAATTGTTCATGGTGGTAATCTTCAGGCCTATAATTGTGGATTAATTCAATCACATTTAGATACTTATGATGTTCCATTTGATTATCATGAAGACACCTCTAAATATAGTATAAGTGATGAATATGATCATAAAATGGAAGGCATGTGTAGTAATTCCATACTAGATAAACATGATTTTGTTTGAGCATGAAAATGAAAATTATGAACATGCATGTGAAAATGTTGTTGAAACTAAGGAAATGGATTATAATGCTCAACATGTTGAATCCCCCATTTGTTAAATCATGCATGATATTCATGAAAATGATTGTGAAGAAATGCTTGATGATTCTACTTTTGAACATAAACAAGAAAGTGATTGAAGAAAATGCTTATGTGTATAATAAAGTAGTTGAGAATGTGGAAATTGATAACAAACTAGTTGTTTCACCTACTTTTGAGCACATGAATCATGAAAATGAGCTTGTTCTTGAAAATCAAATGGAAAACTCGAAGGTAGAAGCAAATCAGATTAGTATGAAAAATGACTTTCCTTTCGCTTGTGATATTGATTTTCTTGGTATTGAAAAGACATCAACACAAGAGAAAGGTATTTCCACCTTTGGCTATGACTATCTTTCAAAGTGCTTCTTTATTGTAGGTATAATTGCACAATAGATCATGAATATAAGAGCACTTATTTTGGCACAAAGGATGTACCTATACTTATTGAACCAATTGCGCACCAAAGGTGTAGTACATCCTTTGTGGGACAATCGAATCACGTAATGTGGTTGTGAAGAAGTCTAGCTCTAGACTAAAAATGAAGCGCTTGTTGGGAGGCAAACCAACATTTTTAATATTTTTGTGAAGTTTAAGTTAGTTGTGTTACATAAAGTTTGAAGTATTTTTGTGTGTTTTGTAGGTTCCTCAAGATGGAACATAAAGTGCAAGTTTGATTCAAGAAGTTTCAAGATCATATTTGCTTTCTATTACACTTCTTCTACGCATTTCATACTTGGAAGTTTGTTTAATATGTTTTATGTATAGTATATGAAATGTTTTGGAAGATAGAAATGATAGAAGTTACTATTCATGGTTGATGAACTTTTTGAACAAAAGGATCATTTGTGCAATCATTGAAATTTTATGTTGTTTGGCCTTGTTTATAAGCTTAATATTCTAGATTTCAACTTCATTTTTATTGGTTTTCAATTGTTCACTTGCAATATGGGTTTTCATTGGTTGTATACATGTTTTGAACATATTTTTTGACACTTAAATATGTTCCAATCTTGCATTTTCAATATTTTTAATTTACCTTTAAATTTTTTATTTCCTTGCATAAGATGGTTGAATTGTGAAATAAAGCATTTTTGAGCAAGTTTCTGTTGTTTTTACCTTCATCATAGTACGTGCCATTGGCTCACATTGCTTGTCTTTTGAAATTTCACCCTCTTGGACTTTATGGTAACAACCAAGTGTGGGGGAAATTCAAGTGTATAGGTCATGATATGCTATATTCATACATTATACACGACTAACATTGAATTACAAGTATTTGCAAGCAAGTGTTGAGCCATAATGGATTACAAGGAAGAAACATGGTGAGACATTGCAAAAAGGACTTCTTATTGACCAAAGGGGTATAAGGACAACAACAATATCATCATTTGGACACTTCAACCAAACTAGGGGAGTGTTCTTGTTTCATTTTTCATTCTTAGCTTTTCTTTTACACATTGAGGACAATGTGATATTTTAAGTGTGGGGGGAAGGTATAGGGAACATGTTGGTTTGGTTGTTGAATGAAATTGTGGCAAGATATTGTTTTGGTAAAATATGGCAAAAATTAGCTTCAATTACATGATTTTATGCCATGAACCTGTTAAATTCCTTTGCCTTTTGAATTAATTTATGCAACTCTATTTGAATGTTTTCTACAAATATATAAAAAAATAGTTATTGTGTGATTAGGAGTTTTGCATTTAAGAAAGTATATTTTGTAAAATTGTTGAAATTATGTCTTGATCTGGCATGCTTGATTTAAATTTCTTTTCTTTACTTGATTAAACATTATTACATGGACATTTAAGGGACATTTATAAAGTTAAATGATGAATGTTTATCTATTTCTACTCCAATGATTCAATTACTAAGTAACCGGGAATCTTTATCTAAAAATCTCGATTTTCATTTAAAAAGGCATTTGAATTAAGAGTATGCATAGCAAGGTTGATTGAAAGTAAATTGATGGGGGTGTAATTAGGCTAAAAATAAAGCAATCAAGTTCAATCAAAATCACACAATTATAAAGTTTAAAATACCTAATTACCCTATTATCTATGAGAGAACAGATCGTGCAGTAGTACAGGGTAACAAGGTAGAACCCACAGAGAACGGTCTTGAATTACTAAAACTATTAAATTTGCTCTATTATTTAAACAATCCAATAGGCACAGTTAAGATATATTAAAACTAAGCTAACTAAGGAAAGAAAATAAATTAAAACACATAATAGCAAAGCCCGAAGAAATTAGTATGCAAAGTATCTCAAATACAGATTCTACTAATGATCTTATGACAATGCTAATTGAATCAATTCATGCCTTCGTCTTGTCTCGTCTGGGGCCTAATTCCAAGTGTACCTAACCTTCACTCTAGTGACAAGTTAACGATTACTTCCCTACTAGTTCTTTCCTGCTCTCGTGGTAAAGATGCTAGTATTGGTTCATTAACCCCACGAATTGCTTAATTAACCCACCTAGGAGCACCACTAGTCTCGTTTGACATACAACCTAGACTACATCTAATCCAATTCCAGCATTATTACCAACTCTTGTTGCTATAATAATGATTTAGACACTACAATTGATGGTCAGTCAATTAAAAATTGTGATATACAAAATAGTGAATAAACAAGAACAAGTCAAAGCATGAATTTTTAGGCAATTAACACATAGTCCCTTAGTTACTAGTTTCCTCTAAATCCTAGACAAGTATTCTAGTTACTCATGGCAAGGCAAACAATAAAAATCAAATCTTTACAATAGTTTTCCATAACAAAACAAGAACAATAGGTAAAGAGAAGTTAAAGAAAGCTTATTGTCTATTGAGTGACGAATATTCTTCCAAAAGACTGCACTTTTCTCCTTGCGTTGTTGCAAGAGTTCCTGCCAAAAACTATGCTATTCTACTCTCTACTCTCTACTCTCTTCTACCCTATGCTACATAAGAAAAACCTAACTAAAACTAATTACAAGAGAGTATTTGACCTATCTCTGACTCTCCAGAAGGAAGGAAGTGAAAAATGAGTGAAAACCCAAAACAAGAGTTTTATTCCCATTGAAAATTTGCATTCTTTTGTAGCAAACCAGAAGAATTCGGCTTTCTATGATTGTACCTGCAGATGGTTACTATCGTGGATACTTCTCTTCTCGTAGCCAATAAGGGTCACGTGCATGCGCATATTTGCAAATAGTATCTGCAAATGAGAACACCCGTGGATACCCTTTTTCTTTTGCTTTTGTGAACTTCATAACTTTTCTTTAGCCCTTTCCTTGTCTAGCTTCCACCATCGTTAGATGAATAGCACATCTTTACCCATAAACTTCATGGTTGAGCTCAATTTGATGATGAAACGCTCAAAAACCTAATAAAGCACAAAATAGCATAAATAACAACTCAGTTAATAACAACTCAAAAGCAAAGAAAAAGGCAATCGAGCCTAATCTAACTTACCTAAAATCACACTTAAACTACTACTTTACTACTCTAAAATACTAGTCTACCTAAGCATTTATCATGAATTATTGAGTAATAAGGGATCTTCATCAAAAAATGTTGATTTTTCATCAAAAGACAATTTCACGTCTCAAACTAAGGATTGAATTGTGGTTAAAATGATTAAAGTGGTGAGTAACCGGACGTTTTTATCTACAAATGTCAACCTCACGTCAAAAAACACTTGTAAATTTTATAAGTTCAACATGTCCCTAGTTAAAATTTTGCATAAGAATAAATTGTACTTTATTGTTCGTATTGAATACTTAGTTAAAATCTTATACGACATGGAAACTTTGTTGAATTAGCCCTAATCTTGATAATTACTTCCCTTTTGCTTGATATAATGAGTATAAAAAACTTTACAAGGAATTGCATAGTGTCTATTTACTTAATCTTATGGAATTGAAGCACAAAGACTACCAATTTGAAAGATGATTCAAAGTTATATCATTTATCACTTAGACTTGGCAAATTTTTAAAAATTTTCCACATCAAATTCTACCAAGTAAATTAGGGTTCAATAGTAGAAAAGGTCTCAAGGGCATGAAAGGAATAATTAAAATTTAAGAAGGACAAAATGGGAAAAGAAGGAGTAATTCGCGAGTTGCCACTACCGAATCATGTATGTCGGCTAGAAAATGACCTTCTCAACTTGCACCTTATCTTTCAGTCAATTTTGAAAACTTTTGAAGGACTTTATGCACTTGCATTGCCCAAGAAGAATATTACAAAGCTCAAGGCCAGATTTTTTAAGATTTGGAATCAAATATCATCATTTCATCTTCAACTTGGAAAATGACTTGAGTTAGGGGTTTTCTTATGAATAGATGCCTTTGTAGTTCATTTGAGATATGTTTAATTTTATGCTTTTACTAGCAAGAATCATAGCTTGGTAGGAGGAGCACTCCTTGTACATAGTTATCGTAGGATTTCTTCATAGTTTTATAATAGGAATTTCAATTTCTTGTAAGCAAGACTTTGAAGGAACTGCTTTGTACTCAATGATAGTTGTCTATCTACACATGTTTTAGAGTGTCTAAGTAGTGGTTTTGGTAAGTATTTTAAGATTTTTAATTAGTATCCTCAAGTCAATCCAATCATTTTCTAGACACACTTTATTTTGCTACTTGAAGTTTACATTTGAGCATAATTGAACCTATACTTGCACTAATTCTATAACTTTTTGAAGGTAGAAGGATCAAGCACTGAATGGCTCTAAGGAGTGAAGCAAAGACCAAGAAGAATAAAGAGTTGAAAAGGTGATTTTGTGGCAAAAGGGCCAAACCGCAGATCACTTCGAAGAAAACACATGAGGTTTCTCGAATGGTTCACAGGCAGAAGGTCAACTGCGTGACCAACTGCACGCGGTTGTTGTCACGGTTTCCATCCAGAAGTCAAACATGGACAAGACCGCGCGAGTTTGCACATGACGGTGCAAAGAAAAGAAACCGCATGACAACCCGTTCACGGTTTCCCATCGGATTGGTCCACGGTTTCTCGAATTTTTGAGGAACAGTGAGAGATCAACAGATGAAAACGCGTGCGGTTTCTTGACAGACACTATAGTGTATTTAGCAGCTGAGACTGACTTTTGGGTGGGAGATTCACTCTTCTCTCTTTTTCCTAGGGTTTCTTGGATAGAAAAGAGGGAAATTAGAGATTTTTGATGGAGATAGAGAGGGGAGAAGAAGATGAGGCTTCAAAAGGCAGAAAGGAGCTTGAATCTTCACCACCTAGAAGAAACTGCAAAAATTGACCAAGGGGAAATTTGAAGGCTGCAATTAGAATGAGTTTTTATATTTTTCTTTTGTTAATTAATGTATTTTCTTTGACTTTTATGGGGTAAATCTTTGTAGTCTAGATTGGTTGAACCCAATTGTAGAATTAATGTATTGATTTTTGGTTTATGCTAATTACCACACTTGATTTGGGTTAATTTGTGATTTTTCATGTTTAATTGGATTGGGATTTTATATGCATCCTTGATTAAATGATTGATTTTTTATGGATACATTGAGAGATTGCACATATGTGTGGTCACTTCACAAATTATGGCAATTTGAATGAACGACTAGAGATAGGGTTCCATGAATTGTTCCGTTTTGATGAGTTTTGGAAAAAGACTAAATAAATTAGAACCCATTAATCTTAAAGCATCTAATTGGGGTGTTAATTGTGAAGAGATTCCAATTGACCAACCAAGAGGGTAGAGATTGTTTCTCTTAAGAAAGGTTACGGTCTAAATTTGGAAGTTTTGGGTTCAAATCGAGTAATTGGTAATAGCATTAATCTAGAATTGATTCATTGAGGATGCAATTGGGGGATATCACATCTAGACTTAATTTGTCATTATTGTTGTCAATTCTGATTCTCCATTGTTGTTCTCTCTTAAATCTAGTGAATTAGATATTATTTTTTATTTTTTCTATTTTTAAAAATTCATTGGTGTTTATTAGGCTAGATATTAGAACTCAAGTGAATACTAGTAGTTGCTAAAACCTGTGGGACGATATTCGGTGCTCCCTTACGCGCTACTACGGAACGATAGGTGCACTTGCCTAGAGTTTCTTTGGTATAGTTCAAAGGAGACACATTAAGTTTTTGGCACTGTTGCCGGGGATTCGGCGATAGTAGGAAAACGTGTATTTTATTACTCTAGCTATTATTTACTTTTTAGTAGTTTTCTTTTTCTTGATTGGGTGTTTTGTTTATTTAGTTTGATCTGTGTTTATGGCACTTTTTTATTGGACTCCAACCCTAATGTATGACTAGAAGTCCAAGTTCTTCTCTCTTTGAAGTTGACCCTGAAATAGAAAGAACCTTTCAAAGGGTAGTGAGAAGACAGTTAAGGGATCAATTAGAGGAGATTGCTTTGGATTTCTACCATGAGATAGTTAAAGAAGAGCTAAATATGATGGAAAATCAACCTCCATTCGATTCTCCTTTGGAGGAGTAAAAGAAAGAGCAGCCCCGAAGACCAATGACAATGTCTAACTACGTTAGACCCTTGTTGATGGGAACTGAATCTAGCATAGTTCGTCCTCCTATAGCAGCAAATAATTTTGAAATTAAGCCTCACATCATCCAAAGGTGCAGCAACATGCTCAATTTGATGGTTTACTAGATGAAGACCAGAATGCTCATCTTGCCAACTTTTTGGAGATATGTGACACATTCAAAATCAATGGAGCGACAGATGATGCTATCAAGTTGAGATTATTCTCATTTTCATTGAGGAATTGGGCTAAGCAATGGCTAAGTTCTTTACCTCGAGGCTTGATCACCACTTGGGATCAAATGGCGGAGAAGTTCTTGGCCAAATACTTCCCTCTTGCCAAGATTGCAAAAATAAGGAATGATATATCTTCTTTTGCCCAAATTGAAGCTAAAACCTTGTATGATACTTGGGAAAGATTCAAGAAATTATTAAGGAAATGTCCCTACTATAGATTGCCCACATGGATGCAGATGCAAACATTCTATAATGGGCTCAATCCAACTACAAGAAAAATAATTGATGTGGTGCCAAGAAGAACTTTGAATAGCAAAACACCGGAGGTGGCCCAAGATCTTATTGAAGAAATGGCCATAAGTAGCTACCAATGGCAAGCTGCCTGTGATAAGTGTCTAGTTTGCATATCTCTTGGTGTGTCTAGATTAGCATTTTATGTTAGTTTTTAGGGTTTAAATAATGAACAATAGTCACTTTTATGTCTATTTCTTCCAATCTTGAGTTTGTAGCTAAAATGTGCAAATGAGTGGTTTAATATGCAATTCTTTGTGTTTTGTAGGTTTGAGCTATAATGATCATCACTTTGGATCAAATGAAGCATATTGGGATGATATTTAAAAGTGATTTGAAGTTGATGAGAAGTGGCAAGAGAAGGGACTCAAAGATGTGGCATGAAGAAGCAATGATAGAACAAGAATTGGTGATGAACGGTTTCACTGCACCGACATGTTTTAGCTATTTTGGCAATATCTAGAGCTAGGGATGTTGGATTAAGATGATTCTAGAGGCAGTTTGAAGCTTAGATAATGGGCTACAATTCTTATGAAGACCTCGAAGTATCATTCTCACGTTTACGAGGTCAAAATTGCCACATTACTGAAGCATTCTTGTGCAGCGATGCTCTTCCAACCACATCTCGGTTTTTTGGCCATATCTTTGTGTACACAACTCCAAATGACCTGATTTTTGTGCTCCTGGAAAGCTAACTCAAAGGGCTATAACTTTTATGTTTAGAGCAAAAGCTGGTTTGGCCAAATTTCTGACCGAACCCACGGCTGAATCCGCGCCGCGGGTACGTGACCGCGGGTACGGTCAGAAAGTTATTAATTGAAACTGCGGCTGTATCCTCGCCGCGGGTTCCAGGCACGGGTTCGGGGCGCAGACGTACGATTTTGAGGCACTTTGGGGCTATCTTTCAAGGGGGCAATTTCATACTCCTTGTGGATGGGGAGAACACATCGGTTGAGGGTTTGAGAGTGCTAGAAACACAAGAGAGAAGCGTAGCATAACATAGAATAGCAAGGGTCTCTCTTAGAGAGATTTCTCTCTTTGAGAGAGCCACCCCTTTAGATTAGTAAATCTCTCTATAGAATAGTGCTATTTGGAGGATTCTCTTGTACACATCAAGATTGGAGGAAGAATAGAAGATTTGAACTTGTTCATCAATTAATAAGTTTTTCTTGTTCTATTTTTATCTCTTTCTTGATTATTATGGATTTGTTTATTAAAGTTTTGATCTTTTATGTGAAATCCATCATGGGTATGTGCTAAATTGTTAATCTAGGGTTAGAGGAAATTAATGAACTCATGCATGTAATGTGTTTGTGATTATTCATGCTATCTTGTGCTTGTTTGTTCTCTATTTTGGATTGTATGGATTTGTGGTTGCTTGATCACCAACTATGAATTGTTAAGTTGTTATTATGCAACGAGAGTTGATAATAATAATGGAAAAGGAATAGTTGAAGTCTAGGTTGCATGTCACACGAGAGTAGTGGTGCTCCTAGGTGGGTCAATTAGGCAATTCATGTGGCTAATGAACCAATACTAGTATCTTTACCACGAGAGTAGGAAAGAACTAGTAGGGAGGTAATCGTTAACTTGTCACGAGAGTGAAGGTTAAGTATAATTGGGATTAGGACCCTAACCAAGACAAGAACCAATTAGCATGAGTTGATCTTTTCATTTATATGTTTGGTCATTAGTTAACTCTATGCCCTAGTGTCTTAAGATTGCGAGTTTTCTCCAGTATTGTTATTCTATAGAGTTGATTAGTTTAGTTGTTTATTTTATACCTTGTTCTCTTCATTGTTATTGGGTTGTTTAGATAATAAAGTTAGCGATAAAGCCTTAGTACTTCAATAACCTTTTCCCTGTGGGATCGACCCTATTGCCCTATACTCGATACGATCTGTGCACTTGCAGTATATAGGGTAATTAGGTTTTATAACTTGATTATTTGTGTGTGATAGAATTGGATTATTTGCTATATTTTTAGACCTAATTACACGCCTACCAGCCTGTTCTAGGCCAAGCAAACTAGCTGGAGTTTATGATGTGGACACAGTCTTAGCATTAGCAGTCCAAGTTGAGGTTTTGAACAAAAAGATTGATGGCATGTCGATGAACCAAAGACTATTCCAAGTGATGCAATGTGACTTGTGTGAGGGTGAGCATTCTAACCATGAATTTAATGCAATGCAACAACCAGATGAGCAGTGTCCTTTCATGGGCAATGCTTCAAGGCAACAAAACAACCCCTATAGCAACACTTACAATTTGACACTACAAAAAAAGGAAGCTATGGAGGCATTTTTTAGCCCCTCTAGAGGGTGGTTATAACCGCCTCTACAGAGCTTTGGGGCAGTTTTAAAAACCGCCTCTAAACCTGCCTCCGTTGCGATTCGGCTCTACGAAATAGATGCGGGTTTATCAAGCGCCGAGGAATGCTAAATTATAGAGGCGGTTTTTTTTCCCACCTTAGGGGCTGTTATAACCGCCCCTACTGGATTGTTTTGGCAAAAAATAATGTAGCTAATAGGAGGCAATTTTTTTCACCTTAACCGCCCCAAGATAGATTATTCTTTAAATGACTAAATTTAAGAGGCGGTTTTTTTCTAACCGCCCCTACGTGATTATTTTGGCAAAAAAAATGTAGCTAATAAGAGGTTTTTTTTATCCCCTACTAGATTATTTTTGGCAAAAATAATCTAGGGGCGCTTGGGCATTTGCAAGTGCCCTTTCTGGAGGTCAGAAATGCCATAAAGAAACAGGTTTTTCTAAGCAGGAAATTGAAAATTCACTTCATATAACTAGTTCAAAATTTATGAAAACTCCAAATGTACAAAAAATTAATTAACCATTCAAAGCACAAATATATATCTCGATTTGATCCACAATTACATTTTTTGGACTAAAAATAGTGAAAAAGAAAAAATCAACCTGTGCAACACCTGAAAAATAGAATTTTAATTTCCATTATCCTACAATGTGCAGGTGTTTAGGACTTCCATATAAGAAACAACTGGAAGCACATTAGTGCCTTTCAGAAGGATAATTCTTTGACCACGTGTTTGAGTGATTAGAAACATGAATCAGTATTACATTTCACCAACTCTCAAAGATTTCATCTTCCCTCTGGTTACAGATGCCAAAACCAATTGACATTATGAAGTTGCATTTTTAAAGCAAAACAAATTCTTCAAATATTTCTGCAACTTCTGAGATGTGAGATGAATCCCAAACAGTATAAGTAATCGCATCGTGAAAGGACTGATTGGCTAACCCATCAGTAACAACAACTTTCTTCTTCATTCTACCACTTGATCTGTTAAATACAAATTCATTTTTGTGAGATGGAAATATATAGGAAAATAAAATGAGAAATAACAAAACAAAACATGAACTTACAATAAAGCATCAAGGTGCAACATGTCACAATGTCGATAGACAAAAGTAACTGCATTCCCTTGTTTCTCAATAAGGTGGATACCATCAATTACAGATGAACGGTTCAGGGCATCAGAAAATATGTCAACTCTTTCATCTTTTGTAGGTTTCCTCCCTTTGGTCAAGATCAAACCAATACTTCCTACAGCTATCATAAATGCCATGTTGGATGAAAAGCCTATTGGAGAAAAAAGGCAATCCTAATAGAGCAAGAATTTCATCAGTTCAAATTTAGCCATATCAATCTCTTCTTGTGGTCAAGAATAAAAAGGGCAACATATTTTAATCATCTTGTAGACACCAAATTTTGACACACCATTTATTTTTCAAACATTGGAGAGGTGTTTGTATTCTTGGGGTCAAATTTTGATTTTTTAATAATCTCGAGGGCAAAATAGTAATTTTTATCTGTAAATATTTTTTCATTAGTTATGGGAGGTTTTAATTCACATTTTTACTTGCATATGTATTTTTTAATTTTTTGTAATTTTTTTGGATTTAATTGGTATTCTTTTTATATTTTTACTAACACAGGGGCAAAATCGTCATTGTACAGTTAAAATTCATTTTTCATAAATTTTTGAATCATAAATGCATTTCCTAGGGTTTTAAGCTTATTTTTAATTTTTGGTAATTTTTTGAAGTCAATATCTATTTTTTTGTGAATTTTCATTGTTTAGGGGCAAAATCGTCATTTTTCTGGTAGCCCAAAGTCATGCATCAGTTCAGCAGCCTGGTTGGCATCTGTTTATTTACGTTTTCAAATCTGGCAGTCCAGACCTTGCATTGCATTTTATGATTCCTGGCAGCTCAGGATCATTTATTTACTTTTTCAAGTTTGGCAGTCCAAACTTTACATTCATTAACCTTGGCAACCCAAAGTCATGCATCCGTCCAGCAGTTTGATCGGCATTTGTTTATTTATGTTTTCAAGTCTGGTAGGCCAGACCTTGCATTGTATTCATTGACCTTGGCAGCCCAAGGTCATGCATCCATTTAGCAGCTTGAACGGCATATGTTTATTTACATTTTCAAGTTTGACAGCCTAGACATTGCATTTAACTTATCGATATTTATTTTGTTTAGCAACCTGAACTCATTTTTTGTCTATTAGTTTAAGCACTTTATTTTGTCTTACAGTCTTTTACTAATTTATGTTATCTTTGTTAGCAGTTTGAATATTGCATTTCTTTCTTTTGATCACAAGTTTTGAAAAGTTGAATTCTTGTGTTACCATTTGCAATTGTGTTTTGCATCTATAGTTCACTTGCATCCGAACTACGTTTGACCTGATTCCTTTTACCGGGATACGTAGGCAGCTCCTTAAGAGCTTGATCACATGTTTGCTATGTTTTTTGGTTATCAGTTTGTGTCGCAGCATATTCTCATACTATGCATGTTAGATGTTTCCACATTTGGGTGAGTCAAAATTTGGTGTTGTCTACATCTTTGTTTGAAATCTCTGCGAGATTCCTGACAGAGAGGGGCAAACTGTAGACACTAAATTTTGACGCACCATTTACTTTTCAAACATTGGAGAGGTGTTTATATTCTTGGGGTCAAATTTTAATTTTTTAATAATCTTGAGGGCCAAATAGTAATTTTTATTTGTAAATATTTTTTCATTAGTTTTGGAGGGTTTTAAATTTACATTTTTATTTGCATATGTATTTTTTAATTTTTTGTGATTTTTTTGAATTTAATTGGTATTCTTTTTATAATTTTACTAGCACAGGGGCAAAATCGTCATTGTATAGTTAAAATTTTTTTTGTCAAATTTTTAATCGTAAATGTATTTTCTGTGGTTTTAAGCTTATTTTTAATTTTTGGTAATTTTTTGAAGTCAATAGCTATTTTTCTGTGAATTTTCATTGTTTAGGGGCAAAATCGTCATTTTACAGTTTAAATTTATTTTTCACCAATTTTTGAGTCATAAATTCATTTCCTAGGGTTTAAAGTTTATTTTTAATTTTTAGTAATTTTTCGAGGTCAATAGCTATTTTTTTTTTAAATTTTCATTGTCCCAGGGCAAAATCATTATTTTATAATTTAAATTCATTTTTTGTCAATTTTTGAGTCATAAATGCATTTTTTAGGGTTTTAAAATTATTTTTAATTTTTGATAATTTTTTGAGGCCAATGGTAATTTTTTATGCATTTTCGTCGTCTAGGGGCAAAATCGTCATTTCGCACCCCAAGCATGTTTTTGATCAATTTTAAACTCTAACCTTTAATTTGAAATCTACTTTCAATTTTTTGGCAAATTTTAAAATTTACTGTCATTTCTTTGTGTCAATTTAAATTTTTTGGGTTAAAAATATTTTTCTTAAATAAAATTAGAATTTTTGTTACTGGTGGAGTTTTTGTTATTTTGTAGTATTCTTGGTGACCAAGATAGCTGGCCCTATAAATACCCCTTTAATCAGAAAAAACTAAAAAAAAAATCAAAAAACCCTAAGAACACTTCCCTATCTATTATAAAAGATCAAAACACACATTAATACGCCATAAACACACACAGCCGTTCTTTTTCAAGAAGGTCACTGTTCACTGTTCATCATGTTCAAGCTCAAGATCTCGTTACTGTTCATCAGATCATTTTCAAGCATTAAAAAGGTCAGTTCCTATTTTTATTTGATTCACTTTTCTTCTATTTTTCTGGGCAAATCTAATTAATTGTATTTATTTGTTAGAAATTTTAATCAAATCATCATATTAGATTGTTATCTTGTTCTTGTTTTCTCTGGCCTGTTATTTTTATTGCTAGTTTTTTTTTGTTCCTTTTAGTTTCTTGAAGATTTGTTTTTTGGATTTATTCATCTCCTTCACCATGTAATCCCTTCCCCTTTTCCATATCTGCCATATTCAACCATCATCTTCCCTTTTCCCAAAACTCCACCTAATCTCCATTTACCGCCTCTCCTCCCTCTCTGCAATACAACAATTACCCACCATAAACCACACAACCTCACCAAAATTCACCAGAAGCCATTCTTCCCCCTCTTCCACAGCCACTCCCAGATTACGCCACTATCCAAATTTGCAAAGACAAATAGAGTCTTTCATCATCTCTTTTCCAGCCTCATTGGAGCCACCCCCACGCCACCATATCAACCGCCAGCATTACCACGCACAACCAACCTGCAAAAACATACCACAACTGCCATCTAAACCTCCACCAATTCTTTTCTACTGCCTGAATCTGTAAAGAAAACATCAAACACAGCAATTGAACACCATTTTCCAACCTTCAAACCCAACAATATACACCCAAAACAGTTCCAAACAACCCAAATACAACCCCCAATTCTCACCTTCGCAATCTCACACACACACACAATTCCAGCAGCTCAACACCAACATCCCTCTGTCATGGTCATTCTTAGCCCACCACAAACGTCTCAAAGCAACTAATCTGCCCCACAAACCCATTGCCGCTTCCAATCTCATTCTAAACCGTTCCTGCAAATGCCATCAAAACATCCAAAATTCACAACTACTTACGAAAAGAACAAAACCAACATACAATTTCACAGCCCATATGTGATAGCCCCACCTTACCCAGAGGCGCACCAAAGGGCTTAGCGGACTGTCTGCCTAGCTCTCGCCAGGACTCGAATCACGCACTCGCTCAATACGTACACATAAATAAATGCGAAATATAACACATTCATAAAAGAAATGTATTCATAAAATTCATTTGAAGTACAAGTATTACAAAAGGTTTTACACACTAAAATTTACATAGTATGTACAGGAATAGCCTAAACAAGTGGCTAACAAAATACACAAAACGAAAGATGTACAATGTCCAAAATTAGCTTTTCCAGCTTTAGTATTTTGAGAAACCTGGTTAAAGGAAAACAAAAAAAATGGAATGAGCTATAATAGCCCAGTGAGTGCCCAAGTCATGCAACCATACTAGAACTCATGATTGTATTCAAGAAAATTATTTGACAAGTTGAATAAACAATATATGGACAATTTAATTAACAAGTAGTCAAAGGCGGATACAGGGCTCAACCGCAGGGATATTAATCATGAACAAGATATCATGGGTATCGAGACCGAGGAAAAGGCTCAGGTCCAGGATACTTGTAAAATTCAATCCGGAGTTACCCTCTTTGAGGAATGAAACTCGTATCGGAAAGAATATCATGCACCTATAACCCCCAGCACCTTATATCACACCAACTTAACAAGTTGACAAACCGTGGAGTAACAATGAGGTTAGCCACGGAAGTCCAAAATCATGTGTAAAGTTCAATCATGAGTTAGTCTCTTTGAGGATTCTGCTCAGATATGAACATTAGCACGCATCGAGTGTCGCCCATTACCTTATATCTCACCCAACTCACCCAAGTTGACTAACCGTGGAAAACAGTGAAGTTAACCATGGAAGTCTCAAACACAAGTAACACATTGGATCACGAAAAGCAAGCATCACATTGTGGAATAGATGCGATAAAGTACACATCTTTCCTCAAGTAACACATTTTATCACATAGTATTTGCAAGTGAAATATAATATTTACAAGTGGAACATAACATTTCATGCATCATGCACACATAGAGACACTCACCTGGAATGCCTACGAGAATATTTCGTAAGAGGGTCGGGTCTTGCTTTTGGGTCCTGAAATTTAAAAGAAATACTCTAATGAAAACTTGATTTAAACCCTAATTAATTTAGTAAGAAAATTCAAGAAATACCCCACTTATTTCTAGGGTTTTAGTTTTAGGGTTTAGGGTTTAGGGTTTCCATCTTAGGGTTTTCATTTTAGGGTTTTCATTTTCTAAGAAAGTTTTGTTCAACATTTGGTCATTTGGTAAAAATTCCAGCAGACTAATTTCGCTAACTTTGACATGTTCTTGGGTAGGAATTCTATCTATTTGTTTTCTTTTATTTCTAACAAAATTTTGACATTATTTCCCCTTAAATTCGGCCTTCCCAAATTTGTTTTTCCTTCAAGATTTCAACCATCAAATCCATAGTTCAACATACAATTTCTAAGTTCAATCCAAACTCAATTCAAATCAAAATCTTACTCAAAGCTCAAGTTTCTACCTCCAAGCTACATGTAACACTTAAAAATTTCAAGATTCAATACTATCTACTACTCAATCTAACCAAGAAAACACTATCTCTAACAAGTAATACTTCACTTCAAGCATAAATTTTCAAGTTAAAAATCATAAGAATTCAATATTAAACTAGTACAAAAGACCAATTAAACTTGAAATTAATGGTTAAAGCTTATAGTACATACCTTAAACAAGCTTAGATCTTTGCTTAGGAAGAAGTTGAGCTCACTTTCTATTGTGGAATTGCCCAAAATTTGGAGAGAAAGCTTCAAGAAGTTGAGAGCAAAATGAGAGGAAATGAGAGAGTAGATGGCCGGCCACAAGAGAGAGAAAAAGAGAGTGAAATAGGCTAAGAAAATGGAAAAGAAATAAAGAAAGTGATGGAAATAAGACTGACCAATCAAAGCATAACACGAGTCAAGTTTAGGTTTATGCTTTTAAGATATTAGTGCTTAACTTGGACAAATTTGATTAGTGGAAATTTTTAATCTTTTATCACCTAGTAAGTAGTAATATTATGGTACATATTTTAAAGCAAAAAAGAAAGAAAAATAGGGAGAAGAATTTCGGCCAAGGGGAGAGAAGAAGAAGAAGAAATTCGGCCAAGAAGAAAGAAAAGAAAGCAAGAGAATAAGTGAAATTTTTGGGTAAAATTGAACTAAAGTTCAATTGGTAAAAAAAAACTAGAAAATAGTAGAATAAGTTAGTCAAAATTAAACACTATTATAAACTAATGGTCCAATAAAATTAATCCAAATTTGGTACTTAGGCGTACCACTTAATCATGAAAGAATCTCATTTAGTTAACTTAATTAACTTAAGAAATATTCCAACTAATAAATCAAAGATTAACACTAAACCTTAAATAAAAGAAATTCCTTATTAAATGCACTTTGATTTCCCTTTTCTTTTTTTTTTCTACTATTGAACATAACATGAATTAAATGATTTTCCTATGAATTTCTGGGACGTCACACCATAGCCATAAACCCCCATCACAATTACCCAAAATTCCATAAATAACAGGCAACCAAACCAAATCAGTATCACAACCACACCCACAATTCGTCATTGTCACCTGCAGAGAAATAAAAACAAAACAATCCAAAACAAGTCCAGCAAGACAATGACTTAGCCATCACCACCATCCCCTGCAATCTCCAAAACGCCACCCTCCATCATCAACATGAACTCTGTCGTCTTAATCACCTGCACAAAAAATAATTCCACCGCAAGCACACCCGAAAAGCTCTACCCCATCACACAGCCTCGCCTCACCCAAAGTCCAGATCATCCACAGGACCAGCCCCTCCTTGCAATTCCTGTCAAAAGACCCACATCCCAAACCACTCAAACAATCACAAATGCTATCCCATGGACCTTGCAGCCCCCTCCCTCTCCAATCATCATCTTACAATCTGAGAGAGCGGGAAAGAAACTGTCGAATAAAGGGAGAACAGCGAGGGAGAGAGGGAAACGAGAGAAGGAGAGTGAGCTACGGAGAATCAGAAAGAAAGGGAGACAAGAGAGAAGGGCTAAAAGAAAAAAAAAATCTGTAAAGAACAGAAGGAGAGAGAAGAGACGAGAGTGAAAGAGAAGAACAGAGGAAGGTTATTTGGAAAAAGAAAAAAAAAAGGTGTTTGATCTATTTGTCTGCAATAGACTATAGGATTTTATGTTTTTGGGTTTAGTATTTTTATTAAATTGATTTTTATGTATAATAAATATTTGTATCTTAGTCCCTAGGCTTTTAACTAGTTTTCTAAATCCCCTAAGTTTTTCATTATTTTATACCGTTGAGTCCTCCGTGATTTTTATTGACCCCCTAGTTTAATTTCTTTCAAATTAGGTATTGACTAATTGCAATTAGAACCTTTGAAGTTGCTGATTCTAAATTTCCCAATTAGTTTATTTATTTATTTATTTATTTATTTGTAAAATTACCCTCACTTACTTTAATTTGCATGGCTTTTAACTTGAATTTGCTCAAATTTATGATTTTGCTCCCCCTTAATTTGTGTTAAGTTGCGATTTTTTCCTAGTTTGTTAAAATTTATGCTTTATCAGTTTATTAGTATTTACACTTTATGATTTCTTTTACTTGAATAGTGGTGGCGTAACTTGTTTATTCATTTTGATTAGCATTTGTATCGGTTCTTCGAGAGGTATATCTATTTCTCATTAATTTCATCTTTATGTGCTCCAATGTGCCTTTATGTGATTTTTATGTATGTTTCTTCACATTGTCGCGCCCCATTTTTCGAAAGACGAAAGAAGGAATATATGTTATTTATTGTGTTGGAAAAAGGGTGTAGGTTTTTGTAAAATGATTTTTTAGAAAATGCTTCATAAAAGATAGTTTGACAAAAGATGTGATTTTTAGAAAATGCTTTATTTTGAAAACAAAAAGAAAAGGGCCTAAATGGGACTTTAAAAATGCGACGATTTTGGGCCCGAAAATAGAGTCTAAAAAGGGTTTTTAGTAAAAAATAGAGTCGCCACTTGGTATTGAGTTTTGGTGTACCAAGTCACCAGAAAGTATTTTATAAAAGGTAAGAAATCAAGAATTATTTATTTAGAAAATGATTTTGAGAAAATATAAGAAAAACAAGAAAACCCTTTTTAAGACAACTCCAGGTCTTTGAAATAAGAGAAAAAGGTTCGGGAGTCACAGTTAAAGAAAGGGAAGGCAAAGGTTTACACCTAAGGCACCCTTTCAACCTAGTCGAAACTAGTTGCGAGGTTTAGTCCAAATTTTCCTAATATAACCCATAAAATTTTATCACATTTGGATGCAACTATATGAATGCAACCTAGACTAAAAAAATAGATATCGTTAATGGACAAAATGTTCCATTGAGATTTGGTCAAGATTATTGCATTAATTGCGAAACCCGAATCTAGACCTCGATGGAGCCGCGAGTGTAGATGCAAAAATGAAATGCAAAAGGGAAAAATAAAATACAAATATAGATATAAGTGACCAAAAAAGTGGGGATGCAACATAACAGGTACGGGAGACTTATAGACTCGTGACTAGCTATTCCTACTCACGGAGGGGGGAACGGCATGTACGCCACCGCTTCCCACGTGAGTAGGCGACTATTTCTAGTCGAAATCACACAAATGACCTAAGATTCTATGTAAAATGTGACCTAAATGTCAAGCGCCGAATATATGTAAAAATAGATAATAAGAATAATAATACATAAAAAACATGCAAAAAATGAAAAAAGGCCTAAAAAGAGAAAATGTGTGTGAAATGATATAAAATATACACAAGAAGTGATTTTAATACTAAAATGACCTAAGGGTCTAGCATTGGACCAGCACATTTTCTAGAAATTCTCCGCTAGCGTTGGACTAGCGAAGAAATCGGAATTAACCATAACTAGTGTTGGACTAGTGTGGCGACGATACACATATATCATAATAAACGAGTAAATAAATAAAACATAGATTGAAGCAATACTCACATAAAAGTAGATAATAGTACATAGGAGCACATAACATACAAGCATAATATTCTAGATACAAAGTCCGAGGGAAAGCAAATAAAACACCTAAGCACATAGCGCACATAGCACACAAAAGCCCTAACTATTACACTGGGGAAGCCTCATTATAATCTAAAAATGGAAAAAGATAAGAGATGACCTATCTAACCTATCTATTACATTTTCTATCTAGAATACAAAAGGCTTTTGTGAAATAGATGAAAATATAAACTATCTATTACATTATCTGTCTAAATACAATTTTTTTTTGTTAAATAGAATATTACCTATCTATTACATTTATTTGGATAATTAAAAATTAAATTCAAGTAAATAACATGACATAAATAAATAAATACTCACACATGAATAAAAAATTATAAGCACAAAGAGATACATAAAAAAAACATATAGAAAAACACATAGGAGAACGGAGGAGCATTATAAAGAGATATTGAAAGGGTAATAGAGGTACTTCTTCGTAGACTCGGTACAAATTGCTAATAAAATGAACAAACTTATTAAGGCACCACTATTTAAATAAATAAACCGTTAATTAAATAATTTCATATTAACCATTATAACCATGCCACAATAGTTCAAAACAATTATAGCAAAGAATAAACAAAACTTAAAAGCAATAATTAAATATTTAGGAAGAAAATGAAAAGTGTTTAGTTAAAAAAAACATTAAAAAAAGTAAATAAAAATAAATTAAAAAATAAAGATAATAAAAATAATAAAAAATAAAATGCAATAATACATATTTAAGCTTTTAGCACACAAATAAAAATCACCAAAATAACTAAAAGGGAAATAAAGAAACTAATTTGAGCATCAATTAGATATAAAAGACCAAATTTTGGAACATTAAAATAAAAAAAATATGAAAAGAAATAATTAAAAAGCCTTGAGGAATTAATTAAATTTTTTTTTTGGCAAAAATAAAAGTATTCCAAGGTTTTGGGTTAAAAGTGGAAATTTAGGCAACATTCTAGAGTAAACATATAATTTACAACAAACTAATGGGTAAAATTACAATTTCAAACCATAGTTAAGGTAATAACATGATTTACAACAAATTTAAAAGGCTAAAATATAAATTCCAGCAAGTATAATGCCAACAATAAAAATTTCCAGCAATACTTAAGGCTAAAAATGTAATTTCAGCAAAAGTTATGGGATAATACATAATTTACAGCAAGATTTAAAGGCAAAAAAATGCAATTTCAGCAAGCTTGGTGAGGTAAAAATCAAATTTCCAGCAACGTTTGAGGATCAAATTAAAATTCCAGCAAAACTTAAGAACTAAATTGCAATTTCCAGCAATGTTCAAGGATAAAAGTGAACTTTACAGCAACAATAAGCCTCAATTTGTAAATTCCAACAAGTATTAAACACCAAATTATAATTTTCAGCAACATTCAAGAATAAAAATGCAAGTTCTAGCTACTTGGGAGCAAAAAATATAAATTTCAGCAATATTCTAGGGCCAAAAATAGAATTCCCAGCAATGCATAGGGGCAAAGATGCAATTTTCAGCAACATGAGGGACCAAATTTACAATTTCCAGCAACATTCAAGGGCTAAAATACAATTCCAGCAAACTTGGGGAGTAAAAATGCAAACCATAGTAAACCTAGGGGGTAAAAATGTAATTCCAGCAAGACTTAAGGGACGAAATTGCAATTTCCAGCAAGCTAAAGGGTATAAGCATAATTCCAGCAACATTCAAGAGTGAAAATGCAATTTTCAGCAACATTTAAGGGTATAAACGTAATTTTTAGCTACTTGGAGGGTGAAAATATAAATTTCAGCAAGTTTAAAACTAAATTGCAATTATTTTGGACATAATTGAAAGGAACTACAAATTCTAGGGGTCAACTTAAATAAATAAGGACTTAAATGAAGTAAACTAAAAGTATTGAAGGGCATAATCAAACAATTAAGAACCTAAGAGGGCAAAACATAAATATATAATCTACTAAAATAATAAATAATAAATAAGTAAAATAAGCTAATCACAAATTACGTCGTTTTATGTCAAAACGACGTAGTTTTGCTTAACATTTTTTTTTTTTACCGATTTCCCTTTCTCTTTTTTTTTCTCTCTCTTTTCTTTCTTTTCTTCTTTCTTTCTTTTCTTTCTTTCTTTTCTTCTTTCCTTCTTTTCCCTCTTCTCTCCAACTCTCTGATTCTCTCTCGTTCCTCTCACTCTCTCCGATTCTCTCTCTGTTTCTCTCACTCTCTCCGATTCTCTCTACGTTTGCTCTCTATTCCAAATTACCTCCCCAAAAATTCAATTTTTAGTTTCTCCATCCCCAAAATTTTGATTGGCTTTCCTAATACTTATGAAAACCCAACCGAAAGAAATTGAAATCAACAAAATTGAACAAAAATCTGTAAAGAAAAAGGAGAGAAAAATTTACCTTCTTAGCCGAGAGAGAAAACAGCTTGATGGTGGCAATGGGGAGGCGCTGACTTGGTTGGTGGTGGTTGGTCTTGGAGCCGTTTGTGGTGTGAAATCAGTGTGTGTGTATGTGTGCTGGATGGCTGTGGTTATGTGGCTCTGTGTGATGCTGTGTGTGTCAATGTGCGTCTGTGAGTGTGTTTTGTGTAAGAAATCTGGGTGTGTGATTGAGTTGTGTGTTTGTGAATTGCTTGTTGTGTGGTTGTGTTTTTGCAGGTGTGATGTGTGTGCTTTGCAGGTGTGTGCATTTGTGAATTGTGCAAGTGTGTGATGTTTGTTTGTGGAGTGTGTGAATGAATTGTCTATGTGCAAGTGAGGGAGTCGAGAGAGGAGGGAATTGTGTTTGTATGCAGGTGTGTCTTGGTAATGTTGTGCAAGTGAAATTGGAGGGCTGAAAGAGTGTGTGCGTGCTGTGTAGTCTGGTATGTTTTTTTTTGGGTGTGCAGGTGTGATGCAGTGCGTTTTTGTAGGTGTGTGAATGTGGCTGTGTGTTTGTAAATGTGCAGGTCTGTGCAATGCGTGTGTATGCAGGTGTGTGAATTTGATGTGTGTGAAGTGTGTGTTTGCGATGAACTGGTGTTTTTTGATTGTGTGTGTTCTAATGTGTGGATGTGCAAGCGATGAAGGAGAGGCTGAGGGAGTGAAGCGTGAGGTGTGTTTTTGTGATGTCTGGAGTTGGGGGATTAAGAGTGCAGGTGTGTGATGTGAGTGAGTGTATTTTGTGCAATTGTGTGTATAAGTGTGTGCTTCTGCAGGTGTGTGTTTGTGTAGCTAACTGGTGAAATGTGGTGCTTATGTGCTGCGAATGTTTGTGCGAATGGGTGTGCTGTGTGTGTGTTTTTGGTGAAGGAGAGGCAGAGGGAGTGGAAGAGTGAAATGGGGAGATGTTGTGTCTGATTTTTCAGGGAGCCAAGAGAGAGTGGAGAAAATGGATTAGAAGAGTTTTGTGAATGTGTGTCGTGAGAGGCTGAGAGAGCAAAATGTAAGTGTGTGTGTTGTCTGTGATCAATGGAGTTGGGGTGTGTGTGTTGTCTGTGATCAATGGAGTTGGGGTGTGTGTGTGTGTTGAGAGAGCCGAGAGAGGAAGAGAGGCAGGAGAGTTGTGTGCTTTTGGTGGGATATGGTGATGATGATGAATCAAGAGAATCATCAAACAATCCCCTAAAATCTGCTGATTAAGTGCAAAATGGGTGTGATGTGATTAAACAAAAAGTAGTTGGGATGATGGCGTTTGGAAGCTATGGGTATTGCTAGGGTGGCTGGGAAATGATGGAATTTGGAGTAGAGATGTGGCTATTTGGCCATGGCAGGAGCAGCTATGCTGCTACAGCAGCAGTAGGTTGCAAATGCAGCAGGCTGCAAACGCAGCATGCTTGCTGCCCTCCTCTTTTTTTTTTTGTTTTTGTGATTTGCAAGAAAATGAACAGAATAAAATAAGGATAAAATTCACTTGGATTCCTTGAATTATATATAAAAATTGAAATTCAAACATTACTGAAATCCACACATTATAAAAAAATTCAATATAAAAATTAAAAACTAACGCAACATCAGGAAATGCGTCATTAATAGACAAAAAAAATACAATTTGAAATAAGCACCCAAACGGTCTCTAAAAATCACGTAATTGTTACAAAAAATCTATGAAGATATAAAAGGCACATATAAAATCTTTCACACTAAAATTCTAATAAAAGAAAAACTTAAAAATGCATTGAAAAACGCGCTTTTAGGTTAAAATATCAAAATTCTAAATAATTACTAAACGACTCCGAAACGTCTTTAAAAATTAGAGAAACGATAAAAAATATAACATATGAATTTAGAAATGGAAATAAAATAAAATATATCTAGAAGCTAAAATTACTATTTTACCCTTGATGTGACGAATTAGTCATAACATACATAAAAATTGTAATCGACCCCCGAAAAACAAAAATACTCCTGAATGAAGTAACACACATATTTTTATAAAAGGTGTGTCAAAATTTGGTGTCTACACACATATTTCTTATTTTTACATGATTTTTGCGTATTTATTTTATTTTATGTTATTTAATATTTTATTATTTCGGCAAAAGTGTAATATTTTTGTATTTAGCTAATCAATATAATAGTTAGGCTACATTTCTTATATTTTTACAAATATTTGTGTAGTTAGATAGCAAGTGTAATAGATAGGTCGTTTTTATTTTTTCCTAAAAATTGTAGCTAAATTCCTCAATGTAATAGTTAGAGTTTATTTGCTTTTGTGTGCTTGCGTGTTTATATGTTTTACTGCTTTTATTAGAATTTTGCATCTAAATTTATGCCTATGTGTTATGTGCTTCTACTTGACTTTATATATCTTTATATGTTTAATTTGCTTTTAATTTACTATTTACTATTTAAATCATGTTTTATGTTATTCCGTTACCACACTAATCCAACGCTAGTTGTGGCTTTATCGTTTCCCTGCTAGTCCAACGCTAGTGGGAATCTCTAGAAAGGGCTAGTCCAACGCTAGACCTTTAGGGCATTTTAGTGTTAGGTGTACTCGTGTGCATTTTACATCCCACTTTACACATTTTTAGTTTTCCTTCCATTTTGCATGATTTTTATTACTATTATTACTATTATTTATTTATTTTGATGCATCTTCAAATGTATGACATCTAGGTTGCATCTCACTTAAACTTTTAAGACATTTGCGTGATCGACTAGAAATAGTCGCCTATTCATGGAAAGCGGTGGCGTACATGCTGTTCCTCCTTCCGTGAGTAAGAACATTCAGTCACGAGTTATTAGTCTCCTGTACCCGTCATGTTGCATACCCACTTTCTTTCTTCACTTAATATATATTATTATTATTTTCTTTTCTTTTTGCATCGCATCGCATTTTGCATAGACACTCGTGACTCCTTCGAAGTCTAGAATCGGGTTTCACAATTAATGCAATAATCTTGACCAAGTCTCAACGAGACATTCCGACCCTCTCGATACCCACATATGGATTTAGGATTTGCATTCATTTAGACACATTCAAACGCGATAAAACGTAGGGTTAATTTAGAAAATTTTGATTAAACCTCGCAACTAGCCTCAGCCAGGTAGAAAGGGTGCCTTAGGCGCAACCCTTTGCCTTCCCTTTCTTCAAATGTGACTCTCGGGCCTTTTTCTCTCGTTTTTCGTAGACCGGAGTCGAAAAAGAGTTTTAAATGATTTTTTTTTTAAAAAATTTATTTTTGTTTTATTAAACGATTTTTCGTGTGACTTGGTACACCCTAACTCAGTACCAAGTAGCAATTCCATTTTCTTTTAAAATAAAACCCTTTTTCAAAATTAGTTAGCCAAAACTGTTGTATTTTTAGTCACGGCTTTACTTTCTTTTTAAAATACCATTTTTTTCTAAAAATACATTTTTTATTAAAAAACTCGATTTTTATCACAAATGCACAATTTTTTCAAAATCTATCTCTTTCGAAAAGAGTCAACAGACTAGACTGTCTTCTTGGGACGCGACAATCAATGACCCCACCGTGTGTCATTTCGAGGCGTGACACATCTACTAATCACAGTTCATGAATTAAAAACTTATACCCCACATATTAATTTATGTGATAGACATTGCCTTATAAAGGAATCAAATCCTACAATAAAGCTGCTGATGTAACAGTAAGCTGTTTGGACTTTATTACCAAATGGCCAAAGAGATTGTGAGAACCACCTTTTCTATCCTCTAATTCAAATTCATCTACTAATTAATGAATGTAATCCACATGCCTTTGAACTCATAAACCAAAAAATTTGCAACTGCACTCAATGCACAAAGATGTATTCGTGAAGTTAATAGCATAATAGCTATTCAAAGTTTCAGTACTAAATTGTCAATTTAATACCCAGTAATATAGAATCCAAATGAGTTCTACTAAATAGTTGTCATATAAAAGAACAAATATAAGTTTCAGAAACAATTAAGCAATCTAGAGGCTTGAATCTCAATACTCCCATCAACAACTCCCCTTCCCCAACCTCATCCCAGAAAAGGTCATGGAATAGAAATCAAATATGGTCCCTATTTCCACTCTACTAAATAACTATAAGTGCAATACACTATGCTTGTCTTTAATAGATATACTTTATCTTTCAAATTTAACCTACATCAAAATATTGATTATTCCACTATTTCTATGAGACTTACTAAAACCTCTTAAGAAAATCAAATTCTATTTTAAACAAAGTCACATGGAGTAATTTTTCCTAGAAAATGAAAATTATGTTTAAAACATAACTTTTAATACAGAATCATAAGAAAGAGAAATAATAGAAAGGTTAGAGGAAAACCATCAAAAGATTATGGATTTTTAGTAGAAAAACTAATAGAAAGCTTATAGGAAAACCATGGAAAGATTTTAGGTCTTTAGTAGAGATATGTATTAGGCTACATAACTGGATGCTTAAAACAAATAAAACACCTCGATGCTAATGTATATGGAAGACTGTTAGAAGTGCATCAAGTAAGTTTAGATAAGCAAAGGGTGCTTACCTTGCATGTCAAAAGAGCATCCACCACTGCTTCTTCATTTTCTCCTAGCAACATTAGAACAAAACAAAATCAAACTTCTAAGATGCATAGAAAATGTATTAATTCAAACCACAAAAGAAAGCATCACCATTCTCCTTTACCGCTTTGACAATGATTTCCTTAGAAAATCCCACAAGCAAAAACTGACAAACGGAGTTGAGCTTGGACAAGTACACGAAGAACTTGACTGGAAATTAAAAAAATGGATACATTAATATGAATTGAGACTGTTTGAGAACAAATTAACCACATCACTTCGTTTTCCAATTTGGAATACACGGTAGGAAAAAAAAGAAGAAAAAGTAAACATATCAAAGACAAATTACAAGACATCACGAGAAATAAGAATAATTCTTGCAGACGTCTTCAAGTAGGAGGCTTTAAAGAGTCCAACTAATCTCTTTTTTCATCTTAGATATCATAATAGGCCACACTATAGGTGCGAAAGTACATTCTTATATAAAACCTCTCATTCCGAGTGCAAATTAACATTGTGCCTAGATTGTCGTAAAAGACCAGTTTTTTAGTTTATACTACTACCTATTTCAACAATTACACAACATTTACTGTAATTTTAAATGCATATTACTACTCTAGATTCTCATAACCTATTAGAAACAGCAAGGATTATCATGAAAGCAAGCAAGCAAGCAATCATCAGGAAAAAGGAAGACTAAGAAAGCATGTCCAAGTTCAAGATTTCTGGAAAAATAGCATTACACTGAGTATATCAACACCAGTGCGAAGTCTACTATTTGTTCTTGGTGTGAAATAGTTGAGGATATGTCGTTCACGTCAAGCTCATCTTAAGTATTCTAGTCAATGTTGTTACTCTCGTTGTTTGAAGTAACCTTCAACATATTAAACATGCATAGAAATGCTAAAGGATGAGTAAAACAATTTGCCACGAGTAAAATTACAAAATACCTATTCCTTGGCCATGTTCCTATATTTGTTATGCAAGCTACAATAACTAAAATACGGACCAAATGAAATTGTAACAAGTTAAGGAATAACACTACAAATTGGCTATTCATTTAAACATGTAGGGCAGCTTGTGAGATGGATCAACAGCTTGCAGTTTTTTACAGTCTATTCAACAGTTCTTGTTGTCAAGAAGATGCACTATTCAATTTGATAGATTGAGATTAAAAGAAAGTAATGCTTGAAATACACTTACATGAAGCTAATAGTATGCCATGTAAAAGTCATCAATAGTTTATGGGAGATAAATCAAACTATTTTAAATACACGATCCAAAAATAGTTAAGCATCCAAACAAATTGTACAAATTGAGTGATGTTCTGGATACTTTTTTGAGAAGATATAAGTAAACCTAACCAATAACAAAACATCATACCAGCTCAAGTGACAAATTCCCGCACCAAAGAAAAAGCTATACAAGGAGAATGACCTGATATTCTTACAATTCAGATCACTTAACGATGTTGACTTCAGATAACTAACATTTTCAAATTAAAGAATATCCAGATAACGACATTTAACCAGAAATGCACTAATATAAAGTCTTCAAGTGATTGTTTAACTAAATATTTGTTTGCTTAGGATGGAGAAAAACTTAGGCACAGAATACACTTGCTACAACTTTTGAACTACTTACGAAAACTCCATTCATGCTACTAAATTAATTAATTAATCAATTAAAATTTTTTTTACACCAAAAAAAGCTATAAATTGAAAGCATTGCAAAAATAATTAATAATAGCAACATCACCCTAAATATCTCCAAAAAATAAAATCTTACTCCAGACTATAGAAGAAGAAAAGGCACAAGTATAGATAGTTAAAACCTAGAATACGAACCAAAAATCAACTATTATTAACGGTAAAAAAAAAGTAAAAAATTTACCGTTGAAATTAGAAAATGATCGTTAGTAGTAAGGGGGGAAGCAAAGGAGAATAATCGGCGGGAATCGAGGTATTTCAATGAAGAAAGCTGGCTCATAGACGAAAGCTGGCATTATTCAACTGCGAACTGTTGCGATGTCGGCCAGCTGATTACTGAAATTGTACGACGACATATTTCTTTTTTGAAATTATCTATTTTATTTTTGTGATTTGGTTATTGGGTTTAGCGGGGGCTTTAAATAGTGGGTGTTTGGATTTAATTTGAGTTTTGAGCATCTGAAAAAAAGGGTTTTGCGCTTGAGAAAAATGAAAAGTTAGAGGGAGGGAGAGAAGGGCGCGAAAGGGAGATTTTGGGGGATTTTAGGCTTACCTCCCTTAATTTAGAGGCGGTATTAAACCTCATTCGCCTCAAAGACTAAAACATTTGATTTGGTCTCAAAAAATGTCTCTAGATTGAGGCGTAAGAGAAGCTCCGTGTTTTGTAGAGGCGGTTTTTAAAACTGCCTCTACAGAACTGCCTCTGTAGATAACTTTTTTTTGTAGTGCGAGTTGGAGGAATCACCCAAACTTCTTGTGTGGGAATCAAGGGCAACAAAGACAACAACAACCACCGGAATATCACACAAAACCACAATCTCAGCCTCAGCCTCAATATGAGAAGAAGTCCAACCTTGAGGAATTGATGACCAAATACATCAACACATCTGAAAATAGGATGCAAAACATGGATACATCGTTGAGGAATCAACAGGCCTCCATCCATAATTTGGAGAATCAAATTGGACAAATTGCAAAGTTGATGTTTGAAAGACCTCAAGGGGAACTACCAAGCAATACAAAGACTAATCGGAGAGAGCACATGAATGCTATCACACTAAGGAGTGGAAGCGAAGTGACAAAGGAAGAGCCAAAGAATGTAAAAGAAATGGTTGTTAATGATAAGAAAGATAAAGATAAAGACGGGGATAAATGGGAAAGAAATGATCAAGAAAGGGACATGAAGCCAAAGAAGAGGGAAGTGAAGGAGTATAAACAACCATCCCTTACCCTGAAAGGCTAAAAGGGGCCTACACCGACTCTGATTTTTCCAAGTTTTTTAAAATTTTGAGATCTCTACATGTGAATATTCCATTTATTGATGTTATATTGCAGGTACCCTCTTATGCAAAATTCATAAAGGAGATCCTTACTCACAAGAGGACAACTGAAGATCTTCAAATGGTAACATTATTGGAGGAATGTAATGTTCAAATCCAAAGCAAGTTGCCACCCAAGCTCAAAGATCAAGTGAGTTTTTCCATTCCTTACACTGTGGTTAGTCTTACTTTCTCTAATGCTTTATGTGATTTAGGTGCTAGTATTTCTTTGATGTCATTGTCTGTGGCAAAGAAACTAGGACTTACAGAATTTCAAATGACTAACATGACATTGCAGTTAGCTGATAGGTTAGTTAGGCACCCATACGAAATTGTAGAAAATATATTAGTTAAATTAGACAAATTTATTATCCCTGTGGATTTTGTGGTACTTGATATACCTAATGATGATAATGTTCCACTTATCTTAAGTAAACTGTTTTAGCCACTGCTGGTGTTGTCATTGATGTTAAGAGTAGTAAGCTCAAGTTTCAAGTAGATAGGGAGGAAGTAGAATTCAATTTTAATAGTGATGCCAATGACTCCTCATCTACTTGTCAAGTTTGCTTTATTTAGACTACTAACGAAGGAACTCAAGGGCCAAACACAATTATCAATAATTGTGAATCTCTTAGAGTTGGTGTCTATGACGCAGGGCATTCTGAGATGCAACATGCAGTTAACGAGTTGAAAGAGGTTAAGAAGGAGGAAGAGTTAGAGAGAAACCCAAGGGAGGTCAAGAAAAAGTTGTCAAGGCGTTGGAAAAGAAAAGGCATTGGCTATCACCCTATGAGGCAGCCAAAGTGGCCAAATCGAGGCTTAAAAAGTGGATTCCTAAGTGTATTCTTGAAAAGGGGATGAGTTCTAAAGGCAGCCTTAGTTCTTTAGTTGACAAGGCAAATACTTGAAGAAAATTGAATAATGTCGAGCTAACGACATTAAACAAAGCACTTGTTGGGAGGCAACCCAACTTTGAGTTGTTCTATTTTCTTTTCTTTCTTAGGAATAGTTTTTAGTTCATTTGGTTTTTGAAAGTTAATGTAGTTCATGTTTTAATTGCAGGTCAATTTGGAGAATTTAAGACTTACTGTTACACAAGGGATATAGTATGAGATAAAGGAAGTGCACTAATTTGTTGAATGAATCACTTAATTGGGGAAAAATTTCTTGTTTTGCAATAGTTCAATGTGCTATTGTCATTTGGGTAAAAATTTGGCTAAGTGTTGTTCATTGCCATATTTAATAGTTGTTTCTTCTGGACACAAACCACTGGAGAAACCGTGCATGGTTTCTCACGCAGTTCGTGTCAAGAAACTTTGGCAATTGAAACCAGAGCCATAACCAACCACATTTTATACGCATAAAAAAATTGCATAATACAAAACGCATGACCAACTGCTTGCGGTTTCTCATGCGGTTTACTTCCAAAAATTTGGCCAAAGAAATCGCATGTGTCCCCTCTCACGTTTTCTCAAACGGTTCATATTCAGTGATTTTTTATCCAGAGAAAACCAAGGGAGGAAATGCATGTGGTGCCATCCACGGTTTGTGTCTAGAAACTTTTGAAATTTTGTATGATGAAATGTGGATTGGCTCTCATGCATCTTCTCAAATGTTTCATATTCACTTTAAAACTGTGGGAAAACCCACGTGCGTTTTGTTCTGTGGATCATGTCCAAAAGCTTTTGATTTTTTTTTAAGTGAGGAACTGTGCGTGCACCCTCGTGCGTTTGCCTTTTGAGTGTTGTTGCGTATGAGAAAGCGTGCGATTAATGGCGTGGCTTGTCTACAGAGAGTTGATTAAAATGAAACTATGTGGGGAACTGCGGACCCTCTCCATGAACGGCGTGTGAGTTACAGTTGGGTTTTGAAAAAAATTGAATAGATGCAGGTTTTTTCCCCACTTCCCCCTTTTCCCTCTTTCGTATTCTGTTTTCTCTATCTCTTACACACGAAAACCCCACCCTCTTTCCCCTTGATTTTCACCATTTTTCAACCTTAATCACTGCACACACATCACATTCTAACCCTCTTTAGTTAGATTCTACAAGTTTTGTTGCATTTTTAGGCAAAGAAGCGAGTTTTGGGGAGAACTACTTTCCCAAGGGAAAAGTCCAAACCTTTGCTTCAATTTGTGCTCTTATTGGAAAATCTCACCACAATTGGTTGCCTTACATCCCATCTAAGGTAATTATTGGACTAACTCTTCAATTCTTTATATTTGCATGTAGTTTTAATTGGATTCTTTGTCTATTAGGCTTGGGGCTGAGCAGTATGGTCTTTTGTGTGTGTACATTGTGGTTGTGATTGTATAAGAATGGTGGCTCGATGATTATTTTCGATTGTTTGTGGTCTTAGGTGGTCTTTATGGTGATTGTGTGCCAGTTGTTTTTTGGCTTTGATTATCTGTGAATATTGTGTTTTGTGGGTAATGGTAAACATGTGAAATTGTGAAAATTGTGAAAAATAGTTAATTCTTTGAGTTGATTTGCTATTATCCTTTTGTTGGAATTAAATGATCAATAGATTTATGCATTACACTTGAATGATTGAATAAGATAATCACATCTTTGTTCGTATTTGTTGAGTTAATGAATTTTTTGAGTGATTGAACGTGGAGTCTGATTGTCCATTTGTGTATGGTAGATTTACTGAGAATCCAGCTTGACATAGGGTTTAAATGAACAAAATGTGATTTAAATTGCATAAGATTTGTAATTGATTGTGTGAGCACTTGTGTGTGTATGGTGAGTCTTATAATGCTTAAAGAATGTCAATGACTCTGTATTTGGACTTAATGGTGAAACATCTTTTCAAGTGAAAATGGCCTCAACATCATCAAGGAGGAGGAGGAATACTAGTTCTACCAGTGGATAGGGGTCGAGGCAAGCACGGGGAGATGATGATATGTGGTTCACCTCTTTGGAGAACCAATGTTGGTACGAAACAAGACGAGGGAAACAAATTCTAAAAGAGAAAAGTGTGGTATCGGAGATAGAGAATCACTTCAATCTCTCCGAACATCTTGGTCTGATAGGATGGCATCCCATCCTAACTCTCTCAAAGTTCATCTACCCTGAGCTTGTCAGGGAATTCTATGCAAATGTGGAGGAGAAAGACAAGGACAGCGAAAACTACATTGAGTCAACAGTGAGGAGCACCAAGATGCAGATTTATCGGAGTACAATAGCTGACACCCTTCAATGTTGGAATGGAGGGCGGGACGTGGATATGAAGAGAGCATTTTATGTCAGCTTGAATTGGACAATGATTGACTCTGCCACATGATTCAACATTCTACCAGTCACTTTCAAAAAGAAAGAAGAAAAGAAAATTTTGGCCAGTAAGTTCCAGCCACTGCAACATCTCCTCCTGTATAACTTTGGCTGCAATAAGGTCCCGAGAAAAAGTGGGAAGAAAGAAGTGTGTGCTTCTGACATTTACTCACTTGAGGTCATCTTCTTTGGTAGCAACAAGGACAAACCAAACCTCTACTGCCTAGTATACTGATATCATACATGTGAAATGTAGCCAAGGGAAAGAAAGGTTACAACTATTTTGGGCTTTCTCATTTACTCACTCTTCTCTTTCAAGAAGCCCAAGTTGATTTCACGGGTGTAGAGGCGATAGGGATGGCATCAAACGATTATGTCAATACTTCCATACTAGTGAAATTCAAATGGGACACGCAGCTCATTTCTACTATTATAGGGCTTCTAATTCTACAGAGTGAGATGGTAGAGAAGGGAGACGAAGAAAAAGGGGGTGATGAGGAGGATGAAAGCATAGACACGTGCCCTATGTGGCAGGCCAGCCATTGCCCTCTTTGACTAGAATAGATTGCAAGGAGCTCTGGACATAGTAAAGACTTAGTTAATGGGAAGAGTGGACTTGATAGAGGCTAGCCTATGCAGTGACATGATGGGGATGGAGGCTTGGATTGTGAGCAAATTAGACGAGTAGCTAGAGATGATACGAGCACTCCAGCAGCACCAGAGCTATTATCAAGCACAGCCTCCTTCACCACAGGGTAGCCCACACGAGAGAGGCTTTGGAGGAGATTTAGGAGGCGACCTTGGAAATGCTTAGACTTGTTTACTAGCTTTCCTTATTTGCTTATGCCTGGATTCCTTTTTTCTTTATCTATATTCTTTATTTTGTTTGACTTCTTTAGATTGGCCTGTATTTTAACTAACTTTACTTTTATTTTTATTATCTACTTTTTATTCTTATTTTTATTTTATACATTTGTAGTTTGATTTTTCTGACACTACTTAGACTACTTGGATTACACTTGGATAATATTTTCTTATGTCATGTGGCTACAGTTGAACGCCTCTCATTGTCAAAGTGACAAAGCTGTAGTTTTCATCTTGAAAAAGCCCTCCTACTATGCGAAAAATGGGGATATTAGTTTCTCTATTCATATTCATCTATTTTTTTTATATATTTTGTTCTATCTTTCTCACATATTGAGGGCAATGTACATCTTAAGTGTGGGGGAGGGAATAAAAAGGAAATAGTAGTGAAATTTTTATTTGACATTTGAATGATTGAATTGGTGAATTTTTGTGTGGATTGAGTTTTGATTGACAGGGAGTTGACCTTATTTTAGGAGAAACTCTGTCAAAATTTTTTCAAAAATTTTTCAAGTAAATCTTCAACTTCTTCGGCCATCAAGGTGCACATTATCCAAGTTATTTCTTAGAGTCCTTTTGAAAAAGACTATGGAGCTCTATCACACCATTGAAATTTTTTTATTTTGGGAAAGTATATTAGGTGGAGTTAGAGCAATTATTTGAGAATTTAGTGAAATTAATGTAGTATTTAGACCCTACTTGATTATTGTCGGTTAAATGATGAAAATAAATGGCAAATAGAACATACTTGGGACAATTACTAGCCCAATTCTTGAAAAAAAAAGAGAGTAAAGATGTGTGCATTTGGGGTTACTCCACTAGTCTTGGTGTCGAGTAACCGGGAATCTTCACTTAGCAATGTCGATTCTGGTGTCAAAAGTCACCAAAACTATGAGTATGCATAGCAAGTTGAGCGAATGAAGTATCTAGTAACTTGGGGTCTTCACCTTAAAGTGTCGATCTTTGCGTTGAAAAAGAACTTCATGTCTTAATGAAAGGCCAAACTCAAAGTGAATAGTGGTTTTTAGCATTTGTGGGTGTAATCAGACTTTGTTGTGTCATTCGCCACTTATGGGATTCATTTACTGACAAAGGTTAAGTAGGGTGAATGTATCATGTTGAAGTGACTAAATTCAATGTGTAATTGTTCTTGCTCCCTCTTGTATTATGAGTACTTTGAATAGGATGAATGTTGGTATGATGTGTGTCCATGTGTCATTTTGAAGAAAGATTCTTTGAAATGGATTGCCTTAATTGCCCCCAATTAAGTCGGTTGTTGGGTTTGTATGGTCTAGTTGCTTGAGAACGAGCAACGGCTTAAGTGTGGGGGAGTTGTCTATCTACACATATTTTAGAGTGTCTAAGTAGTGGTTTTGGTAGGTATTTTAGGATTTTTAATTAGTGTTCTCAGGTCAATCCAATCATTTTCTAGACACACTTCATTTTGCCACTTGAAGCTTACATTTGAGCATAATTGAACCGATACTTGCACTAATTCTATAACTTTTTGTAAGTAGAACGATCAAGCATTAAATGGCTGTAAGGAGTGAAGCAAAGGCCATGAAGAATGAAGAGCTGAAGGCAAAAGGGCCAAACCGCAAATTACTTTGAAGAAAACGTGCGAGGTTTCTCGCACGGTTCACAAGCAGAAGGTCAACCGCATGACCAACCGAGCACGATTGTTGCTCCGATTTTCATCCAGAAGTCAAATGTGGACAAGATCGTATGAGTTTGCATGCGGTTACTCGAATTTTTGAGAAACCACGGGAGATAATGGATGAAAACGCATGTGATTTCTTGATAGACTCTGCAGTGTATTTAGCAGCTGGGACTGACTTTTGGGCCGGAGATTCACTCTTCTATCTTTTTCCTAGGGTTTCTTAGATAGAAAAAATAGAAATTAGAGATTTTTGAGGGAGATAGAGAGGGAAGAAGAAGTTGAGGCTTCAAAAGGCAGAAAGGAGCTTGAATCTTCACAACCTAGAAGAACTTGCAGAAATTGACCAAGGAAAAATTTGAAGGCTGCAATTAGAATGAGTTTTTATATTTTCCTTTTGTTAATTAATGTATTTTCTTTGGCTTTTATGGGGTAAATCTTTGTAGTCTAGATTGGTTGAACCCAATTGTGGAATTAATGGATTCATTTTTGGTTTATGCTAGTTACCACTCTTGATTTGGGTTAATTTGTTTTTTCATGTTTAATTGGATTGGGATTTTGCATGCATTTGTAACATCCTGCGTCTGAGCTGGCCCAATAACTTTTGAGCTTTAAACCATGGGCTCAAAATGCTTAAGCCAAGTTATTTAGTTGCCCAATTCATATCCGAACTGTCTACTCGGTTGTGCTGAATTCTAGAGGTAGCTTGTACGGGCTCTAGAGGTAGTTTGTACGGGCTCTAGAGGTGGCTCCCGCCCTTAAGTTGACGTAACACTTAGTCCCGCACAGCACTTAATTCTTCCACTTCCTTGCGTAGTTCGACTCAATACTATAGGCCCAATCTCACCCCGTGTAGAGACTACACGAGGTTCGCTCTGATACCATTTGTAACATCCCGCCTCTGAACTAGCCCAATAACTTTTGACCTTTAAACTACGGGTTCAAAATGCTTAAGCTAAGTTATTTAGCAGCCCAAACGTAGGATGTTATATACAAATCATTTTATCTTCCTCCCACCGATGTGCGATATCACATTCACCCTTCCTTTAGGCCTTTGCATCCTCGCAAAGCCCAATTCATATCCGTACTGTCCACTCGGTTGTGTCAAATTCTAGAGGTGGCTCATACGGGCTCTAGAGGTGGCTCCCGCCCTTAAGTCGACGTAACACCTAGTCCCGCACAGCACTTAGTTCCTCCACTTCCTTGCGTAGTCCGGCCCAATACTATAGGCCCAATCTCACCCCGTGCAGAGACCACATGAGGTTCGCTCTAATACCATTTGTAACATCCCGCGTTTGGGCTGGCCCAATAACTTTTGAGCTTTAAACCATGGGCTTAAAATGCTTAAGCCAATTTATTTAGTAGCCCAAACGTAGGATGTTATATACAAATCATTTTTTCTTCCTCCCACTTATGTGGGATATCACAGCACCCTTGATTCAATTGTTGATTTTGTATGGGTATATTGAGAGATTGCACATATGAATGGTCACTTCACAAATTAGGGCAATTTGAATGAATCACTAGAGATAGGGTTCTATGAATTGTTCCCTTTTGATGAGTTTTGAAAAAAGACTTGATAAATTAGAACCCATTAATCTTAAAGCTTCTAATTGGGGTGTTAATTGTGAAGAGATTCCAATTGACCAACCAAGAGGGTAGAGATTGTTTCTCTTGAGAAATGTTACGGTCTAAATTTGGGGGTTTTGGGTTCAAATTGAGTAATTGATAGTAGCATTGATCCAGAATTGATTCATTGAGTAGGCAATTGGGGGATACCATATCTAAACTTAATTTGTCATTATTGTTGTCAATTCTCATTCTCCATTGTCGTTCTCTCTTGAATCTAGTGAATTAGATAGTGTTTTTTCTATTTTCTATTTTTAAAAATCCATTGGTGTTTATTAGGTTAGATAATAGAAATCAAGTGAATATTGGTACTTGCTAATCCCTGTGGGACAATATTCGGTGCTCCCTTACACTCTACTACGGAACGATACATGTACTTGCCTAGAGTTTCTTTAGTATAGTTCAAAGGAGACGCATCACTCAACATGTTTGACAAATTGAATGGACAAGTCTTGGAGCCAAGTTTATCTACAAAATGAACAATTCTAACCTTATTTCTTTTTGTTTCATTCATGCATGCTTGTTTACAATCGTTTATGAGCTTAATATTTATCTTTATCATGTTAAACTAAGTTGATTCTAATTAGGTTTAAGATAAGGTTAATTATATGATTTGAATTAGTTTTTGGCCATACTTTCTTCTTGTTTGTTTATTTACTTGGTTTTAACACTTATTGTTGCTTAGCTACCAACTACAAGTCATCTTAGTTGTTATTAGACAAAGAAATTTGTATTTAACAATAAAAAGAAGTAAATGAAACTTATGTTGAATCTCACAAAAGTAGTGATTCTCATAGGTGGATGATAGTTTGAAACCACAATTCATGTGTTTAATGAACTAATGCATGCAAAACTTTATCACGAGAACATGAAAGCTCATTTATTAATAGTCTTCCATTCATAGAGAGAAATCTTAATGGCTGTAAGCTTAACTCTCATATTAAGTGAATTCTTAAACCTAGTCAACTTTGTTTAGTTAGATTCTTCATTATTTGTTTACTTGAATTTGATTTTTCTACCATTCTGCTATCTTAAGATTTGATTGTCAAGATAACAGAGTAAGTAATCAAGCTTTGGTACTTGCCAAATCTTATTTCCTCGTGGGATTGACTCTAGTGCTTCCCCATTATTATTGTCCATTATCCTGTTTTTGGTTGTTAGGTTATAAGGAATCACTAGATATTATTAGAAATACAAATAATTGTGCCAGAGCCTAGCCACCAAATATTAAAAAAAATCAACTGAATTGGTTTCATTAAAAAGAAATTAAAAGAAATAGCTTTCTTTTGAAACCTTGCCTTGTGTTTTAGGTAGTCTTTCTATATATGTCCCCCTTCTTATAAAAGTGGCATATGTTATGAGTTGTATTAAATTTTAAATTGTCGATATGATTGATTAGGATATGATTAGATTAGCATAAGATTAGATTTAAACTCATTTATTGTTATATAGGTTCATTGTACCTATTACTTTACAAGCCTATAAATAGGCTGTTGTGTCTTTGGATGAAATATAGAAAAATATTCCCACATTTTCTTTCTTGTTAACATGAAATCAGAGCAGAGATTCTAGGAACTCTGTTTAAAAATTACTCTGATATAATTGGAAAAGAAACCATGGCGGAATCATCCTAACTTTTGAAGGTGGAAGCGGACAGGGTGATATAGTTCTTGAAGACTTGGCCACCATGATGATGAAAGTCTTGAATGGATGTCAGAAGTCTACACAAGCAATGATACCTCTATGGCTCAAATCGACATCAAGTTGGATGATACCAAATATGTACTTTGATTCCAAGTTGTCGAGATGTATATCTCGAGCAAAGATAAGTTAGGATATATCAAATGTGAGTTTCGTCAACCTTCATCAATAGATCCAACATATCGATAATAGCAAATAGAGGATTCTATTGTAAAAGGATGGCTAATAAACAGCATCGATTCATCCTTGATAAGTAATTTTATCCGTTTTCCTACTGCCAAACCAGTATGGGATGCCATTACCACAATATATTTTGATGGGGCTCATACGTCTCAATTATATGATTTGCGGTGAAAGATTAATAGGATGAGACAACTTGGAGGGTCGATTGAGAAATATAACAACGACCTGCAAGGCTTGTGGAGAGAAATTGATTTTTGTTGACCAAATCCAATAGAATGTGCTGTCGATATCAGCAGGTACAACTCTCTCATACAAGAAGAAAGGGTATACATCTTCCTTAATGGATTAGATGGTCGACTGGATACAATTTGCAGTGAAGTGTTACGAATGAAGCCATTCCCGACAATAGAAGAAGCATATGGCTGTGGCTGGTGTGAAGACAGTAAGCAATCAGTAATGCTAATAGAGGGAGACAAAATAATCGGCTTTGTCATGGTGGCAAAAAGAGCTAAACTACCAGCTGATGGGGACAATTGTACTCATTACAATAAGAAGGGACACACACATGATACATGTTTCAAATTGCATGGGTATTTAGGAAGGTGAAAGGAACGAAAAGGAAAAAATCGACGAGATGGTCGATTGAATGTTGCCGAACAAGGTGAAAGTTCTGGAAGAGTTGCAACTATAGTTGTTGAATCGACGGTGTTAGCCGTAGCTCTTAATGTTACACAAGTACCTTCTGTCCATCCTACTAATGTAAAAAAGACTAATCAACATCAACGTAATTGTAGCTTTAATCAACGTGATACTAATTGGATTATTGATTTAGAAGCTACCGATCATATGACTTTAGACCTAGATGACTTCTCATGTGTCGCTCAATCGAGACGGTTGATGATCTCTAATGCCCATGGTGTTCAATATCCAATTACAAGAGTTGGAACTGTCATTCTATCTTCATCTCTTTCTCTACTTAATACTTTGTTAATTGCCTCCTTATCAAATAAGTTGCTATCTGTGAGTCAAATAACTGCCGATCTTAATTGTGTAGCACTAATACATCCAACGTTTTGTCCTCTTGAGGATATTCTCGCCAAGGAGATAATTGACCGTGGTATTAGGAGGGAGGATTTATATTACATGGACAACTTTAGTTCTGGTTGAGCGAATAAGATGAGGAGTATTATAACACCAAAGAGCAAAAGATACAGATATGGCATCGGCGATTATGGCATCCATCCTTTGGATACATGAAGAACCTGTTTCTAGATCTGTTCACAAAAATCAGTATTGCCAATTTAAAATGTGAGACTTGTATTTTAGCTAAAAGTCATAGAATTTCCTATCCTATCAACCAGAATGAATGTGATACTTCTTTTGCCTTGGTATATTCTGATGTTTGGGGATCATTTGCGATTACCTCATCTACTGGTATCTGTTGGTTTGTAATTTTTATAGATGATTGAACTCAAATGATCTGGGTGTACCTGTTGAAACATAAGAATGAAGTATTAGATATTTTCAAATCATTCTATCTAACGATCCAAACACAATTTTCAATTGCATTTAAGGTCCTTCAGTCTGATAACGGTGGTGAATATGACAATCGATCATTGCAAGAGTTTTTCAAGGCTAATGGTCTCATTCATGAAACATCTTATCCTCATACTCTATAGCAAAATGGGGTAACTGAGAGTAAGAATTGGCATATATTGAAAACAGGAAGAGCATTACTAATTGGTGCCCATGTTCCACGTTGATATTGGCCTGATACTATCACAACAGTTGTCTACTTGTTGAATCGATTACCTTAAAAGGCAGTGAACTTTTAGATTCCTTTGTAGACTCTAGCCCATTTTTTTGCTTGACTATCAGTACTAATGATTCCTGCAAGAATGTTTGGGTATGTGATATTTGTACATCTGCACAAGAACTAGCGAAGCAAATTGGGTCCTTGTGCTGTTCGATGTGTCTTTCTGGGATATGCCGTGCACAAAAAGGATTATCGGTGCTATGATCCAACTACCCATAAGATGTATGAAACGATGTATGCTATGTTCTTGGAATCTGAAACATTTTTTTATTCGATATCCAACTCTTCACTTTAGGGTGAGATAAGGAACAAGGAAGTTGAGACTTGGCAGGGATTGACATGGTTATCATGGTTGAGTATTGATAAGGCTCATGTTTCGATTGCAGCTGATTCCTCTCCTGATTTACTTACTGATTCTCAAATTACAAATGGTGGTAAATTTGAATTTTCAACGGACAAAATTGCAATAGATATGCCTCTTGATGCTACTACTGATGCAATCCCTTCCCCCTTAGTACTTGACCACTAGTCTCCTGAGAATATTCTTGAGGTAAGCACTTCTGGTACTCCTACTATTTATTTGGATATTACTAGTATATATGTGCTACCTGACAAGTCCGATCGTGGCAAGCCACCAAAATTGGTATTCTCTAGAGACTTATGCAAAAGGATCCAAGTATCCCATTACTAAATACATTTCAACTCACTATTGAATCTTTGGAGGCTTTTGTACATAATGTGTCATTAGTTGATGTCCCGAGTAATATGCATGCTACTTTTGCCGATCCAAAGTGGGCTCAAACCATCAAAGATATAATGTCAACGTTGCAGAAAAATAATACTTGGGCTTTGATCTCATTGCCAAACAGAAAGAAAATTGTCGAATGCAAATGGGTTTTTACAAACAAGTACAAGGCAGATGGATCAATCAATCGGTATTGATAAGTGATAATTTTACCTATTTCAGCATAGTATTTTATATATATTTTTAGCGAGTTTTTAGTATGTTTTATTTATTTTAATATAAAAATAGCTCAATTTCATAATTGTTCTTCCATTTGAAAATTTTCTCAAAAATTAAGGTTTTACCTGATTTTTATGGTTTTGAAGCAAAATTTATATTTTAAGCAAATTCATTCACAATATTTATACAATATTGTAAGTTTTATACATTCAATCATAATTTGGATTAATTGGAACTCAAAATTTCACATTCATGGTATATTCAAGGATGGTTGAATTATGAGCTCAATGGCACAACTTTTGTATTCAAATTTAGAGTATTGTTTTGCTCAACTTTTAAAAAATTTTCTTCAACAAATTTACTATGAAATTAAAGGGTCAAAATCACAAAAAATCTCAAGGGCATAAGAGGTATAACAAGTAAAGAGAAGTGTAAAGAACCAATGGAAATGAAGAAATAGAGAAAACTAGGGGTCGATAACAAAAATACATTTTTGTATTTTGGTAATAACCTGAGTTACAAATATTGGACTGAGATGGTTTTTCTTGAATTTTAAAGCTAAGAGGATACTCTACAATTCTTATGAGACATCAAAATCCAGTTCTTACATCTTCACAATAAAAAATCTAAATTACTGAAGAATGAAGTTCTTCAAAGCATCTCTCAGTTTTTTGGCCATATCTTTGCATCCAGAAATTGAAATGACATAATTCTTGTAGTTTGGAAAGATAATTCAAAGAGCTACAACTTTCATGTTTTGAGAAAAAGCTGATTCGTCCTTCTTCTAGGAGCACTCTGTAGATAAAGATCCGTAGACTAACAACCCACGGATCTTTCATGTCGGCCAAAAAGTGACGGCTTCAACTTGCAGCCTATCTTCTAGCCTCTTTTGATGACTTTTTGATGATTCTCTACACCTGCATTACCTGAGAAAATATTACAAAATTCAATGGAAAATCTTTTTGTGATTTTAAAACAACTTTTCATGCAATTTGTCACGCAAGTTGGTGAGATGATTAGGTGAATTTTTCAATAAATAGGGAGCTTATGGAAGACTTTTAGAGGAGGTCATGAGGGGAGGAGCACTTCCAAAGTAGTTAGTTTAGTAGTTTTCTTTGTTATTTTATATGAAATTTGAATACTTGTAAGAAAACTCTCGGAGAATTCACTTGTACAACTTCATATTCAAGGAAGAAATGAATGATTGGAGCCATTGAAATGAGAATTGAAATGAGAATTTCTATCTCTTTCTCTTTATTTCCTTACTTGTTATGATTTACTTTATTAAATTCTTATGCTTTCAAGTTATGAATTCCATGCTTAACTAAATACTTGTCTTAGGGTTGGATGAAGCTAATGATATGAATTGAATGTTATTATACTTGCTATAACTTGTATTTGCTTGTTCATTTATTAAGGTTTAACATTTGTAGTAGTTTAATCACCTATTAAAAATCATTTAGATATTATTTGACATTGAGAAATGCTTATAACATCAAAAAAAGATAAATGAAGCCTATTATATACACACATGAAAATAGTGGTGTAGGTAGGTGGATTGAGGTTGTTTAATACCACTATTCATGCATTTTACAAAAGTTCATCATAAGAATAGTTGAACTCTAGTCAATTCATTGTGAGAACAAGTTTTGATTTCATTTGGAATTGCAATCCTAAGCAAGACAAGATTAATATAACACGGTTATAATTCATTCAACCATATTGGTGATAATTAGTGGATTCTAAGTCCTATTATTGTGTTTGTGAATTTCTTTCAAGTAGTTAAATTTTCTTACCTTGCATATCACATATTTGATGTTTCGTCTAGATAATAGAGCAAGTTAGTAGCTTTAGTACTTGTTAAGTCTTGTTACATAATGGGATTGACCTTAATACTTCTGATACTATAATTGACCTATGCACTTGTGAAAAGGGGTATTAGGTTATAAAATTTATTACTTGTTTATGTGAATTTTGCCTAATTTTGATACTACCTAAACCTCACAATCAAGTATAAGGCTCAACTTGTGGCAAAGGGGTACACACACATACGGCATTGATTATTAGGAGACTTTCTCGCCTGTGACTAAATTGGACACAGTCAGGGTCTTACTGTCCCTAGCAGCTAATTTAAACTGGTTACTATATCAATTCGACGTAAAGAATGCTTTCTTACTCAGTGATCTTGAGGACGAAATATACATGTACGTTCCACAAAGGTGTGCTACTCCAACTGGAAATGTCATCTGTAAGTTGCAAAAGGTTTTTTATGGACTAAAGCAGTCATCGCATGTTTGGTTTGGTCGATTTACTTTTGCTATGAAGAAATATAGGTATCAGCAGAGTCATGAAGATCATGCTTTGTTTTGAAGCATCGTCATGGAAAGGTAACAACTTTGATAATCTATGTTGACGACATGATTATCACAGGAGATAATGAAGAAGAAATCTCTAATCTGCACGATCGACTAGTAGCTATGTTCGAGATGAAGAACTTGGAAAATCTCAAGTTTTTTGAGGATTAAGGTAGCAAGATCGACCCAAGACATATTTTTATCTCAACAGAAGTATGTGCTCGATCTCTTAGTTGAAGATGGATTATTAGATTGTAAACTGGTTGATACATCGATTATTTAGAATCACAGGGCTTTGTGAGTATTTAGATCAGGAGCCGACTAATAAAGAAACATATCAGAGGTTAGTCGATAAGCTGATTTATTTGTCTCACATATGTCTAGATATTGCCTATGTTGTCGATGTAGTCAGTCGATTCATACATTCGCCTAGTGATCGGCATATGGAAGCTGTGATGCAGATTCTGTGATATTTAAAGAATTCTCCCGGAAAAGGACTTTTATGTTCTAAGAAAAACCATCTCAATATTGATGGTTACACTGATGATGATTGGGCCGGAAATGCTACTGATCGAAAATCGACATCAGGCTTCTTCATCTTTGTCTACATCAATCTAGTTACTTGGAAGAGTAAGCGGCAAAAGGTCGTAGCATTATCAAGTGCAGAGACTAAGCTCAGAGAAATGGCTAATGGTGTGTGCGAACTTCTGTGGCTTAAAAGGTTGATAACCGATATCCGTTTTCCTCCTAATTCCGAAATGAATTTGTTTTGTGATAATAAAGCAGCCATCCAATCCAACATGATCGCATCAAACACATTGAAGTGGATCGACACTTCATAAAACAAAATCTTGAAGACAAAGTGATACAGTTTCCATTCATCAAGTCAAAAGATCAGCTGGCCGACGTACTGACCAAAGCTGTATTGACCAAAATCTTCTACAACTCACTTGGCAAGTTGGGCGTGTGGGACATATATGCACCAACTTGAGGGGAAGTGTTATGAGTTATATTTATGGGTTGTATTTAAATTTTAAATTGTAGATGTGATTGATTAGGATATGATTGGATTAGGATAAGATTAGATTTAAACTCATTTATTGTTGTCTAGATTTATTGTACCTATTACTTGTACAAGCCTATAAATAGGCTATTGTATCTTTGGATGAAATATAGAAAAATATTCGCCCATTTTCTTTCTTGTTAACATCATCCACCTCCAAAAACATTATGATTTGAGCCTCTTTATTTGGTGTTCTAGGACTCTCCTTTTTAATCTTTTAGGCCTAATACGATTATGACTTTGTGACACCATAATGATTGTTTGTAATCCTCCTTTTCAACCTGTCTTCTTCTTGTACATTTAAAAAATAGTTGAATAATAGTCCACTTATCTTTTTGAGTATTATAATTAATTTTGAATGACCAAATTGTGGGGAAGAGAGTTGAGAAAAATTTTACCGAAAAGGACTAGAGATGAACATATTCATAGATTTAAATGTCACAACAAGAATAGAGGCCTATACAAACACCTTAAACTATTAGTATAGAATGTTTATGCTGACACTTTTTTTTCCCAATGGTTAAGTCAAATATTGTCCATTCTCACATGGGGATAGGTCTATGGCACATACATATGTTGAGAACAACTTTTAACCCGACAATAATCATATATTTCCATTGCTCAATTCAGCCAATAATCATATTCTTCATATTCTTCTCAAAGTCAAACACTAATAACGATAAAGATTAACTAGAAACAAGAACAATGAATTCTGTGGAATAAAATAAATTAAAAAAATTAAGGATGTTATAAGCAATAGCTATCACCAAAGATTATTTACTGTAATTGGGTCAAGTGAAGTTTCCAATTGCAAATTGTACAAATTAGAAATCAATTTTAACGGACATGCTCTCATAGGATTAGCCCGTTTGGCTGAGATAGGCTCTGAAATCTTCCTTCTTTGTTCAAGAGTTATGAATGCTATCTTGCTACCCTTTGGTCTTAGTATTCTTCTTTTTTCTTCAACACTTTGCACCCATTCTTGCTTGAGCTTTTGACCAAAATTTTATGAGTTCTATCGTAACTCTTCCTCGCCTAAAATTCCCCTTGTTGAAGCTTCTATAATTAGATTTTGCAACTCATAGAGATAGATTTCCTGCAACATCAGCTTCTGGCGATATTTTTCCTCCGCAATTTGCACACCAACTCCAATTTTCAACTTTGTTTCTTCATTTCAAAAAATCTGTTAAGAAAGATCCAAAAATGTGATTCAATATTGTGTCCTTAAAACTTCTAATAAACTACCATTGGAGTATAAGGTCATGGAAGAGATACAAGCCAGCTATGGAAAAACATTCATTCAATGGTCACAGCAATTGAAAACTCAAGTTTTCAATTTATTTACGAAGTGTACTAATATGATTTTCAATTTGTTGATGAAATGTACTAATACAAATTCTATCCAAACGAAAAAATCCTCATGCTACGTTGTAATTAAAATTTATATAGATAAGTTCTTGTAAGGAAGAAAATTTGTGGTTCAAAGAAAGAGAAATGCTTAGGGTTTAATTCTTCCCTTGTAACAGCAGAGACCTTTTCCTTAGATTTAATAGGCATCAATAGTTTTATCTAAAACCAATCAATTAGGTATTCTAGATCATAGTAATGTGCAATAGTTGTTTTAGAGAGAATCGCATCTAATCAATCAATAAAAACTCTAAAAGCTGTTTAATCATATAGTGGTCAAATGGACTTTAGATTTATAAGGTCTAATAGTGGATAACTGAACCACAAGGAATGTGGATCAATTTACAATCATGTATATGAAAATTTTCTAATAACAACTTCAATTTATAAGCATTTCACAAGAAATAAGGTGAAAATAAGAAGTAACACCAACAGAATAATTACAACTTAATAATATTAAATTTTGTGATGACAATTTCTCCATCTCTGAAAGTGGCTCAAGTTCAATAATTTCATTTTGACTTGCACCAGTAGAAGTCGTTGTTAACACAACCACAGTGAATGGTTAGTAATGCTAAGAATTAGCTCTTATTTCAAACTGGAATTCAACTGGCTAATTATTATCCAAAGATGAATTAAATTAACATTACAACAATGTTTAGACAATAATTACAAAATAATTAGACATATAAATTAAACAATTTATGTCTTGGATAAACTAATGGTGATTAAGGAAATGAAGTAATGTTTAGTATGACTTGAATGCAAATGAAAAAAAAAGTGCATTTAGTGGTTCAAATAAATTCAAGTTTCAGTATGCAAAATTAATGCGATATTACAAATTCAACCTAATGAGTAGTAGAGTACCCAAAACAAGATTATAGCATCAGCAATTCCCAAAGACCAATCAAATGATAGTTTATAGATTTTATTTAAATCATCCAATTATTTCCACAACATGGCAAAACTTCTATGTCAGATAATTATTATATGACATCACCATAGGATACTATTTGTAGGCTCAGTTCTCTTTCGGATTTGCTATAAAGTTTCTACGAGGGATTCATTATATTGTTTCACAAAAATTAGCAGCTTAAAAAAAACATATAATTTTTGCATCCAAAATGCTACGGACGAGGAATCATCTAGACTGTGCTTCCTTCTTTTGTTCCTGGGGGTATTCCCTTTGCTAGCTTTTGAAATCCTCATCCGCCTCAATTTTTCTCTATCATTTGGTTCAGTTGAGGATAGATGCTCAACGTCATCAAATACAGTAGAACTTCCTGAATCAACATCATCCTTCCAACTGAAATCATCTTTTCTCTTGGTCAATCTAGTTGGTTCAATAGTAGCAACTGCTTTAATGACTAGTTTACCACTACATATATGAATCCTTCCCAAGTTAATGCTGTTGCCTTTTCTAGTGATACAAACAGATTTCCATAGAAAAGCCAATAATCCATTCTTATTTCTATACTCAAATTTATATATTGAGTGCAATACTTTGAGACCTAAATTTATGCAAATTGTTCTCATGACGAGACTGTGCAGTAGCAATATCAGCATAATAATTAAGATGTATGAGTTCGTGATTAATAATAAAAAAGAGTTCCAAAATCAAGCTCAAGAAACTTCAATACCAAACAAACTAATATTACAAAAACAATTTTTTGATGACAAACATGAAACTCAAGAAGTAAATTACAAAATTTTGAAATCCCAATTTGAGTACCTAATAAAGGAAATTAGGATGCCACTAAAACTAATGAAGCTCAGGGAACTTAATAACAACATATATGGCTATTAAATAATCAATCTTATGATGAAAGACATGAAACCCAAAAAATTAAGTTACAAACTTGAAAACTGAAAAGAGTATATGGATCAAGAAATCACTGACTACCTGATAAAGGTATGGGAAGGTCATCCATACAGGTCCAATTCGGCAATTTTTAGGTAGTTGAAAAGAATAAGTGGAAATCTTGGGAAGATACCGTACCCTTCAGGTAATGCAAAAGTAGAACCTTGTATATAAGCACCTTAACAAAAATTGCAAACAGCCAACTCCATTATAAACTAAATAAACCTTTTCAATAGAGGAAAAAGTTCAAAACCACATGACAAAATTATTACTTTACGAGCATTCGACAAGAAAAATTTTTAATTTTTCATATAAAGATCACCCAACAAACCCTCAAATCCAAACCCCACGTCAGTCCAAATAATAATAATGAAAAAAAGGAGGAAGAAGAAGAAGATATTGATATAATGACACTATAGTGTGAGAGGAGTGGTGGAATTAGTACCTCAAACCCTTTTTATCGCTCTGTCGTCCCTTTATTCCTCTACTCAACTTCCTAATCTCAACCTTGATGATGCATTTTTGGTAAAAACAAAGACAGGGTAGGGATTAGAGAACTCAACATAGAAAGAAAGAGGGCGGGTATTAGAGAACAGATGGTGGATTCTATGAATAGGGTTTGGGGAAGAAGATCTAGAGAAGAAGCAGATTTTTGTTTTGGCGTGTAATTGTTAAAGGGGTGAAAATTTCAAAGAAAAATGTATTCCAAAATAAAAACCACATCGTTTAGTGAAATACCAAAATCTTCCTAGGTGCATTTGTTCTTCTTCTCCTGCTCTTTCTCACCCCTTTTTAATATGCCAAAGACAAACTATGTTGTTTCATTACTAGACTCTTATTGCTTTTGCTGTCATTCATCCCAAATGCCTAACAGCAAAGCTAATTTGACATTTTAAAATTTTCAATTTAAAAAAATATAAAACAAAAGACAAGGGTTTTTGGTTCATGTTATTTTATTATGACACTCACTTTTTTTTTTTTTTGTCTTCATAACAGTTATATAATAACACTCACAAAAAAGTGTCCTTATAAATGTGTCATAATAGGCCTTTGTTCATGTAGTTTGTTGGATCCTTAATCCAACATTGGACTTATATGTGAATAATTACGTGTTGCAAACTGTCAAATAAAGTCAAGCCCAATTTAACGTAATCAACTATGGTTGGGGCATTGATGTATCTAATAAGATGTAGGACTTTAGTGTATAGAGACTTAAAAGTAAATTCTATTTTTAATGACGGCCAAAAATAGAAATACTAAAAAAATAACAAGTTGCCTATAAGTAGAATTATGGTCCCCGGATCACATGTATTATTATTGTCGTATACTTTCAGTATCACAGAATTGCTTTTTCTTGATATCCCATCATCAAGGAAGATACTAGAGAGAGAAACCAAAAAGGATTCTTTGAAAGGATCAGCAAATACGTGTAGATCTGGATTCAAGTAGCAATCGGTCAAATATGAATCAAGTACGCCTTTATATTACAGTTGTATTAAAATATCTGATATTGAGATCTTGGGAAAATTCTAACAAGTGGTATTAGTGCCTCAATATTAGATTTTGAATAATTAAAAAAATAGAATTACATATGTGCTTTAGTAATATTATTTGGCTGATTTCATTCGAGCCGAAAAAAGTCTTATGCCTATGTAAACTAAAAAGTCTAATTGTTATGTTGGTGGATTGTGTTTGTTGTATAGTTATTTGAATTGATAATTTGGCAAGCTTTTTGTTTGGTTTCTATTGATGAACTTTATTGGGAAAGAATTGATGAGTCAACTAAACAGGAAAACTAATTTTGTCAAAATATTGCTCTCGTTGCTTGTCTTGTTTTGACTAGCATTCATATTTTATTCAATTCTAGTGGGCGAAAAATCTTTTACATCTTTTACTTTGGCATCTTATTTAAGTAGTCTCTTACTTTGAAGTTAAAAGGAAAGCAAATCAATTTTTCTTTTTCTTACTTCAAGCTTGCTACGCCCTGAATTTTGGAAAATGAGAGGACAAAGCAAGTTTTAATAAAAAATGCATTTTAGAAAACTGTTTTTACTTTTTGAAAAGACAAAACAAGGAAAAAGCCGAGACTTTGGAAAATACGATAACTTTGGCCAAAAATACTGAAAAAAGGTTTTATGAAAAAGGACTAAACACTTCGTATTGAGTTTAGTTGTATCAAGTCACCCAAAAAAATATTTTTTAACAAAATAAGGAAAAACAAGAAAAACCTTTTAGAAAATGTTTGAACAAAAAAACCCTTTTAGTCGACTCCAAGTCTTTGAAAAACTAGATAAAAAGGTTCGAAAGCCATATTTGAAGAAAGGAAGGTAAAGTTTTGCACCTACAGCACCTTTTTTACCAAGCCGAGACTAATTGCAAGGTTTGATCGAGATTTTCCTAAAGTAACCCTAAGATTATATCGCATTTGAATATGACTATATGGATGCAAATCCTAGATCTAAAAGAGATATCAAAGGGACAAATTATCCTTTTGAGATTTAATTAGAATTATTGGATTAATTGTGAAATCCCAAATGATACCTCAAAGGATTCACGAATGTAATGCAAAAATGAGATGCGAAGAAATGAAAAATAGAGTATAGAGATAGGTAACCAAAGAAGGGGGAATACAACAAAATGGATGTGGGGGACTAAGGCTCGTGACTAGCTTTTCCTTCTTACAGAAGGGTGAACAGTGTGCTAAGGCCAAGAGGGCCAAACTTGCCCATTTCTCATGTATGAAGGATGAATCCCCTAGTCTAAACACACAAATGTTCTATCTATCCTGAAATATCTACATGATATGCAAATCTAAATGCCATGTGATATACATATATTAAAGTGGCGGATAGTATAAGGAAAAATATCATGCCAAAATGGAAAATGCCCTAAAATAAGGAAAAATGTATGAAAGTGGAATGGAGTGCATACAAGGGATGAGACTAGCGCAAAAGAGGCCCAAGGGTCTAGCATCGGATTAGCCCATACCTAGAAACCCTCACTAGCATTGGGCTAGTGAGAAAATGAAAAGAAATCATGACTAGTGTTAGACTAGTGTAGCGACATTGCACAAGTATCATAATAAAGCAAATAGGAAAAAATAAAGCATAAATGGAAAGTGGATAAAACACATAGGAACATATAAGCACACATAGGAACATATAAGAGCATATAGGAGCATGTAACACAAAAGCATAATATCTAGAGGCAAAGTTCTAAAGAAAGGAAGTAAAACAAATAAGCACAGAAGCACATAGCACATAGGAACACCTGCTAGCACACAAAAACCCTAACTATTACACCGAGGGACCTAACTACAATTTAAGGAGAAAGATAAAATAACAAATCTATTACACTTTCTATCTAAATACAAAATTTCTCAAAAAAAGAAAAATATAGTTTATCTATTATATTGACTAGCTAAAAAAATAGGCTAAAAATAAAAGAAATTATAACCTATCTATTATATTTTTTTGAATAATAAAAATCATAAAAAATAGGCTAAAAATAAAAGAAATCATAACCTATCTATTATATTTTTTCGAATAATAAAAATCATAAAAAATAGGCTAAAAATAAAACAAATTATAACCTATCTATTATATTTTTTCGAATAATAAAAATCAAACTTGATGTATAACATAATGTAACTAAACACTCAACAAGCATATAATACAAGAAACACATAAATAAAATACGTAAGAAAATCACATAAGAGCACATTGGAGCATATAGAGAAATTAACGGATAACAGGGGTACCTCTCTTTTGAAGAGGTAACACAAGTACTAAAATCATGAACAAACGCATCAAGGTGCCATCATTTAGGTAAAATAAAGCATAGAAAATGAGTTCTAACATCTAGGGAGAGAAATGAGGGGGAAATATAAATTTCAGCAAAATTAGGCTCCAAATGGGAAATTTCAGCAACGTATAAGTACTGATAATAGTTTTTTTACACATGTTTTAGAGTGTCTAAGTGGTGGTTTGCATAGGTATTTTAGTACTTTTATTTAGTAGTTTTGGGTCAAACCAGTTATTTTCTAAACTTACTTCTTATTGTCTATTGAATTTCATATTGGAGCAAAATAGAGCTATGTACTTGCACTTATTCGTGAAGTTTGTGCAGGTGAGAAGATCAAGGATAAGATGGTGGTCAAAATTGAAGAAAAAGGCCTGAGAAGAAAAGGGCAGATTGTGAAGAAAAGTGCTAAACCGCAGACGAGTTCGAAGAAAACGCGCGCGGTTGTATCGCCCGGCTTCCGCACAGAAGGTCAACCGCGAGATTAACTGCGTGCGGTTGTCGACGTCGGTTCCACCCAGAGAGCAAACGTGGGTTAAACTGCACGAGAGTGCGTTGGGCAGCGCTAAGACAAGAAACCACGCGACCAACCGCGCACGGTTGTCCATCGGGCTCATCCGCGGTTCCTCGAGATTTTTCGTAACCGCGGAAGATCAACAGGTAGACACGCGCGCGGTTCCTAGACGCGAATCTATATCATTTTAACAGCTGATATGAGTATTAGGACGGGATATTCAATAACCTATCTTTCTCCTAGGGTTTCTTGGGAGGAAAAAGAGAAGGAGAGGAGCTTCTTGAAGGGGATATCAAAGGGAGAAGAGGAAGAAGCTTCAAGGGACAAAGAAAAGGCTTGCATCTTCTCCACCTAGAAGAAATTGCAGAAAATTTATCAAAGGGAGATTGAAGAACTTCAACTAGAATGAGTTTTTACATTTTCCCTTTGTTAATTAACGTAGTTTCTTTGATTCTTATGGGGTAATCATTAGTAGTCTAGATTTGGTTGAACCCATTTGTGTAAGTAATGGATTGATTGTTAGTTTATGCTAATTACTCTCTTGATTTGGGTTAATTTGTGATTTTTCATATCTAATGGAATTGGGATTTTGCATGCATTCTTGATTCTATGGCTAGTTTTGTATGGGTATATTGAGAGATTGCACATATGAATAGACCACTTCGCAAATTAAGGCAATTTGAATGAACCACTAGAGATAGGGTTCCATGAATTGCTCCCAATTGTTAAGTGTTGGAAAAGACTTAATGAATTAGAGTCCATTAATCCTAAGGCTTCTAATTGGGGGGTTAATTGCGAAGAGATTCCAATTGAGCAACCAAGAGGATAGGGATTGTTTCTCTTGAGAAAGGTTACGGTCTAATTTTGGGACTTTGGGTTCAAGTCAAGTTTCGGTAATAGCATTAGCCCAGAATTGGTTCATTGATTATGCAATTGGGGGATACCATGTCTAGACTTATTTTGTCATTCTTGTTGTTACTTCTCACTCTCCTTTATCGTTCCCTTTTGACTCTAGTGGATTAGATAGGATTTTCCTTAGTTTCTTACTTTAATAGTCCAATTGCGTTCATTAGGTTAGATAATAGAAGCTCAAGTAATTACTAGTATTTGCCAATCCTTGTGGGACGATATTCGGTGCTCTTGTATACTATACTACGAAGCGATAGGTGCACTTGCCTAAAGTTTCCTTGGTATAGATTGAAGGAGACGCATCAAGTTTTTGGCGCCATTGCCAGAGATCGGTAATATTAGGAAAACTTGCATTTTTATTACTCTTGCCATTATTTACCTTTTAGTATGTTTCTTTCTTTCATTTGAGTTTTGTTTATTTTATTTGTTTTTATGGAATTTCTTCGCAGGATTCTATTTTTCAGCAAAATTAGGCTCCAAATGGGAAATTTCAGCAACGTATAAGTACAAAAACATAAATTCTAGCAACAATAAAGGGAGAAAGACAAAAATCCAAACACTTAAAGGGGTGAAACATATAAACGCCAAAACACAAATTCCAGCAACATATAAAGGCCAAAACACAAATTCCAGCAATGTGTAGGGACTAAAATGAAAATCCAGCAAGTTATAGGGGCTAAATTGGAAAATACAGCAAATAGTGGGGTCAAAATTAAAAATCCAACAAGCAGTAGGGCTAGAAATTGGAAATCCAGCAAGTCTTAAGGACTAAAATTGAAAAATCAGCAACTAGCAGGGGTCAAAAATTGAAATTGCAGCAAGTTCTAGAAGTTAATTATAATTTACAGCAATGTGAAGTGGTTAATTAAAAAATCCAGCAAGCCTTAGGGGGCAAATTGAAAAATCCATAAAAGTATAGGGACTAAATGGCAAATTCAGCAAGAATCTAGGGGTAAACTAAAGAAGCTAAAAATAAAAAATTTCAGAAAGTATGATGGTGAACATGTAAATCCCAGCCAATGTAAAATAGTAGATGTATTTAAACAGGACCAAATTGAAAGCACAACCAAGGGGGGTGAATATATAGTTGTCAAAGACCAACATACTAACATGCTAACGTTAGAAAAGTTTTGCAGGTGTAATAATATAGACAAAGACCTTAAGGATTAGAGCCTAAAATAATTTCATAATAGAATAACAAAAAAAAAAAAGCAGAGAAAACACCAAATCAAATTAAACTTACCTCACATTTGGTACACAAAAATGGTCTAGAATAGAAAGTCTTTCCACCTAGAATGTCTTTCCACCCAAAATAAGTCCGAAAAAATTTTCCAGTCCATTGTTTGGTAACCAAAGTCAAAATAGAATGTCTATTCTTTTCTAATGTTTGGTATAATCATATTAAAATGTCAGAATGGAATAAAATATATAATGATTTACTAAAGTGCCCTAAATTATTTATAAAGTACACATACATACATACATACATAAATGCGTGTGTGTGTGGGTGCATAGGTGTATATGTATGTATGTATATGTATAAATTGTGTATGCTATATACAATTTGTGTTTGTAATAGAAATTTTAACAATTTTAATTGAATGATAATTGGTGTTCTTATTATAAATAATTGAGTTGTATTAATTATTTAGCTTTAATATATAAATAAATATTTAAATTTTTTTGATATTTTTGAGCAATATAACCAACAATGTAGAGAAAACAAACATATTCTTTATTAAATAGAAAAGAAAATTGGGAGGGGTTTTCAGAGAAGAATAGCGAACAAAAAGAATAATTGATTTTAGTTGAAAAATATGAGGATAGGTGAGGATAAACTTGATATCGTGTATTTTTTGTTTTCAAGATGAAGTGGGAAACACCTTTTCCTAATATTTGATGAGGAATGGTGTTTCCTAAAAAAAAGGTGGAATGGCATTCTTGGAAGGAATGGCTTTTTGACTTTCACAGCCTATACAAAACATGGAAATAGAATGGGTCAGTTGAAAAGGTTTTTCCATTTCAGGCCATTCCCACGTACCAAATGTGGGGTTGATTAGTTAAAAATGATTAACCAACTAAAACTCAGTGAACTAAATCAAAAAAGAAATCAACAAATTAACTAAACTAAGCTAAAAATAAGACTAGAACAGTCCACAAAAAAGAAAATACCAAAACCCCTTTTCCCCCAAATATGATATGATTTTTAAGTAAACAAGTGAAAGAATACTACAAAATCAACAAAGAAACAAAATAAAAGCCGAAACCCACCCCAATTGGTTCATGAACCGAACAAAAACGGAAAACTTCCAAGAATCTAAACCCCAAACTCATGTTCCTAACATCCGAAACCATTTAGATCTTTTCAAATGCTCGAAAGTCAATTTCCCTCAAGTGCCCAAGTCAGATGTACTCAATTTCAACAAAACAGTATCTTTGCCAAGAAGCTTCCTTATTCTCAGCCTCTTAAAAAAAAAAAAGGAACTTTTAGGTATTTTTCCAAATCTTATCTCTAAAAGCTCAAATAATCATTCAAAATATTTTTACTATTTTTCTTCTCCCAAAAAACTAATTTGACACAATTTACAAAAATACAACGGTGCATTCTAAAAATAAAATAAATTTAGAAAAGCTTAAAACTGCAAATTATGAATTGAGAACAAAATTTGGGCCAAAAAATGCTCACGCTTCCAAATTACCATTTTGACATTGAACGACGCAATTAGAAGAAAATGCAATCAACCATGTCAAAATGACCATTTTGCCCCTAAAACCCATAACTTCCAAGAAAATGTAGTTGACTTTTGAAAACATGCAAAAATTACAAAAATGATTAAAAACACAAAAAATATGAATTTAGAAACAAAAAATAGAGGTGAAAGACCTTTACATACTAAATTACGATTTTGCCCCTAAGATGAATTATTTACAGAAAATAGTTCTTGACCCCTAAAAAATCATCACAAATTAGAAATATGTTTAAGAGTAAGAGATATGAATTTAGAATTCAAAAGTAAGCGAAAAAGGGCAGTCACAAGGTAAAATGACCATTTTACCCTTAAATCGTAATAATATACAAAAAGATAATAGTTGACCTCAAAAAAATTAAAAAAAAACTATAAAACATGAGTTCAAAAACCACAATGGGTGAAAAAAGGCATTTACTTACTTGAATTTCCGTTTTACCCCTAAAAGGGCTGATTTTGGCATTTTTACACAGGAACTGAAATTTTGCACCGAAAGATAGAAAAGTGCCCCCCAAGATATTAAAAAATTAAGTGGCATGCCTAAATTTGGTGCCTATAAAGTCTGGTATAGGAGACATTTAAGGGTTTTAAGTTATCAATTTGGAACTAGTCGGCATATAGAATATTTTTTTAGAGTTATAAAATTAGGAATATTAATTTGGTTAATACCATATGTTTTGACTTGTTTCTTTATTTAGGAGTCAACATGCATATATTTGTGTTAAAGAAATTAGGGTTAACTAATTTAAGTCAAGCCTTAATAAAGTTATATTTGTCATTTAAATCCAACAAAGTCCAAAAGGTTGGCCCACTGGGTATATATAATCATAAGACATTTATGGGCTTGAAGAAGATTTTTGGGCTTAATGGTAAACTTTTGGGTCAAAATTATGGATATAGGTCTTTGATCTAATAGTCTTGACCAAATTGTTTAGTTGAACCAAGTTTGATTGGTTTGATGAGGTTTGACCAGCTTGACTGAATTTGACCATTTTGACCAAAGTTGACTAAAGTTGACTTTGTTCTAAAATTTTTTGTAATTTTAAATTCAAATATTGGTGTATTTATGTATATTTTGGAATAAATTAATTGAAACAATATGTTATTACAGTGACCTCTCTTGTGGAGATTAATTTGTTCTATAATATAACTAGTTTTGTGTTTGAAATTTTGTAAATATTGGCTAACCCAAAGGGAGCTCGATGTTCAATAGAATTGCATATGCACTTGTTGTAATAGACACATGACGATTATTTGGATTTTTCATGTGAATTATAAATCGACCCAAAGGAAAATTTATTTTTTAACATGTACTTATTGTCAGTGTTTGTTACTACACCAAATATCACTTAGAAGTTAATATTTGTTACAGCCCCACTTTACCCAGAGGCGCACCAAAGGGTTTAGCGAACTGCCTGCCTGGCTCTCGCCAGGACTCGAATCACGCACTCACTCAAATCATCCAAACGTATGAATAACCCATAAATACTTTATTATAAGTCAACTTAGCAGTACAAGTATCTCTAAAAGTATTAGATCCCTAAATATATTTTACAAGAATAGGCTAAGCAACATGACTATCAAAATATAACATAAAACATGTAATATTCCAAAAACTGCTTTTCCAACTTTAGTAGTGCAGAAAACCTGGTTAAAGAAAACAAATAAAAAGGGATGAGCTATAATAGCCCAGTGAGTGCCCAAGTCATGCAACCATGCCAGAAATCAATTATTTATCGAGTAAAATAATTAACACATTAACTAAACATTGTATACATAATTTTATTAACAAGTAGTCAATGGCGGATACGACTCAACTACGGGAGCAAGCTCAACCGCAAGAGGGACAAGTATCGATCATGTAACCTTAACGTTAGGACCGAAATAATAGCTCAGGTCCTCGCCAAGGTCAAACCGGTATCGTCAAGCAAGTACCCTAACCACCATTCACCTTATAACCTCCGTGCAGGCTACCACATCCAAGGAGTAATCTCGACCTTAGAGGGCCCACAAGCGAGCAAGAAAGTTCAATCCGGAGTTGGCCTCTTTGAGGATTCACAACTCAAGGGAAAGAACAACACGCCCTAAAACACCCAGCACCTTATATCCTCCCACACACGTCAGGGTTGACTAACCGTGAAGTAACGGTGAAGTTAGTCACGGAAGTCTCAAACACAAGTAACACATTGGGTAACGAAAGCATGTAACACATTGCGAAATAGATGTGATAAAGTACACATCTTTCCTCACATAACACATTTCATAACATAACATTTACAAGTATGACATAGCATTTCATGCATCATGCATACGTAAAGACACTCACCTGAAGTGTCTGGGAAAATATTTCGTAAATGGGTCGAGATTCACTTTCGGATCCTGAGATTCAAAAGAAATAATCTAATAAAAACCCAACTAAAACCCTAAGTAAATTAGTAAGAAAATTCAAGAAATAACCCAATTATTTCTAGGGTTTTAGAGTTTAGGGTTTTACCCTAGGGTTTTAGATTTAGGGTTTTGGTTTTAGGGTTTTCTTGTTCTAGGAAAATTTAACTCACTAATACATCATTTTCTAAAGATTTCTGCACACCAAACTCTCTAAATTTAACATATTCTAAGTTAGAAATTTCATCTATCATTTTTCCTTCTTTATTTCTACTGAAATTTCGACAGCATCTCCCCTTAAAATCGGACTAACCCAAAATTTTACCTGTAAGAAATCAACCAACCAATACAATTTTCAACAAGTTCTATAACTTCCATGTCTCAATCAAACCCAATTTCACTCAAAATTCCACTCAAATTCAAGATTACAACTCCAAGTTTCTTCAACCAAGCAACATATAATACATGTTATTTCAAGGTTTAAATGCTATCTACTAGTCTATCTAACCAAGAGAACACTTTATCTAACAAGTAAAACTTCATTTCATACTTAAATCTTCAAGTTGTAATAATAAGAATCTAGTATTAAACTTGTACAAAACTAACTAAAACTTGAAATATAATGGCAAAAGTTCATAGTAGGTACCTCAATCAAGCTTAGAACTTTGCTTAGGAAGAAGAAAAGCTCACTTTCTATGGTGAAGTTGTCCAAGACTTGGAGAGAAAGCTTCAAGAAAATGAGAGCAAAAGAGAGGAAAAGAGAAGATAGGGAGGTTCGGCCATGAGGGAGAAAAGGGAGAAAGAAATAGGCCAAGAAAATGGAAAAGAAATAAAGAGAAAAATGGGAAAAAGAGTGACCAATCAAAGCAAGACAAGAGTCAAGCTAGGGTTTATGCTTTTAAGGTATTAGTTGTTAACTTGGATAAATTTGATTAGTGGAGATTTTCAATCTCTTATCACCTAGTAATTAGCAACTTTATGGCACAAATTTCAAGACATAAAAAGAAAAGATAGGAAGAGAGAGAGGGCCAGCCATGAAGAGAGAGAAAAACAAGAGAATAAATGAAATTTTTGGGTAAATATTGAACTAAAACTCAATTAGTCAAAGGTCTAGAAAATAGTAGAATTAATTAGTCAAAATTAAACACTATTATAAACTAATTGTCCAATGAAATTAATAAAAATTTACTACTTAGGTGTCCCACTTAATAATGAAAGAACCTTATTTACTTAACCTAATTGACTTAAGAAATCTTCCAACTAATAAATCAAGGATTAACACTAAACTCCAAATAAAAGAATTTCTCTTTTAAAAATGCATTTTCGATTTTTCCTTTTCTTTTCTCTATTATTTATTTTTTTTCTACTAATGGACATACATGAATTAAATAGTTTTGTATGAATTTCTGGGGTGTTACAATATTTTTGTCAAAAGACAAAGTATTGATGGAATTTTGATATCTTGAGATGGGGTTATCTTTATTTGATTATTATTTTGGTTTATGTGAGCTTGTTTCTAATTGTTTGATGTTTTCTGTTTAGTTATGAATGGTCAAACATAATTACCAGCATCTCTATTCCTATGCTGAACGGCACAAACTTCAAATCCTGGAAGGAAAACCACTTGATAGTTCTTGGAGTCATGGATCTCGACCTTGCGTTAAAGAATGATTCCCCTCCATCTCTTACAAATAAGAGTACCTCTGATGAAAATAGAGATATGGAAAGGCAAGAGATATCAAATCGCATGTGTATGATGATTATGTGTCTAAAAAGACAAATACAGCTAAGGCATTCCTTCAGGACATTGTAGAGATTTGTCAAAAGCATATAGGCTAACATAAGTGCACTCTTGACAAGCCTAATTTTAATGAGATATAGTGGTAAAGGCAATATGAGGGAGTACATATGGAGATGTCTCATCTTGCTTCCAAATTGGTACGTTGAATCTAATAATCTATAAGAAATTACTGGTGCATCTAGTCTTAAGATCCCTTCCTACACAGTATAGCTTATTTAAGGTGAGCTACAACTGTCAAAAAGAGATTTAGTCTCTGAATGAGCTCATCTCACACCGTGTGTAGGAATAGGAAAGGTTGAAACAAAACAAGACAGAGAGTGCTCACATGGCCTCAACCACTAATACTAAAGGTGGGGGACATAAATGGAAAAAGATTAAGGAAGCTGTAGGTATAGCAACTCAAGAGAAACAACAAAAGAAACTAGTCGAACTGGGTAGGACTGGTTGTTTATTCTGTGGAGCCGAAGGCCATAAAAAGAAGCATTGCACCAACTATCATGCTTGGCGTGCTAAGAAAGGCATGCTTCTTAATTTGGTTTGTTCAGAGGTTAATTTAATTTCAGTACCTAGACACACGTGGTGGATATATTTTGGTGCAACAACTCATATCAGTCTGTCTATGCAGGGTTGCTTGAATGGCTGAAAGTCCAATGATAGGGAAAGATATTTCTCCGTGGGCGATTGCAAAATAGTTCGTAAAGGCAATAGGAGTTTTTAGATTATTGTTAAAGACTAGATTTTGTTTGGATTTTAATGAAATATTTATTGTACCGTCTTTTAGATGTAATTTAATTTCAGTTTTCGTTGTGGACAAATCTAATTTTTTTGTTCATTTGGAAATAAAAATTTAAATTATTTCATGATTCAAAAATGGTTGATTTCAGTTCTTTATCATATTACTATAATCTATATATGGTCGATATCATTGCTTCATTTAATGAATCCCTACATTTGACTACCAGAGGCGGAAAGAGAAAATTAACCAATGAGACTTCAGTTACATTATGGCACAAGGATTAGGTCATATCTCCAAATGGAGAATAGAAAGACCCGTGCAAAATGAAATTCTCAACCCTCTAAATTTTATAGATTTTGATAATTGTATAAATTGCATAAAGGAGAAACAAACCAATAAAAGGAGATTGGAAGCCGACAAGACCTTGGACGTCTTAGAACTTATACATACAAACATTTCTAAGCCATTCCTTACATCTGCTTGGAATGGTCAACAATACTTTATAACATTCATAGATGATTTTTCAAGATATGGATGTATATACCTCATTTATGAAAAGTCAAAGTCACTGGGCATGTTAAAAAATTTTAGGGTAGAAGTTGAGAACCAACTTAATAAAAGAATCAAAAGCGTCAGATTTGGTCATAGTGGTGAGTACTACAATAAATTTAACAGTTTAGGTAAACAACATCTATGGTTGCTTACTAAATAACTAGAGGAATACGGTATCGTCCCACAGTACACCATACCTAGTTCAACCACCATGAATGGTGTTATTGAACGATAAAATAGAATGCTTAAAGACATAATGAGGAGTATGATTCGTTATTCTACCCTACCAGAATCATTTTGGGAAGAAGCACTTAAGACTACAGCATATATTCTTAACATAGTTCCAACTAAGGCGACTACCAAAACCCCTTATGAGCATTGGACTAGAAAGAAACCTAGTTTGAAGCATTTACATATATGAGGATGTCTAGTTGAGGCAAGGCTTTACAAGCCAAATAAAAGGAAATCGGATTTAAAGGATGGTCATTTGTTATTTTATTGGATACTCTAAAAGATATAGGGGTTATAAATTTTAGGATCCCCTTAATAAGCTGATTTTTTACACAAGAAATGCCCGATTCTTTGCGGATGTAGAGTTTGGGGGAGATGATACAGTTAGGGGCCTTGTCTTTGAAGAGGAATATGTTAATATTCCCACAGGTGTCATTGATCTTGCTAGGGATCCTATTCCTGATCTTGTTCGTGACGCAATAGATCAAAATAGTGTTGGAGAATCTCGCATTTAAGAAACTGTTCCAAAAGAACAAACTCTACCACCTCAAAAACCAATGCCATTAAGGAGATCCACTAGAGAAAGGAGAAGTGCAGTGCTAGATGATTGCATTGTATTTCTCCAAGAACATGAGGCGAACACTGGAGTGATGGAAGATGATCCAATCAGCTACCTTAAGTCATGGAAAGTTCTAACTCTCAAAAGTGGGATCGATGCCATCAATGAAGAACTGAAGTCCATGAAGAACGATGACATTTGGCATCTTATCCTATTGCCAAAAGTAGAAAAAACCTATTGGTAGTAAGTGGATATTAAAGACTAAAAGAGATTCAAAAGGCAATGTGGAAAGGTATAAAGATCTTGTTGCAAAAGGCTTTACATAGAAAGAAGGCATCGTCTATAAAGAGACTTTCTCTCCAGTTTTTCGAAACATTCTTTTAGGAATTAATGGCATTAGTGGCACATTTCAATCTTGAGTTACACTAGATGGATATAAATACAACGTTTCTCAATGGTAATATTGATGAGACGATCTATATGGTGCAACCAGAAAACTTTGTATTGGGAGATCCAAAGAATATGGTTTGCAAACTTAAGAAATGGGTTCAAGCAAGCATCTTGACAATGGTATTTCAAATTCATCAAGTGATCATCTCAATTGATTTTGAGATGAATTTGGTTGACAAATGTATATACTATAAGTTGTGGGAGCAAGTATATTGTCCTACTACCATATGTTGATGACCTTTTGTTTGCCAGCAATGATATAAACTTGTTGCTGAAACCAAGAGATTTATAGCTAAGAAATTTGATATGAAAGATCTTGGTGATTCTTCTTTTGTGCTGGGCATATAGATATGCCAAGATCGCGCTCGAGGTATTCTTAGGCTATCACAAAAGGTCTATATTGAAAAAGCACTCAAAATGTATGGCATGTAAAATTGCTAATTAGGTGTTGCCCCTGTTGTTAAGGGAGACAAGTTTAGTCTCAATCAGTACCTTAAGAATACTTTTGAGTAAAAGGAAGTGTAGAAGATTCCTTACGCATCGACAATAGGGAGTTTGATATATGTTCAAGTTTGTACGCATCTAAATATTGCGTATTTTACAGGGATGCTAGGCAGATATTTAAACAATCCAAGATTAGACCATTGGAAAGCAACCAAATGGGTCATGCAGTATCTACAGAGAACAAAAGACTATATGCTCACTTATCGAAGATTAGATCAGCTCGAGATCATTGGATATACTAACTCTAATTATGCTGGATGCCAAGATAGTATGAAATCAACATCAAGCTATATCTATTTGCTTGCTAGGGGCCCATATATTGGAAGAGTGCTAAACAATCTCTTATAGCCTCTTTCACTATGGCTACAGAGTTCATAGCTTGTTATGAGGCATCCAATCACGGTATTTGGTTGCAAAATTTTATCACGAGATTGTGTGTGGTGGATGGTATTGAAAGACCACTTTGATTATTTTGTGACAATAAGTTAGTATTTTAATATTCTAATAATAATAGGATGTTTAAAATTGAACATATAGACATCAAGTTCCTAACAGTTAAAGAACGAGTTCAGAGTCGACAGTTGTTTGTAGAGCACATCAAAACAAACTCCATGATTGCAGATCCAGTTACTAAAGGATTGCCACCCAAAGTGTTTTATGAGCACATTGCTAATATGGGTGTCATATCATTAAGTAATATTCAGTTTTAGTAGGATTTTATTATTTTAAATGCTCTTACGACATTGATAACTATCAATTGTTTAAGTTTCGAGAATATTTCTTGTGTAAAATAAAGTTTTAGTTTATTTACACTTTGCTTTTTGTATTGTTGATTTCGCAAAAGTTTAAATTGGACCAACTGGAAATAGGCATGTGAAGATCACATTGCATGAAATTTCCATGCTATATGTTGCGTCCCAAATTCGATTGACATGCGTGGGGTCGTTGACTGTCGCACCCCGAAGAGGCGGTTCGGTCCTGGATCCTTTTTAAAAAGAAAATTTTTTGAAAAAACTATGCATGTGTGAGAAAAAATTGATTTTTAGTGAAAAATTATTATTTAGAAAAAATGATCTTTTAAAAGAAAATAAGGCCGGGATTAAAAGTACGATAGTTTTGGCCAACTAATTTTGAAAAAGGATTTTATTTTGAAATGGAATCGCCACTTGGTATTGAGTTAGGGTGTACCAAATCACCTGAAAATCATTAAACAAAAAATAAAAAAAATTTAGAAACAGCATTTAAAAATCCTTTTTTGACTCTGGTCTACGAAAAAATGAGGGAAAAAGGTTCGAGAGTCACATTTGAAGAAAAAGATGGCAAAGGCTCGCGCCTAAGGCACCTTTTCTACCTAGCCGAAGCTAGTTGCAAGGTTTTATAAAATTTTCCTAAATCAACCATAGATTCTATTGCGTTCGGATGTGTCTATATGAATGCAAATCCTAAATATAAATTTGAGTATCGAGAGGGTCGGAATGTCCCATTGAGGCTTAGTTGGAATTATCACATTATCACTAGTTGCAAGGTTTAATCAAATCTGGGGGGTCAATCTGAAAATTTGGGACTTAATTGCATAAAACCACATATTAAGGGGTATATTAAGATAGCTCAAAACCTAAGGACTAAATTATAAATAACTTATTTCCATGCTAGAAAAAAAGAAAAAACCAAAAAAGAGTCAGCATGATAAGCAAAACTAAACCAAACTAAACTAATTTAATTGACCCCAAGTAATTAACTAAAATATCAACTAAATGAATACAAAGCCCAAATTGATTGAATCAAAACAACAACAACTAAACTAAAACTCAAAAACACAAAATGTCTTCCTCTTCATTTCATTATTATTGAATTAATCAAAACCACATAAAAAAGAACTAAAAGAAAGCATAAATAAAAGGGACAAAATCGATGGGCAAACAAACAAATAAACAAACATTCTCTTGAATTCATTTTTCTTCAACCAGACTCATCTTTTCTCTCGCATCTCTATCTCTTTCTGTCTTGCTTCTCTTAACCCTCTCTCTAATTTCTTTTCTTCTTCTCTCCTTGTTCTCCCTAGTCTCTGTTTATCACTCTAGATTTTTTTTTCTTTCGCCTTTTTCTCTCTATTTTCTCTCTTTATCTCTATATCTCTCTCTCTCTCTCTCTCGGTTCTACTCTCCGTCCCTTTCTCTCCTCTTTCAGTTGTAGTAGTGTGCAATGACTGATTTGTAATTTTGGTGGGTTGTTTTGTTGTGATTGTATGTGCGGGGCTATTGGATTGCAGGTCTGTTGGCGGAAATGGAGCTTCGGTTGGCATTTTGGTGAGTGGTGGAGGTTTTACGAATTTTGGGATGGCGCTTCTGCGGGTCGTGAGGCCATGGGGTGGAGAGGGCTGTCCTGCAGGTTGCTTATTGTTTGTGGCAGTAAGGGCAATGACTTTTTTGGTGGAAGGTCTTGGTTGTAGGAGATTGATTGCACTGGTTGGGGCTGACTGCAGTTTATGTGGAGGCGGTGGTGCTGTTTGTGGATGAAATTGGGATTAATGGTGGAGGTGTTTTAGTCAGAGTTGTTGTGGCTATTGGTGGCATTTGTAGGTAATGGGTAAGGATTGGTTGTTTCTTTTGATTGTCTGGAGGCCAGTTGAGGTTTGGGGAGGTTGTGATTTGGGCGTGGTATTGAGTGTATCGTAGGGGGTTCTGTGATGAGGAGCTTGGAGATGATGTGAGTATTGCTGGTTTGTTTTTTGTCTATTTGTGTCATTTTGCAGGCGGTTGTGGAATGCTGTGGTGAGATGGGAAGCATTAGCTACTGGCAGTTGTTTGGTGGGAGCTGGAGCGTGGATGACTTGTGGTGAAAGTGGTGACAGGGGAGGCTTTGATTTTCTATTTGCAGGTTTCTGTCTGGTGGCTTACGATGGTAAATTGGGGTGGTGGAAGAGCTATGGGTAGTGTGATGGCTGAGTTGTGGTTGCGAGTTTGGAGGCTTGTTTAAGATGAAGACTGTGAAGGGGAAGACGCAGGGGAGATGGGGAAATGGGTTTTTGTTGTTGCTGATGGTGGAGTGATGATTGGGATTCCAGCTATTTTGGGTGACGATGGGAATTATGGGAGAAGATAGAGGAAATGGTGGAGCCGGCTGCAAATTGGGGCTGTCGTAGGGCTTTCTATTGGTCTGATGGTTACTTAGGTTACTGGTGATGATTTCTAGTGATTTTGACTGCTTTGATGGTGGATTTGGGTAGCGTGTGAGGGAGTTTGAAAACTATATTTGCTGGCGACGGAAGAAGAAAGCTAATGGTTGTTGATTTTGGGTAATTTTGATGATTGTAATGGCTGATGATGATGAATTGAAGGATGGCAGTGGGGTTGTTGATTGGGTACTAGCAGATAACTTGTTGGCTATGGGGGGTCGTTGTTTCTATTTTTTCTTACAGATTGTGGAATTTGGATTGCTGTTGGTTATGGTGTTGGATTGAAGGGGATGAGTGTTGGATTAAGGTAGTCCAGATGTTGAATTGTGATGGTAGTATTTTATTGATGACGATTATGTGATTCTGATGTTAAGGGACTAGGTAATTACAGATAGGGATTGAGGGTTTCTGGTGGTGAGGGGAGGAGGAAGACTGGTGATGGATGTTGGGGTTGAACGATAGATGCCATGAAGAGAAGAAGACCCAGAAAAGGAAACCAAACCCCAAAAAAAAAAAAAAAGAAACCAGAAACAAAACAAATTCAGCCAAAATTCTAGATAAATAAATAGGAATAATCATATTCATATAAGAAAAATGAAAGAAAAAATGAAACAAACAAGAGAGAAACTAAAAACTCACCTTTCAAAACTTGGAGACAAATCTGATGATGAACAGTGCCCTATGATGAACAGGAACCTCTTGAAAGAAACAAATATGTGTGTGTGTGTGTTTTGGTGTAAAAGTGTGTGTTTTGATTCTAATGACTAAAAAGAACAATTGTTTGTAGGGTTTTTTTTTTCTCCTATTTTTTCTCCCTAAAAATGGCTATTTATAGAACAAAAATCTTAATTTCCAAGAAATGGGTAAAAATGACTGAAATACCCCTAGTAATAAAATCTCAATTTTATCTCAAAAAATAGCTCTCGGTATAATTAAAACTAAAACTAAAATCAAAACTAAAAAATTAAAATGCCATGATTTTTCTAAAACATTCAAAAAGTGAAAAAAAGCCCAAAAATGTAAATAATAAATTTGTTAACAAAATTTGGACAAGAAAAATATATTTTCATACAAAATTACCATTTTGTCCCTAAATACAGGATTTACAAAAAAATGAAAAATAATCTCAAAAAATTACCAAAAATTAGAAATAGGCTCAAAAGACCTAAAAATGAGTATAGAAACCTCAAACTTGACAAAATGAATTTTTGGTGTGAAATAACTATTTTACACTTAAAGTGACAAAATAAACAAAAAAAAATTATCTATTGGCCTTGAAACATTGTCAAAAATTAAAAATAAGTTTAAAATCTTAGAAAATTAATTTAGGATTAAAAAATTGATAAAAATTCCGTTTGGGGTGTGAAATGACTATTTTGGCTCTGAACGCGGTATTCACAGAAAAAATAACAATCGCCTTTGAAAAAATAAGAAAATCTAGAAACATGCTTAAAAGTTTGAAAAATAAATGTTGGACTTGAAATGAGAAAAAATGGTGTTCACGGAGTGAAAAAAATGGTGTTCACGGAGTGAAATGACCATCACCACTAGACCTCCAATCAACTCGCCAAGGCCACCCCAACTCTCCTCCAAGCAGCACTACTGACTCGACCAAAGAGGTGAAATTCAAAGCCTTCCCTTTAACTGATTTTAATTACATATCGTGTATGGGATGTGATTTAGTATGGATTATTGCTCAATTTGTGAGTGATGTGCTATGGGTTTTGAAAGAATTGGGGGGTTTAGTAGTTTCAATCGGGTCTTGTTAAACCCAATCGGAGGAAAGACTTAAAGAGATAGAGACGGAGGAACAGAGAAGAAGAGGAAAAACTAGAGTGGACAGAGAGCTGGAAGAGGGGAGCGAAAAGAAAGGAGGAGCAGGCAAGAATCAGAGGAGAAAACTAAGGATTAGGATAAAAAAGAGAAAAGGAAAGGGAAGATTTTTCGATTGAGAAGAGAATTTCAGAGGTAGAAGCGACAGGAAAGAGAGAAACAGAAGCGAAAGAGAGAGAGAAAGAGAACTGATTGTGAGGTTTAGGTACTATCAAAATTAGGCAAAATTCACACAAACAAGTAATAAAATTTATAACCTAATACCCCTTTCCACAACTGCACGGGTCAATTGTAGTAGGGGAAGTATTAGGGTCGATCCCACGAGGAAACAAGAATTTGCAAGTACCAAAACTACTAACTTACTCTATTACTAGACAATACATCAAATAGGTGGTGTGCAAAATAAGAAAATTCAACTACTTGAAGTAAAACAAATGGAAGAAATTCACAAACACAAGTAATATGGTTGAGAATCCACTAATTGTCATTAATACGATTGAATGAATTAACACCTTACTATGTTAATCTTGTCTTGCTTAGGATTGCAATTCCATATGAAATCAAGACTTGTTTTCACAATGAATTAAAAGAGTTCAAATATTTCCACGATGAACCCTTGTGAAATGCATGAATTGTGGTATTAAACAACCTCAATCCACCTACTTATACCACTAGTTGCATGTGTGTACAACATAGGCTTCATCTACCATTTTTCAATGTTATAAGCATTTCTTAATGTCAAATAACATCTAAATGATTTGCAATAGTTGATCAAGCTACTACAAATGTTAAACCTTGATAGATGAACAAGCAAATACAAGTTATACCAAGTATAATAACATTCAAATCATATAATTAGCTTCATCTTACCCTAAGACAAGTATTTAGTTAAACATAACTTGTATGAATAACATATGATAAAAAAAACTCATAAACAAGTAAGAAATTAAAGAGCTAAGGTAAGAAATGCTCATTTGTTGGTAGAACATGGCTCCAAAGCTTCATTCTCATTGATATGAATTGATACACATGAATTCTCCAAGAGTTTTCTTACAAGTAATGAAAATTCTTCTAAACTACAAAGAAAACTACTACTATAATCTACTTTGGAGTGCTCCTCCCTTCAAGACTTCTTCTAAATATCTTGCAAGAGCTCCCTATTTATAGACAAATTCACCTTAGTCATCTCACCAACTTGCATGGCAAATTGCATGACAAGTTATTTTTTAAATCACAAAAAGATTTCTCTTGAATTTTACAATGTTTCCTTAGGTGGTGCAGGTGCAAAGAATCTTCAAAAAGTCATCAAAAGGGGCTGGAAGATAAGCTGCAAGTTGAAAGTGTCATTTTGTGGCCGACATGCATGATACGCGCCTGTCGATACGCGTCTGGTTAGCCGCGTATCTTCAGCCACGTATTGCTCTCAGAAGAAGTCAGAATCAGCTTTTTCTCAAAACATAAAAGTTGTAACCCTTTGAATTATCTTTCCAAAACCACAAGAATCAGTCATTTGGAGTTCTGGATGCAAAGATATGGCCAAAATACTAAGACGTGGTTGGGAGAGCTTTGTTCTTCAGTAATTTGGATTTTTGGCCATGAAGATTTGAGAATTGGATTTTGATGTCTTCATAAAAATTGTCGATTATCCTCTTATCTTTAAAATGACACAAGAATCATCTCAATCCAACATTTGTAGCTCATGTTATTGCCAAAATACAGAAATGTGTTGTTATCGATGCGTAGTTTTTCTCCAATTCTTCACTTCCATTGCTTCTTTTGCATTTCTCTTTTGCTTGTTATGCCTGTTATGCCCTTGAGACTTTATTATGATGTTGATCCTTTAATTCCATGGTGAATTTATTGATGAGAATTTTTCAAAAGTTGAGCAAAACAATCCTCCAAGTTTGAATATAAAAAAGTTGTTCTATTGAAATTCTCAATCCAATCATCCTTGAATCTACTACGAATGTGATGACCTTTACTTCAATTGATCCAATTTATGATTGAATGTATAAAATCTGAAAGATTTGGAAAGATAATTCAAAGAGCTACAACTTTTGTGTTTTGAGAAAAAGCTTATTCTGACTTCTTTTGGGAGCAATACGCGGCTGAAGATACGCGGCTAACCAGACGCGTATCGACAGGCGCGTATCATGCATGTCGGCCACAAAATGACACTTTCAACTTGCAGCTTATCTTCCAGCCCCTTTTAATGACTTTTTGAAGATTCTTTGCACCTGCACCACCTAAGGAAACATTGCAAAATTCAAGAGAAATCTTTTTGTAATTTAAAAAATAACTTGTCATGCAATTTGCCATGCAAGTTGGTGAGATGATTAAGGTGAATTTGTCTATAAATAGCGAGCTCTTGCAAGACATTTAGAAAAAGTCTTGAAGGGAGGAGCACTCCCAAGTAGATTATAGTAGTAGTTTTCTTTGTAGTTTAGAAGAATTTTCATTACTTGTAAGAAAACTCTTGGAGGATTCATGTGTATCAATTCATATTAATGAGAATAGAGCTTTGGAGCCATGTTCTACCAACAAATGAGCATTTCTTACCTTAACTCTTTAATTTCTTACTTGTTTATGAGTTGTTTTTATCATATGTTATTCATATAAGTTATGTTTAACTAAATACTTGTCTTAGGGTAAGATGAAGCTAATTATATGATTTGAATGTTATTATACTTGCTATAACTTGTATTTGCTTGTTCATCTATCAAGGTTTAACATTGGTAGTAGCTTGATCAACTATTGCAAATCATTTAGATGTTATTTGACATTAAGAAATGCTTATAACATTGGAAAATAGTAGATGAAGCCTATGTTGTACACACATGCAACTAGTGGTATAAGTAGGTGGATTGAGGTTATTTAATACCATAATTCATGCATTTCACAAGGGTTCATCATGGAAATATTTGAACTCTTTTAATTCATTGTGAAAACAAGTCTTGATTTCATATGGAATTGCAATCCTAAGCAAGACATGATTAACATAGTAAAGTGTTAATTCATTCAATCGTATTAATGACAATTAGTGGATTCTCAACCCTATTACTTGTGTTTGTGAATTTCTTCCATTTGTTTTACTTCAAGTAGTTGAATTTTCTTATTTTGCACACCACCTATTTGATGTATTGTCTAGATAATAGAGTAAGTTAGTAGTTTTGGTACTTGCAAATTCTTGTTTCCTCGTGGGATCGACCCTAATACTTCCCCTACTACAATTGACCCGTGCACTTGCGGAAAGGGATATTAGGTTATAAATTTTATTACTTGTTTGTGTGAATTTTGCCTAATTTTGATAGTACCTAAACCTCACAATCAAGAACCAAAACATAAACTAAAAGCAGAAAACAGGGAACAGAAACGGAGAGCTAGAGAAGATGGAAAAGAAGAGAGGGGGGGGGGGGAGAGAGAGAGAGATGAAGTCCAAAAAGTGAAAGTGAGAAAATGACAGAAAGCAGAAAAATTGTGAGTCAGGAAAAATGAAAGAGAGAATTGAGAGAAGAAAGAAGAAAATAGGGAAAAAAGGAAGAGAAAGAAAAAATGGAAAGAAAGAAAATAAAGAAGAGTTAAAAATGAAAAAGGAAAAAATTGATTAAGAATTTGGGAGAGTCAGTGATTTGTTAGCTGACTTCTTTACTTTGCTACTGATTTGTTTCATTCTGATTTTAATTCATTTGATTAATTTAATTGGTTTCACTGAATCATTAATTAAGTGACTAAAAAAACTTTAATTTGGTTTTGGCATTTTCACGTGTTTCTTTTGGTTTTATATTGTTTATATATGTGTATTCAGGTTTAGCCTTTAGTTTTTGTTCATATCACTAAGTCCATGATCACTTCTCAATTTTTGCAATTTAGTCCCCATTAATTATAGATTGTCCCCTTTAGGTTTAATTTTTGTCAATTAAGTCTTGGTTAATCGCAACTAAGTCTAGGAAGTTGTTTGAATTTGTAGACACCAAATTTTGACACACCGTTTATTTTCAAACATTGGAGGGGCATGTTTGCACTTTTGGGCCAAATTTTAATTTTTCAATAATTTGGGGGGCAAAATACTAATTTTATCTGTAAATATTTTTTCTATAAGCTTTTGGAGGTTTTAAATTCATATTTTTACTTTGATGTGAATTTGTTAATTTCTTATGATTTTTCTGGATTAATTGGTATTCTTTATATTTTTACCAACACAAGGGCAAAATAGTAATTTCACCTCACGAATACCATTTTAGCTCATTTTTAGTTTCAAATTCATTTTTTTTATTCTTTAAACATGTTTATGAATTTTCTTGATTTTTTCAGAGACGATTTACTATTTTTCTATGAATTTTCATTGCCCAAGGGCAAAATCGTTATTTTACAAATTAAATTCATTTTTCACCAATTTTGAGTCAAAAATGCATTTTCTAGTGTTTTAAACTTATTTGTAATTTTTGATAATTTTTTTATGACAATAACTATTTTTTTGTGAATTTTCATTGTCCGAGGGCAAAATCGTCATTTTACACCCCGAGTGTGTTTCTATCAATTTTGAGCTCTAGTTTATTTTTGAAATCTACTGTGAATTCTTTTTAAAAATTTAGAGATCGCTGTCATATTTCTTGTATTAATTTTTAATTTTAGGGCTAAAAATATTTTTTTAATAAAATTAGCATTTTTTAAATACCGGTGGCATTTTCGTTATTTTACTGCATTCTTGGCTAACAAAACAAGTGGGTTATCAATACCCTCTTTAATCAGTAGAAAAAAAGAAGAAAAAATGAAAAACCCTAAAAACACTTTAGTTTTTGTGATTTAAGGATTAAACACACACAAAACACCTAAAAGAACACACACTAAGCCGCCGCCTTCAATCGCTGATCCATTGTTCATTGGACAAATACTATTCATCCCATACACACTGTTCATTAGATCATTTTTTGAAGTTTCAAAAGGTAAGTTCTTCTTTTGGGTTTATTGAATTGTCTTTCATTTTTAGGCAAATCTGATTAAATGTTTTATGTTTGTTGAAGAATTTTATTGGAACCATTAAATTTTCTTTCGGTTTTGCTTTTTCTGAATTTTTTAGTCACGTTTCTGGTTTTGTTCTTGTTCTTTTGTGTTCTTCTTTATCATCTTTTTCTTCCTCCACCGTCTACTACCCTTACTCCACTAGCAACTTTCTTTAGACCACCTCCCAAACAACCACTGCAAACCACTTATCTCCACCATCTACCATCTCCCAGATGCCACTCAAATATACCACTACCACTACCAGTTCATCAGCCCATCATCACAGACCCCAAATACCAAAAACACTACTAACAACTCTGCTCCTGTCACAACCTAACACCATTCATCAATTGCAGAACCATAGCCCAATTCCCTCATCTTATTGCCAAGTCATAAATCCAGCTACACCATTGCCCAAATACCTATAAATCGCAATCCCAAACCCATCAGAAACAGCCCCAAACTGCCACACTAAGTAGCCATATCACCACTTCATTCTCCACCACCCACGGCCAGTCAAAACCATCCAAAAGCCTCACCAAACACCAGTCCAAAGCCTTAACCAAACCTGCAAAAACAATACAAAATACAGACCCACATATACTAAATTACAACCCCCCAAGCAACACAACCCACCTTTGCAATCACGATTCAGGCCAACTAAAAGTGAATCAGCCCCAACGCCTCTTTCCCCTACCCGGTTCACAACCCAATTCCACCGAAGCCATCCCCTGTTTGCTCACGCCGCAATAAACTTGCAAAAATAGAAATGGGTACAACAAACACATAGCCGAGAAACATCAATTGACAATCCCAAACCAGTAAACACCTCAATTAACATCCTCCAGCAAATGCAACCTACACAATTACCCGCAGCACTCATCGCCATCTCTGCACCCTCATCACTTCCTCATTTTCTTCCACTTCCTCCACCATAACCGAATTCAACATTACCTTTGCCCCTCCCAAATCTGCAGCTTCACTACCAACAATGTCCCCAATTGCAGCCAAGAGCCATAAAAACTACCCAATCAACACTTCATCGCTGCCCCAAAGCAGTAGCCCCCATTCATCGAATCCCAAATTTCAGGCACAAATCCTACTCAAATCACCATTCCTACCCCTTTAGATCTCTGCTATTGTCTCACAAGACAGTCAACTAAGAGGAGAAGAGAAACCGAGAGAAAAAATAGAGAGATAGAAAAGGAAAAGAAAATCGGGGGTGAAGAAGAGAGGGGAAGAGAGAAAGAAAAGGAAAAATTGAAGGAAAAAAAATCAGAGAACAAGGGAAGGGAGACGAGGGAGAACCGAGAGAGGGAGAGGGAGATCAATAAGAAACTAAGAAAGAAAGAAGAGAGAAGGAGAAGAAAGCAGGAAGAATCGGGGGGGGGGGAGAGAACAGAGAAGAGAAAAGGAAAATCAATGAGAGAGAAAGAGAGAAAAGGAAAAGAAAAATAGAAAAAAGGAAGAGAAGAGAAGAAAAAGAAAAAGAAAGGAAGAAATAAAGAAAAGAAAAAAAGAAAAATAGAAAAATGATTATTGGGGGGAAGGGAGTTTCTGGTTTTAGATGTCTGTTAGTATAGTTTTAATTTTAGCAAATTAGCTTGTACAAAAATTGATTTTTATGTCTAAACACTCAAGATTTTGGGATTACTTTTGTTATGCCCTCAGTGTTTTTATTTTTTTATTTTATGCAATTAAGTCTTAACATTTTTTGATTGACCCCTAGATTTTGCTTTCTTTCAATTAAGTCCTTTATCTTAGCAATTTGGCCCCATGTTTGCTCGAATTACATTTTTGCCCCTCAATTTACTTTAATTGGCATTGCACCCCTAGACCTGTGTAGATTTTTAATTTTTTTGCCCCAATTAGTTTAAATGTACTATTTGGCCTCAATTTATTCTACTTTTTATTTTTCCTCTAACTTGCTATAATTTACATTCTTCTCATGTGTTAGTATTTCATATTTTACTCTTTATTTTTAAATAGTTGTCCCTTTAACTTGTGTGTTTGTTTTTAAGCCTTAGTACCAGGTCTCCAAAGAGGTATATCGACTTCTTGTTATTTTCCTCTTTATGTGCTCCAATATGCTCCAATGTGATTTTATATATTATTTTAATTTGTTTATTTCTTATTTTATATATTTTTTTGCATATTTACATAGTTAATTTGTTTAATTTTGGATTTTTATTATTTTAGAAAAATATAATATTTTGTATTTAGCTAGTTAATGTAATAGTTAGATTATTTTTCTCATATTTTAGCAAAAATTGTGTAATTAGATAGAAAATGTAATAGATAGAGCATTTTAAATTTTCCCCCTTAAATTGTAAATCAAGCCCCCGGTGTAATAGTTAAGATTTATCTGCATTTGCGTGCTTATGTGTTTATTTCTTTTACCACTTTCCTTAGGATTTTTGCATCTAGAATATTATGCTTATGTGTTATGTGCTCCTATGTGATCTTATATGCTTTTATATGTCTAATTTACTTTTAATTCATGCTTTAATATTTAATTCATGACTTATGATATTCCGTCACCACACTAGTCCAACGTTAGTTGTGGCTTCTTTCTTTTCCCGCTAGTCCAACGCTAGTGGGATTTTTAGAACGGGCTAGTCCAACGCTGGACCCTTAGGACATTTAATGTTAGGAGCATTCAAGCGCGTTTCACATTTCACACGCTTTTAGTTTTCTTTCCATTTGGCATGATTTCATTATTATTATTATTATTATTATTATTATTATTATTATTTTGACATATTTTAAAAAATGCATGACATCTAGGTTGCATCTCACTTAGAAATTAGGACATTTGTGTAATTCGACTAGAAATAGTCGTCTACTCACGTGGGAAGCGGTGGCGTACAGGCAGTTCCCCCCTCCGTGAGTAGAAACATTCAGTCACGAGATATTAGTCTCCCGTACCCGTCATGTTGCATCCCCACTTTCTTCAATCACTTATTATCTGTATTACTATTTTGCTTTTCTTTTTGCATCACATTTTGTATAAAAACTCGTGACTCCCTCAAGGTCTCGACTCGGGTTTCACAATTAATGCGATAATTTCGACCAAACCTCGACGGAATATTTCGACCCTCCCGATACTCACATTTTAGACTGAAGATTTGCATTCATTTAGATACATTCAAAACACGATAGAATCTAGAGTTAATTTAGGAAAGGGTACCTTAGGCGCGAGCCTTTGCCTTTCCTTTCTTCAAATGTGACTCCCAGACATTTTTCTCTCGTTTCTCTTAAACCGGAGTCGGAAAAGGGTTTTTTAAAATATTTTTCTAAAATTTTTATTTTTATTTTGTTAAACAATTTTTCAGGTGACTTGGTACACTCTAACTCAGTACCAAGTGGCGACTTCATTTCTTAAAATAAAATAAAATCCTTTTTCAAAAATCAGTTGGCCAAAACTGTCGCACTTTTATAGTCCCGGCCTTATTTTCTTTTAAAATACCATTTTTCTTAAAATACACTTTTGTCACTAAAATTCGATTTTTTTACACACACACGGTTTTTTCCAAAACCTTTATTTTCGTAAAGAGTCACCGACACCGGACCGTCTTTTCGGGACGCAACAGTCAACGACCCACTAGTACCCCTTTTGCTTACGATTTTTAGGACGTGATAGAATTTACATTTTGTAAACCTTTAGTTGTTGGAATTTATGCTTTGCCCCCCCTTAGTTTTAATTTTCAATTGTGCCCTTATGTTTTATGACATTCACGATTTGATCTCTATTTGCTCGAATTTACTATTTTGCCCCAATTTGTGAGTATTTCATATTGCTTTAAATCATGGCACATTGACGTGTTTATTCATTTTGATAGCACTAAGTACTGGGTCTTCAAAAAAGTACCCCATTACTTGATTTTTCTCTTATGTGCTCCAATGTGTCCTTACGTGATTTATTATACATTTTCTTCGCATGTTTCGTATTTTATATATGCTTTTTGCGTGTTTATTTATTTTATGTTATTTAATTTTGAATTTTATTATTTTGACAAAAAAAGTACTATTTTTTGTATTTAGCTAGTTAATGTAATAGTTAGGTTATATTTTGTATATTTTACAAATATTTGTGTACTTAGATGGCAAATGTAATAGATAAATCGTTTTTATTTTTCCCTCTTCAAAATTCGAACTTAAACCCCCCGGCGTAATAGTTAGGGCTTATTTGTTTTTGCGTGCTTATATGCTTACATGTTTTACCGCTTTTTTTAGGGTTTTGCATCTAGGTATCATGCTTACATGTTTGGTGCTCCTATTTGCTCTTATATGTCTTTATATGTTTAATCTGCTCTTAATTCATGTTTTACTATTTTATTCATGTTTTATGTTATTCCGTCACTACACTAGTCCAACGCTAGTTGTGGCTTTTATCATTTCCCCACTAGTCTGACGCTAGTGGGAATCCCTAGAAAGGGTTAGTCCAATGTTAGACCCTTAGGACATTTTAGTGTTAGGTGCACTCGTATGTATTTTACATCTCACGTCACACATTTTTAGTTTTCTTTCCATTTTGCATGATTTTTATTATTATTACTATTATTTTTTTTTATTTTTGATACATCTTCAAAATGCATGACATCTAGGTCGTATCTCACTTAAAATTTATGTCATTTGGTGTGATCCAACTAAAAATAGTTGCCTATACGTGGAAAGAGGTGGCATACATGCCGTTCTTCTCTCCGTGAGTAGGAACATTCAGTCACGAGTTATTAGTCCCCCGTACCCGTTATGTTGCATACCCACTTCCTTTCTTCACTTATTATCTATATTACTATTTTTCTTTTCTTTTTGCATTTCATTTTTTGCATTCACACTCGTGACTCCTTCGGGGCCTCGTTTCGGGTTTCACAATCAATGCGATAATTCCGATCAAGCGTTGACGGAATATCTCAACCCTTTCAATATCACATTTAGATTTAGGATTTGCATTCATCCGAACATGATAGAACTTAGAGTTAATTTAGGATATTTTAATTAAACCTCGCAACTAGCATCGGCTAGGTAGAAAGGGTGCCTTAGGCGTAAGCCTTTGCCTTCCCTTTCTTCAAATGTGACTCCCGAACCTTTTTCTCTCGTTTTTCGTAGACCAAAGTTGGAAAAGGATTTTAAATAGTTTTCTAAAATTTTACTTTTGTTTTGTTTAAACGATTTTTTCGGGTGATTTGGTACATCCTAACTCAGTACCAAGTGGCGACTCCTTTTTTTAAAATAAAACCCTTTTTCAAAAATCAGTTGGCCAAAATTGTCGCACTCTTAGTCCCGACTTTACTTTCTTTTAAAATATCATTTTTCCTAAAAAAAATTTTTTTTACTAAAAACTTGATTTTTATCACACATGCACAGTTTTTTCAGAAAACTTTTATTTTCGAAAAGGGCCACCAGACCGGACTGTTTCTTCAGGATGCGACAGTCAACGACCTTACTGTGTGTTATTTCGGGGTGCAACAGAATTTTGGCGACTCCACTGGGGATTACTAGTGAGTTTGAGCATAAAGCTTAATCATCTTTTCCTCCTTTAACCCTTTATTCCATCGCGTTTGGATGTTAGGATTGCATTTTTCTTTTTTCTTTTTTTAGGTTTTTCTTTTGCTTCTCATACACTCCTGTCTCTTGGCTACTTATGTAATGTATGTTTTATTTACTCTTGCTTTATCTAATCGCGCTTGCATTTGGGAGGGAGTCAATCACCCTTAGAGCCGACGCTTTATCATTCCCTCCTCTCATAAGGAGCACTTCATACGTGCATTCTATGTTTTTTTACCTTTTTTTCTTTTTGGTGGTTGTCACCCACCTGTCCCGATTAGAAATAGGATTGATCTATTTGAGCATGTGAGCGAGGCACGATGTGCATGTAATCATGTTTGGGAAATCACCCGAACTCTCGACTTAAGTCCATAAGTCTAGAGATTCAGGAACTTTAAGATTCACTTGGATACGTGGCCGGGACATGATGTGCACGTAGCAGTGTCTGGGGGATCACTCGAGCCACCGACTAAGGGTTTTGGGATTGATGACCTTTATTTTTAGGTCTGAAGGCTTGGGAATCGACAGTCTAATTGAGGCTAGATGCATAAGTGAGCCCAACCTCATGCATCCATGTAGAATAACCTAAGATAGAATCAACTTTACCCTACTAGGTACATCAGGCATAAGAGGAGGGAATCCACCCCCTTCTATTCCCTATTTTACTGTTTGTTATTTGTTTTGCCAATGTGTTATGTGTTATTTTTTGAATAAACTAACGCGCTCTTTCTTATTCGTTGATTGCATTCATAACCATAGAATAAAGAACCCTAGCATGGTGCTCTCGTAGGAAGCCAACCCTCTTTTGGCACGTTTAAATTTCATTTTCATAATTAATTTCCTTGAGAAAGATGGAAATGAGATTTTTAAACAAAAAAAAAAAAATTTGCAAATTGTGTTTGGTTGTGAACAAAATACCCAATGGTCCAATCATTGTAAATTTTGTAAAATCCTGAAAATCTGATTTTTTAACTTGCACCTGTTCGAATAAGATTTGTAGCTTTAGACCTTTTTCAAAATTTAATTCGTCCTTGTTGTACTTGTCAATTTTATTTGAACTAAATTTTCTCAGAGTCAATAAATGCACCCAAGTGGTCAAGTTTTACACAGTTTGCATTCATCATTTTTTCAAAGAATCAATACGTCATTTTTGTTGTATCCCCCACCCTCCCATCCCACATTACACAAAAGTGATTCTAACACATATTTCATTCTACTTTAATAAATTGACATTTTGACTTATATGTTCCTATATGAAGTCATGATCTTTGATTTTTTTCAATGTTGTGTCTCGTAACCTCTTAGAGGCTAGATTTTTCAATCAAATATTTTTGGATAATCTCTTTTGTACAGTTTATGACCCATCTTTCTCGAAGAATTTTGCATCATTATTAGATAATAATAAAAAATCTTTAGGACATTTCTCAAATTTGACATTTGCGCATATTTTAACTTGCTTTAATAAATTGGCATCATGCATGAACTTTAGAGAGAATGTCATATCGGGAATCCCATGATAGGAAAGTCGTCCTTTTGTCTTGGATACGCAACCTTAAAAGGACATGCACATTTGTATTTTCAGTACCATCCTGGTGGAAGGGACTCTAGGTAAGGTAATACGAATAGAATGGAGGCATCTTTTTCCGACGGATCTAGCGTATCTTTGTTAAAATGGGAACCTCACTCTAAAGGATTGCATTTCATGCTAAGCCTACCCTTGGCATAACAAGAGCTTCCCCTAGGACATGCATTCGTTTTTGTTTTTACCTATACTAATTTTGATTGTTTTTTTATTTTTATAGGTCCTCTAACGGAGGTAGTAAAATAAGAAAAGCATCTGATGCATATTTGGTCCTACGTTCGAGTATTTTTAAATTATGGTCCAATTCCAAATAAACCGTTACATACTTAAGACCTATAAGGCCATAAAAAATATGAGTGCTCTTTTGAATTATTCGAAGGATCATGGAGGACAAATTTTTTTTTAGAATTAATAGTACCTAGAACCTAGATAAGTGAGTTTGGTTAAGATATGTAATGTGATAAATGAAAATGTATTTCATAGCTGGTCAATTGTAATAAGAATAGTAAAATTTGGATGCTAATAATTGCACTCCTTCTATGAATTTAAAGTTTCCTTGTGTTTAAAATTTTTTCTCAAATGAGGTGCTAAATAAGTTGCTTTCCGAAATTTGTTTATCATATTTGATTTTCCCTTCATGTCTTGTTTTTAGTTTTTGAAAAATTTTTCTTCAAATCTTTTATTATGTTGAGCAAACGATTATTTGATGAGACCTCGAAATAAGTCACATTTTTTTCAAAGCTTAATGTTTGGTTTGTGTCATTGTAAGTTTCTCTTTTGATAAGTGAGTGTAAGCTCAAATTGAATGAAAAGAAAAATATTTTCTTGTATTTTTTGGTGAAAATAAATGTCCATGGTCTTTGGATGTCATCTTATTTGAAATTGATTATTGCCACTTCGGTATCTTTCTGATTCCAAAATAATGTAAATTGTAAGAGAAAATTAGAGTGATATCGAAAAGGAGACTGAACTCTATGTTAAGGATTTTGAATGGTACAAAAAGAAAATCTAAACTTAACTTGGAAGACGTAGAAACCACGAACATTGACACCAAAACGTCGGTCAGGGAATTAAGTCAAAATGTACTTTTGCTCTGAAGATCTACAAACTGTCAAGCCAATTTGGATGTATGTTTAGACGATTCAAGCATAATAAAAAAACAAACATGCAAGGGATGCTACTTCAACCAATTTACAAGGAGAGTTTATTGTTTCATATCCACAGTTTATTATTCACCTTCGGAACGTGCTATATAAGTAGTTGTAAGATTAAAATAAGGTGATTTCACTTGCTTGTAAGTTATTGCTAGCAATCCTGATTTTTGTCTAATTCTCCAACTGGTTTAAATTACTTTGTATGCATCGACAAATGCTTTCTTTGAGCAATAAGAAATGATTATTATGTGGTTTGAAATTTTGTTTTTATAGAAGGTATGTCTTGTAAAGAGGTTGGAATTATGTCTAAATTTTGTATGTTTGATAAAAATTTATATTCTTTACTTAATTTCACACACTAAATGCTGATTATGATCAATTACTGCATTCATGTAATCTGTGATGTAAAGTCTATTGTGAGGAATTTTTATGCTACCAAAAAAAAAAAAAAAGGAAAGAGAAAAAGAAAGAAGAAAAGAAAAGAAATAATACAGTTTTTCTACTCTAATGGTTCTCGTGCTTAGTAACTGGGAGTTTTCATCCAAAAATGTCGACTTTCGTGTTAAACAGTACTTGAATTATGAATAATGCATTGCAAATTTGAGCAAATAAATTTGTTGAGCTACCAGGGATCTTCATCCAACCAATGTCGATTATTGCGTAAAAAGGCAATTTTACTTCTCAAATACAGTTTCTGTTATTTGGCTTAAGATTGAGGTGTTGAGTAATTGGGAACCTTCATAAGAAATATCGATTTTCGCGTCAAAAGATACTCTCGTATTTTGAGTGATTAGTTCACTAGAATAATATTCCCTCATCTGAAAAATAAAATTGATCATAGACATGTGAAGTGCTTTGATTGATCATATGATTCATTTGCTTGTATTCGGTGAGACGAAGAAATTAAGTTGAGCTAACTTAATTGTGATATAATTCCTTCCTCTTTGCTTGATATTATGAGTGTTAAAGACAAGATAATAAATTATATAATGGTTATTTACTTGGTCTTCAGGAAATACATTTTAGAACGCACATCTGTGATTGCAATGCTTGAATAACTAGTTGAGCTCGCATTGTTTTCGAATAGTTGAGAACAAACAATGATTCAAGTGCGGGAGAATTGACAAGTGTCAAAATGATGCAATCTGGCACATTGGCAGATGATGTTGATATATCTATCCCAAATCAACAAGGAAAGATTGCCTTACTGATGTCAAATATTTTTCGAACACTAATCTGTTTTAATGGAAAAAGGAAAGATCATCTCAATTTTGGGCGCTGTCGTTCATTTCATTTCTTCTCCTGAAGTCAGCAATTTGGAAGGATCCTATGAATTAGGAGAATATGACAGTTGAAGGCTCAATGGATGAGAAATCCAATACTCCGAAATAGAAGTCATTGGAAAGTTGATGACAACAGTTGATTGAGGTTTTTTGTATGCATTGATCAGTTGTGGCAATGTCAGAATTCAAATGAGAATGATATCCAAAAATCAAAAGGCATCTTTTAAGCCATTATTTCAAATTAATTTTTTTTAAAAAATTTCATTTAATTGTATTTCATTTATTCTTTGCGTATTATTTACTATACATAATTTCTTTTACATTAGTGCATGTGAAGTATTTTTTTCTAACTAATTCATGTTTTGAAAATTTTGACATTTACTTTGTTGAATTTGAAATAAAAGTGAAGGCAATCCTAAATTTATCAGAAGCCAGAATTATACACGAATTGCAAGACTATTTTGAGAGATTTGGTCTGAATCGTGAATCAAAGTTCACTGAATTGGAAAAATTTGCAGAAGATAAGGCAAGAGATTGGTCAGAGACTCAGAATGACAATATTTATGTTTATATGCGCTAGTGGAGCCAAATGACCGTCGAGTGGTGGCATCACTTTTGTAATTTTTGTTATTTTTCACTTTTTGCAGGTGTGATCACATTGTCATTAATTGATGCTTTCGTCAAGAATAAAAACTGGGGCAATTTTTTAAAATTAATGATGTTTTAATCAAGGCCACAACTCAATTAAAAAATTGATATCAAAATTGACATTGGGGCAAATTTTTTGAGAAAAATTTGATTTTACGATTGATTTTGAGATTGATTTATATTGGTGCAAATTTTTGCAAGGGTTGAATTTAAATGGATTTTGATACCAAATCTTAAAAAGAGTAGTTTCGGGTTAGTTTGATGCCATACATTGGGGCAAAATTTTTTAAAAAATTTTGATCTTTGGGATGATTTAGATACAATGTTTGATAATTGACTTAAGTTTTCCTATGTCTCAAATTTCTTTATGCATTTTTCTAGTAGTCTGGTTCTCATTTTGTTCATTTTAGTCTGGTACATTTTGCTCATCAGTTTAAGATCATGCATTCATGCATTTTATCTAGCAGCTTGTGCTACATCATCTTGTGTTACTTTTTTGAACCGACACCTATTCATTATTTGTTTAGCATGTTACATGTTGTTTTGATTTTGTCCAACATTACGCATATTTTACTTTTCTGCTTAAGTCCCAACTCGTCCGTTGGGTTTGCTTTTCTGCTTAAGTTCAAGCTCGTCCGTTAGGTCTCAGTTCGTCCGTTGGGTTTACTTTTCTACTTAAGTCCCAACTCGTCCGTTGGGTTTACGTTTCTGTTTAAGTCTTAACTCATGCGTTGGGCCCTAACTCGTCCATTGGGCCCCAACTCGTCCGTTGGGTTTATTTTTCTGCTTAAGTCCCAGTTTCTCTGCCCTAACTTGTCCATTGGGCTTACTTTTTTGCTTGAATCCTAACTCGTCCGTTGGATCCCAATTCGTCCATTGGGTTTACATTTTTGTTTAAGTTCCGACTCGTCCGTTGGGCTCCAACTCAGCTGTTGGATTTACTTTTCTGCTTAAATCCCAACTCGTCCGTTGGGCCCGACTGTCGGGCTTACTTTTCTGCTCAAGTCTCAACTCGTTTGTTGGGCCCCAACTCGTCCATTGGGTTCTAATTTCTGTTTATTTTAATCTGACCGCTTAAACTCTGTATTTTTATTTTTATATATCATGCATTCATTTCTCAGTCCGTACCTCATTAGTATGTTTTACTTTTCCAAATTTACATTTATTTAGTAATTATCTTGCATTTGTCCAGCATATTGCACGGTGTTTTAATGTGTTTAGTAGTTTGCATACTGTGTTCGCACGTTTTCGTATTGATTTTCAGTTCTCGGTAGGCTCAATCTTAACATTGGGTACCAATTTTTATTTTAGTTTACGGTAGGCTTAATCATTAGCATTGGGTACCGTATTTATTTTCAGTTCTTGGTAAGCTCAATCTTAGCATTGGGTACCGATTTTTATTTCAGTTCGCGATAAGCTCAATCATCAGTATTAGGTACCGTCTTTATTTTTAATTTTCAGTAGGCTCAATCTTTGCATTGAGTACCGATTTTCATTTGTAGTTCGCGGTAGGCCCAATCGTTAGTATTTGGTACCGATTTTTATTTTCAATTCGCGATAAACTCAATCGTTAGTATTGGGTATCGCCTTTATTTTCAGTTTTTGGTAGGTTCAATCTTAACATTAGGTACTAATTTTCATTTCATTCGGGATAGGCTCAATCTTAGCATTGGGTACCGATTTTTATTTAAATTCGTGGTAGGTTTAATCGTCAGTATCGAGTAACGTATTTATTTTCAGTTCTCAGTAGGCTCAATTTTAGCATTGGGTACCAATTTTTATTTCAATTTGCGGTAGGCTCAATCGTCAGCATTGGATACTGTGTTTATTTTTAGTTCTTGGTAGGCTCAATCCTTACATTGGGTACCAATTTTTATTTTCAGTTTGCAGTAGACTCAATCGTCAACATTGGGTACCGTCTTTATTTTCAGTATTCGGTAGGCTCAATCCTTACATTGGGTATCATATTTCATTTTCAATTTGCGGTAGGCTCAATCGTTAGTATTGGGTATCGTTTTTATTTTCAGTTCTTGGTAGGCTCAATCATTGCATTGGGTACCGATTTTCAATTTCAGTTCACGGTAGACTCAATCATCAGCATTGGGTATCGTCTTTATTTTCAGTTCTCAGTAGGTTTAATCTTTGCATTGGATGCCGATTTTCATTTTCAATTACAGTAAGCTCAATCGTCAGCATTGGATGTCTTCTTGATTTTCAATTTTCGTTAATTATGTTTGCAATATTAGATATCATGTCATTTCAATTACATGCCCATGCATCTTACTTTAGCATTCTTATTCTTCTTATGTTTTCATGTAGTAGTCGTCATATTAATCTATTTACTTTCATGCTTTAAAAAAAAAAGAAATTTTTTGACTTTTGAGTTGAATTGGATCCTATGTTCAACATTTGTTTTGTTCTATTTTAAAATCTTTATTGCACTTATTTTGTCCAGTAGCTTGAACTTGCTTTTATCATTTATATTTTAAGTCTGACAATCCAGACTTTTGCATTCCATGATTCTTGACAGTCTAAGATCATGCATTTGTTATTTATATTTTTAAGTCTGACAGCTCAGATTTTGTATTTCATGATTCTTGACAGCCTAGAATCATACATTTGCTATTTACTTTTTCAAATTTGACAGCCTAAACTTTGCATTTCATGATTCCTGACAGCCCAAGATCATGCATTTGTCATTTACTCTTTTTCAAATCTGACAGTCCAGACTTTGCATTTCATGATTCCTAATAGTCCAGGATCATGCATTTGTCATTTACTTTTCCAACTCTTACAGCCCAAAATTTGCAATCCACGATTCCTGACAGTCCAAAATTATGCATTTGTTATTTATTTTTTCAAGTCTGATAACCCAGACTTTGCATTTCATGATTCCTGATAGCCCAAGATCATACATTTGTCATTTACTTTTTTAAGTCTGACAGCCCAGACTTTGCATTTCATGATTCCTAACAGTTCAAAATCATACATTGTCATTTACTCTTTTCCAAGTCTGACAGTGCAGACTTTACATTTCATGATTCCTAACGTCCCAGAATTTGCATTTGTTATTTACTTTTTCAAGTTTGATAGCCCAAACTGTGAATTCCATGATTCCTAACAGTCCATGATTATGCATTTGTCATTTACTCTTTTCCAAGTCTGACAGCCCAGACTTTGCATTTTATGATTCCTGACAGCCCAAGATCATGCATTTGTCATTGACTTTTTCCAGTTGAGAGTCCAGACTTTGCATTCTATGATTCCTGACAGCTCAGGATCATACATTTGTTATTTACTTTTTCAAATTTGACAGTTCAGACTTTGCTTTTCATGATTTCTAACAGCCAAGGATCATACATTTGTCATTTACTTTTTTTTAAGTCTGACAGCCCAAACTTTGCATTCCATAATTCCTGATAGTCTAAGATCATGCATTTGTGATTTACTCTTTTTCAAGTCTGATAGTCCAAACTTTGTATTCTATAATTCCTGATGGTCTAAGATTATGCATTTTTTATTTACTTTTTCAAGTCTGACAGTTCAAACTTTACATTCCATGATCCCTGACAACTCAGGATCATGTATTTGTCATTTACTTTTTTAAGTCTGACAGGCTAGATTTTGCATTTTATAATTCCTGACAACTCAAGATCATGCATTTGTTATTTACTTTTTCAAATCTGACAGCCCAAAATTTGCATTCCATGATTCCTGATAGTCTAAGATCATGCATTTGTTATTTACTTTTCCAAATCTAACAGCTTAAACTTTGCATTCATTAATCTTGACATCCTAGGATCATGCATTTGTTTTTTACATTTCAAGTCTGACAACCCAAACTTTACATTCATTAACCTTGGCAACCCAGGGTCATGCATCCATCCGGCAGATTGGTCGGCATCTGTTTATTTATATTTTTAAATCTGGCAACCCAAACTTTGCATTGCATTCTTGATTCCTGGCAACCTAGAATCATTCATTTACTCTTTCAAGTTCGCAGTCCAACTTTGCATTCATCAATCTTGGTAGCCCAAGGTTATGTATCCGTTCAGCAACCTGAATGACATATGTTTATTTACTTTTTCAATTTTGGCAGCCCCAAATTTTACATTCATCAACCTTGGTAGCCTAAGGTCATGCATCCGTCTAGCAGTTTGGTCGGCATCTGTTTATTTATATTTCCAAGTCTGGCAGCCCCGACCTTGTATTGCATTTTATGATTCCGATAGCTCAGGGTCATTCATTTATATTTTTAAGTTGGCAACCCAACTTTACATTCATCAATCTTGGCAGCTCAAGGTCATGCATTCATTCAGCAGACTGAACGGCATATATCTATTTATTTGTTCAAGTTGGCAGCCAAACTTTGCATTTATCAACCTTGACAGCTCAAGGTCATGCATCCGTTCAACAGCCTGAATGGTATCTGTTTATTTATTTTTCAAGTTTGACAGCCCAAATTTAGCATTCATCAACCTTGGCAGCCCAAGGTCATGCATCCATCCAGCAGTCTGGTCGGCATCTATTTATTTACATTTTCAAGTCTGATAGCCCACACATTACATTTAGCTTATCAGTATTTATCTTGTCTAGCAGCTTGAATTCATTTTTGGTCTATTAGTTTAAGCATTTTATTTTATCATGCAGTCTTTACCGCCTTATGTTATCTTTGTTTAGTAGTTCAAGTGTCATAGTTCCTTCTCTATTTCGATCACAAGTTTTGAAAAATTTGAATTCTTGACTCACTCTTTGCAGTTGTGTTATCAATCGCACAAACATTTCACTTGCATCTTAATTACGTTTGACCTGATTCCCTTTATCAGGATACGTAGGCAGCTCTTTGAGAGCGCGGTCACTTGTTTTCTTTGTTCTTTGGTCATTAGTTTACATCTCATCACATTTCTCACACTATAAATGACTAGATGTTTTGTTTATAGCAGTGCATATTTTTACATTCGAGTGAGTCAAAATTTGGTGTTGTCTACTTCTTTGTCTGAAATCTTTGGAAGATTTTGGACAAAGAGGGGCAAACTGTAGACTCTAAATTTTGACACACTGCTCATTTTTCAACATTAGGGGTACTTTGATATTTTTTGGATCAAATTTTAATTTTTTAATAAAAAGGGGAAGCAAATCAATAATTTCGGAGGCAAAATAGTAATTTTTAACTGTAAATATTTTTCATTAGTTTTGGACTTTTAAATTCATACTTTGTACTTTCATATGTATTTTTTAAATTTTTTATTTTTTTAATTTAACTGGTATTTTTCTCTATTTCGTCAATATAGGGGCAAAATGATAATTTCGCCTCGCGAATACCATTTTCGCCTATTTTTTAGTACCAAATTTATTTTTTTAAATCTTTAACCATGTTTTTAAATTTTCTTGATTTATTCAGGAACGATTGCTATTTTTTCTGTAAATACTGTGTTAAGAGGCAAAATCGTCATTTCATGTTTTAACCCGTTTTTCGTTAAGTTTTGAGCCATAAATGCATTTTCTAAGATTTTAAGTTTATTTGTAATTTTTGATAATTTTTCGAGATTAACTGATATTTTTTCATACATTTTAACGGTACAAAGGCAAAATAGTCATTTCTCTGCTGAACATTTTTCGTCATTTTTTTTTTTAGTCCCAAATTCACTTTTAAGTTCTTAAGCATGTTTATAAATTTTTCTAACATTTTTGGAGTGAATTGCAATTAATAAATTTATTGTTTGTATTTTTCTTAATTTTTTATTTTTGTGAGAGAAAATAGATTTTTAAGAAGGATAATAATTTTGATAGTCAAGAGCGTTTTGGTCTTTTAGTCATTTCTTGGAAGATAGGTCTTTTGTGCACTATAAATACCCCCACTTGGGGATTTAAAAAGGGGAGAGAAAAAAAAAAACTTAGAGAGAGTTTTTAGTTTTTAGTTTTTCTATTATACAAAGAACACAAAAAACAGACACTTTTCCAACATTTTTTTTCAAGTTTTCACTAAGACCACCTACTAACTTTTAGTATATCTTCAACCTATACCATGAACACTAAGAACACCTACTAACTTTTAGTACATCTTCAACCTACACCTAGAACACCTAGAACACACACTAGTGTATCTTCAAGCCTACACCTAAAACACCTAGAACACACACTAGTGTATCTTCAAGCCTACACCTAGAACACCTAGAACACACACTCACTCTCTCTCTCACACACTACACACACTCACCTCTCTCTCACACACTACACACACTCTCCCATACACTTTTCGCACTTTCTCTCTCACACACTAGACACATTAACCCATCCATTTCTTACACTTTCTCTCTCACGCACAATTATACACACACACACATGATACGCGCATATTAACACACACACAAACATTAGACATATTAACACACACATATGATACGTGCATATTAACACACACACAAACATTAGACATTCAATTTCACACACAGTCACACCACTTCATAATCACACAAACACACACATACACACACAATCACACAAACACACATACACACAGAGCCAAAACATATTCACAGTCACAAACACACACACCCAAACACACACAAACATACACTTCCATACACAGAGTTCTTCACACAATCACAAACACACTCATACACACAGTCACGAACACACACACCCACAAACATGCATGACCACACACTTCCATACATAGAGTTCTTCACACAATCACAAACACACACTACACACAATCACACGTTAACATTCACTTCACACACACCCAAACAGGTTCTCACACACTACACGCACTGCACAGATTCAACAACACACATACTTACATTCACCCTCACAGACAAATTCACATGCCTCATCAACTAATAGTCAAAACTCCCATCAATCCATTATCACCAGAAAAGAAAATCACCAGCTTCAACTCAGCAATTGCCCATCAGCCACCATCGACCCTTATCATCTACGAATCGAACCACCATAGACAACCATACCCAAACCATAATCACCCACTAGAAACTCCTCCACAGAAACCAATCTCAACTAGCTAGCCTCCCTGCAACCAGAAATACACTTTACCATTCACTTTCTCCATGCCACCTACCATTCCCTCCAGCTAATCCTTTGTATTGCCACCACAATTCGGCCATCACCAACACACAAAACACACCACATCGTCAACAACCAACAAATTCAGTCAACCAGTCCCATGAACCCACAACATCAAACACTAATCACTCAACAAAAGTTGGCCAACGATATCCATCCAAGCAACAAATTCCAATCATCTCTCCTCTTCAACCATCACTAAATCGTCAACCATCACCACTGGACCTCCAATCAGCTCGCCAGGGCCACCCCAACTCTTCTCCAAGCCACATTGCTAACTCAGCCAAAGAGGTGAAATTCAAAGTCTTCCCTTTAACTAATTTTAGTTACATATCGTGTATGGGATGTGATTTAGTATGGATTGTTGCTCAATCTGCGAGTGATGTGCTATGGGTTTTGAAAGAATTGGGGGGTTTAGTAGTTTCATTCGGGTCTTGTTAAACCCAATCGGAGAGAAAGACTCAGAGAGATAGAGAGAGAGGAACAGAGAAGAAAAGGAAAAACTAGAGTGGACAGAGAGTTGGAAGAGGGAAGCAAGAAAAGAAAGGAGAATCAGGCAAGAATCAGAGGAGAAAACAAAGGATTAGGTAAAAAAAAATAAGAGAAAAGGAAAGGGAAGATTTTTCGGTTGAGAAGAGAATTTCAAAGGTAGAAGCGACGGGAAAGAGAGAAACAGAAGCGAAAGAGAGAGAGAATGAGAACCAAAACATAAACTAAAAGTAGAAGGTAGGGAATAGAAACAGAGAGCTGGAGAAGATGGAAAAGAAGAGAGGGAGAGAGAGAGAGAGAGAGAGAGAGAGAGAGAGAGAGAAATGAAGTCTAGAAAGTGAAAGTGAGAAAATGACAGAAAGCAGAAAAATTGTGAGTCAGGAAAAATGAAAGAGAGAATCGAGAGAAGAAAGAAGAAAATAGGGAAAAGAGGAAGAGAAAGAAAAAAATGGAAAGAAAGAAAATAAAGAACAGTTAAAAATTAAAAAGGGAAAATCCGATTAAGAATTTGGGAGAGTCAGTGGTTTGCTAGCTGACTTCTTTAATTTGCTACTGATTTGTTTCATTCTGATTTTAATTCGTTTGATTTATTTAATCGGTTTAACTGAATCGTTAAATAACTAACTAAAAGAACTTTAATTTGGTTTTGGCATTTTCACTTTTTTCTTTTGGTTTTATATTGTTTATATATGTGTATTCATGTTTAGCCTTTAGTTTTTGTTCATATCACTAAGTCCATGATCATTTCTCAATTTTTGCAATTTAGTCCCCATTAATTATAGATTGTCCCCTTTAGGTTTAATTTCTGTCAATTAAGTCTTGGTTAATCGCAACTAACTCTAGGTAGTTGTTTGAATTTACATTTTGTGAATCTTTAGTTGTTGGTAGGTATTCTAGGTAGTTTAGGAATTTTTGTTTAGATAATAAAGTAAGTTAATAGCTTTAGTAGTTGCTAGTTCACGTTTCCTCGTGGGATCGACCCTAATACTCTTCACAACTACAATTGACCCATGCACTTGCGGAACGAGTATTATGTTATAAATTTTATTACTTGTTTGTGTGATTTTAAGTGGATTTATTGCTATATTTTGATATAACCTAAACTCACAATCACAGTGGATCCATCATCAGGATCTAATTCTTAACATGATCATAAGAATTATTGAGCCCTATCAGAAATTGCATGAGCCTATTGAAAGAAGCCAAATCCGAGACCTCTTTAGCAGCCCCACATGTGCATATAGGAATTGGCATCGGGCATGCCAATTCATCCCACAGCCTCTTCAATCTAGTATAATACTTTTCTATTTTCTGATCTCCCTGTGATATGCTACTAATTTCTCTTTGTAGTTGATAGAGTAATGGACCATTACACTCCCCATATCTCTCCTGCAGTTCATTCCATAATTCCCTTGCAGATGTTGTGTATATAAAGGCCTCTACAATCTCCTTTGAGATTGAATTCAAGATCCAGGACCTCACCATACAGTCAACTCTTTCCCATTGAACTGCCTTTACTGAGGAAGTCACTGGTCTTTCACAGGCTCCAGTAATAAATCCCAACTTCAATTTGGCTCCAAGAGCAATCTTAATGGCTCTGCTCCAGCTGAGAAAGTTACCTCCAATCAATGGAGAGCTAACTAGGATCATTCCTGGATGATCTGATCCTTGAAGATGCAAAGGATCTTCATTGTAATGATTTCCTTCTGGATTAACATCCATTTCTGTTTCTGCCATTTTTCAGGTTTATTTGATGAAAACCTGCTCTGATACCATGAACGAAACAAAGTTCAAGAAAATTGGAGAGAATTTCTTGTATTCATTCAACTCAAGTAAAATTTACAGCTGATTAGCTTATATATACAAGCTTAACAAATAAACGAATGACATCTGTACAATTTCTAATTCCTAGATGATAAAATCCTAACTAACTAATTGTCTTCATCCTTAATTTTCTTGGTGAGCACTCAAATAGCAATTTGATACCAAATCTCCACTGATACTTCCTGCACGTGTTTGCTTTGGTGCTGAGTTGAAGAAATCAGCTCATTAGCTGATGAACTGCAGCTTGATTGATAGACCTGTGTGGGCCTGCATCGACTGTCTTGGCCCCAACTTGATGAATATCATGGACTTCAATCATGGCCCAATTTGTCAAGGGCCCGTACTTTAACAGAATATTTGCCAACCAAGCAAGTCGATATCCAGTAATGATGTATAAAAAACAAAATTAATGATTCTCACCATTCAGAAAATGGATAAGGGTTTAATTATCTTATTCATTTTGACACTTGTGTCATCATTTTGTTTTTGTTTGGTGTAGATTACACAGGAATCTGGTCAAATTGGTTAAACTCTCGTATGTTTCCAAACAAAAACAGCCAATTTAGAGGATATGTAAGAAATTAAAATCCCACATTTTGTCTTGTGTAGATAATAAAGAAATATTTTTTGTGGTCTACATGATACTTTCGTCAAAGTCAAGTTTCCACTTGGGCCAACACAGAATTTCGCTTGTTCTTTTACTCTCGACTCCGGACAAGAGAAGCATTCAAACTTCAGTATTCTCCTCAACTCTCAAGTTGGACGTGGAGAAGAAGATAGAGTTAAAGAAAGAGATGACTGACAATGGAGAAGAGCAGAGACAGTTTAGAGCCACAAAGAAGCAACTTGGTGGGATCAAAACTGTGCCATTTATCCTTGGTTCGTGCTTTTTCATATCATTTGTTCTTGTTGTTATCTTTTAATTAGATTTAGATTTTATACGTTAACTAATCAAGTGTGATGAGAACTTCTATTCATCTTGATTAAGATGATACCTGTAATGTCCCTCAAAAATTACTTACTGGAGAATAATTACAAGACAAGTTCTCTATACTAAGATAAAAAAGTTAAAAGAAGCATGATCATTTGTGCAGGCTAAGATGATAAACATATGTAAAATCTACAATCTTTCCTCCCTTCCAAATGGATAATTGTTTTCTGTATAATTTTGAATACATTTCTTAAAAGAACGGGCGGAGCTAGAAATTTGGCGCAAGAAAGTTTTGGTAATTTTGTAGATGTGGCCGTTCGATAATTTTTGAAGATCTCTAGGGGTAGTTTTATTGATTTTATTTTCAAAGTTAGAATATTTAATGCCTCTTTTAATTAGTTGCACAAGTATAATATGAAACTAATTATTGAGGGAGTTCACACCGGTCAGAACAGGATTGACGATTTACAGACATCCGTTTTCTTCCCCTTAGCTAGCGTATGCACTGGTGACTGGTTTGACATTTCAAGTCTTTCAATTGATTTCTGACTGATAACAAATAATGACACAATTTAATCAATAGATTTTTTTCCCTTGAGTTCTTGATACCCTACTTGATCTCGTGACACTTTGTAAGCTGTAAGTTCTGTATTTCCCCTTTTCAATGCCGGTAAGTTCTATAAATCTAAGTTAGCTTAGATCGCCATTCTTTGATAAAAATATATATAAACAACGATCATAAGCGAGATCGTCGAGAAGAAATATCGCAATTTAATTAAAAACTGATTTTAGGCATACTTAATGTTTAGTATTAGCTGTTGGTTTTGGATTTTGTTGTCTTGAACTATACAATTCTGTTTTCATGAAAGAACAAAATGTTAACCTTTATTTCATTACCTTGACAGCAAACGAAGCCTGTGAGAAATTTGCGGCCACTGGTTTTCATGCAAACATGATAATATACTTGACCAAAGTTCTAAACTTACCTCTGGTGAAGGCCTCCAACATCCTCTCCAACTTTAATGGAACGGCCAACTTCACTCCTCTTATCGGGGCTCTAATTGCAGACTCTTTTGCCGGCCGATTCTGGACAATAATTTTTGGGTCCATCATTTATGAACTGGTTCATCACTTTTATCTTCCTCTTTCTCAATGTCCCTTCCCATCGCTCCTTCTTCATGTATAAGATTTGTTGATAATTTGTACAAGATAAGTGACATGCTAACGCTATACAACGAAAAAATGTACAATATATTCTAAAAGAATAGAAAAATAGAAATCAATTCTACATCCTTAGAGCAACATGTAATAATCTATTAGGCAAAAAGCAACAGATGCACAAATTCTATTGAAACATAAAAACATGTATGCAACACAATGCTATTTTCTTCGATGTCAGAGGAATGTCAAAAGAAGCATACGATGCGTGCATGGCATTCATTTTTAAGGGAAACTTGTCCTGATTTACTAGGAAGGGGGGTGTGCTCATGACAGTTTTAGGCAAATAAGGATGCAGAAAAAAAAAAAAAAAGGATTCAACTCTTATATTTTAAATATGTTTAGGAACTAGAAAAGTACTAGTTATACATCCGACTAACTAATATATTCAAGTCTTCTCTCATGTTTTTTTTTTTTTTACACAAACTTGGTAAGTGCTTCTGGACTGGCCTCAATTGAAGGTTTTAAAATTGTCTCATATGTCGATCATCTTAACTTCTGTAGCCTTTTATTTGTTCAGGAATAACGTTTAATTTCATTACAACTAAATGAAGGACAACTTCTTTTATGATTGTGACGCAAATAATACTTACAGGGAATGGTGACCATTACGATCTTTGCTTTCCTACCATCACTACATCCTCCTCCTTGTCCGACTCAACAAAACTGCAAGGAAGCCTCGAACCTCCAGCTTTGGACCCTATATATATCTCTCCTTCTACAATCCATAGGAACAGGCGGCATTAGGCCTTGTGTTGTTACCTTCGCTGCTGATCAAATCGACATGACCAAATCAAAAGTAGAAGCTCGAAAGTGGAATCTCTTCAATTGGTATTACATATGCTTGGGAGTAGCAACATTACTTGCTCTTACTGTGGTTGTTTACGTTCAAGACAATGTTGATTGGGGTTGGGGTCTTGGAATTCCTACCATTGCTCTAGGTTTATCAACTATTGCCTTTGTTGGAGCAGCCCCTCTTTACAAGAAAGTGAAACCAGAGGGGAGTCCATTGGTTAGATTGGCACAAGTAATTATTGCCGCATTCAAGAAGAGAAATGCAGTAGCACCATCTGACCTCAATCTCCTGTATGAGAACAAAGAGCTTGATGCTGGTATTTCATCCAACGGGAGGCTTCTACACACAAATGAGTTAAGGTAATTTCCAATAGTAATTTGTTATACAAAATTTCGATTACTAGAATCCTTCTAGAATTTATAATGATTCGCGACATTAGAGGGACTTATATACTCTCAAATCAACTGGGTACACATAATAAGACTTAGGTGCTGTTTGGTTCATATTTCTCAATAAATATCACTGTGAGTATCATTAATCCTATTATTAATATGGATTTTGATGATTCCTCCTAATGTGTTTGGTTTAGTAATAAAATGTAAATCATTTCCCCTAAAATGGTTATTGAATTTGATGGCGTAGTATTTTGAAGGAATTATAGAGACCCCAATTAATCATTTTCATTCCAAGTGAATGATAGTTCCAAGCATCAACCATGAGTGTCATTACTATTCATACCCATTCCCCTCCTTGATTTTCTTAAACCAAACATTGCCTTAGAAATTTCTATTTTAATACCATATTGTGGTTGCTTTTTTTTTTCAAATTTTTTTCAATACATTCACATTACCCTTATCTTTTGCAAAATCCATTATGGCTAATTTTTTTTTTTATAAATAATTGAAATATTTGGATAAGGTATCTAATTGGACTATGAATGTTGAAAACAAATTAATGTTGTACTTTAATATGCAATATAAAAGTGGGAATAATAGTTGCTAAATAATCCTAAATATTATGTGAGGGAAAAAGAAACAATAAAAAATTTTGTAGTATGATAAGTTCTATCGTCTCGTGTAAACCCTCCCTCATTATTGTGTTCTTTAGCACATTCGTAGCCTAGTATATAATTAATTTTGATTTACTTTCAAAATATATAATAATAATAATAATAATAATAATAATAATAAAATTAGAAACGAAAATTCATCATAAAATGATAAGAAAAGAAAATTTTGTAGGGAGTAGTTTCATAAATATATAATTGTTAGTAAAATATCAATCTTAAAAATTAGTAAGATCAATGATGAAATGTAATGAGATATTTAAATAAGGAGGAATTTTTAATTAGAATTTTTAGCAAAGTATTAAATATCATTATTAATATAATATTTAAAACAAAAAAAATTAAGAAATAGAAGAGAAAGAGGAACTATTTAAATCAGCGTCACATGAATGCTATTTGAACGGACATGAAGTTACTTTTATTTAATTATGTATAAAAGGTGCCAATTTGTTTACCATATTGTCTTCAACACAATATGAAATTACTTTTATTTATTCATTTGCTTTATTTCTTAGTGATTGTGTTAAATTGTGTTTTTATATTCTTATTGAATGTGTTAAAGTGTGTCTTTAGACACAAGACGGGGAGAACAAAATTAGGGAATATGGGATTCGTATTAGAATTATACTTGGGGATGCTAGGGATGTTACTAATGCAATCAGATTCAGCACATCATGGCAACTTATGATCTAACTTGTGTATCAAAGCACCACATTCAATTATACAAGTAGAAATGGTGCAACGGTAATTGGTCTAAAATCAAAGCCGTGCACTGATAGATATTTTGCTTTTGAAACTAGTTTTTTTTTTTTTTTTTTAAGGCTAACCCCATAAACGGGGAGGTAACGAAAGTAAAGGGGGACATAAAACCTTACCTTTACCAAAGCTACAATTATTGAAAAAAAAAAAACAAATAAATGAGGAGTACTACTCCCCCACAAAAAAGAAACAACTCAAAAACTATTTTTTACATTTTCAAATGGAAGGAAGACCTAGTCTATCAATTCTCAATTCCCCTCTTATTGTTCTTGACAAATCTTTCTCTTTATAGAGAACTGAAGTATGCCAATTTGAACAACCTTCGTTGGCCAAGACATCTACCAACCTGTTTGTCTGTCTATAACAATGTTTAATTGACAAAAAAATGTGAAACAAACTGACGGAGTTCGCCAATTTCCCTTGAAAGAGACCATGGAATAGCAATCTTCTGAGTCAGTAGCAAAATGAGAAAATGAGAGTCACATTCCACATGAAGTCTACCATGTCCCATTTTAAGACATTCTTTAACTCCAAATAATAAAGCTCGAAATTCTGCCTATAAGCTCCCCTAAGAAACATGAAAAAGGTAATAACAAATTACCCGTAGCATCTTTTAAAATACCTCCACCCCCATATGGCCAGGATTACCCCTCAAACAATCATCAGTATTTAATTTGAGCTGCAATTGAGGGTCTAACCCATTTCACCAATCTTATGACATAAGGTCTATTCATTCGACAAATCGATGCAATGAAAGAAGACAAACTCTTTCTATCCACCTCCACTCTCCTAAACCGAAGTAAGACAAATCCTGAATGTTACCATAATGGCTGAAACCACCGAAGAAAAAGGGATAAATTTTGCCTGTATTCTAGCAACATTTCTCCACTTCCATATATGCCAACAAATCAGCATAGGAAGACAATGTAGAATGAACAAGAAGTATGGGCTCTTTGATTCTTTAAACCACCAAGCAGCAACTAGAGGTCGAATAGAAATGTGAGACTATCTCATTCCACAATCTCCTATAAAATATAGCCATAACCTCCTTGCCTAGTTGCTGGTGACAAAAAGATGATCAATGGTCTCTTCATGCGAGCTCACACAACATACACATTTAGAAGGACCATGAAAGCCAAACCCCCGCATGGTATCATCCAAAGGAATCTTACCATTAATAAGCCGCAACATAAAAAATGAAATCTTCAATGGAAACACAGAATCCCACAGCCTACTACACATAAAAGATCTACTATGTTTAACTCGAATAAGTTGAAAAGCCAACTCCAGAGTAAAATTACCTAAGGAAGAAAGACCCCAAATGCACATATCAGGTTAATGCAGGACCTTTGGAGGAGCAAGCCAAAGAACTTGAGCTAAACATTGCTGGTCCAAATTCTATTCGAAAGCAGCATTGTTCCATCGACCATCGATCGCAAAATCACTCACCAAAACATCTTGAGAGCATGAAACCCTCTCAGCTAGACATCCCATACCGATTCAGTTATCAAACCAGAAATTGAAGCTTCCATTATTAAGTTGCCAATGCACATGAATTTCAACCATGTCTCTAACACTCAACATCCTTTTCCAGGTTAAAGACGAGGAAAGAGGCAGCTTCACCACACTCGAATGACCATTTTGACAATATTTTAAGAACATAAAGGAAGCTCAAAGTGACTTTTTTTTTTTGTCTAAATAACCACCATAATTTAATAGAAAAAGCCTCATGTACCTCTAAAAGTGACCGAATCCCGATTCCTCCTTCTTCAAACGGAACACACAAGTCACTCCACTTTATCCAGTGGAACTTGAACTTTCTTTCTGATTTCCCCCATAGAAAGTCAGCCATATTCCTTTCAATCAATTTCAACACACCTTTCGTAGGGTTAGCTGCAACTAGGATGTGAATAGGAATAGAAGCCAAAACATGCGTAATAAGTGTTATTCAACCACCACCAGACAAAAGACGGTTCTGCTAAGAAGAATTTCTCAAAACAATAGATTGGCAAAGATCATGAAAAAATTGGCGACAAAGAACAACAATTTTGTATAATTGTACAAAAATTGGCGGAGCAAATATAATATCTGCCTTAATTATAACTTTGATAATTGTGAGTGCAACAGTTTGGTGAATACATGTTAATGGCAATTACAAAACTGTCTTATTGAATTTAACTTCAAAATCTTCACAAGATATCCCTATTCCAATAGTTATTTCTTTAAATTTTGTACAGAATAGTAGTAAAAGTTTTACGTCTCTAAGAAGGTAATATAAAGAGCTGAGAAAATTTTTGAAAGTTTTGGAGGATTAAAGGAGAAAAGGAATTTTTGAATATTTAAGATATGGAAATGTGAAAAAAAATTTGAACTGGAAAGTGGTAACACTTGCAGAATTGTGTTTCTATTTGAAATAGAATTGTCACATAGGTTATTCTAGTGAAGATCCATAGAAAATTAGAGAACCCATCTCAAAACGCATAATATAGGACTCAATCGCTGCCCGATATTTAAGTTATGTCCTAACGGTCAGGTTCTGAGATGATCTTTACATCACATTTTATTTATTCTATTGAAGTATATGTTAATTTTCTTGTGTCACTAAATTGGTATCTTAAGATAATGTTGTAGGTGGTTCGATCGAGCTGCTATAGTGACTGATAAGGACATAGATGAATCCAACCAACCAAATCTATGGAGATTATCTACTGTCCACAGAGTTGAAGAACTAAAATCCATGATAAGAATTTTGCCTATTTGGGCAGCAGCAATATTACTAATTACTTCATATTCAAATCAGCACAGCTTTACCATACAACAAGCTAGTACCATGGACCGTCACTTATCCCATTCCTTCGCGATTCCTCCAGCTAGCTTGTCCATCTTCAGTGTTAGCACTTTGATCATTGGTCTAGCTCTTTACGAGCGCCTTTTTGTCCCTTTTGCTCGACGAATCACGGGCAATCCTGCAGGCATTACATACCTACAAAGAATAGGCATCGGCTTCATAGTTAACATTTTTGCTACTGTAGTGTCAGCACTAGTGGAGATCAAGCGAAAATCGGTGGCTGCAAATCATAACCTACTCGACAAGCCAACAGCTGTTATACCTATAAGTGTCTTTTGGTTAGCTCCACAGTTTTGCCTCCATGGAGTTGGTGAAGTTTTCATGTCTGTTGGCCTAATGGAATTTCTTTATGACCAATCCCCTGAGAGCATGAAAAGCGTTGCGGTTGCACTTTCTTCGACTGCAATGTCACTAGGGAATTACTTAGGTACAATTTTAGTCTCTTTAATTCATAAGTACAGTGGTAAAGAAAGAAATTGGCTGCCTGATAGGAATCTCAATCGGGGAAGATTGGAAAATTACTACTGGCTTATAACTGGAATTCAAGTAGTAAATGTGATTTATTACGTTATATGTGCATGGTTTTATACCTATAAGCCATTGGCTCTGTCAAATGAAAGCAGGGATGTACAAGATATGGAGTTCGCAAGCGAGGGATGTTCGCAAGTTGATCATAATGTAAAGAGAGAAACAGAACTATCAAGTATGGAAACATGATAGAATATTTTGGAATAATTAATAGATTGTAAATTTACCATGTAAGCACAAGAATATATGTACATAACTTGATCTTGCTTAAAACGTACTAAATCCGTTTTATATTTTTTAAAATTAAGAAGTTCAATGGATTGAATTGAGGAGGGGACAAGTAGAATGCGTGTTGTGCTAAGAAATCAATATGCAAATAACAATTTATGTAGTAGAATTTAAATTAATTTCTAACTAAGATCATTGATTATCTATACAAAACAAAATGTACCTCTTGGTGACATAGTTAGCAATCAAATTGATGATGAAATTTAACAATTAAGTAAATAGCCGTACATGTGTCCGGTCTCTAAGGTATCTACAAGAACGCCTTGTTGGGATCCTCAATATGATTAATCAACACTAAAATAATATGCTAGATCCACTTGATATACTACCAACGTAGAGAAAGCTAGATAATAATAAAGAAACTTTTTCTCTCTCTAAATTTTCTAAGAACGTTTTTTGCGTGTCAAGTGTTGGTAAGGGACTTATTTATAGAACAATAATAAAGACATATTATCCAACAAAAATTCAATGAAATATATTGTTTTCTATTATGGGCAAAACATCTTATTAAATAAGATATTTAGTAAATTCTAATTTCCTTAAAAAAAGGAAATTCTTCCACTATTATACTTGCTCTATTTATTGACAAGCCCTTAGAATTAATTGTTTCACAAATTAATCCCTTAATTAATTTAATCCAAGAATTAGTTCTTATTGTATGTGACCTTTTAGGTTCCTAATCACTTGGCAATAAATATAAATTATAATCTTAGAATTAAATGGCTTTAATTCATAATCAACAAACTCCCACTTGGACTACAGTCAACTTAATCACTAGAATTCTAAGATTAGATAAATTAAATAACTTTAATTTACCATTAATCAAATTTTATCAATTTATTTTGCTCGATTAAGATTGGCCTCTAGTTAGGCATCATAACCACCCAAGCATTAGGAAAAGTCAAATAATTGACTTCACCTATTCATGAACCAGATTCCATATAATTATTATCCTTTTACCATACTCTATCCCAAATTAGTACAAGAGAAAGATATAGGAACCAACTCTTAATATATTAATTATTATAATTTCTTATTTCCGAAATTCAAATCCTTTTACAACAAATTTAGAAATTTGTAGATTTACTAACTCGTTTACAAACATTCCTGAGTTGATACTTAACAAGTTGGCCACAATAGGGATATACTGGCCCACTATTAGGAGTGTAAATCCTATATTGATTATAAACCATAAATTCATGTTTCTTATTATATACTCAACTTCTATTGTACACATGACCAAATTATGGATTATGGACTAAAAGAGTTAAAGTATAACAATTCACACTAAGGATACTCTTATGATATCAATTATGGGTTATGGATTATGGACTAATAGAGTTAAAGTATAACAATTCACACTAAAGATACTCTTATGATATCAAGTCAAAGGATCACTTACACTATTGTCACGTAGAGATTATTTCATTGGTACTCAAATAGTTAACCTTGTAGAAATCTCTCAGTAGATCAATCCAATATATTTGTTTCCCAACAATTCACTCATATATCACTACATATGCTTAATTATACGTAATAACAATGTCCTTTATATATTGTTAATAGTATGATTAGGGATACTTTAAGAATAATAAATATTATTCTAACAACTTATCATTATTTAAATTCATAAACACATATTCAAAAATGATAAAATCCCATATCAAAGATTATTGCATAAAGTAAAAATAACAACCAAAAGATAGTAGTTTTTGAAATTACAAGTCATTCCCACTTTGAATAAAACCAATTATTCATACACTTTAAACCAGATTAATGTACACAACTATCATGTTTCTTTTGGGACAATGGTTTAGTCAATTGATCAGCTACGCTATCCTCAATGGAAATATTTTCTATCTTTACTTCATTGTTGTCAATGATTTCTCTAATCGAATGATAACGCCTTAGAACATGTTTGGATCGTTGATGAGAGACATAGGTTTCTTGGCTTGTGTAATAGCTCCATTTTTATCACAATACAAAGGTATTGGATCAACTATTGAAGGAACCACTTCAAGTTCAGAGATGAACTTCTTTATCGAAATAGCTTCTTTAGCGGCTTTTGAAGCAGCAATATATTTAGCTTCCATTGTAACAGTACCACCATTTAAAATAAATATGTACCTAAACTGAGACTTGCAATCATCTTTATTAGATTGAAAGTTAGCATCAGTGAATCCACGTTTTTTAAGCTTAGCTCCTCCATAAATCACGAATAAATCCTTAGTTCTTTTTAAGTACTTAAGGATATTCTTGATCGCTTTCTAGTGACTTTCACTAAGATTAGCTTGATATCTACTCATAACTCTTTGAGCATAGGAGACATCTAGTCCTGTACACAACATAGCATACATAATTGATCCTATAGCTGAAGCATAAGGAACATATTACATACTATGTTTCTCAACATCAGTCTTTGGACACATGTCCTTAGAAAGATTAATTCCATGAGACATAAGAAGATAACCTTTTTTAGATTGATCATGCTAAATCTCATTAGCATCTTGTCAAAGTATGTTGATTGTGAAAGACCAATCAACCTTTCAGATCTCTCACGATTGATCTTTATTCTCAAAATATAAGCTGCTTCTCCTAAATCTTTCATTGAGATGTTACTGGATAACCACACTTTAACAGATTGATGGGTAGGTGATAAGTGCTAAAATATACTAGTTTTTAGTAGGCTTTTAGGTTAGGTTTACAGGGTTTTCCATGAGTTTTCCTCTATTTACTCGCTATTTCTTCTTATTTTTGAGTTGAATAGCTAAATCGTGTGTTAAAGATAATTATTTGTATTATTCCTGTGTTTTCATAGGGTTTGCACATTGCGTCACCAATTTGGATGATAGTTGGATGATATTTTAAGATGATTGAAAGTTGGTGATGAGTTGAAGTCAAGAAACCCTCAAATTGGTGCAAAGAATCAATGGTGGAACAAGAAATGGGTTTGCAACCTGGATATGTTTCAGTGTTATGGTAATCACTCCAGCTAGAGATGTTGGATTGAGATGCTTCTTGAGTCATTTTAAAGCTACGACAATGATCTACAATTCATATGAAGACATCCAAGTCTAGTTCTCACGTTTCGATGGTCCAATTTCCAAGTTACTGAAGCACATATGTACTGTGAGGCAGTTCCGACCAGTTCCCAGTATTTCGACTATATCTCAAGCTACAGAGTTTCAAATGACTTGATTTTTAATGTTTCGGAAAGCTATCGCAAGGGGCTACAACTTTCGTGTTTTGAGAAAAAGCTAATTCTGCCATCTTCAAGGTCAAATATGACATAGAAGTGAAAATTGAGCTTTTGTCCGCATCCGCGACGGAACCCGCGGCGCGGATGACGGCACGGATGGGACCAGAAAGTCACGAATTTCATCCGCGGACGCGGCCGTGCCGCGGATGGCGCCGCGGCTCAGTCACGAAAACCTGCGATTTTCTTTGTTTTTGGTGGAATCTTTTAAATAAAGAACCCTACCTCTTGGGGGGGCAAATATACACGCACCAAAGACATCAAAAACACACTTTTGCCCACATCTAGAGAGATGTAGAGAGGAAGAAGCAAGACTAGAGGGAGAACTCAAGGGCTTCAATGGTTCAAAACAAGAAGATTTTATCAAGATGCAAGGGATGATTCAAGAGGGCTGCATGAGAATGAGCTTTCTCTTTCTTTCTTGTCTTTTGTTAATTGCATTCTTGTAATTATGAATTGAGTTGTTTATGATTTAGATTGGATGAACCCTAAATTCTTATGTCTATGATTTTATTCTTTGTTTAATAAAAGACCCACTTTGTTTTAGATTTATTCTTGAGTTTATTGGCTATTGAATTGGGATTCGCATGCATCCTTAGATTCAATATTGATTTCATATAGTTGGATTGAGAAATCACCTATTTGATTAGATCATCTCTTGAATAAAGAGGCTTTCATGGGTTGCTAGAGATAGAATCACATAAGTCTCCCCGGTTAGATTCAAACCTAACCAAAACCATAGAATCCATAGAAACTTAATGCTTCTCTTTGGGGTTTTGATTGAGAAGAGATTCTAATCAATCAACCAAGGGGATAGGGGGTTAATACTTGAGAAAGATTGAACCTAATTAAGGGATTCTAGGGTCTAAGTGATTGGGTTATTCATTAATCAAGGTAGAATCGTAGCATATTTGATTTAGGATATTCTTTATCTAGATTTTCCTCTACTTTTGTCCATTCTCTCTACTGACTTCTAGATTGTAATTTAATTAGATAATTCGTTTAGTTAATTTGTATTTTCAATTAGTTTGCCATTCGCTTTGTGAGGTTAGATAATAGAAAGAAGGTTAGTATTAGTACTCACACAGTCCCTGTGGGATCGACACTCAGTACTCCTGTACACTGTACTACTAGGAACGATAGGTGCACTTGCCTAAAGTATCCATAGTATAGCGAAACGGATATCAGTAGGTATGTCATTTCCTATCATTAATATGTCATCCACATATAATACGAGAAAAACCACAATACTCACACTAATCTTTTTGTATACACAAGATTCATCTTTGCTTTTGATGAAACCAAACTTATTGATTATTTCATCAAAACAAATATTCCAACTCCTAGAGGTTTGCTTAAGTCCATAAATAGACTTATGTAGTTTATGTACTTTATTAGGGTTATCAGATATAAAACTCATAGGTTGTATCATATACACCTCTTTTTGCAAATTTCTATTGAGAAACGCTGTCTTAACATCCATTTGCCAAATTTCATATAGTATGCAGCTATTGCAAGTAAAATCCTACTTGATTTCAGCATAACAAATAGTGAAAAGGTTTTATTATAGTCAATACCATGTTTTTGTGTATAACATTTAGCAACCAGTTAAAACTTATAGGTAGACAGATTACCCCTTCAGGTGGATTGACTGAGGTCCATACCTTATTGTCATGTATGGAATTCTTGAGATTTCGTGGCTTCCTTGGAGTCCTTAATAGATAAGACTTCTTCGTAGGTGGTAGGTTCATCATTGTCAATGATGAACATGTCATCATACCTCTTAGGTGGGCGACGTATCCTACTTGACCTACATTCAATTTGTGTATCTCAAGCTTCAAATTGAACCGCATCATTATGAGGTATAAGCTCTTGTTCCATTTCCTTTTCTCTACTGTAGTTCAAGAACTTCCTCAACTTCTATATTACTCCCACTAGCCTTTTCTAGTATAAATTCTTTTTCTAGAAATGTGGTATGTTTTGAAACAAACACATTTTTTGTTCATTGGGATTGTAAGAATAATATCCAAAAGTTTCTTTTGGATATCCCACAAAATAGCATTTACTTGGTTTTGTTTCAAACTTATCAGATTCTACTCTTTTAACAAACATAGGACATCCCCAAATGCGTTTGAAGTTTGGTTTCTTCCTATACTATATCTCATATGGCGTAGAATTTATAGCTTTTGATGGAATATGATTTAAAAGATAAGAGGCAGTATTTAGGGCATATCCCTGAAATGATTTTGCAGAATTTCATTACTCATTTGGAACGAACCATATCTAATAAAGTTCGACTTCTCCTCTTACACACACTATTTAATTGCGAAGTACATGGAGGAGTCCATTGAGAAAGAATACCATTTTGTTGGAGATAATCTTGAAATTCTTGGTCTAAGTATTCTCCATTTTGATCAAATTGAAGTATTTTAATACTTTTACCAACTGTAACGTAATAAGGGGAGTAACGCAGCGAAAAATTTAAAAATTTATTACCTTAGCCATGGATCTCTTTGATATAATCTATACGATTAAAGGGTGTTTAGCACAAATACCTTAAGCATAGAAGATTTCTATGCTTCAAAAAGGCACGATCCTATTCGATGAAGGTGTTGATCTACAATGAAAAGCCCTCCAATTGTAGGGCCCTCAACAGTATCTACACGAACACGATCTTTAGGAACCTTTGGGCTTGCTTGCCCTGCCTTTTGAGTGCTAGCTCCCTTGAATGATTATGAAGAACACAAGAACAAGAAGAGGAGGAAGACAAAACCCTAACTATTAGAGAAGAGGTGTGTGTGGTGTCACGTCCTAAAAATTCACAGGTAAAGGGTACAAGTGGGGTCGTGACTGTCGTGTCCCGAAAAGACGGTCTAATCTGGTGACTCTTTTGAAAACATAGAGTTTTGAAAAATCTGTGTGTGCCTGAGAAAAAGTCGTGTTTTAGTGAAAAAGTTTTATTTAGTAAAAAATGGTATTTTAAAAGAAAATAAGGCCAGGACTAAAAAATGTGAGAGTTTTGGCCAACTAATTTTTGAAAAAGGGTTTTATTTTGAAAAATGGAGTCGCCACATGGTACCGAGTTAGGGTGTATTAAGTCACCCGAAAAATCGTTTAACAAAACTAAAATAAAAATTTTAAAAATCATTTAAAAGGTCCGAGAGTCACATTTGAAGAAAGGGAAAGTAAAGGCTTGTGCCTAAGGCACCCTTTCAACCCAACCGAGGCTGGTTGCGAGGTTTAATCAAAATTTCCTAAATTAACCCTATGTTCTATTGCATTCGGATGTATCTAAATGAATGAAAATTCTAAAATCTAAATGTGGGTATTGGGAGGGTCGGAATGTCCCGTTGAAGCTTAATTGGGATTACTGCATTAATTGCGAAACCTGAGTCAAGACCTTGAGAGAGTCACGAGTTTTTATGCAAAATGTGATGCAAAAAGAAAAGAAAATAATAATATATAGTAAGTGAAGAAAGAAGGTGGGTATGCAACGTGACGGGTACGGGAAACTAATAACTCATGACTGAATGTTTCTACTCACGGAGGGGGGAACGACCTGTACGCCACCGCTTCCCAAGTGAGTAGACGACTATTTCTAGTCGAATCACACAAATGTTCTAATTTCTAAGTGAGATGCAACCTATATGTCATGCATTTAAAAAAAAATGTGTCAAAATAATAATAATAATAATAATAATAATAATAATAATAATAATAATAATAATAATAAAAATAATAATAATAATAATAATAATAATAATAATAATAAAATCATGCCAAATGAAAAGAAAACTAAAAGTGTGTGAAATGTGAAATGCACACAAATGCACCTAACACTAAAATGTCCTAAGGGTCTAGCGTTAGACTAGCCTATTCTAAAAATCCCACAAGCATTGGATTAGCGGGAAAAGAATGAAGCCACAACTAGCATTGAACTAGTGTGGTGACGGAATACCATAAAACATAAATTAAATAGTGAAGTGCGAATTAAAAGCAAATTAAACATATAAAAACATATAAGATCACATAAGAGCACATAACACATAAGCATAATATTCTAGATGCAAAATCCTAAAGAAAGCGGTAAAACATATAAGCACATAACCACGCAAAAACAAATAAACCCTAACTATTACACCGGGGGGTTTAAGTTACAAATTTAAAGGGGAAAAATAAAAACGACATATCTATTACACTTGCTATCTAAATACAAGATTTTGCTAAAAAACACAAGAAATATAATCTAACTATTACACTAACTAGCCAAAATACAAAATATTACATTTTTTGTCAAAATAATAAAATTTCAAATTTAAATAATATAAAGTAAATAAATACACAAAAAGCATATAAAATACGAAACATGTGAAGAAATTGTATAATAAATCACATAAAGGCACATTGGAGCATATACGAGAAAAATCAAGTAATGGGATACCTTTTTAAAGACTTGGTACATGGGATACCTTTTTAAAGACCTGGTACTTAGTGCTATCAAAATGAACAAATAAGTCAAGGTACCGCTATTTAAAGTATAAAAATATGAGATACTTAAAATTGGGGGTGAAATGTAAATTCGAGCAAACTTAGGGGACTTAGAATAATTCCAGCAAGTGTGAGGGGTGATGTTGTGAATTCCAGCAAGTTCATGCCAAATTACAATTAATAGGGACTAATTGATAGAAAATAAAATTTGAGGGGTTAATCTATAAAAAGGGGGGGCTTAAATCAGGGCCAAATAATAATATTAGAGAAGGACAAATACTTAACCCTAAATAAATCAGTTTATGTTAAACAAAATTATAATCAAGAAAAACAAATTAAATTAAATTAATTACCCAAACTATCCTAAATTAACTAGATTAAACACTAACCAATATTAAAAGAAACCTGTTAAATAAGTTGCACCTGGTTAAACTAAAAAAAGCAAAACTCATAAAAAAAAAAAAACTAAACATCAGCCTCCCCTTTCCAGTTCATCTCCCCTATTTCTCGTGTTCTCTCTCAGATTCTCCCATTTCTAATTCTCTTTCTATCTTCTTCCAATTCCCCTCTTGTTTGCTTCTCCTCAGAAAAACTTCTCTATTCTCTTTTTCCCATCTTCACTCTTTCTCTCGTTTTCAGCTTTCCTTTTCTCGCCGTCTCACACTCTCTCTATTCTTCCTGGTTTTCTCCATATCATTCTCTCATCCTTTCTTTCTTGAATCTAACAAAATCAATTTTTCCCAATTGGCCCCTTCTTCGAAACAAGGGAAGTGAGACGTGATGAAGGGGCAGAGGTTAGAAGACGATGGAGCTAATGCGGTTTTACTGGGTAGGTTCGTCGGAGTGATGGGGGAAGCGATGGGACTGATTAGCTTGTTCGAGTGGTGTTTGGTGAGGGAGCTAGGTGCAATTGGCTGGCCATTGATGGAGCTAAAATAGGGATGGACTGTGAACAGTGGGCGACTTTGATGCTTCTGATATATGGTGGTTTTATGATTATGTGTGTCCTTGTTCAAGTATGTGTAACTGATGGTGTATGTGATTGATTGTATATGTGTGCGTGATGACTATGTGTGTGCATTGTGAATGTTGTTATGTGGGTTTTTATGGTGATTTCTGAGTGTATTGGTGAGGGGGAAGGTGGTGGTGTGTCTGTGAGGAAGGGGCAGAGAGTTGGGCTGTGTCGGTGGTTAATCAAATAGTTGTGCTTTGTTTCTGGCTTCAAATTTGGTTTGTTTGTTTGTCTTTTGCAGGTTGAAGGTGACAGTGGTGTTTGGGCTTGAATTTTGGCTGTTGTGCGTGATTGTATGGTGATGGGTTTGATCTTCTGGGTGAATTTGTTATTGCGTTTATTGCAAGTGATTTGGGTCGATTGTGGAGCGTGGAGGTTGGAGTGTTCCTGGATGGTGAATCGACGGTGGGAGTGATTCTGGTTGCTATGAATTGTTAATTGGGTGGTCTGATGATGGTTTTGTAGGCTGTGTGAGATGTTTCTGGTGGTGACAAGTGTGGGGTATTGATGGCAGGGGAGGCGATATTGAGAGAGAACGTTGTTGTCTGGTGGGTTTTGATTACTGGGGGAAGCTGCTTGTGGTTGTCTGGGGTTGAAATTTTGGTAGTTGACTGGTAGTCAGTGGTGGTTTCATGGTGATGGAAAAAAGATGAGGGAGACGGTGGTGAGAGAATTGAACCCAGACGGTGGTAGAATTTTGGATAGATGATGGAAGAAAGGGGAAGAAGAAAACTTAGATGATGAATCCAAACCCTGAAATAAGGAATTAAAACTCAAAAAAAATCTCAGCAAAAAAATTTTCATCTTCAAACAGAAATTATAAATTTGCAAATAGATTTGCACATAAATGGAATCAGTTAATAAAATCATCAATTAATCAAACTAAAACATATAAAGAAAACCAATAAAGAAAGAGAAAAAACCATGAGATTACCTGCTAAATACATAAGCTAAATGAACGGTAGAATCAGTTGCTGATGAAGATGAACAGTAGCCTCAATTGGGAAGACGATGAACAGTAAGACGATGAAGGGAACGGCGTTTTAGTGCGTGTTTTTGGGTATCAAGTGTGTGTGTTTGATCCTTAAAGTACAAAAGTCAAAGTATTTGTAGAGTTTTCTATTTTTTCCTTTTTTTTCTTTTGCTGATTAAAGGGGTATTTATAGGTCACTTATCTTGATCACCAAGAATGCTATAAAGTAACGAAAAAGCCACCGGTAATAAAAATACTAATTTTATTTAAAAAAAATATTTTTAACCCCTAAAAATTAAAAATTAGTACAAAGAAATGATAGCAATCTCTAAAATTTTCAAGTAGATTTCAAAAATAAAAGCTAGAGTTTAAAATTGATAAAAACACGCTTGGGGTGTCAAATAAAGATTTTGCCCTTTGACAATAAAAATTCACAGAAAAATAGCTATTGACTTCAAAAAATTGTCAAAAATTAAAACTAAGCTTAAAACACTAGAAAATGCATGTACGACTCAAAATTGACAAAAAATGAATTTAAATTATAAAATAACGATTTTGCCCTTGGACAATGAAAATTCACAGAAAAATAGCTATTGACTTCAAAAAATTACTAAAAATTAAAAATAAGTTTAAAACACTAGAAAATTCATTCGCGACTCAAAATTTGACAAAAAATGAATTTAATCTGTAAAATGACGATTTCACCTTTGAATGCGATATATATAGAAAAAATAGCAATCGTCTCCTAAAAAATAAGAAAATTTAGAAACATACTTAAAGAATAAGAAAAATAAATTTGGAACCTAAAATGAGCTAAAATGGTGTTTGCGAGGTGAATTTACCATTTTGCCCTTGTGTTGTTAAAAATATAAAAGAATACCAATTAAATGCAGGAAAATCATAAAAAATTAAAAAATTCACATGAAAGTAAAAATATGAATTTTAAAACCCCCAAAAGCTGATACAAAAATATTTACTGATAAAATTACTATTTTGCCCCTAGATTATCAAAAAATTAAAATTTAGCCTAAAAATACAAATATGGCCCCCAATGTTTGAAAATAAATGATGTGTCGAAATTTGGTGTCTACATGTGGTATTTTTCCTTGGAGAGAAATACGCCACCTAGCTCTCAATTTTTCTCTCTCTAAATTTGTGTTATGTTTCATCCATCTTTCAAGAGTCAAGAAATGGACTTATTTGTAGATGTAGTATCCTAGTCTTTAAGGAAATAAAAGTAATTGGAAGCCAAGAAGGTTTAGAAAACTTACCTTAAGCTAATCCTATTCCTTTAGGAAACCTATTTCAAAAGGAAACCAAATAGCTCTTTAATTCCTTTTAGGAAACTAATTTCCTGCAATACTTAGAATATTTATAAATATGTCTTTTAAGTTAATTTATCAGATAAATTAACCCCATAAGTATCATATACTTATCTTAATAACAATTTAACCCAAAGATCATGTTCTTATTGTGTTTGACCTATTAGGTTCCGTTCACATTGGCAATAAGTACAAATTATAACCCATTAATTAATTAATTAATTAATTAAGAGCTAGATAAATTAAACACTTTAATTTATCATTAATTCACCAATTAATTAATTTGCACTTATAGATCATGAGTGGCATCTAGCAATACATCATGACCACCCAAGTGAATTGGAAAGTCATATGGTAGATTACACCTATCAATGACAATGTTACCGTGTTATTAATATCCTTTCATCACATTGTATTCCAATTAGTCTAAGAGTATAGTGCGCACTCTTTAAATGACTAATAAATGATTTCTTGTTCATGAAATATAACTTCTATAAAAGTATAACCTTGAAAGGCTTTCAAGTCATACTTTCACTTTTGCGCAAAAGATTCTTTAAGTTATATTTCAACAAGTGGCCAATTCGGGATATACTCTCCTTTAATAAGGAGTGGTGAATCCAATATCTATTACTCACATCCTTTCATGCTTCATACTATACCCAATGTCTACCGTATGGGCTACTCTTTTATGAGCATCGAGCAATAAAGTCAAAGCATAGCAATTCACATTTAAGATACTATGGTAATCTCAAGTCTAAGGATCACTTACACCATTGCCATTAAGAGTACAATTCATTGACACTATGAATGCTGACTCTTGGCGAATCAATCTAATGAACTTGTTCTTTAACAAGCATCCACATAACAGCTATAGTGTCACACACCATAGCTGATGAGATCAACTACTACTCACCATAAATAGAGGCAAAGTATGTGCTAGTCTTTACATATTAATGATGTCTAATCTCATTAATACTACGATTAGAGATATTTAAGAATATAACTTAATGTGTAATAAGAGTCTCATCATTGTAACTCTTACAATCTCTTATACACAGTTAATATTCTATAGACTTTATCAAGTAAATAATAAGTATTAAATGATAAAGAAAATGCCACATATATATATGTAAAACACAAAATAACGTAATATAAAAATCTCAAAAACTAACTTGGTTTTAGGGCATACACTAATAAACTCCCACTTGCACTAAAACCAATCACCTTTAAGTTTTAGGCCATACGCATGACTATCATGCCTTTTCTAGGACGAGGCTATGGTGAAAGAATTAGTGACATTATCTTTGTGGGAACTCCCTCGATCTTTATTTCATTCTTACCAAACTATTTCTATAAATAGATAGTGGCATCAAAATACACTTTAGGATCATGGATGAGACTTTAGTTCCTTAATCAAGTAATGCTACAATTGTTTCATAAAACAATGGAAGGAACTATTCTTTGTCTAACAAAGAATCCCTTGATCCATAATAACTTCTAAAGCTATCGTGCATTTGGCTTTTGTTGTAGAATATGTTATAGTGTTTATCATAGAATGTTTCTATCCACTACAAATCAACGTGAACATCAATTCATCTTATGATTTACTTATCATCCCTATTGGATTAAGAGCTTGCATCTTTAAATTCGCACATTTCCCAAGTGTGATCTCCATAGTCAAGAATAGTCTTTTAGTGCTTCTCGAGTATTTAAGAATATTCTTTGATAACCATCTAGTGACACTCACTAGAATTGCTCGTAACACTTAAAGCTAGAAGACATTGGGTCTCATACATAGGATAGCATACAAAATAGAATCCATTGCAAAAGCATTCGAAATCTATTTCACGCTATCAATCTTGATAGGTGTCAAAGATACATGTCTCTCGAAAGAGTAATCTCTATCACATAGAAAAGCCCCTTCTTCGATTGCACCATATTAAACCCTTTAGCATCTTTTGCCTATGTACTTAGATTTAGTGAGACCAAAAAACCTCTTAAATCTATTGTTATAGATCTTAATTCCCAAATTAGAGATCGCCTCTCCTTAATTAAGAAATTCTTAGTCAACCATACCTTTACCTTTGAAGTATTTTGTTTCCCATCAACAGTATGTCATCCACATATAGTATCAAGAAAATGATATCGCTTCCACTTAACTTTGCATTTACACAAAGCTTTGTCTTTGTTTTCAAGCACTATTTGATTATTTCATCAAACAAATGCTCCAACATCTTGACACTTGCTTCAAGCTTGCATACCTTATGACTATCAATGGAAATGAAAACCCAAGGGATGTGTCATATACATACCTTTTAATTTCCGTTAAGGAATGAGGTCTTCATATCTATTTGTCATAGCCATAATCAGCAGCTATCACAAGCAAAATCTTAAATAGATTTAAGCATGGCTATTGGTGAAAAGGGTTCTTTCAAAGTCAAGCCTTCGAATTGAATCCTTTCCCATTAACCTTGTTTTATAGGTAACTACATTACCATCCATGTCAATCTTTCTTTTAAAGACCTATTTGCACCTTATGGGTTTTATCCCGTTAGGTGACTTGAACAAGGTCTACACCTTGTTCTTGTACATGGAATCCACTTTGAATTTTATAGCATCTTGCCATGTCAAGGAGTCGACACTAGATAAAGCTTCTTCGTAACTAGTAGTTTTGTCATTATAGATGACTAGTACATTATTTTTCTTGCTAACGAGAGATCTATATTTCTCATTTGTGAGAAATCTATATTTCTCAGGAGTATAACAAACTCTACTAGTCTTTTGAAGATTTTGTGTACTTCGAGCTTCCGTTGAACCTCATCAACATATGGCATAAGCTCTAGTTCCAACTATTGATATTAGTCAATTTGCGGTTATTGAACTTTTCAAGTTCTATCTTGCTTCCACTGTCTTTTTTTAAGAACAAGCTATTTTTCTAGAAAAGGACATATCTTGAGACAAACATTTTGCTCAAGGGATTATAGAAGTGGTTCCATTGTTTTCACAAGGATACCCCACAAATAGACATTAGTTGAGTGTATAGGAGTTGGCATCTAACAACCCTTAAAATGAGGTTAGGAATTGTAGTATGGCTCATCATAGTTTGCATCATATCTCATAGGGTACAACTTCTCCTCTTTCACACATTATCAACAATGGTGTGTCAAGTGGGGACCATTGAGAAAGAATCACATTCTCCTTTAATTATTTTGAAACACTTGACATTGAGTATTATCCACATAGATCAAATTTTAGTATTTTAATACTCTTGTCAACTTGTTTTTCTTACTTCAATCCTAATGATTTTAAACATTTCAAAGGTCACAGATGTGTGTATCATAAGATACACATAGTGATGAAGTATGATGAACAACCTTCACCATAGATTGACATAGCCAAAAACATCTATATGTTAAAGCCTTATGAAGATCACTAGCACATTCACCTTTTCAAATAAAAAGGTGTTTCGGTCATCTTCCAAGTAAATAAATTCGCATGTCTCAAACGATTCATAATTGAATGAGTCCTAAGTGCACATCTTTATGTAACTTGGAAATGCATTTCTTATTCACATGATCAAGTCTATAATGCCAAAGGTCTGGATGTTTCAAAATATATTGAGTTTTTTTCTATGTTCGAGAATGGAATTATCATGGTCCAGAATTCGTAAATGTGACAGCCCCACCTTACCCAGAGGCGCACCAAAGGGCTTAGCGGACTGCCTACCTGGCTCTCGCCAGGGCTCAAGTCAAGCACTCACTCGAAACATCCAAGCGTACTTAGCTCAAAATAAAATACATTCTTATGATTCCCGTAAAAGTACAAGTAGCACTAATATGCTTTACACACTGAAATTTACAAAGCATTTACAAGAATAGTTTAAACAATTGGGCTATTAAGGTACACAAATCAAAATATTTACTACGTCCAAAACAGCTTTTCCCAACTTTAATATTTTGAGAAACCTGGTTAAAGGAAAACAAATAAATTGAATGAGCTATAATAGCCTAGTGAGTGCCCAAGTCATACAACCATACCAAGAAACCATTATTTTATTGTACAAAATAATTGACAAGTTAAATAGACATGTATGAACAATTTAATTAACAAGTAGTCAAGGGTGGATACAGGGCTCAACTACGGGAGCAAGCTCAACCGCAGGAGAAGCAAGTACTGATCATGTAACCATGATATTAGGACCGAGATAATAGCTCAGGTCTTTATCAAAGGTCATGCCAGTATTATCACGCAAGAACCCTAACCACCATTCACCTTATAACCTCCATACAAGCTACCACATCCAGGGAGTAAACTCGACCTTGGAGGGTCAACACGCAAGAAAGTTCAATCCAGAGTTGGCCCCTTAGAGGATTCACAACTCAAAAGGGAAAGAATATCACGCCCTAAAACACCCAGCACCTTATATCCTCCCAAGCCTGTCTGGGTTGACTACTCGTGAAGTAACGGTGAAGTTAGTCACGGAAGTCTCATGCACAAGTAACACGTTGGATTATGAAAGCGTGTAACACATTGCGGAATAGATGTGATAAAGTACACATCTTTCCTCAAGTAACACATGTCATAAAATAACAATTACAAGCATAACATAATATTTCTCAATATAACATTCTGAAGTACGACAAAGCATTTCATGCATCATGCACACATAGAGATACTTACCTGAAATGCCTAAGAAAATATCTCGTGAAAAGGTCGCGTTTCACTTTCAGGTCCTGAAATTTAAAAGAAATAATCTAATGAAAATTCGATTTAAACCCTAACTCGTTTAGTAAAGAAATTCAAGAAATATCCCACTTATTTCTAGGGTTTTGGTTTTAGGGTTTCTAGGGTTTAGAGTTTTGGGTTTTCATTTTAGGGTTTAGGGTTTTCATTTTAGGGTTTTCTTGCCCTAAGAAAATTTCATTCATTATTTGGTCATTTTATTCAAAATTTCTACACACTAATTCTTTAAATGTAACATGTTCTAGGTTAGAAATTTCATCTATTATTTTTCCTTCTTTATTTTTACCAAAATTTCGGCAGCATCTCCCCTTAAAACCGGACTAACCCAAATTTTTTTTCCTGCAAGAAAAATAGCCAACCAACCCAATTTCAACAAGTTCTACAACCTCTATGTTTAATTCAAGCTCAATTTCTATCAAAATTTCACTCAATCTCAAGAATTCTACTCCAAGAATCTTCAACCAAACAACATATAATACTTGCGATTTCAAGGTTTTAATGCTATTTACTAGTCTATCTAACCACAAAAACACTTTATCTAGCAAGTAAATCTTCAATTCTAACTAAGTTCTTCAAGTAGTAATAACAAGAATCTAAATTTAAACTTGAACAAATGACCAATTAAAACTTGAAATTAGTAAGAAAAGTTCATAGTAGATACCTTAAACAAGCTTAGGTCCTTGCTTAGGAAGAAGAAAAGCTCACTTTCTATGGTGGAATTACTCAAAATTTGGAGAGAAAACTTCAAGAAGTTGAGAGCAAAATGAGAGGAAAAGAGAGGGCAAGGGGTTCGGCCAAGAGGAAAGAAAAAGAGAGAGAAATAGGCTAGGAAAATAGAAAAGAAATAAAGAAAAAGGTGAGAAAAAGAATAACCAACAAAATCATAACAAGAGCCAAGGTAGGGTTTATGCTTTTTAGGTATTAGTGGTTAAGTTGGCTAAATTTGATTAGTGGAAGGTTTTAATCTCTTATCACCTAAAGATTAGTAATATTATGGCACAAATATTAAAGCAAAAAGAAAGAAAAATAAAAGAAGAGAGAGCTGGCCATGAGGAAGAAAAGAAAAAGAATTTTCGGCCAAGAAGAAAAAAGAAAAAGAGAGAAGAAAATTCAGCCAAGAAAAAGAAAATAAAGCAAGAGAATAAGTGAAATTTTTGAGAAAAAATTGGGCTAAAGTTGAAGTAGTCAAAAGACTAGAAAATAGTAGAATAAGTTAGTTAAAATTAAACACTATTATAAACTAATGGTCCGATGAAATTAATCCAAATGTGTCCCACTTAACCATGAAAGAACCTCATTTATTTAACCTAATTTACTTAAGAAATCTTCCAACTAATAAATCAAAGATTAACATTAAACTCTAAATAAAAGAAATCTTCTTATAAAATGCATTTTTGATTTTCCTTTTCTTTTTCTTTTCTCTCTCTTTTTTTTTCTACTAATAAACATAACATGAATTAAATAATTTTCCTATGAATTTCTGGGGCGTCACAGTAAAACGCTGTTTAATGATTTAATATCACAAAGAACACCATCATGTAAAAGAACAACATTTACTCTTCATGTGATGGTAAATCTGTTCATATCTAATGTGAAATTGATTTTATGTTCCTTGCAAGTATTAGAACATAATAACAATGTTTAATTGTAGAGCAAGCCTAGTTGGCAGAGCGAGTGTATAAGTCTCTACGGCTAGTGTAGCAACTCTTGCTCCATTCATCACGTTGTTTGACTTTCTCTTCTTGCCAGTTGTCTACTATGCTTAAGACTTTGCACATTTTTACAAATATGGGATCCACATCCAGTATATTATACCCCATGTTTTTAACTAGTAGATGTATTTATCTCAAACATAAACATACTTAGAAGTAGAAGCTTTACTTGGCCTCTTCAACTTCTTAGTATTTAGATAAGCCTTACAGTTCCCTTTCCAATAGAATTGAAAACATGTGCCCTTAGACTTGTCCATTTTGACCGCACCTTTAAGCTTTGTCATAGCTACCTGGGTATTCTTAAGACCACACTTGGGTTTCCTCTTGGCAAGCAATAAAGAGCCCCTTTCTTCCTTGACAGACTACTTTTTAGATATCTCATATCTAATGGTCCTAGATTGTATATCAACAACTCTTTGAGATGCACAATCACGTACAAAAGATCTAACATTTTGTGCTACTTTTATAGCTTAGGAATTATAGATGACATTATCATATAAGTAGCAATGTCATTATCATCTTTTATGCATCTTGTATGCACATTGTTTCCTAACTATAATTGTTAGTGTAGGACAGGTAGAAGTGGGTATCAAGGACACAGCTAATTCTGCTTAAGAACTATTCTCAAGTCTTACACTAGTCTAAGAAAATCATATATAAATGGAGATAGAGGGTGATAAGTGTGTTCATGTGTACATTGATTCTACAAAAAATGTAAAGATAGTACAAGTATTTGTTTCATGTTATAATTACAAACAAAAAATGTGGGCTTTTAATTTATTTGGTTTGCTCCCACTATTTTACTTCAAATCAATAACCCTCAAACTATTAATTCGGGAATCAGTTGGAGATTCCTAGTGGGCTAAGATCCTATCTAATTAACTTTGGATTTGACGGAGGCCAATGCCCCAAAAGTAACTTCGATTAGGTAGATAACTTTTATCAATCACAACTCTTGCGACTCTTAGATAGTTGGGTATCAACTCTTGATATTCACATCTTATGTGCTGCCTAACATTGCCTAAAAAATATCATAACATTGACAGAGGCCAAACTGGTTATGATTTTTTGTTAAGTCGTACCCATTATTTAGAGATCACATCTCATAGCAAAAAAATATTCCAAGGTAACTTTGACGGAGGTCCACGTGTCAACACTTAATAGGAACTCTTCATTTTTGCTATAATAATGGAAGGTAACTTATATATTGATTTAATATCGCCTCAAAAAGGCCATAACCTTGATGTAAGTTAAGTATTTTTGTTAAGTCAGATCCATTATTTGGAGATCATATCTCATAGTAAAAAACATGCTCTAAGTAAAGTGACCTTGACGGAAGCTAACGTGTCAACACTTAACAAGAACTATGATTGTCACTATAATAATGGAAGGCATGTGACTTAATATTTTATATGAGGGATTTAGTTTTAATTATACAATATAAAGTCTTATCATAGCATGTAATTAAAATATATCGACATATAAAATAAAAACATGCATAATAAACCATGGATGATTATGGACTTTACTAAGATATTTTTCTCGAGCCTTAAGGAGAATATGCGGTCAAATTCCTAAGGGATGTGCTAAACTCCTTGATGCATTCCTTGGGAGGTCATCAACTCTTGATGAGCCTCCATGGTTGCTCCTTGGTGCCATCTTCATATTCTTGTATAATACATATGTAATTCTAATCCAAATAATTTAGAAAATCAAACCTAACCCTAACTTACACTATGTACATTACATGTATTGATTAAGAAACCTCGAGTTACATTCGAGGGGAATTAGGTGAGAAGAGAATTATATGAGAATAATAGAGAAGGAGACACAGGCCCTATTTTCAAAAACTAATACAAGCCAACCATCAAAAATAATAAAAATTCAACCATTCAATCACATTGGTTTAGTCCATAATCATCCACCATGCCATCATTCAATTTAACAATTAAATAAATTAATTTATTTAATTCTAGTCATAAATTAGATGGTCTAAACAAATTAGATTAATGTTCTTGAATTTATTTGTCTCAAAAATATAGTTATAGAAGGTGTAGCTTTCCAAATATTAACAATTAAAATTGGAAAGTATTTTTATCAAAGAAATTGCCAAAAATTGAATTTTTCAAAAAAAAAAAAATTCTTGCTACTGTTCGCTGCAAATTCGCGACACCAATCCGCGAGACTATTCCCGCAGATCCATCCACGGATTCCCTCCGTGTAGGCAATCTGTGGGAGTATCTTCGAACAACCCGTCCACGGATTCATCTGCGGATTGCATGGCGTAAGGCCTTTTTTGAAAAACCATTTTTGCAATTTTTCAAAACTTCTTTTGATCTAAGAAGTGTGAATACCCTTTTAACACATAAAATTAATTTAAAATCCATAAATACAACCTTAAAAACTAATCTTAATTATTTAAAACACTTTTAAACAATTAAGAACTTATCTTAAAAATCAAACTCGTGATTTTTCTAAAACAATTCTAAGACAAATTTCATCAAGAACAAACCATCCACATTTATGAAAATTAAATAAACACAAATCATATAGATATAATCAAAAGAGGCTCTGATACCATTGTAAGGTAATAAGGGGAGTAACGTAGTGAAAAATTTAAAAATTTATTACCTGAGCCATGGATCTGTTTGATATAATCTATACAATTAAAGGGTGTTTAACACAAATACCTCAAGCATAGAAGATTTCTATGCTTCAAAAAGGCACGATCCTAGTCGATGAAGGTGTTGATCTATCATAAAAAGCCATCCAAGTATAGAGCCTCCAACGGCATCCACATGAACATGATCATTAGGAACCTTTGGGCTTGCTTGCCTTGCCTTTTGAGTGCTAGCTCCCTTGAATGATTATGAAGAACACGGGAACAAGAGGAGGAAGACAAAACCCTAACCATTAGGGAAGAGGTGTGTGTGGCATTTTTCCTTGAAGAGAAATACGCCACCTAGCTCTCGATTTTTCTGTCTCTATATTTGTGTTGTGTTTCATCCATCTTTCAAGAGTTAACATATGGACTTATTTATAGATGTAGTATCCTAATCTTTAAGAAAATAAGAGTAATTGGAAACCAAGAAGGTTTAGGAAGCTTAATTTAAGCTAATCCTATTCCTTTAGGAAACCTATTCCAAAAGGAAACCAAATAGCTCTTTAATTCCTTTTAGGAAACTAATTTCCAGCAACACTTAGAATATTTATAAATAAGTCCTTTAAGTTAATTTATCACATAAATTAACCCCATAAGCATCATATACTTATCTTAATAACAATTTAACCAAAAGATCATGTTCTTATTGTGTATGACCCATTAGGTTCCATTCACGTTGGCAATAAGTACAAATTATAACCCATTAATTAAGAGCTAGATAAATTAAACACTTTAATTTATCATTAATTTACTAATTAATTAATTTGCACTTATAGATCATGAGTGGCATCTAGCAATACATCATGACCACCAAGTGAATAGGAAAGTCATATGTTAGACTACACCTATCAATTACAATATTACAGTGTAATTAATATCTTTTCACCATACTATATCCCAATTAGCCTAAGAGTGTAGCGTGCACTCTTTAAATGACCAATAAATGATTTCTTGTTCTCGAAATATAACTTCTATGAAAGTATAACCTTGAAACACTTTCAAGTCATACTTTTACTTTTGCGCAAAAGATTCTTTAAGTTATATTTCAACAAGTGGCCAATTCAAGATATACTCTCCTTTAATAAGGAGTGATGAACCCTTTATCGATTACTCACTATCCTTTCATGCTTCATACTATACCCAATCTCTACCGTATGGGTTATTCTTTACGAGCACCGAGCAATAAAGTCAAAGCATAGCAATTCGCACTCAAGATACTATGGTAATCTCAATTCTAAAGATCACTTACACCATTGCCATTAAGAGTACAATTCATTGGCACTATGAATGGCGACTATTGACGGAATGATCCAATGAACTTGTTCTCTAACAGGCATCCACACACCAGCTTAGGTGTCACACACCATAGTTGATGAGATCAACTACTACTTACCATAAATAGAGACAAAATATGTGCTAGTCTTTTCGTATTAATGATATCCAGTCCCATTAATACTACAACTAGGGATATTTAAGAATATAACTTAATGTGAAATAAGAGTCTCATTATTGTAACTCTTACAATCTCTTATACACAGTTAATATTCTATGGACTTTATCAAGTAAATAACAAGTATTAAATGACAAAGAAAATGCCACATATATATGTATAACATGAAATAGCGTAATATAAAAATCTCAAAAACTAACTTGGTTTTAGCGCATACACTAGCACCAAGTTGCTTTTCAGCTTCACTTTTATATTCTTTGAACTTTTCAAAGACTTCAGACTTATACTTTGATAAGTATACATGACCATACCTTGAATGATCATTATAAGGAAATATAAAAAACCTCCCCCAGCTTGAATTGACATAGGCCCGCATACATCAATATGTATGGGACCTAGTAATTGTAAGGTCCGATGCAACCTAAGAGAGGAAGTGAATTAGGTTGTGTAAAATTTCGAATGCAAATATGCCAATATCACCAAATTTCAACCCCAAAAATACAAGTAAAATGTGATTAATTAAAAGGTATGGAAAACATATAAATAACTCAGTAAAGTAATAAAATAAAGAAATTAAAGACAAAAGGTAAGAAACACTACCAATTTATAGTTGTTAGGCACCAAATATGATGCCTACGTCCACTCTCAAATAGTCCACTTGGAGTTTGAATCCACTAGTGAACTTTTTCAAATTGGTGAAGCAAAACCAATTGTACACATTTGAGGGATCACTCCTGTTCACTCTAATTCCCTCAAGTTGAGCCATGAGTTTTACAAAATCAATCAATTTAACCCTCCTAAGTTACAATTAAAGAGAACTCACCCAACTAAGAAAAGCTACACAAAGAAACATTCATTTATCTCACTTGGAATTACAATAGTTCACAAAGGGAGAGTATTTTTTTTCACTCTAAAATAATTGCAATAATTATAGGTAATCTTTTTCTCTATTCTACATATTAGATTATTTATAGGGGGTATAAAAGTGCTACAAATGATCTCCAACAGTCAAATTGAATTTTCTACCGAATTAGCTGTTATTGCATAAAAGTGGAAATTCAAAAGTCCACATCAAGGTCTAAATCTCCGCTTGGTGCATCTAGATCCTTATCCGCAACAGTGTCCGGATACATTCTATCTAATTTTATCTGACCATCTGGTCATTTGCATGCCTTGTCTGGTTCCTCGTCTGCATGCTTTTGGAATCATCACGAAGTTGGGTCCGTTGTAGTCCAAACATTCACATCATTGTCCGGACCCTCATCCACATTCTTTTTGGAATTAATTGGATGTTTGCATCATTCCTGGTGCATCCAGTTAGTCATATACTTCACCTCTGATTTGTTAATTTCGACTTTGGCCTGACCATTTCCTTGCTAGTAACGGGAATAAAGATATGAATGATATTGATTCTACCAATAGAGGAACACTGTTCAATATGTCCCCCTTTGTTAGGCCAACCAGGCACCACATTGTCATTGTACTACACTGCCTCAGTGGCACTTGCTTTGGTGGCAAATGGCTTTGCATTGGCGTGGACAACCTCAGCATCCTTATAATTCCATAAAAAAAAAACTCTGATGTAGTGGAGACAGGACTCATTAAGAAAAATGTATCCAATCTCACCTTAGTAATGGATTATACATGGATGCAGTATCAACAACAAAGAAAAATGTCATAATGGTGTTTGCTCCCATTGTTACATCGAATGGCAATATACCTAGGTATCAGTGACGTTTCCTGTACAATTACTAGCAGTAATGTTAGAAGGTGTTAGGTTCTCTATTGTGTTGCCTATTCTCTTCATCATAGTTGCTGGCAAGATATTCATAGCAACGCTGTTATCTACCAACACGAGCGTTACTGGTACTCTTTCAATGTGTGCTTCAATGAACAGAGGATGCAGGTGCCGACCAATTGCATCATCTAGCTTTGTCAACACAATCCTGCATGTGCCTTCCATGCTCTTAACAACTTGGATTTCACCCTCCAACTGCTATTGGCAAACCAAGGAGCATGGGTCCGATAGCTCTATCTTTATAAGCCCGTGCTCTTGTCTTTTGTTTGAGACTAGTTTGAAATCCACTTGTCCTTCCTTCGACAGAAAAGATATCGAGAGAGCCACCACCATATTAATCTCCATTGGGCATGAATAAGGTTCTCGAATGCCTTTGTCAGCCTTCTCCTTTCTTTTCCCTTCAGGGCCATTTATCTCTGAAACTTGTCGAGCTACTTGCTGCCGTCTTTGCCACCTCCTTTTTTGAGATTTAGTCATCTAATAAGGGTCAGTAAGGTCTAAAAATTTTGGGTGCCTAACCACTTGCCATCGGCTAGAACTAGTAGGTGTCGGTTTGACACCTTTAGCTTGCAGATCTGGCTGTTTATCTCCTTGTCCTAAAGATTGATTTTTTGCTTCATCATATACACCCTATTGAAGACATGATAAGACTGTCAATGTTACATGGGAGTCTACTCCTAAGTCTGTCTTTGACGTTGATCTTCAAGCAGCCATTGGTGTATTCTTCATGCCCTTGGTGTACTTAAGCCGCCGAATACTTTTGATTACCAATATTGACGAAGAAGCTTTTTACGCCGCACCAAATTTATGGTGTCCCGTCAACCATTATGGTCATCTCCTCGGTCTGTGGGGATTGAGAATTGCCCTCATATACTACTTTATTCCTACACCTATTCGTTTCTGTTGACATCTGAGAAATTTGGCACAGTTGATAAATGCAACTCCTACATCTCTTCGATTCAGAGGATTTTGCTACCACATTCGACTTGATCAAGTGCACTAATTAGGCCCAGCTACCCACAACGCCTCCTATGTTGATTATATTTACATCAGCCATATATTGGAATGGGTTCTTTTCGACCTCCATTAATGGTTTATGTTATTCAGCAAATCAGAATAAGCTCTTCTTGATCGATTGTTGGATGTAATCCTTAAACACTAGACAACTGTTAGTAGAGTGTGAAAATGATCCATGATACTTACAGAAGTCCCTTCTAGATGCTTGTATCCCTTTGGGAATTTGATGCAACCATCATTTTGTAGGTAATTGAAGATCTCTTAAAGTTTTGATGTTAAAGCTATACTTCTTCGGAGCCTCTGTTGCCCTTTTCTTAGTGTTTGGCATTGTGGAACTCAACAATGGTTGTTGTATCGATAGGGGAACCAAAGCTTGACACGTAAATACCTTGTCACCAATTATCTCTGTGGCATTAACCTCCTTAGCATCTTGCAAATCAAAATGCCCGCCATGTATGAGTGAAACATCATAGCTTGAATTTTTCATCATTAGGCCTTGGGATTTCCCCTTTATGTCTTCTACCTCACGTTCTTGAATGCGTTCATAATGTGCACTTTGGCGATCAGCTCTATGAGATCCCTAAAACACTTGCCTTCAAAGTGCTTGACTGCCGCACAATTTTTGATCCCCATCATTGCTGCATCAACGAACTTTTCTTTGGAAGTGCAAGAACTACATCTCATTCTTACCGATTTGAACTGTTCCAAAAATTGGCTTGTTGACTCACCAAGCTTTTGTGTCATGTGATTGATATCAATGAACTTTAACTTGGGTAGCGGTGAATGAAATGGTTAGTGAAATAATTCTTCTATCTGGCCCCATTCTTCCACTGAGTTGGGCAGTAATCGGGCATACCACTTAAATGCCATTGTGTTGAGCAAATGTGGGAGCAACCTCAACTTAGTAAAGTCATTATGAGTTGCCTCTCTGCATTGGATAGTGAATTGCCTAATATGTTCAACGGTCAATTGTTGATCCTCCCCTAAGGAAATTTCTCCTAGGAAAATGGTGGCCTATTTGACCCATTGTTGGCTTCAAGCCTTAAAGCTGGCGGAATATACACAGTCTACCCTTGCTTCGTCCTAGTTGCCAAAAATTATGTTTGTCGAATCTGGTCAGCCCACATTTGCTTGTCACCTATGTGTGGAAGAATCAAATTGAGATGTATTTTCTTGTTAAGATTTCCATTCGACAACCCCTGTAGATGTTGGCTCTGATCCGCTGCAGAACCACGCAACAAGGTTCCTTTGGAAAGCCTCAATATGCCCAAAAACCAGGAAAACCCTTGTCTAGACGGTTTGCAGTGGGGTCATATGCCTTAGACGGTTCATCGACAACCGTCTTTCCCTTACCATCCTCGGCCAATTCGTGTGCTCCTAGATCAAGTTGTTGTGACTATTGTGGTGGTGTTGAACCTTTCTTGTTTTTAGCACCATTATCTGTGCTCGGAGGGCCTTGTGATTGTGACTAGGCTGATACAAGGGGAATTTACCTCTTGTGTTTCCATAGTCGATGCCAACTTTTTTAGATTAGTGCCCACTTATCTATTGCATGGAACCCTTTATTGAGTTTTTTTGCCTGTCTATTTCAGCCACCAAATCAAGCTAAACATTCAATAAACTATGCATTAGCTAGTCCAAAGTTTCTGCCTAGGAAATATCTCCACCTCATTGCATTGGCGTTGAAGATCCTGTTAGTGAATGTCCTAAAACTAAGTCAATGTTTGGGATTCCTATATTAAGTTTATTTAGTGTTATACTAATAGATGTGGCATTTTCTTTATCATTTAAAACTTGTTATTTATTGCCATGCCCCGTACCATGAGACGTGACACCCGCCATACCCAAAGCTACGCTAGAACACAAGGCTACATCGATACAAACAATAACCAAATCATGTCATAACTTAATGATTGCACAATCATAAACAAAAGCCGCATTTCATTTATTCAAAATATAATTATTCACCACATACATTTTCATTTCTCATAACAAAAGAATTGGGGCCACCACATGTATAACCTAACATATACAAAAGAATATGGCTATACAATCATTGAACAAAATATACAACCCTTAACAAAATATACCCTTCCACAAAAGTTCCCTTTCATAACCTAAATCAAAAGGTCCACGAGTTAGTCCATTATTCCTCTACAAAATCCTTCTCCACTGTGATACAAAATAAAGTAGTGAGTGACACATCACCTATTAAGTAGTAAGGAATCTCTTTGTGGATTGAGATGGTTATACATACATATTTTCATGCCATGAAATCACATTTAATTAGGTACTTAGCAAAATGCATGGTAAATCCAATACACTTCACATACACATATCAATTATCAAAAGTACATGATGAGCTCAAGCAGTAATTTGACTAATGACCCTAGATATCTAGTTGTTAACTATCACCTGGTTAACACAGTCAACTTCTGACTGTACCTGGTCAGTCCGGTCAAACAAAAAACTATCCCCGGTTAGCACGGTCAAATATTAAATCACAATCACTGAATTAAGGAACTAATCCCGTCTTAAGTCATTTCACCCAATAGCTCATTCAAATCATCATTCGAACAATTACAATACCACGTATAATCATTTCATATCACAAATCATAAAATATCCCAAACTCAAGCCAATGCAATAACAAATGACATTTAGAAAATTAGATTTTAGGATAAAGCTCATTTTCAATTGACAAAGGATTTACATACTACTAATGTGAGTGGATTAGGTATGCAAATATAGCAATAAATTGCTCAAATTTCACACACACAAAAGTAATAAAAATACCTAATTTCACTATAACTGCAAGTATACAGGTCGAAACGAGTATAGGGATATTAGGGTCGATCCCACGAGAAAACTTTAGTGGCAATTACCGAAGCTTGTTAACTTACTTTATTATCTAGACATTTCATCGAAGTAAAGAAAGTTCAAATTCTTTAAGAAAAACTTATGGATGGAATTCATAAATACAAGTTTAGGGTGTAGAATCCACTAATGGTCACAAATATGCATGAAAAGATTAATAACTTGTTTATAACACCTTGTCTTACTTAGAATTAAATTCCATTATCAACCAAAACTTATTCTCATAATGAATTGATTACTACTACCAAAGCTCATTCTCACGATGATTTGATATTACTAACAAAAAGATTTCCTATTCTCATAGTGAAGTTTCCTATTGCTAGCATGTTATGATCATGAATTGTGGTTATTACTTGTTAAACAAATAACCTTATTCCTCCTATAAGCACCACATCCTCATGTGTCTACTAGTAGGTTTCATCTACTTTTCTCTATTGTTACATGCAATTCTCATTGTCATATATCAAACAAGATGATTTGCAATTGAGATTAATCAACTATAAATTTGAAAACCAAGTAAATGAATAAGTAAGAACAAGGCATGTCAAGATAAGTCTTTATTCAATACATATCATTAGTTTTATCCACCCCTTAAACTTGTATTTAGATCATAATGAAAAATATAGCATGGGAGTCATGAAATCAATACACAAAACCATAACAAAGTAAGTAAAAAAGAGATAGGATGAACAAATCTTATTCAAATGATGAACAAGGCTCCAACCAACTTCTATTTCTCCCTCTAAAATAAATCGGTACATAGGAATTCCTTAAGAGTTTTTCTTACAAGTATTGAGTTTCCTACTATAAACTATAAAGAAAACACTAAACTATAACTACTTGGGAGTGCTCCTCCCTCCAAGGCTTGTTACAAATACTTTACAAATGACTTTTATTTATAGACAAATGTTTCTCAAGTCATTTTCCAACTTGCATGCATCATCAATGCATGGAAATGATAAAGATTTGCTTGGAGATTCTAAATGGGTACAAAAGTCTTCATATATACTTCCAATATATTCTCCCACTTGTAGAACCCTATGAAACTGTCTACAAAAATCAGCTAAAAGAGGATGCAAGTTGATGCCCTAGAAGGTCTAGCTATCTCTCGATACACGGATGGCGATACGCGGATGTTCATCCGCGTATCTGCATCTGCGTATCACACTTTTGTGGCCCTCACTTGATTTTTGATTTTTGTTGAGTTTGATCTTATGTGTGCACACATTTTTCACCTATTTCCAAGCATTGTTGTAAAGATTCCTTGTATTGTATTGTGGTAAAGACTCCAAAGGTCGATATTATTTGTGTTCTTGAAGTCCTTGGCCTTTGGCAAGTCTCTCTTTACAATGCTTCATCATGTTTGTTCGTAGTTGTCCATTCTTGCTCATTTACCTTGGCTTAAGCTTAAAAATACTCAACTGCTATGTTAGATGATTAATGAATAGCTAGTGACGTGCAACTTGAATATAGCATATTTGAAAGCTGTGAATTCTCCCACACTTAGTTTATGCAATGGGTGGAAATTTGAAAGACCAGTAATATGAGCAAAGGTATTATGTATTGATGAAGCAAAAGGTGAAAGAAACTTGCTTAAATTTACTTTACGTCAAAATTCATCATTTTCATGCCATGTATTTAAAATATTAAGTTAAACTAAAACTATGAACATGTAAGATTGGAACATGTTAAAGTGTTAACTTGATTGTTCAAAACATGTATACAAACTAAGAAATATATGTTGCAAGTGATCCAATTGAAAACTAATGAAAATGAATATGAAAAACCACTTTGAACAGTGATACGTGGATGATTACTCACGTATCTCTTAGCCCATCCACGTATCTCTGTGCGGCGTATCATACTGAGCTCCCAAAAGTTAATACACAGATGTGACACACAGATGACGTCCACGTATCACTTCTTGCAACAGGTAGTGATTTTCTATTTTTGCAGGTTATTGTGTCATTGGTTCATTCCATTTTCTGCAACACTTTCAACCTCAAATGTAACATGTTTTTGAAACCTTTAACACTAGGAACAAGTTTGAATCTTGAAAATACACGTGAAAACAAAAATCCTTCAAATTCTAGATCCAAATTACAACAAGAACAATGGAATATGCTTGAATTTTTGAAGTTGCATATTTTGCCAGAATTGAATACAACTTTTAAACCAATTATGCATACATGTTTCTTTGAGCATATTAAACATGTATATGAGGTCAAACATCAAATAATCACAATGAACCTCCAATTGACCTTTTTGCTCAAAAAATTTTCCAACCATGAATAGTAACTTTCATCAAATTCCAACTTCTAAAAAACATCATATAGCACATAATACACATGTTAAACCTTTTCATTAGCATGAATTGTTAAGGAAGGAGGGATTTTAGAGGCAAACTCATGATTGTATCCTCTTGACGCCAACTTGATCATCACTTCCAATTTGCATGCTTATAAAAGAAACTAAACAAATATACTTTAAACTACTTAATACATAATAATACAACTAAAATTTTACAAAAATATCGAAAGCATTGGGTTGCCTCCTAACAAGTTCTTCATTTAAAGTCTAGAGCTAGACTTTTCTTCAAAGTCGTCATGTGATTGGTGAATCCCATAATGGATAAATAACTCCATGTGAACTCAAATTGTCAATCAAATTGAGTTGTTCCTTTTGCTCAAATATTTGTGCTTTATCACAAGGATCTTCCATATCTACACTCATGAAGCAAGAATCAAGATAATCTTGGCCAACTTCATAATCAAGGTTGTCAAGATTATTCTCTTGAGTTAGAATCAAATTGGTACCAATGAAATTAACCTCACACATGAAAGCATGATAATTAGTCACTAAATTCACCCCAAATTTACCTTCATCGGTTTCATTTTTACTTATCTCATCAGGGAATGGGGGAATGGGAATTGTTCTTGAAGTTGAGGTTTTATTTAAGTCCATTTGCCCCTTAGACATCATTACCTCACTTATTATACCCTTATGCTTTACATGCTCATTTTTCACATGCATTTGCTCAAAAGTGAAAGGTTCGTCTACTTGATTACAACAAGGAAAAGTGTTTGCTTCTACATTCTCACTAGGATTATATTCCATATAACTAGGTTGTTGAACTTGAACCCTAGTGGTCAATGCATGAGCTATTTGGTTTTCTATTCTATCAAATTTTTCCTCTAACCTTTCAAATCTACCTTCCATCTTTTGAAACCTTTCATTAGTATCAATTGCCAACCTATCAATCTTGCTATTAGTAGAACTAGCTAATTCCCTTAACTGGTTATTTGTAGTGTTTGTTAGTTCATTAGTAACATTAGCTACTTTTTCTATCACCAATTCCCAAGTCGGTTTAGTTTCCATAGGTTGAGCTTGTTGGTTTTTCCACCTTTCATTTGAAATTATTGCACATGAATTACTTTGAGGTGGACAATTGAAATTACTAACACATTGTACTTGTGCCAAACTAGCACATTCATCTGAATTATGCCTTTCTCCACAATTAACACAACATGCAACATTCACATGAGACATAGAACTAACAACATCAAGAAGCTTGTTAAACATGTTTTTAAATTTATCCATTCTATTACTCAACTTATCAAAAGCTTCATTTTGGTACATACCTAGAAATTTTAAATGATTACCTTCATTATATTGCCATTGAGATTGATTGGCTGCAACTTCTTCTATCAACTTTTGAGATTCACTTGTTGACTTTGCTATCAAAGCTCCACCTGCGGCTGCATCTAGATTAACTTTTGTAGGATAGGTTAATCCATTGCAAAATGTTTGCACTATTAGCCAATCAGGAAGTCCATGGTGATGACATTTCCTTAACAAGTCCTTATACTTCTCCCAAGCTTCATACAATGAATCATCCTCTTGTTGATTAAAGTTAATTATGTCCATTCTCAACTTAGCCGTTTTAACAGGTGGAAAATACTTATTCAAAAAAGCATTTGACAAAGTAACCCAATTTCTGAATGTGTTTAGTGCATGTGAAATAAGCCATGTTTTAGCATTGCCATATAAGGAAAATGGAAACAATCTTAGTTTTATAGCATCTTCACTAACTCCTTGAAACTTGATTGTATCACACAATGCCTCAAAACTGGCTAAATGCACATAAGGATCATTAGTTGAGTTTCCTCCAAATTGATCGTTTTGAACCATTTGTATCAAAGATGGATTAAGTTCAAAAGAATATGCACTTACCGGTGGTTTTGAAATGCTAGTTTGAGAACATGAAATACCTGGCATAGCAAAATCTCTTAATTCTCTTTGAGAAAATGACTCCATTTGTTCCATTTGAGGTTGTTCAATTGAGACTTCTATACCACCTTCCATGAATACCTACTTAGTACCTGCAAAAATCAAAACAAGAAAGATAAAAAACAACAAAAGACTAAAGTCTAGATTAATAAAGCTTGTTTTCACTTCAATATTGCCTTGGTTTCCTGGGTAACAGCCGACAAACTTGATGTGGGTGGATTAGGTATACAAATATAGCAATAAATCTCTCAAATTTCACACCCACACAAGTAATAAAAATACCTAATTCCACTATAACTACAAGTATACAGGTCGTAACGAGTATAAGGATATTAGGGTCGATCCCACAAGGAAACTTTAGTGACAATTACCAAAGCTTGTTAACTTACTTTATTATCTAGACATTTCATCGAACATGTGGTAAGTGAAGTAAAAAAGGTTCAAATTCTTTAAGAAAAACTTATGGATAGAATTCACAAATACAAGTTTAGGGTGTAGAATCCACTAATGGTCACAAATATGCATGAAAAGATTAATAATTTGCTTATAACACCTTGTCTTACTTAGGATTCAATTCCATTATCAACCAAAACTTATTCTCGTAAAGAATTGATTACTATTACCAAACCTCATTCTCATGATGATTTGATGTTACTAACAACAAGATTTCCTATTCTCATAGTGAAGTTTTCTATTGCTAGCATGTTATGATCATGAATGGTGGTTGTTACTTGTTAAACAAATAACCTTATTCCACCTATAAGCACCACATCCTCATGTGTCTCCTAGTACGTTTTATCTACTTTTCTCTATTGTTACATGCAATTCTCACTGTCATATATAAACAAGATGATTTGCAATTGAGATTAATCAATTGCAAATTTGAAAACCAAGTAAATGAATAAGCAAGAACAAGACATGTCAAGATAAGTCTTTATTCAATACATATCATTAGTTTCATCTGCCCCTTAAACTTGTATTTAGATCATAATGAAAAATATAGCATGGAAGTCATGAAATCAATACACAAAACCATAACAAAGTAAGTAAATAAGAGAGGATGAGGAAATCTTATTCAAATGATAAACAAGGCTCCAAGCATCTTTTATTTCTCCTTTGAAAATGGATCGGCACATAGGAATTCCTGAAGAGTTTTTCTTACGAGTATTGAGTTTCCTACTATAAACTATGAAGAAAACACTAAACTACAACTATTTGGGAGTGCTCCTCTCTCCAAGGCTTGTTAAAATACTTTACAAATAACTTCTATTTATAGACAAAGGTTTCTCAAGTCATTTTCCAACTTGCATGCATCATCAATGCATGGAAATGATGAAGATTTGTTTGGGGATTCCAAATGGATACAAAAGTCTTCATTTGTGCTTTCAATGTATTCTCCCACTTGCAGAACCCTATCATCTAAAAATGTCTGCAAAATCCAACTGGAAGATGATGCAAATTGATGCCTTAGAAGGTCTAGCTATCTCTCGACACGCGGATGGCGATACGCGGATGTTCATCCGTGTATCTGCATTCGCATATCGCAACTTTGTGGCCCCCACTTGACTTTTGATTTTTGCAGAGTTGGACCTTATGTGTGCAAGCATTTTTCATGTATTTCCAAGCATTGCGGTGAAGAATTGGATTTTTTTATTATTTTTGCACAATTTTTCCTTCAAGTTGTTCATTCATTTTGGCTCTTTGAATCACCATTGACTTTGATTTTCTTTCTCCAATTGATCCAAAATAATTTTTAGTATGATGAACCTGCTATTATACACAAGAATTGTGTTTTAATTTGCTCAAATAAAAATTTTGCTTCAAAAATCCTAATTTTGGTAAAAATCCTAATTTTTATGAATTGTTGAAAAATGTGTATTTGCAATAAAAAATACTATAATTATGCTAAAATAACATCTAAAACATAAAATAATGTATATAAATTATTACTTATCAACTACTTACCTCGATTCCATGCTAATTTAAATAGTTGGAGAACGGATGATCACCTTCTTCGCATAATAACACATAAATAACACTCAATTAAACACTAAAACTACCAAGAAATCATCATTAGAGCCTAACTCTAGAGGCGAGACAAAAAGTGGAATGAAGATGCTAGCGAAAAGGGTGATCCGTGGGTGGAGGAAAGTGATCTATGCCCGCGAATCCCCAAGTAGATTCGTGGCTCCTCAAGACTTGGCAAGCCGCGACCACCTAACTGCCAACCGCGCCTGCGGTTGGACTAGGTCTTGCTCGTAGCTAGCATGGCTAGCCCGTGACTCGCAAGTCAGAGACTTGCCATGGGTGTGAGCCAACTGAACCACGCATGCAGCCTCCTCACGTCTTAGAGCTGAAAAAAGTTGCAACTCCACTCTTCACTCACTCAACCCTTATTCTTCACAACCCAAACTTCAAACCAACGCCAACACTAACAAAATAAGGCTAAAGAAAAGCACATTAAGCTCAAAACACCCATCATTCAAAACATAAGCCATGATCACACAAAGTCCCTCAAGGTTCTTCTATTGACAATCATCACAATTCAACCATTAACTTACACACACCCACCACGACACATAGTACCTACTCATTAAAGCATAAAGTCCCTAAACTTCCTGCATCAACCATCCATCTACCCGTTTGACACAACCAAACCAAAGGAAGAAGAATTAGAGCTTGAGAGGAAATGCCTTGGGTGGAAGATTAGGTGGTAGCTTTGACACTTCCTCCCCTTGTTCTCCTTCTAGAAAGAGACCCTTCAATACCTTTTTTGAACAAAAGTAGAGGAAAAGAAGAGAAAGATTTGAGAGAGAAAAGAAAAAGTTGGGAGAAGAAGAAGAAAGAAAATGAGGAAAGAAATATGCCCTAAGTCTATTTAGGCAAAAGAACAATTTGTACAAATTTCTTTCAAGTTCCTCATCATTTATAAAATAAATCTCCACCCCAACCTACCAAATTACAAAAATGCCCACCAAAGTCCATATTATTACATTTATATTACTTGTTTATTTGATAAAGTCCACAAAACATTAACTGTGCATCAGATATTGTAAGAGTTACAATGATGAGACTCTTATTGCACATAAGTTATATTCTTAAACATACCTAATTGTATTATTAATGAGATTGGACATCATTAATACGGAAAGACTAGCACATACTTTGTCTCTACTTTTGGAGAGCAATAATTGATCTCATCAACTATTGTGTGTCACACTTGGTATGTGGATAATTGTTAGAGAACAAGTTCATTAGATTGATCCGCTAGGAGTCACCATTCATAGTGCCAATGCTTCGTACTCTTAATGACAATGGTACAAGAAATCTGTAGACATGAGATTACCATAGTATCTTGATTTTGGATTGCTATACATTGACTCTATTACTCAGTGCTTGTAAAAAAGTAGCCCAAAGGATAGAGATTGGGTATAGTATGAAGGATGAAAGAATAGTGAGTAATCAATATAGGATTCATCACTCCCAAAAATAGGAGAATATATCCCTTATTGGCCACTTTTTGAAATATTACTTAAAGAATATTTTGTGCAAAAGTGAAAGTATGATTTGAAAGAGTTTCAAGATTATACTTTTATTAGAAATTATATTTTGAGAAAAAGAAAATATTACTTAGTCATTTAAAGAGTGCGCACCACACTCTTAGACTAATTAGAGATATAGTGCGGTGAAAGGATATTAATTATACAGTAACATTGTCATTGATAGGTGTAGTCTACCATATGACTTTCCTATTCACTTGGGTGGTTATGATACATTGCTAGACACCACTCATGATCTATAAGTACAAATTAATCAATTAGTTAAATTAATGATAAATTAAAGTGTTTAATTTATCTAGCTCTAATTAACTAATGAATGAGTTATAATTTATACTTATTGCTAACGTGAATGAAACCTAATGGGCCACACATAATAAGGACATGATCTTTGGGTTAAATTATTATTTTGATAAGTATTAGATATTTATGTGATTAATTTATGAGATAAATTAATTTAAAGAACTTATTTATAAATATCTAAGTCTTGGTGGAAAAGGGTTCTAAATAATTAGGAAAGAGGTCATAGGTTTCTTTAAGGAATAGGATTACTTTTTATTTATTTAGTAAGGTTAAGCATCCTATTCTATTGGTTTTCTAATAGTCTTATTTCCTAAAAACTAGGATACTACATCTGTAAATAAGCCTATGCTTTGTCTCTTGAATAGATTGATGTACAAGACAAAATTTAGAGAGAGAAAAATAAGAGAGAGTCGCAACCTTTGGAAGAAACATATTCTTTCTCTCTCTCTCACTCCCTCCTAATAGTTCGGTCTTTCTTATTCTTGTGTTCTTCATAATAATTCAAGAGAACTAGCACTCAAAAGGCAAGATAAGCAAGCCTAATGAGATTCTTAAAGATCTTGTATGTGTGGATGCCGTTAGAGGCTTTGCACTTGGAAAGCTTTTCATGGTACATAAACATCTTCTTTGAATAAGGATCTTGCTCTTTGAAGTATGAAAAACTTCTATACTTGAGGAATTTATGTGAAATCCTCTTTAATCGTATTGATTATATCAGAGTGATCCGTGGTTAAGGTAATAAAATTTTAAATTTTCATTGCATTAACGTCTTTATTACCTTACAGTGGTATCAGCGCCTACTTTGATTATATCTACATCATTTATTTTTATTTAATTATCATATATATATATATATATATATATAGATGGCTTATTCTTGATTTCAATTTGTCTCAAAATTGTTTTAGAAAAATCATGGAGTTTGATTTTTTTAGAAGTGATTTGATATTTTAAGAAGAGATCTTATTTGTTTAAAAGTGTTTTAAATAATTAAGATAAGTTCTTAAGGTTTAATTCATGGTTTCTAATTGTTAAATTTATTATGATGGCGTGTGGATGACTGTGGACTATGACCAATGTGATTGAATAGTTGAATTTTTTTTACTTTGATGGTTAGCTTGTATTGGTTTCTGAAAATCAAGCCTGCTTGTTTTGCTTTCTCTATTATTTTGATGTAATTCTTTTTTTACCTAACTCCCCTTGAGTATAACTTGGGATTTGTTAATCAATACATGTAATGTACATAATGTAGGTTAGGGTTAGGGTTAGGTTTGATTTTCTAAGTTGTTTAAATTAGAATTGCATATGTATTGTACAAGAAGATAGATATGGCACCAAGAATCAACAATGAAGGCCCATCAAGAGTTGAAGACCTCTGAAGGAGACGCATCAAGGAGTTGACATGTCCCCTAGGAATTTTGACCATATATTTTCTTCAAGGCTCGAGGAAAATATTTAGTAAAAATCCATAATCATCCACGATTTATTACGCATGTTTTTATTTTATATGTTGATATATTTTAATTACATGCTATGATAGGACTATATATATATATATTGTATAATTAAAAATAAAATCTCTCAAATAAAATATTAAGTCAATATACGAGTTACTTTTTATTATTATAGCAAAAAAATCAGAGTTATTGATAAGTGTTGACTTGTTGACCTCCGTCAACACCAATTTACTTAGAGCATATTTTTGCTATGAGGTATGGTCTTTGAATAATGGGTCTAACTTAATAAAAATACATAGCTTGTTGGCCTCCGTCAAGGTTATGATATTTTTGAAGCAATATTGGGCAAACACATAAGATGTGAATATCAATAGTTGATACCCAACTATCTAGCAGTCACAAGATTTATCATTGGTAAAAGTTAAGTATCTAATCAAAATTATCTTTGGCTTGCTGGCCTTCGTCAAGGTCAAAGATATCTAGATGGGATCCTAGACACTAGGAATTTCTAATGGATTTCCGAATCAATATATTGAGGGTTATTGATTTGAGATAAAATAGTAGGAGCTAATCAAATATATTAGAAGTCCATGTTTTTTATTTGCAAATATAGCATAAAACAAATACTTGTACTATCTTTACATTTGTTATAGAATGCATGATCACATGAACACACGAATCACCCTATATGTATAATTTGAGAATGGTTCTCAAGTATAATTAGCTATGTTCTGGATGCCCACTTTTACTAGTCCCCAAGTGACAAATAATAGCTAGGAAACTAAAATGTACATATGATATGCATAAATATGGTAGTAATATTGTTGCTTGTATCATACTATTGTAAATAATTCCTAAGCTATAAAAGCAACATAAAAGATAGATGTTTTGTCTATGATTATACAACTCAAGGAGTTGTGGTACACAATCTAAGATCATTAGATGTGACATATCTAAAGAGTAGCCTGTCAAGTAAGAAAATGGATACCTTATCTCTTGTCAAGGGAAAACTCGAGCATGGCTTTGAGAAGGCCTAAGTCGCTATGGCAACGAGTAAAGGTATTATAAAAAATGGATAAGTCTAAAAGAACATGTTTCCAATTCGACCACAAATGGTATTGAAAAAGGAATTGTAAGACTCATCTCAACACTAAGAAGTTGAAAAGGCTTCATAAGGCTTCTACTTCTAGTACATTTATATCTGAGACAAATCCATTTACTAATTAAGACCATTGGGTATTAGAGACATGAAATGGATCCTGTATTTGCAAAAATATACAAGGCCTTAGGCATTGTAGATTTTAGGCAATGAGAAAGTCAAACTATATGTGATGAATAGAGCAAGAGTTGCCACACTAGTCATAGAGACTTATATAGTCTCTTTGCCAATTGGGTTTGCTCCATAATTATAAATTGTTAGCATGTTCTAATACTTTCGGAAAACATAAAATCTATTTCACATTAGATGTAGAAGCATTTATCATTACAAAAGGAATAATGTTGTTTCGTTACGTGATGGTGTTCTATATGATACTGGATCATTAAATAATGGTATACAAATTCTAGACCTTGATAAGTCCATTCTCAAACATAGACACTCAAGAGAAAAAAGCTTGATATTTTGAAACAAATATACCTTTGGCATTATAGAATTAGTTATGTGAATGAGAAACGCATCTCCAAGTTACATAAAAGATATATACTTGGACTCTTTCGATTGTGAATCATTAGACATGTGATTCCTATTTTACTTTAAAAGATGACCAAAACATGTTTTAGTTGAAAAGGTGAATGTGCTAGTAATCTTCATGGACTTTAACATATAAATGTTTTTGGACCAATGTTGATCCATGTTAGAGGCAGTTTCTCATATTTCATCACTTTCATGGGTGGTCATATGGGATATAATTATGTGTATTTTATAATATACAAATCCATCGCCTTTGAAATCTTCAACGTTATTAGGGTTAAAGTAAAAGAAACAAATTGGCGAGAGTATTAAGACGTTGAGATTTGATCGAGGTAGATAATACTTAGAGTCAAGCGTTTCAAAATATTTAAAAGAGAATGCCTTTTTTTCTCAATGGTCTCCATTCTACACACCATACTTAATGATGTGTCTAAGAGGAAAAATTGTGCCCTATGAGATATGGTGCGGTTTATGATGATCCATACTACACTTCCTAACCTCGTTTTAGGGTTTTTAACTTTAGACACCATTTCATATACACTCAACCATGTTTCAGAAAATATTGTTGATACATATGAGATATGGAAACATCACCTCATATGAGATATACTATTTTAAGAATCCAAATCAGACTCGTATAAAGATTTGGGATCTTCCACTTAGTTCAAGTGGATCATACTAGACAAGCTTAGTAACAAGTCTAACTAATGTCTATTTGTATGTTATCCTTGTGAAACAATGGAAACCACTTCTATAATCCCCTTGAGCAAAATGTTCGTCTCAAGATATGTCATTTTTCTAGAAAAATAGTTTATTCTTAAAAGAGGCAGTGAGAGCAAGATAGAGCTTGAAAAAGTTCAAGAAGCAATATTGACAAAGATCAACAGTTGGAACTATAGCTTAAGCCACATGTTGATGAGGCGCAATAGAAGCTCAAACTACACAAAATCTTCAAAAGACTGGTAGAGTATGTTATACTCCTTGGAAATATAGATTTTTCACATATGAGGGATTAGATTTCTCATGCAAGAGCAATAATGTACTAGTCATATATGATGACAAGCCTACTAGTCACATAGAGGCTTTGTCTAATATAGACTCCATGACATCGCAAGATGCAATAAAATCCAAAATGGATTCCATGTATAAAAACAAGGTATAGACCTTGTTCAAGTCACCTAAAAAAATAAAACTCATAGAGTGCAAGTAGGTCTTTAAGAGAAAGACTGACATGGATGGTAACGTAGTTACTTATAAAGCAAGGTTAATGGAAAAAGAATTCCTATAAAGGCTTAACTTTGAAAGAAACCATTTCACCATCGATTATGCTTAAATCCATTAAAGATTTCACTTGCAATAGCTGCTATTATGGCTATAACAAATGGGAAAGAAGATTACATTCCTTAATGAGAATTTGCTAAAGATGTGTACATGACACATCCCTCGCCTTCATTTCCATTGATAGTCATGAGGTACGCAAACTTCAAGAGTCCATTTATGGACTCAAGTAAGCGTCAAGGTGTTGGAGCATTCATTTTGTCGAGACAATCAAGGAGTTTAGTTTTCTCAAAAATAAAGATAAGCTTTGTGTAAATGAGGAGTGGGAGCATTAGCATTTTTTTTATAATATATGTGGATGACTTATTACTGATGGAAAAATGACATACTTTTACTTTAAAGATAAAAGTATGATTGTTTAAGAATTTCTTCATTAAGGAGAGGCAACCTACATTTGGGAATTGAGATCTGTAGAGATAGATCTAAGAGGTTGCTTGGTCTCACTAAATCCGAATACATAAGCAAGATGCTAAAAGGTTTAGCATGGAGTAATTTAAGAAAGGGTTTTTCTTATGTGATATGTGTTTACTCTTTCGAGAGACATGTGTCTTAGACACCTGTCGAGATTGATAACATGCAAAGATCCCGGAAGCTTCTACAATTGGATCAATAATGTATGCTATGCTATATACAAGACCCGATGTCTCTTATGCTCCAAGTGTTACGAGCAAGACTTAAGCTAATACTGGTGAGTATTACTGGATAGCTGTCATGAATATTCTTAAGTGCTTGAGAAGAACTAAAGTATTATTCTTGACTATGGGGATCACATTAAGGAAGTTCGTGGATTGAAAGAAGCGAGATTTTTAATCCAATGGGTATGATAAGTAGATCATAAGATGAATTGGTGTTCACATTGAATTGTAATAGATAGAAGAGTTCTATGATAGACACTACAACATATTCTACAACAAAGCCTGAATACATGGTAGCTTCGGAAGTTACTTTGGATTAAGTGATTCTTTGTTGAACCAATAATAGTTCCTTCCATTATTTTATGAAACCAATGGTGCCATCATATAAACAAGGGAACCAAAGTCTCATCTATGATCCAAACATGTATTTAGGTGCCACCACTATTTATGAAAGTAGTTGGTACAAATAACGTAAATATAGAGGAAGTTCGCACTAAGGATAATGTTACTAATCCTTTCACCATGTGCTCATCCCAGAAAAGGCATGATCATCATGCTTGTGGCCTAAAACATATAGATGATTGGTTTTAGTGCAAGTAGGAGTTTGTTAGTGTATGTCCTAAAACTAAGTCGGTTTTTGGCATTTATATATTGCGCTTATTTCGTGTTATACTAATATAAGTGGCATTTTCTTAATCATTTAATACTTGTTATTTATATTACTTGTTTATTTGATAGTGTCTCTATAGAACATTAAATGTGTATAAGAGATTGTAAGAATTACAATGATGAAACTCTTGTTGCACATAAGTTATATTCTTAAACATCCCTAGTTGTATTAGTAATAAGATTGGACATTATTGATATGGAAAGACTAGCACATACTTTGTCTCAACTTATGGTAAGTAAGTTGATCTCATCAACTATGGCACGTGACACCTAACTTAGTATGTGGATACTTGTTAAAGAACAAGTTCATTAGATTGATCCACCAAGAGTCACCATTCATAATGCCAATGGTTCATATTATTATTGGCAATTATGTAAGTGATCCTTAGACTTGAGATTACCATAGTATCTTGAGTGTGGATTGCTATACTTTGACTCTATTATTCGGTGCTCGTAAAAGAGTAGCCCAAATAATGGAGGTTGTATATAATATGAAGCATGGAAGGATAGTGAGCAATCAATATAGGATTCACCACTCCAAATACTAGGAGAATATATCCCCTATTGGTCACTTGTTGAAATATAACTTAATGAATCTTTTGCGCAAAAGTGAAAGTATAATTTGAAAGAATTTCAAGGTTATACTTTTATTAGAAGTTATATTTTGAGAACAAGAAAATATTAGTTAGTCATTGAAAGAATGCGCACTACACTCTTAGACTGATTAGAAATATATTGTGGTAAAAGGATATTAATTACACAAGGACATTGTCTTAGGTAGGTGTAGTCTGCCATATGACTTTCTTATTTACTTGGGGCCAATGTGAATGGAACCAAATGGTCACACAAAATAAGGACATGATCTTTGGGTTAAATTGTTATCAAGATAAGTATGAGATACTTATGTGATTAATTTATGAGATAAATTAACCAAAAGGATTTATTTATAAATATCCAAGTCTTGGTGGAAAAGGTTTCCAAATAATTAGGAAAGAGGTCTTATGTTTCTTTTAAGAAATAGGATTACTTAATCTTATTTGGTAAAGTTAAGCTTCTTGATCTTATTGGTTTCCTAATAGTTTTATTTCCTAAAGACTAGGATACTACATTTGTAAATAAGCCTATGCCTGGTCTTTTGAATAGATTGATGCAACACAAGACAAAATTTAGAAAGAGAAAAATAAGAGAGAGCTGCAACCTTTCAAAAAAAAACATTTTCTTTCTTTCTCTCTCTGTCTCCCCTGTGATAGTTAGGTCTTTTTTATTCTTATGTTCTTCATTATAATTCAAGGAAGCTAACACTCAAAAGGCAAGCCAAGCAAGCCCAAAGAGGTTCTTGAAGATCGTGTTGCTGTAAATACCGTTGGAGGCTCTGCACTTCGAGAGTTTTTCGTGGTAAATCAACATTTTCTTCAAATAAGAATGTTTCCCTTTGAATAATAGACATCTTTTATGCTTTAGGTATTTGTGTTAAACTCTCTTTAATTGTACAGATTATATCAAAGTGATTCTTGGTTAAGGTTACAAAATTTTAAATTTTTGCTGCATTACCCTCTTTATTAGCTTATAGGTCCCGCTGATCTGCAATGTTCGTCTCTTGGAGCAGACAGGGTAACCTTTTCAAGATTAAGGGTTTTGCCTTTAACTGGCTCCTTATCCTTAGCCATTTGTCAGTCTAGTTTGGCGTGGGTCCCACTAGGCGTGCTGAAAAGATGATTGTGCATAAAATTGGCAGCAAGATTCTGTTGCTGGTTGATGGTTTGGTTGTTGGTGTGTACAAGTGTGCCACTTGGTTCTCACTGAGAATGTGATGTTGGATGGTTAAAATGGTTATATTGATACGCGGATTAATTCTAGCTTCTTGATCGACTACTGTCCAACCTACCTTGGAGAGCTCCAAGGACTTTTAACAATTCAAACTTTTAACTACTGACAACGACTAAACTTATAGTTTAATCCACATCAACAAGCGAATGAATTCAAGAACATGAATCGTGGAACACTAAGATTGCATTAAACATGAACATATTTACATGGACTAAAAGTTGAGATCACAATGGCTAACAATTGACAATACATCGACTGGAAATGTAAATAAATCGACTATGAATGTAAATTGCACCAACCTAAACTTAACTAGAAATCTAAACTGTTGGCTAAATAAGATTTTTAGGAGAATTAAAGGAAATTGCTGAGAGAAATAGAGAAAGAGATGAGGAGAAAATTAAAGAAAGAAAGATGATATAAAGAGCGGCAAAATTAGAAGAAGAAGAAAAAGAAGTAGAGAGAAAAAAAATGAGATGAGAAAGAAAGACAGAGGAAAGGAGAGGGAATTTAGACTGAATTCTGGAAACTTAGAGGCATTGTAAAATCTTGGAGCATTTCTTCTCTCTTTTTCTATCTCTTTGTCTCATCTTAAATTTATGGACATTTTTTCCTTTCAAAAGCACCAGTTATGCCCTAAGCAGTTTGCATCTTCCAATGCTTTCAGTGGCGCTACCCCATTTCACCTACAGCCTACTAATAGCATCATGGGTAGGCCCCACTCTGCCTTTTAGGACATATGGCTTTGAACCTCACAATTGCTAAGGCCTTTCCATGACTGGGTCCCCCTCCAAAAACCTTAATTGACACACCTTGGTCGATTACATGAGCAGACCCCCAAATTGCATTTTACACCCAATAATATTGAAACCAATTAACAAGAAATAATTGTACAAAAATAAATCAGACTAGTGAAGACAAGAAATGAGAGAACAAATATCTGAACTTGCCAAAACCACAATTTATAGTAGCAACATAAGCTAGTCAACATGCAAAAATCAAATCAAAATTGGACATAGAGGTCTCACATAGTTTAGCTTTAAAAGTTAGAAATTCTAGTAGATATTTTGAATCTAAATCTAGTCGCCAAAAAAAATACGAAGTTTACCAGTCTTGTGAACTACTGGTAAAAACAAACTCTAATAGGGTGTTTGATAACACAACTTAATACTAAAATTTAATGGATTAAGAGTTTTTTGAATTAAGTACGTTTGATAACAAAATTTTTTTGTCACTTAGTACATTAAGCACTTATTTAATTTGTGTACAAAATTTTAAGTGAAAAATTTTTACTTAATTTGCTGAATTTTGATACTCTCCTCCCTTACACACACATACACACACATTCTTGCACACTCATCATACACACACATGTACATACAAATTCTTTCTCACATGTGCAATCTCTCTCTCGCTCTCACACACACTCTCTCACACATACACATACACACACACTTTCACACAAATACACGTATTCTCTCTCTCTCTCTCTCTCACATTCACACACTCTCTCTTTCTCTCTCTTTCCCCACACAGTTTCTCTTGCACATACCTACATACTTTCTTGCACATACACTTATACACCACACACACACACATACTTCCATGTATAAATTTTCAATCCCTCATAAAATGCATCATATATTAATTTTTCTTCTCTCACATACTTACATACATTTTCAAATATATACAAATACTTTCACTATCACACACATTCTCATACAAATACACTTATCTTCTATCTCTCACAAACAAATGACACCTTTCTTTCTCATACACATTATTATTAAATTATTTTAAAATTTTAAGATAAAATAATTATATTTATGAAAGGCGATATTTAAATTCAGTGCATATATTCAGTTAATTATCAAACAAGTAAACTTTATCAATTTAGCAACTTAATACTTTCAGCACTTAAATTTCAGACTTCAGATTTTAGTTTCACCAAACGCCACCTAAGACTCCGGAGCAAATGAAATCCATTAATTAAAATTGAAAATTGAGCTCAAATCTAGAATAATTTAACAAGATCCCAAAATTTAGAAACCACTAAAAGCCAAACCTTATTCCACTTGTGCTTCAAAACACCACTGTTCAAATTCTAAAATTAGGTAAAACCCCTAAAAAGTTAAATAAAAAAATGAGCAAATATCATTAAGCACCAAATATCATTAAGCTTACCACCTTTTCTCCTATACCAAAAGTAATTAATACTACAAGAATCCAAGAGAGAAAAACAAAAATTCAATGCTACAAAACCATTAAAAGATGCAAGAAAAATGAAGGTAGTAGAAAACTAAATCAGTGACGAAGGATAAAGCACAAATACCAGGGGAGCTAAAGAAAATTGGCAACGACCATTTGAATTGACTTTTGTGTGTTGGAGTTGATATATACAGAGAAAATGGATTTTTGTTTGTTGGTTTTGGTATGGGTAGATGAGATGTGATGGCTATCTTGAAAAGCATAGTCCAAATCCTCTGTCTATTTTTTTTTTGTAGTATCCAATATAAAAACTATATTGTATCACTGTGAAACTATACAAAACTATGTCCTGCTATTTAGTAATATGATGTAGTTATGTATTAGATATAGCTAGACACCAAAAAAATTAGACAGAGTATCTAATCCATGAAAAGCAGAGAATCTCCTTCAATGCCACACAAAAGCTCCAAAAATCTAGGATTCAATTGCCTGAAAATAAGATAGGTGTGAGGAGATTGCCTAAAAATCTAGAATTCAACTACCAAACCCCATCCTTTGCCACAATGAATTATGTTGCAGACAAGAAGAATAAAATTACATTAAAGACAGAGAATAGTTGCTAATTGCTAGAAGACAATGTTAGAAATAAAAGGGTATTTTTGTCAAATTAGATTGAAAACTGTAACGAACAAAAAAAGTAATTTATTAATGACTAGAAAGGACAAAAAAAGGATGGAACCAACGGCATTCTGAAGCCAGACATGAAAGCTGCCAACCTGCTGACGTACCAAATGGGATCTAATTTACAAGAAAGCCAATGAAAAGTAAGCAACTGTGCAAAGCCCTAGTTCAAAATAATGTGGCATTTCCGTCAAACCAAATTGGAATTGATAAGGAAAAGGAAAAGGAATTTGTAAATGACTGAAAGAGACAAAATAAACAAGGAATCAACAAGTTTCTGGTTGCGATTAAAAAGGAAAAGCAAAGTACTAGGCAAGAATTAGGTGTGATGAAATCAATTAAAATCAATCATATTAAAATACTTGTCAAGGATTGTATCTTACTCTTGACTTAGGAAAACTTGTCAATTTTCAAAATGAATCTAAAGAAGTAGCACTTCAACCAGATCATTTGATATCTTGATAATTTTGTTCCCTTTTATAGTCAGTGGCAATTATATATTGTCAGCATAATTGTTCCTTTTCTTGATAAACCAAGACACTTATGCATAACACTATATTTGGTGGCTGAAAAGAATTCTTTCTATAAAGAAAATTTTCGACAAATGTGACCATTTTAGCTCTATGTTCCATTGATTGGAGAAAATGTAGACACAAGTCACAAGATAATTAATTTTTTAATGAAGGTTCCTTGATAAAAAATCACGCTATTGGTCCAGTAATAATTAGTTCTCTTCATCTTTTGAGTAATGAATGGTTTTGAATTATAGTTAGTAACTTTCTCAATTAATCAAATTATTGCAAATTACTATACCATGAATCCCTCAAAAATTGCGGTAATGATTATGAATAACCAAAGGTTTGTATTGAATACTATCTTTTCGTATATGCTTTTACTAAACTTGCTTTCTCCATTAGCTATTGCTTATGTGTTATTGATCTAGAAAACAATTCAGCGTTTGTTAAAAGCTATGTGGAAACTTTTGTGCTTATTGAAGCAATTACCAAAATAAGAAATCATGTCCACAACTTCAATTCTATGGCAAAGAGCCTGAAATTAAACAAAAGACAACTGCCACCACAGGAATGGACAATGTTTTAGAGAAAATTGTCCTGTAGTAATGATCTCCAAAATACAAATATTAGATATAATGCTAGAGAAAGCACTCTTACTTTTGATATCATGATAGAGATCTGCATCCTTCTGAATCGAACATTTTACTAATGAGATTCAAGAAAATCATAAAGTACCTAGAAAAGATGTTAAAAAAGACATATTCAATCTTTCATAAGACACGATCCAGGTTGATCTCCCTTTTCGTGCGTTATAGGAACATCCCCAAAGGACCGTGTTGAACAATCAGGCGATAATATAATTCAAACCCTGGCACAGATTTGGATCAAACTATCAAAGAATACAAACTCTTGTCGAATCGCTCAACCCCGATCTAACCCATAGAATAAAACTGTTTGAATCTAACAAGAAGAAAACCTAATAACACCTGTTGATTAGAACTTAAGGCATAAGGATAACCTTCAAGAATCACTCTTGAAAAGTTAGGGATAGTTCTCTTACCAAGAAATACAAAACTCTCCCACTGAGAGAAAAATCAATTTTATTGATTCTCACATCTCATAATTCAACATAACTTAAAATAAACGACACTAGTGTTAGCCTTATATAGGCATTAAAACCTTAAAACCAATATGTAAAGTCTAAATTAACTATAACTACAAACTATCAAAAACAAACTAAGAAAATAATAAAATCGTAAAGCAGTTGATGAAGGCCATGGGGAAGGCCATGGCGCGGCCTAGGGCATGGCTAAGATCAGAACACCACACTTTCTTGGCTTAATTTTCTGATGGAGGCCATGGGGTAGGCCACAGCACGGCCTGGGGTGGGGCCATAGTTAGAATGTCCAATTTGCTTCTGGCTGGCTGCTGCTGCTTTCGTTTGTTGAAGATCTTGCCTCGCACTTTGGACCTAAAACGTGACCACCAACCTTTGGCCCCTTGAATGGATGCTAAATGATGAACTTCCAGTACCCGAATATCATGTTTTGAGTACCTTGAGACCTCCAAATAACCCAAGTTGATGAAATCCGTTGGTGAAGCTTCTAAGAATAAAACGGGCATCACCACGCACGTATCATCATACTTTTGATGGACATGTGCTTTCAAGAGTCAAGAAACCACATGGATATGAGAGATCACAAAAATGATGCACATTATGCAAATATCAAGGTATGAGACTCTAAACCTTTAGTGAAAAATTATCTTCAAAGTAGGATTAAAGTAAGAATAACCACATGCCCTTTTTAAAGAAAATAAATGTCTCAATGAGTTAACCAGATGTCTAAGTGTGAAAATTTCATCTACTACTTTAGTGATCACAACACAAGTAATTGCAGTGATATGTGGGTAGTGGGAGTGGCTTTTTCTCTTTAGGAATTCTAGTCGAAGACTAGATGAGATCAACTTATATCCACATGGCCAAGCCTAATTTTTTAAATTTATCAATAGTATTTTTATATTGTCTGTGATTTTCTTTGTAACAAATGCTTAACTTTCCTGGATGTTGTCTTTGACTCACAACTTATGTCAATCTTTAATTTTTATTTATTGGATTTATTTATTTTAATGTGCGTCACAATCATGGTGAGCATGTAGAATGATGATTGCAAATGATGCGAAGTCTTGCTAAGCACAACTTAAGGAAGAGCAAGTAGATTTTTAAAAACAATTGATGTCTGCTCTTAAGATGTTTGAAAGTTCAGATAGCCAAGTATTTTGAGATCTGTATAAAGATTTTGGATGAGATGTAGCTTTTAAAAAGACGTACCAACCACACCTTGCAACTACTAGTGTTTTTATGAAAATAAGGCCTTCACAGAGCATTTGTTGAACTCACAACACTTTCTATGATGTCTTTAAAAACAAAAAATGCAATTAGTAGTGCACACGAAAATAAACAACACAAGAGAATGGAAGAGAGAATAGTATGAAGAGAAGCAAACTCTCACAGTTAAACAAACAAATATGCTTGGAAGGACTGATTGTTTTATTCGGTGGAATAAGTGGCCTTTATATAGTCTTATAGGAAGAAAGTTCAGATGACCATAAACTCTATCATGCTAGAAAATCAAATCAAATCAAAACATATTATACAACTAGCATGGAAAATCATGGAAACAAATCAAGACCAACAAAGTATATAAAATCTTGGAAACAAACCAAAACTAATCAAAACAATCTGGACTTAGATTCAAAACAAACTAACTAAACAAATAACCAAAGATTCGGTCAAATCCCCCAAGCTAGCATTGTGTTTCAACACTCCCCCTCAACACCAACTTCCATTCTTCTCACGATGCCAAGCTGGTAGCAAAACTTCTCAAACTTAATGTTATCTAGTCCTTTTGTGAATAAATCCACAACTTGGTCTTTTGTCTTTATCTGCTTCAACTCAATTTCTTCTAGAAGAACTTTTTTCCTAAACAACGAACTGCCACATGTTTAGTTCTAGCATGAAAAACTAGATTTTCTGTCAAACATATCGCTAACTAATTGTCGCAATATAATGAAATAGAAAAATCTATTGGTTGCCATAAATCTTTCAGTAATTGTATAAGCCAAGTGCTTTCTTGAACTACCATTGCTGCTACTTGGTATTCTGTTTTAGCTATAGATAAAGACACAGTTTGTTGTCTTTTACTACACCAGGAAATTGCTCCCGACCCTAACATAAAAACATATCCGGTAATTGAGTATCGGGTATCATGATCTCCAGTATAGTCAACTTCATGATAACCAACTAGCTTGCAATCTCCTCCTTTCTTATACAAAACACCATAGTCAAGCGTAGTCTTCACATACCTCAAAACTTGCCGCACTACTTCCAGATGAGGCTTCTTTGGATTTTACATATACCAACTCATTAGACCAATTGTATATGAAATATTAGGTTTAGTTACAGTTAGATAGATCAAACTACCTATCAATTGTCAATACATTATTGCATCTTCTAAATTTCTTCCTTCATGAGCACACATTTTGACATTTGACTCCATTCGAGATAAAATTGACTTGCACTCAAGCATTCCAAACTTCTTTAGCAAATCTCTAGAATACTTTTGCTTATGGAGAAAAATTCCTTCTTGACTACGATCAATCTCTAGACCAAGAAAGTGCTTGAGTTGGTCAAGTTCTTTCATCTGGAAGCAAATTGATAAATTCTCCCTTATTCGGAGAATGCCTCCTTCACAGTCTCTTGTTATGATTAAATCATCCACGTACACTAACACAATAGCTAGCTTTCCTCCATTAGTTTTAACAAACAAACTATTATTCACAGGCCAAACATATCAGAGTGTATTAGCGCTAGTGGTTCCTTTGCTTGAAACTTGGACTCTTCAAAAGGTAACTGATGAGCTTTTCTGTATTGACAGACTGCATAGATAGTGTTTGTTCTAACTTCAAGTTGGGGAGGCCCCATTCAATGTTGACTTTTTCATCATCCTGTTTAGCTTGAAGTACCTAACACAACTCAACTGTATGTGCCATAAATCTGCTATCTTATTCTTTCAAGTCTTGTCTACATCACATAGGTTGACTCTAATTTTTGTCCCTCAATCATTGACTTTTTCTGTGATCTTGAGATCGTGATACACCTTCACATCTTGATGGCCAGACAAAACAAAGTGGCCCAAAGATGCTAGTTGTGGTATTGAAAGTGGGCTTTTCTTCATACCTAGGACATGGTAGACATTTTGAAGCAACATTTCACTAGCATTCACTGGAGAGACTACGATATTACCATTGTGAGCTATCAATGACTTTGAGTTTTTTGTTGTCACCATCACACGGATTTCCTTGTACTTTGACAAATTTTACAACTTTTCTTTGTCACCTATCATATGGTTTGAGTAGTCACAGTCAACAATCCAATCATTCTCATAGTCAATCTGCTTAGGTGTTGTTGCAGTAAGTGCTAACTCATCCTCTTTTGCAACAAAGAGTGCATTTGCATCCTATTATTCTTCACTTTTGGAAGTAACCGCATAACTCTCCATGGACTTTATCTTTGATCGGCAAACTTTTGGCATTTGACTCGTCTTCCTGCAATTGTGGCACTACTCTTCGAACTTCTACTCATTGCTATTGTGCTTTGAAGCTCCCTAATGCGGGTGGATTAGGCCTATAAAATATGCAAAAAATCCTTCCAATTTTACTCACAAACAAGTAATAAATATAACCTAATTCCCCAATACTGCAAGTGTACATGTTGAAATGAGTATAGGGATATTAGGGTCGATCCCACAGGGAAACTTGATATGGAAATTACCAAAGCTTTTAACTTGCTTTATTATCTAAACAATCGAAAATCAAGTAGTAGGAAAAAATATAGAAGTAAATAAACTAAAGAAAATTCAATTATTTATAAGATAACTAATGGAGAAAATTCACAAAATACATATAGTAGGGTTTAGAATCCACTAATTCTCACTTGCTATCAACATCTTGATTTACTAGGGATTACAATTCCATTTTCGCGTCCCAAAAAATCGTAGGGCAAAGGTGCTAAGTGGGGTCGTTGACTGTCGCGTCCTGAAAAGACGGTCCGGTCTCGATTGCCCTTTCGAAAATAAAGATTTTTGGAAAACCGTGCGTGTGTGAGAAAAATCAAATTTTAGTAAAAAAGTGTATTTTAAGAAAAATGGTATTTTAAAAGAAAACAAGGCCGGGACTAAAAATACGATAGGTTTGGCCAAATAATTTTTTGAAAAAGGGTTTTTATTTTAAAATGGAGTCGCCACTTAGTACTGAGTTAGGGTGTACCAAGTCACCCGAAAAAATTGTTTAAACAAAACAAAAAGTAAAATTTTTAGAAAAATAATTTAAAACCCTTTTTCGACTCCGGTCTATGAAAAACGAGAGCAAAAGGTCCGGGAGTCACATTTGAAGAAAGGGAAGGCAAAGACTTGTGCCTACGGGACCCTTTCAACCTAGCCAAGGCTAGTTGCGAGGTTGAATCAAAATTTCCTAAATTAACCTTAGTCTAAATGAATGCAAATCCTAAGTCTAAATGTGAGTATCGAGAGGGTCAAAATATTCCGTTGTAGCTTGGTCGGAATTATCACATTAATTGCGAAACCCGAGTCGAGACCTCGAGGGAGTCACGAGTTTATGCAAAAATGTGATGCAAAAAAGAGAAGAAAATAATAATATATAGTAAGTGAAGAAAGAAGGTGAGTATGCAATTGACGGGTACGGGGGACTAATAACTCGCGACTAAATATTTCTACTCACGGAGGGGGGGAACGGCCTGTACGCCATCGCTTCTCGCGTGAGTAGGCGACTATTTCTAGTCGGATCACACAAATGTCCTAAAATCTAAGTGAAATGCAACCTAAATGTCATGTATTTGAAGAATGTGTCAATAATAATAATAATAATAAGAAGAATAATAAATAATAAGAGTAATAATAAAATCATGATAGGTGGAAAGAAAAAATAAAAGCGTATGAAATGAGATATAAAATGCACACAAATGTACCTAACAATAAAATGTCATGAGGGTCTAGTGTTGGACTAGCCCGTTCCAAGAAAAATCCACTAGCGTTGGACTAGTGGGAAAAGAATGAAGCCACAAGTAGCATTGGACTAGTGTGGTGACAGAATACCATAAATCATGAGTTTAAACATTAAAGCATGAATTAAAAGCAAAATTAAACATATAAAAACATAGAAGATCACATAGGAGCACATAACACATAAGCATAATATTCTGAATGCAAAAATCCTAAGGAAAGCGGTAAAAGAAATAAACACATAAGCACGCAAAAGCAAATAAACCCTAACTATTACACCGGGGGCTTAATTTACAATTTAAAAGGGGGAAAAATTAAAATGTCCTATCTATTACGCTTTCTATCTGGATACAAAATTTTACTAAAATATGAGAAAAATAATCTAACTATTACATTAACTAACTAAATACAAATACTACATTTTTCGTCAAAATAATAAGATTTAAAATTAAATAACACAAAAGAAATAAATAAATACGCAAAAAGTGTATAAAATAAGAAACGCATAAAAATTTGCATAAAATATCACATTAGAGCACGTTGGAGCACATAAAGAAGCAATTAAAAGGTAACGAAAATACCTTTTTGAAGACCCGGTACAAATACTACTCAAAATGAACAAACAAGTCAAGGCATCTCGGTATAATCAAACAAAACCTAAATATATAGCTATTGACGAATTGAGATAAAAAATGAATTATAATAACTAAGGGGACTAAAAAAATAAAAAATTAAACAAACCTAAGGACCAAATCGCAAAATTGAAAATTTCAACTAATCGAGAGGCATAATTAAAAATTTACGTAAGCTTAGGGGGTGTGATGCAAATTAAATAAATTGGAGAGAACAAAACAATAAATTCTAGCAATGTTAATGGGACACAATTACAATTAACCAAAACTTAATTTATATATAAAAAAAGATAAAATAAAATAAACTTGGGGGGTCAATTTGTAAAAATGGAGGACTCAATTGCATAGAAATAAAACCTTAAGGGCATATTAATAATTGGAATTCAAGAACTACAATTCAAAAATCCAAATGCACTAACAGGACATAATGATACAAAAGTCAGATTAGATAAAGAAGTAAATTAATAAACTAATTCGAATTGATAACCATACTAAGTCAACCGATTTAATTTAATCAAACTAAAATGAACCTAATTGAACGAAATTCAGAACAAAATAATTTAACTAACATAATTAAACTGCTGAACTAAAACAATTAAAGAAAAAGGAAAAGAAAAAAATAATGATAATAATAATAACACAATTAAAAAATAAAAAAATAAAAAATAAGTAAAATAGCCCCTTTTTCCAATTGTCTTCTTCTTCCGGCACCCCTGATTCCCTCTCGCTCTCTTTGCTTTTCTCTCCTGGTTATTTTCTCCGATTTCTCTCCCTCTAATTCTCTCCTAACTCTTTCTGATTCTCTCTTTCAACTCTTTCATTGCCTCTCACTCTCTGGTCTCTCTCTTGTTTCACTTTCTCGCCTCTGTCTCTTCTGCTCGCCCTTTTCTCCCTCACTCACTCCCTCTTTTCTTTCTTTCTTCCGTTTTTGATTTTCTCTTCTGTCTTCTCTCCCTCCCCCCCCCCCGATTCTGTTCTCTTCTAGTTCTCTCTGTGTTTTCACTCTAATTCCTCTTTCTCCCTCTCTCGGTCTTGTTGATGATTGTGATTTGGTTATCTAGGTGGATAGGGCAGTGTGGTGAATTGGGGCTGCAGAACGGAGATAAGCACGTTTGAGGGGCTGGGTGTTATGGTGTTAAGTGAATTGGTGAAGCTGGGATTAAAAAATTTGAAACTGATTTGCTGGTGTGGTGGTGATTTCTTGTGCTTGCAGGTTGACATGGGTAGTTGCAGGTGGCAGGGGAGGATGGAGATGAGTGATCAGTGCATTATTGGGGTAATTGGGGCTGTTTCTGATAGTGAATTGAAGCAGAAATGGAACGGTGGCATGGCTTTGTATATTACTTATTGAAGATGGAGACTCGTGGTGGTGATCCGGGAAGATGCAGTGGAGGTTGAAGGAGGAGCACTGGTGGTGACTAGCATTGTTGATGGTGTTTTGTTATTGCTCTTTCTGCAGGTGATTGATGGTTTGAGGGAGGAGAGAATGGCGTGGGAGGTGGAGTTTGTGGTTTGGGGTTGTTGATTTTGGGTGATAGGTTAACTGATTGTGTGTGTTCAGCGTGTATTATGTGTGTTTACCACGCGATTGTGTGCTGATTGTGTGTGTGATTGCTTGAGTGTCAGTGATGTGTAGCTGTGCATGTGTACTGCTGATTTTGCTGGTGTTGATTCGGGTGGAAAGGCTGTGAAAAAGGGAGGAGTGATGGTGGTTCATGTGGGGCTATTGGTAGCTGTGGGTGGTTTCTTTGCAGACGATTAATAGCAGTGGACATTGAATCGGGGGCTGATTTGGGTTGTTTGGAGGTGAAATTGGAGTATTAGGTATGGCTGCAAGTTGTATTGGTGATGATTCTAGTTGGGATTTTGTGTTTTCTGATTGTCTAACAGGCTTTATTAATTGGTTTTGGTGACTGTGTGTTGGTGGTGTGTTTTGGTAGTATATGGTAGCTATATGAATTAGGGGGTTGCTGGAGTAGAAACTGAAACTGGTTTTGCTAATGGGGAAAGAATTTGGGTAGTTGTTTTGGGCTGACAGATTTGATGAAGGTGTTTCCGATGGGTGTGGTTTGAGGAATTTGAGATTCTGGGTTTGGTGAGTTTGATAGGTAAGGCCATGGGTTGCAGATTGCAGGGGAGGAGTTGGAGGAGATGAAATCAGAGTAACCCAAACCCCAAAATTTCAATCCCACAAGCAGGAAAACAAAATTTTTCAGACCACCTTTTAACAAATTAAACCAGTTAACCGGACTTAAAGAAAAACATGTAAAGAAGATAAATGAATAAAGACTAAAATATTACCTGATGAAGAAAAGTTAGAGGCTAATGATAATCTTCAATGTCTGAAAATGGAATCCTCTTGTTGGCCTTTGAAGCTTGAGATTGCCTGGTGATGAACAGTGGACTTCTTGATGACGAATAGTAACAAGAACAAAAATGACGGCCAAATGCGTGTTCTTTTGTGCGAGATGTGTGTATTTGATCTTTTTAGATAAAATCACAATGTGTTTTTAGGGTTTCTATTTTTCTTCTCTCTCTTTTCTTTTTTAACATTCCCAAGTGAGGTATTTATACTGCACAAGTCTTAACCTCCAAGAAATGATTAAAAGACCAAAATGCCCTTGACTACAAAAATTACAACTTTATCCTTAAAAAAAATCTATTCCCTCTCACAATAATAAAAAAAAATCAAGAAAAATGTAAATAATAAATTCATTAACATTAATTCACTCCGAAAAAAGTTAGAAACTTAGAAACATGCTTAAAACCTAAAAACGAATTTAGGACCCAAAAATTAATGAAAAATGAGTTTGGAATGTGAAATGACAATTTTGCCCTTGGATGACGACAATTCACAGAAAAATGGCTATTGACCTCAAAAAATTATCAAAAATTACAAATAAGCTTAAAACACTAAAAAAAATGCCTTTTTGACTCAAAAATTTGTGAAAAATGAATTTAATTTGTAACATGACGATTTTGCCCTTAGGTAATGAAAATTTACAGAAAAATAGTTATTGTTCTAAAAAAATTATCAAAAATTCCAAATAAGTTTAAAACAGTAAAAAATGCATTTTTGACTCAAAATTTGTGAAAAATGAATGTAATTTATAAAATAACGATTTTGCCCTTGGGTAATGAAAATTCACAAACAAATAGTTATTGTTCTCAAAAAATTATCAAATATAACAAATAAGTTTAAAACACTACAAAAATGCATTTTTGACTCAAAATTTGTAAAAAATGAATTTAATTCGTAAAATGATGATTTTGCCCTTGGGCAATGAAAATTCACAGAAAAAGTAGTAATCATCTCTGAAAAATCAAGAAAATTAAAAACATGCTCAAAGAATTAGAAAAAAATGAATTTGAAACTAAAAATGAGCTAACATGGTATTCACTGGACGAAATTACCATTTTGCCCTCGTGATGGTAAAAATATATAAAAAATACTAATTGAATCCAGAAAAATTATAAGAAATTAACAAATTCACATAAAAGTAAAAATATGAATTTAAAACCCCCAAAAGCTAATAGAAAAATATTTAGAGATAAAATTACTATTTTACCCCCCAAATTATTGAAAAATTAAAATTTAGCACAAAAGTGCAAACATGCCCCTCTTATGTTTGAAAATAAATGGTGTGTCAAAATTTGGTGTCTACATCCATATATAATCAAAACTTGTTTTCACAATGAATTGACATAAACTCACCTACTCACGTGATGAAGTTTTGTGAAATTCATGAATTGTTGTTTAAAACAACCTCAATCCACCTAAGAGTACAACTATTTTCATGTCATACTACGAAAGTTTTATTTATCATATTTCTATTGTTATGTTGCAAGTTTAGTTGTCAACTAACAATAGGTAGTTTGTAGTTGGTGATTAATCAACCACAAATGTTTAGCCTTGATAGATGAACAAGCAAAATCAAGATATAGCAAGTTAAATTTCATTCAAGACATAGAATTAGTTTCATCTAACCCTAGCAAAAGTGTTTAGTTTAACATAAAATTCATAACTTTAAAGAACAAAACATCAAAGGAAAAATTCATAACAAATAGTAAATGAAAAGATAAGGATAGAAATTGCTCATTTGGTGGATGAACAAGGCTCCATAGCTTCCATTTCCTCCTTGAAGATGAATTGGTACAAATGAAATCTCCAAGAGTTTCCTTACAACATTGAATTTTCTACTAAAACTACAAGAAGATTTCTACCATACTACACTATTTCTCTTAATATAACATCTCCTAACCTCACATATATACTGTAAAACCCTAGAAGCTTAAAACCACTTAGTTTCTATGTTATGAAAGTTAGTTGTAAAAATTTCCTTATTAGTTGTTATTGTATAATTTTCTTTTACAAATTGATTTCTTGAATTATTATTAATACATGTTTGATGATAATCATAGGAAAATTTCACCAATTAAATGTTACCAACCAAGCTTAGATATTTAGAAAAGTAAGGCCACCTATTACTTAGATATTTGGGAGATTAATGCTGTGACGCCCTAGAAATTCATACAAAAATGCATTTAATAAGGGAATTTCATTTATTTAGGGTTTAGTGTTAATCCTTGGTTTATTGGTTGGAAGATTACTTAAGTTAATTAGGTTACCTAAATAAGATTCATTCATGATTAAGTGGGACACCTAAGTACCCAATTTGGATCAATTTCATTGGACCATTAGTTTATAATAGTGTTTAATTTTGATTAACTAATTTTACCATCTTCTAGTCTTTTGACCAATTGAGCTTTAGTTCAAAGATTGACCTAAAATTTTCAGTTGTTCACTTGATTTTTCCCACCTCCCATGGCCGGCCCCTCTCTTTCTATTTCTTTTCATTTTTGCTTTAAAATTTTGTGCTATAAAGTTTAATAATTACTAGGAGATAAGTGACTAACACCTTCACTAATCAAACTTAACCAAGTTAGCCAACTTTTCATTAAAGCATACAATTCCACATGACTCTTGTCTTGCTATAATTGGTTACACTCTTTCTCATTATTGTCTTTATTTCTTTTCTCTTTTCTTGATCTATTTCTCTCCCATTTTTCTCTCTCTATGGCCGGCTCTCTCTCACTTCTTTTCTTCTCTCTTTTTGTTTTAAAATTTGTGTTATAATATTACTAATTACTAGGTGATAAAAGATTAAAATTTTCCACCAATTAAATTAATCCAAGTTTACCACTAATGCATTAAAAGACTAAACTCTAACTTTATTCTTGTTATGTTTTTATTGGTTAATCTTTTTCTCATCTTTTTCTTTATTTCTTTTCTATTTTCTTAGCCTATTTCTCTCTCTTTTTCTTTCTTCTTATGGCCAGCCACCCTTATTCTTCTTTTCCTCTCATTTTGCTCTCAACTTCTTGAAACTTTCTCTCCAAATTTTGAGCAAATCCACCATAGAAAGTGAGTTTCTTTCCTTCCTAAGCAAGGTTCTAAGCTTGTTCAAGGTATTTACTCTGAACTTTTCCTACTAATTTCAAGTTTTAATTATTCTTTTGTTCAAGTTTAAATCTAGATTCTTGTTATTACTACTTGAAGAACTTAGTTAGAATTGAAGATTTACTTGCTAGATAAAGTGTTTTTGTGGTTAGATAGACTAGTAAATAGCATTAAAACCTTGAAATCTCAAGTATTATGTGTTGTTTGGGTAAAGATTCTTGAAGTAGAAATCTTGAATTTGAGTGGAATTTTGAATGAATTTGAGTTTGAATTGAACATAGAAGTTGTAGAACTTGTTGAAAAATGGATTGGATGGTTGTTTTCTTGCAGGAAAAAAATTTGGGATAGTCCGATTTTAAGGGGAAATGCTACCGAAATTTTGGTAGAAATAAAGAAGGAAAATAATAGAAGAAATTTCTAACCTAGAACATGTTAAATTTAAAGGGTTAGTGTGCAGAAATTTTGAATAATGACCTAGTAATGAATGAAATTTTCTTAGGGCAAGAAAACCCTAACCCTAAACCCTAAACCCTAAACCCTAAAACCCTAAAACCAAAACCCTAGAAATAAGTGGGATATTTCTTGAATTTCTTTATTAAATTAATTAGGGTTTTAATCAGATTTTTATTAGATTATTTCTTTTAAATTTTAGGATCTGAAAACAAATCGCGACCATTTCACGAGATATTTTCATAGGCATTCCAAGTGAGTGTCTTTAGGTGTGCATGATGCATGAAATGCTTTGTCATACTTGAGAGTGTTATATTAAGAAATATTATGCTATACTTGTAATTGTTATTTTATGACATGTGTTACTTGAGGAAAGATGTGTACTTTATCACATCTATTCCACAATGCGTTACACGCTTTCATGATCCAATGTGTTTACTTGTGCTTGAGACTACCGTGACTAACTTCACCATTACTTCACGGTTAGTCAACCCAGCTGCACGTGGGAGGACATAAGGTGTTGGGTGTTTTAGGGCGTGTTGTTCTTTCCCTTGAGTTGTGAATCCTCAAAAAGACCAACTCCGGATTGAACTTTCTTGCTTGCTTGTTGGCCCTCCAGGGTTGAGATTTCTCCCTGGATGTGGTAGCCGGTACGGAAGTTATAAGGTGAATGGTGGTTAGGGTTCTTGCTTGATAACACTGGCATGACCTTTGATAAAGACCTGAGCTCTTATCTCAGTCCTAACATCATGGTTACATGATCAGTACTTGCTCCTTCTGCGGTTAAGCTTGCTTCCGTAGTTGAGCCCTGTATCCGCCATTGACTACTTGTTAATTAAATTGTTCATAACTTGTCTACTTAATTTGTCAATTATTTTGTTCAATACAATAATAGATTCTTGGTATGATTGCATGACTTAGACACTCACTGGGCTATTATAGCTCATTCCTTTTATTCGTTTTCCTTTACCCCAGGTTCCTAAAAAATTACAGCTGGATCGACTGGTTTTGAATATAATAGATGTCTTAGTTATTGTAATAGCTAAACTGATTTGGGGTATCTTGGTGAGAATCCTATATATTCTGACATGTAAACTTCTTGATGTTACTTGTACCTTTAAATTAAATAATATGAATATATTTTATTTTATTCTATTTTATTTCATTTTGTTTGGAGATAAGCACGCGTGTATGTTCTGAGTGAGTGCTCGACTTGAGTCCTGGTGAGAGCTAGGCAGGCAGTCCGCTAAGCCCTTTGGTGCGCCTCTGGGTAAGGTGGGGCTGTCACAAATGCCACCTAATATCATAAATGGCCACCTATCATTTACTTTTACTTTTTACCATTTCTTTTCAAATTTTTTGGCTCAAATTTCCTTGCATTTTTGCTTCTCTTGGCCGGCCACCATATTGCCCAAAACACTCTTTAATTTCAACCATTTTAAACACTTAAAAGACTAACTTAATCTCTCCCAAAAAGCTTAACCTAACTAAAAAAGAAATCCTCTCAAATTTCATCAAATTCTCTCTAAGTTTCAAGCTCAAGTTCTTGCTCAAACTCAAGATTCTTAAGGGATTAATCATTCACTCTTCTTCAACTAAAGCCCTACCTATTTTGAGGTAAATTCATCAAGAAACTTCAAGTTCTTTCAAGTTTTAATAGAAGATTTCTTATGTTTTTTTATGATTTCATTAAGTACTTAAGATTTATGGTTATATTTTGTTCTCTTGTTATATATATGAATATTTGTACTCATGATTAGGAAGTTTCCCCTTGTTTTGATCCTTTCTTTGATACTAGATTAACTATGTCATAATCTATTTGATTAGTGTGGACTTGTATAAGAATTGATGCTTTATTTGAGTGGCAAACCTTGGAATTCATGGCTGAAATTTTGACTAGAGTTAGAGGGCATGTTGGTTTGTCTTGTTAGAGGAAAATTATGGAAAAATTTAAGTATTTAAGCCCTGTTTTAGTGGGCTGAAGTTGCTGGAATTTCAGCTTGAAAACCAGCACTTCCTTGTTCCAAACCTTGAACAAATTTCAGCTTTACTAGTTTACAAAATTCTAGCTTTGATAACCTAATATTTCCAGCTATATTAACCTTGTTTTGGCCAAGTTTTGATGACATGAACTGTTGGAAATTTCAGCTTGTGAATTGGTTGAAGTGACACCAAATTACGAACACCTTAAGTTTAATCCACTTAACCGGTTTTTAGGAAAATATTGTACAATGATTTTGGAACCTTGTTAATCAATTTTAGGAAGAAACTCTTATAAATTTTGAAGATTTAAATTGGTTAGAAGCTTGACTTTTGAATGTGCAAGTGAAATTTGACTCGTTTAACTTTATACTTGATTTAGTATGTTTTCACCAAATAACCCTAATTTGCTAATTAACTAGTCTTAATTTAATTAAATATCATTAGTTTGATATTAATTAGTTTAAAACCATTAATTTACCTAAGTATAGGATATTTTGGAATTTTCTCATTTTAACCTATATTAGTTTTGCTAAGTTTTTAAATTATACTTGACTATTACCAATAAATATTTCTTGGACTTTAAAAGCTAGTTTACCTATAAATTAATTATTTTGGACGAAATTTCTTCTTATGCCAAAAACTTTGAACCCTAATTAATATTTATTTAAAATACCTCTTTAGTCCATAGTATTTAGCAATATTTTTTTTTGGTCCAAAATTTATGGTGAATCATTAAAGTTTTGCAATTAATATGGTACATAAAGCTGAAATTAGTAACAAATTTCTAGTATTAATTATTCCTTTTGAAATTTAACCTTAAATTTGACACTTAATGAATTATTTGCCCTTAGAACCAAAGTACTTTCAAAAAGGAAATTTCTTAAATTGGTTGATTTAGGGTTTTACTTGGACTCCTTAATTACAACTTCTTGGATTTTCCTTATAACCAATTTACATTTAATTTAAAACCCTAGTTAAACTTGGGTACATTTTATAAAATTCTTTTGAAAGAAAATCTAGTAGGTTAATTAGGCTACTTATGAATTTCAGGATCCGAGTCTGAACCTCACACGTTTTACGAGGCACTTTCTTGAGATTTATAGGTGAGTGTTTCCTTGTGTGCGCTTGATGCATGTTTAAGTGCTAATGCCATTTTATGCCTGATACTTGTTAACTACTACAATGTGCTATATGGGGGTAACATGTGTACTTTATCACATCTATTCTGCAATTTGTTACATGCACAACTCTTGTTAAGTGTGAATATAATTGTCTGTGAACTTTCAACTGAATTGAGCCTACGGGCTAGACTTCCGTGGTCATACTTCACCAGTTACACCACGGTTAGTCATATTGGTATTGAGGAGGATATAAGGTGTTGGGTGTTAGGGATTGTGTTTTTTCCTCTAAGTTGAGAATCCTCAAAGAGGCCAACTCTAGATTGAACAAACTGTTTTACCCTCCAGGGTTGAGATCTCACCATGGTGTGGAGGTATTGAGGAGGTAAAGGTGCATGGGTGGTTATGGGTACTGTTATCTGATATTTACTTGATCATTGGCAAAGACCTGGTTTTTTCTATTGGTTCGAACACTATTGCCACATGACTATGTACTTGATACTCCCGCAGTTGAGCTTGCTCCCATGGTTGAGATGTATCCTTGTTTAATCAATTGTTTACTTAACTAGTTCTTATATTGTTTTACAGCACATGTTATTTATTTATTTATTTTTCTACTTGTCTGCCTGAGTGATTGCATGTGCAAAAACTTCACTGGGCTATTATAGCTCATCCCTTTTATTTGTTCTCCTTAACAGGCTCTTATTATGAAGGCCGATGTTGAGGATTCAAGAGTAGTTCTTGGTAGGATTTTGTTAGTAAAAGGATGTTTGAGATTTTACTGTATTAGTTAGGTGTTTATGATGTAAACTACTTAACTGGTACCTTTACTCTTAAGTTAAATATTATGTATGTATTTACAAGTTTCTATAAAATATAAATTGTTTTATGGAATCGAGTGCGTGCTTGACCCAAGTTCTAGCGAGAGCTAGGCAGGCAGTCCGCTAAGCCCTTTGATACGCCTTAGGGTAAGATGGGGCTGTCACATATATCCTTCTTATATAACCTCCAAAATATGTTAACCAAGGATCCTCTATTTATAGATGAATTAAGCCCAAGTCCTAGTTAACAATTTCTTACAAAATTTGGCCTAATGGTGTAATATTTAGGGCTAGAATGGTCAAAAATATTTGTGTAGAATTTTCTTCGAAATTCCAGCCTAAAATTCTCTGGAAAACTCAAGAAATCAATTTTAAAATAACTCCAAGTTGCAAAAACAGCCATTGACTCTTTCTTTGACCAACACATGTTGATTGGTCAGCCTGTCCAGGTGTTTGCGTAACATTGGTCCACGAATTTCATCTTGCAGATGGACGAATCAGCTCATTTGAAAAACATGGAAGTTTTAGTCCTTTGAGTTGGCTTTCCAGAACCATAGAGATCAGCTTATTTGAAGGTCGGAGCACTAAGATATGACCAGAATACTGAGACATAGTCAAAAGAGCTTCACAGCACAAATGTATTTCAGTAATTAGGATTTTTGGCCATGAAAACTTGACAACTGGATTTTGATGTCTTCATAAGAATTGTAGAGCATCCTCTTAGAATCAAAAATCCATAAGAAACATCTCAATACAATATATATAGCTCACGTTATTGATAAAATACCAAAATCTATCATTATTTGTCAAACCCTAATTCTTAGGTAAAATAAACCTAATTGGAAGAAAATGATATTTTTGGAGCCAAATTCACTCAAATACATTAAAACCACACTAAAAATATATAATAAAGATGTTATAATATAATTAAATTTAACTTGTCAAGCTCCCCCACACTTGAATCATTGCTTGTCCTCAAGCAATTGGAAAATGCTAGTCCAAATAATGATTCAAGGGTTGAAATAACAAATGTGCCCTTTGGAACTTAATTCCACAAAACCAAGTGAATAGCTATTATGCAATTCCTTATTTTGCCTTGAATACTCATATTATCAAGCAAAGTAGAAGTAATTATTTCATAATTAAACTAGTATAACAAAATTTCTTTGCCTTACTGAATTTCACAAGTGTTTGATATGAACAATCAAGTACATTCTTATATCTACGATTAATTTCATACAAGAGGGACTTTTTTCTTTCTTTCTTCATGTTTTTCATTTTCATTTTTTTTTTGAAGTATGAAGTTGTCTTTTGACATGAGAGTCGATATTGGTTGATGAAGACCCTCAATTCTCAAAACTTCATTTGATTTGTTCACAACTTTTAGCTTTCGCTTTGATAAATGATATTGTCTTTTGACAATTCATCTTCAATCAAGCTTTGCTATGTATACTCATAATTCAAATGCCGTTTGACACAAAAATCGACATTGGTCGATGAAGATTTCCAGTTACTAAGTATAAGAATTAGCGGAGTATAGTGATGTTACACTTTTTATTTTTCATAGCATAATAGTCCCATTATACAAAAAGTAATCCTCATAGAACATAAGTTGTAGTCTTTTTTATCCATATCTACCACTTAATTTGTAAAATCAAGTAAAGAAAAGAAATTTCATCAATCATGCAAAATTTAGACATAATTCCAACCACTTTACAAGATATAGTTTCTAAAAGAACAAAACTCCAAATTACATAACAGCTATTTCTCATGTATTTGTGAAAAGAATTCTTCAAGGCACATAAACTTATTTCAAGAAGTAAGAGAATTTGAAACAATCATGGTATTGAAATCATTGCCCTTTTTAGTTGAAAATGATGAATTTGAAAAAATTTGGGATAATTTTGGCGTATTTCACAACTTCAAACCATTCAGACATGTATCTTATATCTTCCTCCCGCACTTAAAATGTCACATTATCCTCAGTGTATAAAGCAAAAGTAAGTACAAAAAACTCCCCTTGATGGACTTGAAGTTTCCTCAATTAATGTTGAAATGTCCTTTGAATTTGATAGATCACCATCCCTTAAAGTTGCCTCCTTTACATGCATCATTGCTCGCAAACTTGAATCCACTCAATTTTTTGGTTATAACATGTATGCACAATGAATGAATTCATGAAATGAAACATGAAATCAAAACTTGATGAGTTTTTATGCAAGATGATGATAATCCATGTGAACTATGCCAACTATTTGCATATAAACATGATTATATAACAATACAAAATAACATCAATAATGAAACATGAAATGCAACCATTTTGAGTGTGTTAAGTGTCCATTTAATCCCAAGAAAGTTGCCAAACAATCATGCAAACCAAAACCCTTAGTATTGCAATTAGATTTCAACAAAAGCAACAAAGAAAGGCTGTTTTCCCATAGATCCGTGGATCCAGATCCGTGGGTCAACTGGTCCACGGATCTGGATCCTTCAGCTGCAGAAATTTCATCAAATTCTTCATGTTGCAGTGTTGGTTTTTCTCAATTTTGCTTGCTAAATTTCTTACACTAACACTTCAAATTTGATCCAATCAACTGTATAAACACTTTAACACTCATACAAGCTTCATAATGATGCATTTAACTTGCTCAAAACATTAATATACATGAAATTTGGATGGATCAAAGTCATGCAATTCAAAATTCTGCAATTTTCGAAATTCACTGTTCATTTTCCAACTTTGTTGTTCTAACTTGCCAAATGAATTTTCATCAAATTTTTGAGCTTTTTAACACATGAAACAACTTTAAAACATCAAATAAACATGTCCACTTCAAATTCATGCAAGTTATGCACATCAAATTCAAATTAAACTTGAATTTTCCTTTGAATTTTTTGAACCTCAAAAGTTGCAAATCATGCTTCTTTATTTTGAATACAAAAAAAACACAAACAAAAAGACTTCAAACATTATAAGTAACATTAAATCAAACAAAAATCACACCAAACTGAAAGTAAACATTGGGTTGCCTCCCAATAAGCGCTTCATTTATAGTCTAGAGCTAGACTTCTTCTCAACCACATCAAGTGATTGGAGTATCCCACAAAGGATGTAATACACCTTTTGTGCTCAATTGATTGAGTAGGAATAGGTGCATCCTTTGTGTCAAAACAAGTGCTCTCATGTTCACGATCCATTGTGCTATTATACCTACAATAAAGAAACACTTTGAAAAATAGTCATAGCCAAAACTGACTATGCTTTTCTCTTGTGTTAGTATTTTATCAGTACCAAGAAAATCAATATCACAAGTGAAAGGAAGATCATTTTTCACATCAAGAACATCAACTTTTGCATTTGAAGTTTCAATTTTCTTATCAAGGACAAGTTCATTTTCAATAATCATGTGATCAAGAGTAGAAGGAACAACTAGTTTGTCATTAATTCCCACGTTCCTAACTACTTTATCACACACATATTCATTACCCACATTAACTTGCTTTTGTTCAAGTTCAAAGATAAAAACATCAAGCATTTCTTTATCATTTTCACATTCATTTTCATGAATCTCATGCATGATTTCACAAGTGGGGGATTCGACATATTGGTTATTATATTTCAATTCCCTATTTTCAACATTTTCTTCATATGCATGTGCATTATTCTTATTTTCATGTTCAAATGCACATTCAAATGTAAGGAAATCACATAATATGTTATCATTTTCTTCATTTCCCTTATTATCACACATGCCCACTTGACAACTAGAACTATCCCTCTCACAAGTTGGCTTGATAATGCTAACATGTGAGCCAATATGAGTATCACAAAGTTGCATAATGTCCAATTTAGCACATTCACGATTTTCACGGTCTCCTTCACATGTAGCATTCGAATTAGGCTCAAAATCAATATTAGCTTCCATGTAATGCATGCCATACTTCTTCATAAAAGCACTTGATAACTCATTCCAACTAGTGAAATAATTTGGTCCAAATGACCTTAGCCAATTTTTAGCTTTCTTAACTAGAGTTAATGGAAACAATCTTAAGTTTATAGCATCTTTGTTTACTTCATTGTACCCATCAAAACTAATAACGTCAATTAAATCTGAAAAATTAGCTAAATGAAAATGGGCATTTTCATTTGGATTTCCTTCAAATTGATCATGTGTAACTAAGACATAACATTTGGATCAAATTTTAAATTAGTTACACTTACATCTTGTTCTTGCCTTTGAACGCTATCTTCTGGCATTGAAACTTCCGAGAAGACATCATTCATATGCATTGCTTTGAGCATGTCTATTATGTGTTCGATGAAATGCTTGAACCAATTTAAATCTTCAAATTCCTTCCTTCACCTTGATTCAATCAGTACCTATAAAAACACAACACAAGAGATATCAAAACAAGAAAAATAAAAACATCTAGACTAATAAAGCATGCTTTTGCCATAATATTGCCTAAATTTCTTTGTTTCCTTGGCAAACAATGCCAAAAACTTGATGCGGGTGGATTAGGTCTATAAAATATGAAAAAAATCCTTCCAATTTCACTCACAAACAAGTAATAAATATAACCTAATTCCCCAATACTGCAAGTGTACAGGTCCAAACGAGTATAGGGATATTAGGGTCAATCCCACAGGGAAACTTGATATGGCAATTACCAAAGCTTTTAACTTGCTTCATTGTCTAAACAATCGAAAATCAAGTAGCAGGAAAAAAATATAGAAGTAAATAAACTAAAGAAAATTCAATTATTTGTAAGATAACTAATGGAGAAAATTCACAAAATACATGTAGTAGGGTTTAGAATCCACTAATTCTCACTTGCTATCAACATCTTGATTTACTAGGGATTGCAATTCCATATGTAATCAAAACTTATTTTCACAATGAATTGACATAAACTCACCTACTCACGTGATGAAGTTTTGTGAAATTCATGAATTGTGGTTTAAAACAACCTCAATCCACCTAAGAGTACAACTATTTTCATGTCATACTACAAAAGTTTCATCTATCATATTTTCATTATTATGTTGCAAGTTTAGTTGTCAACTAACAACTAGGTAGTTTGTAGTTGGTGATCAATCAACCACAAATGTTTAACCTTGATAGATGAACAAGTAAAATCAAGATATAGCAAGTTAAATTTTATTCAAGACATAGAATTAGTTTCATCTAACCCTAGTACAAGTATTTAGCTTAACATAGAATTCATAACTTTAAAGAACAAAACATCAATGGCAAAATTCATAACAAGTAGTAAATGAAAAGACAAGGACAGAAATTGCTCATTTGGTGGATGAACAAGGCTCCATAGCTTCCATTTCCTCCTTGAAGATGAATTGGTATAAATGAAATCTTCAAGAGTTTCCTTACAAATATTGAATATTCTACTAAAACTACAAGAAGATTTCTACCATACTACACTGTTTCTCTCAATATAACATCTCCTAACCTCATATATATATCCTCCCTATGTAACCTCCAAAATATGTTAACCAAGGACTCCCTATTTATAGATGAATTGAGCTCAAGTCCTTGTTAACAATTTCTTACAAAATTTGGCCTAATGGTGTCATATTTAGGGCTAGAATGGTCAAAAACCTTTGTGTAGAATTTTCTTCAAAATTTCAGCCTAAAATTCTATGGAAAACTCAAGCAATCAATTTAAAATAACTCCAAGTTGCAAAAACCGCCATTGACTCTTTCTTTGACCAACACATGTTGATTGGTCAGCCTGTCTAGGTGTCTGCATAACATTGGTCTATGAATTTCACCTTGCAGATGGACGAATCAGCTCTTTTGAAAAACATGAAAGTTTTAGTCCTTTGAGTTGGCTTTCTAGAACCACAAATATCAGCTTATTTGAAGGTTGGAGCACTGAGATATGACCAGAATACTGAGACATGGTTAGAAGAGATTCACAGCACAAATGTACTTTAGTAATTAGGATTTTTGGCCATGAAAACTTGACAACTGGATTTTGATATCTTCATAAGAATTGTAGAGCATCCTCTTAGATTCAAAATTCCATAAGAAACATCTCAATCGAATATATATAGCTCAATTTATTGATAAAATGCCAAAATCTATCATTATTTGCCAAACCCTAATTCTTAGGTAAAATGAACCTAATTGGAAGAAAATGATATTTTTGGAGCCAAATTCACTCAAATACATTAAAACCACACTAAAAATATATAATAAAGATATTATAATATAATTAAATTTAGCACTTGTCACTCCCCCTGCACGATCACTTCGTTCACTTCAACTTTTTGCCTTATCTTCATTTCTTTTTTATCAACTGAAGGCTTGTTGCTTGGAATTCCACTTGCTTTTGCTGACATTGAGTGCTTCCTTTTCACTTTTCAGTGAAATTCCTCCCATTTGCTTAGTCAAGGGTTCTTGACCTACTAGCAAATTCTCAAATTCAGCAAGTGATGGCTGATTTTGCCATCCTTGCACTATAGCAACAAACCTCTATATTCGGCTCTCAAACCATAGATGATTATTCTCTTCATCCTAGTTTCCCCAATTGGAGCTTGTGGATCCAACTTGAAAACCTCTCGGCATAAAGACTTCACTTTGTGAAAATACTAAACGATTGTCATGTCACGTTGTGCTACTAACAATAACTCACCTTCTAGAAGTTGAAGCCTCGTATTGTTCTTCTTTGAAAGCAGCTTGGCAAATGTATCCCAAGCTTCTTTGGGGTTTTTGGCATCTCGGATGTAATCTGGCACATTTTCGTTAATTGTTTTCTTCAAAGTAAACATTGCTTTGTCTACTTTAATCTTCCATTTTCATAGCGTACCATTTGCATCTTCTGCTTTTGGTTGCAAAACTTCACTTCCGTTAACAACCTCGCATAGTTCTTGGCCTTGCATATGACATCATGCATGCAGACCAAGAATTGTAGTTGTGATTGTTGAGCTTTTTGATTCCACCAATGACTTGAAGATCACCCATTTTGCCAAAAGAAATCTTTCACAAAACTAGTATATGACTATCACAAATTACTTTGATAACAAATATCAAACTCACAACACTTTCTATGACGTCTCTAAGAATAAAAAATGTAATTAGTAGTGCTCACAAAAATAAACAACACCAGAGAATGGAAGAGAGAATAGTATGAAGAGAAGTAAACTCTCACAACTAAACAAAAATATGCTTGGAAGGACTGATTGTTTATTTCAGTGGAATAAGTAGCCTTTGTATAGGCTTACAGGAAAAAAGTTCAGATGACCATAGACTCCACTATTCTAGAAAATCAAATTAAATCAAAACTAATTAAACAACTAGCATAGAAAATCTTGAAAGTAAATCAAAACCAACTAAGCTTAGAAATTCTTAGAAACAAATCAAAGCCAACTAAACAATCTGGACTTGGACTCAAAACAAACTGACTAGACAAATCATCAAAGATTTGGCCGAATCTCGCAAGCTGGTGTTGTGTTTCAACAGTGCTACATTCAATTAGTAGAAAAATTTGCAGTTAGATCGAATTAAATATCAACGCATGCAAAAAAACTAGGCCTATTTTGATCTTTAGATGTTTGACCTGTGACATTAAAGTTGTATGTATGTGGTTTTCTACCTTTTCATAGTGAATGATTTTACATTTTTACGACTTTTTTATGTGGCTTTTTGAAATAATTATTTTTTCCTTTTAAGCTGAACTATGCAAAAATGTTTTACTTTTTTTTTGTAATTCTTTCTTTTTTTCATTTATTGTGATTTCATGTCTTATTAAACTACCTTTACCTAATTGTCATTATTTATACTTATTTGTTCTTCTCAAACCATAACCATGACAATTTTACTGCTTATTTTCTTTTATAATATGAGCAATATCAACTTTTGCCAATCTTAAGCAAAAGATTAAGACGTATGGTAGAAGGCCTGCTACAAATTTTATGCTAAGGGTACATGAGTATATGACTGAAATTCTTGATGGAATTCTTTGCATTGTATAGAAATACTAAGAATAAGGAAAGAAATGTTCTTGTTTGTGAACTCTTTTTCAAAATAGATATTGATCAGAAAATAATCATTTTCTTTGTGTTGAAGAAATGGTAGAAATGTTCTTCACAACTATGAGATGCTATCAACACAATAGTGTGGCTAAAAAGAGATACAATAATTTGATCCATACGAAGCATGAATATTATTACAAAGTGCTACAATCTATACTAAATCCTTCTTAAGAGACGATTATCCCTAGTTTCACTAGAAATAATCAACCAAGTTAACAACAACATTGACTTTCTGCAATACTTCAATTGCCACTATAGATTTAACCAAAAAAATTTAATATTAATATGTTTAGAGATTAGAATATTTTTGGCATTTTGTGTGGCAATGGATGCCATAGATGCTTTGGATGGAGCTATTATATCAACAGTTATACTATCAGACGAACAATTAGCATTCCAGGATTGAGATAAAGGAAAGTGCATGCAAAATTAACTTGCTATTTGTGATTTTGAAATGATTTTCATATTTGTATTAGTGGGTTGAGAAGGTGTAGCACATGATTTTAGAATTGTATTAGAATACATATGAGATCTAACATGCAATTCTTCTATCCATGCAGCAAGGTAGATACTTTTATAAATTGTATTTTGATGTGACATTCTTTACTAAAACATTTATTATCTCTTCAACAGGTAAATATTATTTGTACATGCAACCTACTAACATTCATTTGGCTTATGGCACCTTATAGATATGTACGATAGTGATTATCTAATTTTGGAATTGGTGCTTGTTCGAGGTCAAAAAATAAAACAAAAATTTAAGCAAATACCTGTAAGATTGAAAAATGTGATTTAAAGTGCTCTTGGAAAATTAAATGCTTATTTGCCCATCTTCAAAACAATGCATCCATGCCCATTTCCAACACAAAAAATATATATTTATCTTTCTTCTTTTGTAATAATTTGAGGTAAGATTTATGTCTCTCTCAAATTTAATTTTGTTTTTAATAATATCTGGGAGTGGCGTCCCTTTTCCCCCTCCTCGTACGAGGGTTAGCCAATTAAAAACAAAAAAAAAACACAAAAAAATATATCTTACGATTACATTTTTTTCCCTTCATAATTATTGAGACAAACTTTTACAAATGATCTTGATTTCAACAATATGCTAATCATGAGAATGTAATACCTCTGAGATTGGTTGCTTCTAACTATCTCAAAATTAACTCCATCGGGTAGGCTTCAATGACATTAAAGCAATACCTCTGAGATTGGTTGCTTCTGACTATCTAGGAAAATATGTTGCATCTATCTCTCGAAGGTTGTATGGCACAATATTTCAATAGCTAGATGACATGTAGTAGGCACAAAAGGCTCAGTTGCTGATTCAAAAATATCAATTTCATATTGACATCTTCAAAAAAAGCATGCACTCTCAAAGATTAAATTAAATCTTTTTTTTTTTTGTCAATTTACTCTTTAGCTTAATAAATGTTGAGGTCAATTGGGTCAGAGACAATGAGGTTGTTCATTATTTACCAAATATGCTAGATTATGTGAATCTACATCATATGGGATCATCCCTTCTTGGTTTAAACATGAAAGATTTTCATAATGTCAGTAAAAGAATTTCTTACATAAAACTTCTCTTCATGTTTGTCACCATGCTATCTTTGTTTTTGAATAATGTTTTCATATTTGTCTTGTTCTCTTTTTTAATTTATTGTTTTATGCCACAATACCTTCATGAAAATTTTCAAGACTCCAAATTTACAATATCTCATGCAAGAATGAGCTGATCACTAATAGTGCAATTGCATTTTTATAAGAGTATCCATAATGATAATTACCCACAGCCATTTGGAACTTTTACAGTAATCAAAGAGCTTGTTGATAGTGGTTGAATATGTTAAGGATAAATACGTAAACAATAAAAACCATTAACTCCTAAGATATTATGAGATGAAGCATATCTTATTATTTATTAGAAAAATATTGATCACATAATTAAAATCCCAGTATTTCGTACATGCTAGACCATGATTCACACAAATAAACTCTCAATTAGAACTTCTTTGCATCTTCAGAACTTTTGCCACACTTAGTAGCAAATTTTGCTTCGATACTCCCCTTGACTTGAAATCATGTACTTCATTCATTAGTAAAAGTGTGTGCATATTCAATAGACTTAGTAGCAAATTTTTCTTTCTACATTGGCCTTGAACTGAAATCATTTACTCTATTCATTAGCAAAAAATATGTGAATATTCCATACATTTTGGTGTACAACCCAAATGTACATGTTAACTTAAAGATTAACAGTAAACCACAAGTTTGAATGAACAATTAAATATTAAGTCTAAATTTTAGATGCAATTTAAGACATGCATATGCTCGTATGGAGGATTTGTAATTATCTATTTATATTTTCTTCATGATGTATATATAGGGAGTTGACACCTCATTTGCTTCTTTGGCTAAATCTCTATTGCGAATTCGCATAAGCACTCTTGCAGCAATAAGAAAAAGGGAATTGGAGTAAGAAATAGCATCATTTTATAGTTTAAAATATTTATAAAATTATGTTAAAAAAAGAAACGTTCATGTTGTACAACAAGTGCATGTGAACTGAAACTTAATAACTCCAATTGTGTTTAACATATATTGGCATTTGCAATCTCCACTTCCTGCTCTGAGAGAATTGAAGCCCGACTAGTTACTATTGATGTTGTTCTTTCAAGTATAGGAGCAACTTTGTTTTCCATTTTCAATGATGAAACAAGAAGAAATTGGACAAGCTTGAGATAAAGTTTAAGTGTATTTTGAGAGATGATGGACACTAATAAAAGTTGATAAAATACTCTACATAAAGTTTGAAATAAGAAGCTAACACATCATAGTTGACGTACCTGTTAAATATGTAAACAACCTCATCGCATGTATCTTCTCTCATGCTTGTGCAATTAGTCTTTTAAATGCTCATTTTCTTATCCTAACTATATTGTTGAAACATCTGTAAGCATGTTATTATATTGGTCTTAAAGTTGATTTATTTACAACTACAATTTCAGCTAAATCAAAAAAATTATATGTCCAATATCATCCATATAACAAACGCAGGGAATATTTGATAAATTGTGCAAAAATAATGCTCTCTTTTTATACTAGACATTACTTAAATCAATGTGTTAAACCTACGTTTATTATTTTTAAGAAATAAAATAGTTGGTTAGTTAAACTAACTTGCAACAGGCTTATGAGTTTATTGTAAAAATTGTTAAGTTGCTTGGGAGACTTTGAAACCATGTATGATGCGTGCGCGCGCACATGCAGAGAAGCATACATGCATGTAGTTCCTCTATCTCTCTATATACATATACATACATATATATATGTATATAGACAGACACAAACACACACATGCTCTCTCTCTCTCTCTCTCTCTCTCTCTCTCTCTCTCTCTCTCTCTCTCTCTATCTATCTATATACATATTTACACAAGCACACACTCTTTCCCTCTCTTTTCCTCCATGCATTGCAAAGTTTTATATATCATTCTCTTTATGTGTTTATTTATAAGTGTAACCAAGACAAAATACCATACTACACAAAGCTTTTTTCTTAACCTAACATGCCAAAATGTCTTTGCCATGACAACTTTTGAGAGTAAAATACACCAATAGTATCCAAACTTATTGTTGAATATCATTTTAGTACCCCAACTTTTATTGTGTTAGCATTGAAGTGGTGTTACACTCAATTTTCCATTGAAGTTCATGGCATGTATCCTATCCCACCGCAAGGCACGTGTCCTCCCCCGCCGCGAACTTCCACCAAAAAATTGAGTGTGACACAAATTACATAGTTTGGATACCTAATTGATACAATTAATAGTTGAGGTACAATATGACACTCAGAGATAAGGTTGGGTACCATTGGTGCCTTTTAATCCAACTTTTGATTAGCAATCAGTTTGTTATTCTGGAGAAAGAATTACTCCATTACTTTCCATGGGACAAGTGGTGCACTTAACTCACTTATCCACTTATCAATCATGGTGTTCAATTGACTAGTAATACGTTATATGTTCACAGGAATTTGATCTACCTCACTCTTTCTTCTTCAAACTTTGTAGAAACTTATATTACTTAATTATTTTTAGATACGGTACGTCGCTTTATATGTTTGTGCCTTTTCAATAATTTTAGCCACCATTCCAAGAGTAAAATCCAATAATTGAATGTTGTCAAAGACTAAATATGTTAAAAAGAAATTAAATGCACCGCAATAGTAAAATCATTTAAATTCCTAGAGCTGGAGTAGATGAAGATACAGGACAAGTGCTGAGTGAAATCATTCAAATTCCTAAAGCTGAACTTCCTGTAAAGTATCTGGGATTGCCTTTGACTTCAACTAAGCTTAACTTTAAAGATTGTCAACCCATCTTCATAAAGATTGAACAGAAAATTAAAGGCTGGGCTGAAAAGAAGCTTAGTTATGCAGGGAAATTGCAATTGGTGAAATCTGTACTAACCGATATACAGTTATGTTGGGCTAGTGCATTTCTTCTTCCCAAAGTAGTGACAAAGAAAATCACTAGTCTTATAACCCAATTTATTTGGACTGGTGAACTCAAGAAACACTACTGTGCAAAAGTTAAATGGGAAGACTTGTGCAAGCCTTATGAGCAAGGAGGGCTGAACTCGAATAACTTGGAAAAATAGAACAGGTGCCTCATCATGAAGCTGGTCTGGAACATCTGTAGCAGAAAGGAGACTCTGTGGGTGATATGGGTACATACAGTAAACTTAAAAAATAAATCTTTCTGGGGGTATAAGACCCCAACTGACTACTCGTGGAGTTGGAGGAAAATCTCGAAAGTCAGAGATGAATGTTCAGACAAAATACCTGCAGATTATAGGGAGAGGCACAGACACTTGGTTTTAGTATGATAATTGGTATCCATTGGGGCCTTTATATAAAAAATTTCCTGGGAAGCCGCTAGTTAACCTAAGGTTGACACAATCAAGTAAAGTGGTAGATTTTGTAAACGAAAATGGGTAGAAATGGCCTAAGGGAAGGAAAAAAAAAATCCTGAAGTTGAGCTCCTTATTAGACAATCTACCATTGATCAGCTGCACCCTATTCAATACACATCAGACTATATGCTATATGGAAAGGTTGAAACTCTGGCGTATTCACAGTTAAGAATGCTATGAAACTTCTGAGTAGCACTGATAGGAGAGTTAGTTGGTATAAATTAGTATGGGGGAAAGGACATAATCCTAGATTTTCTTTCGTTCTATGGCTTGCATGTAAGAGGAGGCTTACTACAAAAGCTAGAATGAAGACTTGGGGTCTAACTATGGAGAATTATGACTGTGTTTTATGTAAAAGGCGAGAGGAAATACTTGATCATCTACTGTTTGAGTGTGAAGTCACTGCTACAGTTTGGACCATGGTCTTAAGGTTCTGTTCCATACAAAGGAGGATTGGTTCTTGGCATGAAGAGATTGACTGGATGAGTAAAGCATGGAAGTTAGACTCTTATGCAGATAAGTTTAAACGAGTCATGTGTGCTACTACCATTTACAACATCTGGAGAGCTCGAAATCAGGTGCTGTATCAAGGTAAGAATGTGGACCCAGCTGGTATAGTTGAAGTAGTGAGAAGAACAATGGCTGAACTAGTGTTAGGGTGGAGTTAAGCAAAAGTTACGCAGCAAAACTGGAGATTAATAGTTGAGTGGGGCTTCCTGCTAGGATTTTTGAAGACTAATCTCTTGTTATTTTTGTATGTTTTGTATAGATTAAGGGGGATCAATCTTGTACAGGATCTTCCCTAGACAACATTGTTAATGCAGACTTTCTGCATTTGTACAATCTTTTCATGTCTTATCCATAACTACAATACATCTTACTTTTGCCTTAAAAAAAAAAAATTGCGTCCATAAGAGATGAAAGTCGCAAACTTTTGTCACTCTAATTAAAAATTATATAGTTGATGATATTAATCAAGCTACAAAATGCTTATGGAAAGAAACTCATTTTTATGAATTGAATAAAGTCTAATGGTTAAAAAAAAAAAACTTGTTTCCTAATCTTCATATGAGAGCACAAATCTTGTTGTTCCTTTTATTCTTCATTTTTCCCCATAAAAAATTAATAAAAAATATTTTGATCATAGTATTATAAATTAATGATATGCTAAAAGTGCTAAAAGAGATGATAAATACTGCATAAGCTTTTGCAATGATTTTTTCATTCATGAACGTGTAAAAGATACGAGTTTCTACATTTAAGAATATTATATGGAAAAAGCTAATTCTTTTATTTATTGATATTCCATAAATTTATCGATTCTTTAGCAATAACCACTATTATATGGTTTTTAACAAACAAAACATAATTATTCTTATTTTTTGGAAAATAAATTTACATTTATGAATGGCATATGACCATGCTCGTTTTATGCTTGGTACCCGGAAATTAGACCTATAAGTTGTCAAATGAGCGTTATATCTGCTTAATCTTTAAAATATCCACAAACATTTTGTCTTGAGATGTGGCATGATTACTTTATCCTTCTTCCAGTCCATTCCAAAAAGGTTGGACACGTAGATGATAGCTTCTTACAATTAAATCTGCATTATATAGATAAACTAAAGAATTAAAAATGCTTCTTCCTTTTTATATGACTTTGTTAGTTACAAGATCAGACTTAAGTGCAGGTCTTATTTGTATTTAAGAAAGCCCAACTAAATTTAAAATATAAATAGCGAACAAATTAAAACGAGTAACATATAATATATTGGTGTTCCACAAAAAAATTGTGGTTTAATATACTACATAAACATTTATACGTAATATATTTGTTAATGATTCAACTATGCGTAACTGATATAAATGTTATCACCGATTGTGGAAAAATAAAAATAATTTGATATGCAAAGTTAAATTGAAATATTTTGACGTTAAGAGTGGGAAAAATATGTAGTCTGCAATTTAATTGATTTTATGGTATGCTTGTTAATTATACATATAAAGATTTTAAATGTTTCCTTAGAATGGCATCCTTTTATTTAGCCTCTCATTTTAGAAGATTCATCTTGATCGGCATACTATTATGTGTGAAGATCATTTTTATCTTATATTTAATTGATATTGCCAATAAACAAGTTGGTATGGCACGACTGTACTAAAGTTTATACGTACTACTAACCTTAATAATTTTAAGACATCAATAAGTAGAGAAGAGTGCTTTTATTTTTGGGTAAAATCTCAAAGAAAACTCAGTCTGACTTGTACTCCATGCAGAGAAAAAATTTCTTATTTGGGATAAAGAAAAATAATGAAGGGTAAATATTTCTAATCTAGTGGGGAATCGAAGAAGGCATCAATTGCAGTCAAATCCATAATGGGTGAACAGTGAACAAATAATTTCTCTGAGGATATTGTCTTTCAGGGGTTTGAAGATCTCAAGATTTTCTTAGCAAGTCAAATGAAGTGATGGAATGCGGAGGCAGAACAACATCCATGTCTTTCCCAGCATTTCCCAGTGGAGTTTTGTGTGGCACAACCTGCACATTCACCAGAGGAAAAAAAAAAAAACCAGAACCAGAACATTAACTTTACGAACTTGTCCAGATATAGCAAGATTTACATATCTTCCACTGCAAGCAGTCTATGGGTAAAGGGACTTGGAACTCGGAACTCTAATTCTGACCAAAAGATAGGTCAATTACCTTTCTTGGATCGCCAAATGAATTCTCATCCATTACATTGCATGATGTTAGCACAGTTTTAGTCGAACCATGTGAAACTATTGAGCTCTGCTCTGCTCCGTTAATAGAAATCTTTAGAGGCACTGAGTTGTTTCCAAAGTTCACAAGCTGGACAAAACATCAGTAATTTCTCAGGAAATGAAAATGGTAACATCAATGATATACTAGAAATTCTTGTAAATGCATTATTTTCACCTTCTCTTTCTCTGTTTTTTTTTTTTTTTAATATTTCATTTGGTGGCGGACACTAGCTTCTAATGATAATTTGAGAAAAAGGAGCATGAAGAAATGAAAAAGGATAAAGAAATTTGAACATTTTCCTGATGACAAAGATTTCAGAGTTGCTCATCATACAACTTAAAATTTGCACGACTTTTGGTCTTCTTTCCAACTCTTACGACTTTTTTGCTGTGCAATACTAGTCACTTGACAACAAAAACGCGATGATAGAAAAAAAATAAAAACACTAAGACAATGTAAACAAGTCTCAGAGGACAGAAAATTAAGTTAAAAAAAGTGAGATAGGTTATCCTCCTGGGAACACAACTGTCAGGGAGGGCTTCAACATTTTAAAGCTTAAGAAAGAGTTCGATTCAAGAATAGTTTCATGCAAGTGATCTTCTTTACAAGAATTCTTGGAAGACTTTGACCTTACTAGACCACATGCAAATGAAAGAATATATAGAAATCTAATGAGCATGAGAAAAGTTTAATCTAAGAGAACGAGAAATATTTTCTCATTGCTGGAAATCATAATAGGCACTTGTAGCTGTTCAATACGATATATTTGAAGGGGCAAAACAGATCAAAAAATATCCCCACTGGATATATGCTTTTACGAAATTTTGTGTTAACAACCTGATCAAGCCGAATATTAACATGTCATTTAGTTAAAATGAGAAAATTGTCGTACCTTTACTCTCAAATAATTCTTGTTATCCTGTGGACTTTTCCAGGAAATAGCAGACGCAACAAGTGAATTTGAAGAGATAGATAACAAGGAAGAATTGAGAAGCATTGCGCCATTTGACTCTCTAAAGAAATGCTGCATCCAATAGCTAGGAGTCCCATACCGCTGCCAAGAATCAAAAACAATTGCATCTGGATTCCACCTGCATAAAAAAAATAAAAAATTAAAAAACGTTTCCTCTGTCGACTTTCATATAAACTTAAAAATTTTATGTAACTGGAGGTTTTATAGAAGAAACAGATGAAATTGACCTCCTGTCATTGGTATTCACGAATAAAGGCGCATAACTTGCCATTTCAATAATATCACTGCATTGAAGAAAAGTATCAGAGCCAAAGAATAATAAATGAAGAAACATTAATGAAGGCAGGAGCTCAAAACACTATCTAATGCACATGAATAACCTCCACTCTCAAATATAAACTAGTTGTATGTCTACTGTATAGGGGTTCCGAAGATTGTTACGAAAATCAAATATACCTATTCCTTTCCACGCCTATGAGAAAGGCAGCTTCGGCCAGTGCTGCCAAAAGGCTACCTGTGCCGGCATCATTTCCAGTCACAGCATACTCACTCACAAAGACCTGCAAATCATGTATGTAGCTTACTTTAGATGCATGCACCACCCATCCAGAGCTAAACTCAAATATTATTGAAAGAAAACCTTTGCACACCTTTGGACCAGTGCGTCGGCTTTGATCAAACTTGTGAGATTGAGAATACACTTCGTTTGCACTGGCATAAACCTAACCACAGATATAAATCATAAACCCTACAGACCCCTATTGAATAATGAGCAAATAAATATATAGGATTGTTGCAAATAAATGAAGATTCAAATAATGAGCAAATAAATATATAGGATTGTCGCAAATAAATGAAGATTCTCACATGATAGTCATATAAATCGGCTGGGTGATCCAACGGTTTAGAAGATCCGTCGCAGTTTGAAATCATCTTCACATCCGGATATGATCGATTAATTGCAGAAAAGAATTTGAGGTAATTTCCTGAATCATGGTAGAGCAGTTTTACATGAAAGTTATATCATGAGCATAAACAGATTAAACGATCAATGAGATATAAACATTTTCGGTCGAAAAGCATCTTTCGAAAACAAATGCGTACCAAGGTAGTTTTTCTTCCCACATTCCTCGTTCCCAATAGCAACATATCTTAAATCAAAAGGCTCTGGATGCCCCAGAGCTGCTCGAACAGAACCCCATTTGGATTTAGCATCACCTTTGGCAAACTCAAGACCGTCCAAAATTTCCTAAGCAAGATAATTTTAAAGTCAATGCATCACAGTGGAGATTGAAATCCTTATAGATGCAATATAATGACCCAAATTCACGTCACATGTGCAGCAGATAAGCAATGTTTTTGTTAAGTCGATTTCTCCATAAATCTTCTTAAAGGAACATGACATGATACAAACAAGATCACAATCTTGTAATATCTAAGGAAAATTCATATTCAGGATTATGTTTAAGCAGGATTTAAAAACAAAATCAAGTGCACGGTAAGTTTCTTGGAAAAACATAACATAATTTAGACACAATCATGGAAGGAAATCGATAATTTTTTACTGACACACAAAATGTTGATCCAGATTGAGTCGAAACGTAAGTCATGTTCAGATATAAGTTTTCTCACTCAACATGCAAGTTTAACCTAAGAAGCTTTAATATGCCGCTATAATGCTTGGGCAGGTTCAATAATTGACAATCATTATATTTAAAGGAAGTTCTAAAAAACCTACTTGCACAAAAGGTAAGATGGCGGAAGTATCAACTTCATCATTAAGGCTGATTCCTGAGAATTGTTAAGAGTATTACACAAGTGTACTAACAAAAGAAAAACAGAAAAATTAGCCATAGCAACAAATTAATATTCACAAGGGAAAGAAAAGAAACAACCAACAGATTGACAAGTGCGAATGGTTCCAGAAAATACCGTTATTGAATACCCATATTGGCAATGCACCCAGGTCCTCTGCAAGCTGCACAAAAGAAAAGCATATTAAAAGGCTTTCAGTTGAGAGAAGAATTTGAGGACTGGAGACACAAAATATCGATTACAAGAAAGTAGATGTTACCTGGAGAGACTCAAAATGGCCCATTCCATCATCAGTCCAGTAACCCCATACATCCCCAAAATGCCCAGGCCTCTCTTCCCATGGTCCAATTGTTTCTTTCCAGCGGAGAGCATTCCTGTAAATAATTCCCTTCAACAAAGCAGCCACCTAACAAAATAGAAGCCCCCAAGAAAGTTGAATTGCTTAAATAGATAAAAAAATGTAGGAGGATCTATGCAACATCAATGATAGATCAATTCTGATTGCTAGAAAATGGATCTGAACTCATAAGATTTGTGCTAGATTAATGTCTTTGAAAAATCTTGAAGAACTGCCAAGGTCTTAAAAAATCGTACGAGTTCCTGCTTCATTTTCTCCGCATATAAAATGGCCAGCCAGAAGTTGAAATCAAACTGAATTTGCGAAAGGAACTTGAAACTATTTGACACTTCCAGCCAATGAGCACTTAGTGAGACTAGTAACCAACTAAATGAATACTTAAATACTATGCAATACACAATAAGTAAAAATTATGATCACTCCTAATAAATACTATCTGCACTTGCCTTGGACCACCTTTAGTTATTATCCAACATGCCTTGAACCAACATTTTGTTTTGTATGTTACTGATTTACGCAAACACCATGCACTTGACAAATGAAATTCCAGTATTATTCAACATGCAGATGACCAAATAGCACAAAAATTACAAGGCGTAATATGATTTGACTGCAAATAAAATAATTTAACCATCTTCAACAATTCATGATCTCTTAGAATATAAAGCCGGTGTCTCCTAAGATTTATCTATAAATTATGTTTTTCCCATTTTGAGAAAGCATGACCACTGAGAACCCTTTGACCATCTCACTTAATTATCTTATATGATTTTCATTGCTTAAGACTCTCCCATTTATCGGGCAACTTCATTAAATCCACACAATGAAATGATGAATTACACAGACCAAAGATGTAAGGTTTATTCAATAATCAAAGTAATAATACCTGGAAATCTGAGAAATGCGGGTTTCAGAGCTTTAAGCATACCGAAAAGATCATTCCGGAAACCATGTCCCTGCATAGCACAAAATTCTATGAGGTACATGTTCCTAATCATCAAAAGCTCCATTGTAAGATAAATAATCCATTAAAGTATGATTTTTATATGTCTGAAACCACTAAGTTGATTGAATAGTTCACTATGCAACACGTAATTGGAAACCATGAAAATTCTACTGTCCAAAGCCCCATGTTCCCGCCCTCCTATCCCTCTTCTTCTCTCGTACCCGACGCCGGAAAGCCATTTAAATTGCAGTTTTTTTTTGAGTCAGAGTAACTGTGACTAACATTAGAGAACCCAACCTCTTTGCTGAAAAACGTACCTTGTGCGTATCCAAAGGCATAACCGACACTTGATCAAACCATATAACACCTTTTCTTGTCGTCGTCAGTTGTAACCTTGCTTTCCGATCAGTTGCTCTTGCTTTCAACAGCACTTCCATCTTGGTCCAGTTTGAAACATCAGCAGCACTGGAAGGAAACAATGACAAACTCAATATGCAACAATTGATATGGTAGAATCAGTAATTAAGAGAACATCAAGAAAACTGCATATGGGACAGCTGATGCTCACACAATATTAGCGGTAGCCAGTGTCTGCAATCCATTTGACCCAGTCAACGATACAGATACATTAACGGAACCAAGAGAACGTACAAAGAGAACCACTTTATAGGTTTTTCCTTGTTCAATATTCTACAAAGAAAATGACAAGTACCAAAAAGTTAGTCGAAAAAACATCACAAGATATTTCGAAGAATTGCCCTAGGAGACTAGGCAACACTAAGCTCAAGAACCAGAAAATGCATGTTTGCTAACTTCATCTGTCGATGATAGGACTTATGCTATTAAATCATCCATAGCAATTGTGAAGTGTCAATGAGAAAAGAAATTTACAGTTAAATTTGAGTATTTTTAGTTTTCAAAAGGGAAAATTGGAAAATATTGAACGAAGTCAATATTAGAGGATGCTCCATTAGTCTGTGTAATTGATAGTGAGGGTATATACAAAAGACCGTGACAGGCCACCAAGTAGGATAGGCCTTTAATGCCGGGAGAAACCATGGATGGCAAGTTAAAATACATCTAAAACGTGCCGTTCACTTGGCTCTTTGACAATGTGAAAATGAAAAGTACGGAATGCCGTTATTAGAAGTGGTTGTGTTTCTAGAGAGAAGGCAAAGGTAAAGGATTTTCCAGTATAGCATGCTTAATAAGAAATGAAGTACAAATACAAAAACTAAGAGAAGAAGTAAGTAATTTCTTACCATGCCCCAGAAGCCAGGATTATAAATGCCAACTCCTCCTACAGGGCATTTCTTGGCACCTTCACTGTCACAGAGAACCTCCATTTTTAGGGCAATTTTATTTCGTTCGAAGCAAGAAGAACGGTCTGTTGATACAGTCAAAGATGACTCATCTCCCAAAATAGACCAAGGGTCAATATTTGAGGGAGTATTGGGACCCCCGGCTTCAAAACCTGATATTGAAAGTTGTCCAGCAACCTTCCGTCACATACTCATGTATTGTCTCTCAAACTAGAGAAAGCATGAATATTGGATGGAAAAAAAAAAAAAAAAAAAAAGCAATAGATGCTGTCCTAGGAATTACTCCTTATTTAATTGATAGCAAGATATCGGTCTCATTTCCAATTGCCAAAACGATAAGCACAAAGGACCCTCGAAAAATTTTCTCCATCTCCAAAGGATCTTTTTTCCAGATTATATAAGTTTACTTAGAAATGATAAAGTGTGATGGAAGAAGAAATAACAAAAAGAAAGAAACAATAAGGAGAAACCATGAGGGAGAACAACTTACGAAACTAATGACTTTTGTACAATAAGTTGATACATTTTATGCTATTATGATTGAGGCTTCATACATATTACAATGCCAGTGTACTTCATCGTTGCATTAAAAACTGAAGATGACTTTCTTGATAGGTGAAAGAAAAAGAAGGAATTTGCTGATTCCGATAAGCAATATCTAAGATATACACAGGCTCTAGAATTCATTCATCTCTGTAATAATATTGGTATTAAAAAGACCCTAATACGGACACATATGAGGACTAAGTAATATGCATGTCTCTCAGAAAAGTCAATACTCGGACAACATCATATCGTACCTGCTTTGAGACGATGTATGCGCAAACAGTTTATCAATATCTTAGACAAGGAATCAAAACTCACAACCAATTTGATTCTACTGTTTTCTTAGTTTAGGAACTCCTCGAGAAATCTAAAACTGACCTCTGTTGCTAACAAGCTCCGCCCAGAGTCCACCAGCACCAGCATGATTGATCTCCTGTATATTATTTTAAATTTTTTAAGCATGAAACATATGTACCATTTGCTAACGCATAGAAATAACCTTAGTTAATTGGTATGTAACGATGACAAAAATTTCAAAGATGCTAAAATTTGTTCACAGACATGCATAGATTATTCATGTTATTGTACTAAACTGAGTCCATGTAGTTTGATTGCGGATACGAAAAGCATTTCATAAATATTCATACGAAAAAAAAAAAAAGCAAAACTAAAAGACAAACAACGAGATTGATAGTCTCAACAATTACACACCATATGGTATAAAATATCTGTAAGTAAACCACATATGACGAGAAGACATAAAATCATAATTGTTGGTATAACCAATACAAGCCTCTGAACAGGAGAAAATTAATCATGACAACCCCCACCTCAAAAAATATACCAAACAGAGTGTCGGGTATTTTTCTTGCTGATGCTTCAGCAGCATTTACATACAGAATTGCTGTCTGATTCGTAGCAGGTCCCTGGGCAGAACATTGATAAGGAATCCATGAACCAACTAACAAGATAAGCAGAATAACGTGTTGGGCAAAACCTGAACCCATTTCCTCCTTACTGCAAAAAGAATTTCAGAAAAATATGGAGAAGGGGAGAGAAAGTCAGACTGATGACCTTTGTTGTGTTGTTTGCACTTTGCTGTGTGCATGCCGAGTATCGATATATATATATAGGGACAAAGAATTTGCGTCTGCTGCTTCAAGTCTGGGGCAATTGATATGTTTGTTTAGGAAACAAATTTCTATCCGGCATGTGTTTGTGTAGAAAACAAACTTGTATCCGGCATGTGTACAGGATATCTTTTGCTATTTCTACAATTGTTTCTACAATTGTGTCCTTCGTAGTTTGGAAGTCTGAACATGTTCGCACTTCCAGTTTGTGTCCAACACAAATCTATATTCGCACTTTCAAAAGTGAAACACAAATTGTATTTGTAGCGGTCTGCAAGAGTTTTTTTTTTTTTTGAGGGAGTCATCCCGGTGTATGAAGTACAAATCCTACCACTATAAATATGGGGTCACCCCTGCCCTGAATATTAATACAAGTTTTGATTTGAAATACATTTAGGCGTTAAATATTATTATTGGGATTAGGTTGAGCAAGGTGTTCATAGTGAATAAACTATTTGAGTCTAACTACTAAAAATATTACTCCTGCAAATCCTAAGTCAAAGTGGTGACAATGTGATTACCTTGTGAAAATTCCAATTGATAAGTATCGAAACGATTGTTTATACACTTTCTCATGTTAATTTACATAATAGTAATAATATTTGAGTTGACAAAATATAGTCTTTATATTGAGCAAACCTGAAACCATAAAACCCATAAATGGTAGTGTAACTTGCATTAGTTGTAAAGTTGTGGAAATGAAACCATTCATATATAAAAATGAGAACGATGTAGTTAGACACTTAATTAACTCTTAAACAAGACATAACATAATCCCTAAACTAAGTAAAGTAAAAGAGACAAAAATGAAATATAAGTCTTGGAGCAAAGCTAGGAGGAGGTTTCAAATTAGGAGTGAGCAGAATGGGCAGCAATAAGATGATTTAGCCAAGCTCTTTTACGACTAAATGATGATGGCACAAGATGGGGAAAATCAGAGGGCAACTCACAAGAACGATGCACATGTGAATAATCGGCTAAGGTGAGTGTCAAAGCAAGCATGAGGTGGAGTAGAATAAGAGGGCTTTATGAGGGAGTCATCTCCTTCTTTTAAGACCGGCAATGCAATCAATTTACTAAAAGAAAAGGGTGATTGAAGTTGCGTAAAAGCTGCATGCAAGGTAAACAAGGAGAATGAAACCGTATACACACCGGAGAAAAAAGAAAGAAAATTGTGCCGATTAATCCAGTAAATTCTCTTGAACTCTTGAGTTTAATCATGAATCAGCAGGTCCCTAATCTTGTATGCTAGATGATACTATGAAAATATAGTTGGAAATTTAGAAAGAAAAAAAAAACCAGAATAGTAAGCCTTGACAATGAGAGTCCTCATAAGTTGGTAGCTAGAAAGCAGCACATATTGTTGTAGAATTTTAACAAGGTTATGATTTGTATCAAGTCGTGATGCCTGTTCGAAACTTGTTTTATGTTGAATCTAGTTTAAAATGGTGTAAATTTTATGATTTTTCATTGAGTATAACTTGAGATATTTTGAATTGAATAAACTGCTATTGAACAACTAGAATTGTAGTTAGGTTGGACCAGTTTTGAAAAATTAAACATAATTTGGCATAAAAAACTTGGATTTGAATGATTCTAGTTTTTTCAGAAACTAGATTCATATATCTTTAAAAGTTATAAGGCATCCATTGTGGTTCTTTGCGGATTAATCTTAGAAATTATGCAAAATTGGCTGAAAAATTGATTCTACATAAACTGGTTTGGTAAAAGGCTAAATTTAAGTGAGATTTTGAACTGTTCTTTTTAGAAATTGACTTGATAGTCTTTACAAAAGTTTGTAGCTCTTCAAACTTAGTTTCCAACCATATAAGCCATGAGTCCTGATTCTTTATAAATTGAACCCAGCACTCAATGAAATTTGGCAGGAAAGCCAACCTTGCACAATAGGGTTGGTTATGTGCCATGTTTTGGCTCACTTTTGCATTTGCTCTTGTGGGAATCTGAATTTGCTTTCTTCATAAAGGTTCTAGTCCCTAAAGTCTAGGTTCTAAATATGTAAATCTTGAAATAATTTGAGTTGTATACTGAAAATTATGCTTAGTTAAATTTTGGTGCTTGGAGTGACTAAAAGCAAAAATGTTGACAATAAATGAACTGCTTTGTGACTGAGATTTGATGGGGTTATAATTGAAATTGGAATTGATTATCTTCATCAAAAAATGCTCCAAATTGGGTCTATTCTACATGGGTATTGATTTTGTGAAATTTGGTGGAGAAAAATAAAGTTAGGCTTGTGTATACAAGCTTCTCTTTCAAAATTCCCTAATTTTTATTATTTGTTCATTCACCATTAGTTGAAAGTTAATCATATTGCTTCCATTGTTAGGTGATTCAAGCAATTCCAGTTGCTAGCATTTAAAGAACCCATAAATCTTGATATACCTGTAGGTGTCCTAAAATCATTTTTATTTATTAACATTAATTTTTATGAAAATCATATGACTTGCTGAAAAAAATCAATGGTATGACTTCTTGTACTTGAGGCGATGTTGTACTTGTTAATTGTGCCTAAATTTTCTATGAACCCAGTTGTGTACTTTATCACACTAGAAAGTACTTGTTCATGTAAAATGTACTTATACGTGTGCATGCATGCTTGATTTGGGGCCCGCATCGTGTATGTCTACTTTGGCTAAGTCGACAGCAGGCGTGGTCACCAATTGTTGGCTGCTTTGACATCTTGACACCTACCGGCCTCTAAGGAGGTTTCGTTAATTAAGGATGTGTACAGGGAAGTGCTTAGGTAACTCTCAAGATTATCAACTGACGTGAAGTGGTCATGAAATAAATATTGGCATACAAGACTTGAGAATCATTAGGCTTTTGCCACAAAGCAGTACTTGACTAGTTCTCGAATGAAGCTCGAAGTACTCTTGAGCGGTGCTAAACTTAATTCATTTGTGTCCTTCCTTGTTTATTCATTGAATTTGTTATTATCTGATCGGGATAAGCTAGATGTTACTCTTATGTGTTACCTTATTTTAAAGTGAATATTTTGAGAATGTATTTGAAATGGTTTTTTAAATGGACCACACTGGGCTTCTAGCTCACTTTTCCAAAATTTATTTTCCTTACAGGTGCTTGATCCATGGGGTAAGGGCAAAGGGTGAAAGAAAAGGGTCCTTATTATTTAGAAATCTATGAATTAGATGCATTTTGGGCTAGATAGCTCGATCAAGGTAAACCTTTTGAAGACCTGTGTAAAATTAAAGGTCTGATCATATATCTTGTAAGTAACTACTTGTGATTGAGTCCTTGCGTGAACTGAGTAGGCGTCTCGATCCAAGTTTTGGAACAAACTCAGGTTAGGGGCGTCACAACCCCTAAGGGAATAGACGTATGCTCTTATCATCTTGAAACTGTGGAAGCTCTTAGTCTTTAGCCAAGAAAGTCTTCAAGTCTTCAATCAAGATCTTCTAGTTCTTCAATTCTTCTTTATCAAGGCCTCTCTTCAAGTCGACATCCAAGGTTTGAAGAAGTCAAGTTTGAAGGAGTCAAGGTCTCTTTTCAAGTTTCCATAACTATATTTAATGAAGTCAATGCTGATTTGAGAATAAGCTTGAAGTCCTTGAGTCAGAATTGAAGAAAAGAATTGAAGGATCCTATAGTGATTGTAACCTTTGATTTTGATATTAAATTTTCTATATTTGTCGCTTTTTTCTTGTTTTTAATTTTGCAGACAATGAAATTTGTTGCGTACAAATTTTTGGCACACTCGGTGTGACAATCTATGCCTTTCATCTTTTTTCTTCATAGAATCATCATCAATCTCATTGATGGCTCCAAAGAATAACAAATCTATATTGTTGTTTGTTCAAAGGTTGCTGGATCTAAAATCATTGATGAGGTTACACGCATTGGTGCAAATCTATGAGTTGGTAGTCTGAGGACAAAGAGTGTGACACAAGCCCTCTCACAAAGTACTTTGGGGGCATAGTTAGCATCAAGTCCTGTTTTCCCGTCAATGCCAACCAAGTTTTCTCCCTCTACTTTGGGATTCAAAGATGCCAGCGCTCCAAAAAAGGGAATTCTTTCAACACTTGAAGTTGCCTCTCACCCCAAAACTTTAGTGCAAGATGACTTCTCTTGTTGTGGTTCACAAACTTCTCAAGGGACCTCTTAATTAAAGTCTTTCCCATGTAAAGATTCTACCTCCACTGTCTCTTTGTGATCTGCTATGATGGTGCAAACTTCATCTCTAGAAGAACAAGTGTCAAACTTGACAAAGATGATGGAAGTGATGATGAAGCACAAAGACCAAGATGCTACAATTGCTCAACTTGTGATGATGAAACACATCAATGAAGTGTTGAATTGGTCAAAAACTTGAAAAGGAAAATTTTGAATTTCAAGTTCATCTTGAAAAACAGAATTTCAGGTTTACCAAGGAGCCTAGTTTGATCCATTCTCATTTCATTATGTTGATGTTTAGGACAAGTTTAATGCATGATTTGAAACTTTGTTGATAGGGTTACACGATCATAAAATTGTTCGAACAAAACTTGAAGTTTAAATAGTAGAAATCAACACTCAAAGTTGGGAAAAAAATCAACCTGCGGCAGAAATTTTTAGCTACAACTTCTAGGCTGATCCACAAGTTAATGCTCCAGGATCCGTGGGTCAGCTGATCCACGGATCCTAAGCATTTTAAGGCTTCTTTGGCTGATTTTGGACAATTTTGTTTGGGGATTTAATGGCTTTGTTTGCAAGATTATTTGGCAACTTTAAAGGCATGAGATTAACCTAACTATTTTAGCATAGGATTTTATATATGATTTTAGTGTATTTTTAGTATGTTTTTTTATATTTTTCATATAGAAATAGATCATTTCTACTAAGTTTCTTCCATTTAATGAATTTTTCAAAAAATAGGGTTTTACTTAGTTTTTAGGGTTTTGAGGCAAAATTTATATTTTGAACAAATTAAGGCGTGATTTTTGTACAATCTTGCAAGTTTTATACATTCAATCATAATTTGGATCAATTGGAATGCACGTCATCACATTTTTTAGTAGACTCAAGGATGATTGGATTAGGAGTTTCAAGGAACAACTTTTTGCATTCAAAATTGGAGGACTGTTTTGCTCAACTTATGAGAAATTTTTTTCAACAAATTCACCATAGAATTAAAGGGTCAACATAAAAAAAAGGGTCTTAAGGGCATAAGAGGAATAACAAGAAAAGAAAAGGGCAAAGAAGCAGTAGAAGAGAAGAATTAGAGAAAAATGGGGGTTGGTAACAATGACACATTTAAGTATTTTGGTAATAACTTTAGCTACAAAACTTGGATTGAGATGATTCTTGATGCATTTTAAATCTAAGAGAATACTATACAAATCTTATGTAGACATCAAAATTTAGTGCTCCCGTTTTCATAGCCAAATATCCAAATTACTAAATTACATGTGTGCCGTAAAGCTCTTTTACCCATGTCTCAGTATTTTGATCATATATCAGCATCTAGAGCTCCAAATGACCTGATTCTTATGGAGTTGGAAAGCTAATTCAAAGGGCTAAAACTTTCATGTTTTAAGAAAAACCTGATTCATCTATTTTCATGATGTAATCCACGGACCAACAAACCTACAGATCAGAACCTACTTAGATGTCGGCCAATGCAAGTTGGAGCTCTTTTCGCATTGCTTTTTCTAGACTTTTTCAAATGCAAGTTGTATTTTGTTGTTCAAGGGAATATTTCAAAAGCCAAGGAAGACATTTTTTGATTTGGAGAATCAATGCAATCATTTTTTTTTCAACTTAATTAGGTAAATTTGTCTATAAAGAAGGAGCTCATGCAAGATAATTAGAACAAGTCTCGAAGGGAGAAGCACTTCCAAAGTAGTCTATAGTTAGTAGTTTTCTTAAGAAGTTTACAAGGTTTTTCATTACTTATGAGAAAACTCTTGGAGGATTCACTTGTACTACTTCATATTCAAGGACGAAACGAAGGATTGGAGCCATGAAATGAGAATTTTTACCTTTCTCTTTATTTCTTTGCTTTGTTATGAGCTATTTTGCTATGTTTGACTAAATACTTGTCTAAGGGTTAGATGAAGCTAATGATATGAATTGAATGGTATTATATTTGCTATAACTTGCATTTGCTTGTTCATCTATCAAGGTTTAACATTTGTAGTACCAAATTATTTGTATGTTATTTGACATTGAGAAATGCTTATAACATTGAAAAATGATAGATAAAGCCTATGATATAAACACATAAAAATAGTGGTATAAGTGGATTGAAGTTGTTTAGGACCACAATTCATGCATTTAACAGGAGTTTGTCATGAAAATAGTTGAACTCTAGTCAATTCATTGTGAGAACAAGTTTTGATTTCATATAGAATTACAATCCTAAGCAAGACAAGATTAATATAGCAAGGTATTAATTCAATTAATTATATTAGTGACAATTAGTGGATTCTAAGCCCTATTACTTGTGTTTGTCAATTTCTTCTATTTATTTTACTTCAAGTAGTTGAATTTTCTTACTTAGCACACCAAAAAATTCTTGCTAAGTTAGTAGCTTTGGTACTTGCTAATTCCTGTTTTCTCGTGGGATCGACCATAATATTTTCCCTACTACAATTGACCTGTGCAATTACGAAAAGGGATACTAGGTTATAAATTTTATTACCTATTTGTGTGATTATTACCTAATTTCTATAGTACCTAAACCTCACAATCATAAAGCACTTAAACATAAGGAAACACTACTTGAAGAGTTCGTTTGGCCAAAATTTGGGTATGAAATGGAGTCATTGTCTACTACTCGAATCGAGGAAAGTTTTCATCCAAATGCTTACATGCTTCTCGCAGTTTGCATGTTACAATTAGGAGAGCAAGCACTCATTGTGTCGCCATGAAAGAAGAAACTCCATTCATAAGTCCGAAGAGGACCATCTTTGATAGATTGGGAAATGTGTCATCCCGTGTCTTTGCCTTCAATTGACTTGGCTTGAGGGGTAAGAACGTAAGGCATTCTATTCATGAAAGACTTACCTTCCCCAAAGTGAGAAGACAAGTTTTTAAACTAGAAGAAAATAAGACCTAAAAAAAGGGTGAAAAATAAAAAACGTGGATTACTAACTTTTTTATTCATCATGGTGATTGACTAAACATGAGAGTGCAAACCATCATTGATGCTAAGCCTAAGAGAGAAGATGAAGAGAGTATAGCATCATGTGATCACATCACTGTTGGCAAGTCTCTAGAAGAAGATTGTGGAGATACTCCACTGGAATTTGAAGAAGGAATAAAAGCCACAGCAGATGAAATAAAGGAGATTGACCTTGGTACGAGTGATGAACCTCATCCCATCTACACAAGTGCATTGTTATCATCAAGTGAAGAGGAAGTTTATGTGAAATTATTGCATGAGTTCAAAGACATTTTCAATTGGATGAAAAAGGAAATTTTGGCTTAGATTTAAGGTGGAAGTTCATCACTTAGTTGTCAAGCAAGGTGTGAAACCTGTCAAATAAGCCCAAAGACATTTTCACCAGGAGTTGATCCCGTTAATTGAAAAGCAAATCAATAAACTTATTGGAGCAAGTTTCATTCAAGAAGTTAAATACCCGATGTGGAGTTCAAGCATCTTCCCCATAAGAAAGAAGAATGGCCAAATTCGAGTATGTGTTGATTTTCGGGATCTAAATGAGGCCTATCCGAAGGATAATTTTTCACTTCCTATTACCGAGTTAATGGCAGATGCTACAACTGGACATGAAGCGTTGTCTTTCATGGATGGCCATTCTGGATACAACCAAATACAAATGGAGCCAAAAGATGAGAAGCTCACTACATTTTATACTGCTAAGGGCATATGTTGCTACAAAGTAATGCCTTTTGGCTTGAAGAATGCTGGAGCTACGTACCAAAGAGCAATGAAAAAGATGTTGGACGACATGTTACACTAAAATATAGAGTGCCACGTTGATGATCTTCTTGTGAAGTCAAAGAAGTAAGATGACCGTGTCGAAAATCTTAAAATGGTTTTCCAACGCCTTTGAAGATATCAACTAAATATGAATCCTCTGAAGTGTGCCTTTGGATTCAATTAGGGAAAGTTTCTTGACTTCATTTTGCATCATCAAGGTATCGAGATTGATAAGTTCAATATAAATGTCATTGTGAAGATGCTTGAGCAATGCAACATCCATGAATTGAAAAGCTTGCAAGGAAGATTGGCATATCTTCAAAGATTCATCTCCAATTTGGCTGGACGGTATCAAGCCTTTAGTCGCTTGATAAAGAAAGGAGTGTTGTTTGAATGGGACGAAGTTTGTAGCAACGCCTTCAAAAGTATCAAGTCTTATTCTACAAGCCCAACCACCTACCTCCCTTCATTATACCAAATGACTATTATAACCTTTAGACAATTATTAATGCCATATTGAAAACTAAAAATAAAAATAAAAAGCACAAAAGTAATTCTTTCCTCCATAGCTGTTTTTGTAAAACTTTTCTTTACCCAACTAAATTTCATTTGCCACTCAAACTTTCTCAATCTCATTCAATCATCCACCATCCACTTCATCCTCTTCCGCAATTTCTCCATCTTTACTTCCCTATAGCAAATCCCATGGCAAAACTCTCTTGTTTCCTTCATTGAGCATCTTACAAGAAAGACCCATTTCATCCCAATACCTGATTCATTCTTTGTCTATCTACAATGCACTTTTATCCCCTTATTTTTCTTTTTTAATTGATCAATTTCACCAAATAATTAAAATACACATGCATAACAATTAATCATTTTGTACGAAGTGAAGAGGATTGCAGATTTAAGGAGGGCAAATGTCAAGAGAGTGGGAGTCAAGGGAAAGAGATGGTGATGGTTTAGGTGGCTTGTAAGGAGTTTGGGAATTTGTAAGAGGGAAGAGGGGCAATGGTTTGGAGTTGGCTTTTAAGGAGTTTGAAGAATTGTAAAAGAAATTTGGGAAGCCTGTAGCAACGGAAAAAATCGAATGAAGATTGCGGTTTGTGTTTGGCATTCGGGAGGAGATGATATGCAATTTTGCTTTTCTGGTTAAAACACAGAAGGTTATTTTAGGAAATTGATAGTCTTTTTGGTAGAATGGACGTGTTGTGTTACCAAAATAGTAAAATTAAGGGAGGTATCTGTAATTTTTAAAACTTCAGGGGTGCTAGGTGAAATTGTCAAAAACCTCAAGGGAGGTTTTTAAAATTATCCCTAAGATTAAAGCAAGAACGCCCTATAACCACATGCCCTGTTTAAAGAAAATAAATGTCTCAATTAGTTAACCGGATGTCAAATTGAGAAAATTTCATCTACTACTTTAGTGATCACAACACAAGTAGTTCGGTGACGTGTAGGTAGTGGAAGTATCTTTTCTCTTTAGGAGTTCCTATGGAAGACTAGATGAGATCAACTTGTATCCACATGGACAAGCCTAAGCTTTACAATTTATCAATAGTATCTTTATATTGTCCGCAATTTTCTTTGTAACAAATGCTTAACTTTCCCGGATATTGTCATTGACTCACAACTTATGTCAATCTTTAATTTTTATTCATTGGATTTATTTATTATTTTACTATGCATCGTAATCATGGTGAGCATGTAGAATGATGATTGAAGATGATGTGAAGTCTTGCTAAGAACAACAGGAATGAAGAAAAAGCAGATTTTGTGCTTAAGATGTTTGAAAGACAAGGATTTTGAAATCAGTATAAAGATTTTGGATGAGATGTAGTTTTAAAAAGAGACTTGTCCACTACAGTTTGCAGCTAGTAGTGTTTTTATGAAAATAAGGCCTCTAGAGAGTGTTAAATTCAATTAGTAGAAAAATTTGTAGTTAGATGGAATTAAATATCTACACATGCAAAAAATTAGGCCTATATTGATCTTTAGTTGTTTTACCTATAATATTAAAGTTGTATATAGGTGGCTTTCTATTTTTTCATAGCGAATGATTTCACATTTTTATGACTTTTATTATGTAGCTTTTTCGAATAATTATTTTTTTCTTTTAAGCTAAATTATGCAAAAATGTTTTACTTTTTTTCTATAATTTTTTCTTTTTTCATTTATTGTGAGTTCATCATCTTATTAAGCTACCTTTACCTAATTGTTAGTATTTATACTTTTTTGTTTTTCTCAAACCATAACCGAGACAACTTTACAGCTTACTTTTTATAATATGAGCAATATCAACTTTTGCTAATCTTAAGCAACGATCTAAAGTCAAATTTGTGATGAAAAAGATAAAGACGTATGGCTGCAGGCCTGGTACAAATTTTATGCTAAGAGTACATGAGTATATGGCTGAAATTCTTTGCATTGTTTAGAAATACTTAGAATAATGAAAGAATTATTTTAGTTTGTGGACTCTTTTTCAAAATAGATATTGGTCAGAAAATAATTATTTTCTTTCCATTGAAGAAATGGTGGAAATGTTCTTCACAAGTATGAGTCGCTGTCAACACAAATAGTGCAGCTAAAAAGAGATACAATAATTCGATCCATACCAAGCATGAATATTTTTACAAAGTACTACGAGCTATACTAAATTCTTCTTAAGAGAAGATTATCCCCAGTTTCACTAGAAATAATCAACCAAGTTAACAAAAACGTTGACTTTCATAAATATTTCAACTACTAGTATAAATCTAACAAAAAAAAAATTGATATTTAATATGTTTAGTGGTTAGAGTGTTTTTGTCATTTTTTTCTCGATGGATGCTACAGATGCTTTGGATGGAGCTAATTATAACAATAGTTGTACTACCAGATGAACAATTACCAGTTTAGGACTGAGACAAAGAAAGTGCATGTAAAATTTACTTGGTATTTGTGATTTTGAAATGTACTCTAATGAACTTGCATAAATAATGCTTTTTTTTTCTTTTTGAATTTTTCAGGGTTTGTTGGTTGGGTTCAACACCTCCAAGTTGCCGTAACGAGTGCAACAATTGCCATCCATGCATGGCAATTCAAGTTCCCACATGCCAAGCCTTCACCGAGTCCAAATAGGTGTGACTCAAGCCACAGCCATGGATAATTACTTTGACTCATCATCTCCTTCATCATCAATAGGTAACAGGTATTCCAATTACATGTCTCTTGGATGGAAATGCAGATGTGGTGGCCACTTCTACAATCCTTAGCTAAAACTCTGTTGGATCTTCAGCAGTATGTAATTTTTTATTTTCTTTCTTTTTTAATCTTTTGTGGTAGCTAATTTATTATATATAAATCTAGAGCTACTTTCTTCCATGGGATTCTTGTAGAGACAAGACATATTAATTGAGGAAGTTAGACGTATTTATTGTGTACACATTCAAATATACTGCTTTTTGTACAGTGATTTAGTACAGACTATCTGACTGATTTAAATGTTTTTCTTTAATATATGTACTGGGATTATGCAATATTGCTTGCTGCTAATGCACATTTTATTGTGGGATCAATTGATTTTGTACTTTTTTATGCATTAAAAACTTGTATGTATTAGGAATTGGCACTAAATATCTGAACTATCTTAGCCCGTCCCTATTTCTTTTGATTCTTTTAACCTTTTTGTCCTTGCTTATCCTCTTGGGATTTTCATGATCTTTCTCTCCGTGTCTATTTGAGGATATCTTCTTTTTACAGTGGGAACTGTTAGCCTTGGCTTTCAAAATTATTAAAAGAACATTGATGATCTTTTGTTGCAAGCTAAGTATACACCAAAATAGTAGGTATATACGAGTGATAACATTGCTTTTAGTTGTGGTATCTAGTGCATTTACTGTGTATGGTGATATAATACAATCTCTGATACCAAAGATTCTAATGAATGCTGCAACAAGAAGGAAAAGCCAAGCTCTTGATATTGGATTTGATTTGGCCATATAGAGAAGATATCTTTGGGGTTTTCTGTTTGGCTCAAGAGTATTCATTCAAATAAGTTTTGGATGTCTAGACATGCAAGGAGAAAGAGAAGAAGAGTTAAAAATTAAGTGGTTCTTCAAGTTGAATATAATTTTATTTGTACACAAAACTAACACATACTACATTACTTTATATAGCCATTTCAGACCCCCAATTGTTGAATGAATTTTTGTCCAAGAAACTTTAATCATTTTATCCTTCTAACAAATAATTGAACAAGAAAATTAATTCGTTTATACTTTTCATATGGCTATCAATAATGTCCCTAAATTTTTGACATTTTATCAAAGATTCTCCACATGTTGCTCATTTTAATTAGTTAATCATACACTTTTTTATGTATCTGTAAAATTATCTCAGTTACTCGTAGATAAGGATAGTGTTATGGAAGAAGGCTTGATAAGTATTTATTTGGGAAGCCAAAGATGGGCGAGGAATGCTAATCAATGAGACTATCAAGATATAATCTAACAATGGATGATTTAAAAGTGGATTTGGTAGTTGATTTAGGTAGAGGATTAAAAAATTGACTAATTGTTTTTCCCTCCTTAGCAATAGACCATTATACGAACTAGCAATGATGACAAGAGTTACATGTTCAACTTTTGACTCATCTTAGGACACCCTTCAAGCTAAAGGATTGACTGATCTGGATGAAGCTTTATTAACTTTTCCTTGGTTTGGCACACCTTAATTATGGATAGTGAAATTTGACCTCTTTTTCCCTTCCATTCTTTGCCTCCAATAATGAAATGCTATAATAGACCTCCCTGGCATCAATCTTTGATTTTACTTGCTATTTGTGATTTTGAAATGATTTACTTGCACGTGAGTTTAGAGTTGTGTTAGAATACATACAAGATCTAATATGCAATTTCTCTATCCTTGCAGCAAGGTAAATACTTTTATAAATTGTATTTTGTTGTGACATTCTTTTCTAAAACACCTATTATCTCATTACCAAATAAATATTATTTGTATTATGCAACCTATTAACATTCATGTGGCTTATGGCACCGTATAGATGTGTACGATACTAATTGTCTAATTTTAGAATTGGTGGTCGTCCAAGATCAAAAAATAAAATAAACTTTTAAGCAAATACATGTCAGATTGAAAAATACGATTGGAAGTGCTTTTCAAAAACTAAAAGCCTATTTTTCCATCCTCAAAACAATGCACCCATACCCATTTCCAACACAAAAAAAAAAAATTTACGATTACATTTTTTCCCTTCATAATTACTGAGAAGAACTTTTACAAATTTTTACAAATGATCTTTATTTCAACAATATGCTAATCATGAAAATGTAATATAGAATGATCAAGAATTTAAAGATGACTTAATAAGCCAAGAATGGGAAGAGAATCTAGAATTCCCGATCTAATATTCATGCATAATCTATGTGAATAAATTGCAAAACGCTTTTCAAATTTCCGAGTTAAAATTAGACATTTCAATCTCTTTCTTGATTAGTTATTTTCTCATAGTCTTTTATACAATAATTTTCATCTTTGATGATATGTTGTTAATGACATTGACTATAATATATTAATTACTATCTGTTAGCACTTAACAATATTAAAAAGGCAAATATTTTTCATATTTAAGTGACAAATAAGAAAGTATAAACTTGTAAAATTTCAATTATTATCCATCTAGCTACACTATTTGCAAGTTCAACGTTAAGATTCAGACATTTAGATTTTCCTTTTTGGTGCTCACTAATCAGCATTCAGATTCCATAATGACTTCAATATCATCAAATAGACTCTAAATCCAATATCAAACTTTCAACCAACTGAAAAAAAAAAGGCTCAATCAAATATTCCATCCTGACATTTTCATATTGTCATGGTTGTATAATTCATGTAATGATCTCTTTTTTTCAAATATATTATCTTTATTTCAATTTCTTATTCTCCTTTTTGTTTGGATTGGATGTGGATTATATACTTTCTTTCTGTATTGTCTTTAGGACAACCATTTTTTTTTTGAGGATTAATTTTCCAAGTACAAACACAATGAAATATCCAAATACTATTCACGATAATAGGTTGACATTTCAGGTAAGCAACTATCTCAAAATTAACTCCACTGGGTAGGTTTCAATGACATTAAAGCAATACCTCTGAGATTGGTTGCTTCTGACTATCTAGGATAATATGTTGCATCTATCTCTCAGAGGTTGTATGGCACAATATTTCAATAGCTAGATGGCGTGTAGTAGGCACAAAAGGCTTAGTTGCTAATTCAAAAATATCAGCTTCATATTGACATCTTCAAAAAGCATGCACTCTTAATGATCCATGCACTCAGGTAGCTAGAATTTTTTTTTTAATCTCAATTGACTCTCTGGCTTAATAAATGTTGAGCTCAATAGGGTCAGAAGATTTGACAATGAGATTGTTTATTATTTACCCAAATATGCTAGATTATGCGAATCTGCATCATATGAGATCATTCTGTCTTGGTTTAAACATGAAAAATTTTAGTAATGTTAGTGAAAGAATTTCTTAGAGAAAACTTCTGCTCATGTTTGTCATCACGCTACCTTTGTTTCTGAATAATGTTTTCATATTCCTCTTGTTCTCTTTTTTAATTTATTCTTTTCTGCCACAATACCTTCATGAAAATTTGTCAAGACTACAAATTTACAACATTCCACACAAGAATTAGTTTATAACTAATAGTGTGATTGCATTTTTATAAGAGTGTCCATAATAACTACCAACAACCATTTGGAGCTTTTATAGTATTCAAATAGCTTGTCGATAGTGGTTGAATATGTTAAGGACAAATATGTAAACAATAAAAGCCATTAACTCTTAAAATGTTATAAGTTGAAGCATATCTCATTATTTATTAGAGAAAGCATTGATAACATAATTAGAAAGCCACTATTTCGTACATGCTAGTGCATGATTCACGCAAATAAACTCTAAATTAGATCTTCTTTGCATCTCCAAAACTTTCGCCATACTTAGCAACAAATTTTGTTTCCATACTCTCCTTGACCTGAAATCATGTACTGCATTCATTAGTAAAAACGTGTGAATATTCAATAGATTTAGTAGCAAATTTTTCTTTCTACATTAGCCTTGAACTGAAATCATTTACTCCATTCATTAGTGAAAATTTGTAAATATTCCATATATTTTGGTGTACAATGTCATTGTACTTCTTAACTTAAAGATTTACAGTAAACCACAAGTTTGAATGAACTATCAAATATTAAGTCTGAATTTCATATGCAATTTAGAACATGCACATGCTCATGTGGAGGAATTATAATTATCTATTTATATTTTCTTCATGATGTATATACAAGGAGTGACACCTCATTTGCTTCTTTGGCTAAGTCTCCATTGCGAATTCGCATAAGCACTCTTGCAGCAATCTCCTACAAGAAAAGGGAATTGCAGTAAGAAATAGTATCATCTTATAGTTTATAATATTTATAAAATTATGTTAAAAAAGAAATTTTCATGTTGTATAATGAGTGCATGTGAACTAAGAATTAATAACCCCAATTGTGTTTAAACGAATACTGACATTTGTAATCTCCACTTCCTGCTCTGAGAGAATTGAAGCGCAACTAGTTGCCCTTGATGTTGTTCTTTCAAGTTTAGAAGCAACTTTATTTTCCATTTTCAATGATGAAAGTGGAGAGAAGAAATCGAACAAGCTTAAGATAAAGTTTTAGTGTATTTTGAGAGGTGATGTACACCGATGAAAGTTGGTAAAGTACTCTACTACATATAACAATAGAGTGCGAGCTAAGGAGGTGACACATCATAGCTTACGTGTTAGTAAAAAATGTAAACAACCTCTCTCATCTTTAATTGCCTTATCCTCCTCAAACTTAGAAGGCACCGCATGTATCCTCTCTCATGCTTGTGTTATTAATCTTTCAATGCTCATTTTCTTATCCTAACTATATTGTTGAAACATCTATAAGCGTGTAATTAAATTGGTATTAGTGTTAAATTATTAACAGCTACAATTTCATCTAATAAAAAAAATATGTCTAATATCATTCATATAACAAATGAAGGGAATATTTGATAAATTGTGCAAAAATAATGCTCTTCTTTTTATGCTGGACATTACCTAAATCATTGTGTTAATTTACATTGCTTGTTATATTTAAGAAATAAAATGCTTGGTTAGCTAAACTAACTTGCAACAAGCTTATGAGTTTTATTGTGAAAATTGTAAAGTTGCGTGGTAGACTTTGAAACCATATATGATGCGTGCGCACGTGCACAAGAGCATACATACAGTAAACCCCCCTTCTCTCTCTCTCTCTCTCTCTCTCTCTCTCTCTCTCTCTCTCTCTCTCTCTCTCTGTGCACGCATAGTGTCATACATATACGTCTCTCTCTTTCTGTACATATGTAATTCACACATGCACACGTACTCTCTTCCTCTCTTTTGATCCTTGTATTGCAAAATTCTATCCCTTTTTCTCTTAATGTGTTTATATATAAGTGTGACCAAGACAAAACATCATACTATACAATTTTTTTCCACAATCTAACATGCCAAAATGTGTTTGCCATGGCAACCTTTGATTAGAAATGATTTTGTTATTCTAGAGGAAGACTTACTTTATTTCTTTCTTTGGGACAAGGGGTGCACATAACTCATGCATCAACTTATCAATCATGGTGTTCAACTAACTAGCAATATGTTATATGGTCATGAGAATTTTTTCTACCATACTCTTTCTTCTTCAAACTTTATAAAAACATATATTTCTTAATTATTGTTAGATACAGTATGTCGTTCATAATTTTGTTCCTTTTCTACAATTTTAGCCGCCATTCCAAGAGTAAAGAATGTTTACTAAAGATTAAATATGTTAAAAGAAATTAAATGCATATAATAGTCAGATTCCATACATAAAAGACCAAAATTGCAAACTTTGTTACTCTTAACTAAAATTATATGGGTGATGTTATTAATCAAGCTACAAAATGCTTTCAAAACAAGGAAAGAAACTCATTTTTAATAATTGAATATGGTATAATGGCTGAAAAAGAAACCTGTTTTATAATCTTTATGTGAGCGCACAATTATTGTTGTCCTTTTTATCCTTCTTTCCGCATTAAAAAGTAATGAGAAAATATTTTGATCATAATATGATAAATTAATAATATACTAGAAGTGCAAAAAGAGACGGTAAATCACATAAGCTTTTGCAGTGATATTTTTGCTCGTGAACTTGCAAAAGAAGCAAGTCTCTACATTTTAGAATATTATAAGAAGAAAATTAAATCTGATTAATTTATATTCCATAAATTTGTCCATTGTTTAATTATAACCAAAATTATATGGTTTTTAATAAGCAAAACATGATTATTCTTATCTTTTTTAAAATAAATTTACATTTATGAATGCCGTATGAACATGCTTAGTTTATGCTTGGTATCTAGAAATTAGTTCTATAAGTCAGCATATAAGCATTATATGCTTAATCTCTAAAATATCCACAAATAATATCTTGCTTTCCTTTGTAAGCTTTGTCGTGAGATGTGGCATGATTGCTTCATCCATCTCCAAGTCCACTCAGAATAGGTTGGACACATAGACTATGACTTCTTACAATTAAACCTAACAAACTAAAGAATTTCAAATGCCTCTTTCTTTTATATGACTTTGTTAATTACAAGATCAGACTCAAGTGTAGGTATTATTTGTCATTAAGAAAGCCCCACTAAATTTGGAATATAAAAAAAAAAAAACAATTTAAAAGGAGTTAACATAGTACATTGGTGTTCCACAAAAACATGCGAACCAACTTTCATTCTTATTCCAATCATTTCCAAGGTACCTCACATTTTCTCAATATATTGAAATTTTTATTTAACCACAATTTATGATATTGAAAATTTGTTAAATTCCTAATACACATGGTTTTAGATCTTAAGAAGAAATCATTGATAAGTACATGGGTTGAACTTTAATTTTCTGTCAGGTGTACATCCTAATGTCATTGATTTTTGGGGATGAGTTTATGCATTGCTCTCCGTGTGATAAACAAAGTCTCTGACTAAAACCAAATTAAGTATAATTAGTTATTTAATACTATTGTGCTTTTAAAGAGATCCTTTTTCGGTGCAGCAAGACAAAAAGTTAGTTTAAAATGTGAAATGTTTGACAGACTTTGAATTGTTCATGCACTTCTCTTTCTCTCTCCCCCTCTCTATCTCATATTCTATTACACATATTCACGTAAGTTGTGGGCCATGTGTTTTGAATCACTAATTTTTTTGTTATTTTATTTCTTTTGTACGATATTGATAATTGCATCGATTTTTCTCCTAACAAAAATTATTTTTTGCATACACAAGGTCATCGTAGAATTAGGTACTATCTTTATCTTATTTGTGCAATATATATTAGCCACTCTAGTTCATATTTTGCTATCTCAAATACATTAATTGTTCCATAAAATCAATGAATTAGGTTCATGCTAAAGTAATGCAAAAATAATGCAGCTAGCTGTGGGATTGATTGTAATTGGACAAGTCAGATAGCATATTAGTTCACAAAAATATCCTCACCTAAAGATCAAAATTTTTTATGTTTGTTTTTCAAATCGGTACCGATATGCTTTCCAAATTTGACAATGAACTCCGTTTCTGGATATTATCCGTGGCCTAGTGGAGAAAAGTCTTAAGTTTATTCTCTTAGGATAAGAGTTATATTTTTAAATAGACTTCGGTTTACATATTTCTGCATCTAATGTAATTTCAAGAAAATGGCTTTAATTGAAATAATATGTAACCCATACCAGCAAAGGGTAAAAGCTTGATGGCACGCATGAACCACTTTGCTAATTTTGTTATCGTAAGCTTTAAAAATTGTAGCTACAATTACTATTTATAGTTTATATTAATACAACCCATAGGGGTTTGTGGCATATTCCGTGACCAGCTAAAAAAGAATTTCTTGAAAAGAAATAATAATTATTTATAGTATCATAATCAACTTTACAAGGAAAACAAGCACCTTCTATATAAGCAATTCATAAGTTTATGCCTTCAAGAAAACAAACAAAATTCCGTTACTTGTAAAATAAAACAAAGACTCAATTTGTGAAAATCAAATTTGAATTAGCACCTATCCTGATTTTTGAATCATGCTATTGGTTTGTGCAATATTCTCTTGCTTTAGTTGGCCATCTATCAACTTCTTCTCTTAAATCCATCGACAACATCCTTTTTTCTATTGTATGATGACAATGAAATGATGACTTCTACTGCATATAGTACATTCCATAATCTATTATTTGAGATATGGTCCATGGTCTTGTTACATCTAATTATATTATTTATGCCACGTTAACAACTGTAAAAGTTTGAATTGTATATAAGTTTGCTTAAGGTTAAGAAATACGTATTAATTTGAATAACAATAAATTACCAGTTAAGAAAGAATTGACACGCTGTTATTGACCTGATATTGAAATTCTCTTTATTTAGACAATCAATGAATCACCCAGAATTTCTTAATTATTCTAAATACTGAATTTAATCATATTGCTATAATAGTTATAAACACGGCAAATATTAGTTCAAAATCATAGGGTTTGAAGTGCATTGTACAAAATACATTGGATACATAATGTCCTCCATATTGTTAGGGTTTAAATTTCTATTCAAGGTTCTGCAAAGATCGCTTTTGTTCTAGTGATTTGCTATATTATTTTAGTGAATAATATTTAGCATTGTTAGGAATACAAGTCTTTGTCAACCAAAATAAATTCCAAAGAGATAAAGAGGTTTTGTTTTGCATGTGAAACTTCGAATCCCAATGCAACCATACACGAGTACATATACATACATATTGTCAGAATGCTCACCCCTGTATGGTTGATCTTATGCTGAAGTCTTCTTATACTAGGCGAAGGATGCTGGATGTGAGAAGTTTGGCTGAGAATCACATTGGATGGATTGTATGAAATGGTAGTGCAAATTTTTGGTTCGATAATCGGATGGAATCGGGGTCTTTGGCTGCTAAATTAACAAATGTCTTTGATCACCTTATTAGCAATCTTGTGACAGAGGGGAGATAGAATTTGGAGGAGTTTCGGTCATAGATTTCTCCAAATTTTGTGCAAGATATCTCTTGCAAGAGGCCGCCATCTTCTTGGGAGCCGGACTCAATGGTTTGGATGACTACTCAATCTGGTATTTTTTTCTTAAAAATCAGCCTTTGATATTTTACGAAATCAATGCTGTATGGTGTGGAAATCCATATGGTTGGAACAATTGCCTGCAACGATATCTTTGATATTTTTTATTTTTTATTTTCTCTTTAGGAGTTCCTATGGAAGACTAGATGAGATCAACTTATATCCACATGTACAAGCCTAATCTTTGAAATTTATCAATAGTATCTTTATATTGTCTGTGATTTTCTTTGTAACAAATGCTTAACTTTCCCAGATATTGTCATTGACAACCAACTTATGTCAATCTTTAATTTTCATTTATTGGATTTATTTATTATTTTAATGTGCATCATAATCATGGTGAGCATGTACAATGGTGGTTGAAGATGATGTGGAGTCTTGCTAAACACAATAGTAACGAAGAACAAGTAGATTTTTAAAACAATTGATTGCTGTGCTTAAGCTGTTTGAAAGCCAAGTATTTTGAAATCAGTATAAGGATTTTGGATGAGATGTAATTTTTAAAAGAGACTTACCCACTACAGCTTGCAGTTAATAGTGCTTTTATGAAAATAAGGCCTTTAGAGAGTGTTAAATTCAATTAGTAGAAAAATTTGTAGTTAAATCGATTAAATATCAACACACATGCAAAAAATTAGGCCTATTTTGATCTTTAGTTGTTTTACCTATAACATCAAAGTTGTATGTAGTTGGCTTTCTATTTTTTCATAGTGAATGATTTCACATTTTTATGACTTTTTTATGTAGCTTTTTGGAATAAATATTTTTTTCTTTTAAGCTAAATTTTTAAAACTAAAATTTACTTTTTTTCTGTAATTTTTCTTTTTTCATTTATTGTGATTGAATCGTCTTATTAAACTAACCTAATTGTCAATATTTATACTTTTTGTTTTTCTCAAACCATAACCGAGGCAACTTTATTGCTTACTTTTTATAATATGAGCAATATCAACTTTTGCTGATCTTAAGCAATGATCAAAAGTCAAATTTGTGATGAAAAAGATTAAGACGTATGGCACAGGGCCTGGTACAAATTTTATGCTAAGAGTACATGAGTACATGACTGATATTCTTTGCATTGTTTAGAAATACTTAGAATAAGGTAAGGAAAGAAATATTTTAGTTTGTGGACTCTCTTTCAAAATAAATATCGATAAAAAAATAATCATTTTCCTTCCGTTGAAGAAATGGTAGAAACGTTCTTCACAAGTATGAGTCGCTGTCAACACAAATAGTGCGGCCAAAAAGAGATACAATAATTCGATCTATACCAAGCATGACTATTTTTACAAAGTGCTACGAGCTATACTAAATTCTTCTTAAGAGATGATTATCCCCAGTTTCGCTAGAAATGCTCAACCAAGCTAACAACAACGTTGACTTTTAGAAATGTTTCAACTACCACTATAAATTTAACCAAAAAAATTGATATTAATATGTTTAGTGATTTGAATGCTTTTGGCGTTTTGTTTCTCAATGGATGCTATAGTTGCTTTGGATGGAGCTATCAAATCAGCAATTATACTACCAGATGAACAATTATTATTCCAGGATTGAGACAAAGAAAGTGCATGCAAAATTACCTTGCTATTTGAGATTTTGAAATGTACTCTAATGAACTTGCATAATTATGTGCTTTTTTTTTTCCTTTTGAATTTTTCAGGGTTTGTTGGTTGAAGAAAAGACAAGGTTGGGTTCAACACCTCCAAGTTGCCATAGCAAGTGCAGCAATTGCCATCCATGCATGGTAGTTCAATTTCCCACAATGCCAAGCCATAACCTCCAAGGAGTGACTCGAGCCACAAACATGGATAATTACTCCGATTTATCATCTCCTTCTTCATCAATAAGTAACAGGTACTCCAATTACAAGCCTCTTGGATGGAAATGCAGATGTGTAGCCACTTCTAAAATCTTTAGCTACGACTCCATTGGATTTTCAACAGTATGTAATTTTGTATTTTCTTTCTCTTTTAATCTTTTGTGGTAGATAATTTATTATATATAAATCTAGAGCTACTTTCTCCCATGGGATTCTTATAGAGACAAGACATATTAATTGAGGGCGTTAGACGTATTTATTGTGTACACATTCAAATATACTGCTTTTTGTACAGTGATTTAGTATAGACTATCCGACTGATTTTATTGTGGGATCAATTGCATTGGTACTTTTTTGTGCATTAAAAACTTGTACGTATTAAGAATTGGCACCAAATATCTGATTATATCTTAGCTCGTCCCTATTTCTTTTGATTCTTTTAAGCTTTTTGTCCTTGCTTATCCTCTTAGGATTTTCATGATCTTTCTCTCCCAGTCTACTTCTTGTTACAGTGGGAATTGTTAGCCTTGGCTTTCAAAATTACAAAAAGAATCTAGATGATCTTTTGCTGCAAGCTAAGGATACACCAAAACAGCAAGGATATATGGGTGATAATATTGCTTTTAGTTGTAGTATCCAGTGCATTTACTGTGTATGGTGATATAATCGAATCTCTGAAACCGGAGATTCTAATGATGCTGCAACAAGAAGGAAGAGCCAAGCTCTTGATATTGGGTTTGATTTGGCCATATAGAGAAGATATCCCTTAAGCTTTCTGTTTGGCTCAAGAGTATTCATTCAAGTAAGTCTTGGATGTCTGGACATGCAACGAGAAAGAGAAGAAGAGTAAAAAAGTAAGTGGCTTCTTCAAGTTTGAATATAGTGGTATAAAAAACTAACACGTACTACATTGCTTTATATAGGCATTTCAGACCCTCAATTGTTGCTTGAATTTTTGTCCTAGAAACTTTGATCGTTTTATCCTTCTAACAAATAATTGAACTAGAACAAATTATTTCGTATATACTTTTCATATGGCTATCAATAATGTCCCTAAATTTTCAACATTTTATCAAAGCTTCTCCACATGTTGCTCATTTTAACTAGTTGATCAGACACTTTTTTTATGTCTGTAACATATTTTCGTTACTTGTAGATGAGGATGGTGCTATGGAAGAAGGCTTGATGAGTATTTATTTGGGAGGCCAAAGATGGGCGAGGAAGGGTAATCAATGAGACTGTCAAAATATAATCTAACATTGGCTGATTTAAAAGTGGTTTTGGTTGTTGATTTACGTAGAGGATTAAAAAATTGACTAATTTTTTTCCTCCGCAGCAATAGACCATCATATGAACCAGCAATGCAGACAAGAGTTACATGTTATACTTCTGACTCTTCTAAGGACACTCTTCAAGCTAAAGGATTGATCGATTTGGATGAAACTTGATTAACTCTTCCTGGTTTGGCACACCTTAATTATGGATAGTAAAGTTTAAGCTCTTTTTTCCTTCCATCCTTTGCCTCCAATAATGACATGGTATAACATATCTCCCTAGCATCAACCTTCGATTTTACTTGCTATTTGTGATTCTTAAATGATTTACTTGCACATGATTTTAGAGTTGTATTAGAATACATACAAGATCTAACATGCAATTTCTCTATCCTTGCGGCAAGGTAGATACTTTTATAAATTGTATTTTGTTTTGACATTCTTTTCTATAATATTTATTATCTCTTTACCAAATAAATATTATTTGTATTATGCAATCTATTAACATTCATGTGGCTTATGACTCCTTATAGATGTGTACTACAATGATTGTCTAATTTTGGAATTGGTGCTCGTCCAAGATCAAAAAATAAAATAAAATTTTTAGCAAATACGTGTACGATTGAAAAATGTGATTGCAAGTGCTTTTGGAAACTAAAAGCCTATTTTTCTATCCTCAAAACAATGCATCCATACCCATTTTCAACGCAAAAAAAAAAATTACAATTACATTTTTTTCCCTTCATAATTACTGAGAAGAACTTTTACAAACTTTTACAAATGATCTTCATTTCAACAATATGCTAATCATGAACATGTAATATAGAATGATCAAGAATTTGAAGATGACTTAATAAGCCAAGAAGCGGGAAGAGAATCTAGAATTCCCTTTCTAATATTCATGCATAATCTATGTGAATAAATTGCAAATCACTTCTCAAATTTCTAAGTTAAATTTAGACATTTCAAAATGTTTCTTGATTAGTTATTTTCTCGTAGTCTTTTATACAATAATTTTCATCTTTGATGATATGTTGCTATTGACATTGATTGTAATAGATTAATTGCTATCCATTAGTAATTAAAAATATTAAAAAGACAAATATTTTACGCATTTAAGTGACAAATAAGAAAGTATAAACTTGTACAATTTCACTTATTATGCATCTAGCTACACTATTCGCAAGTTTAGCGTTAAGATTCAGACATTTAGATTTTCCTTTTTGGTGCTTAAAATTTAACACTAATTAGCATTTAGAGTCCATAATGGCTTCGATAGCATCAAATAAACTCTAAATCCAATATAAATTTTCAACCAACTAAAAAGAAAAGGCTCAAATCAAATATTCCATCCTGACCTTTTCATACTGTCATGATTGTATTATTCACTTGATGATCTCTTTTTTTCAATATATATTATCTTTATTTTAATTTCTTATTCTCCTTTTTGTTTGATTTGGATGTGTATTATATACTTTCTTTTGTGTTGTCTTTAGGACGACAAATGCTGTTTTTTTTTTTTTTGAGGATTAATTTTCCAAATACAAACACGATGAAATATCCAAATAATGTTCACAATAATAGGTTGACATTTCAAGTAAGCATATCACAAAATTAACTCCATTGGGTAGGCTTTGATGACATTAAAGCAATACCTCTAAGATTGGTTGCTTTTGACTATCTAGGAAAATATGTTGCATCTATCTCTAAGAGGTTGTATGGCACAATATTTCAATAGCTAGATGATGTGTAGTAGGCACAAAAGGCTTAGCTGCTGATTCAAAAATATCAATTTCATATTGACATCTTCAAAAAGCATGCACTCTCAATGATCCTAGCACTCAACTAGCTAGAATATATATATATATATATATATATATATATATATTTATCAATTGACTCTTTGGCTTAATAAATGTTGAGGTCAATTGGGTCAGAAGAATTGATAATGAGATTGTTCACTATTTACCTAAATATGTCAGATTATGTGAATCTGCATCATATGATGAGAGCATTCCTTCTTGGTTTAGACACAAAAGATTTTCATAATGTTAATGAAAGAATTTCTTAGAGAAAACTTCTTCTCATGTTTGTCATCATGCTACCTTTGTTTGTTAATAATGTTTTCGTATTCCTCTTGTTCTCGTTTTTAATTTATTGTTTTATGCTGCAGGAACTTCATGAAAATTTGTCAAGAATACAATTTACAATATCCCAAGCTAGAACAAGTTTATAACTAATAGTGCCATTACATTTTTATTAGACTATCCAGAATAACTACCCACAACTATTTGTATATTTAATAGTAATCAAAGACAAATATGTAAACAATAAAAGCCATTAACTCTTAAAATGTTATAAGTTGAAGCATATCTCATTATTTATTAGAGAAGGCATTGATAATTAAAATGCCATTATTTCGTACATGCTGGTGCATATTCACACAAATAAACTCTCAATTAGACATTCTTTGCATCTCCAGAACTTTTGCCATACTTAGCAGCAAATTTTTTTCCATACTCCCCTTGACCTAAAATCATGTACTTTATTCATTAGTAAAAGCGCGTGAAAATTCAATAAGCTTAGCACAAATGTTTCTTTCTACATTAGCATTGAATTGAAATCATTTACTCCATTCATTAGCAAAAATATGTGAATATTCCATATATTTTGTTGAACAACGCCAATGTACTTCTTAACTTAAAGATTGAAAGTAAACCACAAGTTTGAATGAACAATCAAATATTAAGTCTAAATTTCATATGCAATTTAGAACCTCATACGGAGGAATTGTATTGTCTCTTTATATTGTCTTCATGATGTATATACAAGGAGTGACACCTCATTTGCTTCTTTGGCTAAGTCTCCATTGCGAATTCGCATAAGCACTCTTGCAGCAATCTCCTACAAGAAAAAGGGAATTGGAGTAAGAAATAGCATCATTTTGTAGTTTATAATATTCACAAAATTATGTTAAAAAAAAAAAGATATTTTCATGTTGTATAATGAGTGCACGTGAATTGAGAGTTAATAACCCTATTTGTGTTTAACGTACACTCAAATTTGCAATCCCCACTTCCTGCTCTAAGAGAATTGAAGCGCGGCTAGTTGCCGTTGATGTTGTTCTTTCAAGTTTAGGAGCAACTTTATTTACCATTTTCAATGATGAAAGTGGAGAGAAGAAATTGAACAAACTTAATTAAAGTTTTAGTGTATTTTTAGAGATGATGGACATTGATGAAAGTTGGTAAAATACTCTGCTATATATAACAATAAAGTGCAAACTGAGAAGGTGACACATCATAGCTTACGTGCTAGTAAAAAATGTAAACAACCTCTTTTATCATTAATTGCCTTATCCTCCTCAAAATTAGAAGGCACCGCATGTATCCTCTCTCATGCTTGTGTAATTAATTCGTTAAATGCTCATTTTCTTATCCTAATTATATTGTTGAAACATCTATAAGCATGCAATTAAATTGGTCTTAATGTTGAGTTATTGACAACTAAAATTTTAGCTAATTTAAAAAAATGTCTAATATCATTCCTACAACAAATGTAAGGAATATTTGATAAATTGTGCCAAAATAATGCTCTCCTTTTTATGCAAGACATTACCTGAATCAATATTTAATCTACATTGCTTGTCATTTTTAAGAAATAAAATACTTGGTTAGCTAAACTAACTTGCAACAAGCTTATGAGTTTATTGTGAAAATTGTAAAGTTGCATGGTAGACTTTGAAACCATTTATGATGCGCACGCACACACGTGCATAGGAGCATACTGACACGTAATCCCCCCCCCCCCCTCTCCCTCTCTCTCTCTATATATATAGATGTAGTCACACACACACACTTACACTCTATTGAACTCCTACTTTATGACTGCTGCGCAACTACTTATTTTCATTGGAGTCATAAATGTTTTAATCATTTTTGCTGTGATGTTTATAAATGGTCCAAACTATTACAAAGATTTTCATCTTTGGACTATTGGGGATGGGGTTACTTTGATTGTTTGTACTAGTCTTCTTATTTCACTAATTACTACTATTCCATACAACTCATGGTACGGCCCAATATAGAATGTCAATATAATAAAAGAGAATCGGGATATTAACATCTGCATACATGTTAAATAATTACTATTTTTATATATATATATATATATGCGTGCATATTTATACACGCACACACACTCTTTCCATTTCTTTGATCCATGTATTGCAAAGTTCTATTCTCTTTCTCTTTATGTGTTTATACATAAGCGTAACCAAGACAAAACATCATACCATACAAATTTTTTTTTTCCATAATCTAACATGCCAAGATGTCTTTGCCATGGTAACTTTTGATTAGAAATGACTTTGTCATTCTGAAGAAAGACTAACTTTATTTCTTTCTATGGGACAAGAGGTGTACTTAACTCACCTATCCACTTATCAGTCACTATGTTCAACTAACCGGTAATATGTTACATGGTCGTGGGAATTTTTTATACCGTGCTCTTTCTTGCTCAACTTTATAGAAACTTATATTTCTTAATTATTTTTAGATACGGTATGTCATTTCTTATTTTTGTGCCTTTTCTACAATTGTAGCCACCATTCCAAGAGTAAAATCCAATAATTGAATGTTGACTAAAGATGAAAATATGTTAAAGAGAAATTACATGCGTCATAATAGTAAAATTCCATACATAAGAGACCAAAATTGCAAACTTTGCCACTCTTATTAAAAATTATACAGGTGATGTTATTAATCAAGCTACAAAATGCTTTCAAAACAAGGAAAGAAACTCGTTTCTAAGAACTGAATATGGTCTAATGGCTAAAAAAGAACCTGTTTTATAATCTTTACGTGAGAACACAATTTTTGTTGTCCCTTTTATTCTTCTTTCCCCATTAATAATTAATGAGAAAATATTTCGATCATAGTATGATAAATTAATAATATACTAGAAGTGGTAAAAGAGACGGTAAATCACTACATAAGCTTTAGAAATGATATTTTCGCTCATGAACTTGAAAAAACCACAAGTCTCTACATTTTAGAATATTAAAAGAAAAAAATTAAATCTTATTTATTAATATTCTATAAATTTGTCCATTCTTTAGTAATAACCAAAAATATATGGTCTTTAATAAGCAAAACATAATTATTCTTATCTTTTTGAAAATAAATTTACATTTATGAATGGCGTATGAACATGTTCATTTTATGCTTGATATGCCTAGAAATTAGTTCTATAAGTCGGCAAATAAGCATTATATCTGCTTAATTTGTAAAATATCCACAAATAGTATCTTGCTTTTCTTTGTAAGTTTTGTCATGAGATGTGGCATGATTGCTTTATCCATCTTCTTGTCCACTCAAAAAATTTGTTCTAGTCCACTCAAAAAAGGTTGGACACATAGACTATGGTTTCTTATAATTAAATCTACATTATATAGATAAACTAAAGAATTTGAAATGTCTCTTCCTTATATATGACTTTGTTATTTACAAGATCAAACTCAAGTTTACGTCTTATTTGTCATTAAGAAAGCCCTACTAAATTTAGAATATAAAAAAGAACAAATTAAAACGACTTAACACATAATACATTGGTGTTCCACAAAAAATATGTAAACCAACTTTCATTGTTATTCCATTCATTTCCAAAGGTACCTTACATTTTCTCAATATATTGAAGTTTTTTATTTAACCTCAATTTATGATATTGCAAAATTGTTAAATTACTAATACACGTGGTTTTAGATCTTAAGAAGAAATGATTCATAGGTACATGGGTTGATCTTTAATTTTCTATCAGGTGTACATTCTAATGTCATTGATTCGGGGATGTGTTTATGCATTGCTCTTCGTGTGATAAACAAAATATCTGACTAAAACCAAATTAAATATAATTAGTTAATTAATACTACTTGTGCTTTTAAAGGGATCAGTTTTCGGTGAACAAAAATTTATTGCAGCAAGACAAAAAGTTAGTTTAAATTGTGAAATGTTTGAGAGACTTTGAATTGTTCATGTTCTTCTCTTTCTCTCTCCCCCTCTCTCTCTTATATTCTATTACACATATTCATGTAAGTTGTGGACCACGTGTTTGGAATCACTATTTTTTTTTTTGTTATTTTTTTCTTTTGTATGATATTGATAATTGCATCAATTTTTCTCCGAACCAGAAATTATTATTATTATTATTATTTTTGCATATACAAGGTCCTAATTACGTTAAGATTCATCATTTCCTTTTTACCACAATATAGAATTAGGTACTATCTTTTTCTTATTTGTGCAATATATATCAACCACTCTAATTCATACTTAGCTATCTCAAATACATTAATTGATCCATAAACTGATTTTTTTATATGGTTTTAACAAGTATGCCTTTAATAAAATTAATGAATTTGGTTCATACTAAAGTAATGCTGCAAGCTATGGGATTGACTATAATTGGACAGGTCAGTTCGCATATTAGCTCACAAAAATATCCTCACCTAAAGATTAAAACTTGAGATGTTTGGTTTTCAAATCGGTACCGATGTGCTTTCTAAATTGGTAATGAACTCTGTTTTTGGATATTATCCATGGCTAGTGGAGAAAGGTCTTAAGTTTATTCTCTTGGGATAAGAGTTATATTTTTAAATGGATTTCTGTCTTCCATCTTTCTGCATCTAATAAAATTTCAAGAAAATAGCTTTAATTAAAATAAGATGTAACCCATACAAGGATAAAAGCATGATGGCACTCATGAACCCCTTTGCTAATTTTGTTATCGTAAGCTTTAAAATTTGTAGTTACAATTTCTATTTATAGTTTATATTAATACAACCGATAGGAGTTTGTGGCATATTCCGTGACCAGCTAAAAAAAAATTATTGAAAAGAAATAGTAATTATTTAGAGTATCACAATCAACTTTACATGGAAAACAAGCGCCTTGTATATTAGCAATTCATAAGGTTATCCCTTCAAGAAAACAACCAAAATTTTGTTACTTGTAAAATAAAACAAAGACTCAATTTGTGAAAATAAAATTTGAATCAGCATATATCCAGATTTTTGAATCATTCTATTGGTTTATGCAATATTCTCTTGCTTTAGTTGGCCATTTATCAACTTCTTCTCTTAAATTCTTCAACAATATCCTTTTTTCTATTGTATGATGACAATGAAAAATGATCAATTCTACTACATATAGTACATTCCATAATCTATTATTTAAGATATGGAACATGGTCTTATTACATCTAATTATATTATTTATGCCACATTGTCAACTGCAAAAGTATGAATTTTATACAAGTTTGCTTAAGGTTAAAAACACGTGTTATTTTGAATAATAATAACTTACCAGTTAAGAAAGAATTGACACGTTATTATTGACCTGAAACATTGGCAAAAATTTTCTTTTTTTAGACATTCAATGCATCATCTAGAACTTCTTGACTATACTAAATACTGAATTTAATCGTATTGCTATAATAGTTATAAACACGGAAAATATTAGCTCAAAATCATAGGGTTTGAAGTACATTATACAAAATATACTTTGATACATTATGTCCTTCATATAGTTTAGGGTTTAAATTTGTATTCAAGGTATGCAAAAGTTGCTACATTATTTTAATGAATAATATTTAATATTGTTCGGAATACAAGTCCTTGTCAACCAGAATAAATTCCAAAGAGATAAGAGGTTTTGCTTTGCATGTATGCAACGCATACTCAAGTACACATACACATAATCTCTTTCCCTCTCTCACACTCGCTCGCACTTTCATCTTACATATCTGCCTATATTTTACTCCATTAATAGTAAATTCAATTAGTGATGAAGAAAGAGAATACCGGGAACAGATCTAAAGGAGATGAAATAGAGGCTATAGCTCAAAGGAATAGTATAATCCACCTGAAGCAATCAAAATATTCTTTAACAAATCGAGTGAAAACTTGAGCTTGACAAAGGGTTAGATTTGTTTAAGGTATCTGTTTAAGCACACATATCATTTCACGAAACTGAGGTTAAATCATTACCGCCCACAACCGAGAATACCAACCATTTAATGTCCATTTCATTCTATTATAGTTATCTCATATCCTCCCCTTTTATCTAAAATTTCTAATGATTGTCACATATTCATATTCACTTTATTTCAATTTTTTCTTCCAGAAAGATAATCAGACAAACAATTTTTAATCGTGGTTCTCAGTAAAGAAAGGGAAGTATAGTTAGAGAGTGTAATCTTTTTATAATTTTTTTTTTTGACAAAATTTCGTATACAGGGAGGGGAGGGAGAGAGGGGCGTTAGCCCAAGTTTATTAATAATTTTATCAAATTACACTTGAGAATGGGGACATAAACTAATATCTCGTGTATTATTTCTTCTAATGCATCAAAATAAATTAGGAGTACTATTGCCTTTCAAAGTTGATCCTTAATTGAGGAATGGTTAATCTATCCATTCTAAGTGTTGCTTGAGCCTTCAAAGAAAAAGTTGAGATGCCATGTAGAAAATTTGCTGATCTGTTAGTGGGAGGGATGCTAGACAATCTGCCAATATATTTACTTGACGGAAAATATAACTCAATTCCCTCTGTAATGTTTAGAGTAATTGACAAACGTGTAATGATGTAAGACAAAGACCACCTTGAAATCCTCAAGTTACAATCTGTACCAGAGTTAAGGAGTCTACTTTAAAGAGTCTACTTCTTCAATCACTTATCTTATCTCTCTCTTCTCACACAATTGCAAACAAATAATAACGCCCTAACTTCTGCCAATACCACATCCATTTCACCAAATTCCTTGAAGAATGTGGCACCACCTCCATAGGCTTTTGAATTTTTGACACTTGAATCAATATTGATTTTAGGAAACCCCACTGACTGTAGACGCCAACTTATAGCATAAATTCATTTGGCAGGCTTCAGTTTTACTTTTCAATTTCATAGCAAACTAACATCCTATCGCCTTCCAACTGATTTAGACGAAATACTTTCAATTCACCCAACAATATGAAAAAGCTATCTGCAACATAGATGCTCAAGCAAAATCACTTCAGGAATTTTCATATATATAGATATTATTACCCAGTGTTCACACAAATAAATAAGGACTACGTCCATTAAATGCAAATCAAGTTTTCTATGTACTGCTAAATTCACAAGATATCTAAATGTAATTTCATATATTACCAGTGCATATGTCTTGCCGTAATCAACTTTAGGTTTGTTGTGAAAATCCTTTAGCCACAAGTTTTGCTTACATCTTACAATTTCATTTTTCTCACTTCTTTTCCTTATTAATACTAATTTATATTCTACCTGCTTTACTTCTTCAAGTGTTTGGACTATAGATCTAAAAACATTTCTTTTAGTCATTGAATCTAATTCAGATTGGATCTCATCTTTCCATTTGACCAATCATTTCTACGCCAATATCCATCAACCAATCTAGGTTCATGATCCTCATCTTCTTCCATAATATTAAGTGCTACATTATATGCAAAAGCACTATCAACAACTAATCTTTTCGGTTCTAACTTTTTCCCTTAGTGACAAAGTTTATTGAATTTTCTATAATTTCATTCTATTTAGAACTAAGCCCTTTAGGACCAACCTCTTCTGGAGGTTGAATTTTGCCACTTGCAGTATTTTGAGGTTCTTGATCCATTCTTGACTCATCGATTTTATGATCATTAATCAATCCTCTTTCCTTCCAAGGACTTTTATATTTGAAACCAAGAAGTCTTCCACGCTTTAGGTGTGCTTTAGACTCATTGACATTTGTAATTTTTCCTTTTAGGATATAAATTACAACTAAATCATTTTGAGCAGAAATATGTGATTTAATAACTTTTCTAGTATCTAAATGTTTCTAATAAAGGAAAGGATTTCTTTTTATTAAAGAAAATTTTTATATAATTGACTACCATGCTGGTTCGAAGTTTCATTAATTGGAGAAAATTCAGACACAAGTCACAAGATAATTTCTTTAATTTCTTTTCTTAATCAAGGTTTCTTAATAAAAAAAATCACGCTATTCATCCAGTAATGATTAGTTCTCTTCATCTTTTCTGTAACCGGTGTTTTGAATTATCATTAGTAGCTTTCTTAGCTTTCTCAATTAATCAAACTGATGCAAATTACTGTACCATGAGCCCAAGAAATTGCAGGAATATTTATGAATAACCAGAGGTTTGTATATAAGACTATCTATTTGTATATGTTAATTTTCACTGAGCTTGCTTTCTCCATTAGGCGCAAATCAAGTGTTATTGATCTAGAAAAGAATTCCGTGTCTATTTAAGGCTATGTGAACCTTTTGTGCTTGTTAAGGCAATTGCCAAAATCCGAAAATGTCCTAAACTTCTATTCTGCGACAAAAAGCCCAAAATTTAAGAAAAAAAAAAAAAGGCAACCGTCCAGCTACAATGATGATCACCAATACACAAATATTAGATATAATCCTAGAGAACGCATTCTTACTTTTGCTGCTACAATAATGATCTGCATCCCTCTAGATCGAAGATTTTATACATGAGATTCAAGAAAATCATGAAGTGCAAGAAAGGATGAAGAAGAAGATATATTCGATCATCATACTCTCAATTGTCGAAAGGTAAAAGTATTAATTGATGTGTGCTTTCAGGACACCAGACAGATATGATAGATCATCAAAATCATGCACGTTATTGCATGCAAATATCAAGGTATAAGACTTTGAACCTTTTGTGAAAAATTATTTTCAAATGAAGATTAAAGCAAGAATGCGCTGCAACCATATGTCTTGTCTAAGAAAAATAAATGTCTCAATTAGTTAATCGCATGTCTAAGTGAAAGAATTCCATCCACTTCTTTAGTGACATGTAATTTTTGCCTTTAGGAATTCCAATGGAAGATTAGATGAGATCAACTCATATTCACATGGCCACAACGTGATTTTCTTTGTAACGAATGCTTAACTTTCCAAGATGTTGTCTTTGGCTTGCTGCTTGTGTCAATCTTTAGTTTTTATTTATTGGATTTATTCTTTTTTAATGCGCATCATAATCGTGGTGAGCATGTGGAATGATGATTGCCGGACGATGTGAATTCTTTTTAATCATTAATAGTAGCAAAGAACAAGTAGATTTTGAAAATCAATTGATGGCTGTTCTTAAGATGTTTGAAAATTCAGATGGATCAATTATTGAAATTTGTAAAAAGAATATGGATGAGATGTCATCTTTAAAGAGACTTACCCATTACATCTTGCAGCCACTGGTGTTTTTTTGTGAAAAATAACTGGTGTTTTTTTGTGAAAAACGAGGCCTTCAGAGAGTGTTAGATTCAATTAGTAGAAAAATTTGAGATAGAAAGATCAAATTTAACAGCAGTGAATACAAAACATTAGGGCGATGACCTTTAGATGTTTTACCTATGAAATTGAAGTTGCATGTAGGTGGCTTTCTACTTTTTCATAGTGAACAATTTCACATTTTTATGACTTTTTGGTGTAGGTTTTTGGAATAATTACTTTTTTCTTTTAAGCTGAATTATGCAAAACTGTACTATCAGTGCTTATATTTTCTTTTCCTCAAACCATTGCTGCTTATTTCTTATAATTGAGCAATATTAACTTTTGAAGACATTCACCAAGGATCAAAAGTAAGTGTTAAATTTGTGACGAAAAAGATTTAGACATGTAGCAGAAGGCTTGATGCAAATTTTATGCTAAAAGTACATGAGCATGTGAATGAAATTCTTGATGGAATTCTTCGCATTGTATAGAAATATTGAGAATGCTGAAAGCATTTTAATTTGTCGGCTCAATTTCAAAATTGATATTGATTAGTAAATAATCAGTATCTTTTTGTAGAAGAAATGATAGAGTGTTTTCACAAGCATGGAACCCTCTCACATAAACAGTGTCGCTGAAAAGAGATATAATAGTTCGACGCATACCATTCTTGGATATTTCTATAATGTGCTATGCATTCTTCTTGAGAGATGATAATCCCCAATTTCACTAGAAATAATCAACCAAGTTAACAACAACGTTGATTTAAAAAAATATTAATTTCAAAAAAATTTTTGATGTTAATATGTTTAGAGATTAGAATGTCTTTAAGTTTTTTTGTTTTTCAATGGTTGTTATATTTACTCTGGATGGAGCTGTTATATCCACAGTTATATTACCAGACAAGCGATTACCCTACTGGAAGTGAGATAAAGGAAAGTGCAGCTATTTGTGATTTTGAAATGATTTTCATATTCATATTTGTGGGATGGGCAAGTGTAGGACATGATTTAAGCGTTCTATATGACTACATAAGAGATTTAACATGCAATTTTTCTATCCTTGCAGCAAGGTAGATTTTTTATCATGCATTGTACTTTGTGGTGACTTTCTTTTCTAAAACAGTTATTATCTCTTTTGTAGATAAACACTGTTTGTGTGACACAACCTATTAACATTCATGTGGTTATGAGACCTTACACACACACACAGAGGGGTGTGTGTGTCTATGATAGTGATTGTCTAATTACAAAATGGTGCTTCTCCAAGATCAAGAAACAAAATAAAATTTAAGCAAATATAAGCCAGGTTGTAAATGTGATTGAGCATGCCTATGAAGTACAAAATACTCATATTCCTGTCCTCAAAACAATGCATCCATACTCATTTCCAGCGCAAACAAATATTGCGATAAAATTTATATCCTTTCCTTCATAATTATTTGAGAATTACAAACTTTTACAAATGATCCTGATTTCAATATTATGCTAATCATGATAATATAATACAGAATGATCAAGAATTTAAAAATAACTTAATAAGCCAATAAACAGGAAGACAGTCCAGACACACGTATCTAATATTCACGCATAACCCACATGAATAAATTGCAAAGTGACTCAAATTCTTTGTCAAATGTAGACGTTTCAATCTGTTTCTTGATTTTTTATTTTCTTGCAGTCTTTTATACATTAATTTTCATCTTTGATGTTATGTTGTCATTGACAATAGTTATAATATAATAATTGTTATTCGTTAGTAATATATTCTAATTAACAATGTGAAAAAGACAAATACTTTACATTTTTAAGTGATGAACAAGAAAATATAAACTTGTACAATTTCACTTATTATGAATTTAGCTGCACTATTTGCAAATTCAGCATTAAGATTCGGACATTCAGAGGCTTCTTATTGGTGCTTAAAATTTTACGCATTAATTGTTTCATTATACGAATTTCAGGATTTGGATTTCACAATTTATACTACAGTATCACCAAATACACTCTAAATCTAATATTAAATTATTCAACTAAAATAGAAAGACAAAGCTCAAATCAAATATTCCATCCTGATATTTTCATATTTTCTCGATTGTATTCATGTGATGATCTCTTTGGTTTTTAATATATATTGTCTCTATTTTTATTTCTTATTCTCCTATTTCACTTTTTTTTTTTTTTTGGGTAGATGTGGACTATAAATTTTCCTTTTGTATTGTTCTCAGGACAAAAAATATTTCTTGAGGATTAATGTTCAAAATACAAACACGAATAAATGTCCAAATAATGTTCAAGATAACAGATTGACACTTCAAGTAAGCAACTATATCAAACTTAACTCTGTTGGATAGGCTTCGATGACATTAAAGCAATACATCTAAGATTGGTTGCATTTGTTGTCATTATATCTAAGAGGTTGTATGGCACAATATTTCAATAGCCAGTTGCGGTGCTGTAGGCACAAAACGATTAGTTGCTGATTCAAAAATATCAGTTGCATATTGGCATCTTCAAAAAGCACGAATTCTCAATGATCCAGGCTCCTAAATAGCTAGATGAAGATTTTTTTGATTAATTGATTCCTGGCTTAATAAATGTTGAGGTCAATTGGGTAGGAAGAATGGACAATGAGATGATTCATTATGTAATCAAGTATGCTAGATTATGTGAATCTGCATCATGAGATCATCCCTCCTTGGTTTGTATATGAAGAATTTTCATATTTGTCAGTAAAAGAACTTTTTAGGGAAAACTTCTCCTCATATGTGTCATCATGCTATCTTTAATTCTAAATAATGTTTTCATAATCCTTTTGTTCTTTTTTCTTAACTTATTGTTTTATTCCACAACACCTTCATGAAAGTTTGTCAAGATTACAAATTTACAATTTTCCATGCAAGAACAAGTTTATAAGAAGCAATACAATTGCATTTTTATTATAGTATCTATAGCAATAACTACCCTTAACCATTTGGATCTAATATAGTAATTAGAGAGCTTGTCAATAGTGGCCGAACTTGCAAATAATAAAATCCATAAACTCTTAAAATATTATAAGCTGAAACATATCTCATTATTTATTGGAGAAAGTTCACATAATTAAAATCCCATTATTTAGTACATGCTAGTGCATGATTCAACGAACAAAGCCTCAATCAAATCTTCTTTGCATCTCCAGATTTTTCGCCAGACTTAGCAGCAAATTTTGTTTCCGCACTCCCCTTGACCTGAAATCATTTACTTCATTTATTAGTAAAAGTGTGTGGATATTCAATTGACTTAATAGCAAATTTTGATTCTATACTTACCTTGACCTGAAATCATTCACTTCATTAATTAGACAAAATTGTGAATATTCTATACATTTTAGTATACAATCCAAATTTGCACGTAAATTTAAAGATTAATAGTTAACCAAAAGTTTGAATGTGCTATCACAAATCAAGTGTGAATTTCATTTGGTGTTTGGAACACCCATATGCTTATATGGAGAAATAATAATTATATGTTTATATTTTCCTCATGACGTATATAAAGGGAGTGAAAACCTCATTAGCTTCTTTGGCTAAATCTCCATTGCGAATTTGCATAAGCACTGCAGCAATCTCCTACAAGAAAAAGGGAATTGGAGTAAGAAATAGCATTATTTTATATTTTATAAAATTTTATAAAATTATATTAATAAAAGAAATTTTCATGTTGTATAATGTATCATTGTGAACTAATAGTCGATAACCCAATTGTGTTAAATGTATACTAACATTTGCAATCTCTGCTTCTTGCTCTGAGAGAATAGAGGTGTGATTAGTTACCGTGGACGTCGTTCTTTCAAGTTTAGGAGCAACTTTGTTATCCATTTTCAATGATGAAAGTGGAGAGAAGAAATTGAACAAACTTAAGGTAAAGTTTTAGTGTATTTTGAGAAATGATGGACACTGATGAAAAGTTGGAAAATTGCTCAGCTATATATACTAATAAAGTATGAACTGAGGAGGTGACACATAATAACTGACGTGCCAGCCAAATATGCAAAGAACCTCTCTCATCTTTAATTACCTTATCCTCCTCAACTTAGAAGGCACCGCATGTATCCTCTCTCATCCTTGTGTAATTAGTCTTTAAATACTCATTTTCTTATCCTAAGTATATTGTTGAAACATTTGTAAGCATGGTATTAAATTAGTCTTAATGTTGAACTATTAACAACTACAATTTCAACTAATTCAAAAAATAAATGTGTCTAATACCATCCATGTAACAAATGCAGGGAATATTTGATAAGTTATGCAAAAGTAACATTTTTTTTTATGCTAGGTATTACTTGCATAAATTTGTTAATCTATATTACTTATTATTTTTAAGAAATAAAATATTTGGTTAGCTAAACTATCTTTCAACGGGATTATAAATTTATTGTAAAAATTGTAAAGTTGCTTGGGATAGTTTGAAACAGTGTATGATGCACAGACACATGCACACATGTGCACATCACCACACATACACATAATCTCTCTCTCTCTCTCTCTCTGTGTGTGTGTGTGCACGCACGCGTGGATACATGTCCATGCTCTCTCTATCTACATGCATATTCACATATGCGTGCAAACTTTTTCCCTCTCTCAATCTATGTATTGCAAAGTTCTATCTCTTTCTCTCTCTCTGTTTCTGTATATATAAGTGTAACCAAGACAAAATATCATACTATACAAAGTTTTTTCATAATCTAATATGCCAAAATATCTTTGCCATGACAACATTTTGATTAAAAATGACTTTGTCATTCTACACTAGCTTCATTACTTTCTAAGTACGAGAGATACACTTACTTCACCTATCCACTTGTCAATCGCGGTGTTCAACTAACTGGCAATTTGTTACATTACCATGGAATTTTGATTTATCTTGCTCTTCCTTCTTCAAACTTTATAGAAACTTATACTAAACATTTTTAGATGCAATATGTCGTTTCATATGTGTGTGCATTTTCTTCAACTTAGCCACCATTGCAAGAGTATAATTGATGTTAACTAAAGATTAAATATATTTAAAAAAATTAAATGCATCATAATAGTAAAATTCCATAAATAAGAGATTAAAATTGCAACCTTTGCCATTCTTATACAAGTGATGATATTAATCAAGCTACAAAATGCTTTCCAAACAAGGAAAGAAACTTGTTTTTAAGAATTGAATATGGTCTAGTGGTTAAAAAATGTCATGTTTCCTAATCTTTATATGAGGGCACAATTCTTGTTGTCCCTTTTATTCTTCATTTTCCCCATTAAAAATTAATGAAAAAAATATTTTTGATCATAGTATGATGAATTTATAATATACTAAAGTGCTAAAAGAAATGGTCAATCACTACTTGAGCTTTTAAATTTGTTTTCGCTCATGAACTTGCAAAGAACACAATTTTCTAGATTTTACAATAACAATCATTTTAGGAAAAAACTAACTATTATTTATTGATATTCCACAAATTTGTCCGTTCTTTAGTAATAACCAAAATTATATGGTTTTTATTTGAAAAATATAATTATTCTTACTGTTTTTTGAAAATAAATTTGCATTTACAAAAGGCATGTGGACATGCTCATTTTATGCTTGGTATCTGGAAATTAGTTCTATGAGTTGGCAAATAAGCATTATATCTACTTAATCTCTAAAATATCCATAAATAATATATTGCTTTCCTTCGTAAGTTTTGTCAGGAGATGTAGCATGATTGATTTGTCCATCTTCAAATTCTGTCAAAAAAGGGTTGGAAACATAGACTATGACTCCTTACAACTAAATCTATGTTATATAGATGAATTGAAGTATTTGAAATGCCTCTTCCTTTTATATGACATTGTTAACTACAAGATTAGACTAAGTGTAGGTGTTATTTGTCTTTAAGAAAGCCCTATTGAATTTAGAATATAAGTAAAGAACAAATTAAAAGAGTTAACACACATTACATTGGGGTACCACAAAAAACCTGCAAACCAACTTTCTTCATTATTCCAATCATCATTCTCAAATTTCTAAAATTACCTCATACTCATTCCACATACTGAAATGTTGTATTTAATCTCAATTTATGATATTACAAAATTGGTAAAATATTAATTTACTTTGGTTTTAGATCTTAAGAAGAAATCATTCATAACTATATGGTTTGAACTTTATTTTTCTAACAGGGTTTACATGCTAATGTCATTGATTTAGGGATGCATTTATAGATCGCTCTTCGTGTGATGAATAAAATCTTTGGCTAAAACCAATTTAAATAGAATTAGTTAATTAATACTACTTGTGCTTTTAAGTGATCAATTCTCGATGGACAAAAATATATTGCAAGAGAAAAATTTAGTTTAAAATGTGAAATTGTCTATGCACACTGATCGCATGTTGCTCCCAGAACATGATTCGCAGACCGATCCGTGGGTGGGGGCTAATAGTGACTCGCAAATGGTAACTCGCTGAAAAATTCTACTTTTCAACTTCTTCAAAATCTTCAAACTAGCCATTCTCTTCCACTTGAATCATGCAATATTTCCCAGATCTTCCAAGTTACAATTCTTGAAGTGGCAATGAATTTCCAACTTGTAATTTGAACTTTTGAATGAACAATTGAAGTTGATCTTTGAACCACTTGGTCCTTGCCCTTGTGATTGGTCCTTTTGGCATCAAGAATTGGTCATCCTCATGAATCTCTTCTTCATTGGATGCTCCTGCATCAAGTGCGCCCCTTGTGACAATGCTCCAAGATGTCCTTCATTTTTCAGTAGCCCACGCACCTTTTAATGATATGATCTACACAGATGCGAAACAAATATGGGTCATCCCATAGGTAATGTTTCAACTGAAAGAAGAATTTCTTCTTCTTTTAATGAGTCATCTCCTTAGGAAGAACCCTTGAAAGTAAACAATTAGCGATGTTTGCAAACCACGGTGCATCAAACTGAGAGGGATAAAGCGCATAGAAACTTTCATCAGGGAATTCATCGTTAATTTCCTCCTCATATGTGTCTCCTTCTTGATCATTTTTGAGATGAGAAAGATGATCTGCTGCCAAGTTTTTCACTCTTTTCTTGTCCTTGATTTCGATATTGAACTCCAGTAGCAACAAAACCTGTTTGATTAATCTTGGCTTAGTATCATTCTTACTTAGAGGATACCTAAGTGCAGAGTGATTAATGTAACAATAACTTTGGACATAATAAGATAGGATCTGAATTTATCAAAAGCAAAAACCATTGCATGTAGCTCTTTCTCAGTTGTTGTGTAATTTTCTTCAACATTCGTTAGAGTCTTACTTGCATCACTGGCATCGCACATAATGCCTATCCATATGCTGCCCAAGTACTGTTCCCACTACAGAATCACTGGCATCACACATAATTTCAAAAGGCATAGACCAATCAGTGCTACCATAATCGAGGAATGGGTCAATTTTTCTTTCAAGATATAAAAGGAACTTATGTAATTTTCATTAAAATTAAAAACCACATCCTTTTCAAGCAATTTATTTGGAGGCCTAGCTATCTTGAAAAAATCTTTAATGAACATTCTAAAAAACCAAGCATGCCCCAGAAAGCTCCTAATTGCCTTGACCGAAGTTGGTGAAGGCAATTTTTCTATGGTCTCTATTTTTGCTTTATCCACTTCAATGCCCTTTTTTGAAATCTTATGACCTAACACTATGCCCTCTTGAATCATGAAATGACATTTTTTCCAATTTAGCACTAGATTAGTTTCCTCACAGTTTCTAAGCAACCGAAGTCAGTGAAGGCAATTTCTCTATGGTCTCTATTTTTGCTTTATTCACTTCAATGCCCTTTTTTGAAATCTTATGACCTAACACTACGCCCTCTTAAGTCATGAAATGACATTTTTCCCAATTTAGCACTCGATTAGTTTCTATAGACACCAAATTTTGACACATCGTTCATTTTCTAACATTGGGAGATCTTTGCCTACTATTTGGAGTCAAATCTTGATTTTTGGGTAAAAATGAGGAAGCCAACCATCTTGGGAGCGTGTTTATATTTTTGGGTTCAAATTCTAATTTTTCAATAAAAAGGGAAAGCAAAATTAGTAATTTTGAGGGGCAAAACAATAATTTTCAACTGTAAATATTTTTTCATTAGTTTTGGGGTTTTAAATTCATATTTTTGTACTTTTATAAGTATTTTTTTTAACTTTTGTGATTTTTCAAACTTAGTTGGTATTTTTCCTATATTTCGCTAGTACAGGGGCAAAATAGTTATTTATCCTCGCAAACGCCATTTTCACTCATTTCGAGTCCCAAATTTATTTTTTTGACTCTTTAAGCATGTTTCTAAAATTTTTTGATTTTTTCAGGGCCCATTGCTATTCTTTCTATAAATATTGCGTTTAGGGGCAAAATAGTCATTTCACATCCAAAACACATGTTTGTTAAGTTTTTGGGATTTCTAAAATCATTTTTTAGGTTTTTGAGCCTATTTCTAATTTTCATAATTTTTTGAGCTCATTTTTCATTTTTTTTGTAAATACTGAATTTAGGGGGTAAGGCGGTAATTTTGCATAAGAATTTATTTTTCGCCCGAATTTGTTCATAAATTTATTGTTTGCAATTTCTTTACTTTTTTTCTATTTTTTGGATGTCTTAGAGAGAGAGAGAGAGAGAGAGAGAGAGAGAGAGAGAGTCATGACATTTTTAAATTTCTTAGTCTTAAGTTTTAATTTCCAATTTGATTTTTGTTAGGTCAAAAGTCATTTTTAGGGAAAAAAAAGGTAATTTTTATAGTCAGGGACGTTTTGGTCTTTTGTTAATTTCTTGGAAGAAAAGTCTTTTGTGCACTATAAATAGTCCATTTTTGGGATAAAAAAGGGGGATAAAAAAAGGGAGAGAAAAAAAAAGCCTAAAGAGAGTTTTTAATTTTTACTTTTTAGCTTTATCTATGACACCAAGAACACCAAAAGCACACACTTTTTCCTACATTTATCTTCAAGTTTTTACCAAGAACACCTACTAGGTTTTAGTACATCTTCAAATCTACACCTAGAACACCTAGAACACACACTAGTACATCTTCAGGCCTACACCTAGAACACCTAGAACACATGCTAGTGTATCTTCAAGCCTACACCTAGAACACACACTAGTATATCTTCAACTCCACACCTAAAACACCTAGAACACACACTAGAACTTTACATTCATCTTCAAACCTACACTTAAAACACCAAGAACACACACTAAAATCCCAAGACTATCTCACACACTTCACACATTTCTCTCTCACACACTGTTACCTCACACATATACACCAAATTCACACACCACATCACATATTTAACACACATTTTCACATTCTTCTCTCTCACACACTTCACACACTAATACTCATTACATGTTCATAAACACACAATCAAACAACTTCACACACAGTACCATTCCAGTCACACACACTCATTCCGTCACACGCACAATCAACTTCACAAACATTCATATACAATAGGCACATACATACGTACATATACATACTGGTTCACAGAACATCACACACATACACACAGACTAACACCAACTCTCACAACACACACAATTACAAACTCCATCTGCACCACCATCAGCAACATTCACACACACCCCTCACAAACACACTCTCACACACCTTACTTCACGAACACAATTACACAAAGTAATCGTCACACACAGAGAATAATCTCACATTCCCAATAGCCTCAAATTCAACCTCCAAACTAGCCACCTCACCACCTCAGTTCAGCAACCAAATGACCTGCGAGGGCATCTGTAATAGACCCAAGATCACAAGATTTAGCCCCAACCCTTAACCGTCTCTGCATAAACCACCCCTGTCACCAGATTCCATTAAAGCTCCACCAAAACTACCACTACTCGACTCCCCCAGAGACTGCCGCAATCAAATTTACTAATCCACAACCAAATTATAGCCCTTTACAAATGATATCAACCACCAAGGACTACCCATCATCCATACAACTTGCACTACCAACAACTGTCACCAGCCCACTTCACCATTTCCACAGCACCTCCACCCAAATCACCACCAATAGATAAGCAATCATACAAAAAGGCACACACACAATTCACGCATCACACATACTTGCATAAAAAAAAACACAATTCATTTTGCACACATACACAATCAGCCACAAAAACACACACACACACACGTCACCAACAACCATAAAATCACCAGAAAATACCACTACAGGTCTCTCCTTAGTCTCCACCATCACCTTCAAAATAACATCGCCACCAGAATCACATTCGACACATCACACCAAAACCACTATTCTTCCACAGCTCCACCACCAACCGCACCAATTCACTATGCACCCCCACTTCCCATAGTGACGCACCATCATTAGCTGCAACAGACACAACCAATCGACTTCCCACAAGCCAGTCGCCATCATCACCATCCAAATTAGTAGCCATCGGAGCTTGCCATCACCGAATCCTCTTTCCTACAGCCAGGTACATCTTCAATCTTTCATTCAATTTTGTTTAATTAACATCTTATAAATGAGACTTGTGTGGAATCTAGCTTGATTGGTGGTGGATTATTTATAGATTCAGTAATTTGGGAGATTAAGTGAGGGGATTTGGGAATTGGAAATCTGATTGCTTAAATAGAGGAAAAGAAAAGGAGAGGAAAGAGAAATTACAGAGACAAAACCAGAGAGCAAACGAGTAGCGAAAGAGAAAGAGAGATGAAGGTGAGTGAATCAAACAAAAAGATAGAGCTGGAAAGAAACTAGAAAGAGCAAGACCGGAGATGGAAGAAGAAGAAAGAAGAAAGGGAAAGACAGAGAGAACGAGAAACACAAAAAAAGAGGAAATCGAAGAGGAAAAGAGCAGAAAAGGGAGAAACGGAGGGAAGAGAGAAAGAGGAAATAGAGAAAGAGGGAATCGAAGAGAGAGAGAGAGAGAGAGAGAGAGAGAGAGAGAGAGAGAGAGAGAGAGCCAAAGAATTGAAGAAGAGAGTAGAAGGGAAGAAGCGAAGAAGAAGAAAGAAAAAACGAGAAGAAAAATTATTATTGGGGGGAAGGGGTTTCTCATTTTTTTACATGTTTGTTGGTATAGTTTAGGATTTTAGCAAATTAGTTTTGTACAAAAAGTGACATTTATGTCTAAATCCCCCAAAGATTTTGGATTACTATTGTTATGCCCCCAATATTTTTGTTTTGTGCAATTAAGACCTAATATTTTTAGATTGACCCCCCAGATTTTAGATTTCTTTCAATTAAGTCCCAATATGTGCAAACTTACCCCCAATTGTTCAAATTTACGTTTTTACCCTTGTTTAAACTTGCTGTTTGGCCCCCCTAGTTTGCTTTATTTTGCCATGACCCTTTGATTGGTTTGCATTTCCAATTTTACTTCTTAAGTTTTGTAGAATTTTATTTTTAGCCCCCTTGGTTGCTAAAATTTATTATTATTTTTTATCTCAATTTGTCAATACTTTTTTATTTTAGGCTTTATTTATAGCGAGGTACGTTGACTTGTTTGTTCATTTTGATTAGTATTTGTGTCAGATCTTCAAAGAGGTATCTCTATTTCTCGTTAATTTTGCCTTATGTGCTCCAATGTACCCTTATGTGATTTATTATGCATTTTCTTCACATGTTTCTTATTTACATGCTTTTTACATATTTGTTTACTTTATGCTATTTAATTTCAAATTTTATTATTTGGCAAAAAAGTACTATTCTTGTATTTAGCTAGTCAATGTAATAGCTAGATAACATTTCTCATATTTTTAGTAAAAATTTTGTATTTAGAAAGCAAGTGTAACAGATAGGCCATTTTTACCTTTTTCCCCACTAAAATTGCCGCTAAATCCCCCAATGTAACAGTTAGGGTTTATTTTCTTTTGTGTGCTTATATGTTTTACCGCTTTCCTTAGGATCTTGCATCTGGATATCACGTTTACATGTTATGTGCTCCTACGTGCTCTTATATGTCTTATATATTTACTTGCTTTTAATTCATGTTTTACTATTTTAATTCATGTTTTATCAGCTTTATTATTCCATCACCACACTAGTCCAACGCTAGTTATGGTTTTCTCATTTCCCTGCTAGTCCAACGCTAGTAGGGGATTCCTAAGAAGGGCTAGTCCAACGTTAGACTCTTAGGTCATTTTAGTGATAGTTTCACTTATGTGCATTTCATCACATTTCACCACACATTCTCCTTTTTAGAGTTCTCCATATTTGCATGATTTTTTGGGGTGTGTGTATATATATATTTATTATTGCTTATCTATTTTTAACATTCGATAAAGCATGACATTTAGATTGCATTTCACTTAGAAGTAAGGCCATTTTGTGTGCTTTGACTAGAAATAGTCGTCTACTTGCGCGGGAAATAGTGGATTGACAGGCCGTTCCTCTCTCCGTGAGTAGAAAAAGTCAAGTTGCGAGTTATTAGTTCCCCATACCCATTGTGCTACGTACCCACTTTCTTCGATCACTTATTATTTATATTACTATTTTTCTTTTCTTTTTGTATTACATTTTGCATCTATACTCGTGACTCCCTTGAGGTCTTGACTTAGGTTTCGCAATTAATGCGATAATTTCAACCAAGCCTCGACGGAACATTTTGACTCTCTCGATACTAACATTTAGACTAAGGATTTGCATTCATATAGACAAATCTAAACGTGATAGAACTTAAGGTTAATTAAGGAAAATTGATTAAACCTCACAACTAGCCTCGGCTAGGTGGAAAGGGTGTCTTAGGCGTGAGCCTTTGCCTTCCCTTTCTTCAAATGTGACTCCCAGACCTTTTTCTCTCGTTTTTTTCTTAGATTGAAGTCGAAAAAAGGTTTTCAAATATTTTTCTAAAATTTTATTTTGTTTTGCTAAACGATTTTTCGAGTGACTTGGTACACCCTAACTCCATACCAAGTGACGACTCCATTTTTAAACAAAACCCTTTTTCAAAATAAATTGGCAAAAACTATTGTACTTTTAGTCTCGGCCTTATTTTCTTCTAAAATACTATTGTTCTAAATAACACCTTTCACCAAAACTCAATTTTTTCTCACACACACGCACGGTTTTTTTTGAAAATCTATCTTTTCAAAAGGGTCACTGGACCAAACTGCTTTTTTGGGGCGCGACAGTCAAGCGACACCACCATGCTTTGATTTTTGGACGCAATAGTTTCCTCACAGTTTCTAAGCAATAAATTAACATGACACAAGTCAAAAGAATCACCAAAAACTAAAAAGTCACCTATAAAGACTTCCATTATGTTCTCGACTAGGTCATCAAAAGTAGCTACTATGTACCTTTGAAAAGCGGCCTCTGTATTACATAGCCTGATGAGTAATAATTTTACCTATTTTTATATAATATTTTATATTTGATTTTAGTGTTAGTATGTTTTTGACATTTTTGATATAAAAATGACTTAATTTCATTACTTTCTATCAAAACAAGGATTGTTCCAAAATTAGGGTTTTTAGTCCAAAAATTAGGAGTTTGATGCAGGATTATTATTTTGAGCAAATGGATATCCAAGTTTATTTGATTTTGTAGTAAAATGATGACTAAATACATTTTGAATCAATTGGAACACATGAACTATCAAAATCAAAGTTGATTCAAGTTGTATTATTTTATCAATAAAGCTTGGCAATTTCTGAAATAATTTTTCTTCAGCAATTCTACCAATAAAATTATGGTTCAAATGGTGAAAAAAGGTCTCAAGAGCATGAAAGGAATAAATAAATTTTGAAAAGCGCAAAAGGGTCAAAGAAAAGTGATCCGCGGGTTTGATCCGCGGGTTGCTTACCCGCAAATTCGACCCGCGGATCAGCTCCCACTTGCAGAAAACGATGGGCTGCAATTTGCAGCTTGTTCACACAATTTTTGTCGCAAAATTCAACGTCCAGCTGCATGTGCACTGCCCTAAGAGAATATTGCAAAGTTCTTTTCATCATTACATCTTCAACTTGGAAAGGGACTTGAGCTGGGGTTTTTTCTATAAATACATGTCTTTGTAATTCATAGAAGACATGCTTAGTTTTATGCTTGAAAAATCTACAACTAAAGCTTAGTAAGAGGAGCACACCTTGTAAATATTTAAAATAGATTTTCTTTCTTAGTTTTGTAGTAGGCAAAGTCATATTCTTGTAACAAGACTTTGGAGGAACTACTTTGTATTCAACATGTTTGATGAATTGCAATGATAAGTTTTGGAGCCAAGTTCGTTCACCAAATGAGCAACTCTAATCTTATTCCTTTTAGTTTCATTCATCATGCTTGTTTACATTCACTTATGTTCTTAATATTACATTTACCATATTGAACTAAGTTGATTCATACTAGATTTAGGATGAAGCTCTAATTTGTTTGAATTAATTTATGGCCTATTTATTTTTATTTATTCACTTATTTGGTCTTAACACTTGTTGTTGATTAGCTACCAACTTCTAGTCATCTAGTTGTTACTTGGCAAAGAGTTTGCACTTAACGATGAAAAAAGTAAATGGAACTTATGTTGAATCTCACGAGAGTAGTGATTCACATAGGTGGATTAAGGTTTAAAGTCACAATTCATGAGTTTAATGAACTAATGCATGCTGGACTTTAACACAAGAGTAGGAAAGCTCATGTATAGGCAGTCTTCCATTCATAGAGAGATCTAGTTTGGAGTAAAAATAGAATTGAATCCTAAACATGGATAAAAATCATCATGTCCATAAGCTAAACTTTTATATTTGGTGGATTCTTAACCCTAGTCAACTTCATTTAACTAGTTTCTTCATATTTTGTTCACTTGAATTTGATTTTTCCTACCATTTTCTAGCTCCCAAGTTTTGATTGTTTAGATAATAAAGCAAGTTAGTAGCTCTGACAGTTGCTAAATCTTGTTTCCTTGTGGGACCCTAATACTCGTCACTGATGTGTGCCCAATTTATAGGTGTTTAGAGAGTAATTTGTGTGGTTTTATTTAGGAAAATTTAGTCTTTTTAGGGTAATTTTATTTGGTGAAAGTCATTTTAGAATGGAACTAATTTGTATTATTTTTGGCAGGTAGAAGTGAAGGAAATTGGATAAAATTGAAAGTATCAAGAAGGAACAAACGTAGTCAAGGTTCCAACATTCTGTTTTGGGCGAACCAGTTGGGTTGATCGAAATAGAAGGTGTTGAAGCAGAGTCATTATTTGAGAGATTTCTTTTCTTTTCCAACTAAAAGACTTGATTTTTTGGAACCCTAAACACTGATAAATATTGGGAAACACAAAAATATAAAGGAGAAGTGACGGCAACCCTAGAAAACACTGTACAACACAAGAATCATCAAGGAAGATATCAAGAAGAATATCAAGACCCAAGATTGCAGATTTTTACTCTTTTCTCTCTCTCTTTTCTTTATGAATTCTTCAATGTTTATGGATTATATTATTTTGGATTGTAAGACTATGAGTGGCTAACTTTGTTATTAGGGATTGATACTCTAAACATGATGCTCTTTAATAATCTATATATGAACCATGCTTTTATTATGTGGTGCTTGTTATTCTTAATGCTTAATCATGCTTGGCCATCATGGTTATTATTTATGTTGTGCTGCGCATTGAGAGATGGTAGCATAATAGATCTACAATCATCAATTTAGTTGTTTATTGGCAAGAGATTGTGATAAGTGATTAGATACCCAAAGGAGTTGCTTATATTAGCCTTATTAGGTTGATTGTCTAATGGGTTAATGCCATGAGAGTGTGTTAATTTGCTTTTCAATTGATCTAACTAAGGTTTAGTCATTAAACGTCAAGAGAGTTTAATTGATGCCTTTGGAAACTCGGGTTATAATAAAACATTGGTAATTCATAGGTTAATAAATTGAATTGATTGTGGTTGAGTGTTAATTCCTAATATTCGTGGGTTATTGATTCTTCTTCTGTTTTATTTGCTTTGTGCGATTCTAGTTTAATTAATTTGGTATTATTTTAGTTTAGAGTATTTTTAATCTAGAATTTACTGTTAGTCTTTTTCAATTTAATTGGAAGCCTTAAACAAATAAAAGTGAGTTGATAGATGGCTAAATAATGAATCCTCGTGGGAACGATCTCTACTCCTTACTATATTACTTGTCATGATTCTGTATACTTGCAGAAATTGGGCAATAGTCACAACTAAAATTGACCCATGCACTTACTGAACGAGTATTAGGTTCTAAATTTTATTACTTGGTTGTATAATTTTATTGTTATATTTTGATATAACCTAAACTCACAATCATAGCCCAAAGGGCATCTTATGATATGCGAACGTACCATGTGGGCAAGTGAAAGTTGTCTTTTCTTGATCTTCAAGGCTATTAGGATTTGAAAATAGCCCAATAGTCCATCCAAAAAGCAGTAATATTCGCGCCCAAAGAGTCACTCTAACATTCGATTAATGAAAGGCAATATGAAATGATGTTTGCAGATCGCAGCATTCAGCTTCCTATAGCCGATGCACACTTTCCACCCAGTGATAGTCCTCATTGGAATTGACTCATTCTTCTCATTTGGTACCACCATCATGCCTTTTTTTTGCAGTATTACCTGCAGAAGGCTCACCCAAGAACTATCAGATATAGGATAAATTACTGTTGCCTCAAGTAGTTTAATTACCTTTGTCTTGACCATGTCCTTCATATACGGATTTTATCTTCTTTGGGGTTACACCATGGCTTGAAGTCATCTTCCAAAAGTATGTTATGATTGCAAAAAAAAAAAGGACTCATACCCTTGATATCTACAATCTTTCATGCTATATTGCCCAATTGTACTCCTTAAAAATTTGTAGTAGCTTCTCTTTTTGTTCCTCCTCTAGGCCAGTTGCGATGATCACCAGCATCTTGGAGTTCTCAGCCAGAAATGCATACTCAAGATGGTCTGGTAGCCTCTTCAATTCTAACTTAGTGGGGTCCTCGATTGATGGCTTAAGACCACCTCCTCTTAATCCGTCGATGTCTTCAAATGGCTTAGTCTATTTCATTAGTTCCTCGGCTTCCAATGAGCTACTTGCTCTTCAATAGTTAGGTCAAAGGATACACCTAAAGAGCACTTCCTCATCCTCTACTCTAAGAGTTAACTTCCCCGCATGAACACCTATCAATGCTTTAGTTGTAGCTAGGAAGGGTCATCCTAGAAGGATTTCTACATCATCCTTCATATCTACTATGACAAAGTCAACAGGAAAGATGAATTTACCAATTTTTACCAAGACATGCTCAATAATGCTCCTAGGATACTTAATAGATCAATCAACTAACTATATACTCCTTCTATTAAGGTTAGGCTCTCCTAAACCTAATTTCAGGAACATGTCATATGGCATTAAATTAATGCTATCTCCTAAGTCAGCTAAAGCCTATCAATAGAAAAACTACCAATATTACAAGGAATAGTAAAATTCCCTGGGTCTTTAAGTTTCCATTGTAGTTTGTTTTGCGAGATGGCATAGCACTCCTTACTCAGGGTAAAGATTGAGAGTCCTTCTAACTTCCTCTTCTTGATCAGTAGGTCCTTCAAGAACTTCACATGCTTTGGTGACGTGGTGCAAATTAGGTATAGAAAATATGAACAAACATGCACAAATCAAGTAATAAAAACCTAATCTCCCAACTATACCGCAAGTATACGTGTCTATTGTAGCACTTGGAGCATTAGGTATCGAATCCCATGAGGAATCAATAATATGGCAACTACTAAGGCTTTATGGCTAACGTTTATTATCTAAACATGAACAAATCAAGAGATGATAATGGTGGCCTTTCAATAAAATAGGTGGATGATTAAGAACACTTGTAGAAATTCAATGTGAAGAATCTTAAAACATAGAATCCACTAATGAATCATGCATGAATGACTTACTAAGTTTTACATTGCCTTGTTTAGAATCCAATGTCATATATATCATAACTAGATCTCTCTATGAAATGACAAGATTTCAACTATGCTCTGATGAATTTTCATGAAAACATGAATTGTTATGATTCACTTAAGCATCCATTATTCTCATATGAATAACTTAAGCATTACTTGTTCATTTTCCATTGTTACAAGCATTTCTCAATGTCAAGTAACAACTTAAATGACTTGTTTAAGTTGGCCATGCAAAAACAAGTGTTAAAGCTTGAACAAGTAAACAAACAAATGCAAGCTTAGCAAGTTTTTGATAATTTAAGTCATGTTTTTGATTCATTATCTTCATCTATATTCTAGATGAAGCCTTAAGTGACTAGTAAAACAACTAAAAGATCAAATTCAAGACAATAATTCATGTTAACAAATGAAAGTAAATGAGAAAGATTTACAATTGCTCAACCAAATTGAAATTAGCTTCTCTTCTGTCACTTTCAAAAGTTGACTTACAAGAGTTCTTTTACAATAATCCTCACTATTTTATTGAAGGATGAAGAGAATTTTACTAATTCTCTACAAAACTAATGCTAACCACTACTTTCTACATCTAATTCTATTAAAAACTTACTCACTTGTTCTAACTAGTTTTAAAATGCTTTACAAATAACTTCTATTTATAGACAAATGTTTTTCAAGTCATTCCCAACTTGCATGTGCATTTAATACATGAAAATGATGAAGATTTGTTTTGGGATTCCAAATGGACAGAAAAGTCTTCAAATGTATGCTCAATGGAATCTCTAGCTGTAAGAACCCTATCCCTTCTAGAAAATGTCTGCAAAAATAGCTAGAACAAGATGCGGGTTGCAACCCTAGAAAACTCCTGCTAACTTCGATCCGTGGGTAGGATCCGTGGGGTAGCAACCTGCGAATCATAACCCATGGATCACACCCCATTGGCCCCACTTGATTTTTTGATTTTGATGACTTGGTGTCCATGTGTACAGATCTTTTCCACACATTTCCAAATATTTTGTGAGAAATTAGGTCTCCTAATTATTTTTGCACAATTATTTCTTCAATTATTCTACAAGTAGTTCATCCAATCTTAGCCGCTTAGATCACCTTTGATTTTGATTCACCTTGACTCCAATTGATCCAAATTGAGTTTAAGTATGATGAACCTACAAATTTGTGCAAGAATTGCGCATTAACTTACTCAAAATAACAATTTTGCCTCAAAACCCTAATTCTAGGAGAAAAACCCTAATTCTATAAAAAGTTAAAAAATGAGTCATTTGTAACCAAAACTACTATAATTAGACTAAAATAACACCTAAAACATATAATAAAATATATAATAATATTGGTAAATTTATTACTTATTATTTAGCATTTGCGATAGAGCTTCAAGAAAAAGTATGTTGATATGTAATTACTTGAAAAGCTCTAAGAACTTACCAAATTGCTGATCTTTGTGGTCCTTCTGAAGCCTATTCGACTATAGAACTGGTTGCCTATACTCTCTTATTACTTCTTCTTTGGTTCTGCTTCCTTGCTTTACTCAACTTGTGTTTCTCCCTTTTCTCGTTCTTCTACAATCTTTTCCTCATTGGCAGCAAGCTCCTCTTTTTTCTTTGCTTCTTCACTTTGTAACTTCTTACCACTCCTGAATGTAACTACTTTCACTTGCTTCCTTGGTTTGGTCTTAGTGTTGCTCAGGATGGTCCCTTGAGGTCTTTTTGAGATTATTTTGTCCTTCAACTTTCAATTCTTATCACTTCTCCTTTGAAAGCTTGAACGAATTCCACCGAAAACTTGGAAATCATCATTTGTAGGCAAATTTAGAAGCTCGATTGTGGAGATTTCACAACTGATTTTTATCATTTGGACTAGCAACAATACGACCCACGAGTAAGTAGCTTGATTGGCTTGGTAGCTCCTCTTTTGATAAGGTAAATATGGCTTTATTTTTTTTAGCACCAATGTTATATATCTAATAGTATTGCAAGGCTTGTTTGCATGTTTGATCATTGGCCACCGTGTGATACATGAAGACAATCAATTACTGGATGTCTCTTTCTATAATCATGCATGGCCAATCAAATTATCTACTATCCAATAGCCCTAGTACAACTTTCATTGTATTTGATTGTCATCATCAGGCTTCGATGAATAAAAGCTGCATGTCAACTGGGAAGGAAAATCATGACATGTCATACGTTGTATGTCATCTCTTCGAAACCAAACCAAGGTCTTTTATTTCTCTTTCTATCTCTCTATTTTTTTTTGTGTAGATTTTCTCTCCTGTAACAATGCAAATCAAGAATTACAGTACGTCACTGCCACATATATCTCTGTTTGCCCAGCAGAGAGGATTCCAATTAACGGTCTTGTCTTTATACATCAACAAACTAGCAAGTGATGCCTTTGAAATTTATATCCTCCACAATGAGTCTTTGCATCTCAAACCAATGGACAACTATGTCAATCAAATAAGTTGTTACTCCATCAATATTTTCCACCACCGTGAAAAGTCAAAAGGTGCTACATCAACACGTGACAAAAAGTTCAAGCGTTCTTTCTGAGGTTTTAGTTTTAGGAAAACCACTTGGAGAACTCTTCATCACTTTGGGATCTTTGTTGACTTAGAGGCTATTTCTTTGGGATCTTGATCGACTCGAAGGTCATCACTTTGGGATCTTCATTGACTCGAAGGCTATAACTTTGGAAACTTCATCGACTTGTATACTTCCAATTCATGGCAATAAAGGGACCAAATGAGAACTTTCAACATTGCTTTTGGGATGTTCATCAAATTGGAGGCTTTCCAATTCGGGATCTTCATCGACTGTCACCTTGGGACTTCATCCACTTGGAGTGCAATTTGTGATCTTCATTGAATTGGAGACAATTACCTCAAGACTTCATCGACTTGGAAAGCATCACTTTGGTATCGTCATCGATTTGAAGCCCGTCACTTGTGGATCTTCATCGACATGGAGGTGTCCAATTCGAAATTGTAACACCCTAGAAAATTCATATAAGAATTATTTAATTCATGTATGTCCCTTAGTAGAAAAAAATAAAATAAAAATAGAGATAAGAGAAAGAAAAGGGAAACATTGAAAATGTACCTAAGGAAGAAATTCTTTTAATTGGAATTTAGTATTAATCCTTGATTTATTAGTTGGAAGGTTTCTTAAGTTAATTAGGTTAATTAACTAAGATTCTCTTATTATTAAGTAGGACACCTAAGCACTATATTTGGATTAATTTCATTGGACCATTAGTTTATAATAGTGTTTAGTTTTGACTAACAAACTCTACCATTATTAAGCTTTTTGACTAATTGAGCTTTAGTACAAAAATTAACTTAAAAATTTCACTTAATCCCTTGTCTTTTTCCCCTCCTCATGGCCGGCCCTCTCTTTCTCTTTTCTTCTCTCTTTTTGCTTTAAAATTTGTGCTATAAGCTTACTAATTTCTAGGTGATAAAAGGTTAAAATTTTCCACTAATAAAATTTAACCAACTAAACAACTAATGCCTTAAAAGCATAAACCCTAGCTTGACTCTTGTTATGCTTTGATTGGTCATTCTTTTCCCCACTATTTTCTTTATTTCTTTTCCATTTTCTTGGCCTATTTCTCTCTCTTTTCTTTCCTCTCTTGGCCGGCCACCTTTATTCCTCTTTTCCTCTCATTTTTCTCTCAACTTCTTGAAGCTTTCTCTCCAAGCTTTGAACAATTCCACCATAGAAAGTGAGCTTTTCTTCTTCCCAAGCAAAGTTCTAAGCTTGTTTAAGGTATCTACTATAAGCTTTTGCTATTAATTTCAAGTTTTATTTAGTCTTTTGTATAAGTTTAAATCTAGATTCTTGTTGCTACTACTTGAAGAATTTAGTTTGAATTGAAGTTCTACTTGCTAGATAAAGTGTTCTTGTGGTTAGATAGACTAGTAGATAGCATTTAAACCTTGAAATTTCATGTATTATATGTGACTTGGTTGAATAAACCTAGACTTGAAATCTTGAATTTGAGTGGAATTTTGAATGAAATTAAGTTTGATTTGAATATAGAAGCTATAGAACTTGTTGGAGATTGGTTTGGTTGGTTGATTTCTTGCAGGTAAAATTTTGGGTTAGTCCGATTTTAAGGGGAGATGCTGCCAAAATTTCGGTAGAAATAAAGAAGGAAAAAATGATAGATAAAATTTCTAACCTAGAACATGTTAAATTTAGTGAGTTAGTGTGCAGAAATTTTGAATAAAATGGCCAAATAATGAATAAAATTTTCTTAGAACAAGAAAACCCTAAAATGAAAACCCTAAACCCTAAACCCTAGAAACCCTAAAACTGAAACCCTAGAAATAAGTGGGGTATTTCTTGAATTTCTTTACTAAATTAATTAGGGTTTTAATCGGATTTTCATTAGATTATTTCTTTTAAATTTCAGGACCCGAAAGCGAGTCGTGACCCTTTTACGAAATATTTTCATAGGCATTCCAAGTGAGTGTCTCTATGTGTGCATGATGCATGAAATGCTTTGTCATACATGAGAATGTTAAATTATGAAATATTATGTTATACTTGTAATTGTTATTTTATGACATGTGTTACTTGAGGAAAGAGGTGTACTTTATCACTTCTATTTCGCAACGTGTTACATGCTTTCGTGATCAAATGTGTTATTTGTGCTTGAGGCTACCGTGACTAACTTCACCGTTACTTCACGGATAGTCAACCTGGCTGCACGTGGGAGGACATAAGGTGCTGGGTGTTTTAGGGTGTGTTGTTCTTTCCCCCTTGAGTTGTGAATCCTCAAAGAGGCCAACTCCGGATTGAACTTTCTTGCGTGTTGGCCCTCCAAGATCGAGATTACTCCCTGGATGTGGTAGCCTGTACGAAGGTTATAAGGTGAATGGTGGTTAGGGTACTTGCTTGATATTACTGATATGACCCTTGGCGAGGACCTGACCTATCATCTCGGTCCTAACGTCATGGTTACATAATCGGTACTTGTTTCTCCTGCGGTCGAACTTGCTCCTGTAGAGCCCTATATCTGTCATTGACTACTTGTTAATTGACTTGTTCATGTGATGATTATATACCTTGTTAATTATTTTATTTCCCTGAAATAATGGATTCTTGGTATGCCTGCATGACTTGGGCACTCACTAGGCTATTATAGCTCATTCCTTTTATTTGTTTTCCTTTACCCAGGTTTCCCTCACTATTAAAGCTGGAAATGGCAGGTTTAGATATAGTGAATATTTTGTTCTTATATTTTGGATAGCCGAACTGTTTGGGCTATTATTGTAAATAACTTGTATATTCTGGCATGTAAACTCTTTTAATGACATTTCTCTTTAAGTTAAATTATATGAATGTATTTTATTTTGAATTAAGTATATTTGGATGTTCCGCATGAGTGCTCGACTTGAGTCCTGTTAAGAGTTAGGCAGGCAATCCGCTAAGCCCTTTGGTGCGCCTCTGGGTAAGGTGGGGCTGTCACAAAAATCCTCATCGACTTAGTGGCCTTGTACTGTATGGCACATTTGATGACAAAGTCAGAGCTATTAGAGACAATCAATAAAGAGGCTCATGAGTAAACTGTCTCCAAGGCGACTACACATCATTTGGAAATCAAAGCAAAAGAGGAAAAAACACCTAACTGCCTTCTTATTAGATGAAGCTACAAAAGAGCTTCTAAGCTACCTATGTATCCCAAAAGGGAATCAAATCACACATAATTCCAATTGTTCACAGTTTAACCTCATGCTAGTTAGGAGTATCTATTTGTTTACCATCTTGAATTTGGTGGAGTGTTTCAGTACTTTCAACACATGCTACACTGTTAGTGGTTGTCGTCCATAATTTTAGCTCGTGCAAGCCAAGAGCAATGCACAGTTTAGGCCCATGCGTCAAAAAACATGGAAGAACTTGAAATCAGTAGACAGTTTATACTCATGTTGAGGAACCTTGGACAGGCTTAAGACTTGGAGACAGTTTATGCTCATGTCAAGGAGCTTTGGAACAATTTAAAATTTAGAGACAGTTCATACTAGTGTCAAAGAGCCTTGGAATAATTTAAAATGTGCAAACAGTTTATGCTCATATCAAGGAGATTTGAAGATGCTTGAAATTTGAAGACAGGTAATTCTCGTGTCAAGAAGATTTGAAGATACTTTAGATTTGAAGACAGTTAGTAATATGGAATTTCCATTTTAGGGAGTCCATATTTGATTTAATTTGATTTTGATTTTATTTTGTTTTCCTTACAAAGATTTAAAAAAAAAAAGGGCTAGCAAGCAGGCTGCGCAGTACTGCTATAGCCACCATAACACCAACTCCCACTAGCCTTGCAAATCAGCCAACAAATGCCATCATAACTACCATCCCCACTTCCTATCACTTCATCATATTTAAAGGGATTGCTGCTGATTTTTTGAGAATTCACAATGATCACAATTAGGTGGGACTGAATCTTTCTCTTCTTCTTCACTCCTTCACTCCAGGCTTCCATTTTTTGCTCACGTTCCACTTATGTCACAGACTACACTCACACTACACACACAACATACATTTATATTGGCACTTTTTTTTCCTGGAACCATTCTTCCACCTCTCTTCTCCTTCTCTCGGCCATACACATAGCACTCACACACCATCACCACCGTTCTTCTCCACCTCTCACAGCTGTGTGCACTCACAATTTCATCAGACAACTCTCCCCCTCTAATTTTTACTTCACTTTACCTGCACTGCACCACTCACACAATCCTTACTCTCCATCAATAGCTTTCATGCACAAGCTACACACACAATCACATATAGTTCACTCTGGCATAGCATTCACATACCTTATCACATATATTGCACTCACTCACGCTTCACCATCATCACACACTTACTTCACCTGCACCCTCTCAATTCTACTCTAACCGTCGCTTGAAATCCAATAAAAACAACCACAAATGCCGTCAAAAGCCATTCAATTTGCAGCTCCAAAACCTACCCAAGAACCGCCATCCTACAACCCAAAGTTCAGCCCCAAAATAACCAGAAAACAGCTCCAAATTCTATCAAAACAACCACAAAACAGCTACAAAAACAGCCAAATCAATCCCAAAAATCCTGCAAAATCAGCCACCAAAAGAGCTGTAACATTAACTCTAAAAACTTGCACAAAACAACTAGAAAAATAGTTACGAATTCTGTAGATACAGCAGCCAAAATTTATCAAAATTGCAGCCAAAATCGCAACCTTACAGCGACTAAAATTATTCATTGTCACACCCATTAATAACTTCACAAATCAGCTCATAAACCAGCCCCAAATCTGCTCCAAACTGTAGCCAAGGACAGCCTAAAAATCATCCAAATCGCAATACAAAGGAACACCCCAACAACAACCACCTCAAATCCTCCATGCTGCCATAGTTGGCTCACCACCATTGCTGGCCACCAGCAGTAGCCAAGAGCCACCAGATACCACCACTAGCCACCTACCCTCACAGGAATCGAATTTCCCCTCTCTCGGCCAAGGGGTAAAATTTCAAAGTTCCCCTGCAATTGATTTATACATTATTTAATCCATGGGATTTCGTACATATTCTGTTTTGCATTTGAAGAATTTGGGGTCTTGATAGTTGATTTAGGGAATTAAGATTTGCATTCATGAGTTTTGATTTATGAGTTTTGGTTTATTGATGATTTTGGTTGCTGTAGTTGAAGACGATAGGATTTAATGATTTATGAGCTTTCATTGCATATTTATGTTTCTTTGTCTCAATAATCCTTTAATGTCATTATGTCCCTAACATTTAGAAATCTTTGCATTTTGGACTTTTTGATAATTATAGATTAACCTCTTGGATTTTAGTTTGCTTTATTTTAGATCCTATAATTAGCAATTAGCCCCATTTGTTGCTGTACTTTGTGTTTGAGCCACTATACATTGCCGAAATTTGTGTTACTTAGTCCATTAAGTTGCTAAAATTTCATTTTAGTTCCTACATATCGCTGAAATTCGCATTTTAGTTCCTACATTTCTAGAATTTTGTTTTAGTCCTTTAAGTGGATGGATTTTTGTTTTCAGTCCCTGAAAATGATGTTATCTAGGCCATTAAGCTGCTAGATTTCATTTCATTTCCTATATATTATTGAAATTTGTGTTTTTGGACCCTTTTACTTGCTAGAATTTCAAATTAACCCTTGAATGTTGCTGAAATTTGCAATTTTGCCCCTATACATAGCTGGAAATTATAACTTTGTCCATGTGTTTGCTGAAAATTATATTTTGGCCCTAGGACATTGCTGAAATTTATGTTTTTGTCCCCCTAGTAGCTAGAATTTGCATATTAGTCTTTAATTGTTGCTGGAAATTCTTTTATGGCCTTAGAACATTGCTGGAATTTAGGTTTTTGCCCCCCAAGTGGTTAGAATTTGCATTTTAGTCCTTGAGTATTGCTGAAAATCACAGTTTGGACTCTTATAGTTACTGGAAATTCATTTTTGGTCCTCAATTGTTGCTGGAAATTTGATTTTTTACCCCCTAGGCTATTTTAAATTGCATTTTACCCACACACTTGCCATAATTTATAATTTGATCCTTTAAATTGCTGTACTTTTCAATCTTATCACTTAACTTTGTTGAAATTTATATTTTGGCCTCGAAATTTTCTAATATCTACATTTTATCTTCAAAACTTTGAAAAATTTTATTTTGCCCAAAATTTTTTTTATTAAGTCCTTAAAATCCCAATTATGTATTTTCAATTTTTTTAAATCTTCAATTAATGCCCCAAACTTTGGTCTTTTGTCTAATTGATGCTCAAATTAGTTTCTTCGTTTCTCTTTTAATTATTTTATTGTTTTTATTTATTTTTTGATTTTTTATTTTTTAGTTGCATGTTTTTCATTTTAAATTAAATAATTTTTTTCTTCGTAAATGTTTAATTGTTGCTTTTAATTTTTTTTTTATTATTATTACTCTAATTGCTTTGAATTTGGTGGCATAGTTGTAGTGATTAATATTGTATTATTTACTTTGTGGTTTATTTATTCAAATAGTGGTACCTTAATATGTTTGTTCATGTTGTTAGTATGCATACCGGTTATTCAAATGAGAGGTATTCCTATTATCCCTCAATTCTCCTTATGTGCTCCTATGTGATTTTCTTATGTGTTTTATGTGTTGTTTTAATTTCCTTTTATGTTTGAATATTTATCTATTTTCGTGCTTGTCTATTCATCTGAATTTAATTTTAATTATTCACAGGAATGTAATGGATATGTGATATTTTATTTGACAAAAATTTGTATTTAGATAGCAAATGTAATAGATACGTTTTATTATTTATTTGACAAAAACATTTTGTGTTTTAGATGGGAAATGTAACAGATAAGTTAGATAGGTTATTTTTCTTATCTTTACCCATTTTAGAATGTAATTAGGCTTTTCCCGGTGTAATAGTTAGGGCTTTTGTGTGCTATGTGGTTATGTGCTTTTACACGCTTTCCTTAGGGTTTTGCATCTAAAATATTATGCTTATGTGCTATGTGCTTCTATGTGCTATTATCTACTTCTATGTGATTATTGCTTTAATTAATATTTTTATTTATTTACTTGCTTTATTATGATATATATGTATTGTCGTCACAAAAGTCCAATGCTAGTTGTGGTTAATTATGGTTTTTCGCTAGTCCAACGCTAGTGGGGAATTTCTAGAAAATCGACTAGTCCAACGCTAGACCCTTAGGTCATTTTAGTGTTAGATCACTCCTTGTGTGCATTTCATATCATTTCACATACTTTTTCTCTTTTTAAGGCCCTTTTCCATTTTTGCATGGTTTTTATGTATTATTTTTCTTATAATCTATTTTTACATATATTCAATGTATGACATTTAGGTTACATTTCACATAGAATCTTAGGCCATTTGTGTTATTCAACTAGAAATAGTTATCTACTTACATGGGAAATGGTGGCTTAACATGCTGTTCCCCCATCCAGAAGTAGAATTAGTCACGAGTTTATTAGTTCTATGTACTCGTTATGTTGCATTCCCTTTCTTTGATCACTTATATCTATATTTACATTTTTATTTTTCACTTTTTGCATTTCATTTTTGCATAGCTCGTGACTCCTTTGAGGTTTCATTTTGGGTTATGCAATTAATGCATTAATTCCAATTAAACCGCGAAGGGACATTTTGCCCCTTTCGGTATCCTTTTTTAGGTTCAAAATTTTGCATTCATATAGATACATCCAAATGTAATAAGTTTTCAGGTTACATTAGGAAAATTTGGACTAAACCTTGCAACCAGTTTCAGCTAAGTTGAAAAAGTGCCTTAGACGCAAGCCTTTTCCTTCCCTTTCTTCAACTGTGACTCCCAAACTCATTTTCTCTTGTTTTTTTCAAAGACTCAGGGTTGTCTAAAAGGGTTTTTCACGTATCTTTATTGTTTATAAACTAGGAATGGGACACGTGCTCTACACGTTTATAAGTTTTGTTAACAAATAATGTTACACGTGCTCTGCATGTTTATAAGTTCTGTTAACAAATAATGTTACTCATTTTTTGTGAAAACTCAAAATGTAGGTACATAACTTTAAAAAAAAAAAAGAGGTCAACAAATTGAATAATTTTATTAATGTAGGATATCTCATTCCTTTTATTTTATTTCCAACTTCAAAATTCTATGTAAATTTTCTTGTATGAAATAACTTTTTTTTGGACAGCATATTTATTTTTAGTAACATACTTGTAGACTGAACAATACACATAGATCTAAGCTACAAATTCTCACTAATTGAAACCTTTGATGTGTATGTCGTAGGTAATATTTGATCAAGAATCCCAGGTTCTTCTTAGCTTCACATATTAATTTCTTTTCTAAAAGAATTTGAATAGAAAAGATGAATGTCTCTAATAGCAAAAGAAAATTTTCGGCATAATGATGGTTTTTTTTAAATATTCTTGCAAAAGAAATTATGAAATCTTTTGAAAATTTTAAATTGTTATCATATAAAAGGTAACTTGTTGTTATTTTGTACTTGAAATCCCTAAGCTTTTGATACATTGACTAATAATTATACATATTTCTATTATATCTATAAAGTATCAAATGAGATTTTAACATGGTTGTATCAAAATTAATATTTTTAAATGAGACTTTAATCTAACTCTTTATGTTTTTGTAAATGTCAATTCTTAATGTGATTAGACTTAAAAGATAAGGATACATTAAGTGCTAAAATATCAAACATAAAGTTAAATTTAAAAATATATAATTAATTTATTTCAAAATATTTTAAAAATGATTTCTCTTTTGTAGTGTTTTGTCTATTTATTTATTTAGTTTTTGCTAAAATAATTTTTTGTTTAGATCATGAAATTTAAATTTATATACAAATTAATTAAAAATATTTTATAAAAGAGAAAAATATAAATTTTTATACCAAACAGCAAATATATATTTTTGAAAAATCTAATTTAAATTTGTACTTGCTAAAGATTTGTAACACTTTTAAAAGAAGACTGAGTTTGATTAGGATTTAATCAATCTACTTTTTGTAATTCCATTAGTTTCCTTTTTTTAATGTGACTATAGTTTAAAAAATAAGGGTATTTTAGGAAATACATTAATTGTTAAATCACTTTAGGTCCTACATGAACTTTTTTGATACTTTACTCATTTTAAATATGTTTATTATGATTTTTTTTTAACAAATCTAACATGTATATAAGAATGATGACAATTTTATCATATAAGCATATCAAATAAGGATAATTTACATATTAAATTGGTAATATAAATATTTTGTAAAGACACATATAAGTCTAGTGATTCTAACTCTCGGATAATGAATCATTTTAAAAATTGTGCCTCACTTGTTGCATACAAACATATTGCTACTATTGTGTAAAATTAATAAGTTAACTAAGTCATATCATTTGTTTAGATTGATTATGCAATAAAAATGTACAATTATTAGGCTATTTTTTGTTACTATTTTATTCTATCTTTATCATAAATTTTATCTTATTTCCACATAATTGGTAATATTCATCTCTTTCTTCTATGCTTTAAACATAAAAAAATTGTGCACCTACATATTTTAAAATATATGTTACGTTTTATTTTCTTTTTCCAAAATAAAGATAACTATATAAAAGAAACTACATCTCTGTGTATACCATGTTCTTAAAAAACTAATATCATTTTGTGTTGTATTTTTTATACACACACACACATATTAAAAAACTAATAATCCAATTCTTTATTTCAAATATTTAAATGAAACACTTTCAATGTATTTATAATGAAGTACTCTTTAATATAAAATTTCCTTTAATTTGACTAATTTTAATGATCTTAAGCAATTGATAGATACATTTTATGAAATAATATTATTGATTATTTGGCTTTTTCATAGACATTGATATAATTGATTACTCAATAGAATTATTAATTGATATTCGCCAAACTCATAAACTTGTGTAATAAGTATATATAAATTTTCAATATCAATTAAAATATCATATATGAGTTTTGAAATTTGTTCATAACTATATCCTCATGAGACTTGCAAGATCTTGTATTTTATATTTATTGTAAAAATTAATGCATTTACATGTGTTGAACTTCTCAACTCCACTTTCTGTCAGTTTGATTTTTCTTTTTTTCTCTCCAAGTCCAACATATAAGATATGCCTCGATTTTGTGTTATATGAAAATTTAAAACTGCAAAATTTTTCGTTTATAATGCACAAACTCATATTTATGACGCCCTTATATTTAGATACTTTTTTTAATTAACTTCATTTTTTGAATAATTAGTGCTTGAGAGTTTACTTAACCAATGCCCTAATGTATTTGCTAGCTAAATTACATATTTTTCTTTGATCGAACCCTTTCATAATCAGTTAGTTACTGTGTATGTTATCAAAACACAAGCATTTTAATACTAAATAGAGTTTAAACACTAATTAACTTTCACATTAAAAATTGATAAATATTTGTCCAACTACCTTGATTGAGTTGTTAAAAAAATTGATTCGAATTCAAAATGCCACATTCAAAATTTCATGCTTTATTAAATAAAAAATCATATATTTCTAAAATAAAGAAGTTTTAATGATTAAACATGTAACCTTATTATATATGACGGCCCTTTTGCAAGAATGAGGTTTTACATTTTTAGAATTTCAATTTTTGACGACTCTTTATAGTGGGAGTATATTTTTAAACTTAATTCAAAGTCTCTTGAAACATTGACTTATTTATTTTTCATAATATTTTTTGGTTTTAAAGTAATTGGCTAGGACACTTTGTGTTTAGGTTTCTAATATTATTTTTTTCTGCTAATGTACTAATGTGATTACAAAATCAAAAAATATGAAATTTCTCCAATAATAAATATCGTAATCAAGTAGTTTACCTAAATTCTAAATCCATCCATTCTGGACCATTTTCTGTATTCAGTTTAGGTATTGTTCAAATTTTTTTCAATCAAGGTTAATTAAAAAAAATTTCTTGCCTCTCAATCCATGGGATGTTACTTCAATATTTTTGTAAGGTAGTGTAACAAGAGTCAGTTTTTGTTTTGGATTTAATATGCTAAAGTTATTATTTTCAATTTTTATAAATGAAATCATAGTAAAGAAAGGCAACAAAGTAACTGTGTTAAATAAATTTAAGGTATAATAGTGTAGAAATTTTTAAAATGACTTTTAGTTCAAATTAGAATTAAAAAAATGGGATTGGCATTTTATATTTCTCTAAAAAGTTTTTTTAATAAATTCACGTTCATCAATGTATGATAGAATGATTTTATTTTTATATTTATGATTTTAAATTTAATCTACACACTAACTACTAAATCTTTTAAATTTTAATTTTAATGAGATTCAAAAGTTTAGAATTTTGATTAACTAATTTTGCATTATGATTTTCAAGTTAGTGCGGGTGAATTAAATGTAATATTTTTCATTTTTCTTGGCCCGATGCTATTACTTTTATGGCATTTTAAAGTAAGGTAACATAACTTCCATTCTTAATAATATTTAAGCGATTGTTTCTAGCTAATAATAAATTGATTTATTATGTAATAACTGAGAATAATTTTTGAATAAAAAATTTAAAATTAAGCTATTATTTTTATTTTAATACTAAAGATAAATTAAAGAAATGCTCCCACCTAATCAAGAAAGTATCCATTAAATCAAAAATAAAAAATTAGATAGGAAAATTTTAAATATTCCCTTTTTTGTTTTCTATTAATTTCGATTTAACAAGTGCGTGGTTATTTCTATCTTATACTCCTAGCATGTAATTTGTTTTCTTTTTTATTTGTGAACAAAAAACAAGCTTTTTTTTGTGAATTTAAAGCAAAAAAAGGTGTCAAGTTTAATCATCTATATGGAAATAATGATTGAGATAAACATAAAAATAATTTAAATAAATAACAAAAAAAAAGTTTTCTTGTTTTAACCCGCTACTTATCAGGCTGGCTCCCACTCATATACCTTTTAAAAATTTTGGATCAGCCATGGAATAATTATTACTATATGTAAATATAATATTACTTTAAACAATGTAAAGTTTTATTTTTATAGTAATAATATTTAAACTAATGCATAGTAGGTAGTTTTCCAATTTTGGATTTGATTCCTTTCCAATTTTATTCGTGAGAAGGACTTTTATTCCTTTTACTGTATATTTTGTGCATTTTTTGTATTTTTATTAATTTATTTTATAAATTGAAATTACTGTAAAAGACTTGAAAAACAGTTGATTGAATGTTGAGATCCATTAGAACCTTATTAATCTAACTCTTTTTGTTTTTGTAAATGTCCATTCTTAATTTGATTTGACTTAAAAATAAGGATATTTAAAGAAATACATTAAGTGCTAAAATATCAACCATAAAGTTAAATTTAAAAAATATAAAATTAATTTTATTTCAAAATATTTAAAAAATAATTTCTCTTTAAGTGTTTTGCCTATTTATTTTTTGCTAAAATACTTTTTGTTTTAATTTTTTTATAGATCATAAAATTTATATTTATATTTAGATTAATTAAAAAATATTTTATAACAGAGGAAAATATAAATTTTTATACTAAAAAATAAATATATATATTTTTGAAAAATCTAATTTAATTTTATACTTGTAAAAGGTTTCTAAGACTTTGAAAAGAAGATTGAGTTTGATTAGGATTTAATCAATCTACTTTTGGTAGTTCCATTAGTATCTTTATTTTAATGTGACTATAACTTAAAAAATAAGGGTATTTTAAGAAATACATTAAATGTTAAATGTTAAATCACATAAGGTCATTTATGCTTTTATATATATATAGAAAATATTTCTCTAAACAAAGGTTTTGGTTGTTAAATTATTTTTCTAGTGGCTTGGTACACCAAAACTGAATATCAAGTGGTGACTCCCTTTTTTATAAAACCTTTTTAGACTCTATTTTTGGGTCCAAAACTTGCATTTTCAAAGTCCCATTTTAGGCTCTTTTCTTTTCTTTTTGTTTTCAGAATAAAAAATTTTTCAAAAATCGCATTTTTTCCAAACCACACTCTTTTTCCACTTACCTTTTCTTTTTCCCAAAAATAAAGCATTTTTCAAAAGTCACATTTTTGTCAAACCACACTCTTCTTCCACCTACCTTTTCTTTTTCCAGAATAAAGCATTTTTCAAAAACCACTTTTACAAAAACCACTCTCTTTTTCCACACCTATCTTTTTTTTCGTCTTTCAAAAAATGGGGCGTGACAAAAGGAATCTTTGAGTCCCAAAATCAGCTACCGCCATCCATAAGGTCACTGATGGATTTAGACTCAAGGTTTTCCATATATTAGGATGTGTAACTCTTAGATTTTTTATTTTTCTTTAACTGTTTGTAAGAGAGTAGTACTCCTTGTTTACGGCTTTTTTGGTCTAATAATGGAGGTCAGGCTTTGCCCCCCTTTTTTTATCTACTTATTTAATAAAATTGGGTGTGGCATCCGCCCCTCCCCCGTTTACGGGGTTAGCCAAAAAAAAAGTTCTAATTACATCCCTTAAATTAACATAAACACATATTACACCCGTAACTTGATAACTACTATATGGTACACTAATGCTTATTAATGTTTGAACGTTAAATGTGCTAACTTTATTGAGTTACTTTTTTTTACTAATTGAATTACTAATATCACCTATCCAAATTAACCTTAAACACAATACTATCACACAAATAAATAAATAATTATACAATTAAAGTTAAGTGTCAACATGAACAACCACGACTTTGGTAAATTACCCGTATTAGTACCATTAACTTTTAGGGTTCTCAAGTATGACAAATTTAATAACTAGAATTGTCTAATTCAATCACTAACACAACTACATATTTTAATTCTAATAGCTATGCTAATAAATAATTAAATAATTAAACCTTAGTAATTTGTAAGTTAACTACGTGCCTTCACATTAGGGGGCTATTTATTTAAATATTTTTTAATTCAAATTGTTAGACTGTAATTTGGTCAAACCACAAGATTCGTTTGGTAAATTAGGGGAAGGTAGACATAATTAACCCCCAGAAAATATGATGAAAGACATATTCAGTCTTTCATACTTTCGATACAGAAAAGTAAAAGTACTAATAGACATGTGCTTTCAAGAGTTAGGACCCCACATGGATATGACTGATCATCAAAGTGATGCACATTTCGCAAATCTTAGGGTACGAGACACCGAAACTTTAATGAAAAATTATCTTCAAATTAAGATTAAAGCATGAATGCCCCATGACCATATGCTTTGTTCAAGGAAAATAAATTTCTCAATTAGTTAACCGGATGTACAAGTGAGAAAATTTCATCCACTACTTTAGTGATCACAATACAAGTAGTTGCAATGATGTTTAGGTAGTGGGAGTAGTTTTTTTTTCTTTTAGGAACTCCTATGGAAGACTAGATGAGATCCACTTATATCCACATGGCCAAACCTAGTATTTGGAATTTGTCAATAGTATTTTTATATTGTCCGTGATTTTCTTGGTAACAAATGCTTAACTTTCCAGGATGCTGTCTTCGACTCGCTACTTATATCAATCTTTAATTTTTATTTATTGGATTTATTTTTTGATGTGCATCATAATTGCAGTGAGGATGTAGAATTATGATCGGCAGGTGATGTGAAGTCTCTCTAAGCACAACAGTAACGAAGAACAGGAAGATTTCTATAAACAATTGATGATTGTTCTTGATACGTATAAAAATTCAGATGGGCCAAGTTTTGAAATCTATAAAAGGATTTTGGATGAGATGTAGTCTTTAAAAGAGACTGGCCCACTACACCTTGCAGCCACTAGTGTTTTCTGTGAAAATAAGGCCTTCGGAGAATGTTAAATCCAATTAATATAAAAAATTTGTAGTTATATTGAATTAAATATCAGTGCATGCAAAAAATTAGGCCTATTTTCATCTTTAGATGGTTACCTGTAAAATTAAAGTTGCATGTAGGTGGCACTATAGTTTTTCATAGTGAATGACTTCATATTTTTATGTTTTCTTATGTAGCTTTTTGGAATAATTACTTTATTCTTCTAAGCCGAATTATGCAAATTTTTTTTTTTTGTAATTCTATCTTTTTTCATTTATTGTGATTTCGTTGTCTTATGACACTACCTTTACCTTATTGGTATGTATATTTTTTTTTGTTTTTCTCAAAACATAACCATGACAATTTTACTGCTTATTTTTTATAATATAAGCAATATCAACTTTTGCAGATCTTAAGCAATGGTCAAGACTAAAATTTGTGATGAAAAAGATAGAGACGTATAGCTGAAGGCCTGATATAAATTTCACGCTAAGAGTAATGAGTAATACGAATGAAATTCTTGATGGGAATTCTTCGCATTGTTTAGAAATACTGAGAATATGTGAAGAAGCATTTTGGTTTGTGAACTCTTTTTCAAACCAAATATTATTTAGAAAACAATCATTTTCTTTCTGTTGAAGAAATAGTAGAAATGTTCTTCACAAGTACGAGTCACTGTCAACACAAACGGTGCACTATAATAAATTCTTCTTAAGAGATGATAGTTCCAATTTCACTATGATAATCAACCAAGTTAACAACAATGTTGACTGTCATAAATATTTTAAGTGCTACTATAAATTTAACAAAAAAAATTTGATGTTTAATATGTTTAGCAATTAGAATATTTTTGTTGTATTGTTTCTCAATGGAGGCTATAGTTGCTTTGAATGGCGAGTGAGAAAAAGAAAACCGCATGCAAAACTTACTTGCTATTTGTGATTTTGAAATGATTTTCATATTTGTTTTAGTGGGTTGGGAAGGTGTATCTCATGATTTTAAAGTTGTATTAGAATACATAAGAGATCTAGCGTGCAATTTTTCGATCCTTGTAACTAGGTTGATACTTTTATAAATTATACTTTATGATGACATTCCTTTCTAAAACATTTATTATCTCTTTAACAGATAAATATTATTTGTACAATGCAGCCTACTAACATTCATGCAGCTTCTGACACCTTACAGATATGCAATATAGTGATTGCCTAGGGGGCATTTAGTAAGAGGGGTTTGGGTTTGAGAATGAGATTGAAACCCATAATGGGAATTTAGGTTAGGGGGATGGAATTTGGGATTTGGGAATGAATCCCAAACATTTTGGGAGGTCTTGTCAAAATCCAAATTTGATTCTCAAATTTGTAGACACACACCGCACACATACACACACAAACACACACATGCACACTCACACGCTACACACATATGTACGTGTGTATATACATGTATATATACGCACGTATGTGGTATATATTTTTATTCATTTATATTCACACGCATATACATATAAATATACCTACATACATACATACAGACACACATATTTATTTACTTGTATATACGCACACATATACGTATAAATAGACCTACGTATATATGTACACGTACATATACATACATACATTTTTTTTGGCATAGCCTGTACAGGGGGGATGTATGTATGTATATGTATACATACAGAAATATACATACATATATAAGTCGTCGCACTACAGGAAATTGAACTAATAATTGCACGTTTTCTCTCTCCTTGATTTTCTCTCTACTGCCTCTTTCTTTTTGAAAAACTAGGGTTCGGCCATGGAGGCCCTTCAACCTAAGGTTGGAGGGCAACCTTCTCAACCAAATAGGTCCTTTGTTGATGTTCTCATCAACAACTCATACTCTCCTTTGAAGATCAAACCGACGATGTCACACAAAGGTGAACCGGCAGTTGCTTTCTCGCTGCAAGAGGTTGAAAAACTGGCAGTTCCCTTCAAGTTTGCTCTCATTGGCAAGTTCTCTCATGGACGTCCAAGCATGGAAGTGGTGAGGAAAGCGTTCACAGCGATTGGTTTTGCAAGAACATTCTCCCTTGGGCTATTAGACCATCGTCATGTCTTGATACGATTTTCTGGTGAGGAAGACTTCTTGCGGTGTTGGCTAAAAGGATTATGGATGATTAGTGAGTTTCCCATGCGAGTTTTTAAATGGTCTACAGACTTCAGGGCTAATGTTGAATCAACTAGAGCCCCAGTTTGGATCTCTATGGAGGGGCTTCCTATCCATTTTTTTGATAAGGCGGCGCTATTTTCAATTGGAAGTGTTGTTGGGCAACCGTTGAAATTGGACGCTACAACAGCCACTCTTGCAAGGCCTCACATGGCTAGATTGTGTGTGGATATTGACATCTCTGTGTCTTTGCCCAGTCGAATCTAGATAGCAGTTGGCGAGGGGGGTTTTTGGCAGCGGATTCAGTATGAAGATCTTCCTTCATATTGTCATCGTTGCTCCAAACAAGGGCATGATGAATCAGCCTGTAGACTAATGACTGGAAAGGGGAAGGAAAAGCAAGTGGAGCAAGTTTTGATGAAGGAGAAGCAGCAGCAAAAATATGTACCTAAACCTATAGGTTCACACGAGCAGCAGTAGAAGCAACATGCGTTGATTGACATGCAGCAGCCGGAAGTAAACTCTGAAAAGGAAACCCAGGGTGCTTCATTGGAGCCCAACTTGGATGACAGGAATGTTTTTGGCACTAACAGGTTGTTGCGGGATCCTGCTGATAAGAGTAGCACATCTAATCAACAGGTGGGCTTGAACCTGGGTAATCCAGTCACTGGTACAAGTTCTGGTGAGCAAACACAACACATCACTGCTGATATAGATGTTCAAGAGGAAGAAGTGTATGGGGACGAACCTGGAAAAGGACTTCCTCCCATAGGTTTGAGAGAGGATGAGGATGCTCAGTTGATGGAAGGTACTGTCCATTAGGAAATGGTGAATGCAGCGGAGGTCTTGGTAGGTAATCTTTCTCCACATGGGATCAATAGGAGTGCACAACCAGATCCTCTTGGCTTGGAAAAGCGTCTGGATTTCTGCAACTTAGAAACAAAAGAACATCAGATTCATGCACTGCAGCAACAAGCGATGGAATGGTTGCCTTATAAACCTAGAAAAAAGAAATCTACCCGAGCTAAGGTATCCTCAGACAGAATCTTGAGGTCACAGGTCAGACAAGGCAGCAATTCTTTTCAACTTTTATCCCATGATTAATTTTCTTTTTTGGAATATTAGGGGGGTCGGCCGTGTGCCTAATTTAAGAAGGCTTAAGAAGTTAATTCATGTGAATAATATACAATTGGTAGCTATTTGCGAACCTAAACTAGGGGTTAATAATTTGAATAAGATTAGATTGAGGATCGGTATGGATGTTGGGGTGAATAACGTGGAGGGATCAGTTTGGATTTTCTATAAAAATTCTACGTCATGTTCTTTAGTTGGCGAATCTGATCAACATGTGTCAGCTGATTGCTTCTAGTCATTATTTTGCTACGGATTGTAAATTGTCTTTTATATATGCAAAATGCTCGATGGTTGAAAGACAATTTTTGTGGGACGTTATTAAAGCTGAAAGTGGTAATTCTCTTCCATGGGTGCTTGCCGGGGATTTTAATTTGATAGTAAATGGGGAGGAAAAGAAAGGGGGTAGGCCCTTTGTGATAGATGAAGCGGCTGACTTTTTAGCATTTTTGCAAGACATCCAAGCTTTTGATGCAAGTTGTACAGGATCACCATTTACCTGGTGTAACAATAGACACAGAAGTGCATGGATTTGGAAGAAGTTAGATAGGGTGTTGCTTAATAATGAATTCCTGAATTTGAATGTTTCCTTGGAGGTACAAAATCTGTCGAGAGCTCCGTCAGATCATGCTCCGCTCCTAATGTGTGGGAAGTCAAGATTGGATGACAAGCCACGTGCATTTCATTTTTTTAACCTTTGGTGTAGTCACCCTCAATTCTTGGAGGTGGTTAGGGAGGCTTGGCAACCTCTGCAATTTGGTACACCTATGTCTGTGTTGGCTTGTAAATTAAGGCTGGTTAAAGCAACACTCCGATGCTGGTCTAAATAGAAATACGGGAACATCTTTACAACGGTGAAAAATTTAGAGCATAAGGCAATTGAAGTGGAACGAAGGTATGACATGGAGGGCTCAGATCAGGCACTGGAGCACATGGAAAGGGCAAGAGTAGATTTGAGCAAAGCTCTTTGTGTTGAGGAGAATTTCTGGCAACAAAAAGCTCGCATTAAATGGTGGAAGGAAGGTGATAAAAATTCAAAATTTTTTCATGCAGTGGTAGCGGGTAGACGGTCTAGCTCCATTATTCATCGAATTAAATCTCCTTCGGGAGATTGGGTGACAAATGAGAAAGATATTGGGCAGGTAGCTGTGGACTATTTTGCCAATTTATTCTCTCAAGAAGGTTTTCAGACAGGAGATGGGATGAGTCAGATTCCAAAGTTACTTTCAGAACATGACACCCAGTTACTGGAGGAGTGCCCAGCGATGGAAGAAATTAAACAGGTGGTGTTCGATATAGATGGGGAGAGCTCAGCAGGACCAGATGGTTTTACTGGTAAATTTTTTACTGAGGTTTGGGATATTGTTTCAGTTGAGTTGTGTAAGGCAGTACAAAGCTTTTTCTGTGGTGAAGAATTTTCGAAAGCTATCACATCCTCCTTGATTGTACTTATTCCTAAGGTATCTCATCCTCAAAATTTTACTCAGTTTAGGCCTATCAGTCTATGCAACTTTGTGAATAAGGTGATTTCTAAAGTATTGTCCAATAGGCTTGCATACATTCTTCCTCGAATTATCTCTATTCAGCAAAGTGGCTTTATTAAAGGAAGAACAATGTCGGACAATTTTCTTTTGGCTAAGGAGCTGGTAGGGGATATAGGGAAGAAGAATAGAGGGGGCAATGTGGTTTTAAAGTTGGATATGGCTAAGGCGTATGATCGTGTTTCATGGCCTTATTTGATATCTGTATTAAGAGCCTTTGGCTTTGGTGAGAGGTGGATAGACATGGTATGGAGACTCATGTCAAATTGTTGGTTCTCGGTTTTGATAAATGGTACCCCTTATGGGTATTTCAAATCTTCTAGGGGTTTGCGGCAAAGTGACCCATTATCACCAGGACTATTTATCATTGCAGCAGAAGGATTGTCCAGAGCATTGAATCACCTTTCGAGTGTTCCGAGTTTTAATCCATTTAAGGTTCCAGTTGGATGCCCTTCTGTTACTCATTTATCGTTTGCTGATGATATTATGATTTTTTCAGGTGCAGATAAGAAGTCACTTCGACTGGTGGTGGAGGTATTAAAGAGATATGAGTTACAATCGGGTCAACAAATAAATGCTTCCAAAAGTGGCTTCCTCTGTCATCATTCTATGTCAAGGGTTCGAAAGGTGGTAATCAAGCAAATTACAGGTTTCTCTGAGAAGGTTTTCCCAATGAGATATTTGGGCTACCCGTTATTTACTGGTAAGACTAAAAAGCAACATTTTTCAGAGTTATGCACATCAATTGTGAAGAAGGTCATGGCATGGCAAAACAAGTTCCTTTCTATTGGGGGAAGATTAATACTCATTAAACATGTATTATCTTCTATCCCATTGCATATTCTGGCTGCTACTTGTCCTCCAAAAGGGATATTTTGGAATTTGGAAAGAGCCTTTGCTAGGTTTTTGTGGGTTACTGAAGGGGATGTGCAGAAACATCATTGGATTAAATGGGATAGATTGTGCTTGCCTGCTGATGAAGGTGGAGTTGGAATACGAGCCTTGGAGGATGTTTATGAAGCATTTTCCATTAAATTATGGTGGAACTTTAGAGAGCAGAAGTCGTTATGGGCGGATTTTATGTTTAAAAAATATTGTAAAATGAGAAATCCGTTGCAAGTGAAACATTGTAGACTGGATTCAAGATTATGGAAACATATGCTGAATGCTAGGGAGGTGGCACAAATGAATATGTGCTGGCTGAGTGTAGATGGGACTGAGGTAGAGGATCTTCATCAGGTGGAACATCCAGGTCAGATGATTTGGAAACTGACATCTTCTGGTAAGTTTTCTCTTAACACGGCTTTTAATTGTATCCGGGAGAGTAAGCCTGTCACCCTTTTGAGTAAGAGTATTTGGGATTCTGTGATTCCTGTAAAGATGTCTATTTTCATGCTCAGACTCTTTAATAGGAGATTACCTTGTTTTGATATTTTACAAAAATTTGGTTTTCATGGTCCCTCATGGTGTTTTTGTTGTAATTCGCATTCTATGGAATCACTTGAGCATATATTTGGGCATGGTGAATTTTCCTCCAGAATTTGGAATTATTTTGAGAGTCCAGTTGGGATTGGAAAGCAGCATTTGACTGTGCGAATGAGGTTGATGCGGTGGTGGACTAGTCCTGTTAAGAATAAATTTGACAGATGTTTACTTCATCTTTCGCCAATTGTTGTTCTTTGGCATTTATGGAAAACGAGAAATATGTTTGTGTTTTCAGGGGAGAGTGTGCCATGGGAGAGAGTGGTGAGGGACATCTTGCGGGACATCAAAATTGGGTTTGAAGGTAAATTCCCTATTCATTTACCTAATTTGAATTGGATCGATTGGTGTCTTTTTTGTGAAGGACAAAAAAGAAGAATCATTGTTCGTCCTATAAAATGGTTAGCTCCGAGGGGACAGCTTAAATTGAATGTTGATGGATGTTCAAAAGGCAATCCAGGTGAGAGTGGAGGAGGGGAAATCCTAAGGGATGGAAATGGTAAAGTGATTTTTGGGTTTTCTTGTTTTTTTGGGAGGGAGTCTAGCTTGAAGGCTGAAATTAAAGCAATGTTGTATGGGGTTCGTATGTGTGCTGTGAAGGGTTTTCAGAAGTTTCATTTGGAATCTGATTCTCTTGTTTTGGTGAATATGGTAAAAGGGTTAATCTCTTGTCCATGGTATTTGTCTCATCAGGTGGCGGAAATTAGAAATTTTCAGCACTTATTTCTTTCTATTGAGCATTGTTTTAGACAAGGTAATCAACCAGCAGACATATTATCGAATGAAGGTATCAAGATTAAGAAGGACATGATGTTTGAAGGATTTTCTGCGTTACCTAGAGAGGTCCGTGGTGCAGTTTGTCTTGACCGACTTGGTTATCCATCATTTAGATTTAGTAGTATTTAACTTGGTTATTTTGTAAAGGAGTAGTACTCCTCGTTTATGGTTTTCAAAGATGTAATAATGAGGTCAGGTTTATGTCCCCCTCAATAAGTTTATTTTAATAAAATTTTGAAGTGGCGCCCTCCCCTGTGTACGGGGTTAGCCAAAATAAAATAAAATAAATAAAAAAATAAAAAATAAAAAAAAGTGTGTGTGTGGGGGGGGGTCTGTGTGTGTATTTATGTGTATATATATATTTACATATATACGCATGCATATACATATACATATACCTACGTATATATACACATACATATAAAAACATATATATTTACAAATATATTTATATTTATTTATTTATAAATATTTGTTTATTTATATATGCACACACGCATATACATTTACATATACCTACATATATATATATATCTACACGTACATATACATAAATACATATATATATATATTCATATTTATTTATTTATTTATAAATATGTTTATTTATATATTGATTATACATATACACATGCATATATATATATATACATATGCCTACGTATATATGTACTTGTACATATACATACATATATATATTTATAAATATATTTTTATTTTTTATTTATTTATATATTTATTTATATACATAAATACACATATACATATACATATAGTAACGATACCCATTCCAGGCGCTAAATCAAACAACAATTATAGCAATGATATCCATTCTAAGTATCAAACCAAGCACATGTATTGGAATCGGGGGTTTCATTGCAAACCCAAGAGAAATGATTCCGATTTCGATTCCCAGGTGCAAACCAAACGCCCCCCTAATCTTGGAATTGGTGCTCGTCCGAGATCAAAAAAATAAAAAATATTTGTGCAAATGCATATAAGGTTGAAAATTTTGATTGAAAGTGCTTTTGAAGTACTAAAAACTTATTTTCCCATCCTCAAAACAGTGCATCTATACATCTTTCCAACACAATATATATATATATATATATATATATATATATATATACACTAGTTCTCAGAAGGCTAAATAAAAATACTCATCTTAAACCTAAAAAAAAAAAATATGCAACTGAGAGGCAAATAATACACAAAATAGAAAAATTAAGTAGAAATAAAAGAGTAGGGGAAGTAGCTTTTAGGAGTCACCCAAAAAAAAAAAAAACCTTTTAGGAGTCAAGGAAAAGAAGGGATTTTGAAAAGCTCCATATATATAGAAACATCAGGGGAGAGAGGAACATATGCAGGGTTTATATGGACAAAGAGAAATTAGCAATGCCATGATCAAATTGCTTGTGGCTGGTGAAATTTTGCAAAAAGAGAAAAAAAGAGAAAGATGGAAAAGATGTGCTTGGTGCCTCTGTCTCGAGCGCAGTACTTGTCAGCAAGTGAATTAATATGCAAAAAATTAGACAACAAATGAAAAAAAAAGGCCAAAATGAAAGGTGAAAGAAAAAGGTTTAAAAAAATAAAAAAGGCAAAAAAAAAAGTAGCAAAAGGTAGATGGAAGGGAAAAAAAATACCTTACAATGGGTGCGCCATGTGTCAACAACTAAGTATGCTACAGTAACTCATGTATTCTTTTATTATATAAGTAGATACTAGGGAGGTCTGGCTGTGCCTTGCCCAATCAAAAACAAAATTAATCTAAAACCTTAGAAAATAGAGTAACTATAGGTTAATTAAATAATTATTAAGTGATTATCGAAATAGAAATAAGAGGATTTGACATCATTCTTAAAACTATATGGAAACAAACATGCAAATAAGCTAAATAGAAACAATAGGAACTGCTATTATTTTTTAAGTTAAATGGAAATAAACATGTTAACAGATGCTTCTTCCAGCTTCACTAAACCCCAATATATTTAAAGTTTCTTCTAGCAGGCCACCTTTACCGTGTCCATCTCTGAGACAATTCCACAAGACATCATCTTTTGCATCAAATCCAACTCCATCAAAGACCCTTCTCCCAAAATCAATGTAGCCTTATTTTACCATACATGGTAATCATAGCACTAACCACATTTAAATCCAAACAAAGACCATAGCAATTGAGAGAACACTCAACATTGTGGTCTTACCAACAATATGACTTGGTACATAACTGCCTAAGCAAGTCTAAAACCACACAATACTGAGATACACAGAGATAACCTCCTTTCAAAATGTTCCATGATACCAAGTCTCACCCTCCTGAAATTTCATCAAACAGTTGGTAAGCCTCCTTTTATATCTTACAGACACTGTAAAGATGCAAAAGGGTATTGTTTACATTCAAAATAGCTGAAACTCATATTTCAAAGCAACTGAATGAACACTAAGACCAGTCGAAGCACCAAACTCTTTGTAACAAGATTTTAGAATTGAGACAAAAGTAAACTCATCAAGCAAAATTCTGTGGGCTCTCAAGTAATTGAAAAGAACAAGAGCCTATTTTTTTATCATCACTAATTGAATAGCCTTTGAGCATGGTATTAAACAGATAAAGATTTGGTTTTTGTATATGTTTGAAAATGAAGCCTGCACAATTTATATCTTGAATTGAATATACAAGAACCTTGCTAAGTGTAAATGTGATTTGATCAAGGCTAATCTTGACCATTAAGTCATGGATTGGAGTGATTTCGGATTTTTTTTTTTGGCAAGATTGCAATAAAGTTACAATATTTTCATTTGGGCAATGAAAAATGCATCACTTCTGTAGCATAACAAAAGGAACCTTTTTTTTTTTTTTGGGGGGGGGGGGCCTTTACAATCTAACAACATGAAAATCACCACCATAATATACCTATAATTGTTATCCTAAATGCAAGATTGATGGGAAAAAGGATATAAAAGGAAAAAATGATAAACTTGAAAAAATGAAACAATCTGATTAAGTCATCTAAACAACACAAAGTAACATGAGGGCCAACATTAATTTGTGCCCATAGAAAATAAAATAAGGAAAAAAAAAGAAGAGAAAATGGATTACATATGCAAACAAACTAAAAAAACAAATACAACTACAAATCATATTACTCAATAGCCAAACAAATATAAATACAAAATAAAAAACATACCAAACAAATTTAGGGCAGAGAATGAGGGAGAAGGCTGTGAAGATCTACAAAACATAGACAAATCATATTAGTAAATGTAGAAAAAATGAAAAATCTGCAACAGAAAAACAATTAGAGTCTATATACCAAGAGATCTATCACTCATTTTTTGTTATTTTTAATAAAAATAATCAGATTACTGAATGCGAACAGAGAGAGAGAGAGAGAGAGACATCAAATGGGAGACATTAGATGGGAATGAGTAAGATAATACAGAAAGCAAAATATCCCCTTTTCATGACCTGTGTAATTGTTATCACACTTTGGTAATGAATAAAAAAATAATTAATTGACAAATTTTTGAAAGCTAAGCAGATTTACAAGTTCTATTGCCATCACACTTTGCAAGAAAGATAATTTGTAAACAAAATGTCAAAAAACAAAATGAACAGATGCGCATAAATAGAACTTTAAAAAAGTAATAGTTACACAGTTGTCCATGGGAAAAGGAAATCTTTTATCAATCAAAATCTTTGTCTTACAATACTAAAATAAGCAAACAATAAATAGCATATTCCAATTCTAATTTCTACTAATAGAATTAGGTTTAGAAATTGATGACATCAAAGGGAAGGAAGCAAAGTTCTTTGGCAGAAAAGGCCAAAATTGCAAATACACCTAGCAAAAATTATAGACAGCAATAGCAACAAGAACCAAGTTTTGAAAGCTTGCAATCATATGGTGTATATAAAGCACATTGGAGAATCTTATCCTATCACATGTATAACTTGCAAAAATCATATAGTGCATACAGAGAACATTGAATTACAAAATATTCACATACCTCAGAGTATTAAACCTAAACTAAGTACATTGTTAGATACATTTTTCTATGTTATAAAAAAAACAGTTGAGAGAAAAAATCACCTTGTAAAAGCTTATGAGAGACATTACCTGCAATATATCACAGAGTTTATTATTCAATACTATTGTCCAAAGCATGAAAGTACTCCTAAGATCAATAGAAATACAACACAATTCTATAATATCAATTTCGTAGCACAAATAAAGTCCAATTGCTGCACAACAATTTTAGTCCTATCAATCTTGACTAACTACCTAATTGAGAAAAAAAAAATCTTGACTAACTACCTAAAATTTTAAATGGCTGAAAAGAAGGAAACTCTTAATAGCAATTAATATATGCAAATTTTGAAGGGAAAAAATGCAATTTGGTCCCCAATAGTTAGACTGTGGATCAAATTGGCCCTTAAAATTCAACCTAAAACATATTTAGCTACTTAACCATCGGATTTGGACTAATGGGTGACAAAATACAAAATCTTTTCAATTTATAATGGACCGAAACATGTGCTAGTCACCTGCTAGTTAGTTAAAATTGGCAGAGGAGGAAATTTTCAGCTGTTCCAAGGAGGAAGAATTTTTAACTTGATCACCTTCTTCAGCCTTTTGTCTAATGATATCATCTCCCCTAAATCAATTTCTTCAAATTTCGCTATTTGTGTTTTTGTGAGTGTGTCCTTTTCTTTTGCTGATAGACTTCACTTTGGCTACACTACCACAATATGCATATCAAGGTTTTGCTTAAATTCTAAAATAACATGAAATCTAAGAGTTCTTACCCATTTTGTAGGCTGCTGAAATGTCAACAGGGGCAGAATACTCGTATGGACTTAGCTGTCAAAATTACTGATGCTTTTTTTGCCCATGCTCTACATCTGTACCCAAATAAAAACAAAAGAAAAAAGGGGCGATGTGTTTAAATATTAACAATAGATAAACATGAAAAATTATCATTTGATGTGTATCAAGATTACCAGCAAATGAAAGGAAAAATTACCGTTTGATAAAATATTATCTTCAGATTATATTGACCAATTTCCTAGTTAGGTTGAACAATTAATGGTCCAATAAATTAGAAGAAACAAAACACTTATGACCTTAATTTTTAAAAGTCATTTTAGATATTTATCAACAAATAATGTACTACCATTAATTGGATGGTACAGCTTATATCCAAACAAAAAGAGAAAATCATGCTATAGAGGATAGAATCTATTCAGAAATATCCAACCCTGTATTTCCTATGCACAATTCTTCAAAAGCTGCCATTTTTTCCAAAAATTAAAATAATTAGAATTTAACCAAAAATGAAATTAGGATTTTCTTAATAAAAATTAAAAAAAAGCCCTACTAAACTAAATAGAAAACAACACCAAACAAAGTTCAAACATTTCAATTTCAAATATAAAAGAAAATAGCAACTACCATACTAAAAAACTCAAGCTATGAATAAAAAACTCAATGAATGAAACCTTACTAATCAAGAAACTCCAAATCAAACAAAATAGAACAAGTCCACGACGAGCCAAGGAAAAAAAAAAGATAAGCAGAAGCATAAAAATAAAAACAAACTTGTCGGAGAAAAAAATAAAAAAGAGAAGGTAAACCTAAAATCTGATATTGGATGAGTACATTTGGTGTGGAAGATAAAGAAAAATTAGAGAAGACTTCTCGCAGGTTTGAGAACCAAAAAAAAAAAAAAAGATTACAATGGAGAGATTTTTTTGCCTGAGAGATGACTGAAGTGAAAAAATTGGTGTGCTTCCAGGAACAAGAGGGAGGAGTGACAAGTAATAAATTTACCTATTTTTATATATTATTTTATATATTTTTTAAGTGAGTTTTTAGTATGTTTTTAATAATTTTGATATTAGAATGGCTCAATTTCATTATTTATCATCAAATCAAGGTTTGCTCCAAAATTAGGGTTTTTGGTTCGAAAATTTGGACTTTGAGGCAGAAATATTATTTTGAGCAAATTAATGCCCAAGTTTATTTGATTATGCAGGAAAATGATGATTAAACACAATTTGGATCAATTGAAGCTCAAAGAATATCAAATTCAGAGTTGACTCAAGTTGTACTAATTTGATCATTTAAACTTGGAATTTCCGGCAATTATTTTCTTCATCAAAATCTACCAAGCAAATTATGGTTCAAATGGTGGAAAAATGTCTCAAGGGCATTATAGGAATGGCCAAAAATTAAAAAGGGCAAAATGGTAAAAAGGGAGCGATACGCAGAGGACATCTGCGTATCTCTGACGCGTATCGATACCAACTTGCAGATTTCGGCTCTCTTCAACTTGCAGCTTGTTCACACAACTTTTTGCAAATAATTTCAACGTCTAGTTGCATTTTGGGAAGCCCTAGAAGATAATACAAAGCTCAAGGAAGACTTTGGAGGCCAAAGGAATCAAATTTCATCATTATGTCTCCAACTTGGACAAGGACTTGAGCTAGGGTTATTCTATAAATACATGCCTTTGTAGTCATTGAAAGATATGCTTAGTTCTATGCTTAGTTCTATGCTTGGTTTGATGCTTGAAAAAGCTTGAACTAGAGCTTGGTAGGAGGAGCACTCCTTGTAAATACTTAGAGTAGGTTTTCTTTCCTAGTCTTGTAGTAGGCAAAATCATATTCTTGTAACAAGACTTTGGAGGAACCACTTTGTATGCAACATGTTTGATGAAATGCAAGGACAAGTTTTGGAGCCAAGTTCATCCAACAAATGAGCAACTCTAACCCTATTCCTTTTAGTTTCAATCATCCATGCTTGTTTACTCTCATTTATGTGCTTAATATTATCTTTATCATGTTGAACTAAGTTGTTTTCAACTAGGTTTAGGATGAACCTCTAACATGTTTGAATTGGTTTATGGCCTATTTATTCTTGTTATTCATTTACTTGGTCTTAACACTTGTTGATTAGCTACCAACTTCAAGTCATCTAGTTGTTATTTGACAAAGAGATTTGTACTTAACAATGGAAAGAGTAAATGGAACTTATGTTGAATCTCACGAGAGTAGTGATTCACATAGATGGATTAAGGTTTAAAGCCATAATTCATGAGTTAAATGAGCTAATGCATGCTAGACTTTACCACGAGAGTAGGAAAGCTCATGTATTAGTAGTCTTCCATTCGTAGAGAGATCTAGTTTGGAGTAAACATGGAGTTGAATCCTAAACATGAATAAAATTATTAAGGTCATAAGCTAAACATTCATATTGAGTGGATTCTTAAGCCTAGTCAACTTTGTTTAACTAGTTTCTTCATAACTTGTTTACTTGAATTTGATTTTCCTACCATTTCTTCATTCCAAAGATTGATTGTCTAGATAATAAAGTAAGTTAGTAGCTTTGGTAGTTTCTACTTCACGTTTCCTCGTGGGATCGACCCTAATACTCATCACAACTACAATTAACCCGTGCACTTGCGGAACGAGTATTAGGTTATAAATTTTATTACTTGTTTTTGTGATTTTAAGTGGAATTATTGCTATATTTTGATATAACATAAACTCACAATCAAGGAGGTAGAGATAACTCTTACCTCAAGCCCATAATTAGAAAAAAATTTTGGGATTTGATTATCAAAGAGCTAAAATGGTACACTGAGTAATTCGATGGTTTTCCTTTTGACAACAAAATTTGGCTACTTATTTTGCCAACCAAAACGACAGATCTCAAGGCTATTAAACATTAATGGTGCAATTTAATAAGGCTGGAAAGGTAAACTTTTACCGGATTTCAGTCCAAACAGCTTGCTACCATAAAGCCTCCATGAATTGTTACCAGTATTCACCTCCATTTAAAGTCCTATTGCTTGTGGTAGAGATGAGAAAAAGGGGAAAAAATACATATTAGCAAAAAAATAGAAAGACTAATGAAGAGAAGGAAAAAATTGTAGTAGATCTCCAAGATTTATTTCCATCGAAGGTTAGATTAAAAACATATAAGAAAAAAGTCTGGTTGACACTGTTGGTGTTGTTTGGTAATAGAGGAGAGAGTGCGGGAAGTGAAGCACGGGAGGCAAACAATCGGGGAAAGAGGGGGAGAGGAGATAAGATCGTCATTTTTTTTAAGGCTTGTGAAGATGAAGCAAGCAATGGAAAGAAATAGTAGAAGATCAAAAGGTCCAACACTCAGTACAGTGTCGTTTGTATATTTAATTTGAAAATTTCAGGACCCTCAGCCAAGCTATCCACGTGGCAGTCATAGAAACTGGTGTAGTAATCCACATATCTTTTTATTACATAGGTAGATTACGATTACATTTATTTCCCTTCATAATTACAGAGAAGAACTTTTGCAAACTTTTACAAATGATCTTTGATTTTAGGAATATGCTAATAATGATAATTTAATGCAAAATGATCGAGGATTTAAAGATGATTTAACAAACCAAGAAGCATGAAGAGAATCCAAAATAGCCGATCTAATATTCATGCATAATCTACATGAATAAACTGCAAATCTCTTCTCAAGTTTCTAAGTTGAATTCAGACATTTCAATATGTTTCTTGATTAGTTATTTTCTCGTAGATTTTTATATAGTAATTTTCATCTTCGATGTTATGTTGTTATTGACAATGGTTGTAATATATAAATTGATATCTGTTAGTAATATATTCTGATTAACAATATTAAAAACACAAATATTTTAAATATTTAAGTTATAAATAAGAAAGTATAAACAAGTACAATTTCACTTATTATGCATCTAGCTACATATTTAGCATTAAGATTCAACACTTAGAGGTTTCTTTATATACATTCTTTTATATTGTTTTTAGGACAACAATTTTTTTTTTGAGGATTAATTTTCCAAATATAAACAAGACAAAATTTCCAAATGTTCAACATAATAGGTTGACGCTTCAAGTAAGCAACTATCTCAAAGTTAATTCCACTAGGTAGCTTCATTTTTTTTTTTTTGGGAAACCCCATTTATCAGAGGGGAAGGGGATGTCAGCCCCAAATTTTATTGATAGAAAAAAATAAATAAAACAAGGAGAGGGACATAAATCTTACCTTCAAAAGTAAATGAAGTAACTAATTCATTCTAAAGCTAGGCACACCTAATCTATCCATCTTAAATTCACCAACAACTAATCTAAGCAAATCATTAGTTGAGAAATATAAAGAAGTGCATTGAGCATTACAACTAATGTTAGCAAGCATATTAAGTGCCTTTAACTGCTGAATTTCTGATGTTATAGACCAAGGATGATCCACACCTCATGCCAAAATATCAACCAAAATTTTAGAATCCACCGGTAACTCAATTTTAACATATCCATGTTGTTGACAAAGTTATAGACCATATAATAAAGCTTTCACTTCTACTTGAACACTTGTAGAACTCCAAAGAAATAAGAGAAAGCCAACTTCAAATTCCCTTGATGGTCATGCATTATTCTTGCACCACTGTAGACACCAAATTTTGACACACATTTTGTAAAAATATGCGTATTACTTTATTTAGAGGGTATTCTGATTTTCAGGGGCCAATTATAATTTTTGTGTATATTGCATCTAATTTGTTACATCAGGGGTAAAATGGTAATTTTACCATGTAAATATTATTTTCTTCTATTTTTATTTCCTAAATATACAATTTTATTATTTTTATCATTATTTATAATTTTAATAATTTTTAGGAGTCATTTATTATTTATTTAAAATTTTAGTATTTTAAACTTAATGGCATGTTTTTCAATGCACTCGTTTTTACGAGAATTTTCAAATGAAAAATTTTATATATGTATTTTGTATATTTATAAATTTTCTGTAAAAGTTACATGATTTTTAGAGGCCATTTAGTATTTATTTATTTTATATTTTTGTTGTTTATTAAGGGCACGTTTCCCAAAAATGCGTTAATCTTAAAATTTTTGAGTGAAAATTATACTATATGTGCTTTATGTGATAATATATGTTGTGTAAGATTTTTGCGATGTTATTTATTAATTTTCATAAATTTTATAATTTTTGCCATATTTAGGTCACATTTTCCAATGCACTTTTTTATTTAAAAATTGTTCTTTATGAGAATTATGTGTGTGTGCATTTTATAAATTTTATGTAAAGAAAATTTTCACAATTAATTAATTAATTTATTTATTTTAAAGACCATTCGTTGTTTATTTTAAATTGCATTTTTTCTAACCTAGAATTAACTTTTTTACACTGAATTTTTCTTTTTTCCTTCTTATAATATTATATTTCAGTTTTAATATATAATTTAAAAGGGGTTCAAGTAGTTTTTACTTTATTTTATTTTATTTTATTTTTTCATTTTTCTTTGTCTTCTTCAAAAAAAAAAAAAAAAAAGATGATGAACAGCAGCAACAGCGTTGCTGCTGCTGTTTGTTTTCTGGCATGGCTGATGGCAGCCATGCCTCTTCTCATCATCAACACCATCCCCAAGCCATACATCCTATCACCAACTCCACCTTTTCTCTCATTCTACACTCAATTCAGCAGATTTTAGGGGATTGAGATTGATTTTTCTTCACCCCTACACACAACACACACCTCACTTTCACTCTCTGCCTCCCTCAAATCACTCACAGAAACAACCTGCACTCTCACTTCTCCCTCTCTCGGTCTCCCTCACTCTCTCTACCTCTCCTTCTCTTCACTCACAGATACCCTCACTCACATCTCACTCCCTCTGCCTCTCCCTCACCACCTGCAATTCACTAACCTGCTCACAACAAACATCTGCCTACACTCTCCAACCCCTGCAAGCAGACACACACAGTTACATTCAGGCACGCACAAAACACATCAGACTCACACACTACACAACTCACAATCAACACACGACTACTCCATCTCCCTTAGGTTCAATGCCGCTATCTTAAGCCACCAGACACCAAGCTTCGTCGCACCACCTCCATTGCTAGAAATAGATGCAACAACTCACACAATCTGCACACAAAACACACATTCAAACACTCACGCCACTCTATTCACACAAACGCGCCTTTATTAGCCATTCAAAGACCACCAAAACAGCCCCCCCAACAGCAGTGAAAACAACATCAACAATGCTGTAAAAACATCCCCGAAATAGTTGCAATTGCAGCCCAAAAAACCAGCAAATAGCCCTCCAATCAGCCGCCCAAGAACCCACAAAACCTCCACTGTGCACCACCATCACTGCATAAATTACAGCCCCCAACCAGCCTGCAAAAACAGCCCAAACAGTCCCAAAAGTAGCTACCGAATAGCTGCAAAAAATAGCTCACATCAACCCCAAATTGCAACCCAAAATTCACCCGAATATTACCCACAAACAGCCTTCAAAATCATCATTAAATTCAATTTCACCACCACCATTTACAAACCTTAAAAAAAAAAAAAAAGAGGCATTCCATCACCACCCATAGCAGCCCAAAGTCAGCCACGACCTGCACTTCTAACCAGCCACACGTACGTCGCCACCACGAGCCACCCAAGGCCGCAGCCAAGCCACTACTACCAGATTTGTCATCTCCTAATACCAGGTAAAGCTTCTTCCAATTTCCCTTGCAGTGATTTTTGCTTGGATAAATTTGATTAGTGAAAATGTTTGAAGATGTTAGGAACTAAGAGTTTAGAATTCGGAATTGAGGGTTTTTTTTTATTTGAAAAACTTAAAAATCTTATTTGGGGTTCTTGTGAGTTGAGAGAGTTCAGCAACTCTCGGTTAAAGAAGAACAAATTTGTAGGGGAGGACCGAAATGTTGGAATTGACGGCTTTGAGGAAATGGAGTTCAAATTTTGGGGGTACAATAAAAAAAAAAAAAGAGAAGAGACATTGACGTTTGGTTAATTGATTCAACTAGAGATCAAATTTAGAAACTTGGAATTTGGAGTTTAGGTGTTCTCGGTTTTGAGAAACTGAAGTGGAGTTTTGGATTGTTTTTAATAATTGACGTTCTTTTTAATATATTTTAGCTCTTTCTTTATGTCATTTAATTTATTATGGTTTATTAGTATATGGTTTGTCTTTAATATAGTTATAACTTAGTAATTAACTAACTAAGTTAATCTAGCAACCGTGTCAGTTCTAATTCAATTTAGTATTTTGACTTTATTATTATTATTATTATTATTATTATTATGTAATTAGCCCCTAGGATTTTGATTAGTGTTATTATGCCTTTAAGTCTCATTATTTATCTTGCAATTAATCTCTTGATTTTTAGAAATTGTACCCCTAAACTTTTAGTCCACTACAATTATGTCCAATAATTTTCAATTTCTTCCCTAGACTTACTGTATTTTAATTTTAGCCTCATACTTTCCAAATGTTGCAAATTAGGCCCTTAGCTTGCCTAAAAATGCAATTTAACCCCTTAAGTCTTGCTGAAATTACGTTTTTACCTCCTAGGTTTACTATAGTTTGCATTTTTATTCCCCGAGTTTGATGGAATTGTATTTTAGCCTTTGGATGTTGCTAGAAATTGTAAATTTTGCCCCTCTTGTTGCTGAAACTTGCATTTTTGCCCCCAAACCTTGCTGGAATTTCATTTTTTGCCATTATTGTTTTGCTGGAACTACTTTATTGCCCTCCAATATTGCTGGAATTTATATGTTTGCTCCCCAAATAGCTAGAACTTGAATTTTTGCCTTTTAATGTTTGCTGTAAATTATGTATTATTTAATGAATTTGCTGAAATTATATTCTTGGCCTTAAGTATTGCTGGAATTTTCATTTTTGGGCATTATAGTTGTTGAAAATTATGTTTTAGCCTTTAAATTCGTTGTAAACTATGTCATTACCTTAAGTAGGGTTTAAAATTATAATTTTACCTTTTTGCTTGTTGCAAATTACATTTTTCACTTTAGAATATTGCTCAAATTTCCACTTTTAATCCAAATCTTATAATATTTTATTTTTTGCCAAAAAAAATATATTAATTAAAATTAGTTAAGTCCTCAAAGCTTTAAATTATTTCTTTTCACATTTTCTTTATTTATTTTGTCAAATTTATAATTAATGTTCTAAAATTGGGTCTTGTTAGTCTAATTAATGTTCAAATTAGTTTCTCTATTTTCCTTTTGGTTATTTTAATAATTCTTATTTGAGGTGTTAAAAGTTCAAATATGTATTATTGTATTTTATCTTCTATTATTATTATTATTATTATTTTTATTTTATTTTATTTTATTTTTATCTTTGTTGTTTTGCTTTATTTATTTATTTATTCACTTATTTATTTTTACTTAAACAATTTTCATTTTCCTCCTAAATGATTAATTATTATTATCATTATTTTTCTTTCTCTTATTTCGTTTATTATTGCTATAATTGTTTGAATTATCATAGCATGTTCATAGTGATTGGTATGAGATTATTTAATTAATAGTTTATTTATTAAATAGTGATATTTTTGACATGTTTGTTCATGTTAGTAGCAATTTGTACCGAGTTTACGAATGGGAGGTACCTCGATTACCCTTTTAATTTCTTTTATGTGCTCCTATGTGCTCTAAGGTGTTTTTCTATATGTTTTCATGTGTCTTTGTGCTTACAATTTTATCCATGTGTGAGTGTTTATTTATTTATGCCATGTTGTTTATTTGAATTTAATTTTTATTATTCAAGGAGATGTAATAGATAGGCAGTATTATATTTAGTAAAGTTTTGTATTTAGATAGTTAATATAATAGATAGTTTATGTGTTATCTATTTAATAAAAATCTATGTATTTTAGATAGAAAAATGTAATAGATAGGTTAGATAGGTTGTTTTTTATTTCTAGATTGTAATTAGGCTCCCCCGGTGTAATAGTTAGGGCTTTTGTGTGCTATGTGTGCTATGTGCTTATGTGTTTTATTTGCTTTCTTTAGGACTTTGCATTTAGAATATCATGCTTATGTGTTATATGCTCCTATGCTATTATGTGCTTTTATGTGATTATTGCTTTAATCTATGCTTTATTAAGTTGCTTTGTTATTATATATGTGTATCGTCGCCACACTAGTTCAACGCTAGTTGTGGCTAATTCCGGTTTCTTTGCTAGTCCAACGCTAGCGGAGAATTTATAGAAAAATAGGCTAGTCCAAATGTGATAAAATCTTAGGGCTATATTAGGAAAATTTAGACTAAACCTCGCAACTAGTTTCGGCTAGGTTGAAAGGGTGCCTTAGGCGCGAGCCTTTGCCTTCCCTTTCTTCAACTGTGACTCCCGAACCTTTTTCTCTTGTTCTCAAAGACCTGGAGTCGTCTAAAAGGGTTTTTCTTGTTTTTTCTATATTTTTCCAAAAATCATTTCTTTAAATAAATCATTCTTAATTTTCTTATCTTTTATAAAATATTTTCGGGTGACTTGGTATACCAAAACTCAATACCAAGTGGTGACTCCTTTTTCACTAAAAAAACCCTTTTTAGACTCTATTTTCGGGCCCAAAAACCGTTGCATTTTCAAGGTCCCATTTTAGGCCATTTTTCTGTTATTTTTAATAAAGCGTTTGTTTGTCACATTTTTATCGAATCATCTTTTACAAAACATTTTCTAAAAACTACATCTTTTGTCAACCATTTTTTTTGTAAAGCATTTTCTAAAAAATCATTTTGCAAAAACCTAAACTCTTTTTCCACACAAATAAACACCACAAGTTTTTTTTTTTTTTGAATAAAATCACATTTAATTCTTCCTTTTCCTTTTTCCCAACTTCCGCACTTTATATCATTTACTTTTTCCCTTTCGAAAAAATGGGGCGCGACAACCACCACTTAGACCAGGATTTCCTTTAGAACATCCATCCGTGTTTAAAAGAAAATTGCCATGTGCCAGCTTCACCCATCTAATCCACTTGCCAATTTTCCCCTTATGCCCACGATCAACAACCCGTAAAAATGAATCCACTCCAAATTGACTGGCACTACTTTGGGGAATTGTAGGCTAAATATTACTTTGATATCCCGCATAATAGAAACACAAATGTTCTTCCACTTTATCTGTAAACCTGCAAAGTGAGCAGAATTTCGGGCCTTCTAAATATGTCAACAAACGATTAGAAGAGTCACATGTAAAACAAAATCCAAATATTTGATTTTAGGTACTTTAAACCACTAAGAAGCCAAGCATGCCCTAATAGATATGAGACTAGTAGCAACCCCAAATGTGTTTCCAAACCACTCTCAAATTCTTGCAACCGTGTTCCCCTCCAAAAACAAATGATTAATAGATTCAAAATTTGCATTTTTACAACAAAAACATTTTGAGGGGCCAGACACACCCCTCCTCCACAAAACATCCTACAAAGGTATCCTTTGAAGAACCAACCATAACACAATAAAGGAAATCTTTTAAAGGAATATAGGGATGCCAAAGCCTATAAAAAATCCATGATCTACATTTAACAATTCTAATCAACTGGAAAGCAGAAGCCACTGAAAAATTACCTTTGGTGGTAAGAGACCACACACATAGGTCTGGGATGAAGACATAGAAGTCTCAAACTGAACAATCTCCTGCACAATGCCGAGGGGCAGCCATTCTACCAACATCCCATAATTCCACTTGTCATCCACAACAAAATCTATCACTGTACGAGTTGCATTAGTATTAATTCTCCAACATAAAGGACTAGACTCAAGCCAATTATCATACCAAAAACTACACTTCCCTTCCGCAAGAATCCAATATATATATGCCTCAGCTATACCCCTAACCCGTATCATCCTTATCGACATAATAGTGGAAAAAACCAAAGGCTTAGCCATGTTGGGATGACAATTAGCACAACACTTCAACCTTATGGAATCAACCCACAACAAATTCTGAGGTCTAAATTGCCACCACAGCTTAATTGAAAAAGCTGAATATATATATGATAAAGCCCCAACCCCAATTCCACTTTCTTTTGTTGGATTGCAAAGATCCTTCCATTTTATCCAATGGCGATAGGAGAGCTCTGTAGGCCCCGCCCAAATAAATTTAGCAAAACACTTCTCAATCAAATGCACAACTCCTTTAGGAGGACAAGTAGCTACTAATAAATGAATAGGGATAGAAGCCAGCATGCTCTTGATCAAAATAATTCTACCCCCCATAGATAAAATATAATTTTTCCAAGATGAAATCCGAAAGATCACAGAATGAGATAGCTCATAAAAATATTTAGTTTTCCTGCGACCCACATACAAAGGATATCCCAAATATCTAACAAAAAAAGATTTCTATGAAAAACCAATAATCCTCATCACCTATTGTTTTCTATGCCTGGATAGCTTCTGATGAACTAAAAAATAGCTCTTATTTTTATTAATTAGTTGTCCTGATACCTTCTCATAATCCCCCAAACACTACATAACCATGCTCAATGATCTATTTGATGCACCAGAGAACACCAAAATATCATTTGCATATGCCAAGTGTGTAATCTACGAGCACCAACATATCATCTGCATATGCCAAGTGTGTAATCTACGAGCATCTCCTTGGAACTCTGTACCCTATAAGCCCTTTTTGCTCCACCAATTTATTCAAAGAACGAGAAAGCATTTCTGCCCCGATAATAAATAGAGCAGGAGGTAGTGGATCACCTTGACGTCGCCCACGTGAGGAATGAAAGAAACCCACCAGAGCCCCATTAATAATGACAAAAAATCAAATATTAGAAATAATCCTCAAAACCATGTCAATCCATCTCTCCCTAAAACCAAAAGCTCTCAACACCTTTGTTAAAAAAAACCCAAGATACCCTATCGTATGCCTTCACCATATCTAGTTTCATCCCAACGTTTCAACCATAATTCTTTTCCCAAGATATACCACTGAATCCTGAGCAAGTAGAATGTTGTCAGAAATTAGCCGCCTCTTAACAAAACCACTTTGCTGAGGAGAAATGGTCTTTAGAAGCAGAGTGGACAACCAACAAGCTAGAATCCTTGAAAAAATTTTGTTAACAAAATTGCACAAATGAATTGGCCGAAACACTAAAAACGTTTGTGGAAACTGAACTTTAGGCAAAAGAACAATCAAAGTCAAAGTGATACTCCCAGAAAATTCTATAGCTACAAAGAAACTAAGAATGGCATTGTACACATCATCACAAACGATCTCCCAAGCAGCCTTAAAAAATTCACCAGTGAATCCACTAGGCTTGCAACACTCTAATCATCCATTGTTACTATCGTGCTATACACTTCTTCTTTATAAGGGGAAGTCTCTAGCATGGAATTATCAACATCTGTGGTGATCTTTGGGATAACCCTTAACATGTCAAAATTGTAGGGAAGATTCTCAGCCATGAACAACTATGAAAAATATCTGACAGCTACCTCACCAATTAACTTCTCTGAAGTAATCCACTTATTTGAATCATCCATAATGCAATGAATAGTAGCCTGAATTTTGTGTTGTTTGACAGTTGACTGAAAATATCGAGTATTTCGATCTCTGGCCTCCAACCATTTGCTATGTGATTTCTACTTCCACAATCTTTCCTCTATAGGAAGTTGATTCCGAAGGTCATTCTGAGCACTCCAAAGTCTTAACATCGCCATATTTGAGCCATCCTGCTCAACCTCTTGTTCAGCTTCCCTCAAATGTTGTTATGCTAATTTCACTTTTTGAAAGACATTCCCAAAGCTCTCCTTATTCCACTCCCTCAGGGCCTTCCTTAAGCGCTTCAACTTTAAATTCACAATTGACATAGGACTCCCTTGGCATACCTTATCCCATGATCCCTTAACAACCTATAAAATTGATCATGTTCAGTCTAGATATTAAGGAATCTAAATGGTCTCACCTTATTATCTGATATTGTCATCGATCTCATCAACAGTAGCAAATGATCAGATGGGTGCCTTGTTAAATGAACTACTGAAATAGCCAAGCCCTGCTCTATCCAATCATCACTAATCAAAAGCCTATCAAGTCTCTTCTAGATTCTCGGACTACCCTCTCTATTATTGCACCACGTATAAGGTGACCCTGCAAAACTTGCTCCACCAAACTAGAAGCAGGCAAAAAATTTACTAACTCCATTGCATTAGACATTCTAAAAGGCCGACCACCCCTTTTTTCCTCAACATTAAGGATAACATTGGAATCCCCTACTAACATCCATGGAGCATCATATGCTCCCCTATCACAAGTAAATTAGCCGACAACAACTCCCTCTTAGAAGACGTGCATTTAGCATGAACAAAAGAAGCCAAAACTAAAGATGCTAGATCACCCTGACTAATTACAACAGAAACATACTCAGCACTATCACCAACAACTGAACAACTAAAAGGCTTATTAAAATACAACCATATTGAACCCTCAGAATTACTTAAAGTATAAGAAAAACCAAGCTTCAAACGAAACTCATTCAATCTCCCAATATCCAATTTTATTTCACATATAGCAACGAACTAAATTTTATGTAAACAAATTAATTTCTTCATTCTACTAAAATGAAATGGCTTAGCAAGCCCTTGCATATTCTAAAATAATGAATTAACCATCAGATAACAATTGGAAAGAATTTTGAGAAGGTTTAACCATTAAGCGTAATTTCCTGTCAGATGAAAATTTAGCTCGAATGGCCTTTGTACCTCGTTTGGGTTCCATAAATTGGTAAAAAGAAGACTCCAAAATCCCAACAAATGAATCTAGAACATCAACTCCCTCCAAACCCCCATAGACAACCACAAACTCAACATTCTGATCATCTAAAGTAGCTGAACGAACAGCTTCTATATCTCCATGCTGCTGACTAGTCACCAACACTTGTTCAGCCTTGTCCAGACTTGCATTTGTATTGTGTACCACTTGATCATCCACAACTGAACATTGTTCAACCTGGAGTGCGTCCACAACTGGACGTTCTTCAACCTGGAATGCATCTGTTTCTTGCACAACTTGGAGTGCAATAGACTCCTCATTTGTAGTAGCGGCAAGCATCACCACTAGTGAGACCACCTGCTCTCCAACCCCAACACCTGAACTCAGATGATTTGCACCTGTTGTTTGTGATTCCTTGTCAACAACAATAGCACAACCAATCTGAGTATCTAGAGAACCTCCAGCAATGACAATCCCCACCCTTTCTGTCTCCACTACAAGTTTTTCACCATTCTCCGTTGACTTGACAGGAACATTCCTACTTGTTGATACATTTTGGCAAAGTGAACCAGAAGGATTCTACACCTTCTTCCTCTCTCGCTCTCTCTTTCCTACATTCTACAGAAGAGTGACCCACTTTCCAACATGAAGTGTAACAAGATGGTAGATTTTGTAGGATAATATTTTGCCAAAAATTATCAGTCTCTCCTTCAATTCCAATCCACACGATTAGGAATTTCCTTCATCAGGTCTACCTCAATGTAAACACAAGCAACACTGGGTCTAACAAGAGATGCAGTGGCTGAATCCATGAACAAGGGTCTGCCAACAACGATAACAATGGAGAACAGGTAGTGTTTATTGAAAAAATGGATAGGCAAAGATGGCAAAGAGAACCCAACAGGAACTAATGGCAATTCCTTATTTACATGAAATTCTAGAGTCCAACGAAAGGTGCGCATAGGGAACTTTCCCATATGCCAAGAGCCCCTTTTCCACAGGCGAAGAAAGTCCGCCTTCGATGAACATCTGATTAGCATATGACGTGCATCTAAATATCCAACATACATCTCACTTTTCAAATCCAAAACATTGAGAAATTTCCATTCATTAGCAAAAATATGTGAATATTCCATACATTTTAGTGTACAAACCAAATGAACAAATTAATTTAAAGATTAATTGTTAACCACAAGTTTGAATCTATTGTCAAATATTAATTTTGGATTTTATATGCAATTTAGAACATGCATGTGCTCATATGGAGGAATGGTAATTATCTACTATATATTTTCTTGACTATGTATATAAAGGGAGTTGACACCTCATTAGCTTCTTTAGCTAAATCTCCATTGCGAATTCGCATAAGCACTCTTGCAGCAATCTCCTACAAGAAAAAGGGAATTGGAGTAAGAAATAGCCTCATTTTATAGTTTATAATATTTTACAAAGTTATATTAAAAAGAAATTTTCTTGTTGTTGCCTCGTAAAAAATTATATATGATCCTCCCTCCCTCTCTCTCTTTGTGTGCATAATATACATTCTCTCTTTCTTTCTTTTTCTTTTTCTCTCTCTCTCTCTCTCTCTCTCTCTCTCTCTCTCTCTGTGTGTCTATATATATATATATATATATGTACACACACACACACTTGCACGTTCACACATGCACAGACACTCTTTCCCTCTCTTTTGCTCCATGCGTTGCAAAATTCTCTCCTCTTTTTATGGGGTTATGTAAGTGTAACCAAGACAAAATATCATGCTATACAAAGCTTTTTTTTTTCAATATCTAACATGCCAAAATGTCTTTGCCATGGCAACTTTTGATTAGAAATGACTTTGTCAATATAGAGGAAGACTAACTTCATTACTTTTTGTGGGACATGAGGTGCACTTAACTCATCTATTTGCTTGTCAATGATGGTGTTCAATTGACTAACAATCTACTATATGGTCATGGGGAATTGATCTATCTTTCGTTTTCTACTACAAACTTGTAGAAACTTATATTACTTAATTATTTTTAGATACGGTGCGTCATTTCATATGTTTGTGCCTTTTGTACAATTTCAGCCACCATTCCAAGAGTAAAATCCAATAATTGAATGTTGACCAAAGATTAAATATGTTAAAAAAGAAATTAAATGCATCATAATAGTAAAATTCCATACATAAGAGACCAAAATTGTAAACTTTTTTTACTCTTGTTAAAAAATTATATAGGTGATGATATTAATCAAGCTACAAAATACTTTCTTCCAAACAAGGAAAGAAACTCATTTTTAAGAATTATACGTGGTATAATGGTTAAAAAAAAAACCTTGTTTCCTAATCTTTGTATGAGAGTACAATTCTTGTTGTCTCTTTTATTCTATATTTTTCCCCTTTTTAAAATTAATGAAAAATATTTCGATCATAGTATGATAAATTAGTAATATACTAAAAGTGCTAAAAGAGATGGTAAATCACAACATAAGATTTTGCAATGATTTTTTCCTTCATGAACTTCAAAAAGACACAAGTTTCTACATTTTAGAATAATACATGGAAAAAAACTAACACTTAGTTATTGATATTCCATAAATTTGTCCATTCTTTAGTAATAACCAATATTATATCTTTTTTTAACAAGCAAAACATAATTATTTTTATTTTTTTGAAAATAAAATTACATTTATGAATGGCATATGAACATACTCATTTTATGCTTGATACCTAGAAATTAGTTTTGTAAGTCGGCAAAAAAGCGTTATATCTACCTCACCTCCAAACTATCCACACACAATATCTTGCTTTCCCTTGTAAGTTTTGTCATGAGATGTGGCATGATTGCTTTATCCATCTTCTAGTCCATGCAAAAAAGGTAGAACACATAGACCATGGCTTCTTACAATTAAATCTACATGATAGATAAACTGAAGAATTTCAAATGCACCTTCCTTTTATATGACTTTGTTAATTACAAGATAAGACTCAAGCATAGGTCTTACTTTTCTTTAGAAAAGCCCTACTAAATTTAGAATATAAATAAAGAACAAGTTAAAACGAGCTAACACATAATCCATTGGTGTTCCACAAAAAAAAATGCAAACTAACTTTCATTGTTTTTCCAATCATTTCCAATGGTACCTCACTTTCTCCCAATATAGAAATTTTTTATTTAATCTCAATTTATGATATTTCAAAATTGGGAAAATACTAATACACGTGGTTTTAGATCTTCAGAAGAAATCATTCATAACTATATGGGTTGAACTTTATTTTTCTACTAGGTAAACATCTTAATGTCATTGATTTGGGGATGTGTTTATGGATTGTTCTCCGTGTGATAAAAAAATCATGGGCTAAAACTAGATTAAATGGGATTAGTTAATTAATGCTACTTGTGCTTTTAAAGAGATCAATTCCGGGTGAACAAAAATATATTGTAGCAAGACAAAAATTTAGTTTAAAATGTTAAATTGTATGAGAGAGTTTGAATTGTTCATGTTCTTCTCTTTCTCCCCCCCCCCCTCTCTTTCTCATATTCTATTACATATATTCATGCAAGTATTCGTGGACTATGTATTTGGAATCACTTTTTTTTTGGTTTTTTTTCTTTTGGAATCACTATTTATTTTTCCTCCTTTTGTATGATATTGATAATTGCATCAATTGTTCACCAAATCAAAATTTATTTAACAGCATATACAAGGTCATCATAGTGTTAAGATCTATCATTTCCTTTTTACTTCAATGTAGAATTAGGTACTATATTTGTCTTATTTGTGCAACATACATTAGCTACTCTAGTTCATGCTTAGCTATCACCAATACATTAATTGATCCATAAATTGGTCTTTCATATGGTTCTGGCAACTATGCCTTTAATGACATATATGAATTAGGTTCACATTAAAGTAATGTAGCAAGCTAAGGGATTGATTGCAATTGGACGAGTAAATTAGCATATTTACTTGCTAAAAGATCCTCACCCAAAGATCAAAATTTGAGAAGTTTGTTTTTCAAATTAGTACCAATGTGCTTTCTAAATTGGTAATGAACTCTATTCCTTGATATCATCCATGGCCTACTGGAGAAAGGTCTAAGTTTATTCTTTGGGGATAAGTGTAATAATTTTAAATGGCCTTCTGTCTTACATTTTTTTGCATCCAATATAATTTCAAGAAAATGGCTTTAATTAAAATATGATGTTACCATACTAGCAAAGGATAAAAGCTTGATGATACACATGAACTCCTACATCAGTTTTGTTATCATAAGCTTTAAAAATTGTAGTTACAGTTACCATTTATAGTTTATATTAATACAATGGATAGGGGTTTGTGGCGTATTCCGTGACCAGCTAGAAAGAAGAATTTATTGAAAAGAAATAGTAATTATGTATAGTATTGTAATAAACTTTACATGCAAAACAAGCACCTTGTATATTAGCAATTCATATGTTTCTACTTTCACGAAAACAACTAAAATTCTGTTACTTGTAAAATAAAGCAAAAGATTCAATTTGTGAACATCAAATTTGAATTTGCACCTATCTAGATTTTTGCATCTTGGTGTTGGTTAATGCAAAAAAATTCTCTTGCTTTAGTTGGCCATTTATCAACTTCTTCTCTTAAATCGATCGACAGTATTCTTTTTTCTCTTGTATGATGGCAATGAAATGATCGCCTCTACTACATGTAGTACATTCCATAACCTATTGTTTGAGATATGAAACATTGTCTTCTTACATTTAATTACATTATTTATGCCATGTTGTTAATTGCAAAAGTATGAATTGTATATAAGTTGCTTAAGTTTAAGAACTACCTATTAATTTGAATAACTATAAATTACCAGTTAAGAAAGAATTGGCACATAATTATTGACATGATATTGAAATATTGGGAAAAAAAAGTCCCCTTTTTTAGACATTCAATGCATCATCTAGAACTTATTAACTATACTAAATATTGAATTTAACCATATTGCTATCATTTTGGAGCCTAAAAGCGGGCGTCTCCCTTGTACTTCAAGGGCAAGAAACACTATAAAGAGAGGAGTTTTAACCCTAACAGAGGGGGATAGATATAGACATATCCTTCACATAGTTCACACACTACACACATCTAGAGGGGTGTAAAGAGAAGAAAGCAAGAGTAGAGGAGCAACTCAAAGGTTTCAATAGTACAAAACAAAAAGACTTTATCAAAAAGCAAGGGAGGTTTTAAAAAATCTACATGAGAATGATTTTTCTTATTCTTTTTTGTTTTTTGTTAATTTTATTCTTGTAACTCTGAATTGAGTTGTTAAGATTTAGATGGATGAACCCTAGACTATCTTGTTATTGATTTTATTCTTGATTTAATGAAAGACCTACTTTGTTCTTAGATTTACTCATGAGTTTTATTGTTATTGAATTGGGATTTTCTAGCATCTTTTGATTCAATTCTTGATTTGGTATAGGTAGAATGAGAAAACCGTCCATATGATAAGATCACTTCATGAATAATAAGGCTTGCATCGGTTACTAAAAATTGAACTACCTGAGTTTTCCCAGTTAGATTCAATCCTAACCAAAACCATAAGATCCATAGAAATTAAATGCAAATTTTTGGGGTTTTAATTGAGAAGAGATCCTATTTAATCAACCAAAGGGATAGGGGTTGTAATACTTGTGAAAGATTATAACCTAATCAAGGGATTTTAGGGTCTAAGCAATTGGATTAATCATTCATCAAGTTAGAGTTGTAACATGTTTGGTTTAGAGGAATTTTACATCTAGATTTCACCTCTACTATTCCTAATTTTTCCTGTTGATCATCTAGATTATCACATAGCTAGGTAATTAGTCTTCATTAGTTCGTCTATCAATTGGATTAATCATTTTTTTTGGAAGGTTAGATAATAATTAGAAAGCTAGTACTGGTACTCGCATTGTCGATGTGGGACAACACTCAGTACTTACATACACTACATTCTAGGAACAATAGGTGCACTTGTCTTGAGTATCCGTAGTATAGCTGAATGGGTATCAAGTTTTGGGTGCCATTGCTAGGGACTAGGATATTAGGCATGGCATATTTTTATTACTCTATCCATTTTTTGTCTCTTTGTGTTTACTCTCCTATATTTTGTTTAATTTTTTTTCTTGGTTAAGGTTTGTGAAGAACCCAATCCAGCAACCTTTACTTGAACATGGCAAACTAATGCTATGATTGAGCCAATGAACAAGGTAACAATGTAGAATCTATAAGTATAGATAAATTAGGTGCTCTTGAAAGGTTAATTGATGGTATTGTAAACAAATATAATGAGCAGGTTGAAAGTGGTTTCTCTTATTCCCAAAGTAATATTATTATCTATACCTGTTATGGTGGAAATCATAATTCGCGTGATTGTTTTAATTATAGACAGGTACCTTATGATGATATTTACGACCGTCCACCTTTTTATGACCCCTATCCCAATACATATAACTCATAGTGGTGAAATCTTCTATCTTGTGGATGGGAGGAACAAAAGAACCAACAAAAACATGCTTGGGAGTTAGCCAATGATAGAGTAGAAGACTATAGGTATCAATCATATCCTTCCCCTGTAGAGTCTAAATCTGAGTTGGAATTGGTCATCATTAATGTCATTAAAGCAACAGATGATAGATTAGATAGAATAGAGGATGAAATTGAGAGAACAAGGGAAAGACTTGTTGCCATCACTAATATCATTGAAAATATTATAGTTCAAATCACTGAAGCTGTGAATGTTAGGAACCAGTTTGTTTTATCGAGTGACATTGGCTTAGATCCTAATGAACAAGTGAAGGGATTGACATTTACAACAGTGAGCAATTGATTGTACCTGCGATGCTAATTAAAAGGGAAGAACATAAGTGGGTTGAAGAAGGAAAAGAGAGTGTGGTTGGAGTTGCAAGTGAGGGAGAGATATATAGTGAATTGATCGAAGTAGGAGAATCCTCACTTTCAATTGCTATTTGCATTACACAATTGGCACTTCATGTACATAATTTTAAGCCTCTGTATATAAATCTTCTTTGTGGTACTAATATTTTGTAGGTTCTTCTTACTACAGAGTCATTGATGATGTGATGCAATGTAAGAGGAAACCAGGGGAATTTGAGACCAAGGCCACAATGGAAGGATGCAATGCTACCATGGTTGTGCCACTGCCAAAGTTGAAAATTTTCGAATTGCAAGGAGCTGAATTAGATAAATATTTAAAGGGTGAGATAAATATCCAAAGTAGTTGAATATGTTAAGGACAAATATGTAAATAGTAAAATCTATTAACTCTTAGAATATTTTGAGTTAAAGCATATCTCATTATTTATTAGAAAAAGTACTGATTGCATAATAAAAATATCATTATTTTGTACATTCTAGTGCATGATTCACACAAACAAACTCTCAATCAGTTCTTCTTTGCATCTTCAAAACTTTCACCAGACTTAGCAGCAAATTTTGTTTCTATACTCCCCTTGACCTGAAATCATTTACTTCATTCATTAGTAAAACTGTGTGAATATTCAACAGACTTAAAAGCAAATTTTCTTTCCATATTAGCCTTGACTTGAAATCATTTATTCCATTCATTAGCAAAAATGAATATTCCATACATTTTAGTGTACAACCCAAATACACATTAATTTAAAGATTTATAGTTAACCACAAGTTTGAATGTACAATCAAATGTTAAGTTTAATTCATTTGCATTTTAGAATATGTTCATATGGAGGAATTGTCATTATCTATTTATATTTTTCTTCACAAGGTATATATAGGGAATGACACTTCATTAGCTTCTTTGGCTAAATCTCCATTGCGAATTTGCAAAAGCACTCTTGTAGCAACCTCCTACTAGAAAAACGGAATTGAAGCAATAAATAACATCATTTTATACTTTATAATATTTATGAAATTATGTTAAAAAAGAAGATATCCTGTTGTATAATGAGTGCACGTGAACTAAGAGTTGAAAACCCCAATTGTATGCAACGTATACTAACATTTGCAATCTCCACTTTCTGATATGATACAATTGAAGTGCGACTAGTTGCCATGGATGTTCTTCTTTCAAGTTTAGGAGCAACTTTATTTTCCATTTCCAATGATGAGACTAGAGAGAAGAAATTGAACAAGTTTAAGATAAAGTTTTAGTATATTTTGAGAGATGATGGACGCTGATGAAAGTTGGTAAAATACTTTGCTATATATACCAAAAAAGTGCAAACTAAGGAGGTGACACATCATAAATGGCGTGCCAACTAAATATTTGGACAACCTCCCTCTTAATTGCCTTATTCTCCTCAAACTTAGAAGTCACGGATATCCTCTCACATGCTTGTATAATTGGTCCTTTGAATACTCATTTTCTTTTCCTAACTATGTTGTTTAAACATCTATAATGTAGTAATAACCATTTTTTTTAATATTTTGATGTCTTATATAAACTTTAGAACCACAACTAAGCTGTTACAATAAAACATCCCAAAACTATAAAATCTCCTCAAATTAAAAAAAAAAGGGTTTCACATTCACCCATAATCACCATTAAAACTTTTGATTATTTTTGGACTCCTCCATTTTTAGGCTTTCCCCAACATTTGCCCTCACCATATCCCTCCTTTCTCTCAGCCTCTCTCTCTCCCTCCTACTCGCCTTCCCTACTTAATCTGCCCCTCCGATCAGTCTCTCGTTATCATCTGTTGCACTGTGTACAATCAGGCTAAGTTTGCTATCTGCCTTGCTAGGAGGGTTGCTACGTGGTCAGTTCCGGTGAATTGGTAGCTGTCCGTCACATTCTTCTGTTGGCGGTTAGTATTTTTCTTAAAAAATTTTTAAGTCCGCATTTTATTGTGTGTTTTCTGGTTTTTTTTTTACATTGTTTGGATGGCTGATTCTTGTAATGTAATCTGTTCCTTTCGATGATGGACATATCAACACAGTTTCATTCTTTTTTTTGTCTTTTTTAGCAACGAAATTCTCATTGGGCAGTCAGTCGAAATTAGAACCTTTGTGCTCAATTGTGTTGTTTTCTATGTTTGCACATTGCTGCGATTGCTAACATGGTTTAATGTCGTAGTCTCGGTCGCGATCGCGGCACGTATCGTTCCACATCGGACTCGGCGTCTCGGTCGCGGTCTTGGTCAGACGCACATTTTAAATCAATTTCTATTCTAAAAATTATAAATAATCATTCAAAATATAAAGAAAAGTATGCAACACAGCAATAACTAAAAAAATAAGTAAATAAAATCTTTAAAATGTGTCATTTTTATCGATATAAAAAAAATAATCTACATCTTTAAAAATGAATCACATTAAACAAAATGCAAAGACTTGAAAAAATGTCTAATATTATTTTGAATGTTCACCTATTAATACCAAGTAGAATACGATGCGGTTCAAATCACTATCATTTTCTCCCGATGAATGGTAAAACAAATGTGGATATGAGACAGGATCTGGGGTAGGTAACATATAAGAGCCATCTTGTGCATTTGTTGATTGTGAGAATTGACTTGGCATTCCATGATCATGATACGTGAGAATTGATTGATTGCCAGTGAATTTCAGAGTATAATGATAATATCCGAACCCTCGATAGTTAGCACTATCGCTAGTACGATCATAGCCAAAACTATTAGATTCAAAAGAGGAGCTGTCATGATGCCTATCAATTGCTTGTTCATAATATCTGTCACCATGACTACACACACAAACACGTGTATATATATGTGCGTGTGTGTATTACAATAATAATACATATATGAATTTAGAATATAATATATATATATCAAAACAATAATATATATATATGAAAAATATATAAAAAATAAAACATTATAAAAACAAAAAACAATAATATATACATATCAAGAATAATATATACACACACACACACACAAATGCATGTATATATATGTGCATGTGTGTATTACAACAATAATACATATATGAATTCAGAAAATAATATATATATCAAAACAATAATATATATACATATGAAAAATATATAAAAAATAAAACATTATAAAAACAAAAAACAATAATATACACAATAAAAACCATTTTTTTTAATATTTTGATGTCTTATATAAACTTTAGAACCACAACTAAGTTGTTACAATAAAACATCCCAAAACTATAAAATCTCCTCAAATAAAAAAAAAAGGGTTTCACATTCACCCATAATCACCATTAAAACTTTTGATTATTTTTGGACTCCTCCATTTTTAGGCTTTCCCCAACATTTGCCCTCGCCATATCCCTCCTTTCTCTCAGCCTCTCTCTCTCCCTCCTACTCGCCTTCCCTACTTAATCAGCCCCTCCGATCAGTCTCTCGTTATCATCTGTTGCACTGTGTACAATCAGGCTAAGTTTGCTGTCTGCCTTGCTAGGAGGGTTGCTATGTGGTTGGTTTCGATGAATTGGTAGCTGTCTGGTCACATTCTTCTGTTGGCGGTTAGTTTTTTTCTTAAAAATTTTTTAAGTTCGCATTTTATTGTGTGTTTTCTTGTTTTTTTACATTGTTTGGATTGCTGATTCTTGTAGTGTAATCTGTTCCTTTCGATGATGGACATATCAACACAGTTTCATTCTTTTTTTTGTCTTTTTTAGCAACGAAATTCTCATTGGGCAGTCAGTCGAAATTAGAACCTTTGTGCTCAATTGTGTTGTTTTCTATGTTTGCACATTGCTGCGATTGCTAACATGGTTTAATGTCGTAGTCTCGGTCACGGTCGCGGCGCGTATCGTTCCACATCGGACTTGGCGTCTCGGTCGCAATCTCGGTGAGACATACATTTTAAATCAATTTCTATTCTAAAAATTATAAATAATCATTCAAAATATAAAGAAAAGTATACAACACAACAGTAACTAAAAAAATAAGTAAATAAAATCTTTAAAATGTGTCATTTTTATCGATATAAAAAAAACAATCTACATCTTTAAAAATGAATCACATTAAACAAAATGCAAAGACTTGAAAAAATGTCTAATATTATTTTGAATGTTCACCTATCAATACCAAGTAGAATGATGATGCGGTTCAAAATCACTATCATTTTCCTCCGATGAATGGTAAAACAAATGTGGATATGAGACAGGTCTGGAGTAGGTAACATATAAGAACCATCTTGTGCATTTGTTGATTGTGAGGATTGACTTGGCATTTCATGATCATGATACGTGGAAATTGATTGATTGCCAGTGAATTCCGGAACATAATGATAATATCCGAACCCTCGATAGTTAGCACTATCGCTAGTATGATCATAGCCAAGACTATTAGATTCAAAAGAGGAGCTGTCATGATGCCTATCAATTGCTTGTTCATAATATCTGCCACCATGACTACACACACAAACACATGTATATATATGTGCATGTGTGTATTACAATAATAATACATATATGAATTTAGAATATAATATATATATATCAAAACAATAATATATATACATATGAAAAATATATAAAAAATAAAACATTATAAAAACAAAAAACAATAATATATACATATCAAGGATAATATATATACATACACACACACAAACGCATGTATATATATGTGCATGTGTGTATTACAATAATAATACATATACGAATTGAGAACATAATATATATATATATATCAAAACAATAATATACATACATATGAAAAATATATAAAAAAATAAAACATTATAAAAACAAAAAACAATAATATACACATATCATGGATAATATATAAACACAAAAACGCGTGAATATATATGTGCGTGTGTGTATTACAATAATAATACATATACGAATCTAGAATATAATATATATACATATATATATATCAAAACAATAATATATATACATATGAAAAATATATAAAAAATAAAACATTATAAAACAAAAGACAATAATATACACATATCAAGGATAATATATATATACACACACAAACACGTGTATATATATGTGCGTGTGTGTATTACAATAATAATACATATACGAATCCAGAATATAATATATATATATCAAAACAATAATATATATACATATGAAAATTATATAAAAAATAAAACATTATAAAACAAAAAATAATAATATAGACATATCAAGGATAATATATATATACACACACAAACACGTGTATATATATGTGCGTGTGTGTATTACAATAATAATACATGTACAAATCCAGAATATACATATGACATATATAAATATGAAACATATATAAAAAATAAAATATTATAAAAATTAAAAATAATAATATACACATATCAAGGATAATATATATACACACACAAACGCATGTATATATATGTGCGTGTGTGTGTATTACAATTAGAATACATATACAAATTCAGAATATAATATATATATATCAAAATAATAATATATATACATATGAAAAATATATAAAAAATAAAACATTATAAAACAAAAAATAATAATATACACATATCAAGGATAATATATATATATATACACACAAACACATGTATATATATGTGCGTGTGTGTATTACAATAATAATACATATACAAATCCAGAATATACATATGACATATATACATATGAAAAATATATAAAAAATAAAACATTATAAAAACAAAAAACAATAATATACACATATCATGTATAATACATATACACACACAAACGCGTGTATATATATGTGCCTGTGTGTATTACAATAATAATACATATACGAATCTAGAATATAATATATATATATATATATCAAAACAATAATATATATACATATGAAAAATATATAAAAAATAAAACATTATAAAACAAAAAACAATAATATACACATATCAAGGATAATATATATATACACACACAAACACGTGTATATATATGTGCGTGTGTGTATTACAATAATAATACATATACAAATCCAGAATATACATGTGACATATATACATATGAAATATATATAAAAAATAAAACATTATAAAAACAAAAAACAATAATATACACATATCATGGATAATATATACACACACACAAACGCATGTATATATATGTGCGTGTGTGTGTATTACAATAATAATACATATACAAATCCAAAATATAATATATATATATATATCATAACAATAATATATACACATATGAAAAATATATAAAAATAAAAAATTTTTTGTTTTAAATACATTTGGAGGTAATTCTGTAGGTGGAATCATATTTGGAACAAATAGTGGATCTTTTAATTTTTTGTTATTATTTTCAGTTGTTAATTTTGTAGGATTATAAAGAAGTGAATTATTTTCTATTATGCTTTCAATTCTATTCAATTGATTTGATATTGTTCCTAAATTGAGATTTGTATAATTATTTTGATGTATAATTTTAATATTTTCTTGGTTGTTTATTTTAGAAGTATCGACAAAAGGATAAGCTTCAGTGGATTCTATTTTATTTTTTTGTTGAGGAGGATGAATGGATTTGAGAGTTTGGCTATCAGATATTTTCCAAGTCTGATAAGCATTTTCTAAAACATTTAAATCATTTATGTTTTCCGAATTTTCTTTTTTATACCTTAAATAAAACCATATAATAAAAGAAATAATTGTTCTAGTATTTTGTATAAAATTATAATATTCTTTAGATACTAATTTTCTCTGTGTTGAATTATATTTATTAAAAAACCAGTTTCTAAAAGTGATATATTTTTCTTGTAAAAAATCTTTTTGACAAATGGGTTTTATTTTGTTGATGTCAAAATTATTTTCCTCTTCTAGATTTATAGTATTAAGGTGAAATTCCATATCAGATTGTGTTACTAAGGATTCATCTTTTATAGGAGAATTTTTAGTTTCAGTTAAATTTTCTTCATATATTGCATGTGGAATTTTTGAAGTTGATTCTTCTAAACCTTAAAATTTTAAAGAAGAACTTTGAAATCTTTTAGATAGGGATTTTAATGATTCTTCTTTAGATAATTCTGAATTAGTATATACTGAAGAGGTTGATTTTGTATTATTAAACATAATTTCTACATCTCCAACAGGAGATTCTATAATATGAGATATTTGAGATATATTTCTTATTTGAGGAATTGGATTTAAAATATTTTTTAGTTCCCATTTTTCTGGAAGTTCTACTTCACTCCATTGAGTAAATCTAGGAGTTTGTATATTAGATCTTTTTATATTTCCTTCTAGTAATTCAGTTTTCCTGACACCTCTTAAATTTGATCTTTTTGCACTAGGACTAATTGTGTTCATTAGTTTGAAATAAAATCTATAAGTAATATTTATATTTTCATATCCTAATTTAATATCATATCCTTTGGTCATAATATTTAGAGTAAGAACATCTACTAAATTTCTGTCAGTCAATGAGACTGAAAAATTAGAATAACAATTAAAATATATTGGACCTTCACATAGACTGGATTCTATCATTCCTAGCAAAGAGTCACTAAATCTATTATGTCTTCCATCTCTTAGGGCTACAAGAACATAATTATTTAATCATTGCCTATTCAAAGGTTGTATTGCTACTTGGATTAATCCTATATGTAAATATTTTCTTCCTGAATTTCTAATTTTTTCTAAATCTTTTTCTAGTATTCTAATTTCTTCAAACTCATTTTGAATTGGAATAGTTTTTTCTACTATTTTTATAGCTAATTTAGTAGCTATGTCAAAGTTTCCAATTTTATATACCTCTTTTGGTTCTATTTTAGGTAAATACCAGTTTTGTAAACTTTGCTCTATTTCAGAAAATTCAAGTAAAGATGCATTTTTTGTAAATTTTGATTTAGAGGATGATGCAGAAGAAGTAGATAAAGAACGAGAAAACATGATATATTATATTTATATCTTCTTTAGATGTATCTATCCTTTGTTGTAGAACCTTTCATATTTAAATATGTAGATATCAAGAATTAATTTATATCCTTTCTCGTAAAATAGAATTAATATACTTTCCGTATTGATCAATTGAACATAAATTCCTTCCTACCAGATGTCCTTATTGAACAACTGAATCTCAAGATTTTCATCAATATGAACTGGCAGTGATATTGATTTGCTCGACTGTCAACGAATTACGGGCATGGCTAAAACAACACCTATCGATTGGCAAAATAGCCACTTAAGCCTTACGCGACTTGGGTGTCGACCTACAAATCAAGAAAACAAGAGTTCATATGGATTTGGATCTTAAGAACAGAGTCTTATTGGAAATCTGATAACAAATCTTTATGCTCAAAGTTTTATTGGAAGGTATATTAAGACATATTTTAGAATAAGTCTATAAATTTCATTCAAGATATATACATACCTATAATATAATTGATTCTACTGGATAGATCCATCTAAAAAGATAGATTTAGCCACTAAATGTAGCACCCTAGAAAATGCACATACAAAAGACATTTTTTTTCTTATTTAGGGTTAAGTGTTAATCCTTGATTTATTAGTTGGAAGATTTCCTTAAGTTAATTAGGTTAATTAACTAAGATTTTCATTATTCAGCAAGGACTTTTAAGCACTACCTTTAGAATAATTTTACTTGACCATTTAATTTATATTAGTGTTTAAACTTTGCTTAGCTTATTCTATTATTCTCTAGCCTTTTTACTACTTGAATTTTAGCTCAATTTTACTCAAAAATTTCACTTATTTTCTTGCTTTATTTTCTTTTCCCTTAGCTGAAATTTTTCTCTTTCTTTTCTTTTTTCTTTTTGGCTGAAAATTCTTTTTCTTTTTCTTTCCCCTTAGGGCCGGTTTTTCTCTCTCTATTTTTACTCTCTTTTTGCTTTAATAATTTGTGTCTTAATATTTCTAGTGTTAAGTGATAAGAGGCTAATGAACTCCACCAATCAAATTAACCCAAGTTAGCTCTCTTGCATTAAAAGACTACCTCTTTTACTTTACTCTTGTTATGATTTTATTGGGTAATCATTTTCTCACCTTTTCTTTAATTCTTTTCCATTTTTTCTAGCCTATTCCCTCTCTTTTTCTCTCCTTCATGGCCGGCCCTCCTACCCTCTTTTTCCTCTCTTTTATTTTAAAAATTTTATGTGATAAAACTTGCTAATTATTAAGTGATAGGTGATTAAAAATTTGTACTAGTTATATTTAGCCAACTAGTACCTATTATGCCAAAATATCTAAACCCTAGCTTGACTCTTGCCTAGCTTTAATTGGTTGCACTTTCCTCCATTATTCTTCTATTTCTTTTATACTTTCTTGACTAAATTCTCTCCCATTTTCTTCCTCCCTCTTGGCCGAACTCTCTAGACCTCTCTCTACCCTCTCTTGTTCTTCATTTTCTTGAAGCTTTCCTTCCAATTTTAGACACACTCCACCATAGAAAGTGAGCTTTTCTTCTTCCTAAACATAGTTCTAAGCTTGTTTAAGGTATGTACTATGAACTCTTACTATTAATTTCAAGTTTTATTTAGGTTTTTGTTCAAGTTTTATATAAACAGTCATGCTGGACCAGCTTTAGTAAAACTTTCATAACTTGATGTAGATAACTTGGATTCGAGTGATTCTTGTTGTTTTAGAAACTAGATTGATAGGGTTTTCCAACGGTGTAAAGCTTGCACTGTGGTTCATTGTGTACTAATCGCAGAAAGTTTGCAAAGTTGGCTGGAAATTTGATTCTGCGTAAAACAGTTTTGATGATGAGTCAAATTGAGGGCTAATTTTGAACCTGTTCTAGTTGGAATTTTAAGTGATGATCTTCACGAAAGTTGTAGCCCTATAAACGTACTTTCAAACAATGTAATCACAATTCCCTGGTTCTTGGTGGATTGACACCCACAAGGGCACGAAGTTGGCTGAAAATCAACCCTGTGCAGATTTGGGTGATTATTCTTGGAGTAGGAATTTTTAATTTGAGTGGAATCTTGATTTAATTTGAGTTTAAATTGAACATAGAAGTTGTAGAAAATGTTCAAATGGATTGGGTGGTTGATTTTTTTCATGCAGGGAAAAATTTGGGTTAGTCCGATTTAAGGGGAAATGCTGCTGAAATTTTGGTAGAATTAAAAGAAGAAAAATTGATAAGTGGGATTTTAAGCCTAGAATAGGTTCAATTGAAGGAAATTGAAGTGTAGAAATTTTTAGAAATGATCTAGTGATAGATTAGACTTTCTTAGGATAAGTAAACCCTAAACCCTAGAAACCCTAAAACCAAAACCCTAGAAGTAAGTGGGGTATTTTCTTGACTTTTTCTTACTAAATTTACTAGGGTTTTAATTGAGTTTTTATGTTATTATTTCTTTTAAATTTTAGGGTCCGAAAATGCATCACGACCATTTCACGAGATATTTTTTTAGGCTTTCAAGGTGAGTGTCTTTACGTGTGCATGATGCATGTAATGTGCTATTTCCATTTTGTAAATATTATGCCATGACTGCAATCGCTATGTGATTAAATGTGCTACTTGAGAAAAGATGTGTACTTTATCGCATCTATTCCGCAACGTGTTACCTGCTTTCATTATCTAATGTGTTACTTGTGCTTGAGACATCCGTGACTAACTTCACCGTTATTTCACGGATGGTCAACCCGGCTGCACATGGGAGGACATAAGGTGTTGGGTGTTTTAGGGTTTGATGTTCTTTCCCTTTTGAGTTGTGAATCCTCAAAGAGGCCAACTCAGGATTGAACCTGCTTGCTTGTTGGCCCTCCAGAGTTGAGAATATCTCCCTGGATGTGGTAGCCTGTACGGAGGTTATAAGGTGAACGGTGGTTAGGGTTCTTGCTTGCTTGCTTGATAATACTGGCATGGCTCTTGATACAGACTTGAGCTATTATCTCAGTCTTAACATCGTGATTTCATGGTCAGTGCATGCTCTTCCTGCGGTTAAGCTTGCTTCCGTAGATGAGCCCCGTATCCGCCATTGACTATTTGTTAATTGAAATGTTCATAACTTGTCTACTTAAATTGTCAATTATTTTGTTCAATAAAATAATAGATTTGTGGTATTATTGCATGACTCCGATACTCACTGGGCTATTATAGCTCATTCCATTTTATTTGTTTTCCTTACTCAGGTTTCCTGAAAAATTAAAGCTGGAACGACTGATTTTGAGTATGCTAGATGTCTTCGTTATTGTAATAGCCGAACTGTATTAGGCTATCTTTGTGAAAAAAAAATCATGTAAACTTCTTGATGTTACTTGTACCTTTGAATTGAATAATATGAATATCTTTTATTTTATTCTATGTTATTTCACTTTATTTGGGGTTAAGCATGCGTGTACGTTTGAGTGAGTGCTCGACTTGAGACCTGGCGAGAGCTAGGCAGGCAGTCCGCTAAGCCCTTTGGTGCGCCTCTGGGTAAGGTGGGGCTGTCACACTAAACATGGCTCTGATACCAATTTTACCCAGGATAAAAATAATAAAACAAAATATGAAACAAAATTAAATAAATTAAACAATGCCGAATATAAAACTAAGAAGACTTATAAAGATTTGAATGAAACTTGAGATTCATTCACATATCAAGGATAATATTTTCTTGGTTGTTTAATATATAAAAAATAAAACATTATAAAACAAAAAACAATAATATACACATATCAAGGATAATATATATATATATATACACACACAAACACGTGTATATATATGTGCGTGTGTGTATTACAATAATAATACATATACAAATCTAGAATATACATGTGACATATATACATATGACAAATATATATAAAATAAAACATTATAAAAATAAAAAATAATAATATATACATATCAAGGATAATATATATACACACACAAACGCATGGATATATATGTGCGTGTGTGTGTATTACAATTAGAATACATATACAAATTCAGAATATAATATATATATCAAAACAATAATATATATACATATGAAATATATATAAAAAATAAAACATTATAAAAACAAAAAACAATAATATACACATATCAAGGATAATATATACACACACACACAAACGCATGTATATATATGTGCGTGTGTGTGTATTACAATAATAATACATATACAAATCCAGAATATAATATATATATATATATATATCATAACAATAATATATACACATATGAAAAATATATAAAAATAAAACATTTTAAAAAAATAATACACACACATATATTATGTGTGTGTGAATATAATATATATATCATAACAATAATATATATATATGAAAAATATATAAAAAATAAAACATTATAAAAAAAATACACACACACACATATATATTATGTATGTGTATGTATTTTATAGTGTGTATGTGCATTACAATAATAATACATATACAAATCTAGACTATATTATATATATATATATATATCATAACAATAATATATATGCATATGAAAAACATAAAAAATAAAACCTTGTAAAAAACAAAAAACCATATATAAGTAAAAGGAAAACTAACTTGAAATTTTGCTTGAGAGAGGCAAATTTGATTTCCAAAGAGCTATCTGCAGGATGCTTTAAAATTTTGTGGTTTACAAGATAAAAAATTGCACATGTTTGGCCTACGGGATGTGGCCTTTATATAGGAGAAGATTTCACTGCAAATTACATAAAAAATGGCTTTGCATCTGCACGAGTTTGTTAAAAAAAATCAGAATCTGCGCACATGGCGCGGAGTTCTGTGCATTATTTAAAAAAAAAAACCCAACGCGCAATGCGCCTAGGAATTTGTTATTAAAAAAAAGGACACCGCGCGCAATGCGCGAGGTGCTTACAACAGAAAAAGAAGAAGCCGTTGACTTCTTCTTCTCTGCTCCTCTTCTCCACTCGGACCCAGCAAACCCTAAATCAGATCACTTCCTCCCATCGCCGCCGCCTCTGCCAGCCACCGCTAGTCAACATCACAACCACCCAAACATTACTCAACCTCAGCCATCATCCCATCGAAATCCAAACAAATTCGAGCAACAATAAACACTAAAAAACCCCCCAAATCAGCCGCCTAAACCACCGGAAAATCAACCCCAACACTGGAAATCAGTCGGTTCCGAATCGGTGAGTAATATCTCTATGTTATTTCTTTGGATTATGGCACATATATGGTGTTCCGGATTGACTCGGACGATCCGGTTCCGAATCGGGCGATTCTCACCGATTCGGATCCAACTCGGTCCAAGTTCACCGAGACCAATCGAGTTGGAGTTCAATCTGCTTTTCTCATATGGAATTTCCTTATTGTCTTGTTTGATTTTGTTTTTCCCCTTGTTTGGAATGAAATTCTCGTCATGCATTCGGTTCAACTTAGAAGCCCTCGTTGTGATTAACCTTCTAAAGCATATATGTTAGGACCTGGGATGACTAACCAAAATAATGACAAATTAAGCATTCCATTGCACCTACAACTTATATGCTGATTAGATGCTTGTAACACAGTTAGATCTACGGCTAGTTGGCTCAACTTGACACTTCTAAGCATCTTGACTTACCTGACAAAGAAAGATTTCAATTTAGGTCTGCCCAATTCTCGCTTTAAGGGCTACATATTTTCTCCATTCAACAAATTAAGTTTCTCGAGTATCCAATAAATTAATGCCCCAAACTGTGAAAACTTAAGAGGAAATCAAGGAGTTGGAAGGTGGAAGCCACTTAGTGTTTTGTCATCTTCATTCTGGTTGGTGCATAGTGGTGGATCAATTTTAGGTAAATAGAGAATGAGGTGGCCTGCTCTTTTTTCTTCAGAAAAGTAGGCCAATATGATTTTAATGTGGCCTGTGTTTGGGTATTTTTGTGCAATAAACTTAACATGAATGGAACATTAGAACACAAAAGAGGATCTTCAAAAAATTCAATCGTTCTACACTACTATATCAAAGGGATTCACCATTTAGTTATTTAAAAATCCAAAATACACCATCAGCTACCTACTTAACTATTATCAAATAAATCACAACTATGACGTGTCACATGCTAAACTTAATAGCTTGCCCACGTTACATGTACAATTACTTTTCCACGTAAATAGGAAATCCTTTTAAAATATTTGTTTCAGACAAGATTGAGTGCAACTGATGATTTTCTTTCAAGTAATTTCAATGCATAAACTGAAAACAAAAAATCTTTCAAACTTAAGTACATGCATTACATCTGATATACGTTTTATCATTCCTCAAAATACTCTTCTCACCTTAAATTTTAAGCCTCCCCTACACACAAAGAAGGGCTAGACAGGACAGCCTTTAAAAGTAAAATTCACCTAATAAATATATAGCGCACAGAGAAATAAAACAAGCAATCTACTTCACTCCAAGTTATACCTCTAATATGTTTTGACTAGCAGTGGCTTTGATTCAGAGGAAGAATCTGTAAGCATTGCTACGGTATATTCCACAAGGGCCCTGTCCCAACCTTTCACCTTCAGTGGCTGGAATCATAAAATTGCTAGGTGAGAAATATGTACATGAATAGACAAATTCTGTATGATTTGAAGTCTTGTCAGATTAAAAAGCAACCCAATATATACGCATCTGGAGTTAAGGGAAACTAGAAAGAAAGCTTTAAAAGATCACCTTTGTGTAACCTTGTAACACATGATCGGTAACTTGATTTGAAGTCATACCATGAATTTGAATGGCAGGTATGCCAAATTTATTGATTACCGTTCTTACCTAGAAGGATAATGTGCAAATGTGTGAGATAGCCGATACAACAAACAAAGAATGTGAAAAATATCTAAGATGTTCATTATATGTCTCTGCATTGACACAGACAAGACTTTGACTAATAGAATATTCTCTTTATCTAATGAATTCATCGGTTTCCTTATCTGCAGTGGTATGATATATTCTAGAATTTGTATACTTATAGCCTCAGTGAATTTTTTCATATTCATAGACTGAATAAAATCCAGTAGTAAGATACTAATCCATGAAAGCTAAGATGCATTTGGTGTCTTAGCTAGTCATTAGCTTCACCATCAAGACCACTGTTGTCAATTTGTTTCTAAAATATTTGGAAATCATGCTTATACAGAAAATATATTTCACATGTCATCAAGCATTTGCTTTCAAATGCTAATATGCTGTTTTTATGTTCTTTTTAATCATTAGTGTTTTTTACTTGTTTGTTGACTGTTTTATGAGGTTCTAAATTTTGTTTAGCTAAGTTTAGATAAAATGTTCTTGTAAATACTTAAGTAAACAGAAATTTTCTTGAATTTTCTTCTAATTTTGCTCTTTTCCTTGTTTTTATGCAAGTGGACAGTCTAGTATTAGGTACCTATCAATGGACCTTTTGCTTGTTTTTACATTTGCATTTCATCATAAGACATAAAGTACACTTTTAAGCTCATGTCTCATGATGTCCTATATAAAGTTTTTGGTGTTAAGATATAATTTATATCTCTAGTTGTTTGACTACATTTAGTGTTAAGCTATAGTTTATATCTCTAGTTGTTTGACTACATTTTAGTTAGAATAAAGTTTTACTACACTTAATATGCAATGTCTAACATATGTTTATGTGCTCTAACCAAAAGACTACTGCTTTATAGGCTTAAATTGCTTTTCCTGTGTGTTCTCTAAATCTATTAGTTGGTTTATGTGTCATACTCTACAGGAATTTGTACAGAATATATGGATGAAAAATAGATAGTGTTGTGGCTGCTTTTTACAACCGTAAACAGCAGCATAATAGGGAACCAATCATGCATCCTTATCTCTTAGCATTTCTTTTTTTTTTAATTTGTTATTATCATGTCTTATCGTTATCATTTAAGAGTAGCATTATCACTCCTTATCCTTATCAGTTAGGAGCATTATCACTTCTTATATAGGGATGAGCATTATCATTAGTTGTAGGTTTTTTTTTTTTAAAAAAAGGATTCTTATCCTCTTGTAGTTGCAATCCTTGCCTATTTAAAGGAAGGATCATATTCAATAAAATCATCGATAATTTCAGTCAAAAGAGTGGAACGAGAGAGTTGGTGATCTCTTACAAATCACCACTTTAGAGTTTTTCTTAAAAAATAGGTTTCCTCAAAGAAAGGGAGTAACAAGGGAAATCAAGAAGATTTTCCCATTAATCGGCCTGTGACGAGATCCTATTTGCGGGCCCTTAACAATTTGGTATCAAAGCCTGGCGTCATCAGCAATTTTGAGCAATTGACATCCAAGGTGCATGATTTAGAGCATAAGCTCACTGAGAACAACAAGGAGGGGCGTGAGATCAAGGACGACATTAGAGAATTGAGGCGCTTGATGGAATTACAAATTTTCAGTAAGAGATCAGAAGAGGCTGCAACCACAAGTAGCCACCAACCAGCCCATACAGAATCAATCGTGGAAGTATCAGTATAGGGCGATCTCAAAAAACATTGGTAGCTCCACAAACACACAAAACCATTCCATCTTTAGCAGCCAGCCAAGAACAAAAAATGCAAACAACCAGCAATTCCGTACCAACACCTAGTGTCAAAACTAATGTTACTGCACCCCCTATAGGGCGTTTGTCCAAGGCTTAGATGTCCGAACGAAGGGCAAAGGGACAATGTTTTAATTGTGATGAACTTACTCACCGGGACATAAGTGCAAGAGACTTTGCTGCCTCTTGATGGATGAACTGGAGGATGAGGAATATGAACCCACTTAGGCCGAGAGTCCTATCCTTAGTTTGAGCTTGAGGACAAGCTCTTAGTCCAGGAGGGGAGTAATGTTGTGGCTGCTTTTTACAAAATCAAAGGTGGGGTGTAGGAGAGTGCCCAAAGACCATCCCTATAGGCCCATTGCTAGTGGGTTCCTTATACTCCTAGAATTACGTTCATGATCCTGTTCAACACTAAAGATGCAGACGTCATTGTATGACTAGAGCACAAAAAGAACTTTCAGATATTAAACATACCGTTCTGAAAATTCTTGTCCTCGGAATCCACCAGCTCGCTTGCGCTGCACACGAGCAGTAGGATTTGTGAAGTAAACTTTATTTCTGAGAAGAAGTACATATAAACTACTTCAACAACTTCAGATTGACAAAGCAATGACGGAATATGGGATGCAGTTTCAAATTAAATGGTTACCCTACTCAACATAGAGTCAAACAACCAGCAATTTGTTTCTTTCAAAGTCAACATGTGCAATTGATATTCAACAACAATGAAAAAAAATTACGGGAAATGTATAAACTAACCTTCAGGTGTAAGATAAATCCTTTAAATTTCTCCATAGTGGGAGACAATATGCCGCAGTTTTAGAGGATCCATATGTGGAGGTACCCGGCTTAGATAGCAAACCCCACACTTTTCAGCCTTTTTGGCTTCTTCTAGTAACTGCTGCTGCTTCTTCTTTTTTCGCTTGTCTCCCTTTATTTCATTTGACTTGGGATCCCCTTCAACCAATAAATTTGTTTGATCTACCTCTAGTCTTTCTTCGGCCATTCTACTCGTAAAGGCAAAAGAGCTGCAAGTGATACAGCTAATTGGCCTTCAACTTACATGATAAGAACTATCTAGGAAATAGGAATTTTAAGTGTAATCAAATGACTATTACGAAAATCTGATTAATTTTTTCATAATGTATAATGTTTTAATTTTTTTTGGTTCGTAACATTTCAACAGAAATTCAACAAACCCACAATTACAGAGAATTCTATCAAGGAAAAAAATACCAGAAACAATATTTGTTGCTGCGAGAAATTACTTCAAAAAATGCTGGGAATGCTTAAATCCAACAAAATTTACAGCAAATTACATCTCAAATATTGATACGCAAAATACTAAGCATAAAAATTATGGACTGCATGCTAATTAAGCAAATTATCGCAAAGGTAGCAGAAGATTCATTAAAATAATCATGAAATTACCCAAAAATTTACACTTAAAGAGGCTTATGCTCCTTCTACTGCAAGCCTATAAGAAAAATAAATACAAGATAATTGCTAACTGTGAGTAAGTTCAGCGAGAAAGGTCAGAGGAAAAGGAGAAAAGGGTTAAACTAAAGCTGGGGAGTGCAGGTAAGGAAAGGGGGGGGGACAGGTGGCATCAGGCAGCAGGCAGGGACCGGAGGAGTTACTGGATTGACGGCGACCAGAGGGGAGGAGAAGCTTGAGCAAGAGGAGTTGAGGCATACCGGATAAAGCTGCTGCTGCTGCGGTAATATATGCTGGCTGGTTAGTGAGAATGTATGAGGGGTACAAGAACAACCGTGCAAGGGAAAATCGCTGTTTTGGTTCTATTTTATTGGGTCTTTAATTGATTCTATTTAATAAATATAATAAATCATAGTACCAAGATAAATACTTAACAGTTTTTATAAAAAAAAGTTGAAAAGTTTACTACTTAACAATCGTCTGTAATGGTATTGCAAAGCACTTAGAGGGCACCTATGCCTTTTCTTATAAAAACTGTAACTTTCATACCACATTGAAATATTTGGCTAAAGAAGACATGAACATACATAAATTCTGACTCATGATAAATGATGATCGAGGCAGCACAAGCTTTGCAGAAGCTACTTCTTGGGGTTGTAGTGGTCTTCTAATGCCCAACTCTTTAAGGTCAATGTGCATCACATCAAGATTGTGGCAGTTCAAATTATCCCCCCAATATGGAAGTTTAAAGAAAGTACTCTTTTTCTTCCAATTTTGTTACTTAGTGCGATTTTCATCTTCAAAGCCTTAGGCATCTGCTTCTTCACCTTTCACCTTTAGTGGCTGGAATCATAAAATTGCTAGTAAGAAATATGCACATAAATAGACAAATTCTGCATGATTTAAGTCTTTTCAGATTAAAAGGCAACCCAATGTATGCATTCGGAGTTAGGGGAAACTGGAAATAAAGCATTAAAAGATCACCTTTGTGCAACTGTGTAACACATGATCGATAACTTGATTTGAGTCATACCATGAATTTTGAATGGTATGCCAAATTTATTGATTACCATTCTTACTTAGAAGGATAATGTACAAATGTGTGAGATAGTCGATACAGCAAACAAAGAATGTGAGAGATATCTAAGATATTCATTATATGTCTCTGCACTGATACAGACAAGACTTTGACTGATAGAATATTCTCTTTATCTAATGAATTCCTCGGTTTCCTTATCTGCAGTGGTATGATATATTCTAGAATCTGTATACTTATAGCCTTAGTGAATTTTTTCATATTCATAGACTGAATAAAATCCAGTAGTAAGATACTAATCCATGAAAGCTAAGATGCATTTGGTGTCTCAGCTAGTCATTAGCTTCACTATCAAGACCACTGTTGTCAATTTGTTTCTAAAATATTTGGAAACCATGCTTATACAGAAAATATATTTCAGCTGTCAAACTTCATTTGTACATGTCATGAAGCATTTGCTTTCAAATGCTAATATGCTGTTTTTATGTTCTTTTTAATCATTAGTGTTTTTTACTTGTTCATTGACTGTTTTATGAGGTTCTAAATTTTGTTTAGCTAAGTTTAAGTAAAACGTTCTTGTAAATACTTAAGTAAACAGAAATTTTCTTGAATTTTCTTCTAATTTGGCTCTTTTCCTTGTTTTTATGCAAGTGGGCAGTCTAGTATTAGGTACCTAACAATGGACCTTTTACTTGTTTTTACATTTGCATTTCATCAAAAGACATCAAGTACACTTTTAAGCTCATGTCTCATGATGTCCTATATAAAGTTTTAGTGTTAAGATATAGTTTATATCTCTAGTTGTTTGACTACATTTAGTGTTTTAGTTAGAATAAAGTTTTGCTGCACTTAATATGCAGTGTCTAACATATGTTCATGTGCTCTAACCAAAAGACTTCTGCTTTATAGGCTTAAATTGCTTTTTCCTATGTGCTCTCTAAATCTATTAGTTGGTTTATGTGTCATACTCTACATGAATTTGTAAAGAATATATGGATGAAAAATGGATAGTGCCAGAAAACTTTTCTGCACCTGAATATGTATCTAGTGGTAAAGAGATTTTAGATTTTGCATTTACAAATAAGTATTCCAAAATCTGTTGCCCTTTTGAATATTTGTAAAAATCGGTATTTCAAGAGTTGCAAAGAGGTACTAGATCATTGTCACTACAAAGGTTTTCAAGGAAAATACAAAAATTGGATTTATCATAGGGAACCTTATGTAAGTGTGAATGAGTGTCCAAAATAATGAAAGAAACTATGGACTCTGATATGGGGACGACAATGGTTGGCATGATTCATGAAGCTATGGGTGTTCCAAATATGCATTCCAGCATTGGGGTTGATCGAGAACATGATCACGATTCTTTTAGTGGAGCTAATGAGGAGACAAAAAAGTTCTTCAAGTTATTAGAAGATGCAGAGACTGAATTGTACCCTAGATGTACTTGAGTTCACAAATCTATCATTTATTGTGCATCTATTACATGGAAAAGTACTTTTTCGGGTGGAGTAATAAGTCATTTGATTATATTTAAATTTGTTAAAAAGGGCATTTCCTCAAGGAGTAAAGTTGCCAGAGAGCTACTATGAGGCAAACAAGTTAACTCATGACTTAGGCTTCACCAATGAGACAATTGATGTTTGTCCTAATAATTACATGTTGTTTAGAGGAGAGGATAAAATCTAGCAGTACATGTCAGATTTGTGATGCATCTAGATACAAGGAAGGGGGTAAGCAAATAGCTTGCCAAGCAAATGAGATATTTCCGACTTAAACCCAGATTGCAAAAGTTATTTATGTCATCTAATATAGCTTCCCTTATGAAATGGCATGTAAATGAAATAAAGGATGATGGTGTGTTTAGACATCCAGCTGATTCTCGTGCTTGGAAGCATTTTGATGAAAATAATCCTTCTTTTGCTAATGATAGTCGTAATATTCAGACTTGGGTTAGCAACTAATGGATTTAATCCTTTCAGAACAATGTCAATATCTCACTAGTACTTGGCCTGTCATTCTCATACCATATAACCTACCTCCGTGGCTATGCATGAAACAACCCTTTTTGATATTGTCTATCCTCATTGATGGTCCTAAAGGACCTAGGTAACAAGATTGATGTGTATTTGCAACCATTGGTTGAAGAATTAAAAGAACTATGGGTTACCGGTGTTTTTACTTTTTGATGCATCTTGTAATTAGATGTTTCAACTTCCGAGCTGCATTATTATGGACAATTAGTGACTTTCCAGCATATGCAATGTTGTCTGGATGGAAGTACTAAAGGCGAGAAAGCTTGCCCTCGTTATGGTATGGTATGGACACTCGATCTTGTTGGTTGAAACATGGGAGAAAAATTTGCTACATGTCTCATCGAAGATTTTTACCGATGAACAATAGACTGCGTAAGGATAAAGTATCTTTTAATGAAAAGACAGAATGGGCAGAGAAGCCACCATTGTTATCAGGAGCTAATATTCTCCAACAATTAGAAGGTGTTCTAACTAAATACAAGGAGGATTTGAAGAAGCAGATGCCTAAGGTTTTGAAGATGAAAATTGCACTAAGCAACAAAATTGGGAGAAAAAGAGTATTTTCTTTGAACTTCCATATTGGGGGGATAATTTGAACTGCCACAATCTTGATGTGATGCACATTGAAAAATTTTTTGGAGATAATGTATTGAACGCAATTTTAGATGTGTCTGGAAAATCTAAAGGTAATCTGAATGCAAGGCTTGACCTTAAAGAGATGGGCATTAGAAGACCACTATCCCAAGAAGTAGCTTCTGCAAAGCTTGTGCTGCCTCCATCATCATTTATCATGAGTCAGAATTTATGTATGCTCATGTCTTCTTCAGCCAAATATTTCAATGTGGCAAGAAAGTTACAGTTTTTGTAAGAACAGGCATAGGTGTCCTCTAAGTGCTTTGCAATACCATTACGGATGATTGTTAAGTAGTAAACTTTTCAGCTTTTATTATAAAAACTGTTAATTATTTATCTTGGTACTATGATTTATTTTATTTATTAAATAGAATCAATTAAAGACCCAATAAAATAGAACCAAAACAGCGATTTGCCGTTGCACGGTTGTTCTTGTACCCCTCATACATTCTCTCTAATCAGCCAGCATATATTACCGCAGCAGTAGCAGCAGCTTTATCCGGTATGCCTTAACTCCTCTTGCTCGAGCTTCTCCTCCCCTCTGGTCGCCGTCAATCCAGTAACTCCTCCGGTCCCTGCCTCCTGCCACCTGCTGCCCCCCTTCTTACCTGCACTCCCCAGCTTTAGTTTAACCCTTTTCCCCTTTTCCTCTAACCTTTCTCGCTGAACTTACTCACAGTTAACAATTATCTTGTAGTTATTTTTCTTATAGGCTTGCAGTAGAAGGAGCATAAGCCTCTTTAAGTGTAAAATTTTGGGTAATTTCATTATTATTTTAATGAATCTTCTGCTACCTTTGCGATAATTTGCTTAATTGGCATGCAGTCCATAATTTTTATGCTTAGTATTTTGCATATCAATATTTGAGATGTATTTTGCTGTAAATTTTGTTGGATTTAAGCATTCCCGGCATTTTTTTTTGAAGTAATTTCTCGCAACCCCAAAATATTGTTTCTGGTATTTTTTTTTTCCTTGATGGAATTCTCTGTAATTGCGGGTTTGTCGAATTTCTGTTGAAATGTTACGAACCAAAAAAAAATTAGAACATTATGCATTGTGAAAAAATTAATTAGATTTTCATAATAGTCATTTGATTACACTTAAAATTCCTATTTCCTAGATAGGTCTTATCATGTAAGTTGAAAGCCAATTAGCTGTATCACCTGCAGATCTTTTGCCTTTACAAGTAAAATGGCTGAAGAAAGACTAGAGGTAGATCAAACAAATTTATTGGTTGAAGGGGATCCCAAGTCAAATGAAATAAAGGGAGATAAGCGAAAAAAGAAGAAGCAGCAGCAGTTACTAGAAGAAGCCAGAAAGGCTGAAAAGCGTGGGGTTTGCTATCTAAGCCGGGTACCTCCACATATGGATCCTCTAAAACTGCTGCATATTGTCTCCCACTATGGAGAAATTCAAAGGATTTATCTTACACCTGAAGGTTAGTTTGTACATTTCCCGTAATTTTTTGTTATTGTTGTTGAATATCAATTACACATGTTGACTTTGAAAGAAACAAATTGCTGGTTGTTTGACTATATGTTGAGTAGGGTAACCATTTAATTTGAAACTGCATCCCATATTCTGTCAGTGCTTTGTCAATCTGAAGTTGTTGAAGCATTTAATTTGAAACTGCATCCCATATTCCGTTATTGCTTTGTCAATATGAAGTTGTTGAAGTAGTTTATATATACTTCTTCTCAGAAACAAAGTTTACTTCACAGATCCAGCTGCTCGTGTGCAGCGCAAGCGAGCTAGTGGATTCTGAGGGCAAGACTTTTCAGAAGGGTATGTTTAATATCTGAAAGTTCTTCTTGTGCTCTAGTCATACAATGACTTCTGAATCTTTAGTGTTGAACAAAATATAGCTGTCCTAAGAATTATATAATAATGAGCATATGACTTTGGTACAGATTATGAACTTTCTGCAACTGTTACTGCATTTATTTTCTGTGTTTTAACTTTTTCCTTGAGTTTTTATTACTTGGATGCTCATTCGTACAGATGGGTGGAGTTCACAAAAAAGAGTGTTGCGAAGAGGGTTGCAAAGATGTTAAATGGCGAACAAATAGGTAGTTAATGATTTTAGTTCACTGAATTTCTTTAATGGAAGCCTCTTTCCACCTATCTACTGTTAAATGTTATATGCATGGGTTCCTTCTCCAAATTGTGCATAATTTTTTGTACTATTTTAGTTACTGGCAGAATTACTTGGAACTCTATGATATTCTTTGGGGATGGTGGACCTCAAATATTTCTACCTTTTGCTTCATAAAAGGATAGGAAGATCTTCCATTCACATTGTTTACGTTTCATTGAGAAAACCTTCTATGGCTTGATTCTAGTTGTTTTCTTGGTTAACATAATGTAGGTGTGTGATTAATCATTTTACTTGCCTTGGAAATTATGTTCCTCTCTTGCAAGTAGTATATTTGTCCACAAGTTCTTCCTAGCTGATAAGAGCATGTATGAATTTAGTTTTCTCTCTGTTTTTTGGCTCATGTATAGGTGGGAGGAAAAGGTCATTGTTCTATTATGACATATGGAATATCAAGTACTTGAGTAAATTCAAATGGGATGATCTTGCTGAAGAAACTGGTATCTAACTTTTCTGAATCAACTTTTTTTCATTTCTGGTACTTGACAACATACATTTGGGCTAAGATGTTCCATTTCTGCAGCAAATAAGAATGCCATCCGGGAGCAAAAATTGGCATTGGAAATATCTGCTGCTAAAAGAGAGCGGGATTTCTATCTGTCGAAAATTGATCAATCTCGTGCGTTAAGTTCTCTAGAAGAACGGGTGAAGAAGGTGAACCATTTAGTCATTTATATGCATAACTTGACCAAGAATGGCTAGATTTAACCATGATTAATCTGCCTCTATATAGTTTATTTGGATGCAACTTGTTTGATAATTTATCTAATCAGATTAATGTCTCGACTTTTGGAAACATAAGTTAAAGGGGCAGGGTTGCTGACTCCTCAACTTGCTTTGTGAAAAGGTGCTTTCGAAACTGAATTGAAATCCAAAATAATTGACTCTCTTATCATCTGCAGAAGCGAAAGGTTCAACAAGACTCTGCAGTAACTTCTGAGATCTCAGATAACCAGTTTGTGCCCAAATTTATTCGCCAGTTTCCCCAGAAAAAGCCAGTTGCAGCTAATGCTGAAGAAAGCAAACCTCGACTGTCCAGGGATATCTTGGCTGGAGTAAATGCCTTATTCTTTGAAAGTTTTGCTTGCATTTTACTTGACAATAATCTGACTTATGCCAAATTAACTGCAGATATTTGGTGGTACTTCTTAATCTAATCGAGATACATGCAACCAGTGGAAGAGGCTTAACATTTTTGTGTGCACTATTGTTCTTGACATGTTTGCCATTGCCAGTGATCTAGTATTATTCAAATTTATGTCAACAGTTTTGGGGAACCTGAATATCTCGTAGCGTATTTATTGCTTGACTTGGCCTAATTGACAAGCCCAGGATAAATATGCTTGTTCAAAAAGTAACATTTTCGTGTTTTGTTTTTTTTTTAAGGTCTTGAAAGTTTGTTACATCTCTTTGCAATGTTTGTGTTCTGCATGCGACAGGATAAATGAATTGTGTATTTGCTTATGAAAACTTTAATGTTTCAGGTTTTGGCATTCGATTTCACAAATGAATTGTCAATTTATTTGTGAAATATTTAAAATTTATTAGTATATGCACGAGATATTAACATTGAATTTATATCTTAGATTTGCTGCTTTCTCTCTCTATACTTAAAAGTTATTAGTATATGGATGAGGTGTTAGATTTTAATCTGCATCCTAGATTAGCTCTCTCTCTCTCTCTCTCTGTTTGAAAGTTGAGGTGCATGACTGCATTGCAGAAGTTGGTTTTGAGGCGGCTGCATTCTGATGGTTTAGAGCCAAATAATATTTGCTAGGAGAGTCCATTCTAATGGTTGGCTCTGGAGCTATTCGGAGTTAAATTATATGACAAACCACCCCCTATTTCAATGATTTACTTTGGAAAGGATACTGATTCATTCAAACATATGTAAAAGCGGAACCTGCATGCAGACAGCGCCTTAACAAATAAAATGACCACTTTTAACAATTCAGAGTCTAGACTAAATAAGCACTCAACAATTAACAGTCTACATTTTTTTTTTTTTTTTGGTTCTAAATAGTTGCATGTATGGTAGACAAAATTAGTATTGAATGTGCAAGACCTCTTAGGATGTAAATATCATTCTCATAAATCACTACCAAAATGAAAGGTCTGTAATTAGGCATTTCACAGTTTTAAAGTAAATAATTTCCAAAATGAAAGGCTCAAATTGATTACGCTCATAAACTTCCACAAGAACTATTTCCAAAATGAAAGGCTCAAATTGATTAGTCGCATGAACTGCATAATATTAAGATAATCGATACGTTCGTCTGGCTACGACTTCTGTATAAAACTACTTTTTTTGTTTGCCGATGTATATTGTTTCCAAGGAATTAAAACTGAAACGATATCAAGCCTGGAAAAATCCATGGGGTGAATCAGGCCATGGAATTTGTGGCTACTCAAGAATGTGCATTTCAGAACTCCCCTCCGATGTAATTCAACTGCCAATTCGCAAGGAAAACTAATTAACATTGCTATGAAAAATTCAGCCGGAAGCCATCAATTCGCACCCAAAATGAACTGACATCCCATCTAAAATTGTTCCAAAGAGTTAAAACAGTTGTGGACTTTGTGACCATTCAAGAATGTGCATCTCAGAATTCCCGTCCAATGAAACTCAGCCTTCAATGCGGACTCAACCTATGTAAAATTCTAGAGTTCCCTTCCAATGCATGTTATGAATGCAAAATAATGTGCATTTCCAATTAGTTGTCGTCAAGCCCATTAGACATACAATTTTTGGTGCCGCAAGAAATTCCAGCTATAAATAGACATCATAAGATTATAATACAGGCAGAGTTATGCATTAAACAGACAGAATAGAAAGAAAGAAATGGAGACTACAGCTACTCCAATTTCAAAGGACTAGTTAGATTCATTTCATACTAATTTCATGATATTATCAATTCCTAGCACTTAAAAGATAAACTGAATAACACATGAATGTCCATCTGTACAAGATTTCTCATCACTAACCATAACAAATTATGACCTGAAAAATATGCAAAATCCTTCTCCAAGTAAAAGGGCAACATAAGAAAGCAATCCCCATTACAGATGCAAGCACTAATTGCTCCTTTTTTGGTTTAAATAACTTCTCAGATATGCCAATAAGATCATGAAAATAAGTAAATGGCTATTTGTAGCTATCACGTACGTCTACTAACTAATGTTCAGACCGTCATATACGTACATAGCAATTTTAAACAGGATATAATACAAAATCAACTTGATAAACTGGTGCTTACCTCATTTGATACATCAAGTACGCCTTCTTGAATCTTCTGAAGGATCTTTGCCGCAATCTTTATGAAGGCCTGCAACAATTCATTACATTTTTCTTAAGTCAAAAACTTATTTGCTTAAGCTAAAACAATACCTCTCTTATACCAAAAAAAACATAAATAATCAATATCCAATTACACAAAACTTATGAAAAAGAACTTCTGATATGATCTTAATTGAAGTATCACTAACTCCACATTTTGTGCAGTTCTTGCATATGCCTCCAAAAATAAAAGGCCTTCCTCTTTTGCAAACTGTTCATCCTCCCCCTTACTAACAGCTCTGCGGTGCACAAGGTCACTCTTGTTACCTATAAGCATGATTGTCATATTAGGATTTTTCATGTTGTTTAGGATCCTCCAGCCAGCTGGCCAGGTGATTGAATGTCTCTCTCCCGCAGTGCAGATTAGCCAAAACAAGTTGCAAAATTAGAGAGGATGGAGACCATATACGTAAAAGGACGACAGAACTGGATAGCCAAAGGATTATATTCCTGAAGAAAAGTGATATTGGACCAATAACATTCTCTGGACAACTCTCAACACTATGAATACCAACCAGCTCATCTGACAGATCTCAGTTGCAGCCAGTCTCATAATGAAATTTGGCCAATATTGGTTATATCCAAATGCCGTAAATACATACCTACATATAAATAAATGAAGTTGCAGCCTATACCTCAAGAAGCAAACTCAAGAAAACTGGCAAAAAAGATGAAACTTGGCAAACTTACCAAAGTCCAGATTTTTAGAAAGGCAAGCAGATACTAATACTGGACATTGGTGTGCCACACAATGATCGGTAGGGTATCACTGTTAATTGTTAGCTAACATACTAACCCTATCAGGCAGCCAGAAAAAAACTAATGATCTTTAGTAGCATTCAAGGACAGGCAAGTGTCTTATTTTATTTGTTAGTACTATATAATGATCAGTCACCCAACCAAAAATGTGAAGAAAAGCTCATAATTTTTTTTATATCTCATGCAAGCCAGCGGCATGATATAAACATAATAAATTAAACACTAAAGAAGAAGGTGACAAGACATTGAAAAAAAAAAAAAATCCAAAATGCTCACAGAAAATAGGTACGGTACAGTTACGAGGCATATACCTAGTCTTGCCCAGTAATGTCATAAACCAAAAGTGCACCTCCTGATCCTCTGTAATATGATCCGGTGATGGATCTGAATGACTCTTGGCCAGCCTGAAAAAATAAGAATAAAAAATAAAAAAGCGAGTACCACGTCATAAGACAAGGCCAATTCTTTTTTTTTTTTTTTTTGGTCTAAGTATTCAACATTCGAGCCTACTCCTAACCTACTCTAGAAGATAGTTCAACTGGACTAGAGGGGACCAATGAAAACTAAACCACCATTGGAGCAGAGGAGCACTAAAGTGCTCATCTGGATTTTTAAACCATCTAACTACTGCAAGTGGGGCTAGAACCCTCAAGTTGCAGCAGCAAGGGGAGCTTTTGAAATGCTTCTCTGTAGGTGCGGCTAGAACTCCCAACTTGCAGTAGGGGAAGCTTTTGAAATGCTTCCCTGACCACCCAGCCAACGGCTCGGTGGCTTATAAGACAAGGCCAATGCAGACATAAAAGTCGGTTATAGTAACAAATCAACCGGTCAAAGGTACCAATTGAAAATGACGATTCAGAAAGATTAGCATTATAAAATTCCCAAATCCCAAAAAAAAAAATTGGAAGGCCTGCATTCCTTATGCCATGTGCAGGGGAGGCAAATCAAGGAGTTAACTAATCAGCATCTACAATAATTGAAAACAGCAGGATTATGAACGTTTCATAAATACACATTTCTAAAGGAAAAGATGCAAAAGGCCAAAGTAATACTGTTTGCTAATTCATAACAGGAAGTCAAACATATCTCATATCTATAGCAATTTGTAGACACTTTCTCTGTTGGCCAATGAAATCTTGGGTCTCACCACCAATTAATTTCAACGGACAAAAGGGGCATCAAATCCAAAAGGTAAACCCTAAGCCTTACATTACATACTTGGTTAACTTGCCAAGCAAACTGCATTATATATACCAAAAGCATCCCCCACAACGTCTAACACTCAAAGCGAAGGCAGGATTTCTTTTTAGTGGCTAGGTTATTTCTTTTTGTTCTTTTTTCTTATTTCGTGGTTAGCAGGGGAAGTTATCCATGGTGCTTGAAAAGTTACTAGTTTCCTGTTCCAGTGTTTAGCAACACATTCGCAATCCTTCCTTCACAGTAACACAAAATTCTCATAAGATTTTACGCTTGTAGTAAGACTCCTCAATTGCAAAACAGAGTATTCTTCCCAAGAAATTAGCCCAACAGCAAAGGGTATTTGTTCCCACTCTTTGAACAAGGGTTTGATTCTCACCCCTCATCCCTCCTCAGCCCATTTAGATGGAACTTTTTCTGAATTTTGAAAAAAAATTTTGGGTTTGTGTTTGGTGTGGGCCAAAACTTTTGTGTAGAAAGTCAAACAAATTACTATTTATTTATTCTGATGTTATGGCGTGTTCAACAATACACAATCATTTACAAGCCAACAAAAGACTTTTTTGACTCAACAGGTAATGCTTTTTACTTTTTGACTGCATAGAACGCTTGTTATAGGACGAAGGTTGTGTAACGAGCATCCAATATTCTATCTCTCTCGTTTATGCTTTCAAAGTTCTCATTCCACCACACGTTGTTAGCGTTCGGTGCTTGTGTTTATTACTCCATGGCTACCCTATATGAAGCGTAAAATGTTTGTTGTGATTTTTTTACTTTTTTTTTTAACAAAAATTTGAAGCTAAAAATGCTTTATTTTATAAATAATTGTGTGAAAAAATAGAACAAGTTATTAGGAAGTTCATGAACAATTCGCACACTTTTTCAAAATAATTATTTGCTGTCAAACAAGTTTTTTAAAAAATTTTCAAAATTCAAACACTTTCTTACCTTTTCAAAAAATCAACAAAAATCCTCAAATAAATTCTGAATAATTTTCCAAATAATACATATCCAAATAGAGCCATAGTATTTTTAATAAATAAATATAGCATAAAGTATTAATATACACATTATAATACAACTGGACTATTCAAGAAAACAAGAGAAGTTGGAAAGAATTATGGATTAGGTGGGAAATTAAAACAAATTATCTTGAACAAAAAATAAATTACATTTAAGAAACTAGCAATTAAAATCAATTAAATTTATTAAAATTAAAAAACTAATTAATAAGTAAGCTATTCAAGTTAGAGCCAACTTTTTGAAATGTGATATATGTGAGATAAAACGTTATACTAGGATATAAAAAGTTATTGAAAAATGTATTTAAATTAGGTATCTGTAAATTAGTATCCTTTTCGTGCCTTTTAATTTTATAAATTTATCTTTCATATTTTGAAATATGGAAGAGATTGGATCAAGTCTTCATCAACGAGGAAGGGATTGATCTGTCTAATCTCTCAGTAATTCACTTGGCTCGAGAACTATCTGATCATGCGCCCTTGCTGCTGGAGTTTTCAACCAAATTGGACAATAAATCGCATCCTTTTTGGTTTTTAAATGCTTGGAATTCCAATTTCAACCTTTTGGAGGTCATTTGGAGGGCTTGGCAGGTAGATATTGGAGGGAATCCCTTGGCTGTATTGAGTGGAAAGTTGCGAGCTTTCAAGAAGGAAGTTCAACAATGGAATAAGGAAAAGTTCAATAACATTTTTTCTAATGTTAAGATGGCTGAGGAGCAGGTTATAGCAGCTGAAAGGAACTTGGAGGAGGCAATGGTGGAGCTTAACAATGCCAAAGCTAAGTTAAGGCAAATGTTATCCATTGAGGAACTTTTTTGGAGGCAAAAATCTCGAGTCAAATGGTTAAAGGAAGGAGACAAAAACTAAAAATTCTTTCATGTGGTGGTCAAGGAACGTCAGATTAAGGCTGCTATCCATAAAATAAAGGATGCAGATGGGAATTGGGTTAATGAAGATGAGGACATAGGGGCTGCAGCTATGCCTTTTTTTGACAAACTTTTCACAAATGAGTCTACTTTCCTATGCCACCTGATGGATGTCATTCCGAAGCTAGTTACATCGGATGATAATAAGGGCCTAGAGGAGATTCCATCTGAGGAGGAAGTAAAAGTGTGATCTTTCAAATGGATGGAGAGAGTTCTGCAAGACTTGACGGATTCACGGGAAGGTTTTTCACTTTTGCTTGGGAGGCAATTGCCACAGAGGTGTGTAGTGCCATTGCTAGTTTTTTCTATGGGGGATCTCTTCCTTGCTCTATAACAGCGACTTCCATAGTACTTATTCTGAACGAGCCCAACCCTAAGGAGTTTTCCCAATTTAGACCGATTAGTTTGTGCAACTTCTTCAATAAGGTAATTTCTAAAATTATCTCTAATCGGTTGGCTGCTTTACTTCCTAGAATCATTTCACCTCAGCAAAGTGGCTTTGTTAAAGGTTGCAGTATTTCAGATAATTTTCTTTTAGCTCGAGAAATTATTTCTGACATTAGGAAAAAAACAAGTGGAGGGAATGTTGCTTTGAAATTGGATATGATGAAGGTGTATGATAGGGTTTCTTGGCCATTCTTAATCAGTATTTTAAGAGCCTTTGGTTTTGGTGAAGGCTTTATAGATATGATCTGGAGGTTAATCTCCAATGTATGGTTCTCTATTATTATCAATGGAACAAGCTTTGGTTTTTTTCAAATCTTCAAGAGGGCTTAGGCAAGGAGATCCTTTGTCTCTGGCATTATTCATCATTGGCGTTGAGGTACTTTCTCGAGCATTGAACAAATTGTCTGTATTGTCTTCATTCATGGGTTATAGAATGCCTCCAGGGTGTCCATATATTTCTCACTTGTCATTTGCTGATGATGTGTTGATTTTTTCAAATGCTTCTAAGCATTCATTGTTGAGATTGATGGAGATTTTGGAGAAATACTAGCTGGATTCGGGATAGATGATTAGCATTCATAAAAGTTATTTTTTTAGTCCATCCAAAGATGAGTGCTGCAAGGGTACGATTGATTGAAAAGGTAACTCAATTCTCTAAAAAATAATTTCCCATTAAATATTTGGGTTGTCCTTTATTTTTTGGGAAGTCTAAGATACCATATTTTTCATAGGTTTGTCAGAATGTTCTGAATAAAATTCTGTCTTGGAAGATTACATTTTTGTCCCCAGGGGGTAGGATCATTTTGATTCGCCATGTACTCTCTTCTATTCCTAAACACCTTTTGGCATCTTCGATTGTGCCAATTGGGGTTTTCAAGATTTTGGAAAAGACGTTTGCTAATTTCCTTTGGAATTCTGATGTAGAAGGTTCTAAGTTCCATTGGATAAGTTAGAAACAATTATGTTATCCAGTTGAGGAAGGAGGAGTTGGCTTCAGAAAGATGGCAGATATTTATGTAGCCTTTTCCCGTAAACTGTGGTGGAATTTTCGACAAAGGCAATCTTTATGGGCGATTTTCATGTGGGCCAAATATTGTTCTCATGTTCATCCTTGTCAAGCTGAGATTACCTTGAAGAGTTTAGCTATGTGGAAGAGAATGTTAAACATTCGTAGTTTGGTTGAATTAAATTTCTCGTGGTTGGTTTATGATGGAAGTTGCCATTTTTGGTTGGATAATTGGATGGGCTCCGGGGCATTATTCCTCAGGGTTAACAATTATGTGAAACATAGGGTTTTTGAGTTTGTGAATGAAGGGGTGTGGAATAGAAATATGCTGTTACAATGGCTGCCAGTGGACATAGTTCAATCAATTATGTTGAATGATGTTCTAGCCGTGGGTTCTTCAGATGTAATGATTGGGCAGGGAAGAGTATCTGGCAAATTTTCTTTATCTTATGCTTTTCATGAGATAAGGGATTGGTTGGTTGGAAGAATTTGGCATGATCAGATTTCATTGAAAGTATCATTCTTTATGCTGAAATTGTTGTTAGGGAGATTACCTTTGGATGATATTTTAACCAGATCTAACTTTCACTTACCTTCAAAATGTTATTGTTGTGAAAGTCCTAATGTGGAGAATCTTGATCATATTTTTGTATCTAGTGAGTTAGCTTCTGCGGTGTGGAAATTTTTCAGCTCAAGTTGTGGAATTAACTCATTGGTGACTCATTTGCGGGGTATGTTGTCTAATTGTTGGTTGGTGACACATAAACAAAGCCGTATATGGTTTTCCTATTTTTATATGCCAGAATTTATGGAAAGTGAGGAATAAGGCTGTTTTTGAAGGACAGAAACCTTTGGCTAATTTGGTGTGTGAAGCGGTATGCAGAGATTTGCATGATGCTTATTTTTTAAAATATAAAGAATCCCTCTGTGATCATTCTTGGCACGGTTTTTTGGATTTTGTGAATTCATTTCATGGGACATGCAGATGGAGACTGGTGAAATGGTTACCATCGTTGAAAGGAAAAGTGAAATTGAATATAGATGGTAATTCAAAAGGAAATCCTGGTGATTCTGGGATTCGCAGTGTGTTAAGAGATTCAAATGGCAAAATGTTATTTGGCTTTTCTTATTTTGTGGGGAATGGTACTAGCGTGTAGACTAAGGTGAAAGCAGTATTGGAAGGTTTAAAAATCTGTATAGATTTTGGTTTTTCACAGGTACAGGTCAAGTCAGACTCATTAGTCCTGGTTGGAATACTGCAACGGAAATTTGTTTGTCCGTTAAAAATACAAAAGGAGGTGAATATTATCTGGAAGATGATGAACGAAGATATTCATATTTCTCATTACTATCGCCAAGCAAATAAGGTGGTGGATTGTTTAGCAAATTGAGGAACATCTCATGTGGGCTATTCTCAAATATTTACGGACGAATCTACTTTACTTGCCTTAGCACGAGGAGAAATGAGATTGGATAGGCTTAGTTTTCCTTCTTTTAGAAAATGCATTTCTTAAGAGTTTTATGTAAAGGGAGCAGTACTCCTTTTTTATTTTTCTTTTGTTCTATTCTTTGTATTTCTGAGGTTAGATTCATGTCCCCCTCTTTTCTTAAAATTAATAAAATTTGGAGTGGTGCCCTCCCCCCGTGTACGGGGTTAGCTATTAAAAAAAATATTTTTCTAATTTTGGTAATTCTAAAAAGTCTAGCATTTATTTAAAATTTTTTATTTTTCTTAATCTTAACACTTTTCCTCAAGCGACATTTTTATTAAAATTTTTGAAGTGAAAATTTTCTATGTGTCAATATTTTTTTTTTGAAAGTTTCAAATACCTAGTATTTTTTTTCAAATTTTTGTAATCTTTATAATGAGTGATGAACTTTTTAACATGGCTTTGCCATTTTTTATAGTACGTTTATATGATAGTAGATTTTTTTAAAAAAAAAAGTTGGTAAGTTTTTAATCAGTTTAAATATTTTTACTTTTCTTATACTCCTCACTCAACTTACCAGACCACCTCACTTCACTATACCTCTTATTCCACCACATACCACACCATTCTCCATATTCTCTAAAATAACTCAACTGTAAACCTATCATTCTTTAACCAAAATTTAACTTAACAAAATCATAAAATCTCCCCAGACCTAGAGAGAATCAATAGAAGTTTATTAATAGAACCTAGCAACAACATGAGACATTAGACCTTCACTACCTTCATACTTGCAACATTAGCCTAGGAACTATAGAACATCGCTAACAACTCTTCAATCTCCTCCTCACTCATCGACAGCATGCTAACAGACTATTCAACACAAGGAAAAAACAGTAACAACAACTTATCAAAATGATAGGATTTCTTAATCTAATGGATTTGATATTTTTACTAGTCTTAAATAATAGTATTTAATTTGTTTTAATTATAGTGGAAATAAAATATAGTAGGGGTAGGATAATATTTAAGATATCCTAATTATAGTCTTTTTTGTTTGATTAGTTCCTTTTATTATAAATCCCAGTCGTTGTTAACTAAGGCTAAACAACTCTATGTATATGTAATGCTTTCGCCTCATATTTCCAATAGTCATATCCAATTGAAAACTTTCGGCTAATTTGATCCCCTCGATGCGATTGGATTCTTATTCACTAATCTTAATTTTCTTTTTCAATTTTCTTAATTCCTTTTGATAAACAATAGAGTTTCATTAGTTGGTATACGAGTGGTTCTCTTGGGAATTTGTTTTCACTATTTTTTTTTCATGTTCCTACCTGATGCGTTTTTCCTTCTTTAACTATACCAAGAAGACTTTAGGTAAGTGCACCTATCGTTCCTATAGCACAGTATATGGAAGCACTAAGTATCGTTTCCTCATGGACAGCAAGGACTAGAATTACTTCCACTATATATTATCTAACCAACCAATAAGTGGGAAATTGAGATGGAATCCTACTTAAAAGTACTAAAATAGCTAAATAGGAAAACAAATTAGATTGAGAATAGAGAGAAAACAACAAGATCACAAAGTGAAGTCAAGACGTGGTGTTCCTAATACTTCATAAATGGAATCAATTATGGATTAATTGGACAATTACTGCACTAAATTTGACCCTTTAACCCCTCAATTAGGCTTAAACCTCTCTCGAGAGTAAAAATCCCTATCTCTCGGTTGGTCAATAGGGATTCTCCTCCACTAACGCCCCAAATAAATGTATGAGATACAATGGGTTAACATTTGGTTAAGCTCTTAACATAAAACCCAACCTATGAAGAATTCATGAAATCCTATCTCTAGTGATTCATTCAAATTCTCATTATTTATGAAATGATCTAGTTCATATGATCAATTTCTCAATCAACCCATACAACAATAAAAAATTGGATCAAGATATATGCAAACCCCAATCCAATTAAACATGAATTTCATAAATAAATCCAATTTAAGAAAGGCAATAGTATTAATCCACAATATCAATCCATAAATTCTATACTAGGGTTCACCCCACCCAAACTTCTAAGATTCTAGTCCATATAGTCTTAAGAAAAATACAACAATCAACAAATTGGAAACAATAAAACTCATTTGTGGTGAATCTCCCTACAACTGCAATTGAAGATTGATGAAGAATTCCTTAAGTTGATGATGATTCAAGCCCCCTTTTGCCACTTGAGATCTTCTCTTGCTCCTCTTCTCTATCTTGCTCCCATAATGCCCTATTTTCTCTCTATGTCTACTAAAGAACTCTGAGAAGCAGCTCAAGAAGTGAAAATCCACCCCAAAGCCAATCCAAGCTGTTAAATTCATTGCAGATCCTGTTGAGAAACTGCGCACGGTTTCTCCCTTTACTCTCCCGTCGTTTCTCCAAGTTTTGTAGAAATTGCAAACTAGCCCAATGGAAAACTGTGCGCAGTTGGTCATGCAATTTTTCTTCTTTGCACTGCTGTGTGAGAGCCCTCTCGATTCTATCCATGTTGGGCATCTTGAGGGAAACTGCGACACCATACGCGCATAGTTGATCATGCAGTTTTCTTTCTGCCTGTAAACCATGCAAGAATCCTCATGTGTTTTAGTCCAATTGATCTGCAGTTTTGCCTTTTTGCATCAAAATCAACCTTTCAACTCTTAATTCTTCATGGCCATTGCTTTAGTCCTGCTGGCCCTCCAATACTTCATACTTTTGCTTGCAAAATGATAGAGTAAGTGCGAGTATATGGCTCAATTATACTCAAATGTAAACTTCAAGTGGCAAAATGAAGAGTAACTAGAAAATGAATGAATTGACACAAAAACATAGTCCAAAAACCTAGAAAAAAGGCTTAAACCACTATTTAGACTGATAAGAGATGTGATCTAGCCAATACTTAAGCTTGGAGGATGGAGAACTCGACTCCTCTAACCCTCGGGATGGCAAACTTTGATATAATCTCAAACTACGATCCAACGAGTTAGCAAACCAAGTTGGAAGGAAGATGACGCCACAAACCAAGGTGATTACTTGGATTGATAAGCCTAAAACACATTGAAAAACCCTAAGGTAGTAAAAAAGAGCTTGCAAGAAGCCAAAGGGAGAAACCCTCAAATTTCATTAACATTCAACTTAACTTAAAGATTTACAAAGCAAGTAGTATTTATAGGTTTTACATAATACTAAAAATGACCTACATACCCTGACTCACGCCTAAACTAATACAAGGGAAGAGTTGGATTAAAACTGAAAATAGATAAAATTCACACAGAGTTTCTTACGGTATCCGCGCCTTGTATCCATGCGTGGTTACGGGGCGCGGATAGAGTTAGAAACTTTTGTGCAGCGTTACGCTTCACTGTGAACCTTTTGATCATATTTGCGCTGGCTATCCAGGCATAGATACTCAACGCGGATAGCATCAAATTCAGCAGCCTCATTAGCAAACCTTCTTATTGTATCCGTGTGGCCTAACCGCACGCGGTTATGAGGCGTGAATACAGTCAAAATGTAATTTTGCTCCTGAATCTTCATTCTAAGTGATTTATGCTCTTCCTCCACTTGAATGATGGTACACCTTTTCTTCTCTTGTGGCTTTAGCCCGTCAATAGTCCTTGGGTGGATGACTTAGCCTTGGATAGAGTGGACAAGGGTTTGTAGGGATTCTTTAAGCTTCTTGGCACGAGCTCTCATCAACGGTCCACTTGAAATCTTGAGTTCATCATATTGAGCTAACCAATCACCCACTCCTTGAGTGCTTTGTGTATCCTTTAGGCTCACCATGTCATCATCACTCTCCTCTTCTTGAAAAGGATTTGTCCTCAAATCAAGTTCATCACTTGCTAGAAAAGGACTAGCTTTTGGGAAAGTTGGTATCAGAGCCTTGAGTTCTATCTTTCCCAAAAGCTATAGCTGGTGGGTAAGAGCATAGAAAGGCCTACATATTTTTGAGTCAGATGATTCAGAAGTATCTGAGGGAGAATCTCAATTGCTTATGAGAATTCTTGTCTGGTCCCAAGTTCGAGTACCGCGAAGTACCAAGAGGGGAAAAGGCAAAGACATCTTTCCCAAAAGATCAGAGCCATGAGTTTGAAGCCCTAAAGCTGGAAGTCCCAAGTTCGAGTGATAGGCGTGTAATTAGGTCTAAAAATATAGCAAATAATCCAATTATATCACACACAAATAATCAAGTTATAAAACCTAATTACCCTATATACTGCAAGTGCACAGATCGTATTGAGTATAGGGCAACAGGGTCGATCCCACAAGGAAAAGGTTATTGAAGTACTAAGGTTTTATTGCTCACTTTATTATCTAAACAACCAATTAACAATGTGAAGAACAAAGTATAAAATAAACAACTAAACTAACAACTCCATAGAATAACAATATTAGAGAAAACTCGCAATCTTAAGACACTAGGGCATAGAGTTAACTAATGAGCAAACATATAAATGAAAAGATCAACTCATGCTATTGGTTCTTGTCTTGGTTAGGGTCCAATCTCAATTACACTTAACCTTCACTCTCGTGACAAGTTAACGATTACCGTCCTACTAGTTCTTTCCTACTCTCGTGGTAAAGATACTAGTATTGGTTCATTAATCACATGAATTGCCTAATTGACCCACCTAGGAGCACCACTACTCTCGTGTGACATGCAACCTAGACTTCAGCTATTCCTTTTCCATTATCATTACCAACTCTCGTTGCATAATAACAACTATCAATTCATAGTTGGTGATCAAGCAACTACAAATCCATGCAAACCAAAATAGAGAACAAACAAGCACAAGATAACATGAATAATTATAATCAAGTCATATGCATGAAGCGATTAGTTTTCTCTAACCCTAGATTAACAATTTAGCACATACCCATGGTGGATTTCACATAAAAGATCAAAACTTTAATAGACAAATCCATATAAATCAAGAAAGAGACAAAAATAGAATAAAGAAAACTTATTAATTGATGAACAAGTTCAAATCTTCTGTTCTTCCTCCAATCTTGATGTGTACAAGAGAATCTTCCAAATAGCATTGTTCTATAGAGAGATTTACTAATCTAAAGGGGTGGTTCTTTCAAAGAGAGAAAATCTCTCTAAAAGAGACCCTTGCTATTCTATGCTATTCTCTCTCTATGCTATGCTACACTTCTCTCTTGTGTTTTTAGCACTCTAAAACCCTCCTAAGATGTATTCTCACCGTCCACAAGGAGTATGAATTGCCCCCTTGAAAGATAGCCCCAAAGTACCTCAAAATCGTACGTCTGCACCCCGAACCAGCGCCTGGAACCCGCGGCAAGGATACAGCTGCGGCTTCAATTAATAACTTTCTGACCGTACCCGCGGTGCGGATTCAGCCGCTGGTTCTATCAGAAAGTTGGCCAAAATAGCTTTTACTCTGAACATAAAAGTTATATCCCTTTGAGTTAGCTTTCCAGGAGCACAAAAATAAGTTCATTTGGAGTTGTGTACACAAAGATATGGCCAAAACATCGAGACATGGTCGGAAGAGCATCGCTGCACAAGAATACTTCAGTAATGTGGCAATTTGACATTGTAAACGTGAGAATCAGACTTTGAGGTCTTCGTAAGAATTGTAGATAATTCTCTTAGCTTTAAATTACTTCAAGAATCATCTCAATTCACTCTCTCTAGCTCCAGTTCTGACCAAAATACCAAAACATATCGGTGAAGTAAAATCCTTTCATCACCAATTCTTCTTCTATCGTTGCTTCATCATGCCACATCATTGGTCCTCTTCTCTTGCCACTTCTCATCAACTTCAAATCACATTTAATATCATCTCAATATGCTTCATTTGATCCAAAGTGATGATCGTTATAGCTAAAACCTACAAAATACAAAGAATTGCATATTAAACCACACATTTGCACATTTTAGCTACAAACTTAAGATTGGAAGAAATAGACATAAAAATGACTATTGTTCATTATTTAAACCCTAAAAACTAGCATAAAATACTAATGTAGACACACTAAGAAATATGCAAACTAGACGCTTATCATCGAGTACTGCCAAGTACCAAGAGGGGAAAAGGGAAAGACTGGGTGAGTGGTAGGGTAGAAAATAAATGGAATATTGGGCCCTTACCCACCAGCTATAGCTTTTGGGAAAGTCAGTTTGGTTAGAATTTCTTTGAGGGTTCCAATGGCTTGGATTTGAGATGTTCCCCAATCAGGAGGGTTTTTTCTGAGCATTTTTTTCCAAAGAATGGGTTAATTGTGAGACGTAGGGAATGAAGTCTCAGACATAGTTAACAATTCCAAGAAATTGTTGAATCTGTGAGATTTTTTTCAGGAAAGGGTTTTACACAATCACCAACATGTTGCTCAGGAGTACAAGTTCCTTCTTCAATTTTCATTCCAAGAAAACAAATTTTTTGTTGACATAAAGTCATTTTCTTTTCTGAAAGTATAATTCCAAACTTATTTATAATACTGGAAAATTCATACAAAATGTAACGCCCCGGAAATTCGCACTAAAAAGATTATTTGATTTATGTTATGTTTATTAGTAGAAAAAAAAATGAATGAGAAAAGAAAAGAAGAGGGAAATTAAAGTGTATTTAATAGGGCATTTCTTTTATTTAAGGTTTAGTGTTAATCTTTGGTTTAATAGTTGAAAAATGTCTTAAGTTAGTTAGGTTAACTAAATGAGATTTTTGTATGATTAAGTGGTACACCTAAATACCAAACTTGGGTTAATTTTATTGGTCTATTAGTTTACAATAGTGTGTAATTTTGACTAACCAACTCTACCATTATTAAGCCTTTTGACTAATTGAACTTTAGCACAAAAATTAACTTAAATTTTTCACTTAAACCCTTGTCTTTTTCCCACCATATGGCCGGCCCCTCTTTCTCATTTTTTCCTCTCTTTTGTTTTAAAATTTTATGCTACAAAACTTGCCAAATGTTAAGTGTTAGATGATTAAAAATTTGTACCAATTATATTTAGCCAACTAGTACCTATTATGCCAAAATATCTACACTCTAGCTTGACTCTTGTTTAGTTCTAATTGGTTGCACTTTCTTCCCATTATTCTTTTATTCTTTTAATCTTTCTTGACCTAATTCTCTTTCATTTTATTCTCTCTTGGCCGAAATTATCTTCCATTTTTACTCCCTTGGCCGACTCTCTCCATCTCTCTCTCTACCCTCCCTTGTTCTTCATTTTCTTGGAGCTCTCTTCAATTTTAGACAAATTCCACCATAGAAAGTGAGGTTTTCTTCTTCCTAAGCAAGGTTCTAAGCTTTTTTAAGGTATGTACTATGAACTTTTTCTATTAATTTCAAGTTTATTTAAGTTTTATTTAAGCTTTATTTAGGGTTTTGTACAAGTTTTACTTTCACAGTCATACTGGACTAGTTTTAGTAAAACATTCATAACTTGATATAGATAACTTGGATTCGAGTGATTCTTGTTATTTTAGAAACTAGATTGATAGGGCTTTCCAACGGTATAAGGCTTGCACTGTGGTTCGTTGTGTATTAATCGCAGAAAGTTTGCAAAGTTGGCTGAAAATTCGGTTCTGCGTGAAACAATTTTGATGATGAGCCAACTTGAGGGATGATTTTGAACCTGTTCTAGTTGGAATTTGGATTGATGATCTTCACGAAAGTTGTAGCCCTATAAACGTACTTTAAAACCATGTAATCAGAATTCCTTAGTTCTTGATGGATTGACCCCAATAATGGTACGAAGTTGGCTGAAAACCAACCCTGTGCAAATTTGGATAATGATTCTTGGAGTATAATTCTTGATATTTAGTGGAATTTTGATTGAATTTGAGCTTGGATTGAACTAAGAAGTTGTAGAACTTGTTGAATTATGGGTTTGATGATTGAAATGTTGATGGAAAACAAAGTTGGATGGCCGAAAATTAAGGGGAAATAATGCCAAAATTTTGTTAGAAAACCCTAAACCCTAAATCCTAAACCCTAGAACTAAAACCCTAGAATTTAATGGGGTATTTCTTGAATTTTCTTTCTAAGTTGATTAGGGTTTAAATTGAGTTTCATTAGGTTATTTCTTATAAATTCCAGGATCCAAAGGTGAGTGTCCCTTTTTTTGTGCATGTGAGTGTTCCCTTACTTTTGCTCATGAGTGTTTCTTCACATATTCATGATACATGTTCAAAATGTGATTTTATTTGTACTTGATGCTGGTGACTTGTCACAATGTGCCATGTGTTATTGATATTCATGAATTGCTACAATGTATTATATGAAGGGAAAGTGTGTACTTTATCGCACTTACCCCGTGAATTGTTACATGCACAATTTCTACCTGTTGTGAATATATTTGTTTGTGAATTTTTCACTACATTAAACTTGTTGGCTGGACTTCCGTGGTTATACCGCGGTTAGTCTAGTAGGACGGTAACCAGGAGGATATAAGCTGCTGGGTGTTGTAGGGCTTGTGATTCTTTTCCTTGAGTTGTGAATCCTCAAAGAGGCCAACTCCGGACTGAACCTTCTTGCTTGTTGCCCTCCGAGGTGAGATCTCACCCTGGATGGGTCGGACGGTACTCCAGGAGGATATAAGGTGAATGGCGGATAGGGATTTTGCTTGAAAATGCAGGTTTAACCGGCAATCCACTCTCACTATCATGGTCACACGATCAGTACTTGCTCTCGTGATTGGAACGTATCCTCCCTTGTTTAAATAATCATTTATTTAATTATTTTCCTATGTGATTTTATGACACATGTTATTTGCTTACTTATTCTCTCTTGGTTTGCCTCCGTATCTGCATGTGTGGGAACCTCACTGAGCTATTATAGCTCACTCTTTGTTATTTGTTTTCCTTAAACAGGCTCCTATCTCTAAAGCCAGTGGTGAGGAATCCAGGGTAGAACTGGGTAGGATTTTTGGGTAGAAGGACTGCTTGAGATATTATTGTAATAACAAATGTATGTAATGTAAATTGTTTAACTAGTACTTTTACTTTTAAGTTTGAATGTGATGTGACCCTGAGAACTGTCACATTGGTATCTACGAGTTTTTACCGAATTGCAAATTTTTAGTGCGTGCTCGAATCGAGTCCTGGCGAGAGTCAGGCAGGCAGTCCGCTAAGCCCTTTGGTGCGCCTCTGGGTAAGGTGGGGCTGTCACACAAAAGCTTTACATGATCATCAAAATCTTTTGAAAACAACAAAATATCATCAATGAAAACAAGAGTTGTATGGAGGATTGGCTCAAAAATTTTAATCATCGCTTTTTGAAATAAGGAAAGCGCAGCTTTCAAACCAAAAGACATAACCTTCCACTAGAAATGATGATTAGGAATACAAAATCCAGTTTTAAAACGATCCTCAATACAAATCCCTAGTTGCCAAAAACCTGATTTTAAATCAAACTTTGAAAACCATTTGGCAGTAGTAATTTGAGAAAATAAAGTAGCTCTATTTGAGATTAGAAACTTGCCATCAGCCAAGAAAAGGTTTAAGGGCTGATAATTTATAACTAATCTCAGCTTGCCTCTGATCTATTCAGATCTTTTATAGAATGCTTGGAAAGTCCATTGTGAATCAGAGGGTTTAATGAGATCAAATTCAAGGAGTTCAAGACACTCCTTTTCAGCAAGTTTGGAATGTTCAGGGTTCATTCCTAGGTGATTTGCTTTTGTGGGATTGATATCCTCGTTTTTCTTGAATGGAAGTTTGATAAAGAATTCAGAATTTTGCCATAAAGGATGTGTTGGCTTCAAAAATAATGCAATCAATGAAAAATAAACAATATTAAAGATAATCAAATGTAAAGCTCAAAATAATAACAAAAATAAAAGTAAAGTAAACAAAAGAGCACACCAAAATTTTTATAGTGGTTTGGCACCAAGTTTGGTATTTACATCCACTCCCAAACTCTTCCACTTAGAGTTTGATGAAGCAAAACCAGAAGTACAGTTGAGGGATCACCCTTTGCACCATTTTTCCTAGCTATAGTTAAGCCAAAGACACCCTCTTTGCTCACACTAAGCCTTCACAAGTTGTGCCAAAGAGTTTTACAATTACCCAATAAGCCCTCACAAAGCTACAATTGAATTGCTCTCACACCACAATTGAAAAACACTCAAAACCTCAACTTTTCAATCTCACCAAGAACTACAAGTACACTATAAGAAGAGTATTTTCACTCAAAATCACTCAAAATCACTCGTAAACTTAGTAGGCAAAAGTCTTCTATTAATTCTATGCATAATAGTATTTGTAGGGGTGAGAAAAGAGTTAGAAATGGCTTCGAACGGTCAAATTTAACTTTCTACAGAAACTATCCGTTATATAGTAAATTTAAGATCCGAACGTCCGCTACTATTCATCCGGACATCCAGATGCTCGTCCGCATACATTATGTCCAAAAGTTACTGTTCATTTGGACGAGGGTTTGGACGCAGGCACTGTTCATCTGGTACTACTCACTATTATTGTTCATGGACACTGTTCATGGTTACTGTTCATCCAAACGTGGTTACTGTTCATCCAAACTTCTGCTGTGTCCACATGGTCTTCCGGATGAGTACTTTTTGTAGTTTTCATCTTTTTTTGAATCCTAATTTAATTTTACTGCAAAGATAACTTGATAAAACATTAGTAAACATTATAATTAGTTTATTAATCATCAAAACTAAGATGATTTAGGACCATAAGGTCTTCAATCTCTCTCTTTTTGATGATGACAAACTAATGAGAAAAATGAGCAAAATGAAACAGAATTAACTCCCCCTAAAGAAATGCATTATGTCAAAAAAGCTCATTTTCAAAACCAACCCCTCTAAGCAACATTTCTCTCCCTTTCGACATCATCAAAACTAGAATTGAGAGGTGTGTTTAAAAATATATGAACAATGCTCCCCCTCAACAAATGCATACATTACTTTGGTTATAAAAATACTTTTTTTGTTATGAAAATCATTTGCTCCCCTTAAGTATGAGCATATCATAAAAACATATTTTGATTTTAAAATAAAATACAAGACTCACTTTTGAAAAAAAAGGGTGAGATAATGAAATATTTTTTTTAAATGTAATATTCAACACAATTTTTTTAATAAATCAACAAATATGCACCAAAAAATCACCATTGGTTTATATATTATGAAAGTCACCAAACATATACAATCTACATATTCAATCACATAAACTACATACTATTATGAAAAATAACCAATACATTTACCCTTTAATCACTGTTGTCCATGCACTTCCTTGTCTTGTGGTGATCTTCAAACCTACAAAAGTCAATCAATATATTTTGGTACCCATGTCTTCTTGGGTCCTAGATTATTAGTAATACCTTTCTCTACCCACATGGCTTTCACGTCCTAGTTTAATATTTTTCTTAACATAGCATTCAGTTTGCATATGACCATGTTGACAACAAAAATGACAAATAGCATTTGGATCTCTAATAAATGTAGATTTTATAAAGCAAATGTCATTTTTATAGAAAGTAGTGTGATGTTTGCTCAAAACAATTTTTCCAACCATTTTCTTTGGAAAATCCTTTTGTTTTTCTTTTTGAAAGAACATTTGCAAGATCATCCATTTTCTTTCTCAACATATTTTGTTCTTCTTCGAACTTTGCATAAAATTTGGATTTCTCATCCATATTCTTTCTCAAATCCATATTTAAATCAACTTTATTTTTCAAATCACCATTCTCTTTTCTCAAACCTTTGTTCTCTTGGAAGAGTTTGGAATTTTCTTTTTGTAAAGCATTTATTTTGTTTTTCAAATCCTTGTTTCTAGCATAAGACATTTTTAAACTATAATGCAATTTAGAAACAAATGCTTCTAGATCATCATCATCACCATCATTAGAAGAAGGACTAGAAGATACCTCTTCATCTCCAATAGCCATAAAGGCCACATGGGATGTCTCGTTTTCTTCTTCAAATTCTCCTATCGGAATTGCAATTATCCCACAAAATTTTGAAGTTGTTGAATGTTTTTCCCTTTCCTTTGACTTTCTTCATTTCTTTGTTGCTTGCACAACTTCTTCTATTATTCCTTTTGTTGATGAAGTATTTCTTTATGCCTTAGTGATGGGTGTTAGATCATCCTCATCTATATCATAGTCTTCATCAAATGAAGAAAGATCTTCTTCCTTTTGAGAGGCCTTGAGTGCAATACTTCTTGTGATTCTTGCCTCTTCATCACTTTGAATTTAGCATTTAAGCTTCAATTCATAAGAAAGTTAGTGAATATATAAGAGAATCAATAGGTAAAGAATTTAAATCTTTAGATTCCTCTATTGCATTGACCTTTGATTCCCATTCTTTTGACAAGGCATTCAAAATTTTTCTATTCTTCTCACCAAGAGAGTATATCTTTCCAAGGGCCTCCAAATCCTTCATAATATCACTGAACCTATAATACATCTTATTAATATTTTCATGAGGTTCAATTCTAAATGATTCATATTTGGTGACAAGTAAGGCTTTCTTTTGTCCTTGAATATCATCGTTTCCTAAATAAATCTTCCTCAACTTGTCCCATATTTCTTTGGCCGATTTACAACCTTTTATTCTAATAGATTCATTTGCATCTAAGGCATTGTACAACACATTCATAGCCTTAGCATTTAATGTAAAGTTGATTATATCCGAGAGACTAAGTTCACTCCTTATTTTTGGCCTATTCTTGCCTATTTTCTCATCAAAGATTGTGGCATTATAAGATCCTTCAATAACTATGTACCACAATTCCATATCTATAGATTGCAAGAATATATCGATTCTATTCCTCCAACTATCATAATTAATACCGCTAAACATGGGAGATCTAATAATGGATTGCCCTTCTAGAAATAAAACATTATTGGTTGCCATAGATCTCTCCTAGCTTGTTAGGCTGACAAAAATGGAGTCTAAGTTCTGATACCAATTGTTGACCCCAAAAATAATGCAACCAATGAAAAATAAACAATATTAAAGATAATGAAATGTAAAGCTCAAAACAATAACAAGAATAAAATTAAAGTAAACAAAAGAGCACACCAAAATTTTTATAGTGGTTTGGCACCAAACTTGGTACTTACATCCACTCCCAAGCTCTTCCACTTGGAGTTTGAATCCACTAAATACTTCTTTAATTTGGTGAAGCAAAACCAAAAGTACAATTGAGGGATCACCCCTTGTACCAACATTCCTAGCTATAGTTGAGCCAAAGACACCCTCTGTGCTCACACTAAGAAATATTTTCTAATGGTCAAATTCAACTTTTTGTAGAAACTAGTCGTTAAACAGTAAATTTTTGGTTCGGGCATTTGCAACTGTTCATCTGGACGTCCAGATGCTTGTCCGCATACATTCTGTCCAAAAATTACTATTCATCCAGACGAGGGTTTGGACACAGGTACTATTCATCCGGACACGAGCACTGTTCATTCATATTGTTCAATGTTCACTGTTCATAGGGGGCACTATTCATTTGGTACTGTTCAATGTTCACTGTTCATGGGCATTGTTCACAATTACTGTTCATCCGGACGTGGTTACTGTTCATCCAGACTTCTGCTGCATCCACATGTCATCCGGATGAGAACTTTTTTACAGTTTTTATCTTTTTTTGAATCTTAATTAATTTTACTACAAAGATAACTTGACAAAATATTAGTAAACATTATCATTAGTTTGTTAATCATCAAAATTAAGATGATTTAAGATCATAAGGTCTTCAGGATGAGAACATTTTTTCATGAATTGAACATGATTTTCTGCACATGATTGATTCACAATGTGTTGTCTGAATTGGTTTATCTATTCCCCTTCAAAAAGAAAGGTTTGAAAAAATAGATTTTGGGTTTCAATGTAAGGTTTAAAAGGCCTTTTGGACTAAATTCCTCTGGGTTTTCACAAAAAGTAATCCTGTTCATAAATATCAAAACCAACGATGAGATCTTTTCCTTGTATTTGTCCTCCAAGGATATGGGTTTGAATTTTACAATCTGGAAGGAATTGAAGGATAATTGGCTTTTTGTGGCACAAATTTCTCCACTAGCTGATCTGAATGGGTGAACTTTGAGTTTCCAAAATTCTTGTGGGTGGATTTTTTCACTCATGATTGACATGGCTACTCCAGTATCAAAGAAAGCTATCGTAGGGATAGGTTTATCAAATTTGGCAGGAAGTATATGTACAAGTGTTTGAGGACAAGTTTTTGCTTGTTCAAGCATGTTGTATTGATAAAAACTTGGAATTCTCCCCATCTCCTTATAAGCCTATTTATAGGAGTTGGAATTCTAATAAAGACAACGATAATATGTTTAATAATTCAAACTAGCAAAAGACAACAACTTTTGACAAATTATCACCATCTTTTGACAACCTACAACAACTTTTGACAAGATACACCAACTTTTGACAAAATGTAACAACCCGCAACAACTTTTGACTAAATACAGAAAAAAACACAAATCATCCAGATATTTCTAAGTATGATGATTCTAAAGTATCCGAGAGAGTACTGTCTGGATCTGTGATATTCATCTTAATTATCTAGTTTGCATGATCTCTTTTATTTTTCTTTTTATTTTGATCTCTTCTTTTGTCTTTCTGTCACATTGGATTCCTTTGCTGGTAGAGGCTGTACATAATTCTGCCACTTGGGAAATTTGCATGAGATTGTCCTCCATTAATTCTTTGTATTCTGACTGAGCTTTTCTAACAACTGTCCAATGTGGATGTGATATCAAATAATTCTACGATCCAGTAAATCCAAGCCAAATTTCTGGAAGAATCACACCATTATGCTGAAATAAGTATCTTTGGACTTCTGCATATTTTTTCTCAAAATCCTGGATAGAATAATTGAGATTATCATAAAGGGAATAGAATGGTAACAACTGCATTGTTCTCTCTTGCACATTTATAGGCCTGTGAAAATGCATCCAGAATATGAGCTAAATAGATTTTCCCACCAAAGTGTTGGTTTGAACTTTTGAAGGAAATTCTAAAGATTTGGGTGAAGAGTTGAGAACTTAGAGAAAAATGAACATTGGAATTCAAAAATAATATGATACATGTGACACAAATACCATAACACCCATAACAATGGTTCAGGAAAGTTTGAAGGTTGTCCTATGAATATTTGGGCAAAGGGATATTCAGAATTTATCCCAAAAGAATTTAGGATTGAACCTCCATAGCATCGAAAAACTTCTAACTCATGATACATTCTGATTCTCTCCAAATTTTCTTTTTCCCATGGTTGAGGAATTTCAAATATCTCTGGGGGATATGACAGAATAGGTTGAAACATCAGGACAGGAGGACTCGAATTTCTTGAAAAGAAATTAGCAATAATGTTTTATTTTCCTTTGATATGAATGACCTCATAAGAAAATTGAGAAAACCAATTTGACCACCTAAGAAGCTGAGTATTTGAAATTTTCTTTTGTTTGAAATTCAGTTGTCGCGTCTGAAAATCGATGGAGCACAGTACTAGTGGGGTCGTTGATTGTCACGCCCCAAAAGGCGGTCTCGTCTGGTGACCCTTTTCGAAAAGATAGATTTTGAAAAAAATTGAGTTTTTAGTTCAAAAGTTTCATTTTGAAAAATGATATTTTAAAAGAAAATAATGCCGGGACTAAAATGCGACAGTTTTGGTCAACAAATTTTGAAAAAGGGTTTTATTTTGAAAATAGAGTTGCCACTTGGTATTGAGTTAGGGTGTACCAAGTCACTCGAAAAATCATTTATCAAAAGAAAATTTTTAGAAAACATATTTAAAACCCTTTTTCGACACCGGTCTACGAAAAAAACAAGAGAAGAAGATTCGGGAGTCACATTTGAAGAAAGGGAAGGCAAAGACTCGCGCCTAAGGCACCATTTTTACCTAGCCGAAGCTAGTTGCGAGGTTTAATCAAATTTTCCTAAATTAACCCTAGATTCTATCATGTTTGGATGTGTCTATATGTATGCAAATCTTAAATCTAAATGTGAGTATCGAGAGTGTCGAAATGTCCCATCGAGGCTTATTCAAGATTATCGCATTAATTGTGAAACCCGAGTCGAGATCTCGAGGGAGTCAAAAGTGTCTATGCAAAAAGAAAAGAAAAATAGTAATATGGATAGTAAGTGGTCAAAGAAAGTGAAAAATGCAACATAATGGGTATTGGAGACTAGTCACTCGTGATTGATATTTTTTTACTCGCGAAGGGGGGAACGACCTGTCAATCCACCGCTTCCCACGTAAGTAGCTGAATATTTCTAGTCGGAGCATACAAAATAACCTAACTTCTACACGAAATGCAACCTAGATGTCTCGCAATGTCAAATGCTAAAATAGGTAATGATAATAATAAATATATACACACTAAAAATCATGCAAAAATGGCAAACTAAAATGAAAAAATGTGTTGTGAGATGAAATGAAATGCACATGGGTGCACCTAACACTAAAATGCCCTAAAGATCTAGCGTTAGACTAGCCCTTTTTAGGGATTCCCACTAGCGTTAGACTAGTAGGGAAATGATAAAGCCACAACTAGTATTGGACTAGTATAGTGACGAAATAATAAGAATTCATAAAGCACATATCAAAAATAATGAAATATGAATTGAAAGCAAATAAATACATAAAGACATATAAGAACACATAATAACACATAACACGTAAGCATGATATCCAGACGCAAATCTTAAGAAAAATGGTAAAACATGTAAGCACACAAGTACGAAAAAGCACATAATCCCTAACTATTACACCAAGGGGATTTAGATACAATTTTAAGGGGGAAAGACAAAAAAGTGAAAATGGTCTACCTATTACACTTACTATCTAAATACACAATTTTTGCTTAAAATACAAAAGGAAAATAATCTAATTATTACATTAACTATCTAAATACAAAATATTCACCAAATAATAAGATTTGAAAATCAAATAACATAAAGTAAATAAATACACAAAAAATTATGTAAAATAAGAACTATATGAAGAAAATGCATAACAAATCACATAATAGCACATTGGAGTATATAAAGAGAAATTAACAAGGAATAGAGATACCTCTTGAGGACCCAGTACAAATGCTTAAGAAAATGAACACACACATCAATGTATCACGATATAAGCAAAGAAAGCCTAAAAATATGTAATTAGGGCAAAATATAAATTCCAGCAACTAAGGGGATTAAAACTAAATTTCTAAAAAAAAAGGGTAGAATTAGAAATTCATGCAAGTCTAAAGGGTGCAAGTGAAAATTACAGCAATTATTGGGGGGTCAAAACACTAAATTCCAGCAAATATGGCGGTAAATTTGCAAATTATAAGACTTAATTGAAATAAGAGTAAAATTTGGGGATCAATCTATAATTACGAAGGACCTAATACATGTCAAAACGAAAATTCGGGGGCTGAAAATAAAAAAATTACATGTGCTTAGCAAAATAAATCAAAATTCTGGATTCAACACAATCAATTGGACTAAGACTGGTTAATCAAAGTAATACCAAACTAACAGGCATAAATACCAAATTGATCCAAATTGAACTTTAAATCGGGAATAAAACAATGCTTATTAACAAAAATAAAATAAAATAATAATAGTAAATAAATAAATGAAACTTTAAAACTTTAAAAGAACAAAACTAAAACTACCCCCTCAAACCTTAGATACCCCAATCAGTTTATATTTAAACTAAATACCCAAAATCATTTCAACCCTAATTTCCAAATTCAGTTTCTTTATAATGAAAATTTCCCTCATTGCTCAATCAGTTTTTCTTTAATCCCTCTTCCATTAACTAAACTGAAAAATGTGAAATACCCAAAAGTAGAGACCCATTCCAAATACCCTACTCGTCTTCTTCACTACACTCACAACCAGAGACCCATTTTCCTCCCCTTTTATCCATTCTCACTGTCTTCGTTTCTACTCCTCCCTGTTCTCTCTTTTCTTCACCAAAATTCCCCCCTCTCTGATTTCTCTCTTTTTTCTCTGTTTTTTGTTTTCTTCAAGTCCTTTGTTTTTTCCATTTTTCTTTCCTTCTCTCAGATTTTCGAAACCCACTTCTCCTCTCTCATTTTCTCTAATCGGCCTCACTCATTCTCTCTAGAAATAACATACGACTTCCCCGAATCAATTCATCCTCCGAAATATAGGGGAGGTAGCGAGGTCATAATAGAAGTGGGCTGAGGCTCGTCGGTGGTGTTGGAGGAGCTGGGATGAATTTGACGGCAGTGAGGGAATGAGATAAGGGTCTTTTGTGGTGGAAATTGATTGTTGTTTTTCTTGCAGGTAATTCTAGCGATTTGGTACCAGGGGACGGTTCACTGGTGTTTCAGTGGAGTGTGGGGTGGTTGACTGGTTTATGATTTATTGGTGGAATTATTTGAAGCAGGTGGTGGTATGTAAGGTTTGATAGTAAGCTTTGGTAGTGATTTTGATTGACAGTGACTGAAATTGGGCATGATTTTTGTTGTGTTTGGGTTATCTGATGCAGTAACATGGGAGAAACAAGAGTCCGGCGATGGTTACTAGTGAGGTTGGAGAAGGAGATGTGGAGTAGTGGTGGATAAGATATTGGTGGAATTTGGGTTCTTGGTTTCCTAATTGGCTGGGGTAGTGGACAGTGGTGGTTGTTGTTGTGGTAAATGGAGGCTGTTTGTTACTGTAGTGTGGCCTTCAGACGATGGTTTGGAGGTTGAATATGGAAAGGGCTGAGGGATTGTGAAGCCTCTAGAATTGTTTGTGGACGTTCTGCAGGTTTTGGTGGTAGGGGAGATGGTGAGAGGAGGTCGAAATGGTGGTTTATGACCAAGTGGAGGCTGCAGGGGATACGAAATTTAGTGTTTGGGCTTCTGGTAGTTATAATGGAGTTTGTTAGTTTCCTAGACTGTTTAATTTGAGTGATAATTCCTAACAATTGAGCTGTTTGTGTGAATTAGTGGGGCTTTGGTGGTTAAGAAGGTTGCAGGTGGGATGAATTTTTGTGGATTGGTGGTTATGGTTGGCTTGGGGCTGTTGTTGAGTGAGTTTCGGTGGTGATAGGTTGTAGATTGGGTGGCTTTTGTGAGGGGTTTGGTGGAGAAATGAGGAAAGAAAGGACGGTGGAGGTTGAGCAGTAGATGGTGATGGAAGAGGAGAAATTGATGGTGGAGGAGAAAAGACCCAAAAATAAACCAAAGGAACAGCAATAAAAAAACCCAACAAAACATCAAGAATTTAACCAAAATTTCCAAACAATATAAATTTGGCTTTTGCTTTTTACATTAAGCAGATTCTTGTAGTGAAATGAAAAGAAGAAAAAAGAAAATGAAAATGTGAATCGAAACAGAATAAACAACAAAATAAAACCTTACCTTTGAAGCTTGAGGATTAGATAAATAGTGATGAATGTTTGAAGACAATGAACAGTTGCTGTGAAGGTGATGAATAGTAGCTCTTCCTAAAAGAAACAGCTATGTGTGTATTTTTGGTGGTTTGGTGTGTATTTTTTATCTAAAAATGAGTAAAAATGTGATGTTTAAGGTGTTTTTTGGAAAGTTTTTGATGGCGAATTGAAGGCAGTTTTAGTAGTGATTTGTGGAATGTCATGGGGTTAATTGAAGATTTATTTTGGATGACGATTTGTGCTAGTTGATGATTGTGGTTGGAATTTTTTTTTGTTGAAGATAGAGACTAACTATGTGTGGAGGCTAGTGTATGTTCTAGGTGAATTGTGTGTTTTTGGTGAAATTATGTTTTAATGGTAAAAATTGTGAATTAATTTGAGGATTTAGATTTTTTTGGGTATATTATGTTCTTTGATTTTGACTTTGATTTTTGATTTTAAGTTTTGGGTGAAATTTTGTTTTCTTTGAGTTTGGTTTTAAATTTTGATTTTGAGTTTTGGATGAAATTTTGGATATGGAAGAACAATAAAGATGAACTATTTACATTCTCTGAATTGTTCTCTCAATATTACCTCGTAAATCGCACGCACAAACAGAACTTAAAAATTTAACGGCTGGATTTGACGGAATGACCTATTTGCTATACTTTTAATAGATAAGTATCCAAAACCAGACTTTTAATACTTCAATGGCCAAAATCAGACAAACCTTAAAGTTTAGTGGTCACCAGGGGAATTTGCTCTTTTTTTTTTCTCCTTTTCTTGTCCCCTTTTTTTGATTCAAGGAGGGGTATTTATAAAGTTATTTGTCTTAACCTCCAAAAATACTAAAAAATAACAAAAATGTCACCAGTACTAAAAATTCTAATTTTATTCTAAAAATAATATTTTTTTGACCCAAAAAATAAAACATTAATACAAAGAAATGATAATAAACTCCAAAATTTGTCAAAAAATTCAAAGTAGATTTCAAAATTTTAAAAAATAAATATTAGAGCTTAAAATTGGCAAAAAAAGTGTTCGAGGTGTGAAAAGACAATTTTATCCCTGGACGACAAAAATACACAGAAAAATAGGTATTGACCTTAAAAAATTACCAAAAATTAAAAATAAATTTAAAACCCTAGGACATGCATTTATGACTAAAAAATTGGTGAAAAATGCATTTCAAATGTAAAATAACGATTTTGCCCCTAAATGCAATATTTACAGAAAAAATAGAAATCGTCTCCAAAAAAATCAAGAAAATTTAGAAACACGCTTAAAGAATTAGAAAAATAAATTTGGGACCTGAAATGAGTGAAAATGGTGTTCGCGAGGTGAAATTACCATTTTGCCTTTATGCTGGTGAAATATAAAAAGAATACCCATTAAATATGAAAAAATCACAGAAAATTAAAAAATATGTATGAAAGTAAAAATGTAAATTTAAAACCTTAAAACTAATGAAAAAATATTTACAGTTAAAACTTACTATTTTGCTCCCCAAAAAAACTGATTTTGTTCCCCCTTTTTATTGAAAAATTAGAATTTGACCCCAAAAATATAAACATGCCTCCAATGTTTAAAAAATAAATAGTGTATCAAATTTGGTATCTACATTAGTATCTTTGAAAACTCCTCATATCCATCTCAATTTTAAAATGACATGGTCTGAGATAAAAGCTAAACTTACCAATTCCATTTTTCACTGCAAGGATTTCTTTAAAAAATGAATGATAGTGGATTTCAGAAGTTTTGAATCTTCCACTAGCAAAACCACAACATTTTTTGAAGGTTTGAGAAACTTGTTCTAAAAGAACAGGTGCCTAATATTTGTCACTGGAATCAGTGTGCAATATCAGTTTATTAGAGGAAGGAATATTTATCACTGAACCGTTGTTACGGGTGTAATGGTATTTGTGAGGATTTCTTAGGTATTTGGTATCAGAATCAAAAGGAATTTTGAGAAGAGTTCGAAGCTTTGACGCCGAAAGTCCCAGGTTCAAATACCACCAAGTACCAAGAGGGAAAAAGGGAAAGACTAGGCGGGTGGTGGGGTGGAATTAACTGATCTTTACAAAGTTGTTCCATGGTCAAAGTATGATAATTTAAATACCCGTAAAAGATGGTATCAAAGTCATGAGTTCGAAGCACTAAAGCCAGAAGTCCCAGGTTCGAGTACCGCCAAGTACCAAGAGGGAAAAAAGGAAAGATTGGGCGGGTGGTGGGACAGAGAATAAGGTAACACTAACTCCATATTCACTGGAGAGTTCAAGTTTGTAGGTATTGCTGTTGATGCGCTCCACAACTTGAAATGGTCCATCTTCACGTGAAAGTAATTTGTTACGCCTTTGAAGAGAAAATTGCTCTTTCCTCATATGCAACCAAACCCAATCACTAGGCTCAAAAACAACCTTATACTGACCCTTGTTGGCTTGCTTCATGTATTGCTCTGTTCGCTTCTTAATGTTCATACGCACCTTTTAATGCAATTGTCTCACAAATTCAGCTTTTTTCTTACTATCTAAATTCACATGCTCAAATATAGGCAGAGGAGACAAATCCAAAGGAGTTAGTGGATTAAAACCATACACAATTTCAAATGGTGAATATTGGGTGTCGGAGTATACGGTCCTATTGTATGCAAACTCTACATGAGGTAGGTATTCTTCCCAAGCTCTAATGTTGTTTTTTATGATTGCATGTAACAATGTGGCTAAAGTCCTATTGACTGCCTCCGTTTGACCATCGATTTGAGGGTGACTAGGAGTAGAAAACAACAACCTAGTGCACAAATTAGCCCACAAAGTCTTCCAAAAGTAACTAAGAAACTTCACATTCCTATTCGACACAATAGTCCTAGGCATGCCATGCAACCTAACAATTTCTTTAAAGAAGAGATTAGCTATAAGAGAAGCATCATCAGTTTTGTGACAAGCAATGAAATGTGCCATCTTAGAAAATCTATCAACGACAAAAAAAAAATGGAATCATTACCCCTTTTTATCCTAAGTAATTTAAGTGCAAAGTCCATAGAAAGATCTATCCATGGTTCTTTAGGAATAGGCAAGGAAGTAAACAAACCGTGGGGTTGAACCTTGGATTTAGTTTGTCGACAAGTCACACATCTTTTCACCAACTTTTTGACGTTCTTCTTCATGCGTAGCCAATAGAAATGCTCTTGTAAGACTCCAAGAGTCTTTGTAACACCGAAATGTCCCATCAATCCTTCTCCATGTGATTCTCTAATAAGCAATTCTCACAAGGAACAATTAGGAATACACTATTTGTCTAGGTACCATAGAAAACTAGTAGAAATGCAATATTTTCCCTTAGCAATCTTCTTGCATTCATAAAAAATGACACCAAATTCATTGTCATTAACATACAAATATTTAATCATTTCAAAACCAAGTAGCTTAGCATCAATTGTAGTAATCAAAGTGTACCTTAAGATAGTGCATCGGCTACCACATTACTCTTATTGGATTTGTACTTAATGACATAAGAAAAGGATTTCACAAAGGCCACCCACCGAGCATGTCGTTTGCTCAAGTTGTTTTATCCCTTGAGATGCTTCAAAGATTCATGATCGCCGTGGATAACGAACTCCTTGGGTTTCAAATAGAATTGCCAAGTCTCCATAACACGAACAAGTGCATACAACTCCTTATCATAGGTGGCGTAGTTTAAGGTAGCACTATTGAGTGTCTCACTAAAAAGAGCAATTGGTTTGCCTTCTTGCATCAACACGACACCAATTCCTATACCTGAAGCGTTACACTCAATTTCAAAAGTTTCTCAAAGTTAGGTAATGATAATAAAGGTGCTTGTATGAGCTTGTCTAAGTAAACTAAATATTTTTTCTTGAGTTTCTCCTCAATGAAATTTTTCATTCTTCTTGATAATGGCGGTCAATAGGGCAGTTATAGTGCTAAAATTCATGACAAATTGTCGTTAGAAACTCACAACTCCATAAAAGCTCCTCATTTCTTCAACGGATTTGGGAGTTGGCCATTCTTGAATTTCTTTCACCTTGCTTTCATTAACATGTATACTTTGCAAACTCATAACACATTCTAGGAACACAAGTTGGTTAGTGCAAAATGTACACTTCTTGAGATTGGCATAGAACCTTTCTCTTCAAAGTACCTCAAGAACCTCTCTCAAATGATCAACATAGTCTAAGAGGCTCCTACTATAAATCAAGATGTTATTAAAGTACATAACAACAAATTTTTCTAAAAATGGGTGTAACACATGATTCATCAACCTCATGAAGGTACTAGGGGCGTTGGTTAATTCAAATGGCATGATCAACCATTCATACAACCCATGTTTAGTCTTGAACGCGGTGTTTTACTCATCCCCCCTTTAATCCTAATTTGGTGACACCTACTCTTAAGGTCAATATTTGAAAAGATTATGGTACCACGCAACTCATCAAGCATGTCATCTAATCGAGGAATGGGATGACGATACTTTACTGTAATGAAGTTAACGGCTTTACAATCGGTACATGTAACACCCTAGAAATGCACTTACAAGAGACATTTTTCTTATTTAGGGTTAAGTGTTAATCCTTGATTTATTAGTTGGAAGATTTCTTGAGTTAATTAGGTTAATTAGCTAAGATTTTCATTATTAAGCAAGAACACCTAAGTACTAAAGTTAGAATAATTCTACTTGACCATTTAATTTAATTAGTGTTTAAATTTTGATTAGCTCATTTTACTATTTTCTAGTCTTTTGACTACTTGAATTTTAGCTCAATTTTACTCAAAAATTTCACTTATTTTCTTGCTTTATTTCTTTTCCCTTGGCTGAAATTTTTCTCTTTCTTTTCTTTTTCTCTTGGCCGAAAATTCTTCTCTCTTCTCTTTTCTTTTTGGCCGAAATTCTTTTTCTTTTTTTTTCTTTTTCTCCTTATGGCCGGATTTCTCTCTCCCTATTTTACTCTCTTTTTGCTTTAATAATTTGTGTCTTAATATTACTAGTATTAGGTGATAAGAGGTTAATGAGTTCTACCAATCAAATTGATCCAAGTTAGCTACTCTTGCATTAAAAGACTGCCTCTTCACTTTATTCTTATTAGGTTTTAATTGGTTAATCTTTTTCCCACCTTTTCTTTATTTCTTTTCCATTTTTCCTAGCCTATTTCTTTCTCTTTCTTCTCCTTCTTGGCCGGCCATCTCTCTTTCTCTTCTTCTCTCATTTTGCTCTCAACTTCTTGAAGTTTTCTCTCTAAAGTTTGGGCAAATCCACCATAGGAAGTGAAGCTTCTTTCCTTTCTAAGCAAAGTTCTAAGCATATCTAAGGAATTTACTATGAACTTTTCCTATTAATTTCAAGTTTTAATTAGTTTTTATGCAAGCTTAAACCAAGATTCTTGTTGTTACTACTTGGAGAACTTAGTTAGAATTGGAGATTTACTTGCTAGATAAAGTGTTCTTGTGGTTAGATAGACTAGTATATGGCCTTTAAACCTTGAAATTTCATGTGTTATATGTTGTTTGGTTGAAGATTCTTGGAGTAGAATTCTTGGAATTTAGTGGAATTTTGATTGAATTTGAACTTGAGTTGAACATAAAAGTTGTAGAACTTGTTGAATTGGGTTGGATTGTTGATTTTTCTTGCAGGAAAAAAATTTGGGTTAGTCCGATTTTAAGGGGAAATGCTGCCAAAATTTTGGTAGAATTAAAAGAAGAAAAATTGACAAGTGAGATTTTAAGCTTAGAATATGTACAATTGAAGGAAATTGAAGTGTAGAAATTTTTAGAAATGATCTAGTGATAGATTAAATTTTCTTAGAATAAGTAAACTCTAAACCCTAGAAAACCTAAAACCAAAACCCTAGAAATAAGTGGGGTATTTTCTTGAATTTTTTTACTAAATTTACTAGGGTTTTAATTGAGTTTTCATTATATTATTTCTTTTAAATTTCAGGGTCCGAAAACGCATCACAACCATTTTACGAGATATTTTCTTAGGCATTCCAGGTGAGTGTCTCTATGTGTGCATGATGCATGAAATGTTATGTTTCACTTGTACATATTATGTTACACTTGCAAATATTATGTGATAAAATGTGCTACTTGAGGAAAGATGTGTACTTTATCGCATCTATTCCATAATGTGTTATTTGTTTTCACTATTCAACGTGTTACTTGTGCGTGAGACTTCCGTGACTAACTTTACCGTTACTTCACGGATAGTCAACTCGGACAGGCTTGGGAGGTTATAAGGCGCTGGGTGTTTTAGGGCGTGACGTTCTTTCCCTTTTGAGTTGTGAATCCTCAAAGAAGCCAACTCCGGATTGAACTTTCTTGCGTGTTGGCCCTCCAAGGTCGAGATTACTCCCTGGATGTGGTAGCTTGTACGGAGGTTATAAGGTGAACGGTGGTTAGGGCTTGTGTGATAAAACTGGCATGTCCTTTGATAAAGACCTGAGCTATTATCTCGGTCCTATCTTCATTGGTTACATGATCAGTACTTGCTTCTCCTACAGTTGAGCTTGCTCCCAGTAGTCGAGCCCTGTATCTGCCCTTGACTACTTGATAATTAAATTGTTCATATCTTGTTTATTTAATTTATCAATTATTTTACTTACTAAAATAATGAGTTCTTGATATGGTTGCATGACTTGGACATTCACTGGGCTATTATAGCTCATTCCTTTTATTTGTTTTCCTTTACTCAGGTTTCCTAAAAAATTAAAGCTGGAACAACTGGTTTTGAATATTATAGATGTTTTAGGTTATTGTAATAGCCAAACTGTGTTAGGCTATCTTTGTGAGAATCATGTATATTATGACATGTAAACTTTTGATGTGACTTGTACCTTTAAGTAAATAATATGAGTGTATTTTATTTTATTCCATTTTATTTTATTTTATTTTATTTTATTTTGAGTTAAGTACGCTTGGATGTTTGCGTGAGTGCGTGATTCAAGTCCTAGCGAGAGCTAGGCAAGCAGTCCGCTAAGCCCTTTGGTGCGCCTCTGGGTAAGGTGGGGCTGTCACAGTACACATCCTTCATGTTTCATTTTTTGGGCACAAGGATGACCGAAACAGCGTACGGATTCAAACTCTCCCGAGCCCATCCTTTCTCTAGTTGTTCTTCTACTTGTCTTTCAAGCTCCTTAATTTCCTCAAGGTTGCTTTGATAAACGAGCCTATTGGGCAAGGAGGCTCCGAGAACTAAATCAATTTAAGGCTCAATCCCTCTAATAGGTGGTAGTTCACAAGGCACTTTCTCGAAAAAGACATCTTCGTAGTCCTGCAAGAGAGAGGCAATATCACTAGATAAAGACAGGTCAAGATCATGAGTAGAAAGCAATGCCACTTTACACAAGAGTATGAATAGAGACTGGTGAGATAGACATGCTTTCTTTACTTCATTGGCTGTTATGAATATATTTTATTTTCTCTCTTGTTTTCCCTCTATGGCCGGTTCAATATTTGACTCTGTCCTCTTATTTTTCTCAGCTTTTGAATTTTTCACAACTTGCTCTTTCTTTTTCTTATCATTTTCTTACTCACTCTCCTTTTGCAATGCCACTTAATCCTTATACACTTGTTTAGGGGTAAATAGAGTAAGTGTGAACTTCCTATTATTGTGAAGGAAAAAGTACTTGTTGGAGTAGCCATCATAATTAATCTTCATATCAAATTGTCATGCCCTCCCAAATAACAAATGTGTAGCTTACATAGGCACAACATCACAAAGTATCTCATCTTCATACCTCCCAACTCGAAATTGCATAAGGACTTGTGTAGACACCAAATTTTGACACACCATTTATTTTCAAACACCAGGGGGCATGTTTGCATTTTTTAGGACAAATTTTAAATTTTTAATAATCTCAGGGGGGCAAAATAGTAATTTTATCTGTAAATATTTTTCTAACAATTTTTGGGGGCTTTAAATTTATATTTTTACTTTTATATGAATTTATTAATTTCTTATTATTTTTCCAGATTTAATTAGTATTTTTATATTTTTACCAGCATAAGGACAAAATGGTAATTTCATCTCGCGAATACCATTTTAGCTCATTTTAAGTTCCAAATTCATTTTTCAAATTCTTGAGGCATGTTTCTGAATTTTCTTAATTTTTTGAGGTCAATAGCTATTTTTCTGCTAATTTTCATTGCCCAAGGGCAAAATCGTTATTTTACAAATTAAATTCATTTTTCACCAATTTTGAGTCAAAAATGTATTTTCCAGTGTTTTAAGCTTATTTTTAGTTTTTGGTAATTTTTTTAGGCCAATAATTATTTTTCTGTGAATTTTCATTGCCCAAGGGCAAAATCGTCATTTTACAAATTAAATTCATTTTTCACCAATTTTGAGTCAAAAATGCATTTTCAAGTGTTTTAAGCTTATTTGTATTTTTTGATATTTTTTTCAAAGACGATTATTATTTTTTCTGTGAATTTTCATTGCCTAAGGGCAAAATTGTCATTTTACAAATTAAATTCATTTTTCACAAATTTTGAGTCAAAAATGCATTTTTTAGTGTTTTAAGCTTATTTGTAATTTTTGATAATTTTTTTGAGGTCAATAGCTATTTTTCTGCGAATTTTCGTCATCCAAGGGCAAAATTGTCATTTCACATTCTAAACTCATTTTTCACCAATTTTTGGATTCCAAATTCGTTTTTAGGTTTTAAGCATGTTTCTAAATTTCTAATTTTTTTCAGAGTGAATTACTGTTAATGAATTTATTATTTACATTTTTCTTGATTTTTCTTTATTATTGTGAAAGAATAAATTTTTAAAGTATAAAGTTATAATTTTTGTAGTCAAGAGTATTTTGGTCTTTTAATCATTTCTTGGAGGTTAAGACTTGTGCAGTATAAATACCCACTTAGGGATTACAAAAAAAGAGGAGAATGAAAAAAACCCTAAAACACACTTTGATTTTACCCTAGAAGATCAAAACACATATTTTACACTTAAAAACACACACTAGCGCCGTTCCTCATTTTTCATTCACTGTTCATCATCCTTCAAAATTGCTTCTACTGTTCACCTTTTACTGATCAAGCTGAGAAGGTAAGTTCTTTATTTCTTTCTTAGTTTGATTTATTTTTCTTTCATTGCTCTACATGAATCTAATTGTTTACATTTGTTTATTTGGGAATTTCTTGGTTGAATATGTTTATTTCTGGGGTTTTTAGATTTTTTCTGGGTTTCTGTTCTTCATAAATCTCTGGACTTGTCCGAGTTTTTGTTTTTCATCTATGGGTTTGTTTCCTCTGCTTATCCCTTTCCATCGTCTCTCTCCCAACCACCACCACCACCACCTTCCTCAGCCCAAGTCACCACAGACCACTATCAGAATTATAGCCCAAATCCCAGCTCCCTTGTTACCAGCATCAGCCAACCACACCCAAAAAATACAACCGTAAACCCATAATCACCGGAACATCTACTAGCCCCTGGTAAACCCAGCCCAGAAGTACCACCTTCACTACCAGAACCTCCACCGGAAAAACACTACAATCACCCGGGTCCCCTGCAAACAATTTCACTCATAAAGCCATACCACCGCCAGCGGAGGCTTCTCCATCACAGCAAACAATCACACAGAACCACCGATTTGCCCCACCTGCAAAGCAAACAAAACACAGCCCCATACACATGTGATTAACATCCTAGCACAGAACAGAATCAAGCTATACGAATTAATCACACAACCAGAAAATTCACCTGCAACACCCATACCACCAATCAACGCCCCTGCAGTTACATAGCCCACGAAACCCCAAATCCCACAATTGAACCACCAAACAACAGGCCGAAGCCCTTAATCCACCACCCACAATCACCATATCCCACCAACAACAACCTCTCCCCTGCGACAGACAAACACCACAAAATCGCCTAGCACCACCACTGTCTCCGTCTAGGCACCACCGAGACCACGCAAGCCCATAGCCCAACCATCTACCACCATGTTCCAAATCACAATCAGCCTTCTAATTAGCCACCAAAGCTCCACCTAAACAGCCACATCACAACCATAAAACCATTCAAAATCGCAACTGAAATCACCCATAAAACAGCCCTTAAAATCAGCCATGGAAGCCTAAAAACAGACCACCCCATAACCTTCAATAAGCCCACGCTTGTTTTCTCAATTGGAAACACCTCCAATAGCAAATCACAGCCCTCAATCTGCCCAAAAGCACCACAAAATCATCACTATCAGCAAACTCATCCCCAGAAAGTAACCAAATTACTCACCCCTCAAATCATCCCACCCATCTTCACCACACAATCCACTGGCCACACTATGAACACCGCCCACCATCACCCAAATCTCAATCGTGCCACCGCCTCCTCACCACTATTCCCTTTCCTTCGCTTCAGGAGAGTAATCAGCTGGGAATTTCTTCCTATTTTTGGGAGAAACCAAGAGTGAGAGAAATAGAGAGGGCAGGAAAAAGGGAAAACAGGGGAGAACGCTGGAGAGGGAGAGAAATAGAGAGTGTTGGAAAAAGGAAAACACAGAGAGCAACGGAGAGCTAAAGAAAAGAAAAAGAGAAATCAGCAGGGGAAAATAGAGAGAAGCGATGAGAGTGAACGAGAAAGAATAGAGAGGACAGAAAAGGAAAAGAAAATCGGGGATAAAGAAGAGAGGAGAAGAGAGAAAGAAAAGGAAAATTAAAGGAAAAGAAAAATCAGAGAAAGAGAGAAGGATAGAGATAGACTGGAAGAGAAAGAAATAGAGGGTGGCACTCGGTGAAGAAAAGAACAGAGAAAAAGGAGAAGAAAAAGAGAAAAGGAGGGGAAGAGGAGAGAGATCAGAGAGATTAATAGAGGGGGTGAGAAAGCATTTGGAAACAAAAACTAGGAAAAAGAAAAGAGAGATAGAAATAAAAAAATGAAAAACAGAGAAACATGATTTGGGAATAGGGATTTTCGATTTTTGGGTTTTAAGTTATGAATTGTTATTTATTTGTTTATTCATTTGTTTAGTTCGATTAATCATTATTTTGTTTTTTTGAGTTGCAATTCTTCATTTAGTTAATTGATTTGCTTTAAAAGTTAATTTAGTTTTAGTTTAATTAATTGATTTAGTTAAGTTAATTTATTTAGTGAATTTATTTATTTATTTATTTTAGTTTGGGATTTTTTCTTTCTTTTTTGGTTCTTTTATTAGGAGATAATTATTTACATCTCGACCCCTTAGGATCTTTTTATCAATATTAACATGCTCCTTAATATTTTTTGTATTACTGCATTTAACTCCCTCATAATTGCACATTGACCCCTCATATTTGTTACATTCTTTCAATTAAGTCCCCAATTTTGCAAGTTATGCCTTTAACTTGCTCAAATTTGCATTTCTTTGACCCCTTACTTGTTGAAATTTATGCTTTGCTTCCCAATTTGGTAGAATTTTGCAATTTTAGTTTAGAATAATGCTTTAAATTATTATTTGGCCCCAGATTTGTTTGAATTTAATTTCAAGCCCTTAATTTAATAGAATTTGTATGTTTAGCCTCAATTTATCAATGCTTACATACTTTTATGCTTTATTTATTTGTATTATGATATCTTGACTTGTTTGTTCATCTTTTTAAGTATTTGTATCGAGTCTTCCAAAAAGGTATCTCGACTTTCTTGTTATTTTTCTCTTTATATGCTCCAATATGCTCCAATGTGATTTTATGCATTATTTTTATTATTATTTGTTTATTGCTTATTTTACATACTTTCTCGCGCATTTACATATTCAATTTATTTTTGAATTTTATTATTACTTCGGAAAAATATAACATTTTGTATTTTAGCTAGTCAATGTAATAGTTAGATTATTTTTACATATTTTAGCAAAAATTGTCTAATTAGATAGAAAATGTAATAGATGGGGCATTTTTAATTCCCCCCCTTAAATTGTAAATCAAACCCCCCAGTGTAATAGTTAGGGTTTATTTGCTTTTGCGTGCTTATGTGTTTATTTTTTTTACCGCTTTCCTTAGGATTTTTGCATCTAGAATATTATGCTTATGTGTTATGTGCTCCTATGTGATCTTATATGTTTTTATATGTTTAAATTGCTTTTAATTCATGCTTTAATATTTAATTTATAATTTATGGTATTCCATCACCGCACTAATCCAACGCTAGTTGTGGTTTCTTTCTTTTCCCGCTAGTCTAACGCTAGTGGGATTTTTTAGAACGGGCTAGTCCAACGCTAGACCCTTAGGGCATTTTGGTGTTAGGTGCACTCGTGTGCATTTTACATCCCACTTCACACATTTTAAGTTTTCTTTCCATTTGGCATGGTTTTTATTATTATTATTATTATTCTTATTATTATTATTATTATTATTATTATTTTGACACATTTTTAAATGCATGACATCTAAGTTGCATTTCACTTAGAAATTAGGACATTTGTGTGATTCGACTAGAAATAGTCCTCTACTCATGTGGGAAACGGTGGCGTACATGCCGTTCCCCCCTCCGTGAGTAAAAACATTTAGTCACGAGTTAATAGTCTCCCGTACCCGTCATGTTGCATACCCACTTTCTTTCTACACTTACTATATATTATTATTTTCTTTTCTTTTTGTATTTCATTTTGCATAAAAACTCGTGACTCCCTCGAGGTCTCGACTCGGGTTTCGCAATTAATGCGATAATTCCGACCAAGTCTTGACGGGACATTCCGACCCTCCCGATGTTCACATTTAGACTTAGGATTTTGCATTCATTTAGACACATCCGAACGCGATAGAATTTAGGGTTAATTTAGGAAAATTTGATTAAACCTTGCAACTAGCCTCGGCTAGGTTGAAAGGGTGCCTTAGGTACAAGCCTTTGCCTTTCCTTTCTTCAAATGTGACTTCCAGACCTTTTTCTCTCATTTTTCGTAGACTGGAGTCGAAAAAGGGTTTTAAAATATTTTTCTATTTTATTTTTGTTTTATTAAATAATTTTTTCGGGTGACTTGGTACACCCTAACTCAATACCAAGTGGCGATTCCATTTTTAAAAAAATAAAACCCTTTTTCAAAAATTATTTGGCCAAATTTGTCGCACTTTTAGTCCCGGCCTTGTTTTTTTTTAAATACCATTTTTCTTAAAATACACCTTTTTAACTAAAATTTGATTTTTTCTCACACACGCATAGTTTTTCTAAAAACCTTTATTTTCGAAAGGGTCACCGAGACCAAACTGTTTTTTCAGACGCGACAGTCAAAAACCCCACGAACACCTTTTGTCACCCATGATTTTTTTTCGGACGCGACAACTTGTCTAGAGATCCTTACCTCACCACTATTGTGGAGCTATTGAAGCTTGTAAGGCCTAGGATGTTCCTTGGTAGGCAAAGTTAATTTCTCCACTATTAAAGCACTAGCCACATTAGCACAACTACCCATATCAATAATGAAGCTACATACCTTGTCTCAGATGTGACAACGGGTGTAGAAGATATTCTCATATTGAAGTTCATTCTCCTTGAATTGGGTAGTTAATACTCTCATTGCTACCAATCCCACATGATCATTGATAGAGATTTCTTCATTGGACTTTTCACCACTTTTCTCTATCCACATGATCATTGGTAGGGATTTCTTCATTGGACTTTTCACCACTTTCCTCTATCAAGGGTGGCATTCTTTCATACTCCTTTTCATCATCCGTGATGACCTCACCATTAGTCAACATGATCATAGTCCGCTTGTTTGGGCATTAGGAAACAATGTGTCAAACTCCAAGGCATTTGAAGCACTTGATATTCCAATTGTGTGCTTTAGTTGGACCATGAGGGGCTTGCCCCTTGTCCTCTACCCTTGCTTGGTTAACCTTCGGCTTTGGAGAGAAAGTAAAAGAAGTGGCTCGATCTTCTCTTTTTGGTTGAGCCAGCTTAACATAAGTAGATTGGAAGTTGGAGCTATATCTACCTTGGCCCCTTTTCTTGAGCCTCTTCTCAATCTTCTTGGCTTTATTCACCATCTCCTCCATATCCATGTAGTGTTATAACTCCAACAATTCGGCTATCTCGGCCCTCAACCCATTTAAGAACCTAGCCATAGTAGCCTCAAGATCCTCCACTACATCAGCACATAGTATCAACATCTCCATTTTGTTGCAATAATCCTTAACACTACGGCTCCCTTGGGTTAAGGTTTGCAACTTTTGACACAAGTTTTAGTAGTAGTAGCTAGGAACAAAACACTTCCTCATAGCCATTTTTAATTCATCCCAAGTGCAGATTGGTGGCTCTCTATGCCTCCTTCTACCTATAGTCAATTGATCCTACAAAACAATAGTATAGTTAGTAAAATCAACGACGACTAGTTTTACCTTTTACTCCTCGAAGTAGGAGTTGCAATCAAAGGTCATCTCTATCTTCTTTTCTCACTCAAGGTATGCTTTGGGATCCGACTTGCCTTGAAAGGTAGGAATTTTCATCTTGATTCCCCTAATAGTGTCCCCTACTTGATCATTGTCACGCCTCCCATGTCTAGGCCTCCTCACGAGTTCCTCCTCTTCATAGTGATATTTATCCGACTCATATCTTGGAGTTCCATTCTGCCTATTCCAGGATTGGTTTTAGGAACTATCTAAGTGGTCAAGGCGTTCATAAAGGGGCTTTAGGGCGCGATCCAACATGCCTTGAAACTCGGCCCTCATTACCCCGGTCAAGAGTCGAACATCAATTGGTGGAGGAGTACTACTTTCCTTAGACATGTTTTTCTTTCAAAATAACCTGCAAGAAAGCGTTAGTAATAAAAGAAAACCTCACCCACTCTTCCTCATTAGATGTTTCCTCACTATCGTGTATCACTCAAACACTCTATTGCTTTCACCATTCCTCAATTGGCCTTTGTTTGCTCCCCTTGAAGAGTTAGGATCCCTCCAAAGGAACCCACGCACTCACCAGTTCAAGAATTAACCTACACGTGGCACGAGTTTGGAATAGGATACCAAGAGAATTGAAATAAGTAGGAAAACTAAATAGGAAGCATAGAACAAGAAAATACGAGCTAGAATTTTATCAAACATAAGGAAGATGTGAATAAGTCACAAGTTCCACTCAACAAAAACTTCAAATAAGACTCAAAACAGCCCAAAGAAAACACTATAAGGAAATATCTGCAATGTATTCGAGTCTCAAGTATTAACAACCAACAATTTTCCCTTTTCTTTGCATTAACATGCTTTGTTTCCTTTTTTTATACTATTTTCTGCATGTTCAAGGGTTGCTTTAACTCCTTTCTTTCTTTCCAAGCAACTATCAATCAAATCCCGACAAGAAGGTATGACTTTTTTGGAGCCAAATTTCAAAATAATGTAAGATTAATTAAAATAACTAAAAGATACTTGCTTTAGGTCCGTTTTTACTCTAAAAACAAGATAATATCATAAAGATAGGAACTTGATAACAAAAGATTGAAGTTTTAGAATGAAACCTTAAATTAGTCAAAATTAGAGTTTTGAGGACCCATGAAGAATAACTCAATAAAATCACAAAAGATTGACTAAGGTTGAAACTTTTTGATGTTTTAGACTCAAAGAAACAAAACCTAACAAAAAAGAAAGGCTAAGACTCTATCTTTTTGGATATTTGGACTAAAGAAAACAAAAGAAAGCAAGAACAAGGAGAAAACCCTAATAGAAATTTTTCTAAGGACTCAAAGAAACAAGAAAACAACAAAAAAGATTAAAAGGATATAACCTGGGTAAAGGCATTAGCTCTGATACCAAATGATACGAGACGCGATCTAGCCGATACCCAAGTTTGGAGGATAAATAACTCGACCTCTCTAACCCTCAGGATGGCGAATCTTGCTATAATTTTAACCCACGTTCCAACGAGTTAGCGAACCAAGTTTGGAAGGAATATGGCACCACAAACCAATGTAATTGCTTGGATTGATATGCCTAGAACACCTAGAGAAACCCTCTAGGTATTCAAAAAGAGCTTGCAAGAAGCTAAAGGGAGAAACCCTCAAATTTCATTAACATTCAACTTAACTTAAAGATTTAAAAAGCAAGTAGTATTTATAGGTCTTACATAATGCTAAAAATGACCTACATACCCTGACTCGCACCTAGACTAATACAAGGGAAGAGCTAGATTAAAACTAGAAATAGATAAAATTCACGTAGAGTTTCTAATGGTATCAACGCCTTATATCCATGTGCGATTACAGGGCGCGGATAGAGTCAGAAACTTTTGTGCAGCATTGCGCTTCACTATGAACCTTCTGATCATATCCGCGCTGGCTATTCGGGCACTGATACTCAACTTAGATAGCATCAGATTCAGCAGCCTCACTGGCGAATTTTCTGATTGTATCCACGTGGCCTATCCGTGTGTGGTTACGAGGCACAGATATAGTCAGAATGTAATTCTGCTCCTGAATCTTATCTCCAAGTGATTTATGCTCTTCCTCCACTTGAATGATGGTGCACCCTTTCTTCTCTTGTGGCTTTAGCCCTTCAATAAACCTTGGGTGGATGACTTGGCCTTGAATGGAGTGGATAAGGGCTTGTAGGGATTCTTTAAGCTTCTTGGCTCGAGCTCTTATCAACGGTCCACTTGGAATCTTGAGTTCATCATCTTGAGCTAACCAATCACTCACTCCTTGAGTGCTTTGTGTATCCTCGAGGCTCACCATGTCCTCATCATAGACCCTCTAAATCATGTATAAATGGACTAATATCATGGCACCGCCACAAAAAGAAAAAAGGCTAATGCCCTTAACTCGAAGCCAAACATAGATCTTAGGAATTACAGATTTATGTTATTACACCATGTCTACTAATAATTTCACAAAATCTTAATTTGAGGGATTTTAGGCAAGGATGGAGAACAAGTAATAAGAAACTTTCAAGGAATTTGAAAGGAGTTAACTAGAGACCATTAACAGTAGTCAATATGATAGAATTTCTACTTCTGCTAATAAACAACTACAGTAGTATGAAGTTACATAAACAGGTTATTAAGATCGTGATAATGGCTACCCTTACATGAAGGTGGATTTTTCTAAATAAGACAATGAAGATCCTACTAGTTGGCTTTCTAAAGCTAAAAAATTGTTTTGCCTTCACCAAACTCCAAAAGGTTCTAAAGTAGAAATTGCTTCAATTCAATTGAATAGGGGAAACTATTCAATGGTGCAATTGGTTTGAAACCTGTGATGGAGGTCCTTTATAAAAATAATTTGAAAAATAATTTTTAATTCATTTTGGACCATCTAAATATGAGAGTGTTGATGAAGAACTTGCTAAAATTCGTCAAACCTCTATTACCTTAAAGTATTAGAATAGATTTGAGTGACTGCTTAGTGAGAACATCACATATCTTAATTTAGACATTCATTGTGAAGTTAAAGCACGCCAACCTCGCATATGACTGCTGCAATTGCTTTTGTAAGGGTGCATGAGGAAAAATTTAATGCTGAAAATCAATGAGTTAATATGAATGTTAACAAGCAGTTTCCTAACACGTTGACAATTTTAACTTTTCTTAATTGAAATCCTAATAATGGACAGTTGATCCAAGAAGAATGTGAGGAATAATCGGTGAAGGGTTTATGTTGGCATGGTAATGAAAAATGGAATCAAGAGCATCGTTGATAACAAGGGAAACTTTGCTGATTGATCCAGTTGAGAATAAACCATCAATTGAGGTTGTTGACTCTGGTCAAGAAAGTAATAATGATAATGAGCTGCTGAAGCCAATTATACACACTGTCATGCACTAGTTGACCATTCTAATTCTCCAACTACGAAATTGATGAGTTTTTAAAAGCCCAATTTGTTATTGTTTTAATTGATATTGGCAGCATTAATAATTTAATTGATTATAAGATGACTTAATGATTGTTAAACATCGCAACAAGTTTGAAGTAAAAGCTATTGACGGGGGAATTTTTCCTTGTGATAGTAAGTGTTCCAAAGTGAAACTGGTCATGAAGACTTAAGAATTGTTAATAGATTTTTTCTTGCTACCATTGGAGGATTGTGAAGTGCTGTTTGGAATTGAATATCTATTAAATCTAGGAGATATTTTTTTTTGGAATTTTTCCAAAACTAATTATGAAATTTTTCCTTAATGGCAAGTAGGTGGTTCTCAAAGGAAAACGTGGCATTAAGATTTTGCTAGCCATACAATGAAGAAGGTCCTTCGAAAGTCACAAATAGATTTCTGGTACAACAAGTTAACAAGCATCAAATGAGTGAGAATTTGCAGTTGGTGATTGGATTTTTCTTCATCTTTAAACTTACAAGCAATTTTTAGTAAAACTTGGGGAACATGATGTCATGCAATACAACTTGCAAAATTTTTCTTCCACTCCTTAGGCCATATAAGATCGACGAGTTATGACAGTTCAATGGGCCACTTTGCCAGTTGAAGATGTTACTTGAGAGTTCTAGAAGTTATTAGAGGCAAAGTTTTCAGAATTAATTGTCACTCAGCCTTAAGGACAAGGCTGTTTTGAAAAGGCGAGGAATGATTAGGATACCTTAATCCTAGGAAGTTGTTATTTTGATTAGTTTTAACTAAGAATATTTAATTTGTCCCATTTACAGTAAAACTAGAATATAGTAGGAGTGTGATATTCTCCTTTTAATTGGTTATTTCTTTTTATTAGAAGTCTCAGTCTTAGTTGACTCAATATTAAGAACACTTTTGGCTCTAATCTCAAGTAATCAAATACAATTCAAATCTTTTGGGTTAATCTAGAGGTTAATCCTTTCGAGAGATCGAATTCTTATTTCTTAATTTAATTTTCTTTTTTTATTTTCTTAGGGACTGCTTGGTTTGAAGTTTTGGGAATCGTGGAATGGAATAAATCCTTTAGGGCTACTTAGTTTAAGTCTATTAGAATCAATTTTTTGGAATAATTGCTGAACAACTTGATTTCTCCAAATCCTTAACGAATTGGAGGTTTGGAGATAACTCAAAGTGATTCTTCCTAATCCATTCCTCTTTACCGAACTCTCTTTTCTCAATTAGACAAACTCCCTTGGCCACTTCTCTCTCTCTCTCTCTCCCCTTCCTCTTCGTTTGTATCTCTATGTTCTCCCTCTCTCTGTCTCAGTTATTCTTAGGACGCCTCTTACACTCTCACACTTTCTACCACTGTCGCCGCCTTCATCACTATCGCCGCGTTCTCTAACGAAACTAGCCACACAACTCCGAGTAAAAAGGGAACTTAGCATCTTGAGCTCTCATTCACCAGCAAAACATAACACTTTTAGAATCTCAAGTAATAATCTTTTATCTATTCAAAATCCGAAGGTATTTTGATAAGATTAGTTGGAGAATAGGGTTGCCCAGTGTTAATCTTTAGCATGTAGAGTTTTGTATTCTTGATGTTCTTTAAGAGAAGAGTTGGGGTTTAATTGGAAGTAAGGACACGAAAGCTTGAATGATAAAATTGATAGACAACTTGATTTAGAACTGGCTCATAGATAATTATGATTTAGGAACCTACTGGTCTAAAAAATTATATACTTTATAGAGCATATGTGTTGAAATATGTCATGCTCCGAACCAAATTTCTAGCAAATAAAGTTTTGAAGTTTCTATACATAAAATTATATTGTTAGTAATAATGCATGTGAAAATATCTTACTAAGTGCATGTGGAAGTGTTATTCAGCTTAGAGGAGAGTATTTAAGTATATTCAACTGGAAAGAGCTACAACAAGTCTCTGAACTTATAATGCATGAAAAAACTAATTATAGTAGAAATCAAGAAAGACCAATTTTTCTAGCTGGTCTAGAAAAATGCCAAAGTATAGGGAAATATGTAAAGGAAATTGCCATTCTCATAATAATACAAAAATAATTGTTAATACGAAAAATCCACAAAATATATTATAACATAAAAAAATAGAAAAAAAAAAGAATCTTCCTTTTTCCTTTTTTTCCTGCAACATTATTTCCTATGAGAAGGAATTAAAGCAAAAGCACAAAGAAAATGAAACAGGTATACTTAGATTGATTATTTATGCAGTGTCATAAATCTTATAAAGCTTCAATTTATCATTGAACCTCATAATTTTGTTAATTTATTAATCAAATTGAAGCTTCTAATCATAACTCTAAGCGTGATTTATTCTCATATCATAAACAAAGAGGAATAGAATTTACTAGTAAATGAGGGAAAAATGGAAAGAAAAAAGGTGAAATTAAAGTAAGTTCTGGGATTCCCAAATTTCGATTGAAGTGATCAATGGAGACTTTTTTTTTTTTTGGATAACAACAACAATGAATAAGATCAATAACTACTACTATAAGTAGACTATACTATATTTCTTTTGACGTTCAATTAGTTCAAACTTATATCACTGCTACCTGCCTTTGAATTTGATACTTTACTTTCTAGGTTTGATTAAGACATTTCCATGTTGGTGCTTCGAATGGGAGAACCCTAGTAACTCTTTTTGGATACTTTGTTTCTATTTTTGGTGTGCTCTAATTTATTTGTATTTTGATTTTGTGTTTGAATTTTTTTAATTGTTATCAAAGAATAATCAAAATTTTTTTGGTTGTCATGCTGTTATGTAGAAAAGAGCCAAATTTACATATTGGAAATAGAAGATGCCCAAAAAATTGAAATAGCCAGATTTTATCAGGAATGCTATTGGTTATTGTTGTACTTTTATGATGTGGTACCAGTTAACACTCATCTATTTCAAATGTAGAAGACGTCAAATAAAGTCTAAGGAAGAAAAAATCAGTGAGTGCGTGTAATACTTGTGTAATCTAACTTGGAAGAGTGATGCTTATTATATTGGCGAACTTCATATGGATAGACGAATATTTCGGATATTATGTGAAGTGATTAGAGATACTAGATGTTTGAAAGCTACAAAAAAGCATGCCAATAGAAGAAATTGTTGCCATGTTTGTATATGTTTTGGTTCATCACAAGAAAAGTAGAACAATTTATTGTCTATTCTGGAGAAATAAAGAAACAGTGAGTCGTCAGTTCAATCTTTACCTTCTAGTAATTTTGAAATTACACACTACATTGCTTAAGAAGCCCAAGCCTATTACTGAGAATTGCACAAATGAAGGATGGAAATATATTAAAGTAATTTATTTATTAAAAGCAATCATTTAAAAAAGATGAATACTATCCTTTAATCTGGCATAGAGATTTTAGCTTATTTTACTTTTTTTATTTCTTTAAATATATTATTTAGGTGCTTTAGATAGGACATTAATTAATGTGACATCAATTACTAAATAAAAATCATAATACCGAACAAGAAAAGAAAGTATTGCAATGAATATATTAGGAACTTGTTTTCCTAATATGCAATTTATCTATGTCATGCCTTGTCACAGCTGGGCCTGCAGGCCCAACATAAGACTAGAGCTTGAGCAGCTAAGTCTAACTATTTGGGCTCTGTCCTCGTTATTCCAAAATAGATATCCCAAGTTAAACTTGAGTGCTTAGACTTAATTTATACATTGGTCTAAGTTAATTGACTTTTCCAATGTGGGATAGGGTATTGCATTCACCCCTCCTTATTAGGACGCAAAGACCAATCCATACATGCGTGATCTAGATTGTCCACTTAGATGTGTTGAACATGGATGCATACTTAGTTCCTCCACTTCCTTGCATAGTCCGACCCAATACCATAGGTCCAGTCTTACCTCGTGCATAGACAACACGAGATTCGCTCTGATACCATTCTGTCACACCCCTGCGCCTAATCCTAGTAGATTGTATTTACCATCTAATTAGAATGATATCAAATAAAAGAAAAGGACTAATCTCAAAAGACGAGAATTTGAAACTTATTATTATAGAAGCAAGTAAGGTTTTTGATCACTTCCAATGGCATATCTCTTCGTTTTTTAAAAGGTCTAATGAGAGGATTTTCTTTTTTTTATTAGGATAATGAATTCTTCCAAGTCAAGTGACTAGGACTCCTACTCGAGCCTAATGTGCAACCAGAGTTTGAGCAGCCAAGTCTAACTATTTAGGCTCCATCCTCGTTAGCCTAAAATGAATATCTCCAGTTGGACTTGAGTGCTTAGGCTCAACTTATATGTTGGTATAAGTTAATTGACTTTTTCAACGTGGGACAGGGTATTACATGCCTGGTTGGGAAAGTTCCGCACATGATGGTTATGTGTTTTGAAATGCTATCTCTAGACATAATGGCCTTAGAGTCCCACAAGGTAAACATGCATTGCAACATTTAGTATCATTCAATGTGTGTGCGTGTGTGTTTCTATGCGAGTACGTATAAAATAAGATAGTTAATTATAATTTTATATGATTGAATATTGAAGTTTGTTATTACTTGGTGAATGCTGGATATTGTAATGCTAATGAACTTCTTGCCTCTTATCGAGCGCAAAGACATTACCTTAATGAATTTGAAAGTTATCGATCACAGAGACTAGAGGAATATTTCAACATGAAACATTCTAAAGTTAGAAATGTCATCAAAATATGTTTTGGATTGCTAAAAGGAAGGTGGAAGTTTTTAGCATCTCCTTCATTTTTTCCAATTCAAACACAAGTTCAAATAATTATGGCATGTTGTCTATACTGCAAAACTTGATAAGGAAGTTCATGACTTTTGATCCACACAAATTACTACCAAGTGAAGCAAATGAAGTGAAGATGAAGAAAGTGATGAAGAAGTATAGTACATATCCACTATTTCACCAAGTATAGTACATATCCACTAATTAGCTCAAGAAATTTTTTGACAATTGGAGGGATGGATTATGAATGTATGCTTATCTGTAAGGGTTTGCACAATTTGGCTTGATTTTTATGTATTCTTGTAATAAAGTTTTGAACTAAATTGACACTTCATGTATATTTTGATTTTGAATTTGTGAAATCTATTTTCAAACTTTTTTTTGTTTTGTGATCCAATATTTTTAAACTTTTTTGTGTGATCTAGTTAAGTATATATTCCTTCATCGTTGAAGTTAATTTTGATATTTATCACTTTGTTCTTTTTTGGTATTATGATGACTTTTAAATGATAGGATGGAGAATGATGAAACTGTACGTGGAAGAGGGAGAAACAAGTGTTTTTGGACTGATGAAGAGGTGAAAATGCTCATAGAAGCATTGCAAGAATTAGCTTGTGATCCAATGTGGAAAACGGATGGAGGATTTAAAAGCAACTATATGAATGAATTGCTTAAGATTATCATACGTAAACAACCCACCTTTAATAAAAAAGTCAGCCCACACATTGAATCAAAAGTTAAGTGGCTGAAAAGTAGATTTCATTCAATTACTGAAATGTGCAAAGAAAGTGGTTGTAGTTGGAATGATGTTGAGAAGAAGATTTCTTGTGAAAAGCAGTGGTATGATGATTGGTGCAAGGTAAGAAAAGATTACTAGTTTCAACTATGTTATTGTATTATCATTTATTTTTCTTATCTATTTTTTAGGCTCACAAAGATGCAAAGGGTCTTTGGGATGTCAAGTTTCCATATTTAGGAGATCTGGAAATTGTGTATGGAAGAGATAGAGCCACTGGAGATGTTGCTGAAGATTTTGTACAAGCAGTCCAAAATATGCAAGCTGTCCAAAATTTGGAGGAAGAAGATCAAGGGATTGATATTGCTTCAAACTCGGATGATGACAATGTAGAAGAATGTGAAGTAAATTCTATGGCACAATCAGCCCAACCAAGCTCAACTAGCACAAGAAATTCCAAAAAACAAAAGAAGCAATCTCCTCCAATTGCAAACAGGTCAAAGAAATTAAAATCTTCATCAACAGCTGGGGGTGATCTTGATACACAACTACAACTTCTTACTAACAAATTTGGAGCTTTTGTGGAAGGAATTCAAGCTAACTTCACAACTATGGCAGCAGCTATGTCGAATGAGGATAAACGTGAGCAACTAGTCTACGATAGAAGGGATCAAGTGGTTGATGAGTTGTTGAAACTTGCTTTACCGGGTGGAGATGTAATGAATGCAGCCAACATACTTTCGGATAAGATTTCTAAACTTTATGTGTTCTTCAATCTTCCTATAGAAATGATAAGATAATATGTGATTAACCTCCTTCATTCTTCATCTACTTGTTGAAGTATATGACTTATTGTTGGTTGGAATGTGATGAACTTGATGGCAATTTCTTTTTGTTATGGTGGCTATTAGATAAATAATGTGATTAGTCTTGGAAAGTTATGGATATTGAGTAATATTCTTGACTAGTTTTTTTTTTCATTCTTATGGAGCTTGGTAATGGTATGCCTTGATTTTTGATTTGGGTCTCATTCTTTTATTCATGTATCTATAGAGAGATCCTCTATTATGAATCATTGCCTTCATGTCTTATTAATGTTGTGTTTATTACTTTATCTAGTATTTCGTGTAGTTGTGTTTATTATTTTGTGTAGCTGTATGTTACTGTGGTAAGCTTGTCGTGGTATTGTGCTAATGAAGATTAGTGCAGGCAAGGTTGCTGTGCAACTATGCAAGTGTGTGATATAGAGTGTGTGCAGGTGATGTGAGTGATTCTTGTGTAGGTGGAGGAAGAAATATGATGGTGCACCCTATTGAAATGCTTTGTGTATGAATTAGTGAAGTGAACTTGGAGCATGCAAAGTTTGTTTGTGTTTTTGTTTTGGTGTTTGCAAGTTCAATGATGATGTATGATGGCCTGCTACAAGTGAATAGTAAAGTTTGAATTGAGTGAACAATCACAAATATGATCTTTAGGTAAAGTGTGGTAAAAGGTAAGGGTTGTAGGTTTGAAAAATAAGAGTTACTGTGTGCATGTATATAAGTATTTAAGTATTTGTGTCTAATTATTTTTTTATAATAAATTGTATATCAGGGAAAAAAATGGAATTTAGTTGAATTTTATTCCAATATAGTCATCTACTAAGCATTAAGAATTGGAATGATACTCGTACTAGTATGTGAACCGAGCAAAGATATTAGAATGAAGAACTTTATTCTAATTCCAGAGTGCATGATTCTATTTCCTATTTTGATTCCAACTTATGAACCAAGCATCCCCTAAATTCTTATTGATATAAAACCTTAGAGTCGTATCACAGAACCTCTCATTACATTTTTAGACTAGCAGCTACCCTCCATCATCTTCATTCCATCACTGTTACCAACCTTCCCAACTCTTATCATCTCCATTCTCATTAGATTAATAGCAGCATTATTGAATACCACCAGTTACATTAGCAACATGAATTCCATCAAAACCTATTGTACTCCTCAACTGTCACCTCAATCACCAACTCTTCCCTTCGCGCACCTCACCATCTTTTTCTATCATCCATCAAAAAACCTAACATAGACATGCCATAATATCATTAGTTGTAGCAGCTTAAGCTTCATAAGCTTCTTCTCTTCATTTCACCGTTCATCATTTACCATCATCACTAGCACACCAAAAAACCCCACTATTGTAGCTCCCTAGCCTTTTATCACTTTCATCCAGCAACCAATATCCATAACCCATCAAATTTCACCTTCACTCTACCACCTTCAATAGAATTACATCATCAAAAGCACAACGATGCTCACATTCACACCACACAAAAAACAAACATGCATGCATCATAGAGACACTCACAGCACACAATCGATTACTCTCAACATACCAGAAACACACATGTGACATAAAATAGAAAAAAGAAAAAATAGGAGGATGATTTCAAATCACTTCAAAATTGACTTCTACCACTATCATAACTACTAAAATCTTCATAGAAAAAGCACAGTGAAATTTTGTTTTATTTTCTTCTGTTAATTCCTTAGACTTACATTTTATCAAATGTAAATTTATGTAAAATTCCATAAAAACTTTTATGCACACCATGTGTTTGATGAATTATCTAACTAGTTGGTTGACTAAAAATATAAATATTTATGAGCACTTTTGTGTGTTAATGTTGGTTAATATATATGCATGATGAGAACTAGGCATCCAGCTAGTTTTGTGCTAGTTGAAATACAAGTCATTTACCAAAAAAAAAAAAAAAATGAACCACGAAAGAAAGAAGAAAGCACTAGAGTTCTTGTTGAAGTTTGGGAATGAAAGAATTTTTTTTTTTTTAAAGAAAGAAGGTTTTTAGTCTTTACAAATTAGTCCCTCAGCTATTTATGTTTCTTGATTTGAGCCCCCAAAAGTTTTTTTAATACTTTTAATTACGTCCATTAGTGTTAAAGTTAAAATTAGTTTAATTAATATCCAATGGAGGATTAATTAGCTTTTCCTTAGTTTAGTTTAGCTCACTTAACATTATATTAAGTATATTTAGTTTTATTAATGTAATTATTTTGGTTGATTTTATTTTTAGTGGAAATTAAGTTAGTTAATTTTAATTACTCTTATTTTCTATTATGAAATTTATACGAGCCATTATTGGGACATTCTAGCATTGTGGTATTATTTATTTATTTATTTCATATCTTTATTTTTATTATATTTGTGTAATGCCAATAAAATTAATGAGATCACGTTATTCTATAGCCAATCTAATGGAAGCTTAGAAAATGATATGTTTCTTTTAATTGACATTCTAAGTGCATTTTATTTATAGTGATTTGTTTGATTTTCTTTTGATACATTATAGCTAAATTAACTCTTTTTTTGTTTTTTTTGGTAAAGCTCATACACGGGAGGGGGATGCCAGCCCCAAATTTATTAATCAAACAAAATTATTACAAAGAGTTTATGATCTAATATAAGACATTTCAATACTATCTAATCTAATTAGAGATTTTACAACTTTTGGTAATTGATCAAATGATAGAAAAATAGAGTCGTGTCCCTGCTGAAGAGTTGACAATCTATCTGCTACTGCATTGGCTTCCCTAAAGACATAAGATAATGACGCCTCCAAATCCCTTAGCAATATTCTAATCAAACCCAAAGTTGAACAAATAGGCCATATTCCAAGTGCTTCAAAAAGAACAAGAGGGACTAATGACATTGAGTCCACTTCAACTAACAAATTGCCAAAGCCCTTTGACGCATAATATTGCAACCCATTTAAAAGAGCTAGTTCCTCAACATGAAGTACATCTTTCTCCCCAAATTCCTTGTAAAAGGCAAAAACGAGATTTCCATTATGATCACGGAGAACTCCCCCTCCCCCCCTCCCCCCTGAGTATGCCTTGCAACTCTTAATGCTTGCATCAGTATTAAGTTTTATTCGACCCCAACTTGGTTTCAGCCACTTCACTACCTTGCTTCTCTTAATTTTCTCCCTTTTACAGTGAAAAAATCTATCCCAACTTGTCTTCAAAGCCTTCCAAATTTCTCAGAGAGATTAGCGTACATGCTACCAATTGCCGCATGAATTGATCCACTCTAAAAATGAACTCTTCAGTAGTGAAAGTTTGTGCTTGAAATCGTGCTCCATTTTTGTGCAGCCATATAAACCAGATAATCACCACAGGAAGAGCACATATTACATGATTAAGATTAACTTCTGGGGAAGACAGGAAGCAAGACATCAAAAGTGACGATAAGCAGGAGAATCTTCTCCACACTAGACCCGACGCCTTAAAAAAATGTTGCCAAACCTTTTCAACCATCCTCCCGTGGATAAAGAGGTGTTCTAGCGATTCTTGCTTCACCATACAGCATGCACACCTTGAAGCAAGAGCAACACCCCTTCTTTGCAAAACCGAATCAAGAGGTACTAAAGAAAATAGACTTCTCCATGCAAAGAATGACATTTTAGCTGGAATAAGTGGGTTCCAAATTCCTTTAGTTAACATTGACATGCTCCTTTTCCTCATGATCGCACTCCAAGCTGAAGATACTGAGAACTTTCCATCTGATGATCCCACCCATATCAGCTTATCATCCTCGGAGTGTTGTATACAAATATTCTTTATACATTCCACCACTCTACTTGGTAGCCAATACCGAAGTTTGCTCAAGTTCTATCCATTAGAGTCAAAGAATTTGGCTACCAAGAAGTGAGGGGTAACAGGTTGGGTATTAAAAACTGACAAAGGTAACTCCATTGCCTAGCAATCATGCCAAAAATCCATAAAACATTTACCAACAATCCACCTTAAATTAACTTCAGCTTCCAGCCGGACGTCCACCAACCTTCTCCATACATGCGAGCCCCTTAATAGAGTTGCATGAATAGGATGGACTGACCCTATATATTTGGTATGCATGAAATCAGCGCAAGGTGATGCCTTCATTCTCAGCCTCCACCATAACTTGTAGGAAAAAGATCGCTCCATGTCAAAGAGTGATCTGAAACCCAAACCTCCCTCCTCTTTCGGAAAGCAAAGTTTCTCCCAAGAAATCCAGTGTATTTTTTTGGTAACTTGTTAAATGCATTAAATAACTTATGCAAACACACAATCACACCCTTAGGCAGCTTCAAAACTTGGAGTTGATATAATGGTATCGAACTCAAAACATGTTTTAGTAATACTATTTTCCCTCTAGCTGAAAGAAAACGCGTCCTCCAATGTTGTAGTCTCCTTCGGACTAAGGATATAATTCTATTGAACAAAACACATTTAGGTTTCCCTAAGAAGATAGGTACCCCCAAATATTTAAATGGAAGTTCCTGCTGTTGGAAGCCTGTCAATATCTGAAGTTCTTGGACCTTTTGAGGAGATAGCTGTGTTGAGCAAATGAAAGAGCTCTTACTTGCGTTAATTCGCTGCCTTGAGACATTTTGATAGGATTGTAGAAAATCCATAACAGCATGCAAACATTGCATAGAAGCCCGTGTGAAAATAATAGAATCATCTGCAAACGCCAAATATGGCACCCGACCACCTGGAGCTTTGAAAAAATACTGTGGTTTTTCATCAAATAAATGCTGCAATCCTCTACCCATAAATTCCGTAATCAAAAGGAAGAGTGCAGGTGACAATGGATCCCCATGATGGACCCCTCTAGCTGCTTTCAAAAAACCAGTTGGTTCTCCATTAATTAAAACAGAAAACCAGTTATTTGCTATAGCATTGAAAATTAAATCCATCACTGGTTCTTGAAACCCAAAAGATCGCAACATTGCCATAAGAAAGCTCCATTCCACTTTGTCATGGGCCTTCTCCATGTCTAACTTCAAAATGAGATTCGGCTCCTTTAACTTTCTATCCAATTCAACAACTAGTTCCTGTGTCAGATGTACGTTTTCTTGGATACCTCTCCCAGGAACAAAGCCAATCTACCAATCTGATATAATACCAGGTAAAAGCCTATTAATTCTATTGGCCATAATCTTGGTTATAATTTTAGAGGACACATTGCATAGGCTTATTAGTCGAAAATCCTTCCATCGACATGCACCTTCTATTTTGGGAATCAAAATGATCATGGTACTCGTAAAACCTCTAGGCATCGCTATCCCTCTAAAGTAGTCATGGATTGCCCCCAACAAGTCTTCTTTGATAATATCCCAACAGCTCTAATACAAGTCAGCACCAAACCCATCTGGTCCTGCCATACTATGTACATCTAAAGAGAAAATGACAAACCGAATTTCCTCCAAAGTTGGAAGAGCAGATAATACATGATTATCTTTTGATGTCATCTTAGGTATATTAGGTGGGAAAATAGTTGGAAGCTGAGTGCTCCTATTCGAAGTAAATAAAGAGGCAAAGAAATTAGAGGCCGAGGTCTTTATCATATCAATGTCCTCAATCCATTCCTGCTCATCAACTTGAATTTTAGAAATAAAATTGGTTCTTCGACGTTGGTTTACCACTTAATGAAAAAAAGCCGTGTTAGCATCCCCTTCCTTAATCCATTTGACTGTAGCCTTTTGACGTCATAATTCACATTACCTAGCCAATTCTCTTGCATGTAATGCACGAGCCTGTTGAGCAGCTATCTTGGATTGATCATCTCTTTTATCATCATAAGTTTGTTTCGCTATAACAAGAGCATCCAATGCTTCATGAACCCGCATGGTCACATTTCCAAACTTTTGTTTATTCCATACCTGCAATGTCTTTTTTAGCCTCATGAGTTTATTAAAAAACAAAGACATACCATGCAGGCCTTCTTCGGGGCCTTATAATTGTGGGCCTTATAATTAAAAGGATTAAAATTAAATTTGCAACCAATTTTTATCGAGAGTAGGACCTTAGTTGATGATTCGAAGATTTCACTTTCAACTAAGATTTTCGAAATCATATTTTTGGCTCTTTATAAAATTGGGAGTAATCTAAGTAGAGGGTTTTTATTTGTACTAAACAATATTAATAAAAAAAATTTCTTTTTTATGACTCAATACTCAATACACTTAAAGTATAATATTGAGTGGAGACTCCTTTTTTATAAGCAATTTTTTCATAGATTCGGTTTTGGACACGTAAAATGTTATATTATTTTTTAAGTCTCCATTTTGGGCCCATTTTTATTTTCATTTTCTTATTTTAGTTTTTATTTAAAAATTAAGAAGAAATCAAAAAACCTTTCTGTCAATGATTTAAGATTTTATTAATTACTTCATAACCTTTTTATTTCTTTCATTGCTTTCAACTCCAAAAACCCTTTTGGTGTATTACAATTAATCTTCCTCTTCGTCTTCTAAAAAATCCACAAAAAATATAAATAACACTTTCAAACTTTATTATTTTGCTAGGTTTATTTTTTTGTTTTTTTTTTGTTTTCAAACTAGGAGCATTACAATTAGTTTAAAATTCTTCTAAAACTCACCTCCATTGTAACGTGGCATTTCTAACTTTAGTAAGAAAATATGTGATCAATTTTTCTTTTTAAAAAAGGGATTGGTTCTTACACTCGTATTTGTTAATAACACTATTCTAGACTTTGTTAGTTATGTCAATGGATCAAAATATTCTTAAAGAGCTTTTGGTTTATGGATATCAAAGTTAATATATACATAATTGTTGTTAGTTTACTACTATGGGATTTATTTAATTGGAATGAAAGTGTTAAAACTCACCCCCTAATATTTCCTGCTTATGACTTACGTTTTGAAATTGATTAAGCCATTAATATAAAGAAACTTATTCTGACTCCAAACAAAGCATGTAAGGAGTAACGACATAATTATACCAATTGTATGGTTTATGATTCATATTCCAAATTTGATTCCTAAATGAAACTAAGAGTACGCCAAAAACATAGAACTTAGTTGCAGTCCTAAGGATATGAGATAGAAATGGAACCATATGCAAGAATTATGTTAGGTGTTGTCGAGATATGAAAGGTTGTTCAATAATGGCTAAGAAAGGATGGGAAAAATGTAAGAATGTCCATAGAAGATTGATTAGTATGTTCAAGTCTAGTAAGATGAGTGGATCCACCGATATGAGAGACTTTGGACCACACGGCAAAATAATTTCAAACAATCAAAGTAGGTTAAGTTTCAAGGTCAAGAATTTTTCTAGGAGGGTGGAATGAAATGCCTTGGACCTAGGTACCTACCCTATCACTATTTAGTCTTCATAGTTGATTTTCCTAAATTTGATGGGTTAAAGTAGGAGAAAACAAAGTCATGAAGCCAAGAAGCAAATAAAGAAAGTTGAATCTATAAATACCCCATTGCTAACCTAGTTGCCTGAGTTTTCCATTTTCTTTCTTCTGCTCTCTTATCTCTTTCCATTGACTCACTCACATATCTCAATTGCACAAAAAATTGAAGCTCATCATCTCAATCTCACGGAAATAAACTATAACCTCAAATGAAAGCTGTAAAAGGATTGTAAGCTCAGCAAAAAAATACTATCATCATAAGGGTTTGTTCTCAATTGATTTTGATTTTTGTAAAATTTGATTTTCAAAAAGGTGAAAATCAAAATATAAGAACAGTTTTCTGATTATAGCTTAAAAAATCCAAAAGTAATGAAAAAAGTAGTTGAGAACATCAAAAATTTGATTTTTGAAATTAGAGACTACAAGTATAGTTACAAAAAAGCAGTTGAGAACATGTTCTAAGTAAATTCATGGCCTATTAGTGTTGAATGATGATTGAAAGTGAACAAATGCTAAGGAATGTCCACACGTGTGTAAGCCTAGGGTTATGAATGAAGTTCTTCTAATTATATTTGAATGTCTTGAAGATTGACATCCCATAATTGATTGAGGCTTGATCAAGTATAAATGTCGGGTGTAAGTAAATTTTGTACTCAGAAGTGATTGGGTGATATCTTAGAAATGGAATAGGTTGAAATTGAAATTATATTGATCATGATACTTACATGCAAATATTTTTTAGAATGTATAGTATGTTTAATCCTGTATAGTGTTGTTATAGTTAAGTTGAATTGAGAATTGGAAGCCTTGGCAAGGATTATTGTCTAAGTAATCCTTTTTTAAAAAAATTAAATTTTACTATTTTGGTTCATTTTTAACTTATTAGAAAGGTAAAAGCAATTTTAAAAATATCGAAAGTAGGTGCACAATCCTATAATTCTAAATTCTCCCCTAGTGATAATTTTCCTCAAAATTTTAATCTAAAAATAACAACTAGACACCTTAACTCTCTCTCTCTCCCCCTTCCGCTCGCTCTCTCTCTCTCTCTCTCTCTCTCTCTCTCTCTCTCTCTCACTTCTGGCTAAAAATAAAGGACCAATACCTATTGTTATAGACACTGTCTCTCTTCTCAACTCTAATTTGCTACTTCTTTTTTGATAAAAGAAAATCTTATATATTATTTTTTTTATTAATCATGGCATAATTAATTAGTTTAATTTAGATTCACTTATGTTTGTCTTAAAAGAATAAAAAAGATGTATTTAAACTTGCAACTAATTAAACTATTTTTAGATTTATTAATTTTTAAAATTTGTTAACAGTTTTTTTACACAATAAAATACTTAACTTACTACTTATTCTACTAAATACAACTAAAATCCTAGCTAAATAAAATAAAAGATAAAAAGTACAATATTTGCTAATTTATATATTAATTAGGCTTAAGAATCCTAAAATATATAAACATAATAAAGTAATATCTTTTCGTAGAATTATATACTAAAAAAATTATATTTCAATTCAACTTTGTTTTCTGGCTAAACAAATATAATTTTATAGCTGCTAAACAAACTAAAGAATCGTTTGGTTCAAATTCCTTAGTTATTGTCACTATGGATATTATGAAGTCTACAATACGTATGGTTTTTGACGATTTTCTCAACATATTTGGTTTAGTAATAGAATGAGTGTCGTTATGAAACAACTTGTTTGATTTACTTATGATAACAAATGACTTTCAAGTATATTTTAAAATTTTAAAATCTTTTTTATACTACATATTTTTTAGATTTCTTATTTTGTGTTTTTTAAAGAAAATTTCTAAAAGGGCCTTTTCAATTTTATGTAAAGTTATGCCCTAATTTGAGTTTTATGCAAATGGTTATCTTAAAAAACCCAAAATAAAAAGCCATTTGTATTTTGAATTTTTGCCCTTTTAAGTATGATAGTATAGTATTTTAGGAGAATTATAGGTACCTCACTTAATTAATTTTATTTTTTTTAATAATAATAATAATTATTTTCTAAACATCAATAATATGTGTTATTACAAGTGATTCTCGTTCTCTTTCCTGATTCTCTTAAACGAAACGCGCCTAAAATTTTTTTGGTATTATCCCATCTCATACTCGTGCCTTTCCCAAACAGCCCTTAAGTTGAAAACGGTAGATATGTTCTTTCTCTCGAGTCCTGAACCCAAAAACTCCAACAGAGAGAATAACAAATGAGAGTTGTTACCGCTTTAAACAGCAGCACTAACCGCCTTTTCGCTTCCCAAACCCCTTCCTCTTGCTCCCTTTCCTTTTCCTCTTCTCCTCTTTCTAAAACCCTCATTTCCTTCTAAATTTCCAAATTCTTTGTAAAATTCTCTTTTTCCAAACCCACCAGACCTTTTTTCGGATTTTGCAAATCAACAATGGCTATTGCAACTCAATCTGGGCTGCCATTTCAAGTGAAAGACCGCATCGATTTGACCGTAAAGGAGAAGCAAATATTTGATCGGCTTCTTCAAGTTCTCCGCCACTTTAATCTCCAAACTCAGCTCCGTGTTGCCGGTGGCTGGGTTCGTGATAAGGTAGATGGTTTTCAGTAATTTTTCTTTGGTTTGGTTAAATTTCAAATTTTGGGGATGTGGTTTATGGGATTGGTGAATTTTGTCCGAGAAGTTATTTAAAATTTAGAACGACGGGTTGAATTGAAGAAAATTCTATTTGAGGCTGTGTTTGAGTGCGCCTAGTGATCGCGGTGAGAATTTTGTCTGAATGAAAATTAGGCAAAATTGCACCCAGAATTACCAAAAGCATTTGAACTGTAAGATGCAAGACATCACTGTATTTAAGTCTATATTTATCTTCTCAAACTTTTTGCTGTAATTTTGGGAGTTCTTAATAGAAATTTGACTTTTTTTTTCTATGTTAGTTATTTGGAGTTCTGATTATGTGTTGAACTGATCACAAGCAGCATTATTTTGGTGCTGCATTAACTTGTGTTTGGCCTCTATGAAACATGTCAAATAATCCCTTTATTACCTTTTGTTTTGTCGGTTGATGAGTTGTGAAACTAAATCCACATACAGAAAAAATACATGGTTTTTCAATGAAATGATTTATTCAAGTAATTAGATCTGTTATTTATGCAGCTTCTGGGGAAAGAATGTTATGATATTGACATTGCACTTGATAACATGCTGGGAAGAGAGTTTTGTGAAAAAGTCAACGACTACCTGTCATCTACTGGTGAAGAAACTCAAGGAATAGGTGTCATTCAGTGGTATGTAATTTCATTTGTTTGTCTCCTTTATGTTTGTCAATATATGTTTTCCTGGCATCCTGATATAGTGAAAAATATTTTTACCTATGTACCTTATATCTTTATATGTTTGTACTGAATAGTCATGTGTTTGTTTAGCCTTGATTATGGGTTTAAAATCATTGCTTTGATTGAATTTGTGATAAAATTCCTAGCGGCTGCAAAGCCCAAGGTCTTATTGGCTTTAGGTGCCAAATCCAAGTGCAGACTTCATTGAAGTGAAAGGCGATTCTTTATGAAATGTATGTAGTCATTGTGTCTTGTATGGTTCAGCAAAAACACGTTTTATCACCTAGAGAATGCATTGATAATATCAGAAAGTATGGTATTCCTTAGTAATGAGCATAACATGTTTCTTATTTAGATGCCAACAATCACCGTTTGGGCAAAATATTAACAAATTAACTCCTTAGTTCTTAAACAAAGCAGAGCAACTTTTTTACAGTGTTGCAAAGCATTTTCAAGCATATTTCTGTTGCTGGATATGAAAAAGCATGAAGAATGAGGGGGGAAAGAGTAAAAAAAAACCAAAATGAAAGTCAAGGAGGAGCAGGAGACAAGAAAACAAATAATAGTCAACAAAAAAAAAAAAAAAAAGATAAGAAAAGAATAACTGGGTGGCATGAACTAGCAAGAAGCCAAGAACTAGAAGGCAGGGAAAACAATGAAACATCGTTGGCGAATGGGTAGTAGAGATTGGAAGAAGTCTTCATCTGATTTGATGCAGACCCTATAGCCATCTATTCTATTTCCACTCAACTGAAATGTACCAGATATTAAAACAAAATCTTAAACTTGGATTTGTACATAGATCCTACTTGAAACTTTAGTTCAAGTTTGACAGCTGATCCATTTTATAATGTTGTAGTCCTGTCATTATGTATATGTATATGTATGTATGTACGTATATATGTATATGTGTGTGTGTGTGTGTGTCTATATTTATTTATTTAAATGTATATATAATGGGGAGAAGGTGTGCAGCATCAGATATGCAGATTGTTTGGGTGTAGATTTATACACAAAGTCGGAAAACTGGTCTTCCTTAATTTTGTCACTTAACCTACAAAGAAAACAAGTTGATGTTTGTTGGGTTGGGCCTTTCTTTTTTTGCTTTACTGGTCTAATGGTTACTCACAACTGCCTCAGGGGTCTTCCCTAATTTTGTCACTTAACCTACAAAGAGAACGAGTCGATGTTTGCTTGGTTGGCCTTTCTTTTTGCGGGCCTGATGGTTACTCAAGACTGCGTCAGGTGTCTTCCCTAATTTTGTCACTTAACCCACAAAGAAAACAAGTTGATGCTTGTTAGTTGGGCCTTTCTTTTTTTTACTTTAGTGGTTTAATGGATACTCATGACCACCTCTGGGCTAATTATATATTTCGGCTTTGCTTCTTTGGGTTAGTTTCACATGGGTAATACTTTTGCTGCCAACCCTTTTTTGTCATCTGAATGTCCTAGATACTGATAATAGCATCAAAGTATGTGTTGTTGTCATGGTTGTTCTTTTTTTTTTTAATTTCCTTTTTTTCTCCTTCTCTTGCAGCAATCCTGATCAGTCAAAACACTTGGAAACAGCTAGGATGCACTTGTTTGATGTCTGGATCGATTTTGTCAACTTAAGATCTGAAGACTATAGTGACAGTAGTCGTATTCCAACGATGGTAAAAACTGACATTGCAATTACTGGTTAATGTTGTATTCTGTTGGAGACTCTAGTATATAGCTATTTCTTGGAGAACCTGTTGGATTGAAGTTTTTACAGTTCTACAATTTGATATCTCATCTATTCAGTTCTCAATATGCATCAACTCATTAGCAATTACCATCCAGAAGCTAAGAGCCTTATATTCAAATAACATCTTTTGCTCTAAGCTGGCAAGTCTTACAGTCAGTATTCTGTGTTTTATTGATTCTGTAGTCTGCAATTGTATTGCTTGTCCTAGTCTCATATTATGTTCTGCGCACCGATACTCACCTTAGTCACAAATTGCACTTTCATTTCTCGAACTTACAAAGTTGTTGATATTTTCATGACCAAGCTGTGGTTTTCTTGTGATTCACAAGATGTGAATTATAAAATGACAATTGAACAGAGTTTGTAATGCAGTGTCATAATTTTTTTTTTTGGCAAATTGTATTTATTTGCTTATTACGAGGGAAATGAAGATGCATGGCATAATAAATACAACATTGATAACTGTAGTGGCATATAAGGATTCCATAAAAATTAAGTGCAATTTTTTCTTTCAAAATACTTCAGAAATTTTTGCATATATTTGAGAGCCTCTAGGTGATATACAGTCTCGTCATGCAATCAGGCACAAAACTGTAGTTGAAGGAAAAATGCAACTTATAAGTAGCTTTATAGAGCAGAAATTGCATCAGTTCTACTGTGTTTTTTATGCAATAATGAAACCTCCTCATCAGCTGTAACTTTCAACCTTAAGGTGTTGACTTGGGAAGTGTATGATGGTGCAAGAGTAAAGTTTATCAATTGTGATGTAAACGATGTAGGTTTGGAGTTCAGATTACTCTCTTGATTTATCTGTTTTGTGCAAATAGCCCCTCCTTGGCTCTTCAGCAATTAGAAGTTTACTGCTGTTTACATTTCAACTGGAGTTAATTTCATCTTTGGTGGCAAAGATTTATTCATTGTCACGTGTACCTTAATTTTTCAATAGGATAATCAGTCCCTTTTTTTCTTTCATGGATTGCATATATAAATTGCGACACATCTGAGGATTGAGGGGATTTTGGTGAAACAAAATATGCCTAATTATGAAAAGCCAGTAGCTGTTATGATATACTAGGACAATTGATTGCCTTTTAGCTTTACTGAAGACTTGAGTGCTTTCACAGGTTATGCTTTAATGGGACTGTCCTTTGCATTTAGAAGACTTATTAGGAACGGAGAATTTGGATGAATTGTGTTTGGCTAGAATTTATGTGCCATTAGATATCTAAGAATGTTCATCTTGTTGAGTTTCTCATGCATTAGGACCAAATTAATTTCTTGAAAGCTTATGACATATGCTTATCCTTGAATGATCTTCTTCTCTTATTTCATATGGTTAGTTTCATGGCATTCTTGAGTGCCCGGAATGATCATATTTCTATTTGGGAGTATTTAATTGAAGTGTGGCATGCATCGTAAATTTCATTAACAGCTGTATCACAACCTTACGTTATAATTATATATTGTGGAGTGATAGCAAGTTCCCTGTATTGGGAAAGGCTTTCCATTAAAGGGTCTTTAAAATCTTTTTATCTTTGGCCATTTTTGTTTGTAGAGATTTGGCACTGCAGAGGAGGATGCATATCGTAGGGATTTAACTATCAATAGGTATTCGATGATGCCTTTTGTTCTGTTGCTGCTCTCTCTTTTTTCTGCCTCTGTGACAAAGAAGTGAAAGTAATATCAACATGTGTTTGCTTGGTGCCGGATGCAGTTTATTAGAAAAGGCATTTTTCACCATCTTTGTCTTGATGCACCCTGCCCTCCCCCCTCTTTTTCCCTCCTTTTAGTGGGCATCTTCTTTTTGGTACTCAAAACTGAGATCTAATACCTTCCATGTTGTTTTGATGGATTAGAATGGTTTCTCTCCTTTCCTCCACTTTCTTTTTATTTTGCTTCTTTCGTTCTACTGTTTTGTTATAACTGTTTATGCTAGTTTGCCAGTTATTAGGTATTGATGACACCATTAATCTTCATTAATCAACGCCTGTTTGGTTTGTTTAAGCATATTTGGTGGAAAACAGTGGAATTGACCTGTTATTATTTTCTTTTCCATTTTAAAAATGTTATAACAGTTTGTTCTACAACATTAACAATGATTCAGTGGAAGATTTTACCGGAAGAGGTAAAATTAGATTTCTACCTTCTTTTGCTTCTTTTTTGTAAAAGATTTACTTACCTTGTACTTGTCTCTCCCTCTTGTTGACTAAGCTCTATTCTTAATCTAGGCATAGCAGATCTGAAGTCTGGGAAAATAGTGACTCCACTGCCTCCAAAGCAAACCTTTTTGGATGATCCCCTTAGAGTTCTTCGAGCTATACGTTTTGGTAATGACAGAAAAATACTCACTTGTTTTCTTTTCTTACTCCTCTTTTTTGTTGTTGTCCCTGGTGTTGGCTGAAGAATTGGGAAGCCTCTGCACTTTCAGAGAAATTACTTGGATAGGATGGTGAGTGTTGGGTTATTAGCAGAGAATGTGGAAGGTACTTCAAAGCTTGTTAAACTGAGTTTTGGGGAGCAAAATAATGATAAATGTATCATTGCAAGCTTAAAGTTGAATTAAAGTGCTTGAAATTCATAAGTGGAGGATAGAAAAATGTCTAGGTTAGTGGTTATAGAGGAAGCTAGATGTGAGCATGCAAGAGATGGTAACTGTGAAAGTTCTTGAAATAGCCCTCTTCCATGGTTCTGAAACAAAGCTGTTGTGAAATGCTTATATACATAAATATCATTTAATTGTTCTTTATGGGTTGAGGAGAGAAGGCTAATGATTATATCAGGTTGAACACAGAGTACCAGTTAGAATCCAGAAAAATTGGATGAGCTGTTGACAATAATACTTTATTAAACATGATAGAAATTGCATACTTGTCAATGTTATGAAATAGCGAAGCTTATTGCAACTATGTGTGAACCTTTTGTAGTTCAGTTAATTCAATGCTATTGTTGACTGCCTAAGCTTTCTGAATACTTTTGAATGTGAATACATGGGTAGGGGACCTGTATATGAAAAGAAAACAGTTTACATCTACTGTCACGGAAGTATCATTAGACCAGTGTTTTGAGGGGTTGTGTCATTTGATGTTACTGCTATACTGCATTTGAGGGTCTGGTACTTGAAAATCTGATGTTATAAACATCTCAACAAAAATGGATGTGGCGATTCCTATAAAGCAGACCATTGTTAACAAGGTTATAAGAAGAAAGAATGTTGTTAAATGGAATAGTTTGTTTGTGAGTTGTGTGTAGTACAAGCGCAATCTGGAATTCATCTTATAATTATGTTATCCTTCTTTTCACTTGTTTCTTTTGACGTTGGCGATGGTTCCATTTTTCTCTTATGGAGTGACTCTAGTTTGTTATATCTTTCTTTGTACTGATTTTCTCATCTCTGTTTACTATCCTATCTTCTTGGTGCATCTATCTCCCTTAATCTTATCATTCGAAGGTTTTCTTTTATTGGATTAAAGTATTTCTCTAGGAGTTCTACGGAGATGGAAGCTGATCGAGTAGTCTGTATGTCAGAACTCTTCTGTTCTTTATCGTTATCATATTGACTTTTTTCTGGAATATATGGTTAGACTCTGGTTGGGCATTTTCTCTTGGAAATTATTTTTATCAAGCTCAACAAGGATTATTCTCTCCTCCTCTTGTTTTGGGTAAAGTAATGTGGCAGGAAATGGTGGATCAAAGCTTTCTTATATGCAATAAATATTAACAAAAATTGGATACAATTGTGTGAATTCGTAAATGGCTCAAGGAATTTACTTTTTTATACACATGGAGATAGCCTGGAATGTTTTGGATAATCTATCTGGTTTTTTTGGAGATACTGATATGTCAACACGCTATTTAGCAATTTTGCATGCAAAAAGTTGAGGCTTAAGCAGCAAAGACAAGTTTTATTGGGCTCACTTATTTGTATTCTAGAAGATCTAGGAGTAGAGGATCAAAGCTTTCTCATCAGAAATAAATATTAACGAAAGTGGATAACATTGTGTGAATTTGTAAATGGCTTAATGAATTTATTTTTCTAACACATAGAGGTAGCCTGGGAACCTTTTGTACAATCTATCTGGTTTCTGTAGATATTGATATGTGCACACACTATTTAGCAATCTTCTATGCAAAAAGGTTGGAGTTTAAGCAGCAAAAACAGGTTTTATTGTGCTGACTTGTTTATATCCTACAGGATTTAGAAGCAGAGGAACAAGTGGTTCTTAAGGCCTCTGTACAGTACTGGAAGTGTTGTGGGATAAAGTTGCTTATATCACTTCCCTTTGGTCTGTTTGCATCAAAGTGTTAACTGGAGTTACATTTATTTGAAAGCTATTGAAAGAGATTGGAAAGCCATTAGTCTATTATTTCCTTGTATTACTTGATATGTGTGCACCTTTGTCTGAAAAGTATTTTCCATACATATTATATGGTTTAAAAATTCAGATTTGAACAGGTTTAGCAAATAGCCTTCTGGACTTATTTTTTTCAGTCTTGGTCTGCTTTAGAGGAAAGTTCCTGAGCTTTTATACCTCAAATTTTGAGATGGAATTTGTTATCTAATCCTTTTTAAAGCAGTTGTCTTGGTTTTGTATCTGATAATGGACAGGATATGCTGGAACTAGAAATATACACTTTAGGGTTGCCGTACTGGTGTATGTATTTCAGTGGCAACTAAATCATTTTAAATCTCATAAAAAACCAACTCTTATACCTTAATACATAGCTTCTCCTTTTCGTGTGAGATTGTTTCCTACTGCATAGTAATAGTTTGAGATTTACCATGTCCAAACTCTTAAGTAAACCTAGGATAACACTTCTTTGGTAGTCCGATGTTGTTTAATCTCATGTATCTAACTAAGGATTTGAACATGTTTCTATAAGCATGTTTCTTTGTCCATCTTGAGCCTCCAGTGGTAATTATTGCTTTCCAGTGGATCTATTGTCAACTTCATCCTATATGTCTAATTAGTTTCTGGTGATGTCAGGAGCAAGGTTTGAATTTACATTGGACGAAGAGTTGAAAAAAGCGGCCTCTGATGATGACGTCAAAGCTGCTATTGCGGATAAAATCAGTAGAGAACGTATTGGTCATGAAGTATGTTGCTTCTGAAAGCTGTATTTACTTCTTATGTGTGCCACGCCATATTTTATATCTGCAACTTCTAGGACAAAAAATTACTTTTCATTCCATTGCCTAACATCTTCTCTTTTGTTTCATATTATTTATGCAGATTGATCTTATGATATCTGGCAATCAACCAGTGAAAGCAATGACCTATGTTTCTGATTTACAGCTTTTTTGGGCTGTATTTAGTCTTCCTTCAGAATTTGAGCCTTCAATTTCTGATGGATATGATAGGTTTCCTCGCTGTTTTCATGTGGAATTTTGGTTTAAGTACCTTTTATTCTTGATTAGTATTTTCATTATGAAGGAAAGTGGAAGTTTACTCGTCTTTTGTATTGTTAGATAAAATCAAGTGCTTTTGAAGGGCTAGTCAGATAGGACTGTAATCAGCTTGTATTGACACTTACTCTGTGTGGGCATGAGGAGGGACTCGTCTTTTGTATTGTTAGATAAAATCAAGTGCTTTTGAAGGGCTAGTCAGATAGGACTGTAATCAGCATGTATTGACACACGCTTACTCTGTTTGGGCTTTTTTTTTTGGGCCGGGGGGGGGGCAGGGAGGGAGAGAGAGAGGGAGGGAGGGAGGGAGGGAGGGAGAGAGAGAGAGAGAGAGAGAGAGAGAGAGAGAGAGAGAGAGAGAGAGAGAGAGAGAGAGAGAGAATATACTTTTTTGTGAGTTTGCAAATGTTATATTCCCCTGCTCAAGGTTGCCATTGTTCATTTTTCTTCTTTAGTGAAGTAATTGTTTCGTAATATAATCGAGCATTCTAGAGCTCAAGTTAGAGGCACAATGAACCAAATACATGAAGTAAAGAATTTATATTATAAAAAGAAAGGAAAGATATGAAGTTCAAGTTGCTTTTGAATGATAATAATATCAATTTTCTGCCTATTGTATTGTTGCAGAATGACTTTCCTTCTTATTTTCTTTAAATTGTTTCCTAGATTTCAGATTTACATGAAAATTGCTGGTAGAAGAATTGTATGTTGTCATCTTGAACATAGGAGTTGAAGTATTTCTTTATTGAGGAAAAAGATATTGGGTTCTGTGTAAGTCTTCTGTAGATGTAAAGTTGTAGCTCTAAATATTTAGAATGTTGTTTTAGTGCAGCTATACGTTAGTTGGAAAATGTTATTATCTGTTAACACTTTTTTTTTATTTTATTTTCCCAGCTGATTTTAGTTGTAAATTGATTTGTTTATATCTCTTTTTGAAATATGCGCTCCATGCTGGTAATTAATGTTTTGTGCACTTCAAGTTTATACTATTGCTATGTTGGTTGCTTTACAACTTGGTTATGACGTTTTTGTGTGTGTGATTATGTTTATGATAAAGACATGATTGTTGGAACTTTGCAAATTTCTCGAGTATGCTTTTCTTTCTAATGATTTGTATCTATTTTGTATTAGAGTTTGTGTTGCTGGCATGGGTTCTGCGTGGAGACTTTTGCAAGCAATTGGTTGCTCTTTTAGTGTGAGTCACAGGAAATAGTCCATGACTAGTTGTGCTTATTTCCTTGAAGATTTATTCGTCATCCTTCTTTATACTTGATTACTGCTTCTAATTTAGGTGTTATGTTATTGGGTGGGTGTTGGGGAAAGTTATTGAATTTGGAGATGAAACACCAGGAAGTAAGATGAAAGCGCTTCCTCTTATTGAAGGTGAATGAGAGTCGTTGTAGAATCATACCTATTCGGGAGTTGTAATATGATAATTATGAAAACTGTACAATTACCTTTGTCACGGTTAATTGAGATAAGAAGAATGTTACTGTGGTTCCCTCTCTTCCCCCCAACATGCAGGTGTGCTGATATGGAAGGTGCCTTCTTGAAACAAATTTTTTACATTAAAATCAGTTGGAATGTTGTACTGCTTTGTGTTGAATTTGTTTCTGGGAAGAAATATCCATGTGTGAATTGCTTAGTTCATACCGTCTATATATCTAAGGAGACTCATTATGTATGGATTTTTGGATTGATCTGCAAATGTTTTAGGTGGTTGTTTACTTGCTTTAGGGCTAATAAGAAGGGATTGGAATTATAGCTATCAGACTAAAACTCATTCCTTGACTCTTTTGTTCCTTTATGCTAGTTCTTTGTGGAAGGATAACATATAAGGTTTGTAATACTCAGTTTACACTATGGTTTCAGGCAGATCAACAGAGGCTCTGTCTGTATGCTGCTTTGTTCATTCCATTTAGAGAGATTGTATACAAAGACAAAAAAGCTAAGAAGGTGAAATTTTTCCTTGCTGTTCTTTTGACCTGGTCTGTCTTTGCATCTTTATGCATTTGCAATGTATATTAATACATCTCATGGTTTCTGTACCAGTGACTAATGTCTTTCATTGATTAGGACGTATGTGTTTTCTTCACTACATTATTGTGATATTTGTCCCTCTTAAAGCTAGATGTTAGACTCTGTAATCTGCACTTGCGGTGTTCTTTTAGGATAAGTAATCTGTAATTACAATGTTATTATCTTTGTTTTCTAAAATTGATTATTTTGGTTAAAGCTCATGGATTACCTTTAACTGTCTGTAACATATTACCTATTTTCAATAAATTATGTTCTTTTTATTGACTCATCTGTTTTGATGCTAAGCTTCAAATGTTTAACAGATTCCAGTTGTCAGTTTCATCATTCGCAATTCTCTCAAGCTAAAGTCCACTGATGCTGAAATGGTAAGTTTTAAGTTAACATCTTTCTTTTTTTGTGCCTTTGTACCTTTATGATGCAATTAAAGGTTGTTTGTTCTCTGATTTTGGAATTTGTGAAAATGAAAAATTGCAATATCTTGTGCAAAGGACACTAGAAGGACAAGTAGAACTTTGCCTTTTTTTTTTTTTTTTTTTCTCATTCTGACTTTCTCAAAGGGTTAACTTTTTTGGTTGAGGCTACAATCGTTGGTTGATCCTTTCTTTTTCCTTGTGGACAACTTGAGGCTTTTGGATTATGATTTTCTTATTTGCAGGTCATAAGCTTGCATAATGCAGCACAAAAGTTTGTGTCCTTGATTCCTTTTATTATATCCAAGGATGATGTACAAAATCTTGAAGTTGACTGGAAAAGCAAAACAATTGATGTCTGTGTTGCTTCAAAACTTAGAATATTGGCGGGTAAAGAAACTTACCTTGCAACATAATATTTTACAATTTTTTTAATTATCATCAGGAACTCATTTAGATGCTGTTGTTTGTCTGCAAGTTCAATGTTTTGATGATGATTGCTTCAGAAATGATGCTGATTTATTGATTTCTTTTTCAGTCCCTTCCCCAGTTGTCTTTCTGCATGTTCCTAGATTTTGGGCTGAAAATGGTTCGTGAAGATTTGCAGTTACCCGTGATTCTCACAGCTTGGTTTTCATTCAAATCAATGGATCAATTTCTGGTGTTTTGTTTTGGTGCATTTGTGTCGGAAATGGTAGCATCTGAAAGGCAGGTCGGCGGTGCTGCCTCTGCCCCAAAAGAAAGAATACATTAAAACAAAGAGTGGAAGGACAAGTGAAAATAGGAAAGAAATGGGGAATAGATGAAATAAATTTTTTTGGTGGTATGATGTGCTTAAATTTCTAGAAGAATGAAAAGTCTATCTGCAAATTACATTTGTAAAAATCTGTAATGGTATTGAAATTAATCTGAGACTACCAGATCAATTTGGTTTAGAGCTAATACCTGTATTACAAGATGTTGGTTATCTCTCCAATTTTTATTTTTTTTGAGTTTCAAATAAGTTGGATGTAGGGTGTAGGCAAAAAGTTCTATTCTGAAACAAATCTTCAGAATACTTTTACATTGTGGGTGATTGGTCTTATTATTCTTAGTATTATAGACCTAGGTGTTCTACCCTTGTCGCAGCGAATATCTGACATTCACATTCAACTGCAGGATTGGTACTACGAGACATTAAAGAGTTTTGGCGGGCTGCATTATTACTGTCTTTGCTAATATATCCTACGGATTTTAATTCAGCTACCGATTCTTTTGATCTGGATAAGAGGAGAGAATTATATAAGATGGTCGAGGATGCAATTATGAAACAAGGTATGTTTACTATCTGTTGTATTTGCTCTCACTAGCATAAACTTTAGAGTTCAACGAGTAAAGCAGTTGATGATGTGCTTGTGCCTGAGTTATCTAGCTGAACCTTGTTATGTTGTCAATTCTCCTGTTTGCATATACATTTTGATCTTGTACAGTTCACTGTTGCTTTTTTCTCTAGCTATTTTTCCCCTTTTCAGTTGGAGTTTTCTCAGTATGATAAATGGAATCTTAATAGCGTAATTCATTTTGTGTTATGAAGTCACCAGTAGTTAGAATCTAAACTTCTCCCAGCATCTGCTTTCACCTGTGCTCTGCTCTTGGCTATTCTCCTACTTGAATAAGGGCTCAAGACATTTGCATCCATGAGTCTACTACATTTTTTTTTTTTTTGTGAGCAAGTCTACTACAGCTTAAAACTAGAGATTTCGTTTTTTGATTGCATGGTTACAACAAAGTGAATGGCCCAGAGTGATTTGATTTTGCTAATCTATGACAGGCAATAACTGTTTTATCTTTGACAACTCTAATTGATTATCATACTAACTATTCCATAATTTTTTAGACAGACTTTTGATGCAGATGACTAAAGGCTCATGGAAATCCAAGATTAAGGATTTCCGGAATTTTACTCAAGCTTCAATTAGGCATTCTTTTATAGATATGGAATTTTGCTAGGCTTTAAAAGAGTCTTTATTTTGATTTATATAAATTGTCATTTAATTTTTTATGAGTTTAAGGTATTTTCCAAACTTTGGTAATAGGGGTGTTTTGGTAATTTAGCTGTCTTAGCAGTATCTCTGGTTTAGGTATTTTTCTGTTTTTGTGTCCTAGTCTAGTAAGGAAGTTGTTTCTGATTTGTTATTAATAGTGGAGTTACAAAAGGGACGTTATTCCTATAGGGAATAAAAGATGAATCCTAATCACAATAGGATTTGTCTTAGGAGTAAAGTGTTTCTTCTATGAGAGAAATCAGTCTTCAGATTAATAAAATTTCCAACAGGCTTTGTCAGCTTTTGTTGAGGACTGTGTGATGCAATCTAGCCTTGGATGTGATGCTAAAGGTGCTTAGGAGTGATTCCTAGAGTTTCTTAACTTGTTCTCCTTGTTTAGTTTTGAGTTTACAGCAGTTTACCTTTACTTTCCCATCTAAATTTTGCTTATCTTGTTTACTGTGTTCCTTTCGCTTATTAAATTGCTAATTTTCTGCAATTCCTAAGTCCTAAAGGAAACAATTTCCCTATCTATCGAATCTACCATTGCTTGTGCTGCATCACTTTTGGAGAAGTTTAGAAGGATTAATGGGCTTTCGTTTAAGAACTTGGGCTTCCATTTCAAAACCAATTGGTAATGAGCAGAGTGACCGATGAACTTTGTTAGAATTTGGAATTCATTGGGATCTCAATGTGTGATCTTGTTTCTTAACACTCCCCTTGTCAATATGACTAGGGACTTACAAGAGCCCAGGAAATCGGAATAGGCTTCATAGGAGTCGACACACACTAAAAGGGGTTTAAAAGCAGCCCATGAAACAAATTGAGTGGGGCTTGACAAGAGCCTATGCAACAAAGGGACTTCACTGGGGCCCATGAACTGAAATGGGCTAAGAAGGTACCCAATTGCATGTGGACCTTGGATGAAGGTGAAAATAAAACCCAAGGCTTGGCTCGATTTCATGTTAAAGAATTGGGGATTCCATCTCAAAATCAATTTGCAATTAGTGGAATGGCCCGTGAACTTTGTTAACTAATTTAAGATTCCTTGGGATCCTGATGTGGAATTTTGTTTCCTCATCCTTATTAAACTCTTAATTGAGGCTAGAAGGATGATTTATTAGATATACTTTGATGTTCTTTGTTTTTGTATTTTGGTTTCTGTGATTTGTTTTTGTATTTTTATACATGTTATCCAGAGCAGAAGTTTCTTATCTTACTCCATCAAACATTTACAAATTAAAACAGTTGGATATTACTCTATATATACCTTAAAGTGGCTGAGCATACTATTGCTGAATTTTTTGAATCCTTTACTTCGACTTTTATTTGACCTACATTCCCAATAGCATTTGTTGTCTTTTGATCATTTTTAAGTATTATCCTGTGCATACCTTGGATGGTTGCCTTCTACACTCCTTTCTACCAAAAGATGCCATTTGCGTTGATGATTAATCTGCATTTAAGTTATCTTTTTCTATGGCAATAAAAGGTTGTTCTTTTGTGTTTTTTTCCTTTATTATGAAAGTCAAAAGCTATGTATGGTAAATTCTAAATCATGGAGAAAAAAATATTTGAGGTTCCTGAGAGTGCTTTAAATGGTTTGTAAGCTGAAGCGATACTTGGAACATTCCCTAAAGAGGGGAAAATGTTGGGAGAGACCATTTTGATGGATTGACAGGATTGCCAGGGATGTCTTTGTGCCTTAACGAAATTACTTGCAACAATCCATAAGCATGAATTTTTTTGGGTCTTGCTTCCATGGAAAGCTTGCTCCTCCCCTCTCAACTAGGTTGTCTCTTAGAATTTAGAATAGAGAAAAGGGGGTTGGGTTGGGGGAGCAGGTCTTCATGGCAAACTTGGTAATTAGTCTGGATTTTCTTCAGTCTCCCTTAACTAGTTAGCCTATTCTGCTGCTACTGATGTTGAATTTGCTTTTTTGAGGATGCAGGTCTAGATAAAGTTTGGGAAGTGAAACCATTGGTTGATGGAAAGGAGATTATGAGTGTTTTGGAGCTTAAGACTGGTGGACCACTTGTTAGGGAATGGGTAAACCAGTTCAACTAAAGCTGTATAAGACATCAACTGAGTTAATTGAAGTCTCATGTTTTTTTCCCTTTTGTTCTTGCAGCAACAAAAACTGATTTGAGTGGCAGCTCGCTCATCCATCTGGGACTAAAGAGGAATGCAAAGAGTGGATGATGGAAGCTTGTTCGAAGCGAGCAAGGATGGAGTAATTTGCCAACACAGTTTTCGTGCATACATTTTGACTAATTTAATTGCTCCCTCTGTAATTTAAATGGAGTCATATTCGTCAGTTCAAGCTTCATTTTGAAGTTCTTGCTGCCAATTTTATCTCCACAGGCAGTCTACACATATATTTGGGCTGCAAGAGTTATAGGTATGTGATCATTTAGATCTTATATCCCAGAGACAGTTGAAATTCTTCCCTTGTTTACACATTTTATTACGGATGAGATGAAAATTTCTCCTGAGACTGAAAAAAGAGACTGGCATGTGTAGTAGAATTGCAAATGGTTAATCCTTGGCATAGAAATGTGTACAGCATGTGAATTCGATAACCTTTTGTACTATATTTGCATGAGAAATGTTTTATTAGGAGATGGTGGAAATTTTTTTTTCCGTAGTGTTAAATGCTTACATGAAATGATTTCTAAAGCATGACGTATAAATGCTGATCTGAATTCTATTGGGTGTGTTTTTTCAGAATTTGACAATCACAGGATTCTCAAAAATGAAAGGAATTGAAAATCTACAGAAAAAAGGAAATGTGAGATTGTACATGTTATTGTTCTTTTTAAAGATAAGATTTTTATGAGAATTTCAGGAAAAAAAGAAAAAGAAAAAAGGATTAAAGGAGGTAAAAAAAAAAAGGACCATTATATTATATTTGGAAAAGAAAGATATGTTTATACCCAAAAAATAAAAAGAAATAATTATAAAAGCAGTTATTTAAATGGAGAGGGAATTATGTTTAGTGAAATTATTTGAGAAAGTGATGAAGAGCATATGTACCGGTTTGAAATGAGGAATTTTATAAGAGTATGATGGGCTTCAGTTTTGCATTGGTATTCTGCCGCAAGGTTGTGGCTGGAATTGTTGCATTGGCTGATGTGATATGGTTTACTGAATTCAACATCATATTAATAGATGAAGAGTTGAATTATTAGAGGTAGGCTTTTGCAACAGTTGAGTGATAATAGGTAGGCTTTTGCAAGAAGCTTTTAACTCCACAGTAGAACATAATAGTGATCAATTGGAACTGTACAATTTTGTTATCATGCTGTTGATGTTGGTGTTAGTGCGCACACATTCTCTCTCTCTCTTGGGTTCTCTATGGCAGGTGGAGGTACATGCAAAATGTGCTTATGGATAAATTATAATTGCTCTAATGAGCTCTTAAGGAAAGATTGTGTTAGTTGTATGTTCTAATGTTGCTTCTCCTCTGTTTTTTTTTTTTTTTTTTTTGGGTAGCTTCTCTTTTACAACCTGGTGGAAGATCTGCTCATTTGAGGTTTAAAATATTCATACGTATTGATGGTGATTCTATTGGCACGATTATTTAGGGATTACAAATGTGCAATCTGATTTGCCAGGCATCGTTAATTACATGCAATGAAGCTGTAATGTCGCACAGAAACATTTGTGAAGTAGCTGACAGAACAGAACATTCAGAGACCTCATGTGATATTGTGATCCTGAATCTGAGCGTAAAGGCTTTAGTGGAAAAACCATGCTACTTGGTGATGATTTCACACAAATCCTTCTTGTTGTACTCAGGGAAAACCTGAAATTGAAACAGGCATCAGTCAACAGATCTCATTCATTTTATGCTCATTATTCCCTGTGTTATCTGTAAACATGCGATCGAGTGACAATATTTCCAACTACAATACAATGTTTAAAAGACTTCCGTGAGTAGGTTTTGAACTTGGGTGAGGAAAATTGCCGCAACTTCCTTGGAAGATGAAGAAGTGTTGACATGGATAAACACTCATGATTTTTTGGTCCCTGCAACTGGTAATTGCATACTAAAAGATTTGCCATGGCACCCTCCATTATTTATTGCTCCACTATATCCTGTCGATCTTTGTAAGGGGGCTATTCTTGCCCAACAAATGACACTGTTGTCGACTAAGTAGACACTTGTATTCTTTCAGCCATTCCTGGGAAATCTAATGAGGTGTACTTAAGAAGAGGAATTTGTCTTATATCTAACTGAGTTTTCAATACACTCAAAAGTTTTCTTGCATTTTAAACTACAGTATTGGGTTGAAGGTTAGGAATGCCCCTCACTGTAATTTGAAACAAGATCGAGGACTCAGTAATCACTGACAGTAGCTGACGCAATTGCTAGTACCAACATAGTACCTCCTTCTTGGAAAAGTATACAATACATCACGTGCATTGTCACGTGGTGTACTAGAACTAATAATTTATTGTCATGTGGCAATGGTGGGTCATACCTTGTATTATTTGGCGATGTGTGATTGATTTTAGTGCACCACGTGACGCGCGTGGTGCACGCAATACTCACTCCTTCCTTCTTAAATCCATAGAATTGATATATCTCCATTTGATACAAAATGGACTTTGATCATGATTTGGTGCCAATTTCTTGTTAAAATGTGTTTTGCTATGACAATAAATGAAAGTCAAAGGCCAAACTTTTGATACTGTCAGTTGTACTTGCCGGAACCTGTGCTTAGCTACGGTCAATTATATGTTGAATCTCTAGTAACTTCATGCCAAGGATTTTTCAAGATGACAGAAATCAAGAAATTATTCGCACAAAAAAAAAAAAATTATGCACAGAGATATCTTTGGTAATTTGAACATATGTAGACTTTGATTTTTTTTTTAATATTCAAAATACTATTTGTTTTCATTTGTTCCTATTTATATATATCGGATTGTAAATGAGTTGAACATCTCGTGAGTAGGTTGGTCAACTGTTTGACTTGAGCTAAGATTCTACCGAATTTGAGCTGATCTCGAGCATCTCGTTAAACTTAGGCAGCCAGTTTCGAATTTCTTGGCATTCTACTTAAGTATTCCTCGAGCTACTTGCATATGTGTGTGTATTAATTTGTTAATATTTAAATTTACCAAAATAATCATACTTCTTGAACAAATGGCATATTATACCATTTACAACTTTAAACTACATAAGGCGTCTTTTTTAGTAGTTTAGTATGAAATTAAAAAAATAAACAAGATAATTATCTTATATTTTTCAATTTTGGTAATTGCTTAATATGAAATTAAAAACAATAAACAAGATGATTATCATATCTCTTCTCAATTATCCAAACTGCTCTCACATCCTCTCTCAGTCTCTATGGTGATCTCTCTTTTTTTTTTTTTTTTGTTGACCCTTATTCTCCCTTGGCCATTACACTCCCTTGCTCTCTCTCTCTCTCTCTCTCTCTCTCTCTCTCTCTCTCATGACCTTTAGATATGTTATCTTACTCTGTTTCTCCAGCGAGTTTGTGTGTGGTCGGAGAGGGCTCTACTTACATGTGGAAATAACAACATTGGATTCTACTCGATTGGCTGCTATTTGTCATTTTTAGATCCTATCTTTTTAGTCACTTGTGACGTATGAACTGATGGGATTTTGTTAGTTTTTGTGTATGGTTGGAAGAGGTAAGGGCCACCACCCTAGTTAGAGGAGGAAGGAGTACCTTCAAGCTCCGATTGGCTGCTATTGACCATTTTTTGGTCCTCCTTTTTACTTCCCTATGATGTATGAATTGAGGGGATTCTGTTGGCGTAAAAATCTCTATGTCTTGGTGATGATCTGAGGTCGATTAATGATGATAATATTATAATTTATTTGATTATATCTGTTAACTTTTAGTAAATTTTCACGCGAATCTGAATTTAGATGCATAATTAAATGAAAAAAATAGCCTAGTGATGCTATTTTATAAGAATTGTCGTGCCCCATTTTTCGAAAGACGGAAAAAAGAATTATTATGTATTGGAAAAAAGTGTGGATTTTTGTAAAATGATTTTTAGAAAAAACTTTACAAAAAATAGTTTGACAAAAGATGTGATTTTTAGAAAATGCTTTATTTTGAAAACAAAAAGAAAAGGGCCTAAAATAGGGCTTTGAAAATGCGACGGTTTTTGGGCCAAAAAATAGAGTCTAAAAAAGGGTTTTTAATGAAAAGGGAGTCGCCACTTGGTATTGAGTTTTGGTGTACCAAGTCACTAGAAAATGTTTTATAAAAGATAAGAAAATCGAGAATGATTTATTTAGAAAATGATTTTTGAGAAAAATGTAAGAAAAACAAGAAAAACCCTTTTAGACAACTCCAGGTCTTTGAAAACAAGAGAAAAGATTTGGGAGTCACAGTTGAAGAAAGGGAAGGCAAAGGCTAGCGCCTAAGGCACCCTTTCAACCTAGTCGAAACTAGTTGCGAGGTTTAGTCCAAATTTTCCTAATATAATCCTAAGATTTTATCACATTTGGATGTAACTATATGGATGCAAGCCTAGTCCTAAAAATAAATATCGTTAAGGGACAAAATGTTCCATTGAGGTTTGGTCGAAATTATCGCATTAATTGCAAAACCCGAGTCTGGACTTCGATGGAGTCACGAGTATAGATGCAAAATGGAATGCAAAAGAAAAGGAAAATAGTAATATAGATAGTAAGTGAACAAAGAAAGTGGGGATGCAACATAACGGGTATGGGGGACTAATAAACTCGTGACTAGCTATTCCTACTCACGAAGGGGGGAACGGCATGTACGCCACCGCTTCCCACGTGAGTAGATGACTATTTCTAGTCGAATCACACACAAAATGACTAAAAATTGTATGTGTAGTGGAGTCTAAATGTTATGCATTGAATATTTAAAAATAGATAATAAGATAATAATACATAAAAACCATGCAAAAATGGAAAAAGGCCTAAAAAAGAGAAAATGCGTGTGAAGTGGTATGAAATGCATACAAGAAATGATTTTAATACTAACATGACCTAAAGGTCTAGCATTGGACTAATCCATTTTCTAAACAATTCTTCGCTAGTATTGGACTAGCGAAGAAACCGGAATTAACCACAACTAGCGTTGGACTACTGTGGTGACGATACACATATATCATAATAAACAAACAAATAAATAAAACATAGATTAAAGCAATAATCACAAAAAAGCAAATAATAGCACATAGGAGCGCATAGCACATAAGCATAATATTCTAGATGCAATGTCCTAGGGAAAGCAAATAAAACACATAAGCACATAGCACACATAGCACACAAAAGCCCTAACCATTACACCGAGAAAGCCTAATTACAATCTAAAAATGAAAAAAGATAAGAGATGACCTATCTAACCTATCTATTACATTTTCTATCTAAAATACATAAGTTTTTGTTAAATAGATGAAACTATAAACTATCTATTACATTAACTATCAAAATACAAATTTTTTGCTAAATAGAATATTACCTATCTATTACACTTCTTTGAATAATTAAAACAAATTAAATTCCAATAAATAACATGACATAAATAAATAAATACTCACATGAATAAAAATAATAAACACAAAGAGATACATAAAAAAAAAACATATAGAAAAACATATAGGAGCACGTAGGAGCACATAAAGAAACATTGGAAGGATAATAGAGGTACCTCCCATTCGAAGAATCGGTATAAATGCTAACAACATGAACAAACTTATCAAGGTACCATTATTTAAATAAATAAGCCATTAATTAAATAATTTCATATTAATCACTATAAACAAGCCACAATAATTCAAAACAATTATAGCACTAATAAACAAAAATTAAAGAAAGCAATAATTAAATATTTAGGAAGAAAAAATGCAAATTATTTAAGTAAAAAAATAAATAAATAAAATAAAATAAGAAAATAAAATAATAAAAAATACAATAATACATACTTAAGCTTTTAGGACCCAAATAAGAATCACCAAAATAACTAAAAGAGAAATAAAGAAACTAATTTGAGCATTAATTGGGTAAAAGACTAAATTTTGGAATATTAAAATAAAAAATAAAATATGAAAAGAAAATAATTAAAAACTTGAGGAATTAATTAAAATTCTTTTTTGGCAAAAAATAAAAATGTTCCAAGGTTTTGGGTTAAAAGTGGAAATTTAGGCAACATTCTTAGAGTAAAAATATAATTTACAACAAACTAAAGGGTGAAATTACAATTTCAAACCATAGCTAAGGTAATAACATGATTTACAACAAATTTAAAAGGCTAAAATATAATTTCCAGCAACCATAATGCCAAAAATAGAAATTTCCAGCAATACTTAAGGCTAAAAATGTAATTTCAGCAAAGTTATGGAGTGAAAATGCAATTCCAGCAACATTTGAGGATCAAAATGAAATTCGAGCAAACTTAAGAACTAAATTGCAATTTCCAGCAATGTTCAAGGATAAAAATGAACTTTACAGCAACAATAAGTCTCAATTTGTAAATTCCAACAAGTATTAAACACTAAATTATAATTTTCAGCAACATTCAAGAGTGAGAATGCAAGTTCTAGTTATTTGGGGGGCAAAAATATAAATTCCAGCAATATTTTAGGGCTAAAATAGAATTTCCAGCAAAGTATAATGACAAAAATAAAATTTCAGCAAGGTTGGGGGACAAGAATGCAATTTTCAGCAACATGAGGGACCAAATTTACAATTTTCAGCAACATTTAAGGGCTAAAATGTGACACCCTAGAAATTCATATGAAACTATTTTATTCATGTATGTTTATATGTAGCTCAAAATAATAATGGTAATGGTAGAAAAAAAAAACCCTAAAACGTACTTAAAAGAAAAAATTCTTTCATTTGAAATCTAGCATTAACTCTTGATTTATTAGTTGGAGAATTTCTTAAGTTAATTAGGTTAATTAACTAAGTTTCTTTCCTCATGGAGTAGAAAACCTAAGAATTAAATTTGGATTAAATTCATTAGATCATTAGGTTTTCATAGTGTTTCATTTTAACTAGTTTATATTACTATTTCTAGTTTTTTTTTACTACTTAAACTTTAGCTCATTTTTCTCAAAAATTTCACTTATTCACTTGTTTTATTTTCTCTTCTTGGCAGAATTTTTATTTCTCTCTTTTCTTCTTCCTTGGCCGAAAATTCTTCTTTCTTTTCTTTTTTTTTCCTTTGGCCGAATTTTTCTCTCCTTTCTTTCCCTCATGGCTGGATGTCCCTTCTCTTTATTTCTTCTCTTTTTGCTTTAATATTTATGTCATAATATTATTAATTACTAGGTGGAAGAGATCTTTCTTGTGTCACCAATTAAATTAAAACAAGTTTACCACTAATGCCTACAAAGCCTAAAGCCTAACTTGCTTCTTGTAATATTTTTATTGGTTAATCTTTCTCCCAACTTTTCCATTATTTCTTCTCTATTTTCCTAGACTATTTCCTTCTCTTTCATTTTACTTGGCCGGCCTTACTCTCTCTCCTTTTCTCTCATATTTCTCTCAACTTCTTGGAGCATTTCCTTCAAACTTTGGGCAAATTTCACCATAGGAAGTGGGTTTCCCTACCTTCTAAGCAAAGTTTTAGGCTTGTTTAAGGTATGTACTACAAGCTTTAACCATTAATTTCAAGTTTAATTAGTATTTTGCACTAGTTTAATCTTGAGTTCTTATGATTTTTAACTTGAAGATTCATGCCTAAAGTGAAGTATGACTTGTTAGAAATAATGTTTCTTGGGTAGATTGGGTAGTAGATAGCATATAAACCTTGAAATTTCATGAGCTACATGTTGAATGGTTGAAGGTTCTTGAAGCTAAATCCTTGAATTTTGGTGGAAATTTGATTGAATTTGAGCTTGGATTGAACTTGGAAATTGTAGAACTTATTGAATTGTGGATTTGATGATTGAAATCTTGGTGAAAAACCAAGTTGGAAGGGCCGAATTTAAGGGGAAATAATGCCAAAATTTTGTTAGAAAACCCTAAAATAAAAAAACCCTAACCTAAATGAAAACCCTAGAATGTAAACCCTAAACCCTAAACCCTAAACCCTAAACCCTAAAACAAAAACCTTAGAAAAAAAAAAGGGGGAATATTTCTTGATTTTTCTTACTAAGCTAATTAGAGTTTAAATCTAGTTTTCATTAGATTATTTTTTTTATTTCAGGACCTGAAAGTGAGACCCGACCTTTTTACGAAATATTTTCGTAGGCATTTCAGGTGAGTGTCTTTATGTGTGCATGATGCATGTAACGTGATATTTCATTTGTAAATATTATGCTTTGATTGCAAATATTATGAGATAAAAATGTGCTACTTTGAGGAAAGATGTGTACTTTATCGCATCTATTCCACAACGTGCTACTTGTTTTCATGATTAAATGTGTTACTTGTGTTTGAGACTTCCGTGACTAATTTCACCGTTAGTTCACGGATAGTCAACTTGAACGGGCGTGGGAGGATATAAGGTGCTGGGTGTTTTAGGGCGTGATGTTCATTCCCTCATGAGTTGTTAATCCTCTAAGAGGCCAACTCCGGGTTGAACTTTCTTGTGTGTTGGCCCTCCAAGGTCGAGGTTACTCCCTGGATGTGGTAGCATGTTAGGAGGTTATAAGGTGTGGTGGTTAGGGTCTTGCTTGATAATACCGGTATGACTTTGGCACGGACCTGAGCTATTATCTCGGTCCCAATGCCTTGTTTATATATTCGGTACTTGTTTCTCCTGCGGTTGAGCTTGCTCCCGGGGTTGAACCCTGTATCCGCCATTGACTAATTGTTTAATTATTTGTTCATGTGCTGAATAAATATCTTGTTAGATTATTTTATTTTTCTGAAATAGTAGATTTTTGACTGCCTGCATGATTTGGGACACTCACTGGGCTATTATAGCTCATTCCTTCATTTGTTTTCTTTACTCAGGTATTTCTCACTCTTAAAGCTGGGAATGGCGAATTTAGTTATAGTAGACTTTTGTTTTGTATTTTGGTCAACCTAGTTGATTGGTTACCATTGTAAATAATATGTATATTTTGGACACGGAAACTTGTAGTACATGGTATGTACCTTTTAGTGACTTTTGTATCTTAAGTTGAACTATGTGAATGTAATCCATTTTGGGTTAACTATACGTGTATGTGCTGAGTGCGTGTTTGAGTGAGTCCTGGCGAGAGCTAGGCAGGCAGTCCGCTAAGCCCTTTGGTGCGCCTCTGGGTAAGGTGGGGCTGTCACAGTTGGTATCAGAGCTTAGGCTTGAATCCTGTCTTTAGTGCTAGTCTTGTTTGGGGTGTCGGGTAGGAAAATTTGGGTTGAGTCGATGACGCTTGGGCCTGATCAACCTGAGTGTGAGAGATAAGATCCGAATTTCCGCACCTGGGCACTATTGTGTATATGCTTGAGATTGTGTTTAGGTTACTTTTAAGCTTGATATTTGAGTGTGATATTTAAGTATTATTTATTATTAAGTATTTGTGGGATAGACCTAATTAATTTATTATTTAAACCTGTAGGTATGTCAGAGAGTGATAGAATTGAGGCACCACCGCCATCGGTTGCAGCGCCGTTGCAGCGTGAGCATCGTCGGAGACCCATGGTCCGTTTCCGTGAGGGACCCGGGCATCCCTACCGCACTTTTTCTCCTGCCCGTCGAGTCCGCCCTGCTTGTGGGTGTTGGAGGACTTATTCTTACCCTGATTACGTCGTGCTCTCTTTGATAGAGGATAGTAGGCGGGTCGAGGGGGAGGGTAGCATCTCCCAGGCCCGTATTCATGACTTGAGAGGGATCATTAGAGGCCAGGCTCGGAGGATTCGCGAGCTAGAGACTGCTGTTCAGGAAGAACAGCAGAGGACTGATGCTTACCGCGAGCAGTACCAGGATTTACACGGTCGTCTTACACGGGTTGTGCAGCATGTTAGAGATCGCACGGGACGACTGGTAGATGAGAGTGGGTTGTTAGTGGCTCATGTATTAGATGAGGTTCGGGACATGGCTCAGCCGGCAGGGCCAGCACAGGCTGGACCTGTACCTCCTGGGGTCGAGGAGGCTCCGGAGGAGGAGTCAGACAGGGATGTGAGTTCCGTGGGATCGGTTCAGTTGGACTAGATTTCTATATAGATATGTATATGAACTTTTGTTAGTTTTGTTATGTTTGTATGTGTGACATGTTTTGTACGTGGACTTTGGAAAATGTATAACTTGAACTACTTGTAAAAATATGTGTATATGTGAACTTGCTTGGCATAAAACTTGATCTTTTGGTTACTCTTGCATTTATGCATTTTAAAGTTATATCATGTTATTTATTTCCGTGAAATTTGAAATAATTTATTTATGTTACTATAGAATAATAAGTCATGAGCGGACGTGGTCGTGGTAGAGGACGTCCCCGTCGCCAAGACCGGGGCGAAGAAGCTACCTCTAGCGTGAATCCACCTATAGGGGTCGATCCAATGATCGCGGTCTTAAATCGAATGACCGATGTTCTAACACAACTTGGGACCCGACAGAATCCGGTCGTGGAAGCTGGCAGTTCTCATAGAAACCCAGTTATAGGGGAAGACGTGGCCCTGGAACGGTTTCAGAAATTTAACCCTCCCAAGTTTAACGGCAGCCCAAATCCTGAAATTGCTGAAAAATGGTTAGAGGACATTGAGAAAATATTTGCCGCCTTGAAATACCCGGATGAACGGCAAGTGACCTTTGCTGTATTTCAATTGGAGGGTGCTGCCACCCCTTGGTGGAACTTAGTGAACGCCAAGTGGGAAAGATATCAAACTCTGAAGACATGGGCAAACTTCACCAGGGAGTTCAAAGAAAAATACATTCCCGTGCGAGTACAAGAAAAACGGGAAGACGAATTTTTGAAGTTGAGACAAGGTACACAGAGTGTAGCTGAGTATGAAGCTCAGTTTACTAAATTGTCTCGTTATGCCCCGGAACTGGTGGCCACGGAACGACGAAGAAAGAGAAGGTTTATTCCAAGGCCTAAACCTGGAAATTCAAGATGCCCTTGCTGCCGCCACTATAGATACCTATGAAGCTGCGGTGGAAAAAGCGCAGAAAGTGGAAGAAACAAAGTCCTTGGTCCGCACGGTGAGAGCAAGGAGACGAGAAGGTGCCAGTGACGCTCGACCCCCGACCAGAAACGCTCCAGCCCCTAAGACTGGGAGGGGAACTGGAGGAACAAGAATTGGGCAGGGTGCCCCGTTCGGAAGGGCAAGAGGGGCTTCAATGACAAGAGCTCCGCCAAGAGGTGAACGGAAGGAGGACACGCAGAAGGAGACACGACTACCAGCTGCATCTGTGGCCTGTGGATTTTGCGGTAAAGGTGGTCATATAGAAACCGACTGTTGGAGGAAGAACCGCAAATGTTTGCTCTGCGGTAGCGGCGACCACAGGATAAATCAATGCCCAAGGCAAACGGCTGGCGGATCGAGCAGCGTTCAACCCGGGCCCAAGGAGACTAATCAAGCTAAGGAGGGCGGCAATAAACGGAAAGTACCAGCACGCGTTTACGCCCTCGACAAGCGTGATGCCCAGGAGTCATCCGCAGTCATTGAAGGTACGATCCTTGTTTTTCATCATCTAGCTACACTACTAGTAGACCCTGGCTCTACCCACTCATTTGTGAACCCACAATTTATGACTGCCCTAGAAGTCCAACCTGTTAAATTATTTTATGAATTGGAGGTGAGAACTCCCACTGGGGACCATTGCCTGACAACCAATCTTATTTATAAAGATTGTGAACTTCGGGTAGGAGAAAGAAAATTCTTGGTGGACCTTATAGCTTTACCTATTCGGGGATATGATGTAATATTAGGCATGGACTGTTTAACCCGGTATAATGCTCAATTAGATTGTGGGACGAGAGTGGTGAATTTTAAAATACCGGGAGAACCTATTTTAAGGTTTGATGTAAAGAAAACTTTAGCTTCCTCAAACCTCCTCTCTGCCATGCAAGCTAGGAAACTGATATCTCGGGGGGCCGTAGGGTATCTTGCTTATTTGATTAATACACCTGAAGATAAAGTGAGACTCGAGGATGTGCCAGTGGTAAAAGAATTTCCTGATGTTTTTCCGGAAGAATTAAGTGCGTTACCACCGGGGAGAGAAGTAGAATTTGGAATAGAATTGATTCCAGGAGCGGCGCCAATATCCAGGACTCCATACCGCATGTCCCCTGCAGAACTGGGAGAACTTAAGATTCAACTCCAGGACTTATTGGAAAGAGGCTTTGTCAGGCCGAGTGTATCACCTTGGGGAGCCCCAGTATTGTTTGTGAAAAAGAAAGATGGTACCCTTAGGCTTTGCATTGACTATCGAGGTTTAAATAATGTCACTATAAAGAATAAGTATCCCTTACCTCACATTGATGAACTGTTTGATCAGTTGGAAGGTGCGATCGTATTTTCCAAGATAGATCTGAGGCAAGGGTACTATCAGCTGAAAATTAAGGAGGAAGATGTGCCTAAGACTGCATTTAACTCTCGCTATGGTCATTATGAGTTTGTGGTGATGCCATTTGGGTTAACGAATGCTCCGGCGGCTTTCATGGATTTAATGCATAGGGTTTTTAGACCATACCTGGACCAATTTGTGGTGGTCTTTATTGATGATATTTTAATATTTTCTAAGTCCCATGGGGAGCATGAGAAACATTTAAAGATTGTGTTACAGACTTTGAGGGATAATAGATTGTATGCTAAATTTAGCAAGTGTGAATTTTGGAAGAATCAAGTATCATTTCTAGGTCATGTAATTTCGGGTGAAGGAATAGCGGTGGACCCCTCTAAAGTGGAAGCTGTGGTCAATTGGAAGCGACCTGAAAATCCCACGGAAGTTCGTAGCTTCTTGGGTCTAGCGGGCTATTATCGGCGGTTTATCAAGGATTTTTCAAGGATAGCCACACCGCTCACTATGTTGACCCAGAAGAATGTTAAGTTTAATTGGGATGAAAGGTGTGAACAGAGTTTTAATGAACTCAAGAAACGATTAACATCGGCCCCGGTGCTAGGCATTGCCTAATGGGAAAGAAGTTTTTAGTGTGTATACCGATGCTTCACGAGAGGGCCTAGGATGTGTACTAATGCAAGGGAAACAAGTTGTTGCCTATGCTTCCCGTAAGTTAAAACCTCATGAAAGGAATTACCCTACTCATGACCTGGAATTAGCTGCTGTGGTATTCGCGCTCAAGAAGTGGAGACATTATTTATATGGGGTCACCTTTGAGGTGTATACGGATCACAAGAGCCTAAAGTATTTATTTTCTCAAAAAGAGTTAAATTTGCGGCAACGAAGGTGGGTGGAGTTATTAGAAGATTATGACTGTACTATTAATTATCATCCAGGGTAAAGCTAATGTTGTCGCGGATGCTCTGAGTAGAAAAGCTCAAGTGGCTAACTTGGTTATCAGTGAGTGGAGGCTATTAGAGCAATTTAGCGAGAGCAATCCACGGATAGTTGGGTCTAAGGTGATTTGTGGGAATGTAAATGTACAATCTGAATTATTGAAACAAATTGGAGGAGCTCAAGACAAGGATCCTACACTACAAAGACGGATAGAGAAAGCTAGAGCGGGGAACTTACCTGAGTATAGCGTAGGACCGGAGGGTTTGTTGAGGTTCCGAAACCGTATCTTCATTCCAAAAGACGAAGAATTGAAAAGAATAATCTTGGATGAGGCTCATCGTTCCAGGTACACTGTGCACCCGGGGAGTACAAAGATGTACCAAGATCTAAAGAAATTGTATTGCTGGGATAATATGAAGAGGGAAATAGCAGAGTATGTTCAAACTTGTCCGACGTGTCAACAAGTCAAAGCTGAACATCAGAGACCATCAGGACTGTTGCAACCTTTGGAAATCCCAGAATGGAAATGGGAGCACATCACCATGGATTTTGTATCTGGTTTGCCGAGAACCCAAAGAGGGCACGACGCTATTTGGGTAATTGTTGATCGCTTGACTAAATCTGCCCATTTTCTGTCCATGAACATGACTTATTCTTTGGAAAAACTTGCTCGAATGTTCATTGATGAAGTGGTGAGACTGCATGGAATTCCGGTAAGTATCGTCTCGGACCGAGATCCTCGATTTACTTCTCGACTGTGGAGACAAATGCACGAAGCCTTGGGAACAAAGTTAAACTTTAGCACGGCTTACCATCCCCAGACCGACGGACAGTCCGAACGCGTAATCCAAATCTTGGAGGACATGCTACGAGCAAGTGTGATGGATTTTGGTAGCAGTTGGGATCAACACGTGACCTTGATTGAGTTTGCGTACAACAATAGCTACCAATCCTCTATTCAGATGGCCCCGTTCGAGGCACTATACGGAAGAAGATGCAGAACGCCAGGTTATTGGGATGAAGTTGGCGAACGGAAAATGCTGGGTCCAGAAAAGGTGCCGTGGATAGAAGAAGCTTACGAAAAAGTTAAGCTAATCCAACAACGACTCCAAACTGCTCAGAGTCGACAAAAGAGCTATGCCGACACTCGAAGGAAAGAGTTGGAATTTGAGGTCGGAGACACTGTGTTTCTCAAAATCTCGCCGTTCAAGGGAGGCATCCAGTTTGGTAAGAGAAAGAAGCTTCAACCAAGATACGTGGGACCATTCAAAATTATTAAACGTATCGGCAAAGTGGCATACCAACTAGAATTGCCTTCAAAATTGTCTAAGATGCATAATGTTTTCCATGTATCCGTTTTGAAAAAGTACCACCCGGACCCACGGCATGTGCTTCAACCTGAGGAGATTGAGCTTGATGAAACGTTGGTCTATGAAGAGCAACCCGTTCAAATCTTGGACCGAAAAGTGAAAGAACTGAGAAATAAACAAATTCCATCTTGTCAAGGTCCTGTGGAAACACCATGACTTGGAAGAAGCCACTTGGGAGACAGAGAAGGAAATGCGGGAAAATTATCCCCGGCTCTTTGACAATCCAGGTAGAATTTCGAGGACGAAATTCTTTTAAGGGGGGAAGGATGTGACACCCTAGAAATTCATATGAAACTATTTTATTCATGTATGTTTATATGTAGCTCAAAATAATAATGATAATGGTAGAAAAAAAAAACCCTAAAACGTACTTAAAAGAAAAATTCTTTCATTTGAAATCTAGCATTAACTCTTGATTTATTAGTTGGAGGATTTCTTAAGTTAATTAGGTTAATTAACTAAGTTTCTTTCCTCATGGAGTAGAAAACCTAAGAATTAAATTTGGATTAAATTCATTAGATCATTAGGTTTTCATAGTGTTTCATTTTAACTAGTTTATATTACTATTTCTAGTTTTTTTTACTACTTAAACTTTAGCTCATTTTTCTCAAAAATTTCACTTATTCACTTGTTTTATTTTCTCTTCTTGGCAGAATTTTTATTTCTCTCTTTTCTTCTTCCTTGGCCGAAAATTCTTCTTTCTTTTCTTTTTTTTTCCTTTGGCCGAATTTTTCTCTCCTTTCTTTCCCTCATGGCCGGATGTCCCTTCTCTTTATTTCTTCTCTTTTTGCTTTAATATTTATGTCATAATATTATTAATTACTAGGTGGAAGAGATCTTTCTTGTGTCACCAATTAAATTAAAACAAGTTTACCACTAATGCCTACAAAGCCTAAAGCCTAACTTGCTTCTTGTAATATTTTTATTGGTTAATCTTTCTCCCAACTTTTCCATTATTTCTTCTCTATTTTCCTAGACTATTTCCTTCTCTTTCATTTTACTTGGCCGGCCTTGCTCTCTCTCCTTTTCTCTCATATTTCTCTCAACTTCTTGGAGCATTTCCTTCAAACTTTGGGCAAATTTCACCATAGGAAGTGGGTTTCCCTACCTTCTAAGCAAAGTTTTAGGCTTGTTTAAGGTATGTACTACAAGCTTTAACCATTAATTTCAAGTTTAATTAGTATTTTGCACTAGTTTAATCTTGAGTTCTTATGATTTTTAACTTGAAGATTCATGCCTAAAGTGAAGTATGACTTGTTAGAAATAATGTTTCTTGGGTAGATTGGGTAGTAGATAGCATATAAACCTTGAAATTTCATGAGCTACATGTTGAATGGTTGAAGGTTCTTGAAGCTAAATCCTTGAATTTTGGTGGAAATTTGATTGAATTTGAGCTTGGATTGAACTTGGAAGTTGTAGAACTTATTGAATTGTGGATTTGATGATTGAAATCTTGGTGAAAAACCAAGTTGGAAGGGCCGAATTTAAGGGGAAATAATGCCAAAATTTTGTTAGAAAACCCTAAAATAAAAACCCTAAAATGAAAACCCTAGAATGTAAACCCTAAACCCTAAACCCTAAACCCTAAACCCTAAAACAAAAACCTTAGAAAAAAAAAAGGGGGAATATTTCTTGATTTTTCTTACTAAGCTAATTAGAGTTTAAATCTAGTTTTCATTAGATTATTTTTTTTTATTTCAGGACCTGAAAGTGAGACCCGACCTTTTTACGAAATATTTTCGTAGGCATTTCAGGTGAGTGTCTTTATGTGTGCATGATGCATGTAACGTGATATTTCATTTGTAAATATTATGCTTTGATTGCAAATATTATGAGATAAAAATGTGCTACTTGAGGAAAGATGTGTACTTTATCGCATCTATTCCACAACGTGCTACTTGTTTTCATGATTAAATGTGTTACTTGTGTTTGAGACTTCCGTGACTAATTTCACCGTTAGTTCACGGATAGTCAACTTGAACGGGCGTGGGAGGATATAAGGTGCTGGGTGTTTTAGGGCGTGATGTTCATTCCCTCATGAGTTGTTAATCCTCTAAGAGGCCAACTCCGGGTTGAACTTTCTTGTGTGTTGGCCCTCCAAGGTCGAGGTTACTCCCTGGATGTGGTAGCATGTTAGGAGGTTATAAGGTGTGGTGGTTAGGGTCTTGCTTGATAATACCGGTATGACTTTGGCACGGACCTGAGCTATTATCTCGGTCCCAATGCCTTGTTTATATAATCGGTACTTGTTTCTCCTGCGGTCGAGCTTGCTCCCGGGGTTGAACCCTGTATCCGCCATTGACTAATTGTTTAATTATTTGTTCATGTGCTGATTAAATATCTTGTTAGATTATTTTATTTTTCTGAAATAGTAGATTTTTGACTGCCTGCATGATTTGGGACACTCACTGGGCTATTATAGCTCATTCCTTCATTTGTTTTCTTTACTCAGGTATTTCTCACTCTTAAAGCTGGGAATGGCGAATTTAGTTATAGTAGACTTTTGTTTTGTATTTTGGTCAACCTAGTTGATTGGTTACCATTGTAAATAATATGTATATTTTGGACATGGAAACTTGTAGTACATGGTATGTACCTTTTAGTGACTTTTGTATCTTAAGTTGAACTATGTGAATGTAATCCATTTTGGGTTAACTATACGTGTATGTGCTGAGTGCGTGTTTGAGTGAGTCCTGGCGAGAGCTAGGCAGGCAGTCCGCTAAGCCCTTTGGTGCGCCTCTGGGTAAGGTGGGGCTGTCACATAAAATACAATTCCAGCAAACTTGGGGAGTAAAAAGGCAAGCCATAGTAAACCTAGGGGGTAAAAACATAATTTTAGCAAGACTTAAAGGACAAAATTGTAATTTCTAGCAAGCTAAAGAGGCAAAATATAATTTCCAGCACTATTAGAACCAGATTGTAATTAATTTGGACATAATTGAAAGGAACTACAAATTCTAGGGGTCAACTTAAATAAATGAGGACTTAAATGAAGTAAACTAAAAGTATTGAAGGGCATAATCAAACAATTAAGAAATTAAGGGGGCAAAACGTAAATACATAACCTGCTAAAATAATAAATAATTAATAAGTAAAATAAACTGACCAAAACTACGTCGTTCCATGCCAAAACGACGTAGTTTTGGCTAAGACCCTCTTTTTTTTTTTTTATAACCGATTTCCTTTTCTTTTTTTTTTCTTTCTCTTCTTTCTTTTTTCTTTCTTCTTTCTTTCTTTTCTCCCCTGCTTTCTTTCCAGATCTCATCTCTGTTTTTTTTTCTTCTCTCTTCATCTTCTTTCTTTTCTTCTTTCTCCAGATTTCCTTTTTTTTTTTTCAATCTCTCGTTCCTCTCTTTCACGCTCTCTCTCTCTCTCTCTCTCTCTCTACTGGATTCTCTCTTTCAATTCTATCTTCTCTCTTTCTTCTTCTTTTTTTTTTCGGTTCACTCGTCTCTCTCATCCTATCCCTCTCTCTCTCGAATTGATCCCCCCCAAATCATGCCAAAATCCCCAAATACACCATAAATCCACAAAACCTACATTTACCTAAATTTAATGAGCTAAATTGAAAGAGAAAGAAAAGAAATTATACTTGGATACAAGAGGAGATTAGGTAGTGGATGATGCTTATTGATGGCAGTCAGTGCGATGGAGTGCTGGTGTGGTGGGTGGACTTCTAATGGGATGCTATTGGTGATGAATTTGGGTTAACCGTGGCTTTGCTATGGGTGGTGATTGTTGCTCTTGGTGATGTGTGTATGTGTGTGTGTGTAGCTTGGTGTGTGTTGTTTGTTTTGCAGGTGCGAAGTATGTGTGTGTTTCAGTGTGTGCAGTCGTGTCTAATTGGGATGTATGCGTGTGTGTGTGTGTGTTGGAATTGGGCTGTATATGTGTGTGTATGCTGGTGTGAATTGTGTGCCTGTGTGCCGTGTGTTGTTTGGTGTGTGTTTTAGGGGTATGTGTTCTTGTTGAGCCGAGAGAGGTGAGGGAGAGCTGTGAATTTGTGTGTGTGAGGTGTGTTTAATGCGTTTTGTGCTGCTGGTGAGACAGAGGGAGTGAGGTGTGTGTGTTGTGAGGTGAAGGTGGTGCTGAGGGAATGGCGTGAGGTGAGTGAATTGTGTCTGCAGGTGGTCTGTGTGCAGGTGTGTGTTTTTGCAGTGACTGAAGCTGGTGTGCTTTGGGAGGGATGGCAGAGGGAGCTGAGAGTGTCGTGTGGTGTGTGATGTTGTATGTGTTGTGAGAGAGACCGAGAGAGAGTTTGTGAGTGAAGTGTGTTTTCTAATGGAGTTTGTGTGTAAGGTGAGGCTGAGAGTTGTGATTGTGGGAGTGGTGTGCGAGATTGTGCAGGTGAAGTGAGTGTGTTTTGTGGAGTGCAGTGTATGTTATTTGGGTGAGAGTGAAATGTGAGTGTGTTTTGCAAGTCTGAAAATTGTGAGAATTGAGAGGGGAGGATTGTGATGATGAGGGTGGGTGAAGAAGGAAAGAAAATCCTCCAAAATCCCCTCAAATCTAGTTTTTTGGGTGTTTTAGGTGAATGATGGAGTGATTTAGAAGCTATGGCAGAAGCAACAACAGCAACGCTACTGTTGTTTTAATTTTAGTTTTTTTTCTTTTTTTTTTTGAGAAAAATTTTGTAAGGAAAATAAAGAAGAACAAAATGAAATAGGATAAAATGAAAGATGCTTGGATTCCCTAAAATTAATAAGAAAAATACTAAAATTTAGAGTTATAGGAATGACTAAATAAAATTCACCGTAAAGTTCAAAAATTAATATAACATTGTAAAATATGCTATTAATAGGTAAAATATTGAAATAAATATCAAATGATTTCTAAAAATCATGAAATTTATACAGAAAATTTATGAATGTATAAAATGTGTATATAAAAATTTTCACTTGAAAATTCTCATAAAAAATGCATTGGGAAACGTGCCATTAAGTAAAAAAATACTAAAATTTTAAATAAATACTAGATGACTCTAAAAAATCATTAAAATTAGACACAATGATAAAAACAGTAAAATTATGTATTAAAAAAATAAATTAAAATAAAGTAATATTTACATTGTGAAATTACCATTTTGCCCCTAGTACAACTAATTAGACATAATTTACACAAAAGTTACAATTAGCACCCGAAAAATAAAAAGTATCCCCAAATGAAATAAAATATATTTTTATATAAAGGGTGTGTCAAAATTTGGTGTCTATAAGAACAACCATCTTTGGCAAAGTTCCAGCAATGGTGGTTGACGGCGCGTAGTAGCTTTGCCTAGTATGCCACCAGTTTGAAACTGAGGGTCCTTTTTGTGAATTAGATATAGTTTAAAGGTTTAAATGCAATTTTGTTTGCAAGATAATTTTCTAATCTTTAGATTTTGTACCCCCATAAAGTTTTAATTACTCATAGATATACCCCAAAACTTTAAGAATGCTCAATATTAGCGTACAAGAATTAATTTCAATATTACTTTATAAAAATAAAATAAAAAAATTTGAGTGAGCTTGAGCATGAGCAATTAATTTGCATATTTGATGAGTTCGAACTAGAGTTCAAGTATAGATAGTCTAGAGTCGAGTCAAGCTGAGCTCAAATATAGTGATATTCTGGTTCGAAATGGCTCTGCTCGATTATACACCTATTCATATACAACAAACAAATATCTGACATCCAATTTGTCCTTGTAATTTGAAAATAAATTCATTACAAAATTTTACTTTGCAGAATGTTCATTGGGATTATTCTAGACAATTAGAATTTGATTATCATTTGCCTGTAGGAAACCATGAATGCAAATTATAAGTTTATGATTGAATGATTTATAGCAACGATCACAACAAGCGAGGGCCAACGGGGCACGCATGTGAGATGTGACTAACACAAACACAGGAGATATAATTGCTTTTAGAATGGTACTATTGTATGAACATGGAAGTATTCAAGAAATTTCTTGGGCTTAAGCACATAAATTTATCTACCTTATTTACTAAAATTTACTACAATGCAATAATAATATTGTACTTGTATAGTGAATAGTACAAAAATTAATATAGGACGCTCTCATGGAAGCGGTTATGCCAAAGAATTTAATACAGAGGTTTCGGTCCCGTTTGCTCGATGGACTTCTGAATTTCATTGAAAAATGTATAGTAAACCCAAGAAAACCATCCTGCAATATGTTCTGCGTGGCGATTGTAATATTTATTTCACGTTGAATATAATAATGACAAATGTTGATGGTGACACTGATCGACAAAGGCACATAAATTCAAATTTTAAGATTTCAATAATATCTTTTTATGTTTCAATTTCCTTGCCTACTTACCAGGATGCTAGGGATATTTTTTTTTTAACATTTTAACTTAGATGAGAATTTCCATTATATCTGACTAAGGGAGGCAATTGGGCGGGTTGGGCGGTTTTTAGGCGAGTTAGTATTGGATTTTCATTTATATGGGTTATACCCAACCTGCCCAACTATATATTGGGTTAATATTTGATTGGGTCATATTGGGTTAACTCAAACCCATAACCCAAATATGACCCAACATATTATTTTATTAATTTTAGTACATAATACTTTTTTCACACATATTTACGCACAAAAAATGATTACAAAATGATTTTTTCACACATATAAACGCATCTTTTCATATATAAACATATTTTCACACACTATAATACTTCCACAATACAAACACACACTTCTAATTAAGCATCCGTAGATTCTAATTGTAGAAGAGATAATTAGCTCCAGAGCTGTTGACTATGCAGAGAACATGCAGATAATTAGTTACCCTTATTAAGCATCCACATGATTCTAGTTTAATGCCTTTTTGTTTTATACACTTTTATTATTATAACTACATGACATATTTCAAAATTCCAATTGCTTCAGAAGATGGTGTCATTTTAATATATCTTCTCCATGTGTATGCTTCTTAATTAAACTACTCTTTCCTCTTTAATTTTTTAAAAAATTTGACTAACTGCTTTAGAAGCTGAATTTTATTTTCTATTTATATATAGAGAATACATGAACTATTAAGAATGATGGATTCTGCATTATTTTAAGCTGCCAATCATTTATTTATCCTAAAGTTAGCATTTTGTAAGGATTACAATTTTGTTGAGAACATTAAATTTTGAATGGTTTTTTGAAGTAATGTCCGTATTCTGGACCGAAATTTCTTAAAAGTTCACTAAAAAAAATGTAGCATATGTAAAATTCATTTTCCAAAAATTGACTTGGATAGTTTTGATTGCATTTGAAATTTTTTAGAATATTATTAAACAATGATATTGTAACAATTTTTGAAATGTAATGTACTGTGAAATAAAAATATTGTTAGAATTATAAAAGGTGATTGAAAACTATGTTTAAAAAATTATTTCAACATAATTTTCTGCAAAATGCCTTTAACAAAATGGAGCCTTTTGATTTTTTTTAAAATAGAAGTTGGGTAATGGGTACCCAAGTAAAAAACCCAACCCACCCAATAAATAAGTTGGGTTTTCTTAACCCAACCCATCAAAACCCATAACCCAACTGACCCAACCCATCCTTTAAACTTAGTGGGCGGATTGGGCGGGTTGTTGGGTTTTGGATTTTATCGCCAACTCTATATCTGACTATTCGTTAACATTGTCAAATTACATTATTTTATGTGGCTGCCACTAATGAAACTACTGACGCTGCGGAAAGATCCATTAAAAGAAAGCCCATTGTTGAAGTACCCAAAAGCAATGGAACCCCAAAAAAATGTGATATTGAAATTAGCGGCAGTTGGGAATTACGATATATATGATCCATCTTTTGCATGTAATTTTGATTTTATATATTTTTTAAATAATGCCCATCTAATTTAAAAATTTATCGTTCTCTCTTAAGAGGTGAAAATATGAAAGCAACTTTATGGGAGGAGTAACTAGTAGTATTAATGATGACATTATATTGATATCTACAAAATCATTCATAATAGTTAGTTTCTCAATCAGTGTAAGAGAATTAAGAGGTAATGGCCAATTCATATAATTCATATCTCATTCTGTAATTGGTTTTGATTTACTCCTCTATTTACATATTTTGGAAATTGATATCAAGGTTCATATTTTTTGTCATCAACAACAGCCACCAGAGTGTATATGAATTTTAATATTTTAGAAGTTGTAGACTTGAAGAATTGGAAAGCCAAAGTTTTGTGTATTTTGCTCATTTGATTAGATTTATCAAATATACCTAACTATATTTACATTTTCATTTAGTATTGACAGTAATCATCTCAAACCTGTTGATAAGCTGCATGCGTACACGAGATGCCCTTCAACAATTAATGTCCTAGAGACACGTTTTATGCTATTAGAGATACAACCTAATCATTCTAACTTAGCTTGCATACTGGTTAAAATTTTTGTTTTTTCTATTCCTTATCTCATACTTGTTAATTCATACAAGGTTAATAGTAACAATAAAAACAAACGAAAGTATTTATTAACATATACGATTAATTTCTAATTTCTTTAATTTCTTAATTGATATGTGTATATATGGTAAGTCTTGATTAGCAAGACTTCTTTTTAATAGTAATATTGTTTAGAATATGTTATTGTCTTTGGCCCCCAGATACAAGCATGTTCTATACAATGGTTAAATATAACTGAATACAAATATTCTCTTAGTTCTTTGTCATTGTATCATAACCAATGAAAGGTGGTTGATATCTTGTATTTTTTTTTCAAAAGGTTCTTCTTTCCTTCAAAATTAGTTTTTTCTTTTCACTTCAAAAATGAAATGGATCTTCACACCTTTTGGACATCTTCTGTTTTCACGCATCACCACATTGTTGTCGTCGTCTAAGTTGATAGTCATTAGTCGTTCTTTGATTACACTAGCACACGTGTTCCCATGCACTGGATCCAATAGCCATGAATCAGATCTATAAATTGACCCAATTCTAGACTTTTTTTTTTGTGCCAACTCATCCACAATTAGTGCCATGGCATCCACCACGTAATTGTCATATTAGCACATTTCTAATTGGGTGCCACATCATGAACTGTCACATTAAGTTAGCTACTATCCTAGTGCTACGTCTACATACCACGTCAGCGACACATCAACAGCGAATCATTGAGACATCATTGAACACATCTTCGCCACATCAAATTTAGTTTGTCGAATTTTGTCTGGTTCCGGTCAAATCCAGTCTGATCAGATCTGGTTCACCATATTTTTGATGAAAAACCTAATTGCCATGCAAATTAAATGCTCGTGCAGTGGCCTATGTGAACAATCAAAATGTGTGGCACAACTTTAGCACTCATGATGCCAAGCATGGACTCGGTTTTCTATAAATCGGATTCTATAGTATAGTTTTCTTAAAAGGTTTTTTTTTTTATAATTTTGGTTGTTGTTGGTTTATTGACATTAATGGTTCATTCAGACGTTTCCCATCCTAAGTCAACTATCTTGGATGGTTTCAATTATATTCCTTAGACTCAAATGATGTAAAGTTTTATCAAAAGTTACAAGTTAAGGTGAATTGTCATGGCTCATCTATCATACTTACCTTTAATACAGATGAATTAGGGGATCCTGTTATTGATCTTCTAGAGGATTGGGATAGGAAAAATCATCAAATTACCATTTGGATATGCGATATTTCTAATTTATCTATTTATCAGTAGCTTGGTGACTTTGATACAACAAAAAATATATAGGTTTTTCTTGCTCATCGATGTACCAAAAGACCTTGTGTTAGCCCCTTGATTGAGTTGTCCCGACGAAGTGAACGCCCATGGGCACTTTTTGCCCTATCATGGTTGAGTGGGAAGCCCAAGGCTAAAAGTTGTTCCTAGGAGTGCAAGACTTGTCGAAAGTAGGTCTGAAAGTGCAAGGTTCAACTACTTTTCTAGTTTTTACTTCGGCTAAGAAAACCAATGTCTACTACTGTCACTGGGGGTATTTTTGCCAGGACTATTACAAGGAGTGTTGAGCTATTGGCCAAGTGTGTGGGTGTTGCCTTCATGGGGAACTGTTGGGCACCCATTCGTGTTGTTGGGCATTGCTACTTGGCTATTCTCATATGTGTACGGAAAGTTCCCATAGTGCGATGGTGCGATATGACCCGAGTGCGACGTTATTGGTTAATAGTAAACTGAAGCTTAGACACTCATGGGAAGTGTCTACGAAAAGCTAGTTGGCTATCCCTTGTTGCTTGATTGAGATAGGTTTCATGCAAGTTTAATACCTTAAGGCAAGTTAAGTGCTGGGGGCGAAATAAGCACGGATGTTGGAAACCAAGAAAAATGATGCACGATTATGTGCGGGTGATAAGTAATAAATTTACCTATTTTCATATAGTATTTTACATATGATTTTATTATGTTTTTAGTATGTTTTTTTATATTTTTAATATTAAAATGTCTCAATTTCATTACTTTCGATCAAATAAAGGATTGCTTTTAAATTAGAGTTTTCGATATGAAAATTAGGGTTTTGAGGCAGAAATATTAATTTGAGCAAATTAATACCCAAGTTTATTTGATTTTGTAGGGAAATGAAGATTAAATACAATTTGGATCAATTGAACCTCAAGGAATATCAAATTCGAAGTTGATTCAAGTTGTGCGATTTTTATCATTTAAGCTTGGAATTTTTGGCAAATATTCTCTTCACCAAATTCTACCAAGCAAATTATGGTTCAAACGGTGGAAATACATCTCAGGGGCATTATGGAAATAACCCAAATTTAAAAGGGCAAAATTAGAAATGAGTCACGATCCGCGGGTTGCCACCCACGGATCGTCACAAACTTGCAAAAATTGGCTCTCTTCAACTTGCAGCCTGTTGACACCACTTTTGCAGATAAATCTAATGTCCAGCTGCACTTTGGGATGCCCTAGGAGGTAACACAAAGCTGAAGGAAGACTTTTATAAGATTTGGAATCAAATTTGATCATTATATCTCCAACTTGGAAAGAGACTTGAGCTAGGGTTATTTCTATAAATACATGCCTTTGTATTCATGAAAGTTATGCTTGGCTTTATGCTTGAAAGAGTATAAACCATAGCTTGGTAGGAGGAGCGCTCCTTGTAAATATTTAGATTAGTTTTCTTTCAAGTTTTGTAGGAATAATCAATTCTTGTAACAAAACCTTGGAAGAATTTGTGCTCAACATGTTTGATGGAATGAATGAAGAAGATTTGGAGCCATAATTGAGCATTTCTTACCTTGCTCTTTTTAGTTTCATTCATGCATGCTTGTTTACTTTTATTTATGTGCTTAAGTTTATCTTAAATATGTTGAACTAAGTTGATTTCCACTAGGTTTAGGATGAAGCTCTAATGTGTTTGAATTGGTTTATGGTGTATTTATTCTTGTTTATTCATTTACTTGGTCTTTAACACTTGTTGTTGGTTAGCTACAAGCTTCAAGTCATCTAGTTGTTATTTGACAAAGAGATTTGCACTTAACAATGGAAAGAGTAAATGGAACTAATGTTGAATCTCACAAAAGTAGTGATTCACATAGGTGGATTAAGGTTTAAAGCCACGATTCATGAGTTTAATGAACTAATACATGCTAGACTTTATCATGAGAGTAGGAAAGCTCATGTATTAGTAGTCTTCTATTCATAGAGAGATCTAGTCTGGAGTAAAAATGGAATTGAATCCTAAACATGGATAAAAATCATTATGGCCATAAGCTAAACTTTCATATTTGGTGTATTCATAAACCTAGTCAACTTTGTTTAACTAGTTGCTTCGTTGTTTGTCTACTTGAATTTGATTTTTCCTACCATTTCTCCATCACCAAAGTTTGATTGTCTAGATAATAAAGCAAGTAAATATCTTTGGTAGTGGCTAGTTCTTATTTTCTTGTGAAATTGACCCTAATACTCATCATAACTACAATTGACCTGTGCACTTGCAGAATGAGTATTAGGTTATAAATTTTATTACTTGTTTGTGTGAATTGTGCTTTATTTTGATAGTAACCTAAACTCATAACTAGCAGGTGCACGGTGCGATGACTGGGCAAAATGGGTTGTATATCATCGGTCAGCATGACAACCTAGCCTTGTGACAACAATCTGGGAGACAATGTTGGACTTTAGGAGGTAGTTGACGGTAGTTACAATTGGTTCCTCAAATGTGGGAAATAGTCTCACCAAGTCAGATGGGAGTTATCTTTGTCCCTAAATTTCTATTTGTCTATGTAAGGCTAGCGGTTGTGCCTTGTCAACTATCTTGATATGTATATTTATGTCAGCTAGGCAAAAACTAAGGCAAGAGAAAAGAACCCTTAGTATTATTTTGCACGCCAAATCTTTGTAAATTTTTTTTTTTGTATGAATTGTGAATGAGAACAAGGTTGGCCATTTTGGCTATATTTGTGTGTGTTGTTCCTTTGTTTTCTAACTAAGTGTTCTATGCATACTTGTGCGTGCGTGATTGTGGGAAGGCTAAGTAGTAAGTGGCTTGCTAGTTCCATTACTTGCGTGTTACTTGTGCAAAGTGAACACTTCATAATAGTGTGGTATCAGAGCGCAGTTTCGTCCCTTAAGGCCGTATTTTTGTTGTTGCTTTGCTTTGCAAATGATGGTTGGACATGGCAACGCTATACGGGAATGGTTGCAATACTAGGAATTGGCTTTTGAGGACTTTTGAGTCAATTGGATGACATTCCAGAGGAATTCAACTTGTTGCAAGTGTTGGTACAAACAAGAGATTTAGTAAATTTTTGGATCACTCAAGTCCGTGAGATGACCCAACAAAGTATCCATGAGAATGTGGATCTATTGAGGGAAGAAATGGTATCATTCAAGGTAAAGACTGAGACATTGTAGGCCAAGATTGTTGTGTTAAGGAAGGCCCTGAATGCTTCTACAATAGATATGGGTACGAAGGGTTCCAAGGGAAAAGTAAAGGTCCAAAACCGAAATAGTATCAGGGTGCACAATACTCCAAAGAGTTGGAGAGCTTTTTGTGGGATGTGGAGCAGTAATTTGCGATCGTATCTATTCTTGATTCAAAAAAGTTATCAATAGCATCGATGTACTTGGCTGGAGATGCTAAACTTTGATGAAGGACGATTCAGTCCGACCCTACCAAGTCAAAGAATGATATGTGGGATATGTTGAAAGAGGAATTGCATATGCAATTCCTCCCCACAAGCTTAAGTCAAAGAATGATATGTGGGATATGTTGAAACAGGAATTGCATATGCAATTCCTCCCCACAAGCTTGTCATAGAAAGCGTGGGATGCTTTGTAAAACTTGAAGCATATCGAGAATATACGTAACTATGTTGTGAAGTTCCAGACCCTGATGATAGATGTGAAGGATATGTCCAAAGAGGACCGATTGTACACATTTATCCACGGGGTTGCAACTGAGAATGCGGTTAATATTACATAGACAAAATGTTTAGATAGTCTCTCAAGCATTGGTTGCATCAAAAAAGTTGTTAGATTTTTGGTGGATTCCAAGACAATGAGATCGAACAAAGGACAGGACAATGAGTAGGTTAAGGAAGCTGGTGACAACCCAAGGAATGGGCAGTAGTACACCTAGAGACCAAGAAAAAGAAGAAGAAGTAGACAGTGATTATAGACAATGGTGGTGTTTCTACTTCAAAGGAGAAGTAATCTATTGAGAAGGATAGATATTTCATTTGTGGAGGGCTACACTTTGTCCGAAACTATCAAAAATAGGGACAAAATGTTGGTGTTATGGTCACGGAGGGCACTAGCGACCAACTGATTTTTTTAGGAAGTGAGGATCAACCTAGTGTAGTTCCTAAACGCCATTGTGAGAACGAATGGTCCTTAGCCTTTAGGGGAAGGCTGGGTTGTGCGGCAAACTCAAAAACAAGGTAGGCAGAAATACTGTTTGTCTAAAAAAATGGACCACTTTTGTGACAGCCCCACCTTGCCCAGAGGCGCACCAAAGGGCTTAGCGGACTGCCTGCCTAGCTCTCGCCAGGTCTCGATGCACGCACTCACACGAAAATCCGAGCGTACTTAACTTAAAATAAAATAACATAAAATAAAATGAAACAAAGTAAAATAACTCTTATTATTTAACTTAAAGATACGAGTCATATCAAAAGGTTACATGTCATAATTTACATAATTTTCACAATAATAGCCTAACACAGTGCGACTATTACAATAACTAAAACACTTATAATAACCAAAAACCAGTTGGTCCCGCTTAATTTTTCCGGTAACCTGAGTAAAGGAAAACAAATAAAATAGGAATGAGCTATAATAGCCCAGTGAATGTCCAATTCATGCAAACATATCAAGAACTTAATATTTCGGGTCATTAAAATAATCAATAAATTAAATAAACAATATATGAGCAATTTAATTTACATGTAGTCACTGGCGGATACAGGGCTCAACTACGGAAGCAAGCTTAACCGTAGAGGAGCAGGTACTGATCATGTAGCCACGATATTTGGACCGAGATAATAGCTCAGGTCTTTATCAAGGAACATATCAGTTTTATCAATCACAAGCCCTAACCGCCAATCACCTTATAACCTCCGTACAAGCTACCACATCCGGGGGAGAAAAAAAATCTCAACCCTGGAGGGCCAACACACAATCAAGAAAGTTCATTCCGGAGTTGGCCTCTTTGAGGATTCACAACTCAAAAGGAAAGAACATCACACCCTAAAACACCCAGCACCTTATGTCCTCCCACTTGCAGCCCGGTTGACTAACCGTGAAATAACAGTGACGTTAGTCACGGTAGTCTCACACACACAAATAACATTTTAAATAATAAAAGCGTGTAACACATTGTGGAATAGATGCGATAAAGTACACATCTTTCCTCAAATAACACAGGTACTCACATAATAATTGCAAGTTAAGCATAATAGTCACCAAATAAAATTATCACATTCCATGCATCATGCACACATAAAGACACTCACCTGGTGCCTAAGAAAATATCTCGTAGAAAGGTCGGGTCTCACTATCGGGTCCTGCAAATTTGAAAGAAATAATCTAATGAAAAACCCAATTTATACCCTAATTAACCTAGTAAGAAAATTCAAGAAATACCCCATTAAATTCTAGTTTTTTTTTCTAGGGTTTAGGGTTTAGGGTTTTTATTCTAGGGTTTTCTAGGGTTTTTTTTCTAGGGTTTTCTAACAAAAATTGGGCATTATTTCCCCTAAATTTCGGCCTTTCCAATCTTGTTTTTCATCAAGATTTCAATCATCAAACCCATAATTCAACAAGTTCTACAACTTCTTAGTTCAATCCAAACTCAAATTCAATCAAAATCTCACTAAATCTCAAGGATTAAGCTCCAAGAACTTTCACCCAAACAACATGTTCTTCATGAAATTTCAAGGTTCCAAGGCCACATACTAGTCTATTTAACCATAAGAACACTTTATCTAACAATATATATCAAGTTCTAACTAATTTCTTCAAGTAGTATTAACAAGAAAATTGGTATTAAACTTGCATAAAAGCTAATTAAAACATGAAATTAATAAGGTAAGTTCATGGTAAATACCTTAGATATGCTTAGAACTTTGATTAGAAAAGATAGAAGTCCACTTCCTATGGTTGATTTGTGTCAATTTGAGAGATGAAAGTTCAAGAAGTTGAGAGCAAAAATGAGGGAAGAAGAAGAGAAAGCATGGCCGGCCAAGGTGAGAAGAAAAAGAGAAAGAAATAGTCTAGGAAAAATGAAAAAGAATTGAAGAAAAGGTGAGAAAATAATTAGCCAATAAAATCATTACAAGAATAAAGTAAAAAGAGAGCATTTAATGCAAGTTTAGCAACTTGGTTTAATTTAATTGGTTAAAATTATCAACTCTTGTCATTTAATATAAACAATAAAGAAACATAAATTATTAAAACACAAATAGGGTAAATTAGGGAGAGAGAACCGGCCACATGAAGAAAGAAAGAAAAGAAGAATTTCGGCCTAAAGAAAAGAAAAGAAAAGAGAGAGAATTTCGGCCAAGAAAGAAAGAAAAGAGAGAGAAAAATTTCGGCCAAGGGAAAAAGAAAATAAGGTAAGAAAATAAGTGAAACTTTTGAATAAAATTGAGCAAAATGTCAAGTAGTCAAAAGACTAGAAAATAGTGAAATGAACTAGTAAAAATTTAAACACTACTATAAGTTAAATGGTCAAGAAAAATTATTCTAACTTTAGTACTTAAGTGTTCTTGCTTAGAATGAAAATCTTAACTAATTAACTTAATTAACTCAAGAAATCTCCCAACTAATAATTCTAAGATTAGCACTTAACCCTAAATAAAAAAAATGCTTCTTATATGTGCATTTTCTAGGGTGTTACAACTTTAACAAAATTTAACTAGATCTTCTATGGTGAAGGTCGAGAGTCTGAAACTCATGTGGGTATAGCTGGGAGGTTCAGGAGTTGGTAGACTTCCTTGTGGGATAAGAAATTCTATGTCAGGAAATGGCTTGGAAATGGATGAACTTGGAGTGTTGTTTTGTCCGAGTTCGTGAGGATAAGATAACCCTTGTTGATATGGATCGAGTTAGTTGGTTCTAGGGTGAACGTAATTGACAAGTGTTGGTCAAAGTGGGATGCATGGCTACGGGTAGTTAGAACTTTGTTTAGACTCTACTTCAATCTTTTGCAGAATGGATGGAGTGGATATAGTTCCACCAATGACTTTTCAACTGAGTATGCAAGTAGTGTTGGCAAAGTTGGGAGAGATCATGGCAAGTATGAGGCCATGAACTCCGAGCTATTGGAATAGTCTATGTGAAAATAGTGTCTCTTGGTTGTGTGACATTTTTGGGTTCATTGAAGGGCAATGATTGGGTCAAGACGGTCGAAATTCATGAGAAATGGCAACATAATGGAAGCACAAACTCCCTGGATACTTGTAGTTATAGCAAAGTTTGGGTAGAAAACTTTGAAATGGAGCCAAGGTGGGGCCTTGATGATCTCTTGTAATTGAGTGAAAGTAAGACTGGAGCAGTGCTGTCCAAGCATTAGTAAGGAGAGTAGCCAAGGTTGCTGAGTTTCATACAAATTTGCTGAAAATCGAAAGAATTGCGGGAGGTAGGCCACGTTGACGAGGGGGTCAACTTCTTCTGGTAGGGGAAGTTTGTTAGCCCCTTTATCGAGTCGTCTTAATTGAGTGAACAACCATGGCGTGTCTAACCCAATCATGGTCAAATGGGAAGGTCGAGGCTAAAAGTCGATCATAGGAGTGTTGGGAATCACCAGGATGACTTGTCGAAAGTGGAAGGTTCAGCTACACTTTTAGTTTTTACTTTTGTTTAGAAAACCACTGTCTGCTGCTATCACTTGTGTGTATTTTTGCCAAGACTACATTAAGGGATATTGCGCTGCTAGCCAAGTGTGTGAGTGTTTCCTTCATAGGAAGCCATTGGGCACCTATCCATGTTACATTGCTACTTGGCTATTCTCATGTGTGTATGGAAAGTCCCTTTAGTGTGCTAGTGTTATATGACTCGAGCGCGATGTTGTTGGTTAGCAATAAACGGAAGCTTAGACACTTGTAGGTTGTGTCTAAGGAAAGTGAGTTGGTTGTCCCTTGTTGCTTGGTTGTGACGGGTTTTATGCGGGTTTGAGACCCTAAGTCAAGTTCGCTAAGTGCTGGGGGGAGCATAAGCATGGATGCTGGAAACTGAGGTAAACGATGTGTGATTATGTATGCATGTGCAGTGTGATAACTGGACAGAATGGGTTGCATGCTGTTAGTTGACACAGCGATCCAATATTGTGACAACAATCCGTGCAATGGCATGCAGAAGTGTGTGACAAGGTTGGACATTAGGAGGCAGTTGATAGCAGTTACTGTCCGTTCCTCAGATGTGGAAAATTGCCTCACCAAGTCAGGCGAGAGTTATCCTTGTCCCATGATCTAACAAGTTAGCAAACTAAGTTTAGAAGGTAGGAGACACCACAACCAAAGTGATTACTTGATTGATTAGCCAAGAATACCTAAAGAAACCCTAAGATATTTAAAAGAGTTTTCAAGAAGCTAAAGGGAAAAAACCCTCAATACATATTTATAGCTAGAAACAAATGCTAGAAATGACAAAAAAATCCCTATTAATAATCTAGCCTTTTGCAACTTAAAAAGTTTTGTAACAAAAATTAAAAAGTTTTGTAAACATTTCGTGACAATTCCCGCTCCGATTCCCACGCGTGGAAATCAGCTGTGGCTACCATCAGAAAGCACATTTGAAGTTGTGGATCTAGGTCCCCGGATCTGAATTTTTGCCAAAATTCTTCTTGAACAAAATATAAAAGTTGTAACCCTTTAAGTTACTTTCCAATAGCACAATAATAAGGCCATTGAGAGGTCTGGGCACCAAGATATGCTCAAAATAATGAGAACTAGTCAAATAAGCCTTGCAGTGAAAACATACTTCCATAATTCAAACTTTTGGCTACGAAAACATAAGAATTGGACTTTGATGTCTTCGTAAGAGTTGTAGAGCATTCTCTAGATTTAAAATGTATTAAAAATCATCTTTATTTGAGTTTTGTAGCTCAAGGTATCACCAAATTATCAAAGTATGTTGTTGTTACCAAACCCTTTTCTCTCAATTTCTTCATTCTCTTTTGTTAGTAGACTTTGGATTCCTTGTTTAAAGGCTTGAGATTGGTGTGAATGTTTGAAAATCGCCATAACTCATATCATCAACAAGCTTTTGGTGCATTGGGACAATTTGAATTACATCATAATGAGTGTGGTGGAAATCGTGATTCAAGTAATTGTGCACAAGTGCAATTTATCAATGATTATTGAGCACCTCAAAACAATGTTTTTTTAGAAGATATAATCCTGGTTGGAAAAACCATCCAAATCTTGGATGGAGGGACCAACAAAAATCTAATATTTCACCTGGTTTTTCACAAAAAAAAAAATTAAACCTACTTGGGAATTAGCCAATAAAAAGATATCAAAAAACCACTGTCTATTGCTATTTGGAAACTCAAATAGGTCAATTAGCTGGTCAGATAAACTCTAGGAACCAAGGCTAGTTATTAAATAAAACTAAACTAAATCTTAGAGAGCAGATAGAGGCCATTACCCTTATAAGTGGCAAGGAGCTGAGTGAACTTGTGAATAAAAAAGCAAAAGCAAAAGGAAGTGATGAAAATGAAAAAGAGGAAAAAGGGGTAGAAAGTGATGGAGAAAACCAAAGTTAACCAATTGTCAAGCTTTTACCATCAAACACTTGTCCTATTTAACCACTAGTACCTTTTCCACAAAGGTTGAAAAATACAAAGTTTGATAAGGAATTTGATAAGTTTATTAAGACTTTGAAGCAATTGCATATCAATATTCTTTTTATAGATGCTATCTTGTAGATCCCAGCTTATGCAAAATTTCTTAAAGAAATTATGACTCGCAACTGAAAATTGGAAGAATGTGAAACAATTGCTTTAATAGAGGAGTGTTGTGCTAGAATCCAAAATAAACTACCTCCAAAATTTAAGGATCTTGGCAGCTTTCAATTCCTTGCACAATTGGAAATGTTGATTTTTCAAAAACTTTGTGTGATTCAGGGGCCAGTGTTCCATTAATTATTTTGATTATGGTAAGACAATTGCGTTTGAGTGAACTGAAAAGCACTAATATTACGTTGCAATTGGCGGATAGGTCTATAAGACATCCAATTGGAATTTTAGAAAATATTTTGATTAAAGTACAAAAATTTAACATTCCTATAGATTTTGTTGTATTGGATGATTGTGAAAGTTTAGGTATTATCAAAATTAGGCAAAATTCACACAAACAAGTAATAAAATTTATAACCTAATACCCTTTTCCGCAAATGCACGGGTCAAATGTAGTAGGGAAAGTATTAGGGTCGATCCCACGAGGAAACAAGATATAACAAGTATCAAAGCTATTAACTTGTTCTATTATCTAGACAAAAGATCAAATAAGTTGTGTGCAAAGTAAGAAAGTGCATATACTTGAAGTAAAACAAATGGAAGAAATTCACAAATGCAAGTAATAGGGTTTAGAATCCACTAATTGTTACTAATATGATTGAATGAATAAACATCTTGCTATATTAATCTTGTTTTGCTTAGGATTGCAATTCCATATGAAATCAATACTTGTTTTCGCTAAGAATTGACGAGAGTTCAACTATTTCCATGATAAACCCTTGTGAAATTTATGATTGTGGTGTTAAACAACCTTAATCCACCTACATCAACCACTATTTGCATGTGTATATAACATAAGTTTCATCTACCATTTTTCAATGTTATAAGCATTTCTTATTGTCAAATAACATTTAAATGATTTGGAATAGTTGATCAAGTTACTACAAATGTTAAACCTTGATAGATGAACAAGCAAATACAAGTTGTAGACACTAAATTTTGATACACCATTTATTTTTCAAACATTGGGGGGCATGTTTATATTTTTTGGCCAAATTCTAATTTTTCAATAATATCGGGGGCTAAAATAGTAAATTTTCTTTGTGAATATTTTTTTCCATTAGCTTTGGGGGTCTTAAGTTTGTATTTTTTACTTTCATACGAATTTGTTAATTTTTATGATTTTTTCAAATTTAATCGGTATTCTTTTTGTATTTATACCAGCAAAAGGGAAAAATGGCAATTTCACTTCACAAACACCATTTTAACTCATTTTAGGTTCCAAATTTATTTTTCTAATTCGTTAAGCATGTTTCTAAATTTTCTTGATTTTTCGAAGCCGATTGCTCTTTCTTCTGTAAATACTGCATTCAAGGGCAAAATTATGATTTTATAGTTCAAATTTAATTTTTTTGTCAATTTTTGAGTCATAAATGCATTTTCTAGGGTTTTAAGCTTATTTTTAATTTTTGGTAATTTTTCGATGTCAATGGCTATTTTTCTGTGAATTTTCATTGTCCAAGGGAAAAATCATTTTTTTACAGTTTAAATTTATTTTTTGTCAATTTTTTGAGTCATAAATGTATTTTCTAGGGTTTTAAGCTTATTTTTAATTTTTAGTAATTTTTTGAGGTCAATAGCTACTTTTTTGTGAATTTTCATTGTCCAAGGGTAAAATCATTATTTTACAGTTTAAATTCATTTTTTGTCAATTTTTGAGTCATAAATGCATTTTCTAGGGTTTTAAGCTTATTTTTAATTTTTGGTAATTTTTTTGAGGCCAATAGCCATTTTTTTTATATATTTTCGTTGTTCAGGGGCAAAATCATCATTTCACACTCCGAGCGCGTTTTTTATCAACTTTAAGCTCTAAATTTTATTATTGAAATCTACTTTGAATTTTTTTTAAAAATTTTAGAAATTGCTGTCATTTCTTTGTATTACTTTTTGATTTTTTTTGGGTTAAAAATATTTTCTTTAAATAAAATTAGAACTTTTTATTACAGGTAGCGTTTTTATTATTTTGTACTATTCTTGGTGACCAAGTTGGCCCTATAAATACTCCTTTAGTCAGGAAGAAAAAAGAAGAAAAAAAATTGAAAATCCTAAAAACACATTTACTTTTGTGCTTTAAGGATCAAAACACACACTAAACGCCGTTCTCTTTATCCTATTATTGTTCATCTTCAACATCAAGAACGAATCACTGTTCATCATCAACTGGTCTAAAAGGTAACATCTTAATTTGATTTTCTACCTTTTAGTTCATTTCCATCTTATTGTCAAGATTGAATAATTGAAGTTGCAAAATCTGGGTTTGTTTTTGTGATTTTAAGTTGAATTTTTCTAGATTTTTGCTTGCTGTTTTGTTTTGTTTTTGGGTCTGATTAACGTTTTGAGTTTATTCCACCATCCCTCCTTCCTCCTTCTTCCACCACCAGTAAGCCTCCATTTCACCGTCTCCTTCTCCTCTCTCCACCAGAAATCCAAAGAGCCACCACCTTCAACCATCATCAACCGTAAGAACTTCCACCTCCACTAGCAAAACCCCACTTAAACTTCCACCAGACTTCTCGTCCCTGCAACACAAATAACTTAAACAAATCCCAGCTCACGAATCCTGTCTCACAGGAACAGAAGGCTCCGGTTCGAAACCGTTCCGATCCTACTCAGAGATGGGGGACTCCCCGAGAACTTGTCCCGACTCGATCAACTCGGACTGAGTCATCTCCGAGTCGAAGAGAAACGACCGAGTCGTCTGCCGAGTCGCCGAGTCAACCCGGGCCAAACCAAAAAACCAACAAAGTCTGGTGCGATTGTGAAGGGAAGGACAGAGGCTTCTAATCCCAGACCAATTTCTTTCAGTTGGGTGGGGGTAGATGACAAAGGCTGCCAAAACAAGCATAAATAACAGATCTCGGATTCATAGAATTGATCCATTTCAGACCATACCTTTGTTACCTCTATCAAGCTTTTGTGGCATGAAATGAAAGGATCTGCTATTACTGGGCAAATTGGGAAGCTCATCATCTGATTCGAAGTCAACATGTGGGGGAGATTTGTGCTTCAAATTTCTGATTCAAAGTCAACAGTTGCTAGTTGACGAACTTGGCCAGCCATGTGCCTCCAGTGGAGATTTGCCTCTCCCCTTCTAGGTCCGCATGATAAACTTGCTTTTCGAGGTCTTTTAGACCTTCAAACACTTCATCAAACTTTGATCAATCAGCTCCGAATTTGAAATCTTGATTTTCTTTCTGCTTCTGTCTAGGTAATCCAGCTTCTCGGTGGACGGCGATAGTTCCACGGCCTAGACTGGTATTAGGCACACTCATGATGTAGAGAAACTTTTTTTAAGACGAGGGTTTTAATTTTTTGGCAAATGAAAAATGCCTTGGTTTAGTTTTATGTTAATTTTATCCGGCTATGTAAGAATAGAAATGAAAAATGGCTTCAGTTTTTATGTTTTTAGGATTTTTGAGTATGATGTTTTGTTTATTTGTTTGGCTATTAGTTTGATTAATGGGTTAATATGATATTTTTGTTTGTAATTTGATTAATGTTCTTTGATTAATGAGTTTTAATGTTAATTTGTTTGTAATTTGACTCTTGCTTTTTTGATGTTATTGTTGTTTATTGTTTTTAATTTAATTAATATATGTTTTGGTTTTCTATGTTTGCTTAGTCTTAATATGATTAATAGTTTCTTTTGGTGTTATTTTGCATATTTGTTAGTTTTTAATTTGATTAATGGTTTTGGTGCTATTTTATATTTTTCGTTAATTTTTTGTGCTATTTTATATTTTCGTTTAGTTTTAATTAATGGATTTTTTATATCGATAAAAATAGTATATTTTAGATATTTTTTTACTAATTTTTTTAATATTTAGCATTTTTTTTAAATTTGGAAAGATTATTTATAATTTTTGAAATAAAAATTATTTTAAAATATGCGTCTCGTTGAGACCGCGACCGATACACCGAAACCGATGTGGAACGATACGTGCTGCGACCGTAACCGCGAGACTTTAAACCATGGTCTCACAACCATTGCTAATTACCTGCAAAAAGACATTAGCAAACATAGCCCACAACCACCAAGTTACTCCCAATTTCAACCCCCTACATACCAACCAGTAAAACACCAGTCATCCATGGCTCTTCCAAACAGTCTGCAAAACAAGCTCTAAGCCATCTACAAATTGCCAATCACAATCACAAGCCCCACGCTGCCAGTTAACAGCTTAAGTTCAGCTCTCCATAACCTCTAAAGAGTCCAAGAAAAATCACAATTCACTACCCAAAAGCCCTCCAAGCTGTCAGCATCAAACCAACAATTCCATCTCCTTCACTAGATCTCATGTAATTGCTATCACACAACCAATCTCAGCCTCCTCCTTCCACCAGCAACAAGTGATGGCCATCGAAAAATACAGTTCATACACACAGAAGACCACAAATTGATTTCCCAAGCCAGCCATCCATTTGCGACTAACCATACCCAAATCACCCTACAATCCAAACCAGTCTCTGCCCAGACAATCACCCAATCACCAGTTATTCCACCCTCCATTGCCTCTATCACCACCCTGCTCAATCGTTCACCGTTGCACCTTTATTAGCCCAGTAATCAGTCCTTAGTTGCCCCATAAACCACCAAACCACAGCCTCTAGATTAGACCCCCAAATCACCTAACAACCGGCCCCTTATAGGGACATCACCATTATCAGCAGAAACCAACAACAGCCCCAATTCCCTTCACCATTGCCGAACCTGCAAGAAAGAAAAAACCAGAAAAATCATCATCAAATCATTTCCAATTCAACCCATCACCCACACTGCCATCAAACCCAATTAATCGTGACCTCCTAAGCCCCATTCACAGCCTCCTTTACACCAAACCCACTGCCAATTTATAAATCCAAGCCCACAAAATCGTGGTTCCACAACCCCTTAATTCATCATCACCATCGCCCAAAATCCTCCAAAACACCACCAACACCACGTGCGACTCCCAAAACACAGCTAATTCCTGCCTTTATATAGCCGGCTGTAGTTGCTCTCCTCCTTCTCAGCCTCCTTTTCCAACCTCACCATCATACCTCCCCTGTTTTAGAGGGGAAAATGAAAGAGGAAGGGAGAGAATTCGAGAGAAAGAGGGAAGTAATAGAGACAGACGACAGATCTGCAGGGAAAGAGAAGAAATAGAACATAGAGAGAACTAGAAAAGAGAAGAAAGCCAAGAAAAGAAAGAAAATTGGCGAGAAGAAGAGAAGAAACAGGGAGAGAAAAGAGCAGGAGGGATAGGAGAGTAAGAAAGAATAGAGACGAAGGGAGATTAGAGCGGGAACAAGAAAGATTAGAAAGGGAATAGAGAGAGGAGAGAACCAGAGAGATGGCCAGAATGAGAGAATGAAAGAGACAACCAGGAAGGAAAAGAGAAACCATCATAGAAAGAAAGAAATAGAGCAGGGGAGAAAGAAAGAAATGGAGCAGGGGAGAAGAAAGTGAGAGAGAAAAGAGAATTAGATCGAGAGAGAAGAAGAAAAATTAGAAAAAGGGGTGGGGTTTTTTCTTTTTATTATCTTATTTGATTTTATGATTTTGATTTTTATCTTTAGTTAATCTGCAGGTTCAATTTAATTTTAGTTTAGTTAGTTAGTTCTTTAATTGATTTATTCTAATTAATTTAGTAGTTTTGTCTAATCTACCATTTCATTTTTTTTCGTATTTATTTTGTAAAAATAGAAACTTTGCATTTGAACCCTTTAGGTATTATTTTCTTTCAATTGCGTCCTAATTGACTTTACAATTTTACCAATAATTGCTGTAACTTATAATTTAGCCCCTTCAATTTGCTGAAATTTTAGTTTTTACCCCATATTTTGTTGAATTTATAACTTGGTCCAATTGTCAGAATTCACCATTTCACCCCCCAATTTACTTTGATTTTGCATTTCAACCCCTTAGATTTTTTGTTAATTTCCAATTATCCCCCTTAAGTTTTATATGATCTTATTTTTAGTCCCCTTAGTTCCTTAGAATTTACATTTTTAGGCTAATTTTGTTAGGATTTTATATTTTGCTTTTATTTGTCTATACCGAGGTACCTTGATTTGTTTGTTAATTTTGATTAGTATTGGTACCGGGTCTTCAAAGAGGTATATCTATTTTAATTAATTGCTTCTTTATATGGCCCAAGATGCTCTTATGTGATTTTTATGCATTTTTTTCAATATGTTTCTAATTTTTACATGCTTTTGCGTATTTATTTTTACTTTGTGATATTTAATTTTTTGAATATTATTATTTGGCAAAAATGTACTATTTTTGTATTTAGCTAGTCAATGTAATAGCTAGACAATACTTCTCATATTTTAGCAAAATTTTGTATTTTAGATAGCAAGTGTAATAGATAGGTTGTTTTTATTTTTTCTCCCCTTTAAAATTGTAGCTAACTTCCCTGATGTAATAGTTAGGGCTTGTATGTTTTTGTGTGCTCATGTGCTTATTTGTTTTACCGCTTTTAATTAGGATTTTTGCATCTAGAATAGCATGATTACTTGTTATGTGCCCTTATGTGATATTGTATGTCTTTATATGTGTATTTGCTTTAATTAATGTTTTACTATTTTAATTCACGCTTTTGTCAGCTTTATTGTTCCGTCACCACACTAGTCCAACGCTGGTTGTGGTTTTCTCGCTTTCCCGCTAGTCCAATGCTAGTGGGACATTCTTAGAATGGGCTAGTCCAATGCTAGACCCTTAGGGCATGTTAGTGTTAGATGCACTCGTGTGCATTTCTACATCTCACTTCACACATTTTTAGTTTTCTCTTCATTTTTGCATGATTATTATTATTATTATTATTATTTATTTATTTTTGACACATCTTCAAATGCATGAAATCTAGGTTGCATCTCACTTAGAATTTAGGTCATTTTGTGTGATCCGACTTGAAATAATCGCCTACTCACATGGAAAGTGGCGGCGTACATGCTGTTCCTCTCTCCGTGAGTAGAAACATTCAGTCACGAGATATTAGTTTTCCGTACTCGTCATGTTGCATACCCACTTTCTTTCTTCACTTACTCTGTATTATTAATTTTCTTTTCTTCTCTTCTTTTTGGATTTCATTTTGCATTCACACTGGTGACTCCCTCGAGGCTTGGACTTGAGTTTCGCAATTAATGCGATAATCCTGACCAAGTCTTGACGGAACATGCCGACCCTTCCGATACCCATATTTAGACTTAGGATTTACATTCATATAGACGCATTGAACGCGATAGAATTTAGGGTTAATTTAAGAAATTTTGATTAAACCTCGCAACTAGGCTAGGTAGAAAGGGTGCCTTAGGCGCAAGCCTTTGCCTTTCTTTTCTTCAAATATGACTCCTGGACCTTCTTCTCTCGTTTTTCGTAGACCGGAGTCGGAAAAGGGTTTTAAATGGTTTTTCTAAAATTTTACTTTTTGTTTTGTTAAATGATTTTTCGGGTGACTTGGTACACCCTAACTCAATACCAAGTGGCGGCTCCATTTCAAAAATAAAACCCTTTTTCAAAACTAGCTGGCCAAAACTGTCGCACTTTCAGTCCCGGCCTTATTTTAAAATATTATTTTTCCTAAAAATACACTTTTTACTATAAATCCGATTTTCATCACACGCGCACGGTTTTTTCAAAACTCTATCTTTTCAAAATAGGTCATCAGATCGGATCGTCTTTTTGGGATGCAACAGTCAACGACTCTACCGTGTGTCATTTCGGGGCGCGACACAAGTTATAGCAAGTATAACGATATTCAAATCATATAATTAGTTTCATCTAATCCTAAGACATATATTTAGTTAAACATAGCTTGTATGAATAATATATAATAGAAACAACTCATAAACAAGTAAGAAATTAAAGAGTTTAGGTAAGAAATGCTCATTTGTTGTTAGAATATGACTCCAAAGCTTCGCTTCTTATGGATATGAATTGATACGCATGAATCCTCCAAGAGTTTTCTTACAAACAATGAAAATTTTTCTAAACTACAAAGAAAACTAATCCTACATGCTACTTGGGAGTGCTTCTCCCTTGAAGACAAGTTCCAAATGCCTTGCAAGAGTTTCCTATTTATAGACAAATTCACCCTAATCACTCGACAACTTGCATGACAATTTGCAAGAAAAGTTATCTTGAAATCACAAAAAGATTTTTATTGAATTTTGCAATGTTTCCTTGGTAGTGCAGGTGCAAAGAATCTTCAAAAAGTCATCAAAAGAGGCTAGAAGACAAGCTGCAAGTTGAAGCTGTCATTTTCAGACGGACATGCTAGATCCGCGTGTTAGATCCGTGGGTTGTTGGTTCACGAATATTGATCTACGGATTGCTCCCAGAAGAAGGCAGAATTAGCTTTTTCTCAAAACATGAAAGTTGTATCCCTTTGAATTAGCTTTCAAGCACTACAAGAATCAGGTCATTTAGAGTTTGAGATGCAAAGATTTGGCCAAAATCATAAAAATCGAGTAAAAACCCTAATTTTTTAGAAATTCTTCAAATGGAAGAACAATTATGAAATTGAGCCATTTTTATATTAAAATACTTAAAAAAAACTACAAACACACTAAAAATATATATAAAATACTATGATAAAATAGGTAAAAAATTATCACTTATCATTGGATATGGAGAAAGATGTTTCTATGCCTATTATCCTTGGTGGACCATTTTTAACTACTGCAGATATTATTATTGATGTTAAAAATGGTAAGCCTAAATTCCAAGTTGGAGATGAGGAAATAAAATTCAATTTAAATGAAATGCAAAATATATGTTGAAATATAACTTTAAAGTATTTGCTATATTTTGACTTTATTACTCGGAGCTTGTAAAAGAGTAGCCAATAGGATAGACGTTGGATATAGTATGAAGCATGGAAGGATAGTAAGTAATCAATATAAGATTCACCACTCCTAACAATAGGAGAGTACATCTCATATTGGCCATTTGTTGAGATATAACTTAAAGAATTTTTTGTGCACAAGTAAAAATATGTCTTGAAAAAGTTTCAAGGTTGTACTTTATTGAAAGTTATATTTCGAGATAAGAAAATCATAATTAGTCATATAAAGAATGCGTACTACACTCTTAGACTAATTGGGATATAGTGTGGTAGAAGGATACTAATTACACGATAACATTGTCATTGATAAGTGTAGTCTATCATATAACTTTCCTATTCACTAGGGTGGCCATTTTGCATTGTTAGACACCAATCATGACTTATAAGTATGAATTAATTAATTAGTTAAATTAATGATAAATTAAATTGTTTAATTTATTTAGATCTTAATTAATTAATTAATGAGTTATAATTTGTACTTATGGCCAACTTGAATGGAACCTAATGGGTCACATGCAATAAGGACATGATTTTTGGGTTAAATTATTATTAAGATAAGTATGAGATACTGATGGGTTTAATTTATAAGATAAATTAACTGAAAGGACTTATTTATAAATATCCAAGCCTTGGTGGAAAAGGTTTTCAAATAATTAGGAAAGGGGTCTTAGGCTTCCTTAAGGAATAGGATTATTTAATCTTATTTGGTAAGGTTAAACTTCCTAATTCTATTAGTTTTCTAATAGTCTTATTTGCTAAAGACTAGGATACTACATCTATAAATAAGTCCTTGCTTTGACTCTTTAATGGTTGTTGCAACACAAGACACAAATTTAGAGGGAGAAAAATTGAGAACATGAACCATCTTTCTCCTCAAAGAAAATTGCCATCCTTTCTTTCCTAAGGGTTTGGGTTTCATCTTCTTCTTCTTGTATTCTTCATAATAATTCAAGGAAGCTAGCACTCAAAGGCAAGGCAAGCAAGCCCAAAGAGGTTCTTGAAGATCATATTTGTGTGGATACTATTAGAGGCTCAATGATTGGGGAGTTCTTCATAGTAGACACAACATCTTCATCGAATAGGATTTTGACATTGAAACATCAAAATTTTCTATGCTTGAGGTATTTATGCTAAACACTTTTCAATCATATAGATTATATCAAAGTGATCCTATTTTAAGGTAATGAAATTTGAAATTTTTTGCTTTACATTTTCTATTATCTTACATAAAATACTTGTTAATATTGCGACGTCACATACCATAGTTGAAGAGATCAACTATAACTTACCATAAGTAGAGGCAAAATATATACTAGTCTTAAACCCGAGAGCTTCTTCTTCCTTAAATGGGGGGAGTTTGAATTTTGAATAATTTTTCCAACTATCTGTCAGCTGTTGGCCGATTGATTGAGTCTTATTTGCTTGCTTTTTCTTCCTTATTTTCTTTTATTATGTTATCTTCACATTTGGACTGCATCTTGGTCGTCAATCATGGCTTCGGAAGCATCACTAACAACCAGGAAGTCATTCTCCCAATTGTTCTCATCAAATACGGCCCCAGTGGAGATAAAGTCTTCATCAACTTTCAAGGGAAAGGCAGCGTGTATTTTTTCAAGGATGAGATTGAAAAGGCAGTTGCTCCATTCAATCTTGCAGTGGTAGGGAAATTCTCTTATGGACGTTCGAAGATTGATGAAATCATAAAGTTCTTCTCTTCATTGGATTTGAAGTCGTCAGTGACAATTGGCCACTTGGATTTCAGGCATGTCCGGATTAGATGTGCATCTGAAGCAGATTTTTTGAGAATTTGGATGAGAGGGACGTGGTATGTAGGCAAGCATCCAATGAGAACTTTCAAATGGAACAATTCATTTCATGTGGAAAGAGAATCATCTTTGGTGCCTATTTGGTTTTCTCTACCTACTCTTCCAATGCATCTCTTTGACAAAAGATGTTTATTCTCGATAGTGAATGTTGTTGGAAGATCATTATTCATGAATCATGCCACGGCAATGTTGCTTCGTCCAACTATAGCTCGCGTTTGCATAGAAGTGGACCTGATGAAGAAGCTGCCAGATATGGTTTGGATTGGAACCGAGGGTGAATCAGGGGATTTTTGGCAGCCCATTGTTGTTGAAAATCTACCTAGATATTGTAAGGGATGCTGGGAGGTGGGTTACTGCATTGACCAATGTCGAAAGGAAAAACGGGTGCAAGATTCTGCTCAGGTGCTATTGTGATGAGGAATGACAATCATAAATAGAAGTTGGTGTATGTAGCTGTTACGGTTCAGTTGAAGAAGAAGGAAAATGGTAATGAAGTTGGAGGCACTACTGTTAATCTGGATAATGGTGAAACCAGTGGAGATGGTGTTGTTAGGATTATAGATGACAAGCAAGAAGATGGTAACAAAGCAGAAGAGGGCATCATTATGGAGAAAGTTGTTGTTGGTAGTGATGTTGTTCAAGATAATGCTGCAAAGGGGGTACAGTTAGAGTGCGGAATTGGCAAGCAATTCAAAGCAAAATGAAACTAGGCTGATTACGGAGAAACTGGAGCAGGTAGAAGACGTGTAAGGGAGTGATAAGGTGGAACAAATTTCAACTAAAGACAATGAAAGTGCAACTAGACAGACGTGGGAGACAATGTTATGCGGGGGAGAGGGGTAACTCAAATGTGGCTATTGAACACAATGGGCAGGATTTGGCTTTGATAGTTATTCCTTCATATTCAGTTGTTGGAATATTAGATTCGGCAGTTCATGATTTCCAAATACCAAAGAGAGGTAACAAAGTCATTAGAGCAAAGTTTCCATCAGATAAGGAACTACGTTCTACAAGAAAATCTTCCTTGAATTCTTTCCAATCATTATCTGATAATTAGTGCAATGTTTTGGAATATAAGGGGCTTTTCAAGCCTTCTAATCTTAGGATACTTAAGAAGTTAGTTCATTTACATAATATAATGTTTTTGGTACATTGTGAAACAAAGGTGGGGATGAATAAATTAGAAATCTTTAGATTGAAGTTAGGGTTTGATGAGGCATTGACTAATGGGGGGGGGTTGGTGTGGCTTTTCTTTAATCACCCGTTCAGTTGCTCCTTGTTGGGTGAAGGGTTGCAACATTTGTCTATTATGGTGAATCATAGTCATCTGGCATCGCCAGTATTAGCTTCATTGGTGCATGCTAAATGTACTAAGGAGGAAAGGGGTAGATTGTGGGAGGAGCTTTTGTTGAATAAAAATAGTTGTAATTTTTCTTGGATGGTGGTGGGTGATTTTAACGTTATGTTGGAGGGAGAAAAAAGGAGGTCAGGCTTTTAATGTTGCTAACACAATAGATTATTCAAATTTTTTGGCTGCAGGTAATCTTTTGGATGCAGGTTTTGCTGGATCACCATTCACTTGGTGCAATAATAGAGATGGTGGGGCCAAAATCTGGAAAAGATTGGACAGGTTACTGGTGAATAAGGACTGGATTGAGTAGGGCTTAGTGACTTCGGTGACTCACCTGGCAAGACATCCAAATGATCATTCTCCATTACTGATAAAGACAAAGACTCAGTTGGATTGTCAACCTAGACCGTTCAGATTTTTGAACATTTGGATCTCACATTCAAGACTCATGCAGATTGTTCAAGATGTTTGGAGGGAGAAAAATTGCTAGGTCTCCAATGAGAGTGCTTTGTTTGAAGCTAAAAAGATTGAAAATGGCATTGGAGAAATGGAATAAGGAGTGTTTTGGCAATATCGTCCAAAATATTAAAGTTGCAAAAAATAATTTGGAGATAGCTAAAAAGGAAGCGGAGCAGAATAATTCAGAGGTAGCCCAGGAATAGTTGTATAGGGCTCAGAATGAGTTAAAGAAACATCTGGCTATAGAAAAAAGGTTTTGGAAGCAGAAGGCTCATGTAAAATGGTTGGAAGCTGGTGACAGAAACAGACGATTTTTTCGCTCTACAGTCAAGCAGAGAAGGTTCCAAACAATGATCCATCAAATTAAAAATTCTCAAGGGCAATGGGTTTCTTCAGAGCAGGAGATTGGAGAAGAACCGGTGGTGTTCTTTAAGGAGCTGTTTTTAGCAAAGGGAACTAAACAAAATTTTGATGTGTTAAAAGTCATTCCTAGTATCATTACACGTGAAGACAATGAATTCTTGAAATCCTGTCCAACCAAAGAAGAAGTGATTGATACAATCAAGAAAATGGATGAGGAGAGTGCTGCGAGGCCTGATGGATTTACTAGAGCATTCTTTGTGGCAGCATGGGATATTATAGGGGATGATGTTTACATAGCAGTTCAAAGTTTTTTTTGCTAAGGCTCAATTGCCAAGGAGTATTAATGCTAAATTGTTTCTGCCTTTGCCTAAGGTACAATCTCCACAAAATTTTTCAGAGTTTCACTCGATTAGTTTGTGCAACTTCTTAAATAAATTTTTTTCAAGAATTCTTGTTGATCAGTTGGCTGATTTTCTATCAAGGATAATTTCTTCCCAACAAAGTGGTTTTACTAGGGGTCGAGTGATTTCTGATAATTTTTTGCTAGCTCAGGAGATTTTATCAAGGATTCATAGGAAAAATTTTGGTGGTAGTGTGGCATTAAAGTTGGATATGGCAAAGGCATACGACAGAGTTTCATGGCTGTTTCTAACTAAGGTGTTGCGAGCTTTTGCGTTTGGAGAGCGGTGGATTGACATGGTGTGGAGATTAGTTGCCAATACATGGTTTTCGATTCTCATAAATGGCACCCCTTTTGGGTTCTTTTCATCTACTCGGGGAGTTAGATAAGGGGACCCATTGTCCCCATGGCTTTTTATTATTGGAGCAGAGGTTTTGTCTCAAAGTCTGAATAGTTTAATTGATTAGAGGACATATGTGGGATTCAAAATACCAAGAGGATGCCAACAGGTGACACACCTAGCTTATGCTGATGATGTTTTAATTTTTTTAGGTGCTTCCTCTAAATCTTTGAAGTTTGTGATGGATTGCTTGGAGGAGTATGAGAGAGTGTCTGGCCAAAAAATACACAAAAATAAAAGTTGTTTTTTAGTGGACAATAGGATGCAGTTGCAACACAGATAAAGGATTGCAAAGATAACGGGTTATAACCAGAAGGAGTTCTCGGTAAGATACTTGGGGCTTCCATTGTATGTAGGATGAAGAAAATCTGAATTTTTTTCTCCATTGATTCAAGCTGTGGCAGATAGGGTGGCAACATGGAAGAATCGTTTTCTTTCGTTAGTGGGTAGAATGATATTAATTAAGCATGTATTGGCTTCTATACCAATTCATATTTTGACTATAGCTAACCCTCCTAAAGGGGTGTTGAAGATGATTGAGAAGATCTTTGCTAATTTTCTTTGGAGTAACACACCGGGCTTACATAGACATTCGTAGATTAAATGGGATGAGTTGTATGGACCTACTGAGAAAGGAGGAGTAGGCTTCAGATCCTTGAAGGATGTCTATGAGGCTTTTTCGTTAAAGTTGTGGTGAATATTTCGGACTTAGGATACACTATGGGCAGAGTTTATGAGGAAGAAATACTGTAGTTCCAAGCATCCGAATAAGGTACATGCATCTATCTTTTCTTCTCGTACTTGGAAAAGAATGATTGGCATTAGGAATGTAGTAGAAAAATATTTAATTTGGGTGATTCGTGATAGAAGTAGCAATTTCTGATATGCTAATTGGTTAGGATCTGACCCAATTTTTTGGAGAACTCGTATGTCAAATAATTGAAAAATTTGTGAGTTTGTTGAGGATGGAAATTGGAAGTTAAAAGAACTTAGTCAGCACTTGCCACCTGATATGTTACGGCAGATTACATAGTTTAAAATTCCATGGTCAGAGGCTTCTGATATAGGAGTTTGGTCGCCTACTTCCACAGGTGTTTTCTCAGTATCTTCTGCTTTCCAACTGGTGTGTAAAATGAGACCTAAATCATGGCTGTTAGGTAGGCTATAGGGGCCACTGATCCCATTGAAAATATCTTTACTTATGTTGAGATTGGTGCAGAGACAGTTACTTTTGCAGGGTGTTCTATGAGGTTTTGGTTTTCAGGGGCCGTCTAGATGCCACTGTTGCTCATTCCCTAAAGAAGAAACTATTAATCATGTGCTTAGTTTTGGAGACCTTGCTCAACAAGTATGGAGATGGTTTGGAGAAATGTTTGGGTTGGTAAGCAAGGGGACATCGATTAGAGCATGATTGGCAACATGGTGGTTTAATTCGGTGAGTAATAAAGTCATGGATTTTGTGGTGTATGTAATTCCTATTTTTATATGTTGGCAGTTGTGGAAAGCACGGAATAGTGGATATTTTGAGGGAACAAGTCCTAAATTGGAAAAATTGTGTGCTTCCATTTGTGAGGACATTTATGGCTGCCTTTGCAATTAAGTTTAAGAAGGAAAATGTTGGAAAAATAAAATGGAAAGATTTAGTTAGAGATAATTGGCAGGAGAAAAGAAATAGGAAAGTGATGATTGTTAGATGGAGGAAACTGCTTCAGAATTCTTTAGTCCTTAATACTGATGGGTGCTCTAAAGGGAATCCGGGGAGTAGTGGGGGTGGAGTGATCTTAGGGGATTCTCAGGGGAATTTGAAGTTGGCATTTTATTGTGGTTTTGGTATTGCAACGAGTTTTCAGGTAGAGGTAAAGGTGTTACTACAGGGGGTGCGGTTATGTAGGCAGCATGGGTTCAATAGCATTCATGTGCAAACGGATTCCAAGATATTGGCAGAAATGCTTGGCGTGGTGTAGATTAGGTATAACTATTATGAATAAAAACACACAAATCAAGTAATAAAAACCAAATCTCCCAACTTATTTTGCAAGTGCACGGGTCGGTTGTAATATTTGGAGTATTAGGTGTCGAATCCCACGAGGAATCAAATATGTTCAATTACTAAAGTTTTTTTTTTACTAACTTTTATTATCTAAACATAAATGAAAATAAGAGTGATGTGGGATCCCTTTTAATAGAGTAGATATATGATTGAGAACTTTTGTAGAATTCAACATAATGAAGCCTAAAACATAAAATCCACTAATGAACCAAGTGTGAATGACCTACTAAGTGTTATCTTGCTTTGTTTCGAATCTAATTTCATGTGTGTCATAATTAGATCTTTCTATCAAATGACAAGATTTCAACTATACTCATGATAAAACCTTATGAATTTATGAATTGTAGTGATTCACTTAAGCATCCATTATCTCATATGAAAGACTTAAGCATTACTTGTTTATTTTCTATTGTTATATGCATCTCTCAATGTCAAGTAGCAACTAAATGACTTGTTTAAGTTGGCCAAGCAAAAGCAAGTATTAAAACTTGAACAAGTAAATAAAAAAATGCAAGCTTAGTAAGTGCAATAAGTTAAATCATGTTTGTTGATTCATTAGCTTCATTTATGATCTAGATGAAGCCTTTAGTTTAACATGGTTAATGAAACAACTAAAAGTTCAACTTCAAAGATAGAATTCATGGCAACTATTGAACGTAAAAGAGATAGAATTTGAGAATTGCTCAACCAATATGAGAATTAGTCCTCTTCTTTATTCACCTTCAAAAGATTGCACTACAAAAAGTCTCTTACAATGTTTCTCACCACTCTATTGAAGGATTAAGAGAATTCTACTAATTCTCTACCAAGCTAAGTATAAAATTAAAGACTATAACTACTTTCTACTCCTAAAACTTGTTAAAAAAGCTTTACAAATGACTTCTATTTATAAATAAATGTTTCTTAAGTCATTTTTCAACTTGCACGAATCATTAATGCATGGAAATGATGAAGATTTGCTAGGGGATTCCAAATGGGCACAAAAGTCTTCATTTATGCTTCCAATATATTCTCCCACTTGTAGAACTCTATCTTCATTTGAAAATGCTTGCAAAAACCAGTTGGAAGAGGATGCAAGTTGATGCCCTAGAAAGTCCAGTCGTATTGCGATACGCGGATGGCGATACGCGGATGTTCATCAGCATATCCCATCCGCGGATTACATTCTTGTGGCCCCCACTTGATTTTTGATTTTTGCTGAGTTGGACCTGATGTGTACAAGTATTTCCCAAGTATTTCCAAGCATTTTGGTGAAGAATTAGATCTTTCCCATTATTTTGCACAATTGTTCTTTGAAGTTGTCCATTTAACTTTAACTCTTTGAATCATCCTTGAGTTTGATCTTCCTTTACTCCAATTGATCCAAAATAAGTTTTAGTATGATGAACCTGCAATTATACACAGAATCGTGCATTAATTTGTTGAAATAAAAATTCTGCCTCAAAAACCCTAATTCCAGTAAAAATCCTAATTCTTATGAATTGTTGGAAAATGAGTCATTCGCAACCAAAAATACTATAATTATACTAAAATAATATCTAAAATATATAATAATATATATAATAATATTGATAAATTTATTACTTGTCAATGCTCAAGCCAGGTAAGAATTATCCTTGGATAGTAGCAGCAGAGTTGGAAGAACTAAAGTCATCTGAGTTTTGCTCCATTTCACACTGCTATGGAGAGGTGAATAGGGTTGCTGATTTGTTAGCTAATATAGGGTGTGAGTCACAAGTCCATCAAGTATATTTTAGTAATTCAGATCTCCCTACAGTGGTCTTCGGGGAATTCAAAATGGATAAATGTGGTATGAGTTCGTTAAGGTTTAGTAGTGCTTAGTGCATATAATTGTTTTGTTCCCAGAATTTTGCTCATTATTACTTTGTAAGGGAGTAGTACTCCTCATTTATTTTTATTTCTATTGTGTACTTTGGAGGTAAGGTATTAAGTCCCCTTCTATTTTTTTATTTTAATTTTAATAAAATATAGGAGTGGTGCCCTCCCTCGTGTACGGAGTTAGCCAAATATACACACACACACACACTAGTCTTACTATATTAATGATGTCTAATCTCATTAATACTACAACTAGGGATACTTTAGAATATAACGATTGTACATTAAGAGTCTTATCATTGTAACTCTTACAATCTCTTATATACAGTTAATATTCTATGGACTTTAATATCTATGTATATCCATGTGTGGTTAGCGATACGGTTAGCAATAGAAGCAAAACTCCTTAGCGCGGACAATGTTCTGGTATCCATGAGTCTATCCATGCCTGTATTGGGCTCACAAATAGGTGATCCACGGATGTCCTTCGGTCAGCCGCGGGTGCAGCTCGTCTCATGCTGTCTATTACTCGTCCTTGTTCTTGTTCATTGAAGATTCTGCCTCGTACTTTCGATCTTAGACGCGACCACCAGCTCTTTGTCCCTTGAGTGAATGCCAAATAGGCTTTCTTTTGTGCTCTATTGCCATGTTTTGACCATTTTGAAACCTTCATAGACCATGCATTGATGAGATCCTTTAGTGAAATCCCTAGGGTTGAGATAGCCACTGACACGTATGCATCAAGTATGTTCCCTTAGTTGAATTTAGCTTATTCATATCCTTTATTTGGAGGTCAGGTTAGGCCCCCTTCCAAATCATGTAATTATTAATAAAATTTGGGGTGTGCATCCCCCCGAATGGGGTTTGGCCGCTAAAAAAAATATTTTTTGATATTTTTCAAAACCCTTTTGATTAAAAAGATTTTAAACAACTTTAATACATCTAGGGTATGTTTGGTTCATGGGATGACATGGGATAGGATAACTAATCCCATCGTCATCCCATGTTTGGTTGGGTTTTTTAGGTAGTACTAATAATCCTACTTAACTAACATAATCCCTCATTCATGGGATAAAATAATCCCATAGGGGGGTTGGTATTACTTATCCAGGGATTAAGCGTACGTGGGATAAAAAATATTAAGACAAATTTAACCCTAACCCAACCAAAATCAATCCGCCATCTTCTAAAATTGCTTCTTGAACTCTCCTTCAGCAAAATTATATTCTGACGTCTTCTCAAATATTCTTCTCTAGGACTCCTCTCCAGTAAAGGTACGATTTCAACAATTTTCTAACTAATTTTGTTGTAGTCAAATTGAGTTTTTTTTTCTTGTTCATAGTATTATTAGTTTATATGTTTCCAATGGTTCTTTTATTTTTGGCTTTTTTTTTTGTGAATTCTTATTAGGGTTGTAAATTGGTCTATATACTACTGCAACTTTCTTGATAGTTTGCGTATGACTGATTGAAGTTTTTTTTCACATATTTTTTTATGTGGTTGTCTTTGCGTGTATGGGTTTTTAGACTTTGTACAAGATGTGTTTATTCGTTTTGTTTTTCTTTGTTCTTGAGGGTTTGTGTTTTATTGATTGAATATCTGTTTTCATATTTTTTTTATGTGGTTGTCTTTGTGTGTATGGGTTTTGAAATTTTGTGCGAGAAGTGTTTATTGGTTTCGTTTTCCTTTCTTTTTGTTCAAAGTTTGATTTCCTATTCATTTTTTTCTTTGCTTTAGATTATGACATTCAATTATTTGCCCAATTTGCAGTTGAAGAAATACGATCAACCCAGAAAGAGTTGCGTACAGTGTTGGCAAACATTGAAGGGACTAAAGTTCCCTTATATGGAGCTGGATCAAGTTTAATAGAGTCCACTAATTGGTGTTCAAGTTCCACTTGGCATTAGATTTTTGGATTCGTTCACAGGGAGATGTTGTGGGTAAATTGGTGAGGATTAAACACCAATGGCATATTTCCTGCTCCTTGCTCATTGACTCCACAATCTCCAAACCAATCAAGTTTCTCAAGGATTCATGCACTTACAGCTGATGGGTTTATGAATGCTATCGGTCATTAGTCCTCATTGTGTTGTTTTCCATGGGCATGGACAATTGCATTAAGTTCCTACATTACATAATCAAACAGTTTCCCATCAAGGTCAAGAATATCTATTAGTTAGACCACAAGTCAAAGAACTATAACTCCAATCATCATCCTTCTAACAGAATTGCCTAAAACAAATAAACAAAATTCTTTTGCAGGAAAAGATGAGCATATGTAGAGCAAGTCCCCAGTTGTTAACATGTTGCCACAAGGATGAGTGACATATTGATAAACATCTAATTGTTCTACATTAATCGAAATGCAATCCTACTCTAGAGAAAAAATGGATACATCTTACCCCTTAGCAGGTCCTCAGTGTTTGGAAAATAATACATTCTAACATTGACTACAAGATGTTCTCAAAAATTACTTGTAGACTATTCCATTTGAGATGAATAGCCTTTTCATAATTCTTTGTTGCCTACAGATGAGAAGAATAGAGAAATATGTGAAACTAGAATTCTATATGTATCTTATTTCAAAAATTGTAATAAGTTGAAGGGGAAAAATACACTGTAGTTCAATTCTACATATCTAGCAAAATATGTGAAAGAGAATTTACACCAAGCTTAACTAGATTGTAATCTCAAACTAAAAGTATTAGAAACCTCACATCTAATATTTATGCGCATAAACACTAGTTAGTTTACCAAAATGAATGTCAAGTTCAAAATTTTGGCAACTTACATCAACTAGAATTGAAGTTTGCACACTCACATCCTTGATTAGATTTTTCTTTCTTGAAAGACTTCCTATTTAATAATTTCATTCTCCTCTAGTATCCATGATTACTCCTTTCTAAAATCCTTGAAATGGTACACCATAAGGCTAATTTTTTCTTTTTCATTGTATCAGCAAAATTTAACGAGGAACATGATATGAACATAGAGAAGCTAGGCATGACTTTTTTAAAGCAAGCACATAGGTCTCTTGTAATTTAGCAACCAAAAAGTTGTAGTGTAGGACAAGGATTTGACAAAAGCTAAACTAAGTTTAAGTTGTAAATCAGAAATAATGGACCTAAATACTAGCTCATTCACACAGCATCCTGCATATTGCATATATAAGAAATATCCCATATTCCATGAGACCTAGTTAGGAAAATACATCAATCAACACACAATGAATTCTTTGTTTTAGAACATTTTGAGTTTGTGCTCCTAACTTCACAGCAACTATAATGTGGCATTAAGAAAGTAAGTTTCTTTACAACACTAGGATCTCCCCAAGAAAAGACCAAAAATAGATACGTAGAAATAATTTTGATGTAGAAGACGTCAAGAAATAGAAAGGAGTTGCACCAGGTCAAACCTAAAGTACTAAATCCCAACTATAGAGTGGATCATAATCATTTGGATTTATTTCTAATGCACTAGCATACCGGCATATACAATACATGAATGATTTCTGAAGGATTTTTGGCTAATAATTTTCAAGAATCCACCAACTAACGTGTGCAACTGATGTTAAAGAAGCCAAAAGATACAATGGGAATGTTTTTTTCTTCAAGTTGTTGGGTCAAAATCCAACATAAAGAAAACTAAAAGTGCACCCAAAAGAGGAAAAAAAAAGAAAAAAATATATCTAATATAGCTTTGCCAAAACTCATAAATCTTTTATCTATCTCAAGCCTAGATCACTAAAAAGGAGAGGTATATGCAAAAGGTCCAAGCTATCATGGTTTTCTCAAAATCAATTGCTAGAAAGGACAGGGTAGGAACGACGGGGCAAGAACTGGTAAAGTGTCCAACATGGAATCAATAATTATAATCCTCTGTAGATGTGATGGAAATCTACTGCAATTCCAGACAGAAGGCCACATCGAGTTGTACTACATACAACTCTAAAACACAAAAACCATAGTACACAAGAATGGAATCTGCAATATCATTTCAAAACACTCTTTGTGTAGGGACAGAAAGGATACAATATGTCACGCCCCATTTTTCGAAAGGGAAAATAAATGATATAGTGTTGAAGTCGGAAAAAGGAAAAGGATTAAATACGGTTGTGTTTATTGGAAAAAGAAGCGTGTAAATTTCTCGTAACAATAATTTTTTAGAAAATACTTTGTAAAAATATGATTCGATAAAAACACGACAAACAAATACTTTATTTTAAAAATAAAATAAAAAGGGCCTAAAATGAGACTTTGAAAATGTGATGGTTTTTGGGCCCGAAAATAGAGTCTAAAAAGGGTTTTTACTAAAAAGGGAGTCGCCACTTGGTATTGAGTTTTGGTGTACCAAGTCACCCGAAAATATTTTATAAAAGGTAAGAAAATCAAGAATGATTTATTTAAAGAAATGGTTTTTTGAAAAAAATATAGGAAAAACAAGAAAACCCTTTTAGACGACTCTAGGTCTTTGAAAAACAAGAGAAGAAGGTTCGGGAGTCACAATTGAAGAAAGGGAAGGCAAAGGCTCGCGCCTAAGGCACCCTTTCAACCTAGCCAAAACTAGTTGCGAGGTTTAGTCTAAATTTTCCTAATGTAACCCTAAGATTTTGTCGCATTTGGATGTAACTATATGAATGCAAATCTAGTCCTAAAAATGGGTATCGTTAAGGGACAAAATATTCCATTGAGATTTAGTCGGAATTACCGCATTAATTGCGAAACCCGAGTCTAGTCCTCGATGGAGTCACAAGTATAGGTGCAAAAATGGAATGCAAAAGAAAAAGAAAATAGTAGTATAGATAATAAGTGAACATAGAAAGTAGGGATGCAACATAACGGGTACGGGGGACGAATGGACTCGTGACTAACTGTTCCTACTCACGGAGGGGGGGAACGACATGTACGCCATCGCTTCCCACGTGAGTAGATGACTATTTCTTAGTCAAAAATCACACAAATGACCTAAAATTCTATGTGTAGTGGAATCTAAATGTTATGCACCAAATATATGTTTAAAATAGATAATAAGTGATAAAGTATATAAAAATCATACGAAAATGGAAAAAGGCCTAAAAGATAAAATGTGTGTGAAATGTCATGAAATGCACACGAGAAATGATTCAAATACTAAATGACCTAAAAGTCTAACATTGGACTAACCTATTTTTCTATAAATTCTCCGCTAACGTTGGACTAGCGAAGAAACCGAAATTAACCACAACTAGCGTTGGACTAGTGTGGCGACGATACACATATATAATAATAAAGCAAGTAAATAAATAAAGCATAGATTGAAGCAATAATCACATAAAAGCACATAATAGCACATAGGAGCACATAACACATAAGCATGATATTCTAGATGCAAAATCCTAAAGAAAGCAATTAAAACACATAAGCACATAGCACACATAGCACACAAAAGCCCCAACTATTACACCGAAGAAGCCTAATTACAATCTAAAAATAAAAGTAAAAGGTAACCTATCTAGCCTATCTATTACATTTTTCTATCTAAAATACATAAGATTTTTGTTAAATAGATAACACATAAACTATCTATTACATTAACTATCTAAACACAAAAATTTTTGCTAAATAGAATATTACCTATCTATTACATTTCTTTGAATAATCAAAAATTAAATTCGAGCAAATAATATGACATAAATAAATAAACACTCATACATGGATAAAATTATAAGCACAAAAATACATGAAAACACATAGAAAAACACATAGGAGCACGTAGGAGCATATAAAAAGAAATAAAAAGGGTAGTCGAGGTACCTCTCATTCGTAAACCCGGTATAAATTGCTACTAAAATGAACAAACATGTCAAAATTACCACTATTTAATAAATCAATCACTAATTGAATAATTTTCTACCGATCACTATGAACTTACTACGATAATTCAAACAATCATAGCAATAATAAGCAAAATAAGAGAAAGAAAATAATGATAATAATAATTAATTATTTAGGAAAAAAAAATGAAATTGTTTAAGTAAAAATAAATAAGTAAAGAAATAAATAAAGCAAAACAACAAAAATAAAGAAAATAATAATAGAAAATAAAATACAATAATACATACTTAAACTTTTAACACCCCAAATAAGAATTATTAAAATAACTAAAAGGAAAAAAAAGAAACTAATTTGAACATTAATTAGACTAACAAGACCCACTTTTAGAATATTAATTATAAATTTGATAAAATAAATGAAGAAAATGTGAAAAGAAATAATTAAAAGTTTTGAGGACTTAATTAAATCTCCTTTTTTGAGAAAATAAAAATGTTCCAAGGTTTTGGATTAAGAAGAGAAATTTGGGCAATATTCTAGATAAAAAAATGTAATTTATAACAAACTAAAGGGTAAAATTATAATTTCAAACCATAGTTAAGATAATAATATAATTTACAACAAATTTAAAGGCTAAAATATAATTTCCAGCAAGTATAATACCCAAAATAAAAATGTACAACAATATTTAAAGCCAAGCATATAATTTCAGCAAAGTCATTAAATAACACATAATTTACAGCAAATATTTAAAGGCAAAATTTCAAGTTCTAGCTATTTGGGGAGCAAAAATATAAATTCCAGCAACATTGGAGGACAATAAAGTAATTCCAGCAAAATATAATGGCAAAAATGAAAATCCAGCAAGGTTTGGGGGCAAAAGTGCAAAATTCCAGCAATGTGAGGGACCAAATTGCAAATTCTAGCCACATTCAAAGACTAAAATAGAATTCCAGCAACATTTTATGGCAAAAATGCAATTCCAGCAAAGGTTTGGGGGCAAAAATGCAAAATTCCAGCAATGTGAGGGACCAAATTGCAAATTCCAGCCATTTATAAGGGCAAAGATGTAATTTTCAGCAACATTTAAAACCTAAAGTACGATAACAGCAAGCTTGGGAGGCAAAATTGCAATTTTCATAAATATCAGAGGGTAAAAATGCAATTCAAGCAAAATCTAGGGGTCAGAATGTAATTACCGAGAAATGTAGGGGTCAAAAATAGAAATTGAAAAATGTAGGGGCCAAAATCATAATTATATAAAAGTCGAGGGACCTAAATGCAATTAATTAGGACCTAATTGAAAAGAAAATAAAATTATGGGGGTCAATCTACAATAAACAGAAACTTAAATGCATAAATCAGAAATGTCCGGGGCCACAATAGCATTAATGAAAGTATAAGGACTATAAAATAAATACCTATTATTAATTAAAAAACAAATTAAAAAAAAAACCTAATCAAAACGACGTAGTTTTGAGTGAAACTACGTCAAAACGACGTAGTTTCACCAAAACTATATATATATATATATATATATATATATATATATATTTTTACCGATTTCATTTTTTCCTTTTCTCTTCTTTTTTTTTTCTCTCTTTTTTTTTTTCTCTTTTCTCTCTTTTCTCTCTTTACTTTTTCTTCCTTTCCAGATTTTTCTCTTTTCTTTAAAAGTTCTTCTTCCTTCTTCCCGGTTCTGATCTTCCCCCCCGATTCTCTCTTCTCCACCTCTCGCCGGAGCTCTCTCCGTTCTCTCTCTCTAGTCTTCTTCGGCTTCCTGTCCGGCTCCCTTTCTCTCTCTATCCTCTCACTTTAAATCCCTAAATCACTACTAAACAGTCGAAATCCCCACCCTTCTATGCTCGAAACATCATATATCCACCAATAGCACTCAAAATCTTCACATATTAAACGCCTTATACATTCAAATTGAAGGAGCAGTTAGGAGTTTTACCTGATTTAGGGGAAGAATCGGTGAAAATGGTGGTAATAAGGTGGTGCGATGGAGGAGATTGAGACGGGTGGTGGTGGAGGTGGTGATTCGGCCAGTTGTTGTGGTTGTTGCTGTTTCTCTTTTTTTTTTTTTGGCTGATTTGCAGGGGTGTGTATGTCTGTGTGTATTTTGTGCAGTTGTGTGTACGAGTGTGATTGAACTGTGATTGTGGGTGTGTGCTTGTGTGTTGCAGGGGTGTATGTGTAATGGCGTGTGTTATGGTGTGTGTATTGGCGTGAATGTGCAGGTGTGTTTGAATGTGTCTGTGCTTTTTTTGCAGGTGTGTGCAATTGAATGTGTGTTTTGTACATTTTTTTTTTCTGATTGAGTGAACTGGTGTGAATTTGTATTGTATGTTTTGTGGGATGAAATGTGCAGTGTGTTAGTGTGTGCTGTTGCAGGTGTATGTGTGCGTTTGTGGCTGTGTTCTGCGCGTGTTTGGTGCGTGTTGTATGTGTGCCTGTGGTGGAGGTGCTGGGGGAGGGGCCGAGAGGGAGAGTGAGTGAAGTGAGTGAGAAGTGAGTTTGTGAGTGCAAGTGAGTATTGCAGGTGCTAGTGTGTGTAGTGTGTGTTAATGGTATGCCTGTGTGCTGTGTGTTTCTGTGTGTGTTTTGTGGAGTGGAGAGGGTAGTGTTTTGCTGGTGAAATGAAGTGTATCTGGTGAGGAAAGAACCAGTGCAGAGAGTGGAAAAGTGAGTGAATTTTGCAGGTGAAGAAAATGAGGGGAGGTTGTGCTTTGGCCAAGAGTGAGGAAGAATAGAAGAGTGTGTGCAATCTGTGTCTGAAAGTGAATGTGAGTGAGGGTGTCTGGTGAAGGTGAGTGATTGGAGGGGGCCGAGAGAGAGAAATGTGTATGTGTGTGTGTTTTGTGCAAGGTTATGTGTTCTATGCCCCCTGTGTTGGGGATTGAAAACAAAATAAAAGAGAGATTTGTGATGATGGTGAGTGGGTGGAGAAGAAAGAAATCCACCCAAAATCCCTGCAAATCTACTGAAATTTGGTCATGAGGCTGTTCTGATGGCAGCCATACTGCTACAGTAGCAGGCTGCAGAACGCAGCCTGCTCTACTGATTTTTTTTTTCTTTTTTCGTGTGGAAGGAAAATAAAGGAAAACAAAAATGAAATAGAATAAAAATAAAAGGTATTGGGATGTCTAAAATCACTAAGAAAATACTAAAATTTATAGTTATAAAAACGAATAAATAAAATTTACCGCAAAAATTCAAAAATTAACATAACATTAAAAATGTGCGGTTAATAGAAAAATGATAATAACAAATAATAATAATAAAGTACTAAAATAAATATTAAAAATTTCTAGAAAATTCATGAATATATGAGATATGCATAAAAAAAATTTCAATTGACAAATTCTCATAAAAAGAATGCATTGGGAAACGTGCTATTAATAAACAAAAAAAGACAAAAAAATAAATAAATAAACACCAAATGACTTCTAAAAATTATGTAATTTTTACAAAAATTTATAAATATACAAAATACGCATATAAAATTTTTCATTGGAAAATTCTCGTAAAAAGAGTGCATTGAAAAACGTGCCATTAAGTGTAAAATACTAAAATTTTAAATAAATAATAAATGACTCCTAAAAATTATTAAAATTATAAATAATGATAAAAATAGTAAAATTGTATATTTAGGAAATAAAATAAAATAAAATAATATTTACATGGTGAAATTACCATTTTGCCCCTAATATGACAAATTAGATATAATTGCATGAAAACTGTAATTGACCCCCCGAAAAATGAAAAATATCCCCTAGAATAAAGTAACACACATATTTTTACCAAAAGTGTGTCAAAATTTGGTGTCTACACAATACAAATAGTGTCTCAGTATTTTCCAAATTTTCGTGCAAAACATCCGCTTATACATTCATTAAAAATTTTAAACAACATTCTGAAGTCACATTCATGGCATACAATTAGTTAAAAGAACAACTTTAGCTTATTTGTTTGTATAAAAAATTTGAGATTTTATAAATCTAATTTTAGAACATCCATATTGAAATCATCATCCAGAGTACAAAAGAATTAAACATCTACACTTTCTTTTTTTTTTTCCCTCAATCTTGCACTAATATAATTCCAAAGTACCAATTTTTTATTATAGGAGGAAAAAATCCTAAAACTTCCCTTACAAAAAAAGCAAGTAGAAAATTGCAACAACGGCACTGGAAACAAGAGTGAATTGAATTCCATGTATAAATTTAGGTGAGTAATTTTGTTGTGGAAAAGTAAAGAAGGCAAATTTTCTTTTTTTTTTTTACCTCAGTAAAGATGAAGAAAGGGCCGCGGTGATTGGGTGGTCTTTTCATGACCTCTGCTCCTGCTTCTTCTCCATTTGATTCTTAAGAGTCAATTTCAGCTTTTTCAAGTTTCTACTTCAATTTTTTGATTTTTTTTTCTCTTGCACAAAAGGAAATATAATAGGGAGAGATTTTTTTATTACAAGAAATAGAAAAATAAAGGAAATAGAATAGGGAGGATTTTATATTACAAGAAATAGAAAAAATAAAGGAAAATTTTGAGAGTTCCTAATCAGATTTGAGCCACAACTTGGGACTTGAAAATACCTCAACCAAATAGGTAGAACATGTTTTGTGCTAAAATATGCTCGATAAAATAGGCAAAATCCAATGATTTAATTAAAAAATATCTCAATCACACATAAAATAAAATTCTTCATACCAAAGTCAATGAAGGAAAATCAAAATGAAAGGAGGAAATTAGAAATCACTCCCAACTCTGATGGTTGACAGTGACGGGAAACAGGATAGCACAATTCGAGACCTAATTTGGGAAGAACAATCAAGGAATGAAAGAAGATGAAAATAGTTTTGAAAGAAACTAGAGAGTGCTCGATGTTTTGAGAAAGATAGTTTTTCATTTTTTAGGAAAGAATGAAAAATCAAATGAAGGGAGACAAGGGTGCAAGAGAGAGATGAGAACACGGAGAGAGGGAAATTTTCAAGTTACAGCTTAATTTAATGGTGGTACTATTAAACCACTCTATTAACCTCAAGGATAAAAAAATTTTGATGCGATTTTGATGAATGCCTCCAGATAGAGACAGAATGAAAATTCCATCTTTTGTAGTGGCAATTTTAAAAATCCCCTCTACAGAACCACCTCTGTATGCAATTCCTTTTGTAGTGTAGCCTTTTAATTTTCTCTTATTATTTTTATCTCTCTAGTTGTATTGTATCTTGATACACATTCAAGAGTCAAGGCTAAAGACTTATTTATAGCTAACAAATCTTAGTCTTTAGGAAATAGGCTTTTAGAAGAACAATAGGAACAGGAAGTTTCACCTTACCAAATAAGATTAAGCAGTTCCTTTTCCTTATGGAAATCTAACACCTTTTCCACCTGGTAACTGGAAACACTTTCCACCAAGACTTGAATAATTGCATATAAGTCCCTATGGTTAAATTATGTCATAAATTAACCCCATAAGTATTTCATACTTATTTTAATGAAAATTTAGCTCAAAGATTGTGTCTTTAATGTGTATAACCCATTAAGTTCAATTCACATTGGCAATAAATACAAATTATAGTACATTAATTGATCAATTAGGACATAGATAAATTAAACACTTTAGTTTATCATTAATTTAACTATTAATCAATTCGTACTTATGGATCATGAGCGGCATAGCAATAAATCATGATCACTCAAGTGATGAGAAAAGTCACGAGGTAAACTTTACCTGTCATTGACAATGTTACTATGTAATTAATTTCCTTTTACCACACTATATCCCTAATTAGTTTAAAAGTATAATGCACACTCCTTACATAATTAATTATTATTTTCTTGTTGCCAAAATATAATTCCCAATAAAGCATGACCATAGAACTCTTTCAAGTCATACTTTCACTTTTGCGCAAAAGATTCTTTGGGCTATAATTTCAACAACGGGCTAATTAGAGATATACTCTCCTATCATTAGGAGTGGTGAATCCTGTATTCATTACTCACCATCCATCCTTACTTTGTACTATATTCAATCTTTACCCTATGAGTTACTCCTTTAAGAGCAACAAGTAATAAAGTCAAAGTATAGTAATCCAAACTCAAGACACACTATGGTAATCGCAAGTTCAAGGATTATTTATACCATTATCATTAAGAGTTCAAACCATTGACACGATAAATGGTGACTCTTGGTAGATCATTCCAATGAATTTGTTCTCTGGCATCCATATGCCAGTTTAGGTGTCACACTATAGTTGATGAGATCAACTACTACTTACCATAATTGGTGGCAAAGTATGTGCTAATCTATCTGTATCACTAATATCCAATCTCATTGATACTATGACTAGTAATGTTTAAGAATATAACTTATGTCTATCAAGAGTCTTATTATTGTAACTTTCACAATCTCTTATACATAGTTAATATTCTATGAATTTTATCAAATAAACAAGTATAATTAAATAACAAGAATTGAATGACAAAGAAAATGCCACATTTATTTATATAATATGAAATAAATGTAATATATAAATCCTAAAATTGATTTGATTTTATGGCATACACTAACAACCCTTTCCTTTGTAAGTCTGAACGAGTAAGAGAACTATCCATTTGTCTTTGAGATTTTCATTGTTTTTCTATTGTCTTGTCCTTGCATGAACCTACCTCCTATCAAGAGGCCTACTCTTCTTGTTTGGCAACAAGCTATGTTAGATGAATTATAAGCAATAAACACGATACATGCTTGAGATCTGGTTGATCTAGCCCCATGTAAATCCTTTGTCGGATGTCTATAAAATCAAGACTCACTCACATGGAAACCTTCATAGGTACAATTCTTGTCTAGTGGCAAAATGATTTACTCAGGAGCATGGAATTGATTTTGAAGAGGTTGTTGCTCCTGTTGCTTGACTTACTTCTGTTCGTAGCTTACTTGCTATTTCTGCAGTTAGACGAAGGCAAGTATTTCAAATAAATCTAAAAAATACTTCTTTTCATTTTGATCTCACTAAGGATGTATATATATAACCACCACATGGTTATTCTCATCTACCACACAAGTTTTGCATACTCGATTGAGTCTTTGTAGTCTTAAATAAGCCCCTCGGCCTAGTTTTCAAAGTTTAGTTCCACTGTCCTTATGATTCAACTTTATTTTGTAGAACTACTAATCATGTTAGTATTCTACTTTTACTCTATGGAAATGACATGATTATTACTTAAGATGATTTTGGTGCAATCACTATCTTGAAAAAACACCTTCAACTACATTTTGAAATGAAAGATATTAGTAGTTTGAACTACTTATTAGGGCTTGAAGTATCTTTTAACTCTGATGATTATTTTCTTACGCAAAGCAAGCATACCATGGATATTCTTGCTCGAGTTGGTTTAACAAATATTAAGATTATGTGCACTCTCATTGAGATTAATGCTCATTTTACTCCTCAAGACTGTTATCTTGCCATGATTCTACATCATGTCGATAGTTAATGGGTAGTTTAATCTATCTTACTATTACTAGACTAGATGTTGGTTATGCTGCTTATGCCGTTCATGTTACAATCAATTCATGACTACATCATGAACCACTCATTATGCTATTGTTATTTGCATACTATGATATACTAAGGGTACTCTTTTTCATACACTACATTTTTCTTCTTATACCATTATCGAGTTATATGCCTATTGTGATGTTGATTAGTTAAGAGATCCTATAGATAGGCTATCAATGATGGGCTTCTTTTTCTTCTTTGGTGATTCTATTATTTCTTAGACAAGAAAGAAGCAGATAGTTACTTTTCGTACCGGTACTGAAACTGAATATTGTGCACTTGCTTATGCTACTTGAAAACTTATTTAGCTTCATTAGCTACTAGAAGATACAGGAGTTTCATATGCTTCTGCTATGATTCTACGTTGTGACAATCGGAACGGTATTTAGATTACTTGCAATGATGTCTTTCATGAGCGTGCCAAACGTATTGAGAATGACTGCCATTTTGTTTGTTAGCATGTTGTTTGTGGTAATGTGCATTTACATTTTGTATCCTCTAGAAATTAAATTGCCGACATTTTTGCCAAGGCTCGTCCACCCAGGTACTTCCATGATCTACTCTCCAAACTCAAGTTGATTTGTGCTCAACCATCCTAAGTTTGAAGGATAATGTTAACATTGTGGTTAATTTCCTAGTTTTCCTAATTTCCTAACTGATATGTATGCATATTTTCTAGTTGATATGTTTGTATAGGGTAAGTTTTGATTTGCAAAAACATTCTTGTATAGAAACATGACTTGGAATGGGTTGTTGTCTCTAACTTATATGTAGATACATTCTATGCAATGATAAAATATAATTGTGTACAAATATTCTCTTAATTCTTTCTCAATCATCATCTAATGGATCAAGTAGAAAATTGTCCCTCTATCGACTCTATACTACAACAATGGAGTCCATATTATAGCACATTTCAGTTGTATGTTTGTTCAACTACAACTCCAAATAGTGAAAATTCTTATATGACCACTTTGCACTAGAAGGTAAATTATGTAGTTATCATTTAGTTTTTCTAAAAATAAGTAATTCAATAAATGATTGCTAATGTGTAATTTCTCTATGGTGAACTTCCTAATATTGTGCATAATGAAATGGGGAGCCAGCTCATGGTGATCTCACCTTAAACATAGACAAGAACTTAACAAAGCAGAAGAATAAAGAGAAGTTCCAAATTAGCAATTATTACTCTCCAATTTTATGTTTAGTTCAACTTACTTTATATGTAATTGATTTTTTTTAATTACAAATCAGATTCTTTATCTCCATTGGTTAACGTTAAATAACCAGTGCAATTTTAAACTATATTGTTATACTTTTGATGTTAACAAAGTTGATATTTTTGCAACATATTAACTATGCACAAATTTAAATTCATGTTTAAGTACAATCCTTGAGATTCCATTCTACCAAAGCAATATATCTTTTTATGTCTAATCCCATGTAACGAATGGGTTGATAATTAGTTTATATACATGTCAATATTGTTCTTCAATAGTTTCTATAAGCAAAAAAATAATGCTTGATATATATATATATGTTCAATACCTAGCAGTGCAAATTTAAATCAATATTAGCTTCTAACTTATATTGAACCTTGTTAGGAAATTGACAAGTTTTTCTTTTAGGTAACTATCTTTTCTTGTGTGGAAAGTAAATAGTTTGCTATTTATTCTAATTGATTGTAGTAGTTGCCAAGTAATTTCTTAATTGTAGGATCAATAGTTTAAGGCAAGTTGTTTCCTTTGATTACTTGGGTATTGGTCAAGTAATGTACCCGATAAATAGGTGGGATGACATTGTACAAGAGATATACAAGAGAGAGAGTAAGAGTTCTTGGTAGTGAGAGAAAAAATACAAGGGGTGGGGCTCGAGATACAAGTTGTATTCTTGTATTTGTTTATTTTTTCTCATAATAAAGATTGGTTTTCTCTTTGTGGACATAGGCTTAGTAATTAGGCCAAACTATGTTAAATTTTGTGTGTTACTCATGTTTTGTGTTGTTTTATTCTCGTTAAATTGTTGGGTTCTTGATTTCTTAATTGTGTTTAATTTTCGCATTTGAATCCTTACAAATTGATATCAGAGCTTCACTGGGATCCAAGGCAACTATTGTAAAGTCAAGTGGTTGGTGTCACACTATGGCATTTGAGAATATACAATTCCTAGTTCAATCATTTAATAGGAATACGAGTTTTACTCTCCGGCAAAGGAAAGTGAAAGATATCCTAATTCAACAAGGTTTGGCAAAGCCATTGAAGTGTAAGGATGCAAAACCAGCGAACATGAAGGAACATGAGTGGGAAGAGCTAGAAGAAAGGTATGCAAGTACGATTCGACTCTATATTTTTACAGTATTATTAATATGTGATAGATAGAATAATTCTGTAGCAAACCTTTGGAATAAATTGGAGAAACTCTATTACGCTAAGAGTTTATCTAATAAGTTACATCTAAAGCAGCAACTTTCTAGGTTGAAGATGAAGGAGGGTGAAAATCTCATGGATTACATGAATACGTTCAATGGAATTCTGGATCAACTCCAGAAAATTGACGTGAAAATTGAGGAAGAAGATAAGGCCCTTTTACTACTTACCTCAGTCATGATTCTTACAAAAGTGTGATGATAATGTTGTTGTACAGGAAGGAAACTTTGGAGCTCGAGAATGTGCAATCACCATTGTTGTCTCATGAAAAACAAATGCAGGTAAACTAGGATGAGACATAAGAAACTATGTTAATTGCTCGAGGGAAGAATAAAAAAGGGAGAATACTTGATGGTGAATCTAAGGTAGGTAGTTCAAAGGTCAAGGAAAAGGGTGGAGTTCAATGCTATGAATGTCATGAGTTTGAACATATCAAGAAAAATTGTCCTCATTGAAAGGAAAAGGATGGAGAAACTCATGAAAATATTGTTGGATATGCATTTGATGGAGAACTCTTCACAATCTCCAAAGGTATGGATACTTTGTCCCATAATGGACGGAATTTAGATTCTGGTTGTTTTTCACATGTTTGTTCCAGAAAAGATTATTTCGATACACTCCAAGTAAAGAAGTTAGGTTTTATATCTTTGGGTGATGGAACTACTTGTGAGGTCAAAGATGTTGGAGTTGTGAAACCAAAATGGTTGATGGAACGTTTCGTTCTTTAGGTGGTGTGGTCTATGTCCCAATAATGCAAAGAAATCTAATTTCCTTGAGTTAGTTGGACTCCGAATGCTACGATTATTTTGGTGGAGGTGGAGTCTTAAAAGTCACATGTGGCAAGATGGTCCTCTTAAAAGGGAAGAAGTATGAAAATTTGTACCATTTGATGACCTTAATGGATTGGGGGTGAAGCTTAGGAAAAGGGGCCCAAGATTGCTTCCAAATTTCAAATGGGGTTGAAGAGAAAATTTCAACAAAAGGGGAGGGTGAATTGAGGCCCCTCTCACGAGTCAACTAAGATTTAAATTCAATTAGCTACACATGTTCATTTGTTGATTGAATCAAGTGGATATGGGATCGTATTGATTCAATATGTGTAGCTAGACACCATGGTATTCGGTGGTTAAAGGCAAATGGATTTATTGTTGGTTTGGTTTGCTGTTTGACAAAAGCAAAATTGTCAAGTTGGAGATTTGTTAGGAAATTGACAATTTTTTCGTTTAGGTAACTTTCTTTTCTTCGTATGGAGAATAAATAGTTTCCTATTTTTTCTAATTGATTGTAGTAGTTGCCAAGTAATTTCGTAATTGTAGGATCTATAGTTTAAGGCAAGCTATTTCCTTGATTACTTGGGTATTGGTCAAGTAATGTGCCCTATAAATAGGTGGGTTGGTATTGTACAAGTGATATACAAGAGAGAGGGTGAGAGAGCTCTTGATAGTGAGAAAAAAATACAAAGGATTGAGCTTGGGATACAAGTTTTACTCTTATATTGTCTATTTTCTCTCATATTAAAGAACTGTTTTCTCTCTGTGGACGTAAGCTTGGTAATTAAGGCGAACCACATTAAATTTTGTGTGTGTAAATCATATTTCGTGTTGTTTTATTCTCGTTAAATTATTGGGTTCTTGATTCCTCAAATGATCTTGTTTAATTTTCGCATTTGAATCCCGACAAACCACTTTAGTGGGCGCTCTCATGCTTTCTTCCATCATATCCTGTGTTTTCTATTCACACAAACTTTTGACGTTTATAAGGATCAGCCTAAACGTCACTTCTTTCCGGATTATTAGCTGTATACTAAAATTGGAGTTTTAAATGTGTTTCTCTAAACATATGAGGATTTAAAGAAGGTTCATTGGAGATGATTGATCATCAAATGAAGCAATCGAACTTAATTAGATCACATAGCTATTTGGGGCAAAGTGACATGGTTTGTTTGTACAATAATTATTTTATTTATAATTTTATTTTTCGTTACAATTGTGGCTAATTAGCAAAGCGATACTAAAATGCTTACTACATTTTTTACTTTTGTGAAGCAAAACTGTGAGTTAGGCATTTGACTTCTTAACAAGCAACTAGTACTACTCTTAGCCAGCTTGCTTTTACTTTTTAACTTATTTTTAAATAATTGATTTAACAAATTATAAAGCTATTGACAAACCAATTATAGTAAATCAAGTTGTGTGAAACTAATGCATAAAAATTGCTGATAAAGTTATAAACAGTTAAATTATGATTATAGAATGTGCCTTCTAAGTCTTGAGGTAATTGATTCAGAAATGATCCTATTTTCCAGTGATTTTCGTAACAATATGTTGACAACTTCAAAATAAGTTTCGGAAGAACATTTAACGAATTATTTGATAGTTTTAGAGCAAAATAAGGAGTGAAATAATGACCTAACAAAAACTTGTACAAAATATAAACTTATGATGGATAAGTTTTAATTTTGCAAATATTCTATTATTATGTTTCCCATTATAGAATAATTTTTTGGATAAAATTACTACTAACCTACAACGGTTGGATCAATACACTTTAGAACTCGATACCGTTAAAATTAACTCATTAATGGTGGGATAAATACTAATGTTTAGTTAAACTAAACTCACATTTAGTGCAACTTTTTAATCACAAAAAAAAATCTTGTTTCATCACTTTGTTAATTGTATCGCCTTTAACTTCTTAATTATTTTCGTTTTATATTGACAGAGAACTGGATCAATGCCATGACCAATTCTTAGTCTACCTTTTTAAAGCAACCACTTCGATGTGGTTTTCAACATACAGATATCAAAAGGTTTAATTGATATAAAATAAGAAAAGCACAACCGTTCTCGCTTTTGCATTTGAAGCATATAGCTGTACCAGTTTTGATCATACAAACGTTCGAAAATTGTTGGATAAGTGCCTTAGGTTGTTAAAGAATCAGTCAATAAGACTTAGTCTTTAGGAAATATTTTCTGCAGATCTTTTCTGTTATGGCTTGATATTATGAGTTTGTTAGCAAATATCTTGTTATTTTTGTTATGTTTCAGCTCTATATAAAGAGCAATTCAGTGAATAAACATATGACTTCCATATGCGAATAACAGTTAGTTCTTTATTTTGCTTGGTTCTTATACCATCAAACAATAGTTTGGTATCAGAGCATTCTTCTTGAGGGATCTGTGAGTTGAGTGAAGTCAAACACAAACCAGAAATACAAAAATCCAAAACCAAAAACACAATGGAAACAAAAACAACTTTTTCCCATGTTGCACCACCAATTTTTTATGGTGATAACTATCAACTTTGGGCTGTTAAAATGACTGCTCATCTTGATGCATTAGACCTATGGGAAGCTATAGAAGAAGACTATGATGTTCCACCATTGCCAGCGAATCCGACGGTAGCTCAAATTAAGACCCACAAAGAGAGGAAGACCAGAAAGTCCAAAGCTAAAGCCAGCTTATTCTCTGTTGTTTCAAGCACTATTTTTCCAAGGATCATGAATTTGGAGTCAGCAAAGCATGTCTAGGACTATCTCAAAAAGGAATACCAAGGCAATGAAAGAACAAAAAATATGCGAAAACTCAACTTGATCAGAGAATTTGAAATGCTAAAAATGAAGGAGACAGAAACCATCAAAGATTACTCTGACAAGTTGTTGGGTATAGTAAATAAGGTAAGGTTGCTTGGTAAAGACTTCACTGATGAAAGAATTGTGCAAAAAATTCTGGTGACTTTGCCTGAAAAGTATGAATCTAAAATTTCTTCACTTGAAGAATCTAAGGACTTGTCAAGTATATCCTTGGCAGAATTGGTGAATGCATTGCAAGCACAAGAGCAAAGGAGAATGATGAGAAAAGATGAAGCCATGGAAGGTGCTCTTCAGGCAAAGGCAGTACATTCAGAAAAATTTAAAGACAAGAAGAACAACAACAAGAAGAAGGACAACAAGACTGGCAACTACAACAACAAGGTTGAAATCCATCCACCTTGCCCACACTGCAAAAAGACCAATTACCCGCAAAGGAAGTGTTGGTGGAGGCCTGATGTCAAATGCAGGAAATGCGGTCAGATTGGGCACATGGAGCGGATTTGCAAGTCACAACAACATGAAGAGGCAAAAGCTTCTACTGAGCAACATCAAGAGGAGCAGCTTTTTGTTGCAACATGCTTTGTTACAAGTAACAAATCCAGCGATTCTTGGCTGGTTGATAGTGCCTGTACAAACCATATGACTAATGATCTGGAGTTGTTTAAGGAGCTTGATAAAACTATCATTTCCAAAGTAAAAATTGGAAATGGAGAGTTCATTCCATTCAAGGGCAAAGGAACTGTGGTTCTAGAAAGTTTAATAGGTTTGAAGTATATATCTGATGTTTTGTATGTGCCTGACATTAACCAAAACTTGCTTAGTGTTGGACAGCTGATTGAAAAAGGTTTCAAAGTCATATTTGAAGACAAATGGTGCTTGATCAAAGATGCAAAAGGCAGAAATATATTCAAAGTTGAAATGAGATCCAAAAGCTTTGCTCTAAATCTAATGGAGGAGAAGGAGCAGACAACACTTTCAAGCACTGTAAGCAATGCAAAATTATGGCATAGAAGGCTCGGGCATTTTCATCATGTTGGACTTCTATATATGCAGAAACACAATTTGGTGAAAAGTGTGCCGTTACTGGAAGACAAGCTAGCTGATTGTGTAGCTTGTCAATATGGCAAGCAAGTTAGAAATCCCTTCCCTCAAACAGCATGGAGAGCAACACACAAGCTGCAACTGGTGCACACGGATGTTGGAGGATCTCAGAAAACACCATCTTTAAATGGTAGTAAATATTATATTGCCTTTATCGATGATTATACTAGATTTTGCTGGATTTATTTCCTCAAACTCAAATCTGAGGCTGCTAATGTATTTTGGAAATTTAAAGCATTGGTGGAGAATCAAAGTGGTTGCAGGTTGCTGAAAATAAGGACAGATAATGGGAAAGAATACACAAATGATATTTTCAACAAATTCTGCGAAGAAGCTGGTATTGAGCATCAATTCATAGCACCTTACACTCCACAGCAAAATGGTGTAAGTGAAAGAAAAAATCGAAGTATTATGGAGATGACAAGGTGCATGCTACATGAGAAAGAGTTGCCAAAGAAACTATGGGCAGAAGCTGCAAACACTACAATTTTTTTGCTAAATAGGCTGCCAACAAGAGTTTTGCAAAAAAGAACTCCTTTTGAAGCCTGGTTTGGTTATAAACCAGATTTGCAGAATTTAAGAACTTTTGGTTGTCTTTGTTTTGCTTATGTTCCATATGTAAAAAGAGACAAACTTGATAAGAAGGCAGAACCAAGAGTTTTTATTGGATATAGCAGCTCTTCCAAGGCTTACAGAATTTTCCAACCACAAAATGGAAAAATTGTTGTAAGTAGAGATGTCAAGTTCATGGAGGATAGACAATGGAGTTGGGAGGAGTCAATAAAGAAACAATTGCCAGATATGCTGCAATACTCTGATGATGACATAGATGATGTCCCAGTGAGAGGTACAAGATCTTTAACTGACATTTATGAAAGAAGTAATGTTGCTATTTTTGAGCCTTTAGAGTTTAAAGAGGTAGAGAAGGATGACAAGTGGATTGAAGTAATGAAAGAAGAGCTTAAAATGATTGAAAAGAATGATACTTGGGAGCTGGTAAATAGACCTTCACACAGAAATGTCATTGGAGTCAAATGGGTTTACAGAACCAAACTTAATGCAGATGGTTCTGTAAACAAATACAAAGCCATATTAGTTGTGAAAGGGTATGCTCAAGTGCTTGGTGTGGATTTTTCAGAAACTTTTGCTCCAGTAGCACGCTTGGACACAGTCAGGATGTTGCTTGCCTTGGCTGCACAAAAGGGATGGAAGAATTACTAGTTGGATGTAAAATCTGCATTTTTAAATGGTAATCTTCAAGAGGAGATCTATGTAGAGCAGCCGAAGGGATTTCAAGTCAAAGGACAAGAGTAGAAGGTCTACTTGTTGAAAAAGGCCTTATACGGTCTTAAACAAGCTCCAAGAGCTTGGTACAGCAGAATTGATGAACATCTTCAAAGCCTTGGGTTTGTTAAAAGTCCAAGTGAAGCTACATTATATGTGAAAGGAACAGATGCTAATTTAATTATAGTTTCTGTTTATGTTGATGATCTTCTTGTAACAGGAAGCAACAAGAAACTGGTGAATAAGTTTAAAGCTGAAATGTTCAAAGTATTTGAGATGACAGACCTTGGCTTGATGTCCTACTTTCTGGGTATGGAGGTGAAGCAAGATCATGATGGAGTTTTCATAAGCCAAAAGAAGTATGCAAAGGAAATACTCAAAAAGTTTCACATGGAAGATTGCAAAAGCACCAGCACACCAATGAATCAAAAAGAAAAATTTAGCAAAGATGATGGAGCTGAAAGAGTTGATGAAGGCCAATACAGGAGCTTGATTGGTTGCCTGATGTATCTTACAGCCACTAGACCAGACATAATGTTTGCAGTAAGCTTACTTTCAAGGTTCATGCATTGTGCTAGTGAAGTGCATTTTCAAGCCGCCAAAAGGATTCTAAGATATATCAAGGGCACATCAAATTATGGTATCAAATACTCTTACTGTCAGAACTTTGAACTTCATGGTTATTCTGATAGTGATTGGGCAAGTTCTGCTGATGACATGAAAAGTACAACAGGATTTTGTTTCAGCTTTGGATCAGGAGTGTTTTCATGGTGCTTAAAGAAACAAGATGTAATAGCTCAAAGTACAGCAGAGGCAAAATATGTAGCAGCCAATGCTACTGTGAATCAAGCAATTTGGATTAGGAAATTACTTGCAGATTTACACATGCAGCAAAATGAGCCAACACATATTTATGTAGACAACCAAGCTGCAATTGCAATTTCAAATGATCCAGTTTTTCATGGCAAGACTAAGCATTTCAAGATAAAGCTGTATCATTTAAGAGAAGAGCAAAGAGAAGGTGAAGTTAAACTACTTTATTGCAAGACCGAGGATCAAATTGCAGATGTGTTAACCAAGGCCCTACCAAAAACCAGATTTGAAGCTTTAAGAAACAACTTAGGTCTCTGCAACAACTAAGGCAAGGAGGAGTGTTGGATAAGTGCCTTAGGTTGTTAAAGAATCAGTCAATAAGACTTAGTCTTTAGGAAATATTTTTTGTAGATCTTTTCTGTTATGGCTTGATATTAGGAGTTTGTTAGCAAATATCTTGTTATTTTTGTTATGTTTCAGCTCTATATAAAGAGCAATTCAGTGAATAAACATATGACTTCCATATGCAAATAACAGTTAGTTCTTTATTTTGCTTGGTTCTTATACCATCAAACAACAAAAATATATCATGTAGCCAACTTGATGGTGTTCTTTGACTCGAGATTTGGAAGTAAGTACTTTACAAAGAAAGCAATAGGGAATCTTTACACTTTAATACAATGCGAGTGCTATATCTGCATCATCAAGTTACCATTAGCCAAATTATATTTTGTTGTTCTTCGACTCTGAAGCAACAGTCGTGGTTCTCAATCTCAAGAAAAAACACACCGCTTCATTCTTATCGCATATCGCATTTGAATCAATCAGAGAAAAACACCAAAAAGGGATCCCGAAAAGAGAAAAGAATTGACACAAAAAAGTTTTGGTCCTTCGGAATACGCATTCTAGTGCAAAGAACTTTTGTACTATTTTGGTCAAAACCTATAAAATAAAGATAAAACACTTCAAATAAGTCTTTTTTTATTAAAGATAGACACATTCGTGCGCATTTTGTGAAAGTAAAAAGATTTCCATTATTGATCTTTAAAGTATATGGCAAGCAAATGAACTTTCCTCAAATTTTCATGTTTCTTTTTGTTTTCCTCAATTTTTTGCCTTTAACATTTTTGTTGTGTATAATTGTTCTTCGAAAAAAAATTTTTTAAAAAATTCTGTCTCACTTCTTCAATTCGCTTGGCATAGAGGGTCAGTTAGCTTTCTAGCATGATTCTAGAGTGCATAGAAGCCCATTGGTTCCTCTTTCCATATCAATAACTTTAGATGTAGAAGGATCAATACGTTTATATCTTTCAACTTCTTTAAGTTTTCTTCTTAGCCCAATACAAGTAAGTTAATCAGAATCCATTCTCACACGTTGTACAGCGAAGGAAGATACATTTTGAGCATGATTGATGGAAAGCATTAAAGATCAATTAATCATGTTATCAGAGACATGATCAATCTTTGACTGAAACTTTTTGATGAGATTGTCTTACTACGGTTCATTGACTCAGCCTTTTTGTATGATGAACTCAATACGTTTTTGATGAGATTGTCTAACTACGGTTCATTGACTCAGCCCTTTTTGTATGATGAACTCAATACGTTTTTTCACTTTTTTTTTTTTTTGTGTCAGATTCGTGAAACTTAATGCTATCAAAGAATCCCCCTTTTCTTGAAGCAATGACATCTATATTGAAGTGTGTGTCCGTTGCAATTCTTCAAAAACACAGCCAGTCAAAGAATGTGCAAGATGGTAAAGGTGGTCCACTAGTGAAAGAAGACTTTAGTTTTTTTGGGCATTTGTGAAGATAGAAACAAAACAGTGAGTTGTGCTAATATTATATAAATTGCTTTTGTGGATCATTGTAGTGCTTGTAATTCTGCATGAAATGTGAAAAGGAGTTGTTCCTAAAAGAAGATTAAAAAGTACGTACCATCTATTATCCCAATTTGATTATTGACATTAACGAGTGATAATAGTTAATTAAGAATGACCCCAAAAGTTGATGAGGTAGGACTTTGAGTGCAGGAATGAGTAATTTGTGGGTTTTTTTTTTTTTTTTTTGAAAAAGAGCAATTTGCTTGTGCAGTTGCATGCGGGTTGCCGGAACTTGACTCATCGGTGTATATCTTTATAGTGGCAAACATTAATCAAATCATGCACCTAATACCCAATGGAAATGGTCTGTGACTTTTGCATCTTTCTGCTCCACGCCACAGAAAAGTTGCAAAGCCATAAATAGAATTGCGCGTCTTTCTTTTGGGATTGGCAACTGGTCAATCCTACCTTTAAATAGATCTTGTCTGTATGTGCTGTGAAAATGTCATTAGGTTAAGGATCAAGAAGACAAACAAATTTGGTAGTGTAAAATATCTTTAACGCTTTGATATGCAAGAAATAAATTTATCTACAAGGGAATATCATCCTATGTAATAGTATGCACTGTCCTGTCACAGTCATGCACTTGTCTTATTTATTTAATAGTGTGTGTGAATATTTTTAAATTCAGGTAGAAAGATAAGCCAGTCCAATGACCGATCTCTAATAAGTAGGTATTAGGGCATCTTATGTACACATGTTACCAAATAATATAAGGTGAGTCTCACCATTATTACGTGATGATAAATTATTGATTTTAGTGTACCACGTATAATGCACGTGATGCATTTAATACTTTTCTACCTCTGGTTCGAGTAGTACAGTTTGGACAGATCAAATGCGCATTTTCCTTGAATTTGGCTTTTCATTAACTTGCCAAATTTAAGATCAACACGATTTGAACCTTGTCCCATTTGAAAACATGCACTCATAGTTGTACATTCTAATGTTTAACAATTTCAATTGAAGACATTTTCTGTCCTCCATTTTGATGTCATAAACCTACCATAGAATAGAACCATGTAGTTATCACTTGTTATCAACAATTTTAGGCATATAATCTTCACTTATTTTAGAAGACTAGGTTCCCAACCAATCCTTGAAATCTTTTACTATTCGGTATCGCATACCTTAAAGCAAACGAGAGCAAATCTAACAATCCAAATATTATCAATATTCGTTTATCTAACAGTTTAGAGTGTTGCTTCAATTGCGACGAAGCTGAAGTTTTCTTAAGATAGAAAGAATCTAAGGCAAGAAGGCTGAAAATAAGGGTCTTAGATTTCAAGTCACAAAGAAAGTTCAGTCAAGCTGACAATAAATGTCTTTTTATGAATTGAAAATCTCGAAATATTTTAAATGACGGGACAAATATTTCAAGCAAGTGAAATGTTAATTTTTAATTTTTTTTATGTGCTTTTTTTATTAACTCCTGAAATAGAATTTTAAATTAAATTGTCCACTGAATAATTGAAAGTTTGACTAAGATCATAAAATAGCTATGTTTCAAAATAAACTTTTTAAATATTCCTCACCTAGGTCTAGGATCACCTTTTTAAATTTTCAACCTATATTACATCTCAAGAAAGGTTACAATATAATTCTTTCAATAATACTTCAAAAAATTAATTTAAGCCATAATTTTTTGGTTTCCATAATCTTGAAAAGCTTTAATTTCACGAATTTGACAGTATCAAATATTAATAATTTCCCTACTCGTATAATTCCCGTCATTGACTTGTCCTAATTGTTTGTTAGTTACCAATAGGCCCAATGCATCTATCCTATTGTGGGCATTCATTGTTGCAGGAAAAAAGTGAACAAGTGCATCGTCACTCATCTTTCGGACGACTCCTGGAGACTTCGATCAGTTCCATTCCAATTGAGAGAAGCAACAACTGCAATAGATATCAGAAATTCAGAATTAACAAAAATAAGAAGAGGAAAAAAAAATCAGTTTCCTTTTCAAGAACGACGACCGAATGCGTGCATTTGTCGTCCATTGTCTTCCAATTGAATCCCTATAGTTCATAGTGGAAGTTCACGCACGCACACTATTGATGATATAACCTAGAGTGATCGATACAGAAAAAGATGATGAAAAAATGGTGAGGTCACCACAAAGTTGTTTCTACACCTTGGGAACTGCCTCAAAATTTCGGACACTAATGTTTATGGAGGTCCCCATGACTTCCCACTTCTCTCTGCAATTCAGACTAGAATCCCATTCCGTTTGGCCAATGCAATGATGTAAGACCTCATAAAGATACGTAGCTCAATTGGTAAAAATTTGTAGAATAAGTGTTTTACATCTGGTACTTACGTTTCAATTGTTATTAGGAACTAATATTTTGAACTAATTAAACATTGTGTACAAATTTGAGTACTAAAGTAGTTTATAAAAGTTGTAAATGACCAACCTCTGATTTTTAGCAAGCTGTCAATAATCATAGAGACAAAAATGTACGGTCTCCTCTGATCCTTTCAATTTAGGGCAGCCAAGTTGATCATGCGCGCATTTATTATGCTCTACAATTGCTCAGGCATTTTGCAAGGTCCCAAAGGATACCAATCATTTCCATTCCACATGACAAAATTGACTAGACCATCTATAGTTGGAGTAGCTGCATTCCTTGAACCTATTGTCGGACTCGCATTGCGTGACGTGACTCGATATCCAGATGATTGGGGTGTGATTAGATGCCCAATATTTTATGCCCGGTGCTCCACTTTGTCAAGCATTAATTCTTTAATTTCTCTGGACCAGGAGCTAAATTTGTCTTTCGAATTTAACCAGCTACACATATGGTTTTCATACTGTTCTCGAACGTAAGATTTATCCTTGATGAAGTTGTGTGTGTGTGTGTGTGTGTGAGAGAGAGAGAGAGAGAGGATCTTTTGGGACATTGTGACACGTTGCAGAGCCTCAATTGATCTTTGTGGTGCGGAAGAAAACACCTACAAAGATGTGGCAATGCCTGTTTTCACCTTATCTATCCGTGGCTCACCATAAAACAGTTCTAGGCTAGGGGACTGAAGCTTATTTCAATGACAATTCGTGTTTCCGTCCTTTAAACTAGTTGCTAACCATTTTGTTGGTAATTGTGGAACTGACTTGAGATGGAATTTAACATTTAAAAGATTTTCCCCACAATGTGAATTTGTTTAGCACCCTCTATATACTAGTTAATTATAAAATACTACCAATTAACTTGTGTTGCAGAATTTTCAAATAATAGTATCAAGTTTTTACACGGATTCCACTCTCCCGTCCCTGCTTTTGTCATACCCATTCCCCTTGAAAAACACAATAATAACAGCCATAATGTTTTAGGCTAATTGTTTTTGCTCAAGAGTTGGATAGATACATGATATCGTGCTCTTGTACTTCTTTACTGTTCTCAGAATAAAACTTGGATGAAGTTTATCACATTATCTGGTTCTGTGGATATTCATTTCTGAAAAAAATGATCAGAACCGTTAATCGACAAATTGACTTGAACTTTTAATGAAGAAGATGTTTATACTCCATTTGTATTTGAAATTTCTGCACTTTGGAATTAGCGCGTGCTGTGTAACCATTACTAGATGTGGGCAAAAAAAAAAAAAAAAAATGGACAATCGAACAAAATTAAAAGTCGGTCCATCCCAAAAAAACAAATGAGGATAAATGAACAAAATTCTGAAAATTAAATTAATCGAACTTTTTTTGTAGTGGCAGTTTTTGTTAGAAATATCAACTTATAAAACACATCTAATTAGAACAATCTGCATATATATTTTAAAATCCAATATCCATAAATATTATAGAAGAGAAAAGGACTATTATGTCAATTTATACTCAAATATAAGACATCAATGACCTAAATATCATATTTGATTTTTTTTGGGTAATCTGTACATATCCAATGTTTCTAGTTTGTGATTACCATATATTTCTAGTTATCAACTAAAAATTACTTTGGTATGCCCTAAATGTCGAGCATAGGAGAAAATACAAATGTTTTTATTACTTGTATTGCTAAAAATTTTAACTTTTACTTTATTACTTGTTTTGCCAAATGTTTAGAATGTATTGTTAGTGTATGCCCTAAAACCAAGATGGTTTAAGGTGTTTTGTGTTACACTTATTTATGTTATATTTATCCATGTGGTATTTTTCTTTATCATCTATACTTGTATTTCCATGTTACTTGTTTGATTGATAAAGTCCTTAGAATATTGACTGTGTATTAGAGATTGTAAGGGTTACAATTATGAGAATCTAATACATAAAGTCATATTCTTAAATATCCATAGTCATAGTATTAATGAGATTGGACATCATTAATACGGATAGAATAGCACATACTTTGCCTCTACTTATGGTAAGTAGTAGTTGATCTCATTGACTATGGTGTACATGACACTTAAGCTGGTATGTGGATGCTTGTCTGAGAACAAGTTCATTGGATTGATCCGTCAAGAGTTTTCAACTATCCAATGGTTGAACTCTTAATGGCAATGGTGTAAGTGATCCTTTGACTTGAGATTACCACAGTATCTTGAGTGTGGATTGCTATACTTTGACTCTATTCCTCGGTGTCCGTAAAAGGGTAACTCATAGGTTAGAGATTGGGTATAGTTTGAAGCATGGAAAGATAGTGAGTAATCAATATAGGATTCACCACTCCTTAATAGGAGAGTATATCCCTTTATGGCCACTTGTTGGAATATTAACTCATAAATCTTCTGCAGAAGTGATAGTATAACTTGGAAGTAGTTTCAAGGTTATACATCATGGAGAGTTATATTTCTGGAACAAGAAAAGATAAATTAGTCTTTTAAAAGTATGCACTATACTTTTAGACTAATTGGGATATAGTGTGGTGAAAGGATATTAATTACACGGTAACATTGTCATTGAAGGGTATGGTCTACCATATGACTTTTCTATTCACTTGGGCGATCATGATGCATTGCTAGATGCCACTCATGATCTATAAGTATGAATTGATTAATTAGTGAATTAATAATAAATTAAAGGTGTTTAATTTATCTAGCTCAATTAATGAGTTATAATTTATACTTATTGCCAACGTAAATGGAACCTAACGGGTCACACACATAAAGAACAAAATTTTGGGTTAAAATGTAATTAAGATAAGTATGAGATATTTATGGGGTTAATTTATGAGATAAATTAACTTAAATGACTTGTTTATAAATATTCTAAGTCTTGCAGGAAATTAGTTTCCTAAAAGAAATAAAGTAACTAATTGGTTTCCTTATGGAATAGATTTCCTAAAAGAGAAGGATTAGCTTAAAGTAAGTTACCTAAACCTTCTTGGTTTCCAATTAGCTTTATTTCCTAAAAGACTAGAATACTTCCTCTATAAATAGGTTCATGCTTTGACTCTTGAATTATTATTGCAACACAAAAAGAAAACTAGTGAGAGAAAATAGAAGAAAGAAAAGGCACGCCTCTTTTTCTCTCTCTAGGTGTCTCTCTCTCTCTCTCTTCTAAGGGTTAGGTTTTTCTTCTTATTGTGTTCTAAATAATTCAAGAGAGCTAGCACTCAAAGGTCAAAGCAAGCAAGCCTACAAGATTCCCAAAGAAGTTGTTCGCGTGGATATCATTAGAGGCTCTACGCTTGGAGGGCTTTTCGTGGTAGATCAAACATCTTCTTCGAAGGATCTTTGCCTAGTAGCATAGAAATCTTCTATGCTTAAGGTAATCTTCATGCAAACCCCCTTGTTAATCATATAAATATGTCAAAGAGATCCATGGTTAAGGTAATAAATTTTTATTTTTCCGCTGCATTACCTATGCTATTACCTTACATGTATAAGCATTTTCTAAAAAAAATCTGAAGATGTATTTATGTTGTAAAATTATAACGCATATAGTTTGGCAAACTAACTAACATCATACGATACAAAAATAAAATAAAACATCACACAATCCTATTAAAAGCGGTAGTTGTACTTTATAACCGAGTAACCGGTTAAGCAAATCGCCATTTAAAGAGAGTCAAATTGATATGAAAGTGTAATAAAGGAACAGTTTAACAACAAATTTCTGAATTTATGGATCAATTTTAAATTCAGATACATCGAACCTGCTAAAGGTACAATAATGATACCATTTAACTATTTTCTTTTGAACAACACCTTTTACCTCAAATTTGTATCATGTCACAATTTACATATAACGTCGTTTCGAACGTGCTAAAAATTCTCTCCTAAATCTTCCATTGCATTCAAGACTAAGGATATATCAAAGTCAACCTCAAAAGTTGGTTGCAACTACTGAGAGAGTTATTAATTGTGGAATTTATCTAACCTGGAGCAAGCATCTAAATTTTGCGCCTTCTTTTCTTCATATATGTTACGCCCCGTGCCCAAGACGTGGCACCCGCCATGCCCTAAGCTAAGCTAGGACATAAGGCTAAACCAAAACAATCATCCTCTAATCACAAAATAAGTCTCAAAGAATACTAAGATGCCCAAAGGAATTCATTTCATTTATAATCAAAAGATGTACAATGTCCATTACATATCTATCTCCCAATAACAAAAATAGTAGGGGGACACATGAATACCCTCATCTTACACCAAAAGTATGACTATACATCAAGCTATAAAAAATAACCTCATTTATGTCTACCCGAACTATTACTAGGAGGCCCAAAAGTCTTCCCAGACACCTTCTACAAAATCATCACCTGCGAGGTTAAACAAAGGGGTGAGTGATATAATCACCCAGTAAGTAGCAAACGTTCTCTTTGGGGCTTAGCTTGTTAATTATACATAGATAGTTTTCAACCAAAACAAAGCCATTGTCATTCATTGCATGTGGTCAAGTTATAAACCATACATATTCAAAACATCACATAATGCGATTCAAAAATAAAAGAAGAGCTCAGGTAGTTAGTGGACACATGACCCTAGAATTCCAGTTGTTAACTATAACTCGGTTAATGCAGTTCAGAACCAACTATCACCCAGTTGGTGTGGTTCAAGACTAACTATAACCCGGTTAGTACGGTTCAAAATAACTTGCTACCATTACCAATTTAAGAAAATAGTCCCGTCATATAGCCATTTCACATACAAGAGCTCAATCGTAAGTTCATTCAAATGATCAAATAGACCACATCTATTCATTTCATAGAAAATCCAATGTAACCAAACATAAGCCTATTTATATAGAGAAATTATCATTCAAATCATTTATCATTATCAGAGTATATTTCCAAAAGCAAAGAGAATCAAGTACTACTTACCTCAAACCAAGAACTAGTTCAAATAATCGGAATAAGGGTAAACGCCTTCGTCACCTATAATGCACAAATAAGACTCGTATCATAAATTAATTCTATCAAGAAATCATAATGAAGGCTTAAATCTAGCCTAACACGCAAAACGAGGAAGAGAGGCAAAAACTGTAGTGACCCACGGTGCGGCTCATGCCACGGCTCAGCTGCGGTACCAGCCGCGGCTCGGGTCAGAGCCACAAGGGGCACCATCGGCGGTCTCATTTGCGGAGCGGATGGCACCGCGGATGAGCCCAGAGAGGTAGCCCCAACGAACCGCGGCTTCATCCGCGGCGCGGATGGCACTACCGGATGAGCCTAACAAGACGACCTGCAACCTCTGCAACTCTCAAAACCCATAATCAAACTTTCTCAACTCAACCCAACACAATCTAATACCAAAATAGCTCCAAATATGGCATAATAAGGCAAGAAAACACTATCTTAACACAACCTATAACACATATTGTGGATTACATTCAAATCACACCAAAATCCCCAAGTTCTTATAACCATCTTTCATCAAAGATCAATGGCTCCACAACTCACATACTCACACCCTCTAAAGCACAAGTATAACACTCAAAAGCATGAAACTCAAGAGTTATACCAATTACAACTACCATAGAACTAAAATCAAAGAATCTAAGTCAAAGAAATGAATTAAACTTTGGAAGAGGGGAAAATACCTCGAGGGAAAGATTCAAAAGGGCTTCTACTAGCTCCTTTTGGTGAGTGGAAGTTGGGTTCTTCAATTCCTTCTTCAGCCAAATGTAGAGAAATGGAAGGAGACTTAGAATAGGAGAAATTTGAAAAGAGAAGAGGAAAGATAGAAAGAACCCTAAGTCTTTTGGGTTAAATCAATTCAACAAAATTGCATCCAAGCCCTTCAAAGTTTTCTAATCTACTAAATGGCCCAAAGAGTAACAATTACATATATGCCCATAAAGGGTCCTATTATTACAATATATCCCGATCATTCAGAATAGCCTATAGACGTATTAGATGGACCAGAATTCTAAGCATCTCAGAATGCCTAGTGAGATGAAACTGGAAAAAATATATATAGGGACAATATCTTAGCCGTGGCATCTAGTTTGCCTGCGTAAAAGTGATCCCCCACAAGAAAATTTCTTGTCATTTTTCGTGTACCTGAACAATCACAGTTTTATCATACTATTTCTGATTCACCTTATGATAATAAACCTTCCCTCGTGTCGAATGAATTTCAAACGATAAGGAGACAGCTTAACATGAAATAATCCACAGCTGATAAAATTACCCTGGTATTGCAGGCAATGGAATTGGTGAATGTGATTGTCTCCCAGGCAGACTAATCATTTCAATGCTTTTTGAAGATCCATAGAATTGGTGCTGTGTTCTTCTTGCACTCATCTAACAAGACAGATGCTAGTGATGGTTCAAATTCATGTAATCCCTAGACAATGAAATTCCTGCACCACTTCTTATAAATTAGCCTGGACAGAAGCCAACACCGTGCGAGGGCGATGATAAAAACTATCGTCAATTTGTACGTTCAATGCTTTAACCAATTTTTAGGTTGCGGTTCAATTTTTTGCTTTGGGCTATTTACACCTTAGAATGATCAACAGTATACTAAATCAGCCCAAATTGCTCATATTCTTAGTGGGAAGAAAACGTGAGAATATACAATTTTTACCATTTTATGTTTACGCCAAAACTGAAGGCGTATGGTGTGGGAGCACATGGCTTTCATCCCCATAAGTTATTTGATACGTTTGGGTTCACATTACTGTCACTCACGACATTGGAACAATCATTAAGTTCAAAGTGCTAGTATCCACCAAGAAATTTGGAGTTGCAAAGTGGAAAAGGTGAAAAATTATGGATTAAAAAAAAATTAATCACTCGCTACAATGGCATTAATATATACCAAATTTTAAATGCTCATTCATTTTGGATCCATATAATTTGTTAGGAGTGAAACCGTTAGTATATCAATACTCTTCTATGACCTAACAAGTAGGGCTTTCCGAAGCTGAGTACAGATGGTGATTAATTACTTATTGTTACACATCCTTATAATGTTGTGTTCGGGTGATTATAAATTAAATACCTATCTACATCATCCCCTTAATATTGTTGAAGATCATGGGTTTGCATCTCAAAATCAATTAACTATGAGTGAGGTGACACATGTATTTATTAATTAGTACAAAATTCCTCGAGCAATTGTTGTGGGACTTTGTCCTGTAATACTCCCTCTCACACGTGACTCATGTTTATTGAAATCTTAAAAATTGGTTGAAAGCTCATAATGTTGTGAGAGGCTAAAGAGGGCTCAAGAAACGTGGAGTGTTATATGGAAATACATAAATTCATACCCAAGGCTAGCTCTCATAGCATGTTAAAAATCCTGGGGAGTTGTAGCTTGAGGCTTGACCAAGAACTTACAATCACGGTCTAGGATCAGAGCTCTATATTGGGTTTTGACCAAAAACTTCCTCCAATATGTTGCCAATATACACTAAATTTAATCCGATCTATTCCATTCTAAATCATCCTTGTTTGACGATTTTTTCCCCAAATCTAAAACTAGAATCATCAACTACAGGACATAGCAAATACAACTAACGAATTTAAGAGTAGGATTATCGGGAAGTGTACTTTAGAGACGCTTATATGGAGATTGACTTGTTTATTTGTGTAGACAGCTGTAAAAACAGCTTCCCCCAAAAAGATTCAGGAATACTAGTGAAGAGTCGAAGAGTCCGAGTGGTATCTGATGATATTTTTGTTCAGCAACACTATTATGTTGAGATGTACCTTGACAAGATTTTTGAGGAATAATACCATCCTCTTGGAGAACAGCAAGAAAGGAATAATCTATATATGATAACTAATAATTAAAATAATAGCTATCTATCATTGTAACTAACTAATATGGTAGCTAACTAATTACATTAACAACTATTACTATTTCGTGGGTATATTAATGCCTTAATTAGTACTTCGTTTGAACTTATATATGAATTATCATACAATTGTTAATGTCAAAGGAGAGAACAGGTCCATTTCCGATATAAGTTACACAAAAGAAAAACTACATTATTAACTTTCTTCTTTGTGCTCTCAAAAAAAAAAAAAAAAAAAAAAAAAAAAAAAAAAGAAAGAAAGAAAGAAAGAAAGAAAGAAAAAGATTACCCGCTAATGAAGACATGAATAGAAGAGGGCATTTGTTGTACATGACGACGGACATATTGCTTCTTCCTCCAAAAGATGCCGAGCACGAGAACTTATATTTGGAATTATTTTTATCAAGTGCCAATAAGAAACTATTAATTAGAGGGATCCATTAGTGCTAATTTTCGGAAAAAAAAATAAAAAGAAATCCAGAAAGCAATGAAAATTAAGGTGAAAGCATGAATATTGGGTTTTTTGGTGGGGTCTGCTCTCGTATTATTTATGCAGCTTTGCACCCATGAGAATGATGCTTAATGTAAAGGTAAGGACGGAACACGGTTGTTTATCACAATTATTGTTCGATCGTCTATGATAAGTGAATATATCAGTCTTAGGTAGTTTACCAATATTATCCAGGGTTGTCAACAGAAATTGTCTCCTTTTTTTTTGTATATTAATTCTTTCAACCAAGATAACTAGCAAACCGTAATTCATGGAATTCGCAGGAAAAAATTATAATAGCAAAATTCATCATATAAGTAGCAAAAGCTATGAAATTGATCAAAGGTCCATCGTAGGCAAATCAATTGAAGGCATTTAGTTGGATTCATCAAATCTGTTGCATATATGATAAATTAGTATCGTTATTTCAGAAAATCAGAAGTGACAATTCTCAAGAATTTATTTTATCGAATCTCTAAGTTGAAATTCCTTCCTATCCCCCTTGTGGAAAAACGTTGCATCACTATTCTTTTGTGAAATCAGCTCCTGTTTGTTGGGTGCTAAGGAAGATCTGCTTAAGATCATATATTCTTATTGGCAACAGGCTGATAAGGTATGTTAAGTCCCAAATACGTCATAGGATCAAATATTAAAAGGGATATTTTTTGAGCAAAAGTAAAACAGGGTTGAAAGAATAATGGCCGGAAAAAGAAAGGGATTCCAATTCTTCTGATTTGTTTACGAAAATAACGTTGTGTTTTATTCCACTTGCTTTTCGGAGTACAGATTCCTATAAGGGAATGTGGTTTTGAGAGTGTACTAAAACATTTTATAGTTGATTAGGGTTCCCTTAACTGTCTCGATAACTTGACGGTGGAGATGTAGAGTACTTTCCTAGAAAATACTTTTGGATGACTCAAATTTTGTCCTTTTCTTTTTCTGAAAGAAGTTTTGTTTCTTTTCTTTTCCTAGGAAATATCTTTTAGTAAATCGATGGTAAGTTTTACTAGGTAGGTAATAAGTTTAATCATAATTTTGGAAAAATTAGGTTTTTTTTTTTCAATTGTGTGTGTGTGTGTCATGAAAAACTTTAAAACACAACAACATTGGCTCTTAAATAAATGATTCACTTGCAGAAAATTGTACAAGCTATTTGAAATGATAAAAATTCTTTTGCCAAGATGTCATTATTCTCTCAGCCAAATTACTAAAGGTACAGTGAAGATTTTCTTTTTTTCCCCGAGACCGAGTAAATGAAACATCTTCTTTCACCCTTTCTTTGTTTTTGCCAAAATAACAAAACATGGTGACTTAAAATGTTTAGAACTGTTAAGAAGATAAACGCAACAAATCTGGATCAAACTTAAGGGAGTATTGGATTCATGGGATGACACGAGATTAGATTAGTAATCTTTTATCAACTAATGTTCAATTGCATTATAAGCATGAGACTACATATCCTATATAACTAAATTAATCTCTTATACATGGGATAAAATAATCCTATGAGGTTGGTGGCGTTAGTCATCTTAGAATGACTCTTAAATGGGACAACAAAATTAGTCTAATTTGTTCCTACCATTACAACGTGCACAGCAAACCACCACCATTGCCGCCACCATGCACTACCACGATCATCTGCCATTGTGCATCACCACTATTACCAAATAAATACAATATCATAAATTTGGAGTATTTTAGTCAAAAATCCAAAATTTAATTTCCAACAACACATATAATCACATTTATTTCTTAAAATATCACATTGAATCTAGTATTAACCAAACACTAGATAAGTGAAACTATTAATTTTGAGATAACTCATTCCAAAATTCTTAGTCCGAGTATAAGTCATCTTATCTCATTCTATCGACGAACCAAATGAATCTAAGATTTTGACCCCAAAACAAAAAACAAAAAGAAATCAACGGTGACAATATTTGTGGAGAGAAATGATTATTTGTGTGGATGAAGGAGAAATGTAGCAAGACATAAATTATTTTAATAGGTTACGTTTAAATGTTTCCATGTGCACTGGTTCTGAACGTATTAGTATACTGTATGCATAAGGATATGCATATCTAAGTGTACCATTGGAGCATCTTTTAACCTTCATTTTCTGAATAGGAAATGCAATATCCCAACTTTTTATAGTGCTAATCTGCCGCTAATGAAGCAAAGCCAGCACTACGACATACTCTATTGGAAAAGGCAACCTATTCATGAAAGAATCAGTGAAATGAAGCCGAAACCACAACTAGAAAGCAATAGTAACTGGACGGAAATTCCCCATCTTTCCTTGTGTGTTGTGTTCTTATTGAATTGTCTACAAAACGAGGCTGATTTATCTCGACGCCTCACGTGTCACGTTTTGCACTCATGAGGCCAAATATAACTGGTTCAATTCGGTGCATTCAGATTTCAAAATTCATTAGTTTTGGCTACATTACTCGGAAGAGATTAAAAGAAACAGAACGTAGGCAGGTAGGAATACATCATTCTTATAATGCAAAATAAACAATATCGTGATATTCTAGCTTGTACAAATCAGTTAAAATTAAACGTGCAAATTTTAATACGTTAACACACCATATACCAGTGAAACTTAATTCAGAATGCTTCTTAACCGATTGAATACATTTCTACATAGGATTAACTCCCCTATTGGCATACAAGGAAATTTCTAGTATTCTTTTCCTTTAATTTTTTGTTTGTTTGTTATAGATGCACTTGAAGACTTAAAGTCAATAGACATTATGTAATACGACTGATGAAATGCGTCATTTCATGTCACTTCAAGATATGTATTTGAGATTTTAATCGATGTATTAAAATCTTACAACGATTAGTACTGAGTGTGTTTTACACTTGTGATCCATACACAAACTTAGGGGGTGTTTGTTTTAGGGGAATCAAGGAAGGGAATGGGTATCATAAGTAATGATACCCATTGTTGATATTTGTTAAACAACTATCACTATCATTCAATGGGAATGATAGTGATTAATTGGAGTGTTAATGATTCCCCCTAAAATACTAGTCTATCAAACCCATTAACCCTTATTATTAAGGGCAAAAACACACCCATTAAAAAATATATATCTTTTGAGTTATCCATTCTCAATACTCTCTCTCTCTCTCTCTCTCTCTCTCTCTCTCGTCTTTTGATTTTGAATATTTTTTATTAGTACTTTATAAATTTTTTTACAAAAATTCTTTTTAATAATTTTTTTATAAAAATTCTTTTTAATAATTTTTTTTACATTCAATAATTTTATAAAAAATTGTATTGAAAATCAAAGATATATAATACTCTCTATTAATATAATAAAAATGGCTTTTTTTTAAGATTATCATTTCCATAAAACTCAAATTAGAGCATGACTATATTTAAAATTGAAGAAATCTTTTTAAATTTTTTTCAAATATACAAAATAAGAAATCTAAAAAATATGTATATCATAAATAAAAATTTTAAAATTTTAAAATTTACATTTCAATATACCAAACAAATATTCTTATAATGATACCCATTCCATTATTAAACCAAACATGTTTGGGGGAATCATCAAAACCCATACTCATAGTAGGGTTAATGATACCCATAGTGATAGTGATTGAAGAATTTGAACCAAACGCCTCCTTAGCATTATGGACAAAATACACACGGCAACAAGATTAATTACCTTTAATTAATTAATGACACTCTCCTCTGAGTGAAACTTCGACATGCATGATTCCGTTTCAGTTTTACTTCTAAGTACCACATCAAATATTATGACATAGCGAATCTTCTTTATTCTAACTCCCAACAAAAATGATAACTTTTGTAAAAAAAAAAAAGTATAAGTTTCAATGAAAATTTTTACTTTTATTCAAAAGCTTCATTAATTTTTTTGATAACTTTTTGTCAACAGAACATTTTCTTAATCTAAATGTTCATCACCTTAATCGAGAGTAAAAACTCTGAATGTTCATCACCTTAATTGAGAGTCCCATTCGGGGTCCTCTGCCATCAATTGCCACTGTTCCGACACATTGCAGGTGTTTTAGTGCCGCATCTGAAAATGACGAATTGTGGGCTCTCAATTAGCAACCCACCACAACTTTGATCAGCATGCACTAAACCCAACTTTTAATTTGGGAGCTCTCAAATCACTCACAACTTGGGAGAAAAAAATAAGCGAGCCCACTTAACATGAATAATTCCCGATTGCTGCCACGTAGAACCCACATGACTATCTTGTGGTACAGAGCAAACCAGAATATTCAATTAGATGCAGGTTATGACGACAGCATCTCTCACTTGCGAGCCAGGATTCTCAGTTCTGTAACTTGTTTGGATACAGGTCCTCCTTCGCGTTTATAAATATGGATGTTCTCCAGCATTCATTCCTTAGGATAAACACAGAGTTCTCAAGTGTTTTCCTCCGTTTTCACTCCTCAAACCGAATAATTCTCTCTTTCTCTTCTAAGATATATTCTATTCTCCTTAGATTTCTAATTATAAGCAAGAAAAAATGGAGGGAAAAGGGTGTCTTAGCAATTTTTTCCAAAGGGCAAAGCCTTACATAGCCATGATTTCTTTGCAATTTGGTTATGCTGGCATGAACATTATCACAAAAGTGTCCCTTAATCAAGGGATGAGCCATTATGTCCTTGTAGTTTATAGACATGCCTTCGCCACTGCTGCAATTGCCCCCTTCGCCATTTTCCTGGAGAGGTATTGATGGAATTTTTTTGATATTTATGGCAGTGAGTTTCTTGAGATTTCAATAAGAAGCCAATGTTAAATGATCAATTTGTCTCTTGATTATTGCAGGAAAGTGAGGCCAAAGATTACATTTCCAATTTTCTTGCAGATTTTTGTTCTAGGACTTCTTGGGTGAGTAACATTTTCAAGAACATACTTAGTTACTGCCTAATTCATTTGCTTAACGTGTAAAACTATAGGGTAACAACAATAGAAGATGCATGCTATAGTTTTTACCTAAGCAAAATTCGAAATAACATATTTTCGGATATGGCAGGCCGGTGATTGATCAAAACTTTTACTATGCCGGGCTCAAATACACATCTCCAACTTTCTCATGTGCCATGAGTAACATGCTCCCGGCAATGACGTTTGTCATGGCAGTCCTTTGCAGGTAAAACTATTCACCTTCTTCTGCTTCTTTCTTGCATGTCGTCAAGAATAAGCATCTTACAATGAAGGTTTATTCTAATTCGGTGGTGATATGTTATTAGGATGGAGAAAGTTGACATAAAAAAGGTTAGATGCCAAGCAAAAGTGATAGGAACTGTTGTAACTGTGGCTGGAGCCATGTTGATGACATTGTACAAAGGTCACATCATCAAATTGGTGTGGTCAGAGCATATCCATCCTCAAAACTCAGGCATACCGGCAGCTGCTGGAACCACCGACAAAGACTGGGTTAAGGGTTCCATTCTGCTGATCATTGCCACCCTTGCCTGGGCCTCTTTCTTCATCGTTCAGGTGTGTGTAACTTCCTTTGTGGAGGGTATTTTTTTTGGATCATGGGAACTAAAATTTTATTTTAACAAAGTCAATAATTTTTCTGAGAGTCTAGTTTTCAAATTTTGTCAAAACAGGCTATAACAATGAAAAGATACAATGCCCCACTGTCCCTCACTTGCCTTGTGTGCTTCATGGGAACTCTACAATCTATTGCGGTTACATTTGTCCTGGAACACAAGACCTCTGTTTGGACAATTGGTTGGGACATGAACCTTCTGGCTGCTGCTTATGCCGTAAGTCTCTCAATCTTGACTTCTTGAGTAATTCTGTCATAAACCATATGCACGACACCAGTTTAGGATAGTCGCACGACTTCTTTCATAATTGAACAAACACACGACCACGTGTAATAGACAAAACACTCTCCCTAAATGTATCCACCTTGTATTCTTCTTTTTCACAACTGCAGGGCATAGTGTCATCAAGCATTGCATACTATGTTCAAGGCCTAGTGATGCAAAAAAGAGGGCCAGTTTTTGTAACTGCTTTCAGTCCATTGATGATGATCATTGTAGCGATCATGGGCTCTTTCATCTTGGCTGAGAAAATATACTTTGGAGGGTAACAACTTATAACCTAAATTAGAAATATTATATGCTAAAAATATTTAAATTAAATTTACTAAGCTAATTTTTTTTTTTCATTGTTCTGTTTCAGTGTTCTTGGAGCAATTTTAATTGTCTTTGGACTCTACTCTGTTCTATGGGGAAAATACAAGGAATACCAAGAGAAAGAGGCAGAGGTTATTCTGGAACCTGTCAAGGGTGTCACAGGAAATAATACCATTGTGGCGGCCGTAGATGATATTGAAGCAAACAATGTAGAAATGCAGAAAGAAAAATTTAACAAAGCCACTGCCCCTGCAGTAGCCATTAGTGCTCCTATGCCCCAACCTCCCATGATAGCTCTGGAGACACCGAAGATGTGAAACAAGAATGAAGAAGGGACCTTCGGAGAAAATAGAAAAGAACAAAGAATGAAGTTTCAGTTTTAACTCTGAGCTCATTCTTTTGTTGGAACAGAAAGAATAGAGGCTGAGAAGTTGGCCATGGAAGAGAAGAACAGCAGGGCTTTTTAGGTCCTTTAAGTCTTTTTGGTGTTTTTTTTTTTTCCTTTTTTTAAGGTTCTTTTCCTGTATCTCTTTTCCTTTCTTTTTTTGAATCTTGAAGTGAAATGAGATTGCAGCTTCCATGTAAGCTGCTATGTTGTAAGGAATTTCGATAAAATTGAAAGAAGTTTTTGCAATAGTGACTCTAACAGTTTTATTTCCTAATTGCTTAATTCATTTCTTTTTATACCCAGTACACATGCTTAGATTACACGTCACTCATATAATCTTGAGATACATTCTTTCAACTAATAATTCAAAGGTGCAAAATGTCCATCTACAAGAATACTAGTTAAATTTTAATTCTTGCCATGCAAGTTCTGCAACGAAACGTTAGTTATCGAACATCAGTTAGACTATTGTTTAAAGTGTTCTATGAAGTGCACAATTCATATTACGAGAATGTTCGCCTTTTAACTGGGTTGAATTGGTCGGTCTTTGTTTAAAGGTCAGCTGATTATAATTTATGTATTCTCTATCTATCTCTCTTTCTTGCATCGATCTTTTCTGTCTATTTCTCACTTCGATAGTATAGCAAAGTCTTCAAAAACAAGAGTTCTATGTACAGATTTCGCTTTCACAAGAAGATATTTTACCACTATTGGCTACTTCATGGAGTACCTTCTGTTTTTAACATAAATTTATTAAAGCTATAAAACAGCTTTAGTCATCTTTCCACTGGATATATAGGATAACACCATTAGCAGGGTGAGACAAATTTAGTCATCTTTCAACTTTCTGGACATGTAGCCAATTTGCTGCCATCTGATTCAGATTCCACTTTGTGAAGCAAGTGGTTGATCTTCTTGGCTCCATTGTGCAGGGGCATCAAGGAATCTTATTTACAATTTTGATTCGGCATATTTCTATTCAATTAATTTGCTTGGATAAGTTAGGATCATAAGTATCAGTGTTATTTGTTATCATCATTTTCTGTTGGATGGACTATTAACTTGCGTTATCTAATTGCATGATATTTTTTGGTGGGTTGTGATGCATAGCATTACAGTTTCTGTTGGATGGAAATGACGGTAGAAAAGAACGCTGTGGAGAATCATTTGCAAGAGGACACAAATGATAGACACGATAAAGAATGCTGTGGAGAATTATGCACCAGGCACACATCATGTTGTGATATACTAACTATGGCTGCCAGAGATTCCAATTACAACCGCAGAGAAATTAGAGTGGTTGTGCAGTGATATATATTTATATCATTTCACGTAGAAAAAAAAAAATGCTGACTTGGGGTAAAAATATTGATTCCCAGTACTAAATACAACTACGGAGGCGTTTGGGAAGAGGGGTTTGGGGTTGGGAATGAGATTGAAACCCTTAATGGGATTGTGGTTTAGGGGGATGGGATTTGGGATTTGCTAATGAACCATAAATATTTGGGTTCCTCCAAATCCCAACCATTTTGGGAGGTTTTGTCAAAACCCAAATTTGATTTCCAAATTTGTACACACACACACACACAGACACACAGACACATACATGTGCACACATGTGCGCGCGCATACACACATATATATTATTTATTTAGTTATATGCACACACATATACATATACATGTACCTACGTATATATGTATACGCACAAATACATACATACATACATACATACATACATATGTATATTTATTTATTTATTTCTATATATACACACACATATACATATACATATACCTGTGTATATATGTAACATACATATACATATATAAATACATACATACATACATATATATATATATATTTATTTATTTATTTTTATTTTATTTTTTTTATATACACACATATACATATACATATACCTACGTAAATATGTACGCATACATATACATACATATATATAAGTATATATATATATTTATTTATATATATTTATTTACATATAATCCTATATGTATTATTTACGTATTTATTTATTTACTCATATATACACACACGTATATACCTACGTATATATGTACACATTCATATACATACATATACATACATACATACATATATATTTTTTATATATTTTTATATTTTTATATATTTATTTATATATATACACTCGTACATACCTACGTATATATGTACACATTCATATACATACATACACATATATATTTATTTATTTATATATATACACACGCATATACATATACATATACATACAGTAATGGTACACATTCCAAGTATTAAACCAAACAGTTATTATAGTAATGATACTTATTATAGGTATTGAACCAAACACATGTATTGGAACTGGGGCTTTATTCCAAACCTATGAGTAATGATTCCGATTCCGATTTCAATTTCGATTCCGATTCTGATTCCCGAGTGCAAACCAAACGCCCCCTAAATTATTTGACTAACAATTACAAAACAATCATAGAAATGAAGTTTAACCAACGACACACCCATTCTAAATCGTTCTTCATGACATTTTGGACCTCTTCACCAATAATTTCTGAAGATTTGATTAAGAAAAAGTTTTTGGGCGTCATAATCTTCTAGAAGAGTAATTTGATATGCAACCTAAACAAGGTTTCGGTAGTAGAAGTGGTTTCTTTATACTCGAGGATGGTGTGTTTAGTTTCTTTCGAATGCTATCCAGAATTAATGGACTCCAATTATTATCTTTCACTTCATATATACATTTTAATAAATTGACACATGTAGTCACTTATGATGTGAGAAGTTATAAAGGGGTTATGTGTACAAGTAGGTCTTCTGTTATACTTTGTGCGTTGCACTTCACGTTTTACATATTAATAGATTGATGCGTGCCCCTTATAATGAAAAGTTATAAAGGAGTTATATTACTATTGATTATGTATCACTCTATTGAAGGGTGTAATATGTAGTGTAATATGTAAACTGTAACTGAAAATCTTTTGCCCTATTAGGGGTTGTAACAATAAGTGTAAGAGATAAAGTGTGATAGAAGATTTTTTGGTTCAAGATTGTATACAGATAATTCCTCTTATGAGTTGATTGCGTATCCGTGAAAATGGTAAACTTCCGGCCAGAATCTACAATGTTTGGGAATATGAAACATTTGGGGGGGAATCCGGTTAACAATCAAAGCATCAAAATCTCTTAACGTTTAGGCCGAAATTTTACATATATAGCTTATTTTTCAGACAAACATATTCAGATTCAAACTTCCATTGACAATACAACCAAAGTCGTCAAATTGCTCTGCTAACTGGTTAGGTAGAATATCACTGATCACTATACCTTTCATTCTCTCAACACTAGACCTAGAATCAAATCACCTTGATGACGAGCTTCGAACATCTTCGATTCGTCACCATCAAATTTACGATTGCTGGACACGGCTAGTTGATTCTAATTCCTAGATTATTCATATGCCTTCTTGGATCTCTAAGAGACGAAGGAATACAATTTTTTTTTTCCTTTAACTCGTAAGTAAAGATTCGTGTGAATCCAATTCAAAGCATTTATCTCAGGCTTACGTTCACACACGGAAATGACTTTATGTATTGTCTCATTGTCTAATACGATAACAATTAAACATAATGTAGAATTTCTCTCAATTTGTACTTAATAAAAGGAACTCTTAGGAGCAGTTTGGTTCAAATTGCTCAGTCACTATCGTTGTGAATATCATTAATCACCCCAGATATTTAGTTTAGTAATAAAATGGGTATCATTCCCTCAATCACTATCATTGTGAATATCATTAATTCTACTATGAGTATGGGTTTTGACGATTCTCCCAACATATTTGGTTTAGTCATATAATGTGTATCATTTCCTCAAAAAAGTGTTGATGAATTTGATTAAATAATATTTCGGAGAGAATTATAGAGACTCCGGTTAATCACTTTCATTTCTATTGAAGGAAAGTAATAATTTTTTTTTTATGGCAAGATTGAAAATCATTAATTTAAATCAGCAGGCAGAGGCAAGATTGAAACTCATTAATTTAAATCAGCAGGCAGAGGGTACAACCAAATTCGGAAGCTCCGAGAAATACTGTGTCCCACTCCTGGAACCTTTTGCAAACTGAGCTAGACTATGAGCTAGCTTATTTCCTTTTCTACTAACCCATTTGATCTCTACTAACGGCAATGATCTAAGTTCCTCTGTAATTTGATCAATCAAACTACCTAGAGCCGAAGAATCTACCCACTACAGACTTAACACTATTAATAATGCCCAAAGCATCACCCTCAACAATAGCTACATCCACCTTCAGTGGCCTGTACAAAACCAAGGCTTCTCTGAAGGCAAGTATATAAGCTTGTTGAGTATCCTCCACATCAGAAAACACCAGTGTACTAGCTGCAATACAATTTCCCGCAGAATTGCATCCAACAATACCAACTGCTGCACGCCTGGGTTCTGTCGAAATAGCACCATCGAAATTGATCTTCACTTGATTCTCCGATGGAGGGTACTTTTGTAATAGTTGTTTTTTAAATATCAATAATACGTGTCATTAGCACTGATACCCATTTCCATCTCTAATTCTCTTAAACCAAATATCCCCTATAATTTCTCATAGAACTTAGCATATTGCAGATGGAGAGTGAAGAATTTAAGAACATATCCTCTTTGCCTGCTGGGGAAGTGGAGAAACAAAGTGTAGATGATGAACGCTCAAGTGATTGTTGAGAGAGTATTCTGTGCAATGACTACACTACGCAAAATATGCAGCTATATTTTTGTGGAGGGCAAAATATCTATTACCCTCTGTAGTTTTTGAATAAACCAAATGTTGTTTCAAAAGCTATACATCATCGGTATAGTTTGAGTTAAAATGTTAAATAGACGGAATCTGTCATGATCCGTGAGAAAATGTCTAAATTGCCCTTGTTTAAGTACTAAAAATGGCCAAGGGATGATGTATAACTTTTAAAATCATTAGAGGGTTATGTGGTTCATTTGAAAATTATAGGGAATAAAGTGTACTTAATCGAAAAAAATACATGCAAGCACAGAAATAAAATAGTTAAGCATTGCCGTAATATGGACATTTTATCTATGAATTGTGACCGAAGATAATTTCTATATATTTGACCCTTTAACCCAAAACATATATGGATGATATATAATTTTTCAAACACGTGGTTTATCCAAAAACCACAAAGAGGTAAAGTGTAGTTTTTCCTTTTGTGAAAGTATTGGAAAATAAGGGCATTCCATTTTTAGAGCAGTCCAGAATTGCTCGTGCAGGATAAAAAGAAATAGCTCTTCTTTCTTGAATAATTTAGGATATAATTCTTCTCTCCCAAATTAATTGCCTTGCTTTTCTCTTTTAGTCCATCCCAAATAATATTCACGGTTCTTGAAAGAGCAATTTCCATATTGTTTCTTCGCTGGAAAATAGAGCAACGGAAGCAACAGTGAAAGTGGCAAATTTTGTTGCGTGTCTAAGATCCAATGTTAAGTGGAAAGGATCTTTTCTCCTGTGGTGAATCCGCAAGATAAATATGAGCTGTTACTCAACACTGTACATATTTGTAGATTAATGAAAAAATATTATCACTTCTATAAAAAAAAAAAAAGATTGTGAGCATACCCACGCATTTCTATCTATCTTACTATGCTTCAATTAACCAATTAGTTAATTCACATATTTTTCAACAACTATTTAAAATATTAAATTTAATTCTTCGAGACTTTAAAAACTTCTAGATACTAAAATATTTAATTTATTAAGGACAGAAGTTCCATTCATCAAATTACAATAACATTAAAGAAGAACATAAATTTAAATTATACGCAAATCATTGCAGTTCGACCAATTACAAATTTTGACACATCCTCCAACACTCACCACTCATTGCTTTATGATTGTATTGTCATTTGTCACTATGTGTATACCAAACTTTACTTCATTACTAAATATTGGCACATGGTCCAAGTTGAACATTCTGCAGTATTTGGATGATGAAGTCCACTATTTGATCGTCACATTATGGATGACAATCGCATAAGGAGTCATAAATCCATTTATATTCCAGTTTCTCTGTTATCAATCATTACCACCTTTTACATGACCCGTTCAAATATGTTGGAAGAGAAAACTTGAAACCATATCAAATCCCCATTTTAGCTCAAAAGGGCAACTAAGAAACAAATAATTTAGTGCAGGCCTCATTCAACAAATGGAAATATCATGACATATTTGAACATGAAACACAATAATTAGCATGCCAAAGATGGTAATATCAGGTATGGTTCTAATGCATGACTTCACTTCCTTTGAAACATCGCGATTGTTTCACACCATAGTTTGACAGACTAATTTCTTAGTGCATGTACTGCATAAATCAGGCATCAATCATCAATCATAATTTCTATATAATATTAGAAAGTTTTTGTAAAACCCAATAACTGCCAAACTGAACTTTTTTTTTAATTACTGTGTTGGAATAATTTGAGAAGAAAAATGCTTATTGAATTAAAATGTACAACAATAGAATGCCTATTTATAGGCTTTACAGAAATGTACTTAGACATCTTAATTAATGAACCTAGACACCTAATATCATATATGGTAAGATCCTAATTAGACATTAATTGATACAAAAAGATACTTTACATAATCATACATCATCATGAATCTAGCCATTTAGTATAACGAACCTAGACACTTAATATAATGAATCTAAACTAATATTATATATGGTAAAATCCTAATTAGACACTAATTGATACTTTACATAATTATACATTAACATCCGCCCTCAAATTCAAGGTGGCTGCAAGGAAACCAACTTGAGTTTGCATGCAAGATCATGGAAACGAATAGGAGACAAGGCTTTTGTGTAGACTATCAGCAATTTGATCCGAAGACCGAATGGAGAACAAACTTAAAATACCACGAACAAGATATTACCGTACAAAATGACAATCAATTTCAATATGTTTGGTGCGTTCATGGAAGACATCATTGTGTGCGATCTAGATAGCACTGTGGTTATCACAGTGGATGGTGATAGGAGAAGAATGAGTAATACCCATATCTTCAAGCAAACGCAACCAAACTAACTCTTGAGAAGTTTCAGCCAAGGCTTGATATTCAGCTTCAGAACTAGATCGGGGAGTGACTGACTGTTTCTTGCTCCTCCAAGAAATTAATGAATCACACAAGAAAAAACAAAACCCAGTAATAGAACGGCGATCAGTTGGATCGCCAGTCCAATTAGCATCAGAGTAAGCATAGAGTTTAAAAGATGAATGGGCCGAAAAATGAAGCCCATGAAAGATGGTGCCTTTGACATAATGAAGAATTTGAAGATCTGCGGCATAATGGGTAGAACGAGGAGCACTCTTGAATTGACTAACAATATGAACGACATAAGTAATATCATGTCGAGTAACAGTGAGATAGATGAGACTGCCAACCAATCGACAATATCAGGTAGGATCATCCAATAATGTGCCATCCATGGGAGTAAGATGAGTGTTGGCCTCAATTGGAGTTGAAGTAATTTTGCTACCAGTCAAGCCAGCAGAGACCAAAAGATCAGAGGCATATTTGACCTAAGTTAAATAATACCCATTGGTGTCCGAAGAGACCTCAAGACCCAAAAAATAATTAAGAAATCCAAGGTCCTTCATTTCAAATTGTTGATTAAGAGAATGCTTAAGATGTTGGATCCCTTCCAAATCATCACCAGTGATAACCATATCATCAACATAAAGGAGTAATAAGCTAGTAGCGGTTTCTGTGCGGCGAATAAAAAGTGCAGAATCATGAGGGCTAGATGTGAAACCCAAAGCAAGAAGCGAGGAACTAAACTTTGCAAACCAAGCTCGAGGAGCTTGCTTAAGACCATATAAAGCTTGTCGAAGACGAACAGACTTTGTGAGCGGGATGAGGAAAACCAGGAGGTGGTTTCATATAAACTTCATCAGCAAGGTCACCATTAAGAAATGCATTTTTCACATCCATTTGAAAAAGAGACCAACGCCGAACAGCAGCAACAGTAATGAGAGTGCGACTAGTGGTGAGAGCAACTGGAGCAAAAGTTTCCTCATAATCGATACCCTACTCCTGACTATAACCCTTGGCAACAAGATGAGCTTTGTAACGCTCAACAGACCCATCAGAATGAGTTTTAATTTTATAAATCCATTTATAGCCAATAGCAGTTTTGCCAGGAGATAAATCCACTAAATCCAAAGTATGAGTTTTGATCAAAGCATTTAACTCTTCTTGCATTGGTTTCTGACATAAGGGGTTAGAGGAAGCTTCGCGAAAAGAAGTTGGCTCATGTAAAGTTGCTAAAGCAGAAAAACAACGATAAACATGAATTTAGGCTGGTTGAGTTCTTACCCGGGAGGGATACTGAGGAGGAAGAGGAGAAGTAGATGGATCCACTGAAGAGAGCAACTCATCAAGAGGCGTAGATGACTGTTCTAGGACTGGCAGGGTACATTCATCATGAGAGTACTCAGAAAAAGATCAACAAAAGGATTGGTAAAATGTGGTGAAAGAGGAGAAGACAGTAAAGTAGTTTGGGGAATAGCGGAAAAGAATCGATGTTCCCAAAATATAACATTGCAATAAATACGCAACCTACGAGAAATGGGATCATAACATCTATAACCCTTATGAGCAATCCCATACCTGAGAAAACAATAAAGCCGAGCACGAGGCTGTAACTTAGATCTTTCATGAGAGTGAAAAAGCACAAAACATGCACATCCAAAAACTCTAAGATGACAATAATCGGGAATAGTACCAAAAAATGCTTCAAAAGGAGACTTATTTTGAATAATAGGAGATGGAACTCGATTAATTGTATAGACAGCAGTAAGTGTAGCCTCCCTCCAAAATGGTTCAGGTAAAGATGCAGAGATGAGTACAGATTGAATAGTGTCTAAAATGTGATGATGTTTGCGTTCAGCCCTACCATTTTGTTGAGAAGTTCCCAGACAAGATAAATGAGGTAAGGTGTCTTGTGAGATAAGGATAGACTCAAAATCATATGAGGTGTATTCACGGGTATTATCAGATCTAAACAATTTAATAGTTCCAGAGAATTGAGTTTGCACCGTTGCATTAAATTCACAAAAAATGAAGAGTAGTTCAGAACAAGATTTCAATAGATAGATCCATGTATATCGATAGAAATCATCAATAAAAATAACAAAATAACGAGAACCCCCCACAGTAGAAACTGAAGCTGGACCCCAAACATCAGAATGAACTAAATCAAAAGGTGCTAAAGCATGAGAATCACTCTTTTTAAAAGGTAAAGTAGGTTGTTTTGCCAATTTACATGGCACACAATCAAAAGATTTCAACTTAACAATTCCTAATTGACTGGCAGAAATTAAAGACTTTAATTTAACATGAGAAAGATGACCTAATCTGGAGTGCTAGATAGACACAGTTGGAGCAGCAATGGTACGAGAAGGCAGAAGAGAAGAGAAGTCAATTCAAACAGTCGTCCAATCTTATGCCCAGTCCATATAGTTGTTTTCGTCAGTGGATCCTAAATAAGACAACCATCATGTGAAAAGAATAAGTTAAGATCAAGGTCACATAATTGTCCAACAGATAGAAGATTGAGAGATAATTGAGGGACAAAATAGACATTAGAGAGAGAAATTTTATTAGATGGTACCAGTATGTGTAATAGGCGTAATAGAACCATCATCTGTGAAGATGGTAGTAGATCGTGATGGCAAAGATTTAGAGTAGAAAATGTCAGAATTATAGGTCATATGGTTATAACATCCAGAGTCAATAAGCCATGAAGAAGTACCTGGTGCGGCAGAAAGAGCACTAGCAGAAAGTTGAGCAGTGCGAGCAAGGACTTGAGAAACTATGGCCTCCAAATCAATAGCAAAAAGAGTAGCAGGAGTGACAAGTCCAGGAGGTGTAGACTCAGTTATAGGACTGGTGGCATCAGTGGTAGCAACAGTAGGAGTAGAAGAGTTCCAAGGCATTGTCTTTGTCCTCCCTTTTTGTGTTGGAGTTTGTGACATTCAGAAATATCATGTCCTAAACGATGACAATACATGCATTCAATATTGGTTTTAGAAACTGAAGAAGGAGATATAGGTAGTTGAGATGCCGAACTATGCTGACGAGGTGTAGCAAGGACCATATTAGTAGAACGTGGAGTAGTGATATTCCTACGAGTGTTTTCAGATATCAAATCCTTAAGAGCTACATCAAGCGAAGATAGTGGCTTTCTATTAAGAAGAGAGGTTCGAGTGGCATCAAAATCATCAAGCAATGCCATGAGGAACTGAATAAGACGGTGAGAGTCACGGTAGTCTTAAATTTTTCTGCATCACCAGAGCAGGTCCACTGTGGTTCAAATTTAGCAATTTCATCCCAAATGCAGACCATGTCAGAGTAGAAATCTTGAATAGATTGCCTAGGCTGTTGTTTCATAGCATGCAATCGAAGAGAAAGTTGATATTGTCGAGAAAGATCAATGGCAGTATATCGATATGCTAGAAAATCCCAGACCCCCTTGGCAATATCTAAACGTTTGAAGAGGCGATTTATTGCTGGCACAGAAGTGTTGGTAATCCAAGTGATAATTTTGTGATTACCACTGTCCCACTCTTCAAAGTGTGAATTAAATTTTTCAGAAGATTCACCATCGTTGGCAATAGGTTTAGTTACATTACCAGTGATATATTTCCATAACTTACGACCACGAAGAAAATTCTAAAATGCTTGAGCCCAGTGGGAATAATTAGTGCCATCTAGAATGATGTGAATAGGTCCATCAACTTGACCCATAGGGAGTAATGAGATGACCACAAAATTAGAATTACGTAGAAGATTAAGGAACTATCGATAATGGGTATGAAAACTAACCAGAAATGGTTAGTAAGAAAAGAAACAGCAATGAAAAAAAAAAACAATTTTGAAGAAAAGAAAATTTTGCTAAAACAAAAAATTGTTAAGGAATCGAGCAAAGAGGCTCTGATACCATGTTGGAATAATTTGAGAAGAAAAATGTTTATTGAATTAAAATGTCCAACAATACAGTGCCTATTTGTAGGCTTTACAAAAATGTACTTAGACATCTTAACTAACGAACCTAGACACCTAATATCATATATGGTAAGATCCTAATTAGACACTAATTGATACAAAAAATATTTTACATAATTATACATCATCATGAATCTAGACATTTAGTATAACGAACCTAGACACTTAATATAATGAATCTAAACTAATATTATATATGGTAAAATCCTAATTAGACACTAATTGATACTTTACATAATTATACATTAACATGCTGAAAGCGATTGTTTTACTGCCCAAAAAATAAAAAAAAAAGGAAAAATGCAATGGCTACACTGAAATTCTTTCCAAGATTTATGTATACGCAGACACTTATGTGTGTGTTTGTGTATGCATGTATATATGTGTTTATTTGTTTAGTTATTTATTGATATATTTATACATATATTCAACGTTTCATTTGGGCTCATTCATTTCGTAGAAAAACTTGAAGTGTTATTACTCGTGAATATATTATTCTATATAGGGTATATATACTAAAAGTGAAATGTATGGTGTGTGTGTGTGTGTGATTCTTACCTGAACAAGTGGTGGCCTTATACCCTTTTGACGTTGATAGAATGCAAATCCTATTTCTCAATTGGGGAAAAAAATAGTTGTCTATATTGGATAATGCGTACACATAATGCCACTTTGAAACATGGTTAATCTGCTTGGAAGTCACTAGTTAGTAGAAGTGGGCATGATTATACAGCATCGATTCTCCACATAAATTTGCTGTTAGATATTTGTTAGATTTGTCCCTTAAATTGTTTGCTATTCACTCTTACATGATCTTATCCTATTGCAACGAGACACTACATATGGATCAAATCAACAATTAGAATCAGCTTCCACTATATTAATATATATGTTTTATCAATTGCCAGAGCGAAATCAAGATTTATTGGTGCCAAGAACTTTTTTTTATTTGTCGGCTTCCACGAAAGAAAGAAACATATCTAATTCTAGTCTTTCGTGTTAGTCCAGACAAAGGGAGAAAACAAAGGAACTAATAAAAAATTCAGAGCAAAACAAAAGAACAGTCGAATGGAATTAGTCTGAATAGGGTTAGAGGGATACAGGGAACGAACAAAGGAAGTAAACTTAAGCGCTGTCTCTATTTTCTAAATTAAGAAAAACACATGGTAGAAGTAACTGAAATTGCAGACCCTCCTACGACTTCTTTTCCTCCTTCAATATCCAACACTGGACAAAAAAAAAAAAAAAAACCTATTTTAGACTGCATTTAGGTTATTATTATTTATATATTTTTCCCCAATATTCTAAAGTGCCCCTCTTTGCTTTAGAATATATCCCCTCATTGAAATGTTGATTGCCCAAATAATTTGATTCTAGATTTTTTTTTTTTTTTTGGTAACCCGGAAAGGTATTCGATAGTATATGATAGCAAACCATAGCGCACACAAACTAGAAACTGACTGAACACAGAGCTAAGATTACTACCACGTACTCTTGCTAACATATATGGAGCAAGCCTAAATATCTGATACAACAATGCAGTACAACGACTAACGGAGTCCAGTCCTCAAGTAAAACATTTTGATCCAGTAGTGCACGTATAAAGCATTCTACTACTAAATCCTACTGAGACAATCCAATTTGATATTATGTGCTACGCTATGTTTTCAGATTCGGACTGGGTATCGACCCGGCTGAGTTCAAAGGTCAGGAGTCAATGGGTTCGACTGGGGATCGATTCGGGGTCGAACCGGATGATGTCATAAATATTATATATATATATATATATATATATATAAAACACACATATATACACTTACTAATTTTTTTCTTAATTTTAGTTGTTAGTCCAAAAAAATTATAGCCAAAATACCCTCAAAAACCATTCTAATATCTTGTTATTAACAGTTAAAAAAGCATTGAATTGAAAAAATTAGCAAAAAATATAATGGACTCAAATTATTCACTTTTTAATATAATTAGTATAAAGAAGTAGAAGTGAGGCACCACTAATATTTTGTAATTGGTCAAAGAAGTTGGTTGCCTTTTGACCGATAACTAGGCCAAGCAAATAAAAATCGTGTACTGATTTAGCATTGATGTTCATTTATTAGATATATGTCAATGGGCCCATGTTACTGTCAAAATTCAAAGACAAATAATTGGTGGAATCCATTTTCTTCAGACAATGAATATGAAAGCCCACAAACATGTATAGCGACCCATATCTGATGAAATCTGGAGCATTAATGTGGCTGGATTTGAAAAAAAAAAAAAAGTGACTGGACGGTTTTCCGGTTTCCGACTTTCGGTTTTGCCTGGTTAAACCCAATTTTTGACCGAGTTTGACCAAGTTTTAAAAAACCTTTTTTTAGTCTAACTCGGACTGGACACTTGGCCAGTTCCCAGTTCGACCGGCGAGTTTAAAAACACAGGTGCTACGTTGAAAACAACTAACATAGAGAAGATGGAAGTAGGGAGCAATTTAAGGTCAAATTCGAGATCAATTTTCATTCACTTGAATCATATTCTACGTCTTCTCCCCTCCTCGAACCACTAAAGTTGATTAAATTGCATCTATTTCACCAAGGACTTAATTTATTTCTTAACACCTTCCTCGACCTTCCTTGGATCCAAATATAGTTATTAATGACCTTATTTTATATATTGCATTATTACCACGAGATTCAATGAAATACAACCAAACTGGAAGAAGTTTTGTTAGTCCTATATCGGATTTGTTCGTCCCGTAAAAGTATAGAACTACTAGTAACTTGGCTCGATGTATCTTAAACACTCCAATATACACTAAGTTGTATACTAGTGTTAACTTCCACGTTAAGCATTCGAAGAAAACCTAATATTCCAATTAAATATGCAGGTTTCCTTTCTAGCTTAATTAATCATGGACATTAGGAGAAGAAAAGTTATAAAAGTAGTAGCCCAAAAAGATGGTCATTATCAAAAGGCTCCAACCAAAGACTAGCGAGTGTGCAAGAGTAATAATATACGCCAATAATTGGCTTAAAGATGCATGATGTCACAGAACAAGAAGAGCACTTCATAGAATTGTTTAGTCTACATAGTTCTTTTTGTTTCGATCATCACTTGAACAGTTGCCAACATCTGGCTGTGTTTTTCTTTGTTGGAATAATTATTGTGGCCCTAGAGTTGTAACTGTAGTAGATATATTTCCTAATTCAGATTCATTTTTCAAACTTTACGTCATATGATTTGTAGTGGAAGATTAAAAATCAGAGTTGGTGTTCTACTTTAGATTATACATGTGTTGGAATTGCAATAGCCAATGCAAAACTATTTTATTAGGAAGGAAACAAAAACTGTCCAGTGTAATAATGGGTATGACAAAGCCCACTTCACTGATTAATTTTATTAATTCATTGAAAGAGAGCTTGCATTTTTTCCCGTCACATCGTCCTAGTTTGGGAGTTCGCCAAACTAACGAAGAAGATTAAGGGGAAAAAAAAGCTAGCTAATATGGTTTAAATAAACGAAGAAATAACTGCTTTTGTCTCTTTTTGCTTGCGAATTTAGATAAATTAATGAGATGATAGGAAAGATATAGAGAAATGAGCAATGAGAGGGGTGATCTCTTTCCATTATTGTTCTTTTGGTATTTTATTGAAACTTCAAACGAAACTCTTACTTTCTCTAATCTTATTTTCTTTCAATTTGAATCGCAGCTCTCACAACAAAAGAATAAACTAGCCATTACAATTTTGCAAATTCCTTGTTGTTTTAAGTGAAATGAATGGGGTTACTAGGGCCAAAGCCTCTATGGATAAGAACTGACTGGTTCTAGATTATAAAAACAATATTACTGCTCTTTAAACGATAATAAACCATAAAAGTTGACATTATTAATCCTTTATCTTACAATTGAAAATATGATCGAGCTCGACTTGATTTATCTCATGAAATCAAAGAGTCAAAACTCCGACGTTGTCTTAACGGAGTTAACATTTCTTTAAACACCTTCACAATTATGACTAAACAGCAGTTACGGTCATAAGAATATGAAATAATTCTTTGAGGATTACTATATTGCAATGTATTTAATTAATAACATCAAATATAATGTTTTAAAAATTCAAAATTATGTATTAATTCTTGCGCAAGCATATCATTTAGTCTGTGAGACATGTTATTATTTATTCACTCATTGATTGACCGATATGGAATTTCACACTCCTTTATTTTAGATAATTTCACATCATTTTTTTATGCATATACAGCACCAGCCATGTTTGACGGCTTATCTACAAACACTTGAATTTATACTACTTTGTAGTGTGTCGTCTAGATTTTGATCAGGTTCAACATTTTCACTCATGTATATTTTGTGTAAACGGCATCTATACAGGGATTAATTTCATCATTAGGATTCTAAAGAATTTATTTTATTTAGTGGATGATCAATCACGCTTACAGTAATTCACAAGATATCCATTGTCGCTGCACTAGCCCGTGTTTGTTTACGTCTGTTGATCACATCAGCATTTACCGACTTGTTCCTTTTCAGAACCAATCAATTCAGCGGAAAAACAGTATAAAATGATGTGCTTCGAAATAAGTGCGATTGAAAAAATAAATTTTAGAGGAGACCATATCTTTTACTTTACCTCGGTCGATCAGTTGGTCATTATTTATTATTCCTTCAAAAGAATATAAATGGTTCCCAATATATAATTAGGTGCAACTTTACCGTTCCGTAAATCTATTATCTAATCCAACTATATAAGAAAAAGAAAGCAGATTCACTATAGCATCCTCTTTTTTTTGACAAGTGACAAACTAAATGAAGAGCATTTCAACTCATTTATACGTGATTGACCTTCTAGGTCAAAACTGTAAATTTGTCAATATTATTTGAGAAATTTTAATTATTCTCCCCTCTCTCTCTCCATGGATATATCTCTTCCGTTTCTTCATCTGGTTAATTTTTATTCCCCTTCCCATGATCTCTTTCCCCTTATCTCCGTTCTACCCAATTCAATTAAAAAAAAAATTCTAGCCTCCATATTTTCTCCATCAGTTCTTGTTGGAGGCTAAAAACAGGTTTTTAAAGTAACGATAATTTATAAATTGTTGTAGCTGTTGATGAATTTAGAAGTTTGGACTTTACATTGATCATGTAGACAAATGTTCTTTTTCATATTTTATCACCAATGTATGTGCCTGGTTATTTGCATGACAATGATAGCATCTAAATTTTCATGTTTATCTCGCAAATAATTTAAAGCAATTACTGACGCCTGAAAAATAGTTACAATTTCTTACTATTGTATATGGTTGATAGAGTTGGGGTGGCTAATGAAAAATACTATTGAGTTAATTATTTTTATTTTTCAACCGAATGTTTTGATCATTTTAATATGCTATCTAATTAAATTTTTGAAAGGGCAAAACCAGGCCTCTCTAGTACATATATAACGTAGCTATTCAAGATCCACATGGCTTTGATTTGAACAACTTTCCTTTGCTTTCTTAGTTTTTAGAATTTTATATTAAACATGATTATCATTATAATAAAAAATACTTTGCTAAAATTTCTCAATTAATATTTATTCCTTATTCAAATATCTTACTAACTTCTATCACTAGTTTTTTATTCCTATTATTATCCATCATTCCTTTAATTATCTAATTTAATTATGTTTCTAAATTATAAGTGACTACAATCAATAGCTAAAATTTAGCTGTCAAATACTTTTACCAACATTTGCACGAAGAATGGATGCTACAAGGTGCTAATAAATATTTTTTTTAAAATTGATTCACATGATTAAATCTATTGATTTCTCATCCTAATCAAATTCACTTTAAAAAAATTTTGTCTAAATTTTTCTATCCTATAAAAATATTAACTTATTTAAAAAATTAGTTTTTATTTAAAATTATTCTCCAAAGCATAACTCATGCATTGCATGACATTATGGTTATTTATGATAATATTTGTTTTGGCTGGACTTGCCTCAATTTCGATGTCAAACATTATAACATTGCCATAAGAAATCAAGTTTTTAGTTTTCTTCAGCACCATGTATAAAATGAATATATTTGGGAAAAATAAAACACTGATACACTTTTTATTTTTATGTATAGTAGTGATAAAGCACAATTTATGAATGTGCTTAAACAAAAGTCGAGTCAAATGGTGGTTAAATTCTAAATTACTATTTATAATATCGTTTTCCTTTTTAACGTGTTTACCTCAATATTGGTATGAAGAATATTTTTGAGAATTCATTAAATTGACATTTCTCCAAATCTCTTTTAGACTTTATACATAATTAGATATCGGAGGCAATGATCAACGATAATCCTTAAGCATAGTTTTTATCCTTACTTTTGCCCATCTTTTTGAAACAGACATCTTCCATTCATCTACTTAATTCTTGTTAAATTTACCAAAGGGTCATATCATCATCAGTGTAAACGTGCCTTTTTATGTGAGTACATAATGGGGATACTTTCATAAACCTGCTCTGAAATTTATAACAATTTCACTTGATTCCCCTAATATTCATATAATTTTATACTTGCCCTTCCCTGCTTTTAATTTCAATGCACCAAAGTCAACCCATAAGTATTAAAAAATCATACGAAATGCTAATGGTGTTTTTATTTCCAAATTAACCTTCCATAAATGTATAATAATTTCAATTAAAAAATGACTAGAGTATGCATTAGAAAATAGAGGTTGATCTACAAGTATACTTATGGTATAGTGAAAAGAACTAGGTTGGTTGTAATGAAACTTCAAAGAGATTTAATTATCTAAATCTTGGTGCTTAAAAATACTTATGTCAACCTGATATTAAAAGGCAGATTTTGGAATTTTTTTAGATATATTCAAGCATTATAACTTGCATTTTTAATTCTTGATTTTGCTATCCACCTTATTAACTTACAATGCATAATTTTTTAAAATCAATTTGTCTTATTTTTAGCATTTTTAAGTCTTTCTTTTGAGTTAATTTGCAAGGGTAGTTTGGGAAACAAAATCTTTTTTTTTTTTTGGCCTTTTATATGAATTTTGTTGTTGAAAGGCACATTTTGTTACTATAAAAGTTCAAATAGGAGGGTCATGCGTGATCTTAGAAACTTCAAGGGTGCCAAGTAGAATTATCGAACACTCTATGAGAAGTTTTCACAATTATGCTCATATATTTTGCTCTTTAGAACAGAAAAAGAACGGGAGAAACATTGCTATATCCACTAACCTGTGTAAGAAGAAGGTGGGATAAAGTAGCATCAATTTGTTATACATTTGTACACATATCGCTGAAGAAAGGGTTCCAAAAATAGAGCAGTTTATTAATACTTCAAAGCAATATGCCTCAAAAGAAGAAGAAGAAACCGTGTAAGAGAAAGGTGGAATAGAGTAGCATCAAATTGTTATACATTTGTACCTATACCGAATTGTTATACATTTGTTCTTATACCGAAGTCGTGTAAGAGGAAGGTGGGATAGAGCAACACCAAATTGTTATACATTTGTACATATGTACTTGAAGAAAGGATTTCGCAAACAAAGTAATTTATTTAAAACTTTAATACATACCCCTGAACAAGATGGAATTGAGTAGCAATATATATCCCAGAAGAAAAAAGAAAGAATGGAAGGAGGGAAACCCATCTAAGAGGTATGCAGAATAGAGCAGCACCTAATTGTTTTATATCTATATACATATATTTGAAGAAAAGATTTCACAAATAGAGTAATTTAATTAAAATTTTAAAGTAATACCCTTCAACAACAACAGTAAACATGACCACAACAAGGACAATAATAAGCTATGTAAAACTTTAAAGTAATACCCCTTAAAAAAGAAGAAGAAGATTGGATATTTTTTGTTGAATTTCCAATTCTTTTTTGGGAATATTAATATGAGCTACATCATCTCTACAAGCCATTGAATCTAATTCTCTATTTTTCAAATATGAAAACTATTACTCCCAATTTCAGTAGAACATCGGGTATTGCTTCTGGGTTCGGATAATGCCAGGATGAGTAACCAAATCTCGTTTTCATATGTCCTGCAAAAAGAAAATGAGTGAGAAAAAGTGTCTCCTATGCTTAAGTCAGTTCTCTGTCAGAGAAAATGCACTATGAGGCTTGTAAGAGAAAAGTAGAGAGCATGATAGTATTGGAAATGTACCTCCTAAGTGATAGATAAGGGGGTTTATGTATCAATTGGAAGGAGAATGTAACCACAAAAAGGCATGATATATCTTGGCAATCTAAGAAGAGTGGTCGGTGATGTTCAGTTGATGGGACATATTATCTAAATATCAAAACCGGTGGTATACCTAAGTTACCTTGACTTAAGAGTTTGATGGCTGTCTTGTCACCCTTTTCTTGGAGGACAGCTCACTCCGTAGGGAACCTAGGTATGCAAAAGCATTACTTGGTCCATATTAATCCAAAAGCGAAATAGTGTTGCCTTAGTTCGATCAACAAAAGAAGGCTACAAAGAGGGATAGACTATAATCTAAGAAAGGTTATGAGCCAAGCTTAGTTGCTGCCAAGCTGGTAGATCTGTAGCTATGGGTGGTCTTTGAGTTGAGCCTTTACCCTAGATAGGCATTAATTTTTACCCATCGGGTTATATCGTGGCGATTAGGCTTGTTTTAAGTGCATGAAATCTTGTGCATTTTATTGGCTTTTATGTTAGGCCCCAATATTTTATCAATGGGCTAGGCTGCCAAAATCAGCATCATTAGTTGGCCCCCAGCTTAGGTAGGATGCTAAACCGAGCACTTTCTTATCTAAGCTTATTAATCTTCCTCTGAACAAGGACAAAAAAGATGCATTGAGTGAACGGTAGTAAATGTGATGCCCCCAACTAGGTCTTACTCCAAAACCCTGATTGGGATGCCTGCCTTGCTCGCGCTCGGACTCAAGTACCAACAGTCATACACTAGAAATATAATCAAATGCTAAAAGTTACATATATCTTTAAAAATAATTACAACAATTGAGCTACTTGAATCTCAAATTACATTTATTTGACGGCTAATCCTAAACAAAGGAAAACCCTCTCTTTTCACTTGCCCTATTTCTCGTGGGTTAGCACCTGTAAGAAAAACAAATTTAACGAAAGGTGAGCTTATAGCCCAGTGAGGTCCATTTTAAAATCACGTTGAAAATATATCTCAAAACATATTTGTTTGAATCAAAATTCAAGTGAATTGACGGTACATAAAAATAGAATTAAACCAAGTAGCATGTAAAATAGAAAAGGATACACAAGTACTGCCCAAGAACATGTCAAGGGCGAGTCAAGTACGTTTGCCTCTGGCACTACACCAAACATGTCGCCTCTGGCTCTCACCATTTTGATAGCTCGAGTTCTACCCAAGTACTTTTCTCGTACACGCCCTTGACCACAAAATCTCCTTGTTGGCTGGAAGGTGCTGAGAGACCAAGATAGCCAAAACTTGGTGACCAACCCCGCTGCCGGCTTAGCCAGGATCAACTACCAAGGCTGGGCCCCAAATCATGCACAAGTATAACATGCACAAGCACACTTTGAATTTAACAAGTACAATTACTGCCGGTGTAATAAAGTACATCACCGGACTTATACCAAGTATAATATCAAGTCATGAAATAACAAGTGATAACATTGAACTTAGTCAATATCCGTAAAAAGGCTCACCTAAGCGATCACACATTTTTCATATAGATAACATAAAATATAGTTTGCCGAGCTGTCAAACGTTAATATAAATAAAGATTCATTGAAGTCACAAGAAAATCACGTAATTTTCATAAAACCAAGGTTAATAAATAAAAGTGAGTTTTAGGACACTCACCGGTAACTTTTAAGGTTTCCCCAAGTCCTTCACATGTCCATTCTTTGAAGTTTCAAAGAACCTATAATTGAGAAATAAGTTGCTTAATTGTTACGTTAAAGCAAGTGTATATTTACTAGGGAAGAGCCTAATTCTGTTTTCACTCAACCAAATTTCACAAGCTCAATATCACTATAAACTAGACTTAATTTGGAACATTTTCCATTCATACACTGAATTTCAATTCCAATTGCAACCCGATCAACTTGCCATCTCAAATCCATTCTTTCCTTGTTAACCCATGTTTTTAGGTTTACCAAATACAGGTATTCAACACGATATAACTTCCAATTGATATGTCGTATGAGAAAAGTGATTATATGAATAGAAACTATATTTCTAGGACTAAAACTTTTATGAAGAGTACCATGTCAAATTCTGGCAAAACCATTCCAAAATCTGTCCACAACCTAGTGCTTCACCAACCCTGTTTGCGCAGGGTTGGTTTTTAGCCAAATTCATGCCATTGCTGGGGTCAATCCACCAAGAAATAGGGAATTGGGGTTACGTGGTTTGAAAGTAAGTTTTTAAGACTACAACTTTCGTGAAGATCATCAACTCAAATTCCAACTAGAACAAGTTCAAAATCAGCCCCCAATTTAGCTCATCATCAATACTGTTTACGCAGAATCGAATTTTCAGCCCAGTTTGCAAACTTTCTGGATTAATATACAATGAACCACAGTGCATGATTTACACCGTTTTAAAGCCCTATTAATCTAGTTTCTAAAACAACAAGAATCATTCAAATCCAAGTTATCTATACCAAGTTATGAAAGTTTTACTAAAACTGGTCCAGCATGACTGTTGTTCAAGTATTCTTGGGTTCAAGCTTTTCCAACTACGAACCTCTTGGCGTCTAGTCTATTATTATCTATTCCAAATAAGTAATTATATTATCTTATAATTTAATTCATGTTCTTTACCAACTTATATACATTCACACGCACACGAGAAACCAAGAACCTACCAACAACTTCTCCAAGTCCATACAAGTGTTGAAGTTTTGCGCAGCATATCTCTCAGAATATAATTCACATGAACTTGAAATTTATAGAACTACAAACTAAAATCCAAGCATTAAAATTCTCATGTAGAACTCAACTTCATATCTGGACTTGATCATGTTCAAAATTGACTTAAAATTTGGAATCTCGCCGAACCTGCTTGTGCAGGCTCAGATTTTCAGTCAACTTCCAAGAAATTCTGGTGTCGAGTCATGAAGATTTGGAACCTGATTTTTATACCATTGGAAAGGTTCGTTGAGTTTAGTTTCTAACACGACAAATGGTAATCAATTTCGAGTTCTCTACATCAAGTTATGGCCATTTTTCCAAGACTGCTCCAAGCTACCTGTACACACTGGTTTACTTGGGTGTAATCTCCCTAGCTATAATTTTCCTTGGTTCTACTTGAATTTCTACTTCTCAAATCAGTAGATATGAGGCTTTCAATGGGTTATTATGATCCTTTCTTAACTAAATAACACATACAAGTAAACAAGAAACCATAAATAATGACATTACATCCTAACTTACCTTCAACTTGCTCACAAGACTTCCTTTCTTTCCCTGGTTTCTTCTTAATCCTTTAACCCTCCGTTCCCAGAAATTCTTGTGATATTATTGCATGTAGGGATGCTAGTTTAGCTTGCCAAGTCAAGGCCCCAATCCTTTCCAAGAAGTGGTTTCCAAAGCATCAAGTTTTTTTTTACCTAAAATCCAAGCTGTCTTCAAGTTTTCCAGCTTTGTTTTTAGGTTGTCCTCTCTTTTATTATTTTTTTCCTCACTCCCGGTGTTTCTCTAGCTTTTTCGTTGCTTTTCTTCACTTTTCACAGCTATAATCTGCAAGGAACTTCACGACCAGCTTGCTTCATCACTCATTCTCCAAAATTACGCCACCTCATGCTTAAACTTTTCATTCTCAATCTCCAAGCTCCAGCTGGTTTTCCTCTCGTTCTTTCTTTCTTTTGATTTTGTTTTCTTGGCTTAGTAATGCAGCTACGTAGTAGCTTGAGTCTGCAATTTATTTCACCTTCAACCCTTTGGAATTTGGACAGCTCTTGCTTGCATTTCCCACCTCATTTTTCGGCTCCAACCTTGAGTTAACTCCTTCCATTTCTTTTAAAGATTTAGCCAATTTCCAAATTAACTTTAACAACATTATTAACATATAAATAAATAAATGAATAAACAATTGATCAAATCAAACCTAAGTATCCTTGTGTCAACCAAGGCATCGGTAAGTTAGTTTTATGGTCACCGTTGAGTGCTAATCCTTCAAGTATACAAATCTAATCACTAATTTTGTGTAATCTAGCACTAAGGTTACAATGTCTCCTAACTTTAGTAGTTATATAAATAACTTCACTAAATAATTAAATAATAAAATCACTAGTATTTAATAAATTGGTAATGAGCACGAGTCTTCACAATAAATGCCGATAAATGGCAGTGTCATCAAGGATCCAAATTCCAAGGAGAATCTGCTCCTAGATATTTGTCGAGTTCATAGGATCAGCGTTGAAGTGATGTGTTTTTTCGAAGACATCTTTTTTTCTCCCTCACTTTGCCTATAAATGCATGAGAGTTTTCAATCCATTTCCTCACTTCACTAGAACAAAGTTGCCAGTCTGTGAGGCATATATATATATATATATATATTCATTCTATCTTCTTCTAGGAGTATTTCAAAAAAAAGATAAGTATAAGAAAGGAAAGTATTTTCCCCAGTTCGCCGGAGTTACTTAGCCATGGAGGCCTCATGTTTCCCATTACTCTTGTTTAGAAGATTTCACATCTTCAATTACATCAGGCCCCTTTGACCTGGACGAAGGCCCTTGGGGTGGCCCGACATTCTGTGGAGGTTGTTTTCATTTTGCCAACATTTGTGGTAAGCCATAATCTTCCTATAATTCGCCCACTTTCGGGTGGTTAAGGCTGGGGGTGTCCAAATGTTTGGATTTGAGGGGAAACCCTTTTCTGTCCCAGACTCAGCTGTCTTAGCTATTTCCAGTCATCCGACATGTGACCCTTTTCTTCTTTTTCTCTTTGTGCGACGATTTATTTTTCCTCGTCTCTAGCTCTTCCTTCTAAGATGATTTGTCACAGGTACTATTAGTGTTTGCCTTAAAACCAAGTTGGTTTAAGGCACTTTGTACTTACACTTATTTATGTTATATTTATTAATGTGACATTTTTCTTTATTATCTATACTTGTATTTCCATGTTACTTGCTTGTTTGGTGAAGTCCTTAGAATATTGACCCTGTATTAGGAAGGGTTACAATTATGAAACTCTAATACATAAAGTCATATTCTTAAATATCCCTAGCCATAGTATTATTGAGATTGGACATTATTAATGCGGATAGACTAGCATATATTTTGTCTCTACTTATAGTAAGTAGTAGTTGATCGCATTGATTATGGTGTGCGTGACACTTAAGCTGGTATGTGGATATTTGTTTGGGAACAAGTTCATTGGATTGATCCGTCAAGAGTTGGCAACTATAGTGCCTATGGTTGAACTCTTAAAGGCAATGGTGTAAGTGATCCTTTGACTTGAGATTACCATAATATCTTGAGGTTTTATTGCTATAATTTGATTTTATTCCTTGGTGCTCGTAAAATAGTAGCCCATAGGATAGAGGTTGGGTATTGTTTGAAACATGGAAAGATAGTGAGTAATCAATAGAGTGTGACAGCCCCACCTCCCCCTAAGGCGAACCAGAGGGTTTAGCAGACTGCCTCCCTACCTCTCGCCAGGACTCAAGTCACTAAAGTAATAAACACGTAAACTAAACTTCAAAGTATAGGTAAACTTGCAATATTTTCAAACTAGTTGTCATACAAATATATAGGATCCCAAACTATTACAACTTCAACTTAGATAAGATAAAATCCTAGTACAACATCAAAATATACATCAAGAGAAATGACTTAGATGACTAGTACTCACACTCGTACCAACCTTCACATCAATCGGAGCCTGCTAAGGAAAACAAGCATAAAAGGAGGTGAGCTAGAAGCTCAATGAGGTTTCAAAGCATGCAAACATACAAGCAACTTGTTAAAGCGATAAAGTATGTAAAAGACAAGTAAAGATAAAGTAGGATACGGATCAACCGTGGGAATCACTCGACCACGGGAAGGACAATTCAATATCATTTCAAGTATAAGGCTAAGTATCTTCTCAACCATTGGCAAACAATGTTAACTTTCGCCAAAGGGAGAAATATTCAATTAAGATTCAAGTCAAATAATTCAAGTCAAGTAAGATTCACACCATTGTTTTTGGATCAAATGGCAATAGTGCTTGGACGTTTCATTTGTCCTTGCCAATGATCAAGGTAATTCTCCATCCCACCAATTAACCTTTCCTCCTTAAGACCACCACTCCATGTGAGATCGTCCTCAATGATGGAGGGCTAAAGATGGGGTAGCTCAAACCTAGGAATTGCCTTGTCCAGGACTTACATTTATAAGGAGAGAGTTTAAAGTCCCTTAACCCCAATACCTTATAACCTCCAACCACTTATATGGTCCAATATCAAAGAGTCAAATATAGTTCATAATCAAAAACTAGGGTCGAATACGATAAAGTACATATTCGCCCTTGTAACCACATTCTCATGCTTTCAAGTAAGACAAATTGTACATGGAATCTAATAGCACTACAAGAAAAATCATCAACAGTGACAACAAAAGTCGTCACTGAAAATTACAAAGTCGTCACTAATACCTTTTATCGACAAGAAAAAAGTCGTCACTGAGTCGTCACTAAAGGCTCGTCACTAAATATAAATAGTGTCAAAAGAAAAGTCGTCACTATTTCAATGCTTTTTAGTGACAACATTTGTTGTCAGTTAATGACTTTTCCTTACTGTGACAACTTCTTTTCTTGTCGGAAGAAATTATAACCATTGTTGTCACTACATGAATGTCTATTAGTGACGAGGTTTTTTGTCACTATTACATTATGTATTCAATGACAACATATGTTGTCACTATACGGGTGCTTATTAGTGATGACACCTGTTGTCACTGTTACATTAAGTATTCAATGACAACTTGTGTTGTCACTATATAAGTCCTTATCAGTGACAACATTGATCGTCACTGTTGGATTAAATGTTCAATGACAACTTATGTTGTCACTGTACGTATCCTTATCAGTGACGACAATTGTCGTCACTGTTACATTGTGCATTTATTGACAACTTATGTTGTCACTATACAAGGCCTTATCAGTGACGACAAATGTCGTCACTGTTACATTAGGCATTTATTGACAAGTTATGTTGTCACTATACAAGGCTTTATCAGTGACGACAATTGTCGTCACTGTTAGATTAAATATTCAATGGCAACTTATATTGTCATTGTACGTTCCCTTATCAGTGACAACAATTGTCATCACTGTTACATTAGGCATTTATTGACAACTTATGTTGTCACTAATGTTTTTATTAAATTTACTATTTAATATTCAATGACAATAATTGTTGTCGCTAATGAACTCTTTAATGACAACTTTGGTTGTCAATAAAACTTTATCTATTGTAATTGTATGCAATGACATTTTTAATGACTTATTAATTTAATTGTCATTGTAATTATTATTTTGCACATGACAAAAATCAATATATATAATATCAAAATCCCATAATCCTATTACAATTATTGGATTGAATTTCAAGTCAATCACAATATAATCAATAACAATGTTTATAAAGTAACCATCCTTTTCATTTCCCAAAATAATATTCAAAACTTTACAAAAAGCGTCTAACATACAAAAATCTACCCAAATACTCTGTAACATTACAAAATAATCTTAAGTTAATTTACATATCTCAAAAATCCAGTCTTCACAAAAACAACTAAAGTAAGAAATAAAATATAACTTTAGATGTCCTTGTTGTCAACCAACATATTCAAACTGTCTTCCTGTCAAATGAAGCTATTAGCACCACGAACCTTGTCACAACCTGCTTTCCACCTTCTCATTGAGCATTGAAGTCACTGCATGGAGCTATGGAGCATTTATATCACTGCTTAACAAAAAATTCAAAATGAGACCTTATAAATTCAAAACCATTTAAAGAGGACAAGAAGGAAAAATTAGACAAAATAAAAAAAAATATAGTGATTGAAAATAAAGTCAGGCCAATGTTGATGTTACTCCTTGAGAATTAACACCTTCAGAAAAAACCAGTCCAGCAATCCGACAGAAAAAGAGACTCTAATAAAAAGAGTTAACGTGCAACAATTTAGTGCGCAAAGATTTCATGTCCTTTACTATAAGAATATGGTTAATCTGAAGTACAACTCAACTTGTAAATCACACGTTCGAACAACATCTATGCATGCAAGTTAACTGTTAATAATGACCTTATAACTCGACATGATTATTTCATTAATTTTTATAAATTTAAATGAGTGAATGCCATTGAAATATTAATTTTAATCATTAATTAAGATAAAATGGAAAATATTAAAAATATAATTTTTTTTGACATGTACTAAAAACTTTTTTTTTTAACACAATAGTTCCATCAGCTCCAATTTGTATTTCATAAACAACTTGTGCAACCATAGACTGAACTTATGAAAAAATTGCTTATGCTTGGATCACATGTGATGTAGTAATTGGAATTTGCAACTAATGCCAATTTTGCAAAGTCAAACAACACCGAAGTACATAATCTCCAAATTGAATGCAAAAAGTAGCATTTCCTTTTCAAACATTAGAAATATAAGCTAACTGCTTCTTGTACATGCGGCACAACCATCTGAATCCTAAAATTAACAAAAGACTATGGACTAGAGAGGAGAATTGATTCTTATTAAAGCTCAGTCAACATATAGGAATAGATGGGCTGAAATTGTAAAATGTCTCAACGGAAGATACATATGGTATTAAGAGGCTTCTCTTCATTAGTGCAAAACTCAATCAATATTATTGTTTCTCATGTGCATTATGATTTGAGATGGTTATTGGCAATGTCTTTCTTTATTGGCAAGTGATTATTAAAGTTTTTTCTGTCAGTCATTATTAGATATACACCTTCACTGCTTGTGAAGTGTAGCAATTTGTATGGACTTGCATTAATTTCCTTTGCAAGACTTGGATCATAGTTGAATGTGTCTTCTCTCCCTCCCCCCTCTTAATATATATTTTTTTACCTTTCACTTGTCTAAAGAGGTTAAAATTCTGCCCAAGATATTTTTCCTTATCAATTTTCTTAGTACATGTCTATAATGGATCTACGAATATGCGACGCATCAAACAAACTAAAGGGCATAACTAAAAACTCATGTTATAGGCCATGATCGGCATGTAGTCCAATGTGACAGAGCTATCCATCCCAAACTACGCAAGTCTCAACTTTTCTTTTAAAATCTACCGAAATTTTGACAGCATCTCCTCTGTATTTTGAACTTTTCCAAAAATTTCAAACCTGTGAAAAAAAACTCAAAAACCCAACCATATCCAATATATGTACAAACCACAATCTACACATCATCCAATTTGTCCAGTAACCCATCAACTCAATATCATGTTCAACCTCGTGCATTATATATGGTAACATACGTTATCGTAAGTTATTAAAATTTTCATAATAAAATTTCACTCAATTTATAAAATTATCATTCATTTTCATAACTTAAAGTGATGGCTAATAAGTTCTTCGCCTAGCATTTCAAAAATAGTAATTAAGAAATTGAATTAATGAAGCTCATAGCAAAAAGAGAAGAAAATAGAAATTTTCCAATTTGATAAGTGTTTTAAATAAAAAACACTAGTCAAAAAAGTCAAGTGCAGTCCTTTTGGTTTTGTTTTCTTCAAAAGTATCTTTCACAAAACTAGCATTCGTTGATGTGGTCATGTTGTTCTAAAGTAGTGGTAGCAGCTGCAATTTCTTCTTGGAAACATCATCAAAAATAGTAAATAGGAATGTTCAAATTTGAACCATATTTATTCCAAATTGAGTTAAATTTCATGATACAACTTGGTTGAATCATTCAGTTTCTAGATCAAAATTTTATGACCATGAATAATCTAAATTTCCTCTTAACCAAAGAAAACTTAGTTTTAACCATGCAAATGCTCCAAAAACAAAGCTTGAAGAGCCATTCAAAAAGTAAGTAATACTTCTTACCAATTCAAAAACCGATTTATCAAATGAAATAATACATGCTTAAAAAAGTTAAAGAATTGCTAGACTAGTAGAATAGTATACTAGCTTCTCTTGGTACAACCCTACCATCAGGATGTGATGAAGCTAACACACATTTGGCATAAATCAACTAAAGTTAACTTCAAAAAATATGTTAACATTTTTCAAAAGTGTTTTTTTTCTATGTTTAAAACTAAAAAGTGTCTAATAATAAGAGTCAAAAGTACTAGATCACAGTCAAATGTTGTACCAACTAATGCTCAACAACGTCATTTAAATCAGCCTTATACTTCAACAGCCAAAGAAACTTTGCTTTTGATTGGCAAAAAAAATTCATTTAAAATCTTTGGCTCAAAATATGCTTTACTGTTAGTAGCAAATCAGCAAGCTTAGTCTTTGAAAACATTTCTGCATGTATGTCCTCCAACCAACACAATTACAAGAGGAATGCTACATTTTCATTTTGAATTCTAATATGAATCGAGATTTCTATTTTCCTATCTATTGTATAGACTATCACAACTAAGTCAACATCTTTTTCTTCCTATATATTGTACAGAATTTCCTTTGACAAACTGAAACTTTTGTTGTTTCACTGCTGAAATTAAAAGATATTTCATAATTCAACCCCAAAAAAAATTAAAGAAAATAAGAAGGCCAACAATTCGAACCTGAATTACAAATATTCCCAAAATGATGATGATGTTTCCAAGAAATCAAATCCAGCAAGGAGTAGGCACAATCCTATACACTTTGGCTTTCACTGCATTCAACCATTAATTAGCCATGTCAAATTTGTAGGCACAGTTTAGGCTGCCATGTCAAATTTGTAGCAATACATGAAGTCAAAGTATTGGAGTACGAATTCCTACTTTGAGAATCAAATTCTTGTAATCTATCTCCGAAAGTGAAAATGGACTCTTTTACAGCAAACTCCATATTAATTTATAGGCGTGAAGTGTAACTTACTAGGAATTTACAGGTTATGGAAACTCAAATATTCAACTAGGTCATCGAGTATTAAAAAAATCTGAATTTCAGAAAGGTAATTAACCATAATTATGGGAACACAAAAACAAAGAAAACAAATAAAAGTTCCGTTTAAGCACCCTCGAGATTTTTGATTAAAAAAATATTGACAAGTTGTCACAAAATGCAGATATTAATATATCAATGTAACATTTGCCAATATAATATTGCAATCAAGATTGGAACAAAAAAAAATAAAAAAATGAAGTCTAAAGAACTCCTGGAAAGATACAATTAGTTGACAGGTTGGTCGTAGTAAAATGGAATCTCTTTTCTTCCCCTTTTCTTTCCTTTGAGGGCTCACTTGGTTGGTCCACAATTGCTAAATTTAGCAAGCCAATAATCACAACTATCCTCCAATCATTAAAGTCTCTATCTACTTGGTCAAATTGACCTCTTTTTATCTCCTTTAAGCCAATGTATATTTCATTTCCATTTTTGTCAAATTTTGGATAAGGGTTTAAGGCTAGAGCACCGGTAGAAAATTCCTTATTTTGATTTCACTTTTATTACCTCTCAGAAAGGACCCTTGATATCTTAGGAATCATGTTTGCAGATTTTGCTATTTTGGCTTTCATCCCAGAGATTAGCCATTTATCTCTATTTGGGCAACTATTAGCAAGGTTTTCTTCATGGGTAAAGCCACCTAGAAACTTGATGAACTGCTGAAGTGAAATGTCAGCAACTTTTTTTTTTTTTTTTTTGGTCTCTCCATTGGCATTGGATACTAATAACAACATCAGAAAAATGAGAATTTGGTTTAGTGGAAGACTCTAAGGTAAAGATGCGACAGTAAAGATCAAGTCATCTTTGCGTGATAGAGATTGATAGAAATTTCTTGTTTACTTTCTAGTATTTGATGGAGTGGTATCTAAAATATAGGGAAAAGTCCATAAACAAAATTTTGGATTCTAAATGCTGTTATCAATAGCAGGTTTTTATACCGAAGTAATAGATAATGTGTAATTTCATGTAATGGGCAATTGATCTCTCATCACATGCATATCAAATCTAAACAATGATATGATTCAGCGACTCTTCATTATCTCAACTCTCAACAAAAATAGCGTGTTTTTGTTAAAAAATAATAAATTTAAACCAAAAAACTTAAAACTTTTCTTTAAAAGTTACTTTTTTCTAATAACTTTTTGTCACCGTAACAATTTTTATCAGTTCTCTATCTCCTACATTTAGAACTTCCAATGCATCAGCATTTTAACACATACCCTTGCTCCAACAAAAGGCATCACCCTCCTTGATGGCTTGGGGGGGGGGTTGTAACATTGATTCTCAAAAAAAAAAAAAAAACTCTTTGAAAAGTGTTTTCTTCACATAGTTAATACCAAAATATACTTATAGAAAAACTTCATATGCTAAACATTAACTTTCACTAAATTTCAGGAGGAGCTAAGGTAAATTTTAAAGCTGGACAAAAGAGTTGTTTGCAAGCATAAAAACAAAAGTTTCCATGGAGAAGACTATCACTTAATTACCAAATTTTAGGCATGACAAAACCTGTAATTGGAGAATGCATATTAGTTATGTTTCCTGGTTCATAAACAAGTGATTCAAGTATGTAGAATGCTGTTAATATCAGAATCTAGAACACTTCTTTCTTTTTTTTTATCACAGAAATAGGAAATTAAGTAGATTACTTTACACTTTTTCCTTTTCTTATCATAAAAATAGGAAATTAAGTAGATTAGTTTACACTTCTCGATGAAAGCTCAGGCTTACATCACACTACACCACATCTAGAAAGATATTCACACCATTTAGACCAATGTTTTTGTTTGCCTAGGAACAAATGTTTGCATGGAAAATGGTTTTCATTCTATAAATGAAAACCATGGAACAATTGGTGCTCCCTGCATATTATATTGACACTTTTTAATGAAGGATTGTTTTTATCACTGATTTGGCTAGTTGTGACATTGTTAAAACACTAGACAGCCATGTTGTGAGTACATAATTGTTCTCTTATTTACATATCTGAAGAAAATATTTATTTATTACTGAACTATATAATGGGGATCAAAGCTCCATCGGCACTAAATGACATTTCTTCTAGCTTATTTCTTCACTAAACACATGGTTTTAACATGAATATTACAAGCTTAAATTCAGAATAAAATATTTCTTCACTACACTCATGGCTTCAAAATGAGGATTACAAGCTTAAATTCAGAATAAAGGTCACAGTCTTGTGCCTTCTCATTTGATTGAATCTTTATTTTGGCCACTTAAATTATATGCTACTAGACACGTATCATATATGAATCAACGAGGCTAGGCTGCAGGTACAACATGAATACAGCCATATATTATCTTTGCTTTTACTATATTATCAGAATGGCCATAAACTCTCAATTCCTGTTGATTTTAACAGCTTAAAATACATAGATTACTAGTGGTCTTTCCACATGTAGTTAAGTTGAAACTCAAGGGTTTCTATTGGTTTTCTAATAGATGGATATAAATGTCACTGATCCAGAAGAAACTAAACTTGAGAAATATATCTTCTCAAACTTAAGAAACCAAAATCAAAGATGTTCATACAGCAAGCATGGAGCAGAAACTGACAGAACAGAAGCACAAATTGTAGGGAAAAAATAACAATAAGTTTTGTTAGGCAGTCATTAACACGAATGCATGCAAGACTCCAGAAAATTTCATTGAAATTTTGGCATGCAAAGAGAAACCAAAATGTCAAGAGTTATCGGCATATGTTTTGATGATTTTAGCACATCAAAGTTCTGTACAAAGACAGAAAATGTCTCAGGCAGGAATTGTACCTGTTCTTCTTGAAGTAGCTTTGCTAGGGAGCCCTTTAGCTCAGAAAAGAGCTCTAAAGTTACTACAGTGGTTCAAGGATGAAAGGCAGAAGAGAATGGGGGCCTCATTCAGGGCCACAGGTGGGAAACTTATCCATTGGATCACCTGTAAATAAAAGGGATGTTGATTAAGGGAGGAAATTGATGAATAATATTGTTAAAGAAAGCTTGTATAAAAATATGGAGACGATTACTGAAAGAGCCAATGCTGATGGAGATTCTTCCAGGTTTAAGGCCTTGGCATTAAGTTCTAGTTCTAAAAGCTTGCCTTACTAGGGAGGCTCTTCGAACACGATGCAACAGAAAACTTCATTTTTTTTTTTCATTTCACAAGAAAGTATACTGTTTCCCAAGTAATGGGACATCAAGAGAACTTTTCCTAGACAAGAAAAGGATAAAGCATCAGCTCCCATGAAAATACACTCTTCTGAAAAGAGCAGTATACCCTTTTGCCTGTACATAAGCAACCTGAGGGTGCTAATCTTTTTGTCTTGGAAAAAGTTCAAACTTTTACCAGAAAAATGTACTTTAAGTTTAATACAACACAATTGTTTCTATATATATATTTTTTCTCTTTTCTTCGTTTATTCCCTCGTCAAACTATCCATGAATATAAAAGTCAAGTGGGGAAAGTAAATTAAAGGAAAAATGAGCTGATGGCTAGTTATTGGAGAGTCCAATTATTGTAACTTTGACTTGTGTAAACACGCAATATTCTTCTATGTAGAATCAAGCGCACACAAAAATGAATAATTATATCACTTTTTACTCTCTTCATTTTCTTATGAAATATTAATTATTGCCTAGAGAAATCCAAAAAAAAGTAAGAAAAAGTCCTAGAGAAACAAGTTGAAGGTAGAACCATGTATTAGTGTTAGCAAAGTAAGAAATGGTGTTGTTACTACTAGTTTAATTATTGTATACAAGTTAAAAAGACGTAAAAGAAATATGTATTGACACTTTACTGATATTACTATACTTTAATTCTCTTCTTCAATATAAAAAAAAGTACAGTATAGTGTTAGATCGTTGCCAATAAAGATCAAAAGTCGAAAATTAAAATAATGAAAATCCAGTAATAAATCTTCCATACTTTCATTAATCTGTAGTTGGTGGGAAGAAAAAGTTCAAACTTTACCAACATTATTCAACTTGAAACCGTAAATGTATGTACGTCAATATGGCCAAACGTAATTAACTGATGCCATATGTAGCTAATGAAAAAAAAAAGGTTCCCTCTATTTCTAATGTAATCTTCCATCTTAATTTTTTAAAAAATAAATAAATAGAGAAAGTATATTGGCATCGGAAAGGGGATCCGATGTACCTAACAATGCAACAGGCAGTGGCAATTCCACTAATCAGTTTTTGGATCCTATTTCAGGGACATTACCGGATTTAATCAAATTTGACCGTCGACCATCCTTTAGTTATTTATTGCCTGACAGTGGTGTTTAAAAGAAAAGCTGAAAGGAAAATCTGAAAAATAGATAAAATGAAAGTTAGACAAAAAAAAGGTCTTACATTCTAAATTCGGAAGTTGTTTGAGAACATCAAATCCCAGCCTTCCAACTTCTTCTCTTACTGCGGCCAGCTCCTATCACCTAAAGAGCTTAGCCATTCTGATCTACAGCACACCCACAGCCAACTCCGATGAAGGATCGGTCAGCCCATCTAACCGGCACAGTTGGACAACTGAAGATTCTCTGCAAGTTGTGGAATTTGGAAGAGGTAAAGGTTATGGATTTTGGAAGTGAATAAGAAAGAGAGAGGAAGAGAGAAACCGGAAAGAAGGCCGAGGAAGACAGGAAGGGGGGAATCGGGTAGGGAGAGTGAGCAATTTGATTTTTGGTCAAAATTTTTGGGGGGAGGGCGGACGGATTGAGGAGGGCAAAGTAAAGGTAGCCTTGCCTTAGTTTAAAGAAAAGAGCTTGACTTAGATACTAGATTTCAAGACTTAGTAAAATTTTATCACCCTTTAGTTTCTCTTATGACAACCGAAAAAAATGCTATAAACTAACAATTGGAAATTGTATTTATTTTCTTGAAAACTAAAGCTTTTGAAAATCAAATGCACATTCTCAATGTAATTTTATCTACAATAACTTGATTAATATGAAAATTAAAAAGTAGTCGCATTTTCTTAATTGAAATTCGTACAAATTAGAAATTTTGTTTATATTTATCTTGTTAATTGTTTCATTTGATAGGAAAAAAAAACCATACAAGTTTAATGTTAATTTTCAAAACTACTTAAATATATATGAAGAAAAAAATAATTCTTTATGTTTTGCATATAATATATTTTTTACTTTATTTTAATATTTCATTTTAGGCATGCAATAACATTTCTTTGAATTGACGTATCTAATTAATCAAAGTCAAAAAATATCATTATAAGTATTTACATCACATATGCATTGCAGGTCAACATTAGCTTGGGCATTCTCTCTTTTAATACAAACAAAAGTAAAAAAAAAAAAAATACATAGTTACAATTTACATCTTCAAATTATTTGGAACTACTTTAGGCTCCATTCTCTCTTTTAATTGTTTTTCTTTCAATTAAAAAGGTAACATTTCATCAGAGTTTGTATTTTGTATTTATGAGATTTTTATTGTATAGGTGAGAGATTTCACATATTTACATAGAAGAACAAAAAATGCTTAATTTTGATGAAACTATACTAATATTCTATAAAAATGCCGTAAAATTGAGACCTCGAAAGAACATTTTTTTACAAATAAAACAATGACTTTAAAACCTTATTATTTTTTAAAATATTAAATCAAATTGAATTAAACAATCACATGAATTGAGCCCTTAACGAATAGTTTGGGCGTGATTTGATAAGGGCTCAATTTGAATTTTAGTTTTTCCAAGCTCGAAAAAAATTAAGATTCAATTATATTATCAAATTGAATTCGAACTTATACATATTTAGCTCAACAAGGCTCGAATTATTTTTTAATAATTTTTTGTTTAATAATTTTTCGTTTAATGTATAATAACTATTTTATATGAAATAATATAGTTATATAAAAATACATATTTTATTAATAAAAAATACAAAAAAAATAAAAAATAAAAAAACTCGAGGTTTCGAATTGAACTCGAACCTATCGAGTGAAAAATTGAATTGCTCGAGCCCAAATTTTAAACTCGTATTTAACTCAAACTCGAATCCGAATTCGAAATCAAATTTTCGAATCAAACCTAACAGCATCAAATTCGATTCATTTAATTTACAGCTCTACACTTACACCAACATTAAAAAAATAATTTAAAAACTAACTATTTGACATCAAACATTGACACAAGAACACAAGAATTATAACTTACACAAGTTGGACAACATAATTAAGAAGCAATTACAACAAAAAACAAAGACTACCATCATGAACTTGGTTTTTTTTTCAAAAAATACAATCAATGCCAACTTGAGGATATTGCCAGTGAAAAGCTTTTCTCATAATAGTGTTTCTATTAAGTGACAACAACTGTTGTCACTATCATGATAGGTATAACTTGCAAATTATAGTGAATATTAAGTGACAACAATTGTTGTCACTATCTCAATTTAGATTCAACACATTCAGTGACGATAATTGTTGTCAATAATTAGCCAAACATAGGATGCACAATTACTGACAACAATTGTTGTCACTAATATGTTAAAATACCAATTCTATTTAGTGACGACAGATGTTGTCACTATCGTGATAGGTAGAATTTGCACATTATTAGTGAACATTTTGTGACGACACATGTCGTCACTATCTTAATTTAGATTCAACACATTCAGTGACGATAATTGTTGTCAATAATTAGCCAAACATAAGATGCACAATTACTGACAACAATTGTTGTCACTAATATGTTAAAATACCAATTCTATTTAGTGACGACAGATGTTGTCACTATCGTGATAGGTAGAATTTGCACATTATTAGTGAACATTTTGTGACGACACATGTCGTCACTATCTCAATTTAGATTCAACACATTCAGTGACGATAATTGTTGTCAATAATTAGCCAAACATAGGATGCACAATTACTGACAACAATTGTTGTCACTAATATGTTAAAATACCAATTCTATTTAGTGACGACAGATGTTGTCACTATCGTGATAGGTAGAATTTGCACATTATTAGTGAACATTTTGTGACAACACATGTCGTCACTATCTCATATTGTAGAGTTTTAGAGAATAGTGCATATTCAGTGACAATAATGGTTGTCACTATTTAGCCAAACAAGGGTACACGTTTAGTGACGAAGATGTTGTCACTAACTAGGAAAATACATTTTAAATGTGAAAAATATATTGTCTATTTAGTGACAACAAAGTTTGTCACTATGTATGGGTACATATATGGCATTCATTTAGTGACGACTATGATTGTCACTACCTTAATAGATATATATCAGTGACAACTTATTAATGTTGTCAGAAAATAGTCTTAATTTAGTGACAACTTACCTTGTCACTACTTCAATGGGCAAATTTTAGTGACAACTCCAGAAATGTTGTCACTAACGTGTGACGAGTTAGTGACAACTTGTACCACTTGTCAGTAATAAGAATTGGCGCCTTTTGCCGGGAAGTAATTAGTGACGATATTTACTTGTTGTCACTGAAAAGTGCACTTCATATATGTTGGTTGTGACAAGATCATTTGTTGTCACTAAAATGGGTATTCTGTGACAATTTTTTTTTGTCACTGAAAATCTTTGTCACTAATAATCATTTTTCTTGTAGTGTAGGTAAAGTAAATAAACACTCGCAAGTGCAAGTAAAGGAACACTCATCTCAAGAGATTTTCACGAAAATTCGGGATAAGGAGAAGTATTTGACTGGAACCCTGGAAGTTCAAAAGAACTTGGTTTAGTTACTATTCTAAGGTTAAATTCATAAATTTGTGAAAATTTAACTAAGGTTTCCAAAACGTTAGTAAAAGAAATCATACTAGAAGGTTATATGTTAACTTAGCGTATACGTCGAAAGTTTATGTTTAATTATGGCTAAAATGAGTTTAGCAATTTTCTAGGGAAATTAGATTCTAAAACCCCAAATTAAGTCACACCAAGTCTTAATAATATAAGTAAAATTCGAAACTAAACCTTATATAAACATAGTTTTAGTTTAAAAGTATTAAAGTGAACATTTTAAGGTTTCGGATCAAAAACTAGTTTCTAAAAGAAAGGAAACTTAATTAGGTATAAAGTTGGAAAATAACTATTAGGGTTTACTATTAGGGTTTAGGGTTTACAACTACTATTAGGGTTTAGGGTTTAGGCACTATTAGGGTTTAGGGTTTTAAAACACTATTAGAGTTTAGGGTTTAGGGTTTTGAAACACTATTAGGGTTTAGATATTTTTAGGACTTATATGGAATAAGTAAAACTAATCAAGACATAAACAAATATAACTAATGAGTTAAGGATCTAACTTGCAATAAACAATAACTATATTAACATTCAAGTTCTTGGAAGATCAAATGACATAAAAATGATGCAAAAATGTCAAGAACATGAAGCAAAGTGGTTCGGCCAACAATAAGAAGATCAAACCAGAAATTTCCAGATTTGAAGATCAAATTTGATAGCTAATTCACTAGCCAATTCATCTACCAAATCCTCCAACTTTTCTTGGGCAACTAAGGCATCATATGAAGGATTAAAAGAGATAACAATTGCAGGAAATATATGGTGCAAGATGGAGTAAAACAGTCCATAAAATCAGGTTGTAAAACTGAAGTGCAAAGCTGGAATTTTTCTTTCATGCTGCCCGGTTCAGTTTAGGCTCCAAATCAGAATTTTAAGAGCTCAAATTTGCAAGTTTGATGGAGAGATGTTTACCAAAAGTTTCTAGGTGGTTGTAGGAGCAATTGATGGTGCAAAAGCTCCTCCAAAAGCTGCTGAAAATCAAACTGGACTGAAGAGATGAAAGCTGAATTTTTGGTTTGAAGTTCTTGGTTGCTAGAGTTCTTGTTTTGGCTTGAGTTTTTGTGAGTTGTTTGAATGATGCAAATGAGATATTTTGGCTGCTAATTGCAGCTATGAGACACGAAATTTCAAGGGTAAAAATGGAAGAAAATTGCTGCCAAAATTGAAAGAAAATGGAAAAGGTTTTTACTTGGCTCAAATGAATCTAACAAGCTAGCTTAGTTGTCTTTCATTCCCTAATTCAAGGAGTAATATTAGGGAATTGTCTCCTCTTCACATGGCTTGACTTAGGGCTGATATAAGAGTGGTTTAAGGTATACTAATAAAGTTTTTAATTGAAATACACGGTTAGATGTCGAACGGGTAGTTTTTACGCAAAAGTGTTTTTAGCGTAAAACTTATATATATATATATATTTTCCAAGTTAATATTTGAAATTATGAAAGTTAAGAATGTCAAATATTTTAAAACCATGAAAGTAATTTAAAACTCCATTTTACGCAAAACACACACTAACACACACTCACGGTGTTTTCTCTCTCTTCTGTTTTTTTTTTCCAAAATGGAAAAACTTTCTCAACTAGCATTAATTCAAAATAATATGCATGAAATGACATGAAATAAGAAAATTTGAATAGTAAAGCCCTAAGGCACTATTCTCGAGTTAGGGTTTTCACATATAGTATTCACCACTCCTTAATAGGAGAGTATCTCCCTTTATGGCCGCTTGTTGGAAATAATAACTCATAAATCTTCTGTAGAAGTGATAGTATAACTTGAAATTAGTTTCAAGGTTGCACATCATGGAGAGTTATATTTTTGGAACAAGAAAATATAAATTAGTCGTTTAAAAGTATGCACTATACTTTTTAGATTAATTGGGCTATAGTGTGGTGAAAGGATATTAATTATACGGTAATACTGTCATTGATGGGTATGGTCTACCAAATGACTTTCCTATTCACTTGGGTAGTCATGATGCATTGCTAGACGCCACTCATGATCTATAAGTATGAATTAATTAATTGTAAATTAATGATAAATTAAAGTATTTAATTTATCTAGCTCTTTATTGATTAATTAATGAGTTATAATTTGTATTTATTGCCAACGTGAATGGAATTTAATGGGTCACACATATAAAGAACTTAATCTTTAGGTTAAAATGTAATTAAGATAAGTATGAGATACATATGGAGTTAATTTATAAGATAAATTAACTTAAAGGACTTATTTATAAATATTCTAAGTCTTGTAGGAAATTAGTTTCCTAAAAGAAATAAAGTAATTAATAGGTTTCTTTATGGAATAGAATTCCTAAAGGAAAAAGATTAGCTTTAAGATAAGTTACCTAAACTTTCTTGGTTTTCAATTACCTGTATTTCCTAAAGGACTAGAATACTACCTCTATAAATAGGTTCATGCTTTGACTCTTGAATTATTATTGCAACACAAAAGAAAACTATACAGAGAAAATTTAAGAAAAAGAAAATGCCGCTTTCTTTCTCTTGGGATGTCTCTCTCGTTCTGTCTCCTCATCCTAATTATTAGGCTTTTTTCTTCTCTTGTGTTCTCAAATAATTAAAGAGAGCTAGTACTCATAAGTCAAAGCAAGAAATTCTAGAAGGTTCCCAAAGAATCTGTTTGTGTGGATATTATTAGAGGCTCAATGCTTGGAGGGCTTTTCGTGGTAAATCTTACCTCTTCACTGAAGGATCTTAGCCTTAGAAGCATAGAAATCTTCTGTGCTTGAGGTAATCTTTGTGCAAAGCCCCTTGTAATCATGTAAATATATCAAAGAGATTCATGGTTAAGGTAATAAAATTTTTATTTTTCTACTGTGTTACTTGTGTTATTACCTTACAGGTACCTCGTTACTGGATATAAAGACTTCTGAGGGTGCATCATCGAGTACTAGAGAAGAAGAAATGATAGACTTTTGATTGTTTTAAGCAATGTGGATGAAGTTTTAAACCAAAAATTATTTAGAGGGTACTAATGATATAGCCCTATGCCAATTATGTTGGTCATGAATCATGATCGTATCATTTGCTGGCTTTACTACCATATTGTTATTTGTATATCTGAAACTTCTTCAAGAAAGTGTGGATGATATTTTTATCTTGGACGAATTCTCAAAAGGAGACTGCCTTTAGAGCGGTTTCCTTTAGATAGGGTGAAGAAGGATTCGAACTTGTTGTCAAGGGTCGAGTCTTGAATAGTTAGGGTCGTAAATTTGTCTGAAATTTTAAGCTATTTGAGATTCGACTAATGAGAGCTGATAGAGTTGCTTAGGTTAAACTCCCCAATTTCGAACTCGTCTCGGTGCATCTTTCTTGGTAAAGCTTGAGTTTATGAATTCTTGCGATCAAGACACTTTACCCTACTTTTAGATCGTGTATCATAAACTTTAGCTGTCTAAGCTAAATTTTGCCAAGTCGTATTTGGTCGGTGATGAAGCTAAGAGGGGTTGAATATTCTCAAACCACATTAATATAAAAGAGGTTCGCACTGAGTTGCTTGGATGAACTTTTTAATGATCGGAAGCATCATGACCAAGTTCATCGCAAAGTGATTTCTTCGAGCATTGTTGACTGATGCCTTTAGCAAACCCTACCGAAAGGAAAACTTTGCTAGGCTATGCTAGTCTCATTTCAGAGTGTAAAGCCAATTTTTTTCTTCTGATTAGCTCCTTTGCTGCCGAACTCACTACAATCAAGCTTATTATTAAAAACGAGGTTAACATAGATGACCTCACTTACTTGGTGTGAGGCAGAAATGGCTAGTTGTGGCCATTTTATTAATGACCTTTCGCCACACATTCCAACTTCCTTGAGTTGAATATTGATAATTATATGGCTCAGCTTTCTCAGATGAGCTTTTCTTTGTCGAACTCCTCATAAGTGAGCATATTATTGGTGACTCTAGGTCATTTTATATGCTGTCGAATTGATCAGCCTAGGCCGTTTAGTCTGATGACCTTGTCTCTTTTGTCATTCTTAGGTTCTATAATGACCTTCTGTATGATCAATGATTTCATTAGGGAATATGACTTCCTAGCATCACGTTCTCCCACATTCTCATTAATTGCCATAATGATGGACCTCTTAATGTTCTCAACCAATGATAGCTAATCTTCAATTCTTCTTTTAACTATCAAAGTGTCTTTTGTTATGGATTTATCGTTTCTTAGACTCCTCTCATTTAAGTTTTTCTCTTCTAGTTTTCTTACTTTTGTGGTGGAATTAATATTTCTCTTTTATCAAGGCTGATGCGTCTTCTTCATGCAAGGAGGTTTTTGCTAAAATTTTGATAATTTCTTGAGTTAGATGTTTTCTTCACCCTAATAATTTTACTTTTGCAGGCTCACGCTTTTTCTGTCGAGATGGTGGCTCAGTTAGAACAAAGAGGTGAAGCTTACCATGTTGAGCATAAAGAAAACAGGCTCGAGTTTCAGCTTTCAAAAGTAATGGCCCTGCTTATGTAGGGTGAGGAAGAGAAAGGAAGCCTTACCCGGTGCTTACTTGAAGTGGAGATCGAGCTACGGGTTGTTCAAGAGGAGAGATCTTTTTCTTTATAGAAGTCCTAGTCCTCCATGGATTTTTGCTTTTTCCTTTTCCTGCTTGTATATCAAAATTTGTCAATATAATTTTTCATTGCTTTGATATCTTTGCTTTTTTGCAACGACTTCTTCATATTATGCTAGTGCTATCTTGCCCTTCTTATTTTTGCTAATCCTTACAAGGAATTTTGCAAAAACAAGAGTTCATAATAGAGAAATAATAATCAATTTTCATGATGAAGTAAATAATAGACAGCAAAAAGTACTTCAAAGTAAAAGAGCTAATGAAATGTACTAAATAGTAAACAATCTGTTAATAGTAAATGAAGAGTCGAACAAACTTCGCAATTGAGTCCATTCCACATTTCATACAGACAGAATCTTGTTTGATCATTTAGCTTTGGCTATTGTGGCTTAGTTCTTTTCCCTATCACAATTTGTCGTGAAGTTCGTATTTCTCATAGAGATAATTTTTCATCATTGGAGTTATAATTTTTAATCGAAGATGCAGTGTTCAAATTTACCTACGTAGAATTTTGTGAGTAGTCTAGGCTGAATTATCCTATAGCCATGCTCCTAGGGGATATATAATATTTTTTTTCTTTTTCTTTCTCCATCTGAGGAGTTTATACTCGTTAGAGGATCTAAAAGGATCTAAATTTAACAAGACTTCTTGTTTTGGCTCTTGAGGAGCTACTAAGGATTTGCTCAAATTATAACAAAACTTGTTGATAAGAAGCTTGTTGCAAACGTGTAGATGATGCATAAGGTCTGATCGGCTTTGCAATTTATTTCCTAAGGAAAATGATCCCTATCTCAGGAATATTATGAGGCCTTTGTGGCCAAAGTAAAGATTAAAATCTTGACTAAGACTATTCAGATCTGAATGATTCCTAGGGAGGAAGTTCCCATCTTAGGAATGCAAGATCCAAAGTTTTTTTATGAAGATTTGATGCTTATTGTCTTCGTGTGCTGAGTTCTTATAGCTTTGGCTAGGCTCTATCATTAGCTCAGACATATCACTTCGGCTACCCATTTAGCTTGGCCATGTTATGTCTTCTGCTAGGTTGCTCCTTCTTGACCTCATTATCTTTCCTATCTGCTGGGAGGGGAGGTTTGTACTTCGGGAGTCCTGGATTGCAGTCTCAATGCCCTTTGCACAATTAAGCAAGATAAAGTTGCCAGAGAAGGGCTAAACCAGGCGGAGGCTGAACTTGAGGCCTAGTTCTGGAAATTGTGATTCTCATCAGCCGTTTCTGCCAGTTTCGGTCACTACAATTGGACTATACCACAACTTGTCTTCCTGTAGATTGCCAGGCTGATTTTCCCTTAGGACGCTGCCCATCTCAGGGGTTGCATTAGCAAAACTATAGAGAACCAAGTTCATGATGGGGCTTTTGTAGGCTAGAGTTAATATTAGAGTCATTAATGGGCTTGATTTCCCAAAACTGCAAGAGGCCGGCTCTTGTTAAACCACATGGGTTTCGATTTACCTCAATCCTCCTTGAGAGTTTCCCATCTTTGGTGTTCTCCTAGAGAAGTATATCATCTTTGAAGTTTTGATAAGGAGCCTTTTCCCCTCCTAAGTAGTTTCAAGCTAGCTTATGATTGTACATGGCTTTGTATATCTTCATATGGTGGTGTCTCAGCAGGATAAAGATCAACTTCCCATAGACGGTGCCAATTGTTGCTCCCCATTTTGGTAGATCATTAGGTATTGCTCCCAGGTTTGGATAATGCTAAGATGAGTAAGCGGATCTTGTTCTTCATATGTCTTGCAAAAAAAACAATAAGTGAGAAACACTTGGAGGGCATGGCCCTCGAAGTGCCTCCGATGCTTAAGTCAGTTCTCTATATGAAAAAATGCATTATGAGGCTTGTAAGAGAAAAGTTGGGAGCATGGAAGTATTGGAATTGTGCCACCTAAGTGAATAGACAAAGGGGTTTATATATCATTTGGAAGGAGAATGGAGCTATAAAGAGGCATGATATAGCCTGGCAGCCTAAAAGGAATAGGTCAGTGATGTTCAGTTGATAGGATATATTATCTAGATTCATGACCGCCATTGGACGACCTGAGTTACCTCAACCTAAAAGCTTGATGGCTATCTTGTCACCCTTTTCCTGGGGGACAGCTCACTCCGTAGGGAGCCCATATATGCAAAAGTGATTATAGACACCAAATTTTAACACATCTTTTATAAAAATGTTTGTGTAAATTAGGGACAAAATGGTAATTTTAACATGTAAATATTTTTCACTTTATTTTAATTCCTAAATTCATATTTTTATATTTTTTATCATTTCTAATTTTAATGATTTTTTTGAGTCATTATATATTTATTTAGAATATTAGTATTTTTGCATGCTTTCCAATGCACCCTTTTTATTAGAATTTTCATGGAAAAAATTTTATATGTGCATTTTATATATTTATATATTTTTTGTAAAAATTTCATGATTTTTAGAGATCTTTTGATATTTATTTAATTTTTGTACTTTTGTTTATTGTAGGCACATTCCCAAGAATGCATTAACATTAAAATTTCTAACTAAAATTTTAGTATATATGTTTTGTGTGATAATTGATTTTTTGTAAAAGTTTTGTGATTTTTGAAGGTCATTTAATATTTTTTGTAATTTTTCATAATTTTATCATATACAACGCGTTTTCCAATGCACCCTTTTTGTTAAAATTTTCATGTGAAAAATTCTATATGTGTGTTTTATATATTGATACATTTTTTATAACAATTTTGTGATTTTTAAAGTTCATTTATTATTTTGGTGTCTTTTTATAATTTTTGTTGCAAATGACACATATTCAAATATGCCCTTATTGTTAGAATTTTTATGTAAAATTTTGTATATATTTATCTTACGAGTTTATAGATTTTTCATACAAATTTCATAATTTTTTAATAATGTTTAGCATTTATGCAAATTTCTTGCCTAAAAAAAACCTTATTTTTTAAATAATGTTTGGCATTTATTCAAATTTCTTGCCTAAAAAAAAAAAAAAAAAAAAACCCCTGCATTGCAGCTTGTTGCTACATGCACTAGTAGGTTGCTACCAAAATTCCAAGCCACCCTACCCCATCAGCCACCCTATTTTCCCAATGACCCTCCATCAATCACTTCACCTCACACTACTCTGTCCCTTCCCTTCCCTTCCCCTTGGTTTTCTTTCACATATTATAGGCTCTCTCCCTTTCCTTTCTCCTCTCGGCACTCTCACACTTTTGCACACATTAATATTCACTCCACAACTCACACCGTATACACACTACATGCACCACATACATAAACAAAAAAAAAGGAAACACTGCGCTTGCACCACACTACCTTGCTACACTGCACACAAGCACACTCAACCTGCACACACAAGCAAAAATTCACCATCTTCATACCCCTCTCCCTACTTCTCTTCCTCTCGGTTCACAAAAACACACCACCATTTCACACTCACCATACAACACAACAACAACAACACCAGCACACATTAATACACACATAGCACACATAAAATGGAGAAATCAGAATAAAGGGAGAGGAATTTACCCAAGAGGAATTGGTTTTAGTTGGTCATCAAGGACCAATTTAACTCCACCTTATTTATTTATTTATTTTCATATGAACTTTATTGTGTTCTCTGGTGTATTTATGATTGAAATTTATTGGTCTGAACTTTTGGGGTTTGCATTATTTGAATTTTTTGCATAGAAGGATGATAATTTCATATGCACATTATATGTTTGATAAAATGCCTTAATGAACCATGAAGTGGGTCTTTAATTAAGTTATGATTTTGAGCTTTAATGTTATTTTCCTTCACGTATTCAAGCTCTACTAGTTGTTAGAAGTCTTTTCATATAAAAATTTGTGAGTTTTAGTTGAATTTTGGGGGTGGTGGTGCAGGAGAGTGAACCGGCTGTCCAATGTAATTTTGACCCATTTCCAGTCTTTTTTTTTTTTTGACAAAAATAAGGCAAGAAATGGATTCTACGTGAAAAAACGGAGTAGGGGTGAAAGTTTAGGTTTGATTGGACTTCGCGGGAATTTTTCCAACTGATCAACGTCGGTCACCATGGCTGCCCAGCGACCTTTTCTAAGGTTGAAGACAACCTAAAAAAAAAAAAAGGAAAAAGGGCATTTCAGTAAAACTACATCATTTTGACGTAGTTTTACTCAAAACTGCATCGTTTTGGTGTTTCGTTTTTTTCTAATTTGATTTAGTTGATAATATGTATTTATTTTTGTAGTCCTTAAACTTCTATTAATATTATTATGGCCCTATACATTTAGGATTTTTGCATTTAGGTTTATGATTTTTATAGATTAACCCCATAATTGCATTTTGGTCCCTAGACTTTTATATAATTACATTTTTGCCTCTAAATTTTTAAAAGTACTTTTTGACCCCTAAACTTTTCCAAAATTACTTTTTGACACCCCAAACTTTTCTGAAATTACATTTTGACCTCTAAGCTTTTTAAAATTACTTTTTGACCCCTAAACTTTTCCAAAATTACATTTTGACCTCCAAAATTTTTTGAAATGATAGTTTTGCCCCAACTTTTTAATACTTGTAATTTTACCCCAGAAACTTTTCTTTTTATCCAATTGAGCCCTTAATACTTTCAATTATACCCTTTTTGTTTTTCTAACTTTTTTAATCAATGCCGAAATTAAGTTTCTTTATTTAATTAAGGTTCAAATTAGTTTTCTTTGTTTTCTCGTTCAATTATTTTAGTGTTTATGTTGTGTGTTAAAAATTTAATCATGTGTAATTGTATTTTTCTATATTTAAATTAAATACTTTTATTTTTTCCATAAGTGTTTAGTTTGCATTTTCAATTTTTTATTTTTATTTTATTGTTATTATTATTATGATTGTCCTTTATTATATTGCATGATTATAGTAATTAGTGTTGTATTATTTATTTTATGATTTGTTTATACAAAATAATGGTACTTTTGATGTGTTTATTTATTTTATTAGTAGTTATACCAGTTCTCCACATGGGAGGTATTCCTCATTACCTTTTAATTCTCCTTATTTGCTCCTACGTGATTTTCTTATGCATTTTATGTGTTTTTTTAATTTTTTTAATTTTTGAGTATTTATTAGTTTTGTTTTTATTTATCTATTAGAATTTAATTTTAATTATTCAGAGAAATGTAATAGATAGGTGATATTTTATTTTAACAAAATTTGTATTTAGACAGGTAATATAATAGATAGGGTATACTTTCATTTATTTTGTATTTTAGATAGTTCATTGTAATTATCCTTTCCCTATTTAGATTGTAATTAGACTTCTCTGGTGTAGTAATTAGGGCTATTGTGTGCTCTTTATGTGCTTATGCGTTTTACTCGTTTTCCTTAGAACTTTGCATCTAGAATATTATGCTTATGTTCTATATGCTCCTATGTGCTATTATTTGCTTCTATGTGCTTATTGCTTTAATTTTTATTTTTGTTTGCATTATTATGATATATGTGTATCGTCACCATACTAGTCTAATGCTAGTTGTGGTTCATTCTCGCGTCGTCGCTAGTCTAGTGAAGATTTGTAGATACGAGTTAGTCCAATGCTAGACCCTTAGGCCTTTTTTTGCACTAATTTCATCCCTTGTATGCGTTGCATATCACTTACATACATTTTTCTTTATTTCTAGGGCTTTTTCTATTTGCATGATATTTTCCTTTATCATATCTCTTTACCCTATAAATATATAATACATGCCATTTAGAATTGCATCTCATATATGATGAGATCGTGCGTACGGAAGACTACCAAGACCCTTGGATTTTAGGCTTACTACTCGTTGAACTCAAGACCCCTTGGATGGATCTTCCAAGAACCCTTGACGTGGAGTAGGTTGCTCGAACTTTTCCCCTTGAAGATGCCCTCGATCCTAGAAAAACCAAGATGAACCGAATTGAGCGCGTTCAATCGTTCAAACCTAATTATCTAAAGATCTTGAACAAAACCGAAAGGAAACTCTAAGCACGATTGGATGGTTGCCACAAGCAAAGCTTGATAAAACCTATGGCGGTTCTCAATCACCAAAGAACCAAGAAAATTCTGGAGAGAATTTTACTTAAAATATCATAAATGTTCTGTCTCATGTTGTTCCCAAGAAACCCTTATATAGGGCGGCACAAAAAAAATATAACCAAGAAAGTACTTTACCGTAGTTGTAACCTAATATTCGACTATTAAAGATTACAACTCTAAAAATTGCAGAAAACAACTAAAACAAACTTTCTGATGGTACCCGCGGCACCTATCCACGGCGCGGGTACAGGGCGCAGGTTCGGTCAGAAAGTTTAGCCTTCCAAGCACTTCACGAACGAGCCTTCTGATGGTACCCGCGGCACCTATACGCGGCGTGGGTTCGGTCAGAAGGTTTGGCACTTCATTCCCATGCTTGAATCATCCTTCCTTCCTTGGTCAGCCCATAAGCAAAGTACACTACGTGACAAAGGATCCATGTTGGTCGCCTTGCACATATTATCCAGCGTGTCCACAATGAGACCATGCAAAGCATCCTTCATTTTCCTAGCTTTTGACCTAGTCATAGGACCATCCAAGTCTTGAAGTACATCCTCAATCACCTTGGAAGCTTGCTGACCTTGGGACCTATCATTCTCTCCTTCCTCGAAAGGATTCGTCCTCGAATCACCTACATCAAACAAAGACAAGTCAGAAACATTAAAAGTTGCACTAATGTTTCCATACTCACTAGGTAAATCCACTTTATAGGCATTGTCCCCAATTCTTTCAAAGATCTGGAAGGGTTCGTCCCCCCTAGGATGCAACTTAGACTTCCTCTGTTGAGAAAATCTTTCCTTCCTCATGTGCATCCAAACCCAATCTCCGGGCTCAAATACGACTTTCACGCGACCCATGTTTGCTACCTTTGCAAAATGCTCATTCTTTTTCTGCACATTCTCACGCACCTTAGCATGAAGATCCCTAACAAATTGAGCTTTCTTGTTACCTTCTCGACAATGCATCAACTACTACATTTTCTTTACCTTGCTTGTACTTGATTGTATATGGAAAGGACTCGATAAACTCCAACCACTTCGCATGTCTTTTGTTGAGCTTCCCTTGAGTCTTCAAAAACTTCAAACTCTCATGGTCAGAGTGAATCACAAACTCTTTGGGAAGGAAATAGTGTTGCCAGGTTTGAAGAGTTCGTACAAGGGCATAGAGCTCCTTATCATATGTGGGATAATTCAAGGTCGCACCGCTTAGTTTCTCACTAAAGTACGCAATGGGCTTGGAATCCTGCATAAGAACGGCCCCAATACCTACTCCAGAAGCATCACATTCAACCTCGAAAAGCTTGTCAAAATTAGGTAAACACAACAAAGGTGCATTAGTTAACATGTCCTTTAATAAATCAAATGCCTCTTGGTGTTTACTTTCCCACTTAAAAACAGAATTTTTCTTAACAAGTTCATTAAGAGGTGCAGCAATAGTAGAAAAATTTCGCACAAATCTCCTATAAAAACTTGCTAGACCATGGAAAGACCTAACATCATTAGTGCTTTTTGGTGTAGGCCAATCACGTATGGCTTGTACCTTAGACTCATCAACATGTACACCCCTAGAGCTAACAATGAATCCAAGGAACACAATGCTTTCCGTGCAAAATGAACATTTAGCCAATTTAGCATAAAGATGATGCTCTCGTAATACACATAAAACTTGGTGCAAGTGCTCAACATGATCCTCAAGTGACCTACTATAGACTAGAATGTCATCAAAATAAACCACAACAAATTTACCAATGAAAGCCCTAAATACATAGTTCATAAGCCTCATGAATGTACTAGGTGCATTAGTTAAACCAAAAGGCATAACTAACCATTCATACAATCCATACTTGGTCTTAAATGCGGTTTTCCATTCATCACCTACTTTCATTCTAATCTGATAATATCCACTTTTAAGATCAATTTTTTAGAAAATAGTAGAACCATGCAATTCATCAAGCATATCATCTAACCTAGGAATAGGATGACGATACTTTACCGTTATCTTGTTGATGGCTCTACAATCAACACACATGCGCCAGGTTCCATCCTTCTTCGGCACCAAAATGACTGTACGGCACATGGTGACATACTCTCACGAACAAATCCTTTCTCCACAAGTTCATCTACTTGTCTTTGAATCTCTTTTGTCTCCTCAGGATTTGCTCTATAAGCAGGGTGATTAGGTATGCTAGCACCAGGTACAAAATCGATTTGGTGCTCAATCCCCCTCAATGGTTGCAATCCATGTGGTATATCTTCAGGGAATACGTCTTCAAAATCCTGCAAAAGAGACACCACAATACTAGGTAAGTTAGGGTTAAGAACATTAAGTTCGCCAAAAGAGAGAAGAACATCTTTATATAGAACAAGTAGAAGTTGTTACTTAGCCTCCAAAGCTGAAGCAATTTCACTCTTGGTAGCAAAAGTATTCACTTGCTTCGTTCTCTCTTTCTTCTCACTTATAACCCTATTTTGTTCACCATTTACTATGCCATTTTGGTCAACCTCATGACCAAACTGAAACCCCTTCTTAACTTCTCCACGGGCTTGTGACTTTTGTTCCTCCTTTACCTTGAATTTCTTTGCAATTCTTACTTGGTTCGTGTGTGCCTCAGACGGTTTGATGGAATCCAAGGTGATTCTTCGATTGTCCCACATGAAGGAATACCTATTCTTGTAGCCATCATAAGTGACCCTCCTATCAAATTGCCAAGGACGTCAAAGAAGTATGTGACACGCTTGCATGGGAATCACATCACACCACACCTCATCTTTGTACTTGTTGATGGAGAATGGCACCCTAACTTGCTTGATAACCCTCATGTCCCCAACCTCAGCTAGCCAATGCAATTTGTATGGCTTGAGATGGCGTTTAGTCTCAAGGCCCAACTTATCTACAAACAAAGTAGAAGCAACATTAGTACAAGATCCACTGTCAATAATCATGCTACATACCTTGTTTTGCATGGTACACCTAGTGTGGAAAATATGATCTCTTTGTAGATCCACTTCATCCTCCTTAGGTGCAATGCTAAGAGCACGCCTAGTGACAAGGACTTCACCTTGATCCCCACCATACAGATTATCTTCATCTTCAAATCCTCCCTCTAATGGAGGCATCTCCTCGTTATCTTCACTTGAAGCTACACTAGCTACTTCACCATCTTCAAAAATAACCATAGTGCGCTTGTTTGGACAAGAAGCAGCTATGTGCCCGAACCCTTGGCACTTAAAACATTTAATCTCTCTTTGCCTAGGCTTCACAATTTGCTTACCCTTAGGATCTTGCTTTGTAGTTGGTTTAGCCCTACGCAATGGTGCACGAGTTGGAGGACCATGTGATTGTTCAGCATCTCTAAAGCCCTTCTTTGGTTGTTCAACTCTCCAACTAGTACGATTTTGTGTAGTGGAAAATCCTCTAGCACGCCTACTTTTCAGTTGTCTCTCAACCTTGATTGCTTTTTCCACCAAGTCGTCTATCTGTAGATAATGTTGTAGCTCTACAATTTCAGCAATTTCTGAGTTCAAACCAGCTAGAAAACGTGACATAAGAGCCTCTCCATCCTCCCTAATGTCCGCTTTGATCATGAGTATTTCCATCTCCTTGTAGTACTCGTCAACGCCCATAGATCCTTGATTCAAGAATTGTAGACGCCTATGTAAGTCACGTGAGTAATAACTTGGGACAAACCTCTTCTTCATAATGGCTTTCATCTCCCCCCAAGTCCTCACGGGTTCAGCTCCACACCTCCTCCTATTTTTGACAAGTTGATCCTACCAAACACTTGCGTAGTCGGTGAATTCAACTGTAGCTAGTTGCACTTTCTTTACCTCGAAGTAGTTGTGACACTCAAATACATGTTCCACCTTTCTCTCCCATTCAAGATATGCCTCGGGGTCTAATTTGCCTTGCAATGAAGGTATTTCATCTTAATGCTTCTCAAATTTCCATCGGGCTCACGTGGTACCCTCCTTCCTCTCCGTTGAATAATTTCATCAAACTCTAACCCCTCTTCAATATCATCATCATAAGCTGGATTTCGAGTCATTCTAGTGTTGGAACCAACTTCTTTGCCATCATATTGATCTCTTCGAGCTCTAGATGCTTGCTCCACATTGTCCATTCTCATGGACATGCTTTGCATTTTCTCCATGAGGCATTGGAAGTTATCTTGCATGCCTCTCATCATGGCTTTAAGATCATCATGTTCCGCCATAGTACCTTAAACCTGTAAAATAAAAGGTTAAAACAATATAAACAAGAATTTTTAGATCACTCCCTTAGTGTTTGCACTCGCTTCCCTCAAATTTATTGGCTTTTACCCTCCTTGTGCTCATCACTAAGCCTTTTTTCACTCAATGAATTTTCTTGTTGGCCCTTTAGAGAAGAACCAGCTCACTCAATCTTACCAAGGCTTATAGCAATACCAATCTGTGAGAGTAAATGTAGAGGTAAAAAATAAGTATGCTTAGAGTGTTTTGTTCAAGAGAGTAACAAAGAATAACCAAGAATCAAGAACAGACACGATATAGACACCCTAATGTGTGATATAATTGTGTGATGTTTCTTGATTTTTAATGTTCTTTGGAAGAAAAATAACCAAACTTATGCAAAAATAATATTCCAACAAAACACTAAGAATAAGAAGAATAGAACCTAGTTAATTAAACTTTCGTACGTGGCGTTGTTCTTTGTCCAACGATCTGTTTGTTTCAACAGGTCTACTCGGTTGCACAAGGACAGTATTTCAGCCAAATATACTTCAGTTTAATTGGTTTAGTTCGTGTGCTTGGCTTTTATCACCTTGCACGCCTCTTTCACTTTCTTTTGTGTTGCACGACTTTTCTTTGTGCAAGACTTTTTTTTTTTAATTCAAAACCCAAATAACCCACAAAAATCAAACAAAAAAAAGTAAAATTCACCGAATGAACAGTGAATTCCGATGAACAGTACCGTCGTGAACAGTGATGCTACACTACCGTGAATAGTACGCGAATATTTTTTTTTTCCTCAAGAATCTTCAACCCTAGGATGGCAAATCCAAGAAACCAATTCTTTTGAAAGATTTTTGCACAAGAATTCCAAGAAAACAATAAAAATAGTCAAGAAAATACAAAATACCACACAACTCTAGAATTCTTGATTGAGAAGCAACCAAGAACGACTCTAAACAAACCCTAAAGCACGAATTTAATAAGGAAACAACGAAAACTAAAGGATGAAATTTTAAGAATGTCAAAGACGGACAGAAACAAAATTCAACGAAAACAAACATAATTTGAAAAGAAAAAGACAGCACGAAACAAACAAAATATTAGAGTTAGGCACGAAGCTCTTGCCTTAATATCACGAAACAACGAACAAAGGGATATATCCGCAATTCCAAAGGAACAAATGGATTGATAGAACCTGGAAATCCAAAGAAGTTGGCTCTGATACTAATTGATGAGATCGCGCGTACGGAAGACTACCAAGACCCTTGGATTTTAGGCTTACTACTCATTGAACTCAATACCCCTTAGATGGATCTTCCAAGAACCCTTGACGTACAGTAGGTTGTTCGAATTTTTCCCCTTGAAGATGCCCTCGATCCTAGAAAAAACCAAGATGAACCGAATTGAGCGCGTTCAATCGTTCAAACCTAATTCTCTAAAGATCTTGAACAAAACCGAAAGGAAACTCTAAGCGAGATTGGATGGTCGCCACAAACAAAACTTGATAAGACCTATGGCGGTTCTCAATCACCAAAGAACCAAGAAAATTCTGGAGAGAATTTTACTTAAAATATCATAAATGTTCTGTCTCATGTTGTTCCCAAGAAACCCTTATATAGGGCAGCACAAAAAAAATATAACCAAGAAAGTACTTTACCGTAGTTGTAACCTAATATTCGACTATTAAAGATTACAACTCTAAAAATTGCACAAAACAACTAAAACAAACTTTCTGATGGTACCCGCGGCACCTATCCGTGGCGCGGGTACAGGGCGCGGGTTCGGTCAGAAAGTTTGGCCTTCCAAGCATTTCACGAACGAGCCTTCTGATGGTACCCGCGGCACCTATACGCGGCGCGGGTTCATGGCGCGGGTTCGGTCACAAGGTTTGACACTTCATTCCCATGCTTGAATCATCCTTCCTTCCTTGGTCAGCCCATAAGCAAAGTACACTACGTGACAAAGGATCCATGTTGGTCGCCTTGCACACATTATCCAGCGTGTCCACAATTAGACCATGCAAAGCATCCTTCATTTTCCTACGTCTTGACCTAGTCATAGGACCATCCAAGTCTTGAAGTACATCCTCAGCCACCTTGGAAGCTTGCTGACCTGGGACCTATCAATATAGAATTTAGAATAAATAGGTCATTTGCTTGTTTAGGTTAGAAGAGTCCACCTTTCGAATATGGGAATAGTAAATATGGTTTTTGTAGCATTAGCATTCTATTTATCCCTCTGTAAGAAGGAATATTTGATCACAAGTCTTTATTCCTCGTTCCCGTTATATTGCATTCCCTTTCTTTGATCACTTATATCTATATAAAATCTATTTTATTTTATGTTGAGTCTCATTTTGCATCACTCGTGACCCCTTTGAGGTTTCCTTTTGAGTTTCGCAATTAATGCAATAATTTCAATTTAACTTTGAAGGGACATTTTGTCTTTTTCGATGTCTCTTTTAGATCTAGGTTTGTATCCATATAGTTACTTCCAAATGTGATAAATTTTAGGGTCATATTGAAAAAATTTTGACTAAAGCTCGCAATTAGCCTTGGCTAGGTTGAAAAGGTGCCTTAAGTGTAAGCCTTTGCCTTTCCTTTCTTCAACTGTGACTCTGGAACCCATTTTTTCTTTGTTTTCAAAGAATTGGAGTTGTTTAAAAAAAGTTTTATCGTTTTTCTTACATTTTTCTCAAAAATATTTTCCAAAGGAATCATTCTTGATTTTCTCACATTTTATAATAAAATGTTTTCTGGTGACTTGGTACATCAAAATTCAATACCAAGTGGCGACTCCCTTTTTCTTGAAACCCTTTTCAGACTTGTTTTTGGCCAAAACTGTCGCAATTTTTAGAAGTCCCGGCTTTTTTCTTGTTTTATTTTTCCAAAAAGTAAAAATCATTTTCTCAAAGCCATTTTTTGAAAAAATCACTTTTTCTCTCTTATTTATTTTCTCCCTTTTCAAAATGGGACACGCCAAATTTTGACGACTTCATTGGGAAGCACTAGTGAGTCCGAGCCTTTGGTGTAGTCACATTTTGCTTCTCTAACCCTTTCATTTTATCACTTTTGGATGTTTAGGATTGCATTTTTGGGTTTTGGCATTTTTTTTTTTGCATTTCACATACACCTTTGTCCCTCATTTGAGTCTATGTGATGTTTGGTTGATTAATTTATGCTTTGTGATCGTTGTGCGCTTGCATTTGGTGTGGGGGTTAGTCACCCTAGAGCTTCTTGCGTGCTTGGCAGTATTATTCACTTCTCTTGCAAGAGCACCGTCATACGTGCATACGATTATTTTTAACCCTTTTTATTTTTTTAGTGGTTGCCATAACTCTCATCCTGATCAGGATTATGATCGATCTACTTAGACATGTGGCTATTGCATTCGTGTATATAGTGGTATCTGGGGCATCACTCGAACCACCGACCTGGGATCCTTGGAATTGACAAATTTATTACTTTTTGGATCCCTTAGTTTGAAAGATCGAGAATTGTGGCCTTATTGAGTGTAGATGCATTAATGAGCTTAACCTCATGCATCCATGTAGAGTAGCCTAGGATAGAGTCTACGTTACCCTGTTAAGTACACTAGGCATGGGAGGAAGGAATACACCCTCTTTATTTTTTTATTATGCCATTTTTTGCTATCTACGTGTACTATTTATTTTGTCAGTGTGTTATATGTTATTTGTTGAATAAATTAACACAATTTATTTTATTTTTTGACTGCATTCACAAACTTAGGAATAAGAGTTTTGGCATGGTACTCTTTTAGAGAAAATCGCTCTTTTAAGTAGAATATCGCATTATCTCAATCCCAGTTTGCTACAATAAAGTATGCGTTGCATGTCATTTCTAAGCTTACCCCGGCTTTTAAATGGGGCTCCTTTTAAACCATATCACAATTTTTGTACATTTATTTGTTTTGATAAACTGACATCATGCATAAACTCTAGAGGGAATGCCACTTAGGGGATCCAATCTTAGAAATAAGTCATCCCATTTTTCCCTTGGGTATATAACCCTGGGTGAGACCTTAGGTAAAGTAACCTAACAAGGGCATCTTTTGCTGTCAGAATGGGTAGTATATGCAAGGTCAACAAATCAAAGGAACTTCTTCTACTACTTAGAAATTGGAAAAACACCATGCATCCAGTAGAGCAGAATCTGATATTACGTCACTTGGGGCACCTATTTTATCTCATTGACATAGAACCCAATGAAGTCATTATTGATGCCTTGGTACAAGTGTGGGATCCTATGCACTCAGTTTTTAGGTTTGTTGATTACGAATTGACTGTCACCCTAGAAGAAATAGCCGGGCTCTTAGGGCTTCCAATATTGGGAAAGAAGCTAATTTTTTCGACTGTGAGTGGTAGAAGGGAGCTAAGCAATTTCACGGGATTAAAAGAATCAGCTATACTCGGCCCAATCTAGGCAAATTCAGTTGGAGTCAAATACTTATACGATCATTTTGCGTCTCGAAAGTGTTTTGCTACACAGTAACAGGATTTTTTCATTGGCACAGAGGAAGTCTGGTCTCAAAAAATGAGTATGGATTTTTCATGATCGGACAATAAAGTTTAATTTAAGGATCGTCAACATGATGACCAACCTCTTCCATGGAATGGATGACCAAGACTTGACTATTGTGCCCATTATTGTGGCCGAAAAGGCCCAGATTCTTTTACGTTCCCAATATCCCAATTTAGATTTGGGCTATGGGGCATCTACATTGGTGTTCTGCCATCTGATTTAGACTTGTTTTGAAAGATGCAAATTGGATCCAATTGCACAGCAAGAGGATTGACTTAGCAAATCTACCAAGGGATACCAAAGCATATTTGGAATTCTTCCATGCACTCAGCAAGAAGGATATCTATTGGGTTTTTGAATGGAACAAATGTCGCAAGCCAGCACTGTAATGTTTTAGAAGAGGGTTCATACCGCTATTGGGTAGTAATAGATAGCACCCTACATTCCTCAAAAAGTCCTTTGTCAGTTTGAGCGCAATCAGGATATTCCCCCAAAGTTATAGACAGGCAATTTTAATATCATTTTTCAACAAAGGATTTATCCTAGTGAAATACCAAGGAAGTTAGAAATTGCGAAATCATAGGGGAGTCGATTTGCAGACCAGGATATTCCTTTTGATCAAGAGACTATGTTTTCCCTAAGAACCACCTTAGGATATGATGTGTTGGTTAAAAGTTAGAGCAATTCAAATGAACGAGCTATCATTGACCTTGCTGAGGAGAATGCCCGTTTGAGAGCAATGTTAGATGCGAACGACTGGGAATTGGCAGAGGAAAAACAGGTCTCAAAAAGATACAAGAAGGCATACGAATCCGTCAAACAGTTTTATATAGGGACAAAACAAGAGCAATGAGAGAAGAAAAAGAAATGCTTAGAGCTGAAAGATGACATCAATCACACGATAAATAGGTACTCTTGGGAGCCGGACAATAGCAAGGCTCGGCGCTTAGAAGACCAATAGAAAAAAATTTTAGATTATGTAGGAGAGTTGACCAAATGATGTACTCTTTTGTTTGATCGCATCTATTTGGCAACAAAAGTAGTGGAATATTTTCTTTTAATGCTCAAATTGTATGAAAATTGATTGAATTAATGGAAAATAATGTTTCTTGCGAAGCTGAAATTCCTCTCGCTCTAATACTAAAAAGGGGTCTCACCCTAAAGGATTGCATTTTATGTAAGGCTTATCCTTGGCATAAAAAGGACTCTTTCTAGGACATGCATCATAATTGTTTATATATTTGCTAATTTTAGTCTTTTTCCTTTTCTTTTTGACAATAAAATTGACAGTGCTAATGATGATGGGACGACTGATTTTTTTTTTCTAATGTACGTTTCAAGTACTTTAAATTGTAGTTTCTTTTCATCGAAGCCCCATTTGGATGTGGTCCTGCACCCGACAACTACATATAAAATGAGTGCCCCCATTGAATTATCTGAAGAGGAAATTAATCTTCTGAATTAATAGCATTAAGGGCTTAGATAGATGAGATGCTAAATAAAATGCCTGAAATGACCATTGAAGTGGCTTTCCATCACCAGATAATTGCTCATGTTATAAGCAACATCAACAAGAATGACTCTAATGCAAACAATGGCCCCATTGCAAATGCACAAAATGCTCAGAAATCTCTGCAATTGCCTTCTAACATGAGTAGGAATACTTCGGATACAAATAGTGGTGCTCCTTTAAGTAACCAAGTGCCATCTTGATTTTTCCCGAATAGCCAAAATTCTCATATGCCCCCTTAACCTCCAATCGTCTAAAATGTCCAGATACCTCCTCAATTTCCTTCTAGCCCCAGAAATATCCCAAATCTCCAAGCTAATCAGACCCATCATCATGCCACTCATTTTTCCTTAAACACTCAGTCGCCTCCAACTCTAAATGTAGACCAGTTTGTGCTTGATGCCGGATATCTAGGCATAATATGTAAGGTAATAGCATAGGTAACGCAGCGGAAAAATAAAATTTTATTACCTTAACCATGGATCTCTTTGACATATCTATATGATTATCAAGGGAGTTTGCATGAAGATTACCTTAAGCACAGAAGATTTCTATGCTAGTTGGCAAAGTTCCTTCGAAGAAGATGTTAGATCTACCACGAAAAGCCCTCCAAGCATAGAGTCTCTAACGATATCCACACGAACAACTTCTTTGGGAACCTATGTAGACTTGCTTGCTTTGACTTTTGAGTGCTAGCTCTCTTGAATTATTTAAGAACACATGAAGAAGAAAAACCTAACAATTAGGAGAGAGAGAGATGTCTAGAGAGAGAAAGAGGCGTGCTTTCTTCTTTCAATTTTTCTTTAACTAGTTTTCTTTTGTGTTGCAATAATAATTCAAGAGTCAAAGCATGAACCTATTTATAGAAGAAGTATTCTAGTCTTTTAGGAATAAAGCTAATTGGAAACCAAGAAGGTTTAGGTAACTTATTTTAAGCTAATCCTTCTCCTTTAGGAAATCTATTCCATAAGGAAACCAATTAGTTACTCTATCTCTTTTAGGAAACTAACTTCCTACAAGACTTAGAATATTTATAAATAAGTCCTTTAAGTTAATTTATCTCATAAATTAACCCCATAAGTATCTCATACTTATTTTAATTGCATTTTAACCCAAAGATTTTGTTCTTTATGTGTGTGACCCATTAGGTTCCATTCACGTTGGCGATAAGTATAAATTATAACTCATTAATTGAGCTAGATAAATTAAACACTTTTAATTTATCATTAATTCACTAATTAATAAATTCATAATTATAGATCATGAGTGGCGTCTAGCAATGCATCATGACCACCCAAGTGAATAGGAAAGTCATATGGTAGACCATACCCTTCAATGATAATGTTACCGTGTAATTAATATCCTTTCACCACACTATATCCCAATTAGTCTAAAAGTATAGTGCATACTTTAATAATGACTAATTTATATTTTCTCGTTCCGGAAATATAACTCTCCACGATGTATAACCTTGAAACTACTTCCAAGTTATACTATCACTTCTGCAGACGATTTATGAGTTAATATTTCCAACAAGTGGCCATATAGGGATATACTCTCCTTTTTAAGGAGTGGTGAATCATATATTGATTACTCACTATCTTTCCATGCTTCAAACTATACCCAATCTCTAACCTATGAGCTACCCTTTTACGGGCACTGAGGAATAGAGTCAAAGTATAGCAATCCACACTCAAGATACTATGGTAATCTCAAATCAAATGATCACTTACATCATTGCCATTAAGAGTTCAACCATTGGCACTATAGTTGAAACTCTTCGCGGATCAATCCAATGAACTTGTTCTGAAACAAGCATCCACATACTAGCTTAAGTGTCATGCACACTATAGTCAATGATGTCGACTACTACTTACCATAAGTAGAGGCAAAGTATGTGCTAATCTATCCGCATTAATAATGTCCAATCTCATTAATACTATGACTAGGGAAATTTAAGAATATGACTTTATGTATTAGAGTCTCATAATTGTAACCCTTACAATCTCTAATACACAGTCAATATTCTAAGGACTTTATCAATCAAACAAGTAACATGGAAATACAAGTATAGATGATAAAGAAAAATACCACATGGATAAATATAACATAAATAAGTGTAAATACAAAACACCTTAAACCATCTTGGTTTTAGGGCATACACTAACATAATAGAACTTAATCCTATTGCAAGAGATGAGAATCCGTCGTTTGTAAATAAGGCATTAATGAAATGGCTGGATTGGTTTGATGACTTTATTAAGGAAAGTCAAGGATTTGAAAGGTATGGTGGATTGGATTACGATGATTTTTGTATGTTTCCTGATGCTCAATTACCAGCTAAATTCAAAATTCTCAAAATTTCAAAATACAACGGTACTAGCGACCTCGTGATGCATCTCAAGATGTTTTGTAATAAAATCCAAAAATCATCAGGTGATACTAGGCTGCCAATAAGATTATTTGGAGAAAGTTTAAAGAAAGATGCTCTGGAGTGGTATTTGAAGTTGAATTTTTCCAAAATTAAAACTTGGACTGATCTATCTCGAGCATTTATCAAGCAATACAAGTTTAATTGTGATTTGGTGCCGGATCGATTTTCTTTGGTTGAACTGAAGAAAAAGCGCTTAAAAAGCTGTACGACTTATGGACAATAGTGGAGAAGTATCTGCTGCTGAAGTTAACCCAATAGATGAGAATGAGATGGTCAAATTGTTCATTGATGCTCAAGATCTACTGTATTATCAAGCCATTGTGGGCTTTATGGAAACTTTTGCTCAAGTCATAGAATAGGCAGAGACCATTGAAAGAGGAGTGAATAAGGAGAAAGTTATGGATATGACTGCTATAAAATTACAAATGAAATCATTGTTGGGCAGCAACAATTTGAAGAAAGTAGTTACAAAGAAATCAGAGAAGAAGAAAGGGTGGTCAACTTTTGTATTAGACAAAGGTCCAAACCCCAAGCCCAGATTTCAAGCCAACCCAAGATATCCCACTCATTACACACAATACGCTCAACCAATGCATTCTACGCCTATCCATCCATCATCCCTTTAACTAGTTTCTTATACCCAAATTCAACCAATGGATACTCGGCCATTCTTTCCAAATTCCTAGCCAATGTTTCAGAATCCCCAACCCACACCACAAAATAAACTTTCACCACCTTTGCAAAACTGCCTGAGACCCAATCATCCAAATGCTTATGTTGCACCCACCCAATCACAGATTACTATTTGTCAACCCAAAAACAATATAGGGTCTTTACTCCCCTTAGGTGTCTAGTTGATCAATTCTATGAGCAATTAAAAGTAGCAGGTAAAATTGGCACAATAGCTAAAAAAAAAATCCTAGGGGACTTTCTCGTGATTATAATTCCCAAGTTTTCTGTGCATACCATTTTGGAAGTTGAGGCCATTCTACAGCCAATTTTTGGGTTTTAAAGCACAAGATTTAGGATATAATTAATGCTGAATATATCATAATGAGAAGGGAAGGAGGACAGGCTCTGAATGTTAACAACAATATTTTGTCCCCACATGGGCCAACTATTGGAATGATAACTCTGGATGAAGAGTTTACTGACCCTACTGAGCTTATTGTCTCAACTGAAGAGGTAGTCGGAGTTACTGAAGTCAACCATAGACAAACTAGGATGATGTTGTGCGGAAGAGAATTTATGAACCAATACATGAATGATATGTTAGCGAGAAAGATAAAGTCAAATGAGGCCCAGTCAAAAGACCTGTTTGTCTTAGAAGAAGTTCTGTCTACTGCCACCTCATCTAGTCAGCCCTTTGTGCTTGATGTGCAACCATTTGAGCTGGAAGTCTCAAGGCTAGAAATCATAAACCTACCAGAGCAATTGCCAATTGAGGATTTACAAAAAAAAATCGTGGAATTACGGGATGCCAGTATGGAATAATGATGTTTCTGCAACCATGACGACGAGAAGAGTAGTTGGTGAACTAAAAATCATTACCTCGATCAAAGGGAAGAAAAGCAGTTTACCTCCAAAGTAACCAATCAGTGAAAAAGAAGCTAAGGATTTTCTTAGAATTTTGAAAAGAAATGAGTACAAAGTGGTAGAGCAATTGAGCCGAATGCTAGTGCAAATTTTAATTTTGAACCTTCTGCTAACATCTGAGTTACATCGAGAGGCATTGGTGAAGGTCCTAAATGAATCTCATATTCCCAAAGATATTCTTAGTGATAAATTAGCTGGAATAATAGGAAATGTACTGGCATCTAACCAAATTACTTTTTTTGAAGATGAGTTGATGCTAGAAAGGATCGAACATAATAAAGCTTTGTACGTGTCAGTAAGGTGCAATAGCAAACATCTATCAAAGGTTTTGATTGACAATGCTCTACTTTAAACATTTGCCCTTGAAGCACTTTGAAAAAGTTTGGATTTTCACGATCACAGGTCCATCTATCCCCAACTATTGTTAGAGATTTTGATGCGTAAAAGAGAGAGACTATGGGAGATATTGATCTAATGCCTAAGATGGGTCCTGCTCATTATCAAGTCACATGTCAAGTTATGAAATTTTTGGGAATATACAATGTATTGTTGAAGCATCCTTGAATTCATTCTTCTGTATCAATATCTTCTTTTCTCCATCAGATAGTAAAGTTTATTATGAATGACAAGCAAATCACTATTTTTACAGAGAATGATTGCACCATGATAGTGAATCACGTATTATCTGGAGTTTCTCAAGACAAAGCAATATCATTCTCGAGTTTTCGTGCTTCGAACATATTTGTTGGTTGGGTTCCCAAAGGAAAATATCCTATCGAGCTTATGTTGTCTAACGCCAGCATTATGTTGCTAAAGAGTTAGAACAACAGATTATCAATCGGGAAAAGAAATTGGGAAGAATCTTCAAGGCATAGTAGATCTTGTTGAATTGATTGAGCAAAAGGACACATTTGGGCTTAGTTTTCAACCAAATGGTAAGAATATAAAAGAAATGAGAGAAAAGAATAAAGCTGAGAAAGAAGGAAAGTAGTTTACATTCTATATTCCCCTTCTGTGTCATAGCTTTCTGCATTCATCTGGAGTAATTATCTCTGAGATTCATGAAGATGAAGCTCATATTGAAGAAGGGATAAGTTGCTTGTTCATTGAGACAACTACCACGGAAGAAATCTTTGACACTGCTAGTTTTAAATCAATTGAGGAAGGATCATTGACCAATTGGACATCTGATTATTTCCCTGTTCAAAGGGAGTTTCAGTAAACTTGTGATTGTCTTTTGTTCAAAATTCATTTCTAGATGGAGCAATGAAATGAATTTCTTTGTCAAAGTTGTTTTGGTGTTTGGTTCTAGCTTTCTTGCATTAGCTTTTTGAAAGAAACTATTCTCAATTTCTTTTGTCTTATCGAGATATTTTTTTTGTCAAGATGTTGAAATGGATTTTATCTTTTCTCAAAGGCTAATGTTGGCTTATGATTGTAAGCATCCTCTTTTGTTAAGGAATGCAAGCTTTCATTCAATAAAATAGAAGTCATCTCTTTCTATATCATTTATTTATGTGTTTGCATATTTTGTTTTATTTTTAGATGGCCAAAAATAAATGGCTATGATCCTTTGGATGTTACTTTATTTGAAAATGATGAATGCAATTTTGATATCCCTTTGAGTTTTGAAATAATGCAAACTATTAACAAAAATGAGAGTGATACCGAAGAAGAATATAGCTCTGTATTAAAGAATTTTGAACAATATGAGGAGAAACCCAAACCTAAATTGGAGGAAACGAAAACTATTAATATTGGCATTAAGACAGAGATTAAGGAGGTTAAAATTAGCATACGCTTGAGCAAGAAACAAAAAAAGAGATAATTGAATTTGTTACATTGTTTCAAGAAGCATTTGCATGGTTTTATGATTATATGCTAGGGTTTCTACAGATATAGTGGTTCATAGGTTGCCTATGGATCCAAACTATCAGTCGGTGAAACAAAAACCTCACAAATGCAAACCAGAAATGACTCTTAAGATCAAAGAGCAGATAATCAAGTAGTTTAATGCCAAGATTATCATTGCATCTCAATATACTATTTGGCTATCAAACATGATTTTGGTTCCCAAAAAATCAAGAGAGGTCCAAGTTTACGTGAATTATCGGGATTTAAACAGAGTAAGTCCAAAAGATGATTTTCCTTTACCAAATATCCATATAAACTTGGACAACACAGCTGGACATGAAATGGACTCTTTTATTGATTATTTTTTAGATACTATCAACTTTTGGTAGCAAAGAAAGACAGAGAAAAAATAGTATTCATCACCCCATGGGGCACGTTTTGTTGCAGAGTTATGCCTTTCAGATTGAGAAATGCTAGAGCTACTTATCCAAGGACTATGACGACATTGGTTCATGACATGATTCATAAGGAAATAGAAGTTTATGTGGATGACATCATAGTCAAGTCTAAAAAGTCTGAAGATCACTTAATAGATTTAAAGAAGTTATTCGAAAGGTTGAGAAATTATAACCTGAAGTTGAATCCTACAAGTGTGCCTTTGGGTCTCCAACTGGCAAATTACAAGGTTTCATTATTAGTAAGAAGGTTTTGAGGTAGATCCTGCAAAAATTAAGGTCATACAAGAAATGTTGATTCCAAAGACTCAGAAAGATGTAAAAAGTTTCTTAGGAAAGATTAACTTCATTGGCAGGTTCATTGCTCAATTGACTCTCACTTGTGAGCTATTATTCAAATTGTTAAGAAAGAATGCTCCAGTAAATTGGAACGAGAATTGTCAGCAAGCTTTTGATAAAACAAAGGATTATTTGTTGAATCCTCTTATTTTAGTGCCACTAAAACCAGATTGACTACTCGTTATGTACCTCTCAGTATTGGATGGATTAATGGGTTGTGTTTTGGGCCAGTATGATCACTCAGGCAAGAAAGAGCAAGCAATTTATTATTTGAGCAAAAAATTCACCAATTGTGAGGTGAATTATTCATTGTGCACTAGCTTGGGCTACTTAGAAATTGAGACATTATCTTCTTGACCAAAAAAACTACCTCATATTTCGGTCAGATCCATTGAGATACTTGCTTGAGAAACTAATACGAACCAAGTGGCCATAGCTCAAGTGGATCAAAGCATTTGAGTAATTTCAAGAGTACCGCCTAAGCAAAGGCCACAACCAACCCCTAATGGAAACTTAGGAGCACCCAAGAGGGGCAAGAAGGAAAAAAGATGTCATCCATGGCTGAGAGGAGTATGCCAGCGAGTGGGAGGCAAAAGAAGCCAAGAATGATCTTTTGACCCTGTCTACAAGGGGTATTCGAGTGTGGATAGGGCAGTAGATAGGGCAAAAATAGATACTACTAGAATCGAGTTTCTAGTCGTATAGTAGAAACTTTGCGTTGTTATTGTTTCATTCAGGTTTTCGATTGTATCAAACTATCTAACTTTCTAAAGTAATTTAGGTTTGTTTTTCTTATATATTTGTTTGGTTTTTCATTGTTAGAACTTAACTTGCATGAATAATACCATTGGTGAGGGATTTTCCTCTTTGTTCTCTTCGTGAGATCTTCAATTCTTCAAGTGATTCGTTGAGTTAATTTTGATATCTTGGGTTCTAACCAAAGCGTGAGATTAGGGTTGAGAATCTTCAATCAAACAAGTTTCAATTTTTGGATAGAATTGGAGTTAGGTTGCCTTTGATACACAAGAACGATCTTTTGGAAGAATTATCCTGTGGATTGCATTCTTCACGAAGGTTCCCGTTAAGTGATTAACGAGGGTTCCCAGGGCGAATTGCATCAAGTAGTATCAGAGCTTTTTGGGTTCTTGGTATCAAGTTTCCCAAATCCATCTCGTGAGATTTCGATTTCTAGAGATTGGATATATCTTTTTTTCCTTTATTTGTGATCAATTTTTTACAGTAATTCTTGTGATTTTTCTATTGTCCTTGAGTAATTTCATTCTTAGGGTTTCCTATTGTTTTAAGGTGTTCTGTTTTCCATGACAATTCTTGTGGATTCATTGCTACTGCATAATTCTTGTCATTCTAATAGATTATTCAGCAATATTCCTGCAAATTTTCACTATTTTCTGTAATTTCTGTAATTTTCTTTGCCTTTTTTTTTTTTGGTGCTGTCTTGATTCAGGCCATTTAGAAATCCTGTAAAGTTTGTATCTTTTGTCTCTCTATTCATTGGGTTGTTGATTTTTTGTGATTTGTTAACTATTTGTTAACAAAAATTATCAAAAGTTTCATCTTTTTTTGTTAATATATATATTACTATTCACACGTACCATAGCGTACTATTTATTAGTTACTGTGCACGATATTGTTCATATGGAGTTCATTGTTCATCCAAAAATTTCTGTCCAATTTTCTTGTGCTCGATTGTGAATTGTCGTGTTTGAATTCCTTCCTCTCAAATCACCTTGTTGAGTTTTGATCTAGAAATCCATCTTAAGTTCCTTTAAGAGGGTTGCACGAGGAAACATTGATGGATAAAATTACAAGTGCCTCGAGAGATATACGAGTGTTGTGAGGAGATATTTTTGCTACTGTGCTTTTGTAGGTATTTGAAATTAAATATGTCAAACGAGGGCGAATCCAAAGCATTTGACCTCAAGAACTTTGTTGAATCCATAAATGTTAGCATCTAAGGCATGAGACAGGTAGTGGAAACTACATGCGAGCAAATAGAGTGGCATGGCCATTCAAACTCTAGATCGAGAAGCATCCATAGAAGTCATCGGAGGAGGTCACCATTGGTTGAGTCCAGGGACTCTAATGATGAGGTGGAGGCTGACAGGAGGCACAGGCATGGAGAGCATATTTGTGATGGGAAAATGAAGAATCTAACCTTCCAAGACCGAAGTGAGCCAAAGCTCTACCTAGAATGGGAGTGGAAGGTGGAGCATGTGTTCAACTACCACCATTACATAGAGAAGAAGAAGATCAAGCTCGCAGCTGTGAAATTTTCAGACTATGCCAGTGTGTGGTGGGAGCCGTTAACCACTACCAGACGGAGATGTGGAGAGCAAATTGTCTGCACATGGAAGAAGATGAAGACTATCATGCAGAGGTGGTTCATGCCTAACCACTACTACCGTGAGTTGCATAAGAAACTGCAGTCATTGACTCAGGGTAGTAGGAGTGTTGACGAATATGCTAAAGGCATGGAGATGCCAATGATTAGGTCCAACGTGTGGAGGATTGAGAGGCAACCATGGCGAGATTTTTGGCTGGACTGAATCTGGAGATTCGAAAAATAGTTGAGTTGCAATCCTATGTGGAGAAAGAGAACTTGTTTCAAAAGGTAGCGACTGTAGAAAAACAACCCAAGGTAAGGAGGAGAGGTGGTACGTGTTCTTCTTATGGAAGATCTACCTGATATGATAGGAGGGACTGAGATGAGAAGCCAAGCGACGTGAGCAAGCCAAATGAGGGCATAGGTGACGGCAAAGGGAAAACGAAGGCATTTGTGAAGATGCATGACATCCAATGCTTCAAGTGTCAAGGACATGGTTACATGGCATCCCAATATCCTAATACTAGGGTCATGATCATGTTAGAGGGTAGCGATATTGAGAGTGCTTCTTCAAGCGATAAGAAGATGCCATCTTTGGAGGGAGATAGTGATAGTAAAAGCACTATCCATTGCTTGGTGACAAAAGAGAGCCTTTGTTCACAAGGAAGGCGTTGGAAGAGTTACCTATGGAGGATGGAGGCAATTTGCAGCAGGAATCCATTTCCCATACTCAATGCCTTATCCAAAGTACGATATGTAGCATTTTCATTGAAGGATAGTGGTGAGTTTAGGGAGATCAAACAGGTTGAATTTGAGTTCTCTTTTGCGGTTTACAAAGATAAGGTTGTTTGTGACGTGGCACCAATAGGGGCATGTCATTTACTATTGGGGCGTCCGTGGCAGTTTGATCCCTGAGTGCTGTATGACGAATAAAAGAACAAATATTCATTGGTGTGGCATGGGAAGAACATGAAATTGGTTCTGTTGCCACCGTTGGAAGTCCGCAAGGACCATGTGAAGATGTCCAAGGAGCTTTTGGTGTGCAAGAGGAAAAAGAAGTTGGAAAGGACCAATGCTACTAACCTTCCTTCTGTTCTTTCAATTACTTCTTCTTTGCAGGTTGTTGACATTTCTTACAGCAAAGATGTCAAAAAGTTAGATTCAAAGACGAATCCTCTTGAAGATGAGGGGAATGATACAAACCAAGTGGCTATAACTCAAGTGGATCAAGGCATTTGAGTAATTTCAAGAGCACTGCCCAAGTAAAGGCCACCACCAACTCTTAATGGAGGCATAGGAGCACCCAAAAGGAGCAAGAAGGGTTGAGGAAAAGGTTATTCATGGCTAGGAGGAGTATGTCCACGAGTAGGAAGAAAAAGAAGCCAAGAATGACCTTCTGATCCTATCTCCGAGAGGCATCTGCACGCGAATAGAGCTGTGGATAGCGACAAAAATAGATACCACCAGAATCGAGTTTCTAGTTGTATTTGTGCCTGCAATCCGTGCACGGATAGCCAGCACAGATATGGGCAGAAACTTTACATTGTTTCTATTTTGTTCGAGTCGTGGGGAGGACAATACTAGTAGCTAAAGCTCAAGCCTTGTGTTATGGCCTTCAATCATGTGTAGATCAAGGTCTATTTGGCATTGAAGCAGAGGTGGATTCATAGGTCTTATACCATCTGATTGCCTATTCAAATGCTTCTAATTGGCCACTATGCATAGTTATTCTAGAAAATTAAGCATCATCTAACACAATTCTCTTATCAATTCATCATATTTATAAAGAAGCAAATGCAGTAGCAGATTCCATACTGGAATTGAATTATTCAAGAAGCTACATTTTTTAGTCTTCACAAGAGCTACCAAATAAAGTTAACTTGCTTATTAGTTTAGATTGGATTATTTTTCCATATGTAAGAAATGTAGTTGCAAATGAGTAGTACTCCTTCTTTTACTTTTCAAAATTGTTAAGGGGTTAGGTCTAGCCCCCTCTACCTTTGTGTTGGAAGTTATTTATGTTTCACTAAAATTTACGCTGACATCCCTCCTCGTGTAAAGGTTTTTCGCCGAATAAAAAAAAAGAGAGATCAATTTTTGGTTGAACGTATGATGTTGAATGTTGAAGAAATTGAAAAATTCCCATTTAAATTGGGGGACCATACACAAATGTCCTCTTGACCAAGGAAACAAGATAGATATTCAATACCTCTTGTATTATCTGCTACAGTAACCATTATTGAAGAAGGGGGAGATTCCACAATCCATGAGCAACAAAATCCAAAACTGGATTGTCTAAGTAATCAGATACTCCAAAGCATAAAGGATCATATCCAAGCCAGTTGTTACATAAAAAATTATAGTTCCATTTCTTTAGAATACAAATCATGTTTTGCTCTACTACCAATCTAACTTCAATCATCCTCCTCCATGTTAAGGAAGCTCTCGAGGATACTGAAGCCAACGATGCATGTAAAGGCAAGCAATACTTGGCATTCATAAAAGATGCCTATAACGATTATTTAGTATGCAAATTCCACCATAACTTGATTGCGAGCCTGTAAATATCTCCCTAAGAGATTGAAAACCAAGGCCTCCATTGTAAGGAAAGCACAAATTATGCCAAGCCAACCAATGTGGATGAGCTCCAAATTCATTTGAAACCCATAGGAAACTTGCAAATACCTTTTCTAGCATGTTCAACACTAACTTTGAAGGTTAGCTGTTGCCAATATATGTATGGGAATAGACGATAATACATACTTAATTAGAACAATTTTTCCACTGGAAGAAAGCACTCTACTAGTCTATGAAAGAATCTTGCTAGCAATGTTTTGGACCAAATCTTCAAAATAGGCTGTTTTCCTTTTCCCAACAAATAAAGGACAACCTAAATATCTTACTGGAAGCATTTTTTTGAGAAAACCCAATGAGCTATTTAATCTGTGCTCAACCAAATGAGGAATTTTGTGATGAACCAAAAAATAGCTTTTGCTCTTTTTATCTTTTGACCCGAAGCTATTTCATACTCATTCAAAACCCCCAAAACAATATTAATTGAACAAAAATTTGCTGTTAAAAAGATTAACATATCATCTGCACAAGCCAAATGTGAGATAGGCAGGCACCCTTTAGGAACTTAAAATGTCAAAAATGAGGACCTAGCTAATAATAAATTCAAACCCTTTGACAATACTTCGACTGAAATAAAAAAAAGACCTTGGGATAAAGGATCCCCTTGTCTTAGTCCTCGGGACCATTTTGAAAAAAGCATATGAAGCTCCATTTATGATAATTGAAAACCATACATTAGAGATTAACTATCATACCATGTCAATAAATCTTTTTCCAAAATGAAATGCACGCAACACCTTACAAAGATAAATCCAGGAGACTCGGTCATATGCCTTGGGAAAATTCTCTGAGTCATCATCCTTGTAAGGTAACTAGAATATAAGTATGTTGCTATGTGTTTAATTTAGTAAATCACAATTTCTTAAACTCTTGGAGAACATTAAAATCTGAGTTTAACTGTATCATGCCTATTTTTCAAGAATAATGTACCCACCATTTGTTTCTCTATTTTAACTATTTAGGAATTCACTTAGGATTTATTTATTTAGTTTAATTGTATTGTGCCTATTTTTCAAGAATAATGTGCCTACCATTTGTGTTTCTCTATTTTAACTATTTAGTATTTCACTTAGGATTTATTTATTTAGTTTTCCACTAGGGAAATTGAACCTGTGGATGTGAAACGTGTGATAAAAACTTTGTTATGCCCTCAAAATTTCCCTTTCATGTAGTATCTTCAAATTTATGTTTCTGTGTACTCATACAACTTGCTAAAGAATTTTCTAACTTTTACTCAGTTTTCCTATTCTTGCATAATAGGTAAAAGTCATTTGCTGAGAAATTTTATTAATTTGTTGATATAGAAACGAAGAAAGAATAAGAGGAGGTTTAGAATTTTTATTTTTTTTATTCTTCCTTTAAACGTATAGTTACCATCTTGAGAATTTTTGTCAATTTTCTTGAGATACAGGATGAGTGGGCTTTAAGGATTTTTTAATTCTTGGTTTTTGGATAACAGTATTTATTTATTTTTTTTAAATGTAGAAACAGAGGAAGAGAAAGTGGATAAGTAGATTTAAACCTTGGGCATAAAACTTCTATGGGTTTTTAAAAGACTCGTAGCGGTTGAATATGTTACCTTTGAATGCTCATCTTTACGTCCTTAATGGCCCCGGTGCCTACTCCCAGACAGTACTCTTAACACTCTTCTAAGGTGCTTTTTTTTCTTTTTATATAATCATAACCATCAATTCACGACTGTTTGTTTTAATATTTCGAATATATCACTGGAATGTACATTCAACGCGTGTATGCCTCGCAATTTCTTTGACAAGGAATTGAAGATTCCTATTGGTTGAATTGCATTTAAGTCTGCAACTGATTTGGATGTGAAGGTGTGAAAATTTTAGCCTGGTTAAGTGAGAGGCAGTTGGGCTTATGTTCAGATAAATCTAACTTAAACTGTAATATCAAGGTGCATATTGTGCCTCGCTGATAATTGGTTTCTGAATCTTCATGGATATTTCTCAGGACTCCACACATGAATATGTCATGCGTAACTGTGTTCTTTTCTTTTCTGTTTTTCATTTTGGCCGAAGGTGGTAGAGGATTTAGTAATTTCCATCGTGGAATTGTTATTTTTCACTCTAAGTTTAGAAGTTTATATGAAAACAGAAAGGTGAAAAATTTTCTGTTAATGTTAGATTAATTAGTGTTCAATTAGTTTTTTTTTTGTTTAGTTCAGTTAACCTAGGACTAAATATTCTTAGTTTTGCTAATTTAAGTTTTTTAGTAAAATTAGGTGTTAATTAGTTTAATTATTTAGTAATCTTATTTAAAATTCATTTGACCGCACTATTAGGACATTAGCACATTGGAAATTTACTTCGTCCTTATCATTCAATTATTTTGTGCATTTAATTTGTCGTTGCTGTGAAAATTGCAAATCAATATGTCGCTTGCGCATTTTTCTGCAGCCTTTTCATTGGAGATTCCTACTTTATACATTTTCTTCCTACTGAATAGTAGTGTATTGGTGATTTATGTGATTTAATTTAGTACATTTTAACTCAAATTAACTCAACTTGGACTTTGAAACTAAAATAATAGAAAGTTTATGATAGGGAAGACCTAAGTCAATAATTAGGCGATTCCGCTCTCAATTGAGCTTTTGAATTCATGTTTTGATTTTTCAAAAGATCCGGTGTCCTTTGGTTTTATGTTTTACTTTTACAAAAATGATCTTAATGTCTCCTAATGTTAAAAAAAAAAATTTTTCTAGATTTATTTTCAGCTCATAAAACGTAGTATTTTTTAAGTCTCCATTTTAAACCCATTTTTATTATTATCCTTTTATTTTAGTTATTTTAATCAAAAACCCAAAAAGTGTCTACTACCACTACTACTAATAGACGAGCGGAAACACGTAGCGAATACTTTGGCATTTGTTTCCCAAGAGTATGTGCGAATCAATTTTGGTCCATGACAAGCCATCATGCAATTTAAATACTTTTGACACCTATTTTCTACCAAAATTGAATCTTTTTTCTTTTCCCAACGGAAAGCTACTTCTAACAAGCACAACATAAACGCCAATAAGCAAGAGATGATTATATTTCATTCCACACAAAATAGAACTCAGAAAATCGAACGCTTGATGCTCAAGACAATAGATAAATTTATACGAGAATGCCAGCAAAAGAATGACTCTTCGCACTTAACTAATTGAATTAATAAAACTTAATTTGCGATTCGAAAATCAAACGCAAGAAAAAGAGACTCGAAACATAATAATAAGAAAGAAATTAAGCAAACGACTATTATTGCCATATAACAAAAAGGATGACTTGGAAGACACTTCATAATTAAATCGGGATAATAGATTGGATCCTATATTATCAAAATTAGTTAACAAAGATCAATATCCAATTATTCGCCAATTAGATCAATCAATGAAATCTTATTTACATTATTAGGATTTAGAGCTTATTTACAGAACGCTCCAAAAATAAAATACAAAACAGAACAAAAAAGCTGCTAAGCTTGCAGAACGCATATCGTATCACCGGAGACGCGAATACCAAAACACGTTCTGCTCAAGAATCTTCTGCTTTGGACATGACGGAGAGCCGGCTCGGTCGCGGACGGAAATCCTTGGACCTACACTGCTGATAAGACGAAGGCCGAACCAAAGTTCCGAGGGCTCTCTTCACCAAATCTTCCTTCACGATTCTACTCGTCGCGAGCGAATTCATCATCACCAATTTCGTCAAGTGTATTCGTCTCGAGTCAGAGGACGGCACCGTCTTCGTCGGCCTCGTTTGGGCATGACCACTGCTTCTGCTAATCTTCCTATGCAATTTGCAGCGGAACGCGCCGGGATGAGTGGACGGAGAGCACATGCAAGTCCGCTTCTGAGTTGACGACTCCAATGAAAATCGTGCCGCGGAAGTTGCCGGGGTATTGAGATTGACTCGAGTTGATGGTGACTGCAATGCTGAAGACGAGGAGGAAACCGAGGAGAAAGTCCTTGCGGGGGAAGAAGCGAAAGCTGAGGAAGCAGAAGAGAAGGACGGCGTTCTTGGAGAACAGAATCTTGAGGAAGGTGAGAGGGAACGGGGCACAGATTGGCTTGATCGCCAAGTTGAGTTCGCCATATTTGTGGTTTAACGATGTGTGATATCAAAATCTTGGTATGGATGTACCCTAGGACCATGTACTTATAGCTTTGTGATTAAAGGGACGATCTTGATTTCCTAATTCGATTTGCATTGAGGTTTCTTTTCGAGGATTTAAGTAATTGGTAACCTCCAAACTTTGACAATGTGGCTAGTGATTAGGAAATTAGTTTTGGATTGGTATGTCTCTTAAAGTAACTGGGTAGTTTCTAAATTTTGATATTTATTCAGCAATTAGGAAATGGAGATCCAATTGGGTACATGTTAAAGAATTTAAATTACAGATTATTAAATAGTTTTGGACCACGATTCGACATATAAATGAAGTGATGGACTGTTAAATTCGCTGACCTTGAAATCCGATGGTACTTTAGTTTGTTGCTGAAAGGGATTAAGGCTGAGGCCTAAAAACATAGATATTCTAGTTCAAAGTCTAATAAAAGTATTCTAGTATAATACTTCTTAATTTAATTTTGCATGCTCCAAAATATTTATCGTCTACAAAAGGTTGAAGAATGTTATTATTATATTTCACTCTTTATCCTTATCTTTTTGTGAATGACATATTGCGTACTCAAATTTTAATTTTAACCATAAAACTAAAATGATGTAAATAACTATTACCATTAAGACACTATTTTGTGAAAAAGTTGAATTTCCAAAAAAAAAAAAAAAGGGACAAACAGTGTGAGATGGAGAGAAAACCATTGGTCATTCCACTAGGTATGGGTTTTGCCATTATTCTTTTTGTATACACTATTTTATAAAAAGTAATTTTCAAGAAACGACATTCAATGTGGAATGGAGGAAAATATTGCTTAGCCCACTAGGTGTGGAGTACTGTTACTCTTTTTATTTAAAAACATAGGAAAAATAGTGAAACATAGTAATGCAATGTGTATTAAAAAAATAAAACAAGTGATGAACTAACTGATAAGTAATAATTTGACCTATTTTAGTATAATATTTTATATTATTTTAGTATGATTTGAGTATGTTTTTAGTATTTTAGATATTAAAATGACTCAATTTCATTGTTCTTCATCAAATCTGGGTTTGCTCCAAAATTAGGATTTTAAGTTCGGAAATTAGGGTTTTGAGGCAGAAATATTATTTTGAGCAATTTAATGCCCAAGTTTATTTGATTCTATAGGGAAATGAAGATTAAACACTATTTGGATCAATTGATCAAAGAATATCAAATTCAAAGATGATTCGAGTTATACCAATTTTATCATTTAAGCTTGAAATTTCTGGCAAATATTTTCTTCACCAAATTCTACTAAGCAAATTATGGTTCAAACTGTGGAAAAAGGTCTCAAGGGCATGAAAGGAATAACTAAATTTTGAAATGGGCAAAGTGGTAAAAGAGAGCGATACGCGGATCACGATCCTCAGGTTGCCATTTGCGTATCGTATCCAACTTGCAGATTTCAGCTCTCTTCAACTTGCAGCCTGTTCACACAACTTTTGCAGATAATTCCAACATCCAACCGCATTTTGGGATGCCCTAGAAGATAGCACAAAGCTCAAGGAAGACTTTTGAGGCAAAAGGAATCAAATTTCATCATCATGTCTCTAACTTGGACAAAGACTTGAGCTAGGCTTTATTCTATAAATACATGCCTTTGTAGTTCATAGAAGATATGCTTGGCTTTGTGCTTGAAAAAGTATAAACCATAGCTTGGTAGGAGAAACACTCCCAAGTAGCATATAGTAGTAGTTTTCTTTGTAGTTTAGAAGAATTTTCATTACTTGTAAGAAAACTCTTAGAGGATTCATGTGTATCAATTTATGTCAATGAGAAATGAAGCTTTGGAGCCATGTTCTACCAACAAATGAGCATTTCTTACCTTAGCTCTTTAATTTCTTACTTGTTTATGGGTTGTTTCTATTATATGTTATTCATACAAGCTCTGTTTAACTAAATACATGTCTTAGGGTTAGATGAAGCTAATTATATGATTTGAATGTTATTATACTTGCTATAACTTGTATTGGCTTGTACATCTATCAATGTTTAACATTGGCAGTAGCTTGATCAACTATTGCAAATCATTTAAATATTATTTAACAATAAGAAATGCTTATAACATTGAAAAATGGTAGATGAAACTTATTTGTACACGCATCGAAATAGTTGTACAAATAGGTGGATTGAGATTGTTTAATACCACAATTCATGCATTTCACAAGAGTTCATCATGAACATAATTGAACTCTAGTCAATTCATTGTGAAAGCAAGTCTTGATTTCGTATGGAGTTGCAATCCTAAGCAAGACAAGATTAACATAGCAAGGTGTTAATTCATTGAATCATATTAGTGACAATTAGTGGATTCTAAACCCTATTACTTGTATTTGTGAATTTCTTCCAATTGTTTTACTTCAAGTAATTGAATTATCTTACCTTGCACACCAACTATTTGATATTTTGTCTAGATAATAGAGCAAATTAGTAGCTTCGGTACTTGCAAATTCTTGTTTTCTCGTGGGATCGATCCTAATACTTCCCCTACTACAACTAACCCGTGCACTTGCGGAAAGGGGTATTAGGTTATAAATTTTATTACTTGTTTGTGTGAATTTGGCCTAATTTTGATAGTACCTAAACCTCACAATCACTAACATCGCTATATATTTCTAGGTATTCATGCCTTACCATTCTTGAGTTTGATGCTATAAGTATGTTTTTCTTTACATTATTTTTTGTAGCTTCTTTTATTTGAAGCATAAATTATTGTACATTTTACACATGACTAGCAACATTGGCAAACTGCTTTTTATTTTTATTTTTATTTATTTATTTATTTATTTTTTGGCTAACCTCATTCACGGGGGAGGGCGCCACTCCATAATTTTGTTAATGATAAAATCTGAGAGGGGCATAAAACCTTACCTCAATTATTACATAGAATAAATAAAAAGTTAAAAATAAAAATTATATATGTCTAATGTAAGGCATCTGCTGCTTCTGATCTAACAAAACTAATCCTAAAACTTGTTTAGGTAGATCAGAGATTCCAACAAAATGCTGACTGATACCTCCACTCGCTAACAAAGCTAAAGAATTTGCTACTACATTTGCTTCCCTAAATACATGAGAAAAAAGAAAAATATTATCTAAAGAAAAAGACTTTATTTCCATAACTGCTGCTTTGATCTTCCAAGGAATTCCCCACTGCCCTTTTAGCATGCAAAACAATGCTTGTGAATCCATCTCAATCTCCACCTGCTTAAAATTATGTTGCATGCTCAATTTAATTCCTTCCAACAGCGCCAGCATTCATCTTCCATATTCGTCAATATGCCAAAATAGGAAGAGAAGGCGACCAATACCTCGCCCTTCTCATCTCTAATAATACCTCTTCCCCCTACATGACTTGGATTACCTCTAGATGATCCATCTATATTTAACTTAGCATAGTCCCTCTGAGGAAATTTCCACCAAACCAAAGTAGATATACTCTCCTTTTTAGGTAGTAACCAATTAACCGACCCCTTACTTACTAGTTTACTGTCATCGAAAGATTGTTGTTGCAATGGCCAGGCTTGAGTTATATCTAGCAATGTCTACTCTATTTTGCTACTAATACTCCAGAAAGATCCACATGTTCCTCATGATATACCAAATTCCTTGCCTTCCACAACTCCCAACAAATTATCGAAGGTAGGATCATTATTGAATTCCTTGTGGCTATTTTGAAAGACAGATTAAGCCACCAATGTTGTAGTCTTAATCTAACACCCTCCAACTGTCTGTGAACATTCAACTCAAACAAGCTTTCAAAAAACCTCCAAACTAAATTTGCCACACTATAGTCAGAAAAACATGATCCAATGTTTCCCCTTGAACCAGAAATAACATTTTGAAGGCATACAAAAACCAAGTTTATATAGAATATCAGGGAAAGGCAAATAATCATTCAATAATTTCCACGTAAAAACTGATATCTTACTTGGTAAGTAAGGCATCCATATCAACTTTCTAGAAGCCTGGATAGCACGTTTCTCTCTAATTATATTCCACGCTAAAGAAATGGAAAAGTCTCCATTGGAAGTAGGTTTCCACACTATCTCATTCCCAATGATCTCCATGCTATCTTGAAATATGTCCTTTACCTTAATCATTCTCTTCCAAATGTTCGAGGCAATCTGGTGATGTTGAAATCTATCCAAGCTACCATATTTTGCAGACATAAATGTAACCCACAAAGAACTATTTTGGTAATGTTTCCAACAGAGCTTGCAACTAAAAGTTACCATTATGTCCTCTATTCGTCTGACCCCAAGCCCACCTTCAGCTTCTGGAAGGCATAACTCTTTCCAAGCTGCCCAATGCCTCTTTTTGGTCACCTCCAAACCCCGGAAAAAATCAGGCATAATCTTTTGAATTCTTTTGCTAATCTGCTTTGGTGGTGTCATAACTACCAACACGTGAATTGGAATTGTTGAGAGCACGTGCTTAATTAAAAGTAATCTTCCCCCCTGTGATAGCAGTTTCTTCTTCCATCCTGCAATTTTTGCAACAAACTTGTCAATAATAAAATGGAAAAATCTTGCCTTTCTTCTACCTTTGAACAGCCTACAACCCAAATATGTGATGGGAAAATCACATTGCTTCATTCCAGTCAACCTCTCAATCATTTGTTTCTGCCCACTTCCACACCTTTTTGCAGCAACAAAAAAACTTTTTAACTTATTTATCTTCTACCCAGAACCCTCTTGATAATCTTCTAAAAAGCTAATAAAATTCCTGATGGACCTCCTATTACCCTTCAAAAATAATCATAACATCATCAGCAAAAGCTAAATGTGTAATGACTAGACATCCTCTTGGCAAAGCAAAATGCTCTATCTTCTCTTCCTCCACCCTTTTCTTGAGACCTCTACTGAAAACTTCAGCCACCAGAATAAATAGAATGGGTGATAAAGGGTCTCCTTGCTTTATTCCTCTTGAAGTCTGGAAATAGCCAGAAGACCTTCCATTAATGAGAATTGAAAACTAGCTCTGAGAAAGATTACCCATCACCAATTGGATAAAATGTTTTGCAAAGCCAAATTGCCTTAGTACAAGCTGCAAATCCTTCGATGGCAAATTGCTTTTTATTTTATTTATTTAACATGCATATATTAACAATGATTGTAGCCCAAACCTCTTAAAGAGCTCCACTTATTTTATTTTCTAAATTTTTGAATTTTTTTAAGAGTAATAATTTATACACTACAGTTTGAGATTCATGCACTCTGCTAGACTAATATACCCATGAGTTAAGATATTTTTTCATGCAATAATAGCAAACTAAATAATAAAGGCTTTTTGGTGTAAAAAATAAATGTGCAGATATATCATTTCTCTTATTTTAATTCTTAAAAATATTTAAACTCCTTTTGGATTTTGCACAAATATAAGAATTTGTTAATTTTGTTCAATCCTCTCAACTTAAATAGTTTCAAACGTGGCAGACCTCATACATAACAGATAACATTAATAAATCCCTTTAATTTAGCAATTCACACTAAAATCAATCAATCTAATTTAGGAAAGATTATCATAATTTTAACAAATTCAAATTAATCTTTAATTGTAGGAACTATATTTAATCAATCTTAAATGATATTTTTCTAAATTTTGTAATTTGAATCGTTAATTTTAGAAAAGAGTTTGTCTTTAGTTGGAGATTTGCTCCTCTCAACTTTCAATTGTAGTATTTTTCTCTCCTCTTAAATTTTGGAATTACATATCTCATTACTTCCACTTATTTCTGGTATTAGTAAAGACTTCCAAAATTAAGGAATAATAATTTTACCATTGTCTTTTTATTTTTGGTAGAGAGGTGTCCCTTAATTAGAATCTCAACATTTTGAGCTACCATATATACATCTTTCTTAAAAAAATTTTATATTTAGTAAAAACTGCCAAAGTTAAGTAACAACCATTTTGTTGTTCCATTTTTTATTCATGATAGAAAGGTATATTCTAATTAGGATCCCTCGAATTAAGGGGTTAGAATGTTGTTGTTTCATTTATAATTGTGGAATAATTTAAATGATAGTAGTATATTAGGTTAAAAATTATATCAATTAGGAATGTATTCTAAATTAACAATTAATGGAAATTAGCGAATTTTACATATATTTATTGTCCAATTTTATTTAGCATCTTCCAAATTAAAGCACAGAGCAATGTTGTTTCCTTTTTTATTTGTGGTATAATTTATAGTTGAGTGGTATACTAGGTTATGGACAATGTAAATTCAGGAAACTATGTTAAACCTAATAATTAATAGGAATTAGCGTAAGTACATATTCTTATTATTCTAAGTTGTTAAAACAGTTCAATGTATAGAAAAATATAATGGAAATTGGAGGTATCTAAAAGCTTTTGATTCAATGTATGCATCATCAATATATAATATATAGATTTCACTAGTATTCGTGCACCAATTCAGATCCTCGGTGCCAACTTTTCCAGTGCCACCCCAGTGCCATTCACCAGGAACTGCCACCTTGCATTCACACTAGGATAGTTATCTAATTAATCTCAAATGTGATAAGTGTGAATGCAAGGTGGCAGTCCCTGGTGAATGGCACTAGGGTGGTACTGGAAAAGCTGGCACCGAGGATCTGAACTGTTCGTGCACCGAACATTTTTTTTTCAATGGGTGTGGCTATTCCTGGAGTTGAGGAGGAAAAAATGTATTAACCCGCTTGGTTTTCTAGTTTTCAAAATCTAAGAGCAGATAAAAGCCATTAGCTCAACGCAACTTCCTAAATTCATATTTTTTAAACCTTAAAATAAGATAAAAACAGGAGTCTAACACAAACTACCTAGAACAATTTAAAACTCTTTTAATTCAGAAAAGCTATAATAAGCTAATTTTTTGCTACTAAAGCTTGTTCTCAACTATTTTTTTTTTATTCATTTTTATAGAAGCAGTTATAGATGCTATAACAAAACTTCCTAAGAAAATATATCGAGAAATCTATGAAGATAGAATTAGGTCTCTGTTGGTGAATAGTGTTTCTACTCCAAATCACAAGTTTCATATTGATCCTAGTATTAATACTTGAAATTATGATCAAAGTTCCTTTATCAACCAGCATCTACTTCTACCTTAAAGATACCTATTGAAACATTTTTCAAATACTTTTAACTTTGAAAAATCTATTTTATGAAGTTCACGACTACTTTTTCCTATTGCTTTTGGATTTTTAAGCTAAAATATAAACTTTTTTGATTTTTAACTTTTCTAAAATTAGTTTTTACAAATGTTCTCAATTGCTTTTTATTTTTTTTCTTTCAAATTTTTTTAAACTAAAATATAGACATCCTTCTAGATTCTGATTTTCTACTATTCTAAAATCAGTTTTCACAAAAATCAGGATCAATTGAAAAGAAGGCGTAAGTATAGGTGTGTGACTAACTTTAGGTTGAATATCATACCCAATGTCCTTGGTCAGATTTGAACATTTTTCGACAACCAAAGGCGAAACGAACATAAATACTATTGGCCTTCGCATAAATAATTTGCATTTTAAGTTGTTTGCCTTTACAAAACAAAAAAAAAAATGTTGATTATAATATAAAACACTCTAAATGTTAGGCATATATTTTCCCTTTAAAACACTATAAACAAATAAATGAATCTACATTCAATCCCTATGCTAATAATTCATTATTATAACAAAGTTGATTTATCAAATTTCACCTTAGTTCAAGATTATGAATCCGAATAATGCCCACAAGGTTAGTGTCCAATCCAATTAGCCTTCAATAATGAAAGAAGAATTACAAAAATTGTAAGTTTCAAAGATGATTTGCAAGATTGTTCAATAATAATTTAAAAACAAAGCTGTTAACCACCTATTGTTGTTTTCCATGGTGACACATTTCAAATAAAGATTAAAAAAGGAAAATATTTAAATAGATGCTAAAGGTGTCAAGGTTGGAATTCCTCCACTCTTAATTGCACCACAAAAATCAAGAATCTTCAGCCTTAGACATGACGGAGAGCTAACTTGGTTGCGGGTGAAAATCTATGCGGCGGTATTGCTTATGAGACGAAGAACGAGACAAAGGTGTGTCAAAGCTCTCTTCAAATTTCCCTTCACGGTTCCGCTTCTTGCCTGCAAATTCATTATTCTGAGCCGCCTAACAATCAACCTGTCCGAGTTGGACGTCATGGTTTGCGTCTAGGTTGCATAAGTCGTACTGCTACTACTCTTAATATTGTTATTGTGCCCAAAAGTAGTCCTACGACTACTCTTCCGATACAAGCTACGGCAAAGTGTGCCAGGATGAGTTGAAGGTATCCACATGCAAATCTGCTTCTGAACCGGTGGCAATTTATATCTTTCTCAGGCTTTTTTGCAACCCTGTGACAGTTCGGAGAAATAGACCGGTCTGATGAAAATCACGACACCCAGGCTACTACAGGGTGAAGGAGATGGAAGTAGAGGAGGAGGAGGAGGAGGAGGAGGAGGAGTAGACTGTGGAAGAACCCAGCGGTGTCGTTTTTGAAGAATAGGATCTCTGGTGGAAGGCGAGGATAAACATAGCACCGGTTGGCTTGGTCGCTAACTTGATCTCCAAGTTGAGGCTACCATACTTGTCCCTCAGTTAACGTCCACTGATTAGGGAATAAAAACTTTAACTTTTCCGCCTCGTTTAGTCGCTTGGTTGGCAGGAAAAATAAAGTTTGATTTGTGATATGAATTTTTTTTAAATGTAATTTCACGAAATATTATGTCTGGATGCTCCTAAAAATATTAACAGGAAAATTGGATAGATTCTTATTTCAATGATTGGTTTCGAATAAAATAAATGGAATGTGATATAATTTTCATCAAATTTTTAAAAATATCCCTATAAACATAATAAAATACCTTAATTATATTTCAAAACTGAATTCCATTCCTACGTGAGCTTTGGATTGTTATATTCTAATTGCTTTAGCAACTCTTGTAATTGAAAATCTAATTATTGCAGTTTTGTTTTGGAAAATTTGGCGAATTTAACTTTAAGTTTTTAATATTTTTTTTAAAAAAAAGGAATTTAAAAAATAAAAATTATTTTTTGGTGTTGTCACTAGACACCTCATCACTACAATATATAACTCCCTTTTCCTTCTATGCTCACGCACAAAATCAAAATTTTCTAACTTTCTTCAAAGAGAGAACAAACTTCGTCTGTTAGTCTCTGAGTTGTATGTTGGACTTGCTTCAAGTCTTTTGGAAAAGAAAAAACACTAACTTTTGCCCTTGCCATAACAAATCAACCTAGTCAAAATATTTTAAAAAAAATTACCAAATCAACCTAGTTGAAAGATTTGAAAACAAGAAAGAAAACACAAATTTGACTACTCATTGTCTCGGAGAGCAATCTTCAGTGGCAGAGCCAAGACCCCAGACTAAGTAGGGTCAAACTTTAATATAATAACATTTGTATGAAATAAAAGCTATAAGATAAAATGACAAAATATGTAAAATTTATAATATCACATACACGTTGTAATTGTCCTCTACTAGTATTCATTTTCTGAAAAGTTGCAAAATCAACTCATTGTCAATTAATGGTTATAGTCTACACTGTTAGTAGTCAAAATTTTCTACCCTAATTGAGATAATTTCATGCGTTTTGAGAATTTCCTTCTTGAATGACTGGCAAATATCTATTATGTAATTATGAGTTTTTGTTTTTTGAGAAAGTATATTAGGTAAAGTGGAGGAAATTATGCTTAAATGTTGCATGTTTGATGAAATTTTTCTTCTTTGCTTGATTGTTGTGGGTTAAGTGATGAATATAGTTGATAAGTGTAGCATATGTCCTGTGATTAGCAATATGTTAGAAATGGAGAATTATGTTGAAAATTTTGAAAAAAAAAAAGAGAATAAATGAGTATAGGTTCTACTCCTATGGTTCTTGAATTGAGTAACCAGGGGTCTTCATTTGTCAATGTCGACTTTTGCATAAAAAGATGCTAAAATTATGATTATGCATAGCAACTTGGGTAGACGAAGTGTTGAGTAACCAAGAATTTTCATTTGACTAATGTCGATCTTTGTGTAAAAAGGCAACTTCATGTCTCAAGTAAAGGCTAAGCTTATTAAAAATAAGAAGCCCCTTAATGTTGAAAGTAAAGTAATCATAGGCATGTGGAGTACTTGTTAGCTATAGAATTTGCTTGCTTGCGAAAATTAGGTAAAGTTGAGAAATTGAATTGAACTAGTGAAATTGGGGTATAATCACTTCTCCTTTACTTAATATTATGAGTATTTAAAGAAAGATGGATAGTTGTGATAGGTGCTTAGGTGAGGCAATATTTTAGGGTAGTTAAGTAGTATTTTATTTGTGATTTTAGAAAAAACTAGGTTAGGTTAGAGTGGCTTTTTCTTTACTTTTGAGTTGTTATTAATTTAGTAGATACTTATGTTTTTGTAGGTTGTGGAGCATTTCATCATTAGTTGAGGTCATTCATGGGGAGCTTGATGAAGATTTTGATGTGGCTTGATGGTGGTGGAAGCTAGAAAAGAAAAGGGAAAAGTGAAGACAAGAGAAAAAGCCCAAAAACAGAGAAAGACCAGTATCCGCTTGCAGATACCTTTCACGGATATGAACACGGCCATGAGCCTTACCTGTTGCGTGAACTAAAAACTTTCTGGTTCGCTGCAGACGGGAAAAGGCTTTTCAACGGGAATAGAACTCTGGGTTGGGTTTTTTTATTTTTTTTTATTTTACTGGAATCACTTCTTTTCTCTTTTATTGTATTAGATAGGTAGAATACTCTCTAGGGTAAGATAGTTAGGGTTTATTTTTAGTAGAATAGAGTAGAGTAGAGAATAGCATAGTTGTGGAGAACTTTTGTAACAACTCAAGGAGGGAGGAAAAGTGCAGCCTTTTGGAAGAATATTCGCCAATCAATGAGAATAAGCATTCCTTATGAGAATAAGCATTCCTTTACTACTCTTTTCCTTTTATTCTTGTTTTGTTATGGATTTATATTGCAAAGATTTGATTTTTATTGTTTACCGTGGCATGGGTAACTAATTTGTTTGTCTAGGATTTAGAAGAAACTAGTGGTTGAAGAAATATGTTAATTGCCTTAAAGATTCATGCTTTGACTTGTATTGTTTATTCAATATTTTGCATGTACATGATTTATGATTGACTGGCCATCAATTGTAGATTCTAAATCATTATTATAGGAACAAGGGTTGGTAATAATGGTGAAATTGGAATAGATGAAGTCTAGGTTGCATGTGAAACGAGAATAGTGGTGTTTCTAGGTGGGTCAATTAAGCAATCCATAAGGCTAATAAACTAATACTGGTGTCTTTACCACAACAGTAGGAAAGAACTAGTAGAGAGGTAGTCATTAACTTGTCTCGAGAATGAAAGTTAAGTACACTTGGGATTGGACCTTAAACAAGACAAGGCTAAGGCATGAATTGAGTCAATTAGCATCATCCTTAGGTCGCTAGTGGCATCTATATCCTAGATACTTTGCATCCTATTTCTCTTAAGCTTTGCTATTCTATGTTCTACTTTATTTCCTTTAATCACTTTAGTTCTACTTATTTCAGCTCTTACTTATTAGATTGTCTAAATAATACGGTAAATTCAATAGTCTTAGTACTTTAGACCATTTTCTATGGGTTCGACCTTGTTACCCTATAATGCTACACAATCTATGCTCTTGCAGACAATAGGATAATTAAGTTTTAAATCTTGATTACTGGGTGATTTTTAATTGATTTTAGTTGCTATATCTTTAGTCTAATTATACCCTATCAAGTTTTTGGTGCCGTTGCTAAGGAACAATGTCTTGAATATTAGTACTGAATAAGCTTTATTAATTTAGACATTATTTTCATTTTAGTTTTGATCTTTAATTTCTCTTTAGTTTTTTTTAATCTAACCTTTTTCATTTTTCTTGTTCTGATATTTCTTGTGTGGTGTTTTTTAGCTACTAATTGAACCAAACGTGAAAGAAGTCATTTGAAGAATGAAGTTGGTTCAAACATTTCATTGAAGTCATTTGAAGAATGAAGTTGGTTCAAATATTTCATTGAACACCGAGTAGAAATGTTCAAAGATATGTATATGGATGATGTCTTACCTGAAGTTGCAATATCAAGAGCTAGCGTTTGAAGACAAGAACAAGAGATAAGCATAAATGATTTCAAATTTGATCCTAAAGTTATTTGTCTAGTTCAACATGATCAATATGAAGGAAATCTAAATGAACATGCTCATTTTCATTTGGCCACTTTTGTGGATTTAATTGACCTTATTAGTTTTGATGGATACAATGGACTAAACAAAGATGCTATCAAATTAAAGTTGTTTCCCTCAACTCTAGTTAAAAAAGCTAAAAGTTGGCTAAGATCATATGGACCAAATTATTTCACTAGTTGGAAAGATTTATCAAGTGCTTTCATGAAAATGTATTCCATATATTACCATGATAATTATGAGTCTTATTATGAGTATCCAACTTTGAACCCCTCCCCCCAAATTCATGAAAGCATGCATGAAATTAATGAAAATGAATGGCAAGAAATGCTTGATATTTCTACTTTTGAACATAAGCAAGGGCAAGTGATTGAACAAAATGAAGTAGTGTGTAAAAAGGTAGTTGAAAATATGAGCATTGAAGATGAATTAGTTGTTTCACCTACTTTTGAACACATGAATTTTAAGAATGAACTTATCCTTGATAAGGATGTTGTTAATTCAAGGGTAAGAGTTGAGGTGTTTAATGTGAAAAATAATCTAGTTGAGGTGTTTAATGTGAAAAATAATCTTTCTTTCACTAGTGATATCAATTTCAATGGTATCAATGATGCACTAACACAAGAGAAAAGTATAGCCAACTTTGGTTATGACCGTTTTTCAAAGTGCTTCTTTTTTGTAGGTCTAATTGTACAATAGTTCATGAACATTGAAGCACTGTTTTGGAACAAAGGATGCAGCTATATTTACTCAACCAATTGAGCACAAAAGGTGTTGTAAATCCTTTGTGGGATACACCAATCATGTGACCAAAGTGAAAATCTGGCTGAAGACTATAAACAAAGTGCTGGTGGGGAAGCAACCCAAAAACTTCTTTAATATTTCATAGTTTAGGTTCTCTTATATATGTATATATATATATATATATATATACACACACACACACACACATTTGTGTGTTTTAGTTAATGTGTTTAGTTGTGTTTGTTGCGCAAGATACAATAGAGAGGAAGAAAGGCTTAAGCTTAAGGGTTACTACATTTTAGGACAAGGGAGTTTTATATATTTTAAATTTCTTTATCATATTTGGTCATGCTTATTCCCTATATATTTGGGTTATTTTGATGTTAGGTGATAGTTTGAGGAGTTGTGTAGGATGTATAAGTAAAAAGGGAGTAGAAACCAGAAAGTTTTGGTTTTCGCGATGATTCCTGTCCGCGGGAACCTATCGCGGATATACTCTAGGAGTTTTTGATTTTCTGTGACTCAGTATACTTCTCATAAAAAGGCTTGGGGGAAGAGTTCTCATGACAGTATCCATCCACGAGAGCCGTCAGGTAACCAAACAGGGAAATTGTTCCCTAGAGGTTTATCCGTCCTTAGGTTAAAAAAAAAAACATTCTTTCATATACTTATGTTCCTTCCCCAAATTCTTTTTCCTCATTCACACTTTACACTTCATGACCCTTATTTTTCTTCTTTGGAGTTCTTGTCATCTAGTTTTATTTAGTTCATGTGCTCGATCTGCCCTATTTAAGTACGTTACTCCCTATTTTTCCTATGTTATTGTTTGCTCTGCATGTTGCTATAATGGATATACTCACAAATGTGGATTGGGCTACTAGCTATTCATTAGGGGAGTATTATTGTTCATTTACATTTCTCTTTGATGTCTTTTCCTTTCTTGGACGTTGGGGACTATGTGCCATTTAAGTGTGGGGGAGGAAAATCCTCGTTGAGAAAAGTGGTAGGTCTAATTTTTCATGTTTAGTGGCACTAGTATACGAAACATTAGCAAACATTAATAAATCAATTTTTTCTTTAGAGTTGAGATAAGTCATTATTAAATGCCCAGGGATTTGCCATTATGAGGTTAGGATTTAGGATTTGGAGAAAGTATATTGAGTGAAGTAAGAGGAATTATGCCTAGATTTTGTAGGTTTAATGATGTACTCCATTTTTACTAGATTCTACAAGTGTTATTTAGAGAATTTGATAAGCTATGTAAGATATCCATGGCTAGAAGACTCCAAGAATTAGGGACTCAATTTTCATTTGAAAAAAAAAGAAGAAAAGAGTGAAGAGTGAATGAAAATAATTAGGGTTTACTCCTATGATTTTGGTACTAAGTAACCAGGGGTTGGCATTAATGAATGTTAGCGTTCATGTCAAAAGGTACTAGAATTATGAGTATGCAAAGTAACCTTGGAAGATGAGATATTGAGTGACCAGGGGTTTGCATTAACAAATATGAACACTCACGTAAAAAGGTTATATCATTGGACCGGGGAACAACCTAATCTTCATGATATATATATATATATATATATATATATATAAATGTGTAATAAAAGTCCCAAGTTTTTAGTAGTCTAACAACTGTAGATGTTTGAAGTTAACTTTTTTTTTTCCTTTCCTACCATGGTGATGCACATGTATGCCTGTAGAGTTGAGTAAAAGTGAGAACTGAGTTAGCCTAGTGAAATTGAGGTATGATTACTTTTTCTTTACTCAGTATCATGTGTACTATGACTGATTTTGTAATGGCATTGACGGGTGATTAAGGGAAGCTCACATTGAATTTATATAATTTGTCTTGACTATATTAAGTTGCTGTTTTGAGAGCTTATAGCTTGAGGACAAGCAATGACGTAAGTGTGGGGGATTTGATAGGTGCTTAGGTGAGCAGTATTTTAGGGTACTTAAATAGTGTTTTAGCTGTGATTTTAGGAAAACTAGGTTAGGTTAGAGTGGCTTTTTCTTTACTTTTGAGTTGTTATTAATTGAGTAGATACTTATGCTATTCTCATGCTTTTTTAGGTTATGGAGCATTTCATCATTAGTTGAGGTCATTCTTGGGTAGGGGTGAGCAAATTCGGTAAATACCGAATATAAACTGAATTCGAATTGGATTCGATAAACCAAATTCGGTAATTTGAAAAAATTTTAAAAATAAAATTGAATTCGGTCGGAATTCAAAAATAAAATTCTAATTCGGTAATATTGAATATACTAAAATTGAATTTGGTAATTCGAATTTGGTATATATATATATATGGCTAGTAATTTGATAGTGGACTAGGTTACTTGATCCTTAGATTAGGCCATTATTTCCTTAAGCTCATTATTTCCTCCTTAAGCCCATTATTTTTTTAATTTTTAAATTTTAATATCTTATTTTTTTAATTTTTAATTTTTTAATTTTTAATTTCATTGATTTTTATTTTTTTTTGAATTTGATTACCAAATTAATATACCGATTTACTAAATTGAATTCAAAATCAAATTTGGTTCGGTATTAAGTGAATTCGAAATCAAATTCGGTTGGTAAATTTAAAAAAAGTACCGAATTGACCGATTTTAAATTACTGAATTACCAAATTATTGACTGATTCTCCCCCTATTCATGGGGAGCTTGATGAAGATTTGATGTGGCTTGATGGTGGTCGAAGCTAGGAAAAAAAAACAAAAGAAGTGAAGATAAGAGAAAAAGCCCAAAAATAGAGAAAGGGCAGTATCCGTGAAGGTATCGGTTCATGGATACCTATCACGGATATAAACACAGCCATGAGGCTTACCTGTCGTGAGAACTAAAAACTTCCTAGTCCTCAGCAGAAGGGAGAAGGCTTCTCAATGAGAGTAAAACTCTGGGCTGGCAGTTTTTTTACTGGAGTCACTTCTTCGCTTTTTTATTTTATTCGATAGGTAGAATACTCTCTAAGGTAAGATAGTTAGGGTTTATTTTTATGTACAATAGAGTAGAGTATAGAATAGCATAGTTGTGGAGAACTTTTGCAACAACTCAAGCAGGGAGAAAAGGTGCAATTTTTTGGAAGAATATTTGCCCAACAATAAGATTAAGCCTTCCTTTACTACTATTTTCTTTTGTTTTTGAGTTTTCTTTTGTTTTTTGTTTACAAGTTGTGACCTTTAGTGCTAAGTAGTAAGTGTAATAGGTTACAACTAGTTTTATTATTATTTGTAAACCTATATGACAAGATTAGAAGATTAATGATATTTGTGAGTTTTCTCTATATTAAGAGCTTTCTTTGTTCTTTGGTGATTAAGAGCAATCCGGTATTATTGGAGTGATTTCGAGACCAAAAATCCCGCTTAGAGTTACTTCTCTCTTGATTTGATTAAGGTCTTCTAGGATTGTCTTAGGCCTCGTTTGGTTTATTAGGAATCTAAGCTAGGAAAGTAATCTGAATCTAGATTTTTAAATTCCTGTGTTTGTTTCATTTTTTGACTTGCTTGGAAAGTAAAAACTTTCCTAAAATTAAAGAAAGTGGTGATAGAATACTAGGATTCTAAATCCTCACCTATTGTTGTTATTTTGATTACTTTCCTTAGGAATTTAATTAAAAAATATGCTCAGATGTTTTAATCCTCCCTTTTCTCAAAACAGAATAATATCTCTCTTCTCCAACATCGTAAACTTATTCCCAAATCCTTCTCTCATCGGCTCTAAGATCTTCTAACATCTCTCTTCCAACGACGTAAATCTCCACACTTGCAAATTCCATCTCAATTCCATAACTCCCTCATCCCCTCTAACATCTTCTCACATCATCCCTACGTATATTCCAGTAACAAGTTCTATATTTTTGTTGTGAATTTTTTAAAATTGTGTTTTCATTGATATGTTTTAGTTACTTGTGTGTTTTGTTCAAATTTATGGTTTAAAATTATCATTTTTAAATGTGGTTATTTTATGATAATTTTTATTGTTAATTATCATTATTTATGTTCTTTCGTTATTTTTAATGGGATGTCAAAACCTCACTGAAATTTTCTTTGATGTTCCTATTTGATTTATAAATTGAGATTCAACTATAAAAGAAACTAGAATTTCCTTTATTTATATACTAATTTGACTTATTAAGAAGGAAAAAGGAAGAAAGGAAAAGAGGTCGCAACTTGGTCCTACGAAGTATCCATAAAGGATTCTGTGAGCAACATGTTCCTGGCTAACGTGATAAAAGGAAGGAATTTAAGATTCAAACCCATAATATTCAGAATTACTTTAATACCATAATCAATCTTGATGCTCGATATTACCTCAGACAAAGTGAATGCCACAGCACTCTTTTTGTTGCAATCAACTTAATCCTGTGCAGTTGAAGTAACCCATAGATTGGAAACGACACCCCACCCTTCCGCAACATTTTTTTTTCTCCGCCCCTCTTTCTTTCCTCTAGTCTAAAAGGTTCTAGGAGAGATTCAACAATCAATTTTGCAGAAAGAATCTTATCAGCTCTCAAAAATGGTTAAATATATCATCCTAATATTTATGGTCAGGACAAAGGAAAGGAATGGGTTTTACTTTTCTTTTGGATTATTTAGACATTAAGTATCAAATCTCCAATTTGATGTGCCTTGAAATTGCGAGTTTTATGTTATTGATGATTCATTGTTTGTATTGCATCCTTAGTGAATCTTCACATTTTATTTCCATTCCTTTTGTTGTATAGTGCATTTTTTTCGTGTATTATAATTCTAGGACAAAATAATCTTTAAAAAAAAGTTTGGTTCTTTTCCAAAATTAATCTATAAATGACTATATCTAGAAAGTATCTTTTTGTTAATCTCAGTAAGGCTAGTTAAGTATAGTCATAAACCTTAAATTACTGTTGAAAAACTAAAAATGATGATGTGTAAATTGGTCAATTACATGGATGCTTTCCGATTATTTGGTGCTAATCAGATGTGTCTAGGTGATAGTTATTGATTAAATATTTTTACATGGAGCTAGAATACTACAGCAAGTTGATAGGTATATATTTTCACATGGAGCCAAACTAGCGTATAAGTGATTAAACATAAAATTTTCAGTTCATTTTACAAGAAGATTTTTTCAAAATCTATTAATACTTTTCTTGCTCAAGGGGGGTGATTGTCAAAGCGGTCCTCTAAATACACACTTTTAATCAATGTTTTCAGAACCGGACCGGCCAGTGAACCGGAAGAGGTCCAATTCAAGGTCCGACCGGTTGGACCGGTTAGACCGGTGGTTCAACCTCTTTTTTTATTCACAATTGTATAAAAAATTTCCTAAAACTCATAGTTGAAACTTAGTGAATCATACACATCATCACAAGTTTTTTCATAAATTTATCACAAATATAAATAATATTAATAAGTATCATCCAAATACTAATTAAAGTACATGTTTATTTTTCTTTCACATATTAAAGAGGTTCATACAAAAATACCACAAAGTCTAACAACTAATTATATTATATTTATCACAATTTATAATTGATATTGAAGGCAAATAATTTCAATGACAAAATTCTTTCATTGTTACCACAAGGCAACAGCACCCAATTAAGTAAATATCACTACTTTGACAATTTCTTCAATTTAACCTTAAAAAGTCAAAAAGTTCAACACAAAGATATAAGTCCGATCATCAAACTAAAAAAAAAATCAACTAACAAAATAAACAAGCACAAAAAAAAACTTTAAAAAAGAAAAGAATACAACGAAATACCTAAAAATTTAATTGCTACTAATTATTGTTTATAGTTCAAATATTAGAATTACCAATCATTATTTTCACCACTATCCAAAAGACAACTATATTGAAATACTTCCAAATCAATACTTTCCCCAACATAGAGATTTTTTATTCGATGGTAATTCACCAGTAAAAAATAAAAATAAAAGGGGTAAAAATATTGAGGATATCAAATAGGCCTTGCTTTAGTTAACATTGACAAAAATAAAAATAAAAAACACCATCAAAAGCCTAGAATATTAGTAGTAAAAGATAGATGTTTCATCACATAAAAAATTAGAATGTCCATAATATTTAAGGAAAAAGTTGTAATTTTGGTTCTCACTATTTAGTTTTGCATGAAATTAGTCGCTTAATGCCTTCATTAAAACAAATATGCTTCTTAAAATTTTTGATATTAGGCAAAGTGGGATGACCGAAAAAATTTTAACAATTGCAAATATAATATAGTCATGTGTAATTTATACAAAAATACAACTTAGTCACATGCATGTTACGTGGCAGTCAATACAAAAAGCCTATTGGAATTTTGAGTTTGAATTTGCATTTTAACTTCAAGGAGCCAAATGTTAAACTTTCAATTAGAAAAATAATTTAATCATAAATTAATAATTAAAAAATTTGGATAAAAGGACTAGTCTTAGTATGAGAGATTTTAGTAAAAACAAACAAGAGATTTCTTTAATATAATGAATTTATATGCCAAACTAAAAATGTAAGAATCAATTAATATTATTAAACATGACTAATAAATGAAACAAAGAAACAAAAACAGTAATAATCAATTAAATTCATTAAACAAAACAAAAAAACTAAAAAAGTAAGAATCAATCAAATTCATTAAACTTGATTAGTGGAAATAATGAAACTAAAAATTTGTTACAAATGATTAATAAAGGAAACTAAAAGAAAGAATAAATAAAATAATTCATAGTAGCAAAACAACAAAAAACAGCATGGCATGGTGGTTGGTGGCTTGAAAGCCAAATGAGAGGTCCCAGGTTTGAAGATTGACGGGGGACCTCTGGGACCTCTCATTCCATTCTTAAAAAAAAAAAAAATTTGAAATTCAAAAATTTAAAAATCGGCGGTTCGTAGGTTCAACAGTTCAACGCGATTCGCATAGTTTGACTAGTTCTTACCGGTTCATTGGACTCTTTCGGACTCTTTCGGCTGTCAAGGGAGACCGGACCGGAGGCTTGGCTGGTTCTCGGTTCAACCGGTTGAACTGGCTAGTCTGGTCCGGGTTTGAAAACACTGCTTTTAATCCTTCTTAGAAGTCACCTATGCTAGCTACAGGATAAGAGAAGAATGATTTGCATTACTCTAAAGCCATAAAACCACTAACCAAAACCACTAAACGTAGAGGACGGTGGATTTGTGGGTCCAACCATTGAATAAAATGATTGGTTAGTGTGAAAAATTCTAGTTGCTATCTGTTGACAAAGTAAAGGAGACATTTAGTAGCCTGGAGACTTTGTGAACGACATTTTTGTTGCTGACTTGGGACTAAGGAGACAAATAAATAAATCATAATGACAAAACACTATTTGATGTGAACCATATATATGTTCTGCTATAATCCTTCAATTGGAGATTTATAGAGCACTAGCTATTTATTTAGTATGGTCATATACATCAACATATCAAGCTCATATGGGCAAGAATCACATTATCTTTCTTTCTTCTTTGTTAGTATGGTCATATACATTGGCATCTCAAACTCACATTATCTTTCTTCGTTTCACTTAATTACACAGTATAAGAATATACTTATCAGTAGTACTTTAATCATTGGACATGATATTGTTTTTTCTTTGTTTATCTTCATGAATTTTTTTTTTATTTCTTTCATTTACAAATTTTCTTTTATTAATTGATAGGTGATTAATTTATAGAATGGCTCGACTGGGTTTGGCATCCAAAAGAAAATTAATTTATTTATTAATAAATATGCAAATGGAACAATTAGACATATTAAGAATCATATTATATATTATTTGTATTATAGGGTTACATCATCATCGAAAATACTGCCTAAAAGCTCTATACTATGATAATGAATATGACCGATCCTGATATATTCATAGGTTAATATATGCTAGTGATACAATATGTCATTCAGAGTTACGCATGGATAGATTTACATTTAGAAAACTAGCAAATATGCTTCGAACTATTGGGCAATTAAAAGATACAAAGAATATAACTGTCGATGAACAAGTAGCAATGTTTGTATACAAACTTGCACATCATGAGAAAAATCATACAATAAAAACTAGTTTCTTATGCTTGGGAAAAAAAGTTAGTTGGCACTTCAGTAGAGTATTATACGCAGCCTCAGGCTTCACGGGGAATTTCTTAAAGTGCTTGAACCTGTCAGAATTCTACTGATGAGAGGTAACTGGTTTAAGGTACACAAGGTCAATATTTTCATTAAATTTATTAAGTATATAATATAGATAATACTGATATTTTATCTTGTAGGATTGTTTAGGAGCTTCAGATGGGACTTACATGACAGTTCGAGTGCCTGAAGTTGATAAACCCAAATATCAAAATAGAAATGGTGACCTAGCAACAAATGTGTTAGGTGTATGTTCACCAGATATGCAATTTATTTACGTCCTCGCTAGGTGGGAAGGCTCAGCTGCAGATGGGAGAGTACTTCAGGATGCATTGAGTAGAAGAAATGGATTACCAATAAGAGATGGTAAGTTAAATTAATAAAAAGTGAAAATTGAGAAAGTAAGACATAATAATAACAATTTCAATTTATTATTTTTGTTGATAATTTTTTAAAATATTTCTTTTTTTTTATATTCAATCTTGTGGATGCAGAGTATACAAATGGCAAAGGATTTCTTGTGCCATTTAGAGGTAAAAGAATATCACCTTAATGAATGGGCGACAGGATATCAACCAAATACTCCTAAGGAATATCTTAATTTGAAGTATTCTTCAGTTAGAAATGTCATTGAAAGATGTTTTGGGTTATTGAAAATACGTTGGGTGATTCTTAGGAGTCCAAATTGGTGCCCAATTGAGCTACAAAGTAAAATTATAATAGCATGTAGTCTTCTTCACAATTATATACAAAGAAATATGCCTGTTGACTTAGCAGAATCTGATTTGGATGAACAATTAGTGGATGCAGAAGAAGAGCATATTGAGTTAGATTGTGAACCTATCACTTTAGTTGAACCTTATGAAGAATGGGCAAATTAGAGACAAACTTTAGCTAATCAAATGATTAATCAATGGATGCAAAATAAAAACAATGGATAAATATAATGTACAATTTTCTTCATAAGTTTTCATTTGATTAGTTTAGGATGATTTTAATAGAGTTGTTCAACACATTGCTGTGCTTTATTGGTAACTTGTTTTGTTAATTGATTTGCAACAAAGTTATTTCGTAATTTAGATTGTTTGTACTTTGAAATGATTGCTTTTCATTTATTTCAAATTAATGTTAAATATATTGGGTGTAATATTTTTATTGTTTTATATGAGTGCTTTGTATATTTAAATCTTCTAAAACATAATATGTTTTGTATGCATTTATTTTTTACTGAATCTAATAAGGTTAAAGTATTTAAAAAAATTTTGTATTATAGACATGGAACGTAACACTAGATTTCGTCGAGGTAGAGGAAGTAATCTTGTTAAGGATAGCTATCGAAGATCACAATTTGGTAGAAACAATGGTTGAGTTGAAAATTAGCAAAAATTTTGATGGTGAAATGGGCAGTGGATTAAGAAAGGGATATAAAAAAGAATTATAAAAAATATTAGAACAAAATTTATCGGGTCATGGTCTCAAGGAAAAGCCACATATTGAATCTCATTGCAAGTTATTGAAAAGACAATATCATGCTATTTATGAAGTATGACATGGCAGAAAGTCAAGTGATTTTGGTTGGGATGATGAAAAAAAAAGTATTTTAGCAACTGCTGATGTGTGGGATGCATATATAAAGGTAAGTATTAATTCATCATTTTTTATTTACATCTACAATTTTTATTAATATTTTGATAAACTTCACAAACTAATAATGTGTGTAATTATTGTATAATTTATTAATTTTGATAAAATTATGTACTAATAATTTATGTAATGATTCTAGAGCCGTCTGGATAACTCATTTTTGAGAAACAAGTCATTTCCTTATTATGATCAATTGGCTATTGTTTGGGGACAAGATAGAGCTACTAGAAAGAATGCTGCAGCACCTGCAGATATGTTGGAGAAAAAAAATGGAGAAAATGAGAGGAATGAGGAGCTTGAAGAATTTGATGAAGATGATGCTGAGACTCAAAATACTCAATTATCAATTGGTGATCCTCAAGGTGAAGGAAGTTTTTAAAAAACACATTGTAAGAGAAGAAGAAGTGCTGATAGTTTAGTTTCAAGTTTGGAGCGTATGATTGAAGTACCAAGTGCTCACATGAATAAAAACAACAAGCAAATAGCTAAACTTGCTAAAATGATTACTCGTCTAGACCAACTGAAAGTTGACAACAGGCACAAGCTTATTGAAAAACTTTGAAAATTGGATGGATTGTCAGATTATGAGCGTCACACATTTGGAATAAAACTTGTGCATGATCCAGATTTATTAGATTATTTTTTCACTATCATGGGCTCTAAAAAAGAACAATTTTTTAGGGCAACATTAAATTACCAGTTAGTTATGAAAGGGTTGTCGTATTTATTCATTTCAATAATTTTAATATAAATAATGTTTGACATTTTGTTTTAATGATTTAGTTTCAATAAATATTTTATTATATTTTATATCTTGTATGATTAATTGTGGTTATATGTGATTAGCAACTGAATATACCTTTACTAATTACAGTAACAATTAAACACTTTAAATAAGAACACTACTATTTTATTGTCAAATAATCTAACTCTAGATAAAACTTGGTTGTCATTGAATCAAATGGAACAAGCAGTCTCTAATTGAATTTATTAATTACAATGGCAATAAGTATTTTAATTAAATAATAATACTAATTTATTACTCAGATATTACAACTCCAGGCAAAACTCAATTGTGATTAAATAGAACACGGATTTTTTGTTAGTATTAAAAATTGCTCAACTACATACAAAATAAGATGGCATTTATAATTGAGAAAAGAAACATTACAAGAAAAAAATAATATTTATCAAATTATAATTTATCACTAAGTAACATTCCAGAATATAATTCAATCAAAAGTTATTTAACATATTATAATTGTAGGGGCATTTTTGACAACACAATGCAAATATACATTACTTTACTTGTTATATTATTGTAAACCAAACACTGTAATATGAATGTAATATGAATCTAGACAATTTTCCTATCAACATTTCTATGAGTACCCAAATACTGTTAAGTTTCCAGATGACTTTTCCATACAGATTACATTGCTATATACATTACTTTCTCTTGCTTTCTCGTCAACCAAATGAGGCCTTATAGGATTGTTTGCTTAGAGTTCGAAGCAAACAATCCCATGCATAGGTTGTCTTGATTCAAGAATCAAGAACGATCTAGGGTTTAACGGATTGTACACCTAGGTTTTCAAGCAAGCTTGGCCACTCACGCAACCCATCTCGTATTAATTGGTATTAGAGCCAATTCCTTGATTATCTAGGTTTTCCAATCCAATTTTTTCACTTGGAAAAATTAGGATATATCTCTTTATTATTTGATTCTCTTTTCTCTAACCCCTTTGGGTATATGTTTTTGTTTGATCTTGTTTTTTCCTAGCGAAGGTTCAAATTTTTTGTTTTTGTCCCATTTCCTACAATTTTTTGCATTTTCTATAATTTTTTGTAGAAATTATTTCTAGGGCTTTGAGTCTTGTTTCCTTGATTTGTTCCTTTCGTTTGTGTCTTAGTTAGTGGTCATTTTATTATCGCTGTAGTTTTCGATTGAACTCTGGTTGCTCAGGTTTTAATAGGGTTGGTTGATTGTCAAAAAAAAAAAAAAAAAAAAGAGAACAAGTACTATTCACTGACACTGTTCACCATGCTGTTCATCCCAAGTAATGTTCATCCGATGAAACTTGTTGGTTTTGTTTGCATTTTGTGAGTTGCCAGTGTGAAGTTGTTTGTGTTGTTTAAAAAAATATCTTAAGGAGGAAAAAGGCAAAATTGTGAGATTTTTTTAAGAAAAGCCAAAGTTGAGAAGAAAAAAAAAATTTCCTTGTTGTCCTTATAAATTTCTTGCAGATTCAAAATACAGCTTGGACCAATGACGAGGCAAGGTTGTTCATGAGCAAATTCCTTGACCAATGCAATAATTTGAACAAAAGGTTGGATTGCATTGAACAAAAGGTTATACTTCAAGGAAGAAGGAGAATAGACCAATTCGGTCAAAGGATTCTAAATACAATTCTCATGGAAGGATTTACCAAACTACTTCGAAGTCCATAGGAGATGATTCACTTGCTGAACTCAATGACATTATTGGTAGGTTTTTTTAGTGAGTATGAAGAAACTTTTGTGGTTGAAAAATCATAAAAAGGCTCGTAAAGTTGAAGGGGAGAAAGTGGCATTTTCGGAGAAGCCCAGCCTTGGGGAAGTACCAGTGAAAGAGCATCCTATCATTTGTATTGAGGAGTCATTAGATGAACAGGGTACCATTGTAGAGTCCTTTCAGTGTGTTGTTGAAAACCTACCTCTCAAACTCATGCTTGTTCTTTGGCTACTTTGGGCGATGATTCGAAGACGAATCGTTCGAAGAGGGAGAGTTTAATACGTGCGTGTTGACACCTATCTCAATTATAGATGTTTCACCAACGATGTCCATTAGCCAATATGAATTGAAATGTTTTAAGGGTTCAAATCATCACCAAAAGGACAGGAAGGGCTTCACTCAAGTATCTAAAATTTGGTGTTCGAGACTTAGATCCAAGCTTTGGGGAAGATTACTCATGGTTACATGCACATCAAAGGACTATTTGGAGCCTCAAATGGTGCTAGAGAAGTGTGTGGGTGCAAAGCAAGAGGAATGTGGAGTGCAAGGCAAAAGGATCAAGTGTTCTGGTCCCAGTCGCAGTGTCATTCTTGCTGCGGATGATGCCGCGAGTGGAGTCAAAATATGCAAAAAGTGAAGCACAAGCCCATCACTTAGCCACGGACCCAGCTGTGTTGGGGTCATGCCGCGGCTCACTTTAGAATAGTTAATTTAGGAGTTTTCTTTTGTTTTTTGATAACAAGTTGTAACCTTTAGTACTAAGTAGTAGGTGTAATAGGCTACAACTAGTGTTAGTATTATTTGTAAACCCATTTAATGTATATTTTGTGAACAACAAGATTAGAAGATTAATGATATTTGTGAGTTTTCTCTATATTGAGAGCTTTCTTTGTTTTTTGGTGATTAAGAATAACCCAATCTTATTGGAGTGATTCCGAGACCACAAATCTCACTTGGAGTTGCTTCTCTCTTGACTTGATTAAGGTCCTCTAGGATTGTCTTAGACCCCTATAGGGTTGTCTTCATTGAAGAGGGTGTAGTTCGAAGCAAACAATCCCATGCTTGGGTTGTCTCAGTTTAAGAAGCAAAAAAGGTCTAGGGTTTAACATATTGCATACCTAGGTTCTCAAGTGATCTTGGCCCGCTCACACAACCCATTTCAATTGGAAAAAACTAGAAAACTATCCATTGATCAATATGGAAAACCAATTATTCAAAATCAATCAATACACCAAATCAACACCTCATTCCCTAAAGCCAAAAGCACGCATTATTGACATGAGAAAATGCCATTCTACTGTATCATAGGCTTTCTCCATGTTAAGCTTGAGAATTAGATTTTTATCAACCAATCTTGTCAAGATCAGTCACCAGTTCTTGGGCCAATAAGATGTTGGCCATAATACCCCTCCCAGGCACAAACCCAGTTTGCCCCTCAAAAATGATTTCTGGGAGGATCTTGTTCAGTCTATTGGAAAGAATCTTTGAAATAATCTTCAAACTTACATTGCATAAACTTATGGGGTAATAGTCTTTCCAAAACTCCGGACCTTGTTTGTTGGGATTCAAGTTAATCGACATACTTGTTATACCCCTAGGTAACACGGTACCCTTATAGAAATCCATTACAGCTGCACATAGATCTCCCAAATGATCTCCCAACAAGCTTTATAAAAGGCTACTCCAAAACTATCTAGTCCTGCACTACTTGATCATCAAGGGAAAAAACCACTGCTTTGATCTCATCTTGATTAGGAATTGCTTCCAACTCAAAATTCATTTGTTGCATTGCATTTGAAAGGGACGAAATATGTTGGATGTCTCTATTCCCCTGAAAGCAAGTGCTATAAAACTGAATTGTCGATTGCTTTATCTCCTCAAAATCCTCAATCCAACTATTTGATGACTTCTTTATACAGCCAATAAAAATTTCACTCCTTCATTGTTGCACCATGGAATGGAAAAATGAGGTGTTTGCATCTCCTGCAACTATCCATTTGAGTGCTGGTTTTTGCCTCCAGATCTCACAATCTAATGCTCAGAAATGAGTATATTTGGCTCGAGCTTCATTCCAATATGTTCGAGCTCTGTCATTTGTATTTTCATCATAAACCACTTCAAGAGCCTTTGTACTATCATAAACTTCCTATACCCTATCCATTACATTCCCAAAAACCTTCATATTCCACCTCTTCAAGGCCTTAGTTGTGATAATTTCCTAGCCAACACTTGAAGCGGAGCACCATCAATCTGTTGGTCCCAAACCAACCTTACCACGGAAAAAAAAATTATCACGTTTAGACCAAATATTTAAGAACCAAAAAGGGCAAGCTTTTGTGTTCCAATCTCCTACTTGAATGAGTAGAGGGCAATGATCTGATCTACCTCTAGAGAGATGGGAAACCCCAGAGAAGTTGTATGCATGATGCCATTTCAAATTAAGCAAATATTTTTCTCCAATTTTTAAGCAATCAATCTGAGTGATATCGCAAAGACTTCTCTCATTTAAAAAAGGATATTTTTTATTTTTAGAAAAACAAGTGATATAGTTGTTGAATTCTTAAATTCTTGATCGAAGTTGTAAATTGTACACAAATTTAACATAATAACTCTTAAGATTTACCTTATAGATGATTCATTAATCAATACAAGTACTATGCTTTTTAGCTTAAGTCAATATTTGTACATTTGAAACTAAAGGTTGTATAGTGTTGTACATACAAATTTCGTGTCTGCAAACAAAAGACAAGAAAAATTGCACAAATTGAATTTATTAATTTCAAACAAAAGTTACAATCGCTGGATACATTTCTTTACAAAAGAAATTATCCCCTGATTCTTCTCTTCACGAACAATTAATTCAAGGGCCCAAAAAGGCTTGTTCTTGAATTAAAGTTGGAGTCTCTGTAGGAAAAGGTTGATTTGATTTCGTCATCTCAAACACTTGAATCTTGGATCTTCAAACCTCCAACATGAACATAGGAATTTGATTTAACTTGAACTTGGACTTGAGGATTGGATTTGAACTTGAACTTGGACTTGAGAGACTTGAGGGAAAGAAATCTCTAAGGAATTTGGTAGAGCTTTCCCTAAGCTTTTGGAGAATTTGTCATATCTTGACTTGGGAGGGGAGAGCCATTATTTATAGCCAAAACTTAGCGTATAATTGGCTTAAAAGGAAACTCTCTAGAATTCTCCACCAACTTGGGTTGCTTGTGGCTTAAGAAATCTATTTAAAATAAACTTTAATAAATGGATCAGCCCAAACAGTCTAAAGTGAATTAATAAAATTAATCCACTTTAATTTAATAGATATAATAATTGAATTTGAAGCCCATGTATCAATGGTCCAACTCATAAGTAAACATAAACGAATTTGAGGAAATTAAAGTTTAACTCGAGACCCATATGCCAAATATCCATTTTATAAGCCCAAACATAAATGAACTTATAAAATAATTTTAATGTAATTCAATTCAAACAAGATCAATTTGATTTGTTTAATCTTGACTAATTAAATTAAAATACAATTTTATCGTCTACAATTGTAACATACCTTTCTTTTTTTTGACAAACCTCGTAGATAAAGCAAGGATGCCAATTCTAAATTTTATTAAAATTCATAAACATAAGGAGGAGGACATGAACCTTATCTCCATATAATTTAGATATGAAAAGAACTTTTCCTAATGGTAGGAACTCCTAGCTTATACATTTTATACTCTACTAGAGCCATTTTTTGGTGAATCATTACAATTGTAGAATACATCATTACAATGCGAAGCTCATTTTACATTTACTAAATAATCTACCACCTTGTTAACTTCTTGAAAACAATGAATAATTGAATTTAACTGGAAAGTCTTCAGCTCTTCAATCTTCTTGGCCACTGACCAAGGGATTCAGTATCCTTGTTGAGAACATCAACTAGCATCTTTGAATGAAGTTGAATATGAACTCTATCAAAGCCCTTATCTTTACAAAGTCTCATTACAGATTAAAGAGCTTTAACCTCTGCCTACAAACTTGAAGCCAATTTGAAACAAGGACAGGAAAATATGAGGTTTCCTTGTGAGTCACGTAATATTCCCTCGCCCTCCACTTTTTCCTGGATTACCTTTTGACAACCGTTTATGTTGAGTAGAAAATTTTTTTCAGAAGGTTTATTCCGTTTGATTACCCGAATTTGCACTTGTTTACTTGCTTCAGATTCCATTCCATAAAAGATCTTTCCATCAAAGATTTAGTCCTTACTACTTCAAAAAATTTACAGAATAAGCAGCTTTAACATCCTAACATATGGCATTATAAACTAAACTCACCAGCATGATCCCGCCGTCAAAGATTGTCGAATTCATGAACTTCCAAATGTGATAACATATAAATAATAGAATGATATGATAAAGAAAGTTCACTTGAGTGTTTGTTGATTTTATCATCCACCATGCTACTAAATATTTTCTAGCGGATTTCGTGGCACTTAATATCTCAAATTCCAAGCCAAAGGACGACAAGATACTTCTTGTCATTTTCCCTGTAGCAAAGACATGGCCAATGGACTCTCTTTTAGGTTGGAACAACACCAACATCTAGAAGGAATCGAGAAGCCAAATTTTGTTATAACATCATCCGTGGCAACTCTATGCAGCAAAGACTGAAGCACAACAGATCTTGAGAGGTATTTGAGGCATACACAGTTTCCCAAACAGCCTATTTTATTTTTGAAATGATGGACAATTTGAAAAGCACTAACAACTGAAAAATTCCCTTTATAAGTGAGGTACCAAATGCAAGACATTAGACTCGAGCAATTTCCCTAATAACCTCCGAACCAATCTATTTTGAGGTTAACCAAAATTCCATTGGCCATTAACCACAAAGTCCACTACTCTGTGCGTATTTTCCTTGTTACATCTCCCAAATAAAGGCCCTGATCCAATCCAATAGTTCAACCAAAAGCTACATTCTCCATTCCTTGAAATCCAACGTATGTGGAACTTCGTAGTATCCCTTGCCTTCGGCATTTTTTGCCACAAGTAATCCTTTGTACAAAAAATACTCCACAACTTTAATGAAAATACTGAGTATACATCCCCTAGTGAGCCAAATCTTACCCTCTTTCCTCCCTATAACTCCATCCACTTGATCCAGTGAAACTTCTTAACTTCACCATTTGAGTCCCAAACGTTTTCTCAATCACTTGCAAGGTGTTGTTTAGTAGATTAGCTACTATAAGGAGATGTGTAAGTATTAAAGATAAGACACATTTAATTAGACTAATGTTACCAACAAAGGATAAGGACCAATTCTTCCTATTCAACACCCAAGACAGCAAGGATTGAATTAACTCCGAGAAGCATTCTAATTTTCTCCTTTTGGTATACAAGGGGTACCTCAAATATTCAACTAGTAATAGTTTGAATGAAAGACCAGTTCTTTGAGCAATTTGTTGACGCTTCTCCATAGGCATCTGGTGATCACCTAGAAAACAACTATTTTGTTTGTCTACTTTTTGTCTTGAGATCCGTTCACAAGCATTCAAGCATGTTGGTTCTATTTAAGAAAAACGCATACAACCGCACATAAAAGAAAATAAAAGCATATTTAAGAAAAAAATAATAAAATTAAACATCTTAATAAAAGTTATGCAGATGTCTCAGTTATGCTATGTCCAATATTTTCAAACGACAAAGCAGTTTTTTAATCATCATACTCATAATTTTCATGTACATAATATGACCAAAGCCAACCATGTAAAAGATGCATATGAATCCAAAACATGGAGAACCTGGACTATATAAGTAATCAAACATTGTGTCCAGGATTAACTTAATCAAATATTTCAACATTTCAAACCATTTGGGTAAGAAGCTTGCATGGCAATGCCACAAAATCCTTCCTTGGCATCAATATCTATGCATTCAAATGTACCCATTCTCACCCGAACTAGTTCCCCAAGAAATTTTCACTAACAAATACTTAGTACATTCGACACTTGTACCATAACCTACTATGTGACACAATGGTCCAATTTAGTCTGTAATTGCATGTAAAAACATCACTTGAATAGAATTGGAATGTAGATCCACCAGCATCAATGGCAACTAACATAAGTTGATTGGCTCCAACCTTAAGTGGTGCAGTCTTACTCTAGGTAGGGACTGTTAAATAAGGATTATACGAAAATAAAATGGAGAAAGTTTTCAGACTTTGAGGCGTGATGTGATGATCACTTTCCTTAAGGTTTTATTTGCTTCTTTTCTAAACAAATTACCTCTAGGATACAACAAAGGTGAAGAACTAAAAAGAAACGTTAAAGTTTTCCTGTCAAGTTCAATTATTTAAAGAGAATTGAGATACCTTTTCACGATGGAACACAAACTTCTAAATAAGAAGGTGCATCTATTCGTAAGAAAAATTGAAAAAACAGTTTTAATATATATATATATATATATTTTTACGAAAATAATTCCTCTTATTAATCAGAAAGCCCAAGATGCCCCAAGTGCCCAAGTGCCTTGTCAAGATAAATATATATATATATATATATCTTCCAATTTATATTTAAATGAATTAAATATGTTTTGGAAGAGCCTTCCACCAAATTTTCCCTCCGAACCAATGTTTGTATCAAATTTGAATTTGGAAGAAGACAAAGACATATATTTAGATTGGACATTACATTCTCTTCCAATGTGGGACAATGAACTTGAATGATTCATTACAAACTACAAAATAATAACTTACAATCCCCCACTTAGTTTGTAATGATATTAAAACTTCATTTATAATATCTTGCATAGAGAAAGGTGTTGTTTAACTTAAACCTTCTATTAGTGTAAATATTTCACTTGTTTTAACATGTCATGTGGCAGCCCCACCTTACCCAGAGGCGCACCAAAGGGCTTAGCGGATTGCCTGCCTAGCTCTCGCCAGGTCTCGATTCACGCACTCACGCAAACGACCGAGCGTACTTAACTTAAAATAAAATAAACTAAAATAAAATGGAACAAAATGAAATACACTCTTATTATTTAATAGAAAGGTACAAGTCATACCGCAAGTTTACAAGTCATAATATACATGATTTTCACAAAAATAGCCTAACACAGTTCGGCTATTACAATAGTTACAACATCCATAATACTCGAAAACCAGTGGGTCCAGCTTTAATTTTTCAAGTAACCTGAGTAAAGGAAAACAAATAAAATGGAATGAACTATAATAGCCCAGTGAGTGCTCAAGTCATGCGATCATACCAGTGAAATGTGATTTTTGTTCGATAAAATATTTAATGAGTAAATAAACAATTTGTGAACAAATTAATTAACAAATAGTCAATGGCGGATACGGGCTCACTGCAGAAGCAAGCTTAGGTACCAGCATACTCGTAAAATTCAATCCGGAGTTACCCTCTTTGAGGAATGAAACTCTTATCGGAAAGAATATCAAGCACCTATATTCTCCAGCACCTTATATCACCCCAAACGCTCCCGGACTGACTAACCGAGGAGTAACGGTGAAGTTAGCCCCGGAAGTCCAAGATCAAGAATAAATTCAATCATGAGTTAGCCTTTTTCAGGACTTTACTCAGATAAACAATTAACAAGCACCAAATAACGCCCAACACCTTATATCTCTCCCATACGCTCCCAATTTGATTAACCGTGGAAAATAGTAAAATTAACCATGGAAGTCACAAGCACAATTAACACATTAAATAGTGAAAGCATGTAACACATTACGGAATAGATGCGATAAAGTACACATCTTTCCTCAAATAACACATTTTTTATTATATACTCATGTCAAGTGTAATCATACCATTTCATGCATGGAAATAATAATAACTAGCATGACATGGCGTTTCATGCATCATGCACACAGAAGAACACTCACCTGGTGCCTAAGAAAATATCTCGTAGAAAGGTCGGGTCTCACTTTCGCATCCTGAAATTCACGAGAAAGAATCGTGTAAAAACCCTGACTAAAATCTAAGAAATTTCATAAGGAAATTCAAGAAATACCCCAAGTCTTTCTAGGGTTAAGTTTCTAGGGTTTTGGAGCTTAGGGTTTTACCCTAGGATTTAGGGTTTTCAAAATTAGGGTTTTCTAACTTTCTAGGGTTTTGCTCGAAGAGGTTTAATTCACTAATAGCTAATCTATGAAAATTTCTGCACGCTTAAATCACTAAATTACAGCTTATAGAGTCTTAAATCATAGCCTAATCACTTTTATTTCTTAGGTTTTACCGAAATTTCGGCAGCATTTTCCCTATAACCGGACTAACCCAAAAATTTAAAACCTGCAAGAAAATCAACCATCCAATCCAATTCAACAAGTTTTACAACTTCTATGTTCAATTTAAACTCACATTCAATCAAGATTCCACTCAAATTCAAAATCCCTACTCTAAGAATCATCACCCAAATCTGCACAGGGTTGGTTTTCAGCCAACTTCGTGCCATTTCTGGGGTCAATCCATTAAGAACTAAGGAATTCTGATTACATGGTTTTAAAGTACGTTTATAGGGCTACAACTTTCATGAGATCATCAATCCAAATTCCAACTAGAACAGGTTCGAAATCAGCCCTCAAGTTGGCTCATCATAAAAACTGTTTCACGCAGAATCGAATTTTCAGCCAACTTTGCAAACTTTCTGCGATTAATACACAACGAACCACAGTGCAAGCCTTATACCGTTGGAAAGCCCTATCAATCTAGTTTCTAAAACAACAAGAATCACTCGAATCCAAGTTATCTATACCAAGTTATGAACGTTTTACTAAAACTGGTCCAGTATGACTGTGAAAGTAAAACTTGAACAAAACCCTAAATAAAGCTTAAATAAAACTTAAATAAACTTGAAATTAATAGCAAAAGTTCATGGTACATACCTTAAACAAGCTTAGAACCTTGCTTAGGAAGAAGAAAACCTCACTTTCTATGGTGGGATTTGCCAAAAATTGGAAAGAAAGCTCCAAGAAAAATGAAGAACAAGAGAGGGTAGAGAGAGGTCTAGAGAGTTCGGCCAAGAGGGAGAAGAAATGGAAGATAATTAGACCAAGAAAGGATAAAAGAAATAAAAGAAATAATGGAAGAAAGTGCAACCAATCAAAGTTAAACAAGAGTCAAGCTAGGGTTTAGATATTTTGAGATAATAGTCACTAGTTGGTCAAATTTGATTAGTGCAAATTTTATTCACTTATCACTTAGTATTTAGCAAGTTTCATGACATAAATTTTTTAAAACAAAAGAGAGGAAATGGAGGTAGGGAGGGGCCGGCCATAAGGGCAAGAAAAAGAGAGGAAATTAGGTCAAGAAAATGGAAAAGAAATAAAGAAAATTAGTGGAGAAAAGAAGGACCAATTATAGCATGACATAAATCATGTGAGTTTGTATGCTTTTAATGAAATGTTGGCTAACTTGGTTAAATTTGATTTGTGGAAATATTAGTCACTTATCTCCTAGTAATTAGTAAACTTCTTGGCACAAATTTTAAAACAAAAATGAAAGAAAAATAGGGAGAGAGGGCCGGATTTTGGGAGAGAGAAAAGCAAGAGAAATTAGTGAAAATTTAAGTCAAAATAGTGAACTAAAACTCACTTAGTCAATAGTCTGGAAAATGATAAAGTTAGTTAGTCAAAATTAAACACTATTATAAACTTATAGACCAATAAAATTAATCCAAATATAGTACTTAGGTGTACCACTTAATCATGAAGAAAATCTTATTTAGTTTAACTAATTAACTTAAGAAATCTTTCAACTAATAAATCAAAGATTAACCCTAAACCTTAAATAAAAGAAATGCCCTATTAAATGCACTTTAATTTCCCTCTTCTTTTCTTTTCTCATTCATTTTTTTTCCTACTAATAAACATAACATAACATAACTCAAATAATCTTTTTAGTGCGAATTTCCGGGGCGTCACATGTCAAGGTGGCTAAGTAGCTTAAACCATGACTTAAAGTTAAAATCTGAAATATTACACACAAGATTTATCTATTTCATATAATAGTTCACAAATCAATTTTAGCACTTTTACTGGCCATGTGCTCCATCCTAGGTTCATGATCATTTACAAAAGAAACCCAACTTTTGCTAGAAGCGGCACCACTTCAATGATCACATAGGTGAAATACCCTTCAAGCCTTTGATTATTAAGGCACTATGAAGCTTTGTTTCCTTCATTAAGAGTATAATACTCATCCTCTTTCAAATGAATGCACTAGCACCTTGGAACGGATTGAAGTAATTTTCTAGTGCTCACAATCACTTATTAGTAACTTGTTATTACCCTTTAAACCTTGCATCTAGTGTTAATACTAGAAGAGAGGTTGGGTTACCATTACTAGTGATTCTAGATTAAGGGTTTCAACCCCATTCCAATTGACGTTTCTTTCACTACATCTCTTGAGAGAGCTTTAGTGAAAGGATCCGCCAAGTTGTTAAATGATCTGATGTATACCACAGTGACTATTCCATCACTTAACAACTGTCTGAGATATTCATGTCTCAGGCTTATATGTCTAGATTTTCCATTGTATATTCTATTCAATGCTCTAGACATTGTTGCTTCACTATCGCAATGCAAAGAAATGGCTGGCATCGGTTTTGGCCACAACTCGATGTCTAACAATAAGTTTCTTAGCCATTCAGCTTCTTTACATGCAGCTGCCAAGGCTACAAATTCAGCCTCCATAGTGGAATGAGTTATTATAGTTTGCTTCTTAGATGCCCAAGAAATAGCTCCTCCACCCAAAGTAAATACCCAACCAGAGGTAGATACTTTGTCACACACACTTGTTACCCAACTTGCGTCAGAATAACCTTCAAGTACCATAGGAAACTTGTTATAGAAAAGTCCTAAGTCTTTTGTTCTTTTAAGATACCCTAGAACCCTTCCTATAGCTTTCCAATGTTCTACACTAGGACTCTCGGTGTATCTAGCAAGTCTGCAAACAGCATATGAAATATCTGGCCTAGTACAATGCATTGCATACATTAGGCTACCAATCACACTAGCATACTCTAACTGAGCAATAGGTTTTCCGGAATTCTCATATAGCTTAAAGTTAGGATCATAAGGAGTGCTTACTTCTTTTACTCTCAAATGTTGATACTTGTTTAAAATTTTCTCAACATAGTGAGATTGACTCAAAGAATAACCCCCACTATGTTTCCTTACTTTAATTCCTAAAATAGTATCTACTTCACCAAGATCTTTCATTTTGAACTTAGAAGATAAATAATTTTTAGTTTCTTCCACACCTTTGTAATTAGTACTAATAATAAGCATGTCATCTACATAAAGGTAGATAATTATACCATAATCTTTGGTAAATTTAGAGTATATGCACTTATCAGCATTATTATATTTAAATCCATTAGGAAGTATAGTAGACTCAAATTTTTCATGCCATTGCTTAGGTGCTTGTTTTAAGCCATACAATGACTTAATTAATTTGCAAACTTTATTTTCATTTCCTGGTAGAACAAATCCTTCTGGTTGTTCCATATACACCTCTTCATTCAAATCACCATTTAAAAATGCTGTTTTTACATCCATTTGATGAACACATAAGTTAAACATTGAAGCCAATGCTAATAGTGTTCTTATAGATGTAATTCTGGCCACTGGTGCATAAGTGTCAAAATAATCAATTCCTTCTTTTTGTCTAAATCCCTTAGCTACCAATCTTGCTTTAAAAGTTTGAATGGATCCATCAGTGGCATATTTCTTTCGAAATACCCACTTACAACCAATTGGTTTAGAACCTGGAGGCAAATCAACTAGGATCCAAGTATTGTTGCCCAATAATGAATCCATTTCATCATTGATTGCCTCTCTCCAAAATGATGAATCTCTTGTTTTCATAGCTTCACTAAAAGATTTAGGATCATCTTCTACATTTAACAAGATAGGAATCTTGTCAAGTAGAGATTGTCTATTGCCTTCAACTAAGAAAACAATAGCTTGTGAAGATATAAAATCAGAAGACAAGTGTTTTTCTTTTCTTTGCCTTTGACTTCTCCTAGGTTCATTTGGAGTGTCAATTTCTTTCCTTTTACCATAAGTAGAAGGTCCATCATTGGAAGTTGGTTCTAACTCTTGGTTTGTATCCTTATTCATTGTTGATTTATGGAGAAATTTATTCTCTAAAAATTCAACATCTCTAGATTCTACAATGATATTAGAATCTAAATCTAGCAATCTATAAGCTTTTGAATTTTCAGCATAGCCTACAAAAACACTTTTAAGTGCTCTAGGCCCCAATTTAGTTCTTTTATTATCAGGGACCCTATAAAAGGCTACACAACCCCAAACTCGAAAATAGCTTATATTTGGTTTCCTTCCTTTCCATTTTTCATATGGAGATACTTTGAATTTAAGAGAAGGTACTCGATTATGTATATGACAAGCAGCTAGTAATGCTTCTCCCCACAAGTTTTTGGGCAGTCCAGAACTTAAAGATCATAGCATTTACCATGTCTTCCAAAGTCCTATTTTTTCTTTCTGCCAAACCATTTTGTTGTGGAGTATAAGGTGCACTAGTTTGGTGTATAATACCATGTTCTTCACAAAATTTAGAGAATTCGGTAGGTAAATATTCCCCACCTCTATCACTTCTTAAAATTTTGATTTTCCTTCCTAATTGATTTTCTTACAAGACTTTTGTAGCACTTAAACATATGAAATGATTCATCTTTTGTTTTCATCAAGTAAACAAACACATATCTAGAATAATCATCAATAAAAGTGATGAAATACTTATTTCCTCCTCTTGTTAGAAATCCATTTAACTCACAAACATCTGAGTGTACTAAATCTAACAAATCATTATTTCTTTCTACTTTAGGAAATGGAAATCTAGTCATTTTTGCTTGAATACAAGTTTCACATTTTTTCTCAACATTATCTTTATACGAAATTAACCCATGTTTAGACATAAATTGCAAAGTTTTATGATTAACATGTGCTAATCTACCATGCCATAATGAATAAGAATAATCAATCACATATGCAGAAATATTATCTTTATTAATACATAGTTTAAACATTCCATCGCAAGAGTATCCTTTGCCTACAAATACACCATTCATGGTGAATACAACCTGATTAGACTCTATGATAGCCTTTAGCCCCTTTTTATTTAAGGCATCGGCTGATACAAGATTTTTCCTAATTTCTGGAACATGAAGTACATTTAACAACACTAATTTCTTTCCCGAAGTAAATTGCACTTCAATACTTCCTTTGCCATGAACCTTTGCTGTATTCTGGTTTCCCATTAACACTTCATGACCATCAGGAACATCTTCGTAAGTCTTAAATTGAGACTTGTCATTGCACACATGCACCGTAGCACCAGAGTCATACCACCAATCACAAGACTTGGTTGCAGCAGCCAAATGCAATTCAGAAATCATGCCAATGCTCAAATGCGAAATCATTGCAACAATTTTCAGCAACTTCTTGTTCAACTAGATTTGCATTATTGGCATTATCTTTCTTTTGCTTCTTGTTCTTGTCGGCCTTGCATTCACGTTTGTAATGTCCCTTTTTGCCACAATTGTAGCAAACTCTATTCTTCTTCTTGTTCTTGGATGTATTTGTATCCGGAGACTTTCTTTTGGAACCAGACATATTATTTGAATTCTTCTCACTCAAGGCATTCACTTTAAGATCAGATTCATTTTGTTTCTTTTGAAGATTTCTAGTATCTTCCTCAATACGTAAATGTTTCAAAATCTGATCAATAGTGAATGTCTCGGTAGTATGGAGTAACTTTTTCTTATAGTCATTCCAAGTAGAAGGTAATTTGGCTATTATCGCCCCCACTTGTATTGACTCAGATATCTCCACTTTAAGATCATGTAACTTAGACACAATCACTTGGAGATCATGAATTTGATCCATAAGAGAAGAATTCTCAGTAATTCTAAAATCAAAATATTGCATAATCAGAAATTTATCCGCACCTTGTTTCATTGTGTTGTACTTGTACTCCAATGCGTTCCATATTTCTTTTGGCGATTTTACAGCAGTGTAGAGATCATAAAGACGGTCAGAAAGTGTGTTCATAATGTGTCCTCTACACAACACTTCATCTTCTTCACGTTTCTTGCGTTCTGCCTTAACTGCATCAGTATCAGTCATCTTTGGGGGCAGAAACATCAGGAAGTGCAGGGTCCAAAACATAGGCAATCTTCAAGGCAGTAAGAAAAAACATCATCTTGTCCTTCCAACGTGAAAAATTTGTGCCGTCAAATCGATCCAGTTTGACGAAATCTTGGTTCATCACTTTGAAAGCAGATTCGGAACTTGACTCCATCATATAAAACCTTAAGATTGTTAAATAAGGATAATACGAAAATAAAATGGAGAAAGTTTTCAGACTTTGAGGCGTGATGTGATGATCACTTTCCTTAAGGTTTTATTTGCTTCTTTTCTAAACAAATTACCTCTAGGATACAACAAAGGTGAAGAACTAAAAAGAAACGTTAAAGTTTTCCTGTCAAGTTCAATTATTTAAAGAGAATTGAGATACCTTTTCACGATGGAACACAAACTTCTGAATAAGAGGGTGCATCTATTCGTAAGAAAAACTGAAAAAATAGTTTTAATATATATATATATATATTTTTTTTACGAAAATAATTCCTCTTATTAATCAGAAAGCCCAAGATGCCCCAAGTGCCCAAGTGCCTTGTCAAGATAAATATATATATATATATATCTTCCAATTTATATTTAAATGAATTAAATATGTTTTGGAAGAGCCTTCCACCAAATTTTCCCTCCAAACCAATGTTTGTATCAAATTTGAATTTGGAAGAAGACAAAGACATATACTTAGATTGGACATTACATTCTCTTCCAATGTGGGACAATGAACTTGAATGATTCATTACAAACTACAAAATAATAACTTACAGGGACATCTTTGTAAACCGTTATCTTGGTAGCATGGTTAGTGTGGAGGCTCAATATGTCCCGACTTCATGAAAAATTCTGCTAAAATAGAGTTCCAAGAATAGTGAGAAACTAACATTGTTGGACCTTTTTCCCACAATCTAGGAGGATATCAATTTGTGGTCAAAATGATAAACTACTTTACAAAGTGGGTGAAAGTTGAATTACATATCATTATTTCCGGGAAGGCTATCTTGAAATTCTTTTGGAAAAATATAGTTTGTCGATTGGGCAACCCTGAGTTATTATTTCATACTACGGTAGGCAATTGGCTGAAAATCTGTTCAAAGGATGGTGTAAGTTCTTAAAGATCAATAAGCACTTCATCTTGGTCAGTCAAGCTCAAGCAAACGAGCAGGCAAAAATTTTCAATTAGATCCTCCTTCACGGGTTAAAAACTCATCTTCATTGAGCTAAAACTCCATGAATAGATAAGCTATTGAGTGTATTGTGGGCATATTGAACTACCCCAAGGGTCATTACTTAAGAAACTTCATTTTCTCAAACTTATGGAATTGAAGCTGTAATACCTGCTAAAGTAATGTTTCCCAGTGCCCGAGTCACAGTGCATATTGCCTAAGAAAATAAACAAAAAATCGCAGGATGGACCTAGATTTCGTTAAAGAGAAGAGGCAACAAGTTGCATTAAGGATGGCCCAATATAAAAATATATTAGCTCAACATTACAACGCTCAAGTCAAGAAATTATCCTTTAAACCGGGAGACCTAGTCGTAAAAAAAACTTGATAAGCTGAGCTGAACCCTTGGGAAATTAAAATCCAAAATGGAAAAGACCCTATTGGGTAACCGAGGTTAGCAAAACCGGAATTAGCATACCAAGATGGAATCCCAATACCATGGACCTGGCATTAAAAAAATTTTCAAATGTACTACGTTTGATATAAATAACACTGATATGTGTTCAGTGTCGCATTCTAAAAATCATAAAGTAAAAGGTGTAGTGGTGGGGTCGCTGATTGTAGCATCCCGAAAAGATGGTTCGGTCCGAGACTCTTTTTAAAAAACAAGTTTTGGGAAAAATCATGTCCGTGTGTAAAAATCGAGTTTTTATTGAAAAAGTATTATTCAAGAAAAATAATAAAAATAAGACCGGGACTAAAAAAGTGTCACAGTTTTGGCCAACTAATTTTTGAAAAAGGGTTTTATTTTTTAAATAGAGTCGCCACTTGGTACTGAGTTAGGGTGTACCAAGTCACCCGGAAAAAAATGTTTAAACAAAACAAAATTAAAATTTTAGAAAAATTATTTAAAACCCTTTTTCGACTCCAGTCTACGAAAAACCGAGAGAAAATGGTTCGGGAGTCACATTTGAAGAAAGGGAAGGCAAAGGCTTACGCCTAAGGCACCCTTTCACCCTAGCCGAGGCTAGTTGCGAGGTTTAATCAAGATTTCTTAAATTAACCCTAAGTTCTATCGCGTTCGGATGTATCTAAATGAATGCAAATCATAAATCTAAATGTGAGTATCGAGAGGGTTGAAATGTCCCGTCGAGGCTTGGTCGAGATTATCGCATTAATTGCGAAACTCGAGTCGAGACCTCGAGGGAGTCATGAGTGTGAATGCAAAATGAAATGCAAAAAGAAAAGAAAAATAATAATATAGATAATAAGTGGTCGAAGAAAGTTGGGATGCAACATAATAGGTACGGGGGGGCTAATAACTCGTGACTGAATATTTCTACTCACGGAGGGGGGAACGACTTGTACGCCACCGCTTCCCACGTGAGTAGATGACTATTTCTAGTCGAATCACACGAATGTCCTAATTTCTAAGTGAAATGCAACCTAAATGTCATGCGTTTTAAAAATGTGTCAAAATAATAATAATAATAATAATAATAATAATAATAATAATCACGCAAAATGGAAAGAAAACTAAAATGTGTGAAGTTGAATGTAAAATGCACACGAATGCACCTAACACTAATATGTCCTAAGGGTCAAGTGTTGGACTAGCCCGTTCTAAAAAGTCCCACTAGCGTTGGACGAGCGTGAAAGAAAGAAGCCACAACTAGCGTTGGACTAGTGTGGTGACAGAATACTATAAATCATGAATTAAATATTAAAGCATGAATTAAAAGCAAATTAAACATATAAAAACATATAAGATCACATAGGAGCACATAACACATAAGCGTAATTTCTAGATGCAAAAATCCTAAGGAAAGCGGTAAAAGAAATAAACACATAAGCACACAAATGCAAATAAATCCTAACTAGTACATCGAGGGGGCTTGATTTACAATTTAATGGGGGAAATTAAAAATGCCCTATCTATTACATTTTCTACCTAATTACACAATTTTTGCTAAAATATGAGAAAAATAATCTAACTATTACATTGACTAGCTAAATACAAAATATAATATTTTTTCAAAATAATAATAATAAAAATTCAAAATTAAATAAATTAAATACGTGAACATGCAAAAAGGTATGTAAAATAAAAAATAAACAAATAATAATGCATAAAATCACATTGTAGCATATTGGAGCACATAAAGAGGAAAATAACAAGAAGTCTGGATACCTTTTTAGAGACCTGATACCAAAGCTTAAAAATGAACACACATGTCAAGATATCACGATATAAATGGGCAAAACGTGAAATGTGAAAATATGGACAAATCGGGATTGTCGCGTCCAAAAAATCGTGAAGTCAAAGTGTAAAAAAGGGAAAGGGGTGCTTGTGGGGTCGTTGACTGTCGCGTCTTGAAAACACGATCTGGTCTCGGTGACCCTTTCGAAAAATAAAGGTTTTGGAAAAACCGTGCGTGTGTGAGAAAAATCAAATTTTATTAAAAAAGTGTATTTTAAGAATAATGGTATTTTAAAAGAAAACAAGGCTGGGACTAAAAGTGCGATAGGTTTGGCCAAATAATTTTTGAAAAAGGGTTTTATTTGGAAAAATGGAGTCACCACTTGGTACTGAGTTAGGGTGTACCAAGTCACCCAAAAAAATTGTTTAAACCAAACAAAAAGTAAAATTATTAGAAAAAATAATTTAAAACCCTTTTTTGACTCCGGTCTACGAAAAATGAGAGAAAAAGGATCCGGGAGTCACATTTGAAGAAATGGAAGGCAAAGGCTTGCGCCTAAGGCACCCTTTCAACCTAGTCGAGGCTAGTTGCAAGGTTTAATCAAATTTTCCTATATTAACCCTAGATTCTATCGCGTTTTGGATGTTTCTAAATGAATGCAAATCCTAAGTCTAAATGTGAGTATTCGGGAGGGTCGGAAATGTTCCTCGAGGTTTGGTCAAAATTATCACATCAATTGCGAAACCCGAGTCGAGACCTCGAGGGAGTCACGAGTTTGAATGCAAAATGTGATGCAAAAGAAAAGAAAATAATAATAATAATATATATAGTAAGTGAAGAAAAGAGATGGGTATGCAACATGACGGGTACGGGGGACTAATAATTCGTGACTGAATGTTTCTACTCACGGAGGGGGGAACGGCCTGTACGCCACCGCTTCCCATGTGAGTAGATGACTATTTCTAGTCAAATCACACAAATGTCCTAAATTTTAAGTGAGATGCAACCTAGATGTCATGCATTTTTTTTGTGTCAAATAATAATAATAATAATAATAATAATAATAATAATAATAATAAGAGTAAGAGTAATAATAAAATCATGATAGGTGGAAAGAAAACTAAAAGTGTGTGAAATGAGACATGAAATGCACACGAATGTACCTAACACTAAAATGTCCTAAGGGTCTAGAGTTGGGCTAGCCCGTTCTAAAAATTCACTAGCGTTGGACTAGCGGGAAAGCAATAAAGCCACAACTAGCGTTGGACTAGTGTGGTGACGGAATACCATAAATCATGAATTTAAACATTAAAGCATGAATTAAAAGCAATTTAAACATATAAAAACATATAAGATCACATAGGAGCACATAACACATAAGCATAATATTCTATATGCAAAAATCCTAAGAAAAGCGGTAAAAGAAATAAACACATAAGCACACAAAAGCAAATAAATCCTAACTATTACACCGGGGGGCTTGATTTACAATGTGGGGGGGAATTAAAAAAAAATGCCCTATCTTTTACACTTTCTATCTAATTACACAATTTTTGCTAGAATATAAGAAAATCTAGCCTAACTCTTATATTGACTAACTAATTACAAAAACTATTACACTTTTTGTCAAAAATAACAAAATTCAAAATTAAATAACACAAAATAAATAAATACGCAAAAATGCATAAAATGAGAAACACATAAAAAAATGCATAAAATGTCACATTAGAGCACGTTGGAGCAGATAAAAGGAAAATAATAAGAGATCGGGATACCTCTTTGAAGACCCGGTACCAATGCTTAAAAAATGAACACACACGTCAAGGTACCATCATACAGGTAAAATAAAGTATAAAATGGCTTGTAACATCTAGAAAGTCAGAATGAGTGGGAGAAATATAAATTCCAGCAATGTGTGGAGGCTAAAATACAATTACACTAAGTCATAGGGACTAAAATGCGAATTCTAGCAATGTAGGGGCTAAAAAAAATGAGTTTCCAGCAACTTAAATAAACCAAAAGTGAGTTCCCAACAACTAAAAGGGGCCAAAAACAAATTTTCAATAACTTAAAGAAAAATGAATTTTCATCAATACAAATGACTAATTTATAAATTCTAGCAAATATCAAACAAGGTAAATTGTGAAACAAAATAAGCATGAGATGAAAAGAAATTAAAAATTCCATATTAAAATAACATAAGATCACCTAACAAGAATAACAAACGTAATTACCAAACTAAACTTAGTTGGAACAATACATAAATGATTAACCTAGACAACACATAAAATAGTTAATAAAAAAAAAAATGAACACCCCGGAAAATATGGATTGAATATGAATATTACACTATGGGAAAGACAACAATATGTCAAAGTGAATAAAACAATTAGATTAATCAATCAGATTATTAACTAATCAAATTAATTAACTAACAACTGAATTAATTCAAAATCAAGAATCAATCAAGTACTAAATAAACTAAAGCTAAAGCCAATAAAGATTAAAAAAAACATAAGAAATAAATTTAAAAAAAACGTTAAACCAGATGGAATGACGAACCCCTAAATAGTCTTCTCCATCCCCTTCTTTCAGATTTCTCTGTTTCTTCTTCTTTTCTCTTCCCCTCCCCTGCGTTTCTTCTCTCCGACTCACTTCTCCCTCTGTTTCTCATTTTCTCTCTTTGTTAGTCTCTTTCTCTCTTATCTCACTTTTCCTTTCTCTCTTTCACTCTTCTTTTCCCTTGCTTTCTTCTCTTTCTTCTTGCCAGACTTGCTCTCCCTCACTGAAATCCCTCTCTCTATTTTCTTTCTCTTTATTCTCTCCTTCATCTAACTCCCTCTCTGATTCGGATTCACTTTCTTTCACTCTCCAGCTTATTCTCTCTTTTCTCATTTCCCGGTCTATTTTCTTTGCCATTTCTCTCCTCTGTTTCTTGATTTCTTCTTCGTTCCTTCTCTGGTTCACTTACTCTCTCTCACTAATTCTCTCTTCCGTCTTTATTCCCTCTTCTTTTTGGTTCTTCTTGAATCTAACCAAATCAATTTTTCCCAATTGGCCCCTCTTTCAAAACAAGGGAAGTGAGATGCGATGAAAGGGAAGAGGTTAGAAGACGATGGAGTTGATGGGGTTTTGCTGTGTGGGTTCATCGGAGTGATGGGAGAAGCGATAGGACTAATTAGCTTGTCCGAGTGGTATTTTGTGAGGGAGCTAGGTGCAGTTAGCTGGCCATCGATGGAGCTAAAATTGCGATAGGCTGTGAACAGTGGGTGGCTTTGATGCTTCTGATGTACATGGTGAGGAGTGATGACAGAAATTGGTGAGGACTGTAAGTGGCAATTGGGATAGGGCTGCTGGTGAGGAAGCTTTAGTAACTTTTGATACCAAAACTGGTGGCAATTGGGTGGTGGATTTCGGGGCGATGGTTTTTGTGATTTCCATTTTGCAAGTTATGGTCCGTTTGATTTGGGATGATTGATGCTAATGAGTTTGGAGTTGTTTGGTGATGAATGGAAGATAGGGGAGGCGATTTTGTCCGTTTTTGTGGTGGCCGGCAGTGGCGGTTATAGGCTGATGTTCTGTGATTGTTGGAGCATGAAGGTGTCTTGTGGTATTGGTACTGGTGGTTGGAGGTTTGGGCTAATCTTGTAATGTGATTTTGCCGAATCTTGCTGGAATTTTTATTGTTATTTTTGCCGTGTTCTTTTTTGCAGGTGATGGGTCATGATAATTTGGGTTTCTGTTGACTAATTGGTGGAGTTTCGGTGGTTGTGTGGTGGCTTGGGGTGGTTCGGTTGTTGTGTGACTTTGTATGGCGATGGGTTGAATTTCTGGCTGTGGCTTCTGATTGTGTGTTTTCCTGCAGGTTTGAAGATGAAGTATGGGACATTATGTTGATTATGGATGGTCAGACAGTTGCTGGGGACGGCCTACTAGTGCTGGTGATGGAATTGCTGGTGGAGGGAAGGAGAAGACGGTGGTAGGGGGTTGTTTGTTGCGGTGGTAAATGGTGGTGAGGAGGTTATGAATTGAAATCAGACCCAGAAAAATGAAACAAACCCAGAAATGAAACACAAAATCAGAAAGAAGAGAAAGAAAAGAAAAAAAAAATTAACCCAAACTAATTTCAAGCAATAATAAAAAAAAAGATAATCAGATTTACTAAAGATGAAAGAAAAATGAACCAAAGTAAATAGAAAAGGCTTACCTTTTTAAGCTGAAAAATTGATTTATGATGAACAGTAATTTTGGAGAAGATGACGATGAACAGTGAACAGCAAGACAATGAACAACAGCTGCGATTTTGAAGGACGATGAACAGTAATTAAAGCTGATGAACAGTAGCCGGAAGATGAATAAAAGGCAGTAGTGTGTGTTTTTTAGTGTGAAAATGTGTGTGTGTTTGATCCTTTAGGGTAAAATCAAAAGATGTTTTTAGGGTTTTTCTTTTTTCATCCCTTTTTTTTAATCCCTAAGTGGTTATTTATGCTGCACAAATCTTAACCTCCAAGAAATTATTAAAAGACCAAAATACCCTTGATTACAAAAATTACAACTTTATCCTTTAAAAATTTATTCTTTCACAATAATGAAAAAAAATCAAGAAAAATGTAAATAATAAATTCATTAACACTAATTCACTCTGAAAAAAATTAGAAACTTAGAAACATGCTTAAAACCTAAAAACGAATTTGGGATCCAAAAATTGGTGAAAAATGAGTTTGGAATGTGAAATGACAATTTTGCCCTTGGATGACGAAAATTCACAGAAAAATAGCTATTGACCTCAAAAAATTATCAAAAATTACAAATAAGCTTAAAACACTAAAAAATGCATTTTTGACTCAAAATTTGTGAAAAATAAATTTAATTTATAAAATGACGATTTTGCCCTTGGGTAATGAAAATTAGCAGAAAAATAGCTATTGACCTCAAAAAATTAAAAAAATTCAGAAACATGCCTCAAGAATTTGAAAAATGAATTTGAAACTTAAAATGAGCTAAAATAGTATTCGTGAGATGAAATTACCATTTTGCCCTTATGCTAGTAAAAATATAAACATACTAATTAAATTTGGAAAAATCATAAGAAATTAATAAATTCATATAAAAGTAAAAATATGAATTTAAAACCCCCAAAAATTCTTAGAAAAATATTTACAGATAAAATTACTACTTTGCCCCCGAGATTATTAAAAATTTAAAATTTGTCCTAAAAAGTGCAAACATGCCCTTCCAATGTTTGAAAATAAATAGTGTGTCAAAATTTGGTGTCTACAGGGATAACATATAAATCTTGGCAAACATAGGGACAAATATAGCGACTTCACACAAATTAGGGGCAGAATTGTAAATTCAAACAAACGAAAGGGTAAAAATGAGAATTCGAGCAAATCCAAGGGCAAATATGCAAATTCAAGAACACATGGGACTAACTTTGCCACTTTATCAAAGTCAAAGAGTCAATAATTGTAAATCTCATCAACTTAGGAGCACCAAAACATAAATAGGACCAAATTAAAAAAAAATCAGCAAACATGGGGTAAAACTAAAAATTCCAACAAAATGGGGGGCTAATTTACAATTGATTAGGACTTAATTTGAAAAGAAACAAAATCTGTGGGGTCAATTTGTAGTTATTAGGGACTAAATTACACAAATTAAGAACATGCAAGTGGTACAATAGCACCATCTAAGATCTCAAAGGGCCAAAACATAAATAACTATTCTTTGGTAAATAAATAAAAAAAATGCCAAACTAAATTAAATAAACTAATTTAAGTATCCAGATTAATTAACTCAATTACCGTGATTAATTAACTTAATCATTAAATGAAACTAGACCAACATATTTAACTTACAACATGTACTAAATTAAATAAAATTGAATGAAAATAAAAAATAAAAAAATGGACTAAACTCAACCATTAACTTAATAAAACTTTAAAACTAAAAAGAACCAAACAAATAAAAAAATAATTAAAATAAAAAATCATCTCCCCCAAAAACCCAATTCTCATTTTCGGTTTTTCTTCACTTCTTCCCCAGCCCCCTTCTTCATTCTTCTTTAGCTTTTCTCTCTCACTCTCCTCTCGCATCTTCTCTCTTCTCCCCAGGTTTCTATTTTCTTCTTCAACTTCTTTCTTCTTCTTTCACTCTCTCATTCTTCATCTGTTCTTTTCCTCCCTTTGTCCTCTATTTCCCTCTTATATTCTCTTCTTTCCCGCTTCTATTCTCCCTGTTTCCTAGCTGTTCTCATCATTTTTCTATTTCTCTTTTCTTCTTTGCATCTCTTGTCTCTATTTTTATCTCTACTCTTCCCTTATCCCTCAATCTCTTCTTTCTTTATTTCTCTCCTTCCCTCCATCATTCTCTTTCTGTCCCCTTTTGCTTCTTTTTTCTCTCTTCCCCTCTATCTCTCTTTTCTCTTTCCGATTTTGTCTCTTTCCATTCTCTCTTCAATCTCCAGTTTCTTTCTTCTCAAATTCCCTAATCCGAATCACCTTTCCCCTCCATCCTTGTTTCTTCTTTCCTCGTCTGATTCTCTCTCGAAATTAATTTCCCCTTCGAATCAGGAGAAAGAGGGGCTGTGGTATTTGCGGGGTAGGGGCGTGGATTTGGTTTTTTTGTGGCTGTTTTCTTTGTTGTATTTTGTGTAGGTTTTGGTCATTTTGCTTGCTGGTAGCCGTATGTGCAGGTGGTCTGATGGGCCATGGTGAGACTGTTGTGGTTTGTGGCGAATTGTGTGTATGTGAGTGCGTATGTATCTATGTATGCTCAAGTGTGAATCAGTGTGTGTGTGTGTGTGACTGTGTATGTGTCGTGTATCAGTGTGTGTGAATTATGAGTGGTGGAAGTGAATCTGTATGTGTGTGGAATGGCTATGACTGATTTGGTTTGTGGGTATAAATGGGGATTGGTAGCGTTTGAAGGCTGTAGACGGAGGTTTTTCTTGATGGGTTCTGTTTGATTGTGGTATCCTAGGTGGTTTAGGAAGTGGGTTGCTGAAATTGGATGTATCGGGCTATTAATGAAGGTAGGCAGTTTGTTTGGTTGTTTGTGATCTTGTTTGTTTCTTGTGCAGGTTTTAATAGAGAAGAGGGGTTGCTAATAGTGGTATTGGTGGTTCAAGGTGGGACTGTGGCACTGTTGGGGTAGGTAAGCTAGAAATGGATTATTTGATTGGATTTTTGCAGGCCGTGAGGGAGCTAATGGTGGAATCAGTGGGGTTTGGCATTTGTGAATTTGGGGATGGAACGGTGGAGATGGTGGTGGCCTGATTTTGTTGTTGGTTTTGATGTTTTTGCAGGAGATTCTAGGATGAGTGTGACACCCTAGAAATTCGTATAAAATTATATAATTCATGTTATGTTTATTTGTAGAAAGAAATATATAAAATGAGGAAAAAAAAAAAGAAGAAGAGAGGTCAAGATCAAAAATGCCCTCAATAAGAGAATTTCCTTTAGGTAGGGTTAGTGTTAATCTTTGACTTATTAGTTGGAAGATTACTTAAGTAAAATTAGGTTAAGTAAATGAGATTCTTTCATGATTAAGTGGTATACCTAAGTATCAAACTTGGGTTAATTTTATTGGTCTATTAGTTTATAATAGTGTTTAATTTTGACTAACTAACTTTATCATTTTCAAGGCTTTTGACTAAGTGAGTCTTAGTTCCAATTTTGGCCTAAAAATTTCACTAATTTCTCTTGCTTTCTCTCTCTAAAATCCGGCCCTCTCTCTCTCTCTTATTTTTCTCTCTTTTGCTTTAAAATTTGTGCCAAAGTCTTGCAAGATGTTAGGTGATAAGTGACCAATATTTTTCACTAATCAAATTTAACCAACTAGCACCTATTTTGCCAAAATATCTAAACCCTAGCTTGACTCTTGTTTAGTTCTAATTGGTTGTACTTTCTTCCATTATTCTTTTATTCTTTTAATCTTTCTTGACCTAATTCTCTTTCATTTTATTCTCTCTTGACCGAAATTATCTTTCATTTTATTCTCCCTTGGCCGACTCTCTCAATCTCCCTCTCTACTCTCCCTTGTTCTTCATTTTCTTGGAGCTCTCTCTTCAATTTTAGACAAATTCCACCATAGAAAGTGAGGTTTTCTTCTTCCTGAGCAAGGTTCTCAGCTTGTTTAAGGTATGTACTATGAACTTTTGCTATTAATTTCAAGTTTTATTTGAGTTTTATTCAAGTTTTATTTAGGGTTTTGTTCAAGTTTTACTTTCACAGCCATACTGGACCAGTTTTAGTAAAACTTTCATAACTTGGTATAGATAACTTGGATTCGAGTGATTCTTGTTGTTTTAGAAACTAGATTGATAGGGCTTTCCAACGGTATAAGGCTTGCACTGTGATTCATTGTATATTAATCGCAGAAAGTTTGCAAAGTTGGCTGAAAATTTGATTCTGCGTAAAACAGTTTTGATGATGAGCCAAATTGAGGGCTGATTTTGAACCGGTTCTAGTTGGAATTTGGATTGATGATCTTCACGAAAGTTGTAGCCCTATAAACTTACTTTCAAACCATGTAATCAGAATTCCCTGGTTCTTGATGGATTGACCCCAACAATGGCACGAAGTTGGCTGAAAACCAACCCTGTGCAGATTTAGGTAAAGATTCTTGGAGTAGAATTCTTAAAATTTAGTGGAATCTTGATTGAATTTGGGCTTGAACTGAACCTAGATGTTGTAGAACTTGTTGAATTTGGGTTGGATGGCTGATTTTCTTGCAGGAAAAAAATTTGGTTTGGTCCGGTTTTAAGGGGAGATGCCGCCGAAATTTTGGTATGAATAAAGAAGGGAAAAATGGAAAATGAAACTTCCAACCTAGAACATGTTAAAATTAAAGAGTTAATGTGCAGAAATTTTAGGTAAAATGATCTAGTAATGAGCAAAGTTCCTAGAAAAAGAGAACCCTAAAATGAAACCCTAAACCCTAAACCCTAGAAACCCTAAAACCAAAACCCTAGAAATAAGTGGGATATTTCTTGAATTTCTTTACTAAATTAATTAGGGTTTAAATCGGATTTTCATCAGATTATTTCTTCTAAATTTCAGGGTCCAAAAACACATCACGACCATTTCACGAGATATTTTCTTAGGCTTTCCAGGTGAGTGTCTTTATGTGTGCATGATGCATGAAATGTGATATTTTATTTGATAAATATTATGCGAAAATTTGCAATTACTATGTGAATACCTGTGCTACTTGAGGAAAGATGTGTACTTTATCACATCTATTCCGCAATGTGTTACTTGCTTTCATTGACCAATGTGTTATTTGTGTGTGCGTGAGACTACCGTGACTAACTTCACCGTTATTTCACGGATGGTCAACCCGGCTGCACGTGGGAGGACATAAGGTGTTGGGTGTTTTAGGGCTTGATGTTCTTTCCCTTTTGAGTTGTGAATCCTCAAAGAGGCCAACTCCGGATTGAACCTGTTTGCTTGTTGGCCCTCCAGGGTTGAGAATATCTCCTCTGGATGTGGTAGCTTGTACGGAGGTTATAAGGTGATTGGCGGTTAGGGTTTGTGCTTGATAAAACTGATATGTTCTTTGATAAAGACCTGAGCTATTATCTCGGTCCAAATATCGTGGCTACATGATCAGTACTTGCTCTTTCTGCGGTTAAGCTTGCTTCCGTAGTTGAGCCCTGTATCCTCCTTTGACTACATGTTAAATTAAATTGTTTATATCTTGATTTATTAATTTAATTGTTCGATTATTTCATTTACTAAAATAATGAGTTCTTGATATGATTGCATGACTTGGACATTCACTGGGCTATTATAGCTCATTCCATTTTATTTGTTTTCCTTTACTCAGGTCACCTGAAAAATTAAAGCTAGGACCGACTGGTTTTTGATTATTATAAAAGTTTCAGTTATTGTAATAGCCGAACTGTGTTAGGCTATTTTTTGTGAAAATCATGTATATTATGACACATATACTTTTGATGTGAATTGTACCTTATGTTAAATAAAATGAATGTATTTTATTTATTTCATTTTATTTTAGTTATTTTATTTTAAGTTAAGTACGCTCGGACGTTTGCGTGAGTGCGTATCGAGACCTGGCGAGAGCTAGGCAGGCAGTCCGCTAAGCCCTTTGGTGCGCCTCTGGGTAAGGTGGGGCTGTCACAATGAGGGGCTTGGAGGTGATGATGAAGATCTGAAATGGACAAAGGGATTGCCTCTGGTTGCTGTTGGATTGGCAGAGGGAGAGAATGAGAGAGAGAGAGACGGAGGTCGTGGACAGAAACTAGAACGATGAAGATGAAGATGTAAAACACAACCCAAAAAATGACCCAAAACCCAGAAATGAAAAAAAAACAAAACCAGAAAGAAAAGAAAGAAAAAGAAACAAAAAAATGCAAAATATTCAACCAAAATCACCAATAAAATAAATTTAATTGATCAGGTCTATACAAGAATAGAAGAAAAATGACTAAATTAAAAAAAGAACTCACATTTTAACTTGAAGAAGGATGAACAGTAAATTGAAATCAGGAAATGAAACTGGCGGCTCCTAATGTATGTTTTTTTTTTTATGAATAGTGTGTTTTAATCTAAAAATCACAAAAAGTAAAAGTGTTTGTAGGGTTTCCAAATTTTTCTCCTTTGTTTCTGATTAAAAGGGGTATTTATAGGCCACTTGTCTTATTGACCAAGAATGCTATAAAATAACAAAAACGCCACCAGTAAAAAATACTAATTTTATTTAGACAAATATTTTTTAACTCCAAAATTAAAACTTAAGACAAAGAAATGACAAAAATCTCTAAAATTTTCAAAAATAATTCAAAGTAGATTTCAAAAATAAAACTAGAGCTCAAAGCTGATAAAAACGCGCACGGGGTGTAAAATGACGATTTTGTCCCTGGACAATGAAAATACACAAAAAATAGATATTAGCCTAAAAAAATTATCAAAAATTAAAAGTAAGCTTAAAACATTAGAAAATGCCTTTTTGACTCAAAATTTGACAAAAAATGAATTTAAATGGTAAAATGACGATTTTGCCCTTGGACAATGAAAATTTGCAGAAAAATAGCTATTTATCTCAAAAAATTATCAAAAATTAAAAATAAGCTTAAAACACTGAAAAATACATTTATGACTCAAAAATTGATGAAAAATGAATTTAATTTGTAAAATGACGATTTTGCCCTTGAATAATGAAAATTTACAAAAAAATATCTATTGACCTGAAAAAATAAAAAAAATTTAGAAACATTCTTAAAGAATTATAAAAATGAATTTGGAGCTAAAAATTATCTAAAATGGTGTTCGCAAGATGAAATTACCATTTTGCTCTTGTGTTGGTAAAATATATAAAAAATACCAATGAAATCTAGAAAAATCATAAAAACTAAAAAATATGTATGACAGTTAAAATGTGAATTTAAACCCCCCAAAACTAATAAAAAAGTATTTACAAATAAAAATTACTATTTTGCCCCCAAGATTATTGAAAAAATTAAAATTTGTCCCCCAAAAAAATATAAACACCTCCCCAATGTTTGACAAGTAAATGGTGTGTAAAAAATTTGGTGTCTACATTTAGTTAATTTGATTTTTCTCTAGTATTATTTTCTACAAGTTTTGACTATACTTGTGAAAAAAAGGGGAACATATTAGGAAATAAGACAAATATAGATTACTGAAAAAGACTGCCATAACCAAGTCAAAGACTTTGGCAAAAAAAGTAATAATTCCGAGAGGAAGTTAGAAAAAAATTTCAAAATAGGTCCTTGAGTATAACTAAACTTAATTATCATCAATCATTTCCTTTTATTTAACTGCACTTGCATCCCCTTCATTTGCCTAACCCTCGTCATTTGCTCCTAGCTACTCTAAGTTGTTGACCTAAGTTTCTTTGCCTCCCTCTTTAGCATCAAGGGCCATTTTGTCCACCCAATCATTGAATTTTTTCTTTTTTTCAACTAGATTGGCTCTTGCTTTTATGCCTACACCAGTAGGTCGGCCAACTTTTTAGTATCTTTATTGTAACACTCGTGATTCTTCGGCTTCTCAACCTCCGCTTTAGGCAAAAAGTCAAACACTAGGTCGATGCCATCTGTGAAGCCCATAAAGTTGGTTGAGATATTTCAACCAAATCATTTTGCAATTGTTGACAGTTCAAATGCTCAGTCACTGAGTCCTTCCAAGCTAACTCCAAGGGTCACTAATATTTCTCTCTCATTAGCTCCGGGGCTCATTTGTGTTCCTCATACATTAGCTCTAGAGCTTGAGTATGCTTCTCTTCGATTTCTTTGTTCCTATCTTGCTCGTCTTTGGGAGCTGTCTCCAATTCAGAGGACAGCTTTCTCTTTAATCGCTAGGGAAACATCTCTTATAGCTTTGGCCATGGCCTTGCCCTTGATTGCCTTTTTCAAGGCCTTATTGTGTTAGACATCTTCCATTATAGACCTTCTATCTGCTGGTGATACGATCGGGGGTGGCCCCTTTTGTATATCAGAGGAATATCTCCCCAAAAGATCATCTTGAAGAATTAGGCGACAATTTAATCTAAATTCTCCAGCTAAATAAGGCCAAATTATCTTCAAAAGTGACAACCTCATTGAAGTTTAAACCAATTTTGATTCGTAAATCAAAGCAACCTAAACGTGGAGATTGGTTGCCTTGAATTCAACCCTTGTGGAGTACTCAAACCAAGAGAATTAAGCTAGGACCAGTTTGAGCGAGTTCAATATGCCTACCCCAATAATTCTAAGAACTTGATCAAGACAAGAAGAAAATTCTAAGCTTGGTTGGTTTTAGATTGCCACAAGAATCACTGTTGATAAGGTCATAGTTCTTATCAGCAAGAACTAAAGAAAAACTCTCAAGAAAGAGAATAATCTGATTAATCATAAAAATTATCAAAATTATGAAAAATATTACAAAGAATGCCTTTTTATAGGCTAAAAATAACCTAAATACGAGCTAAAAAGAATTGGGAAACAATTACAATAGGAAACCTAACAAAATTAGAAAACTACTAAGGTAGCATTTCTGCAAGCGAGCCACAGGCATGCTTGGGCGAGCCACATGCACCTATCCACAGATTGATCAACTCCGGGTGGCCTTTCTCCAACCATGGGTGTGTCTAATTGAGCCATGGACTGATTTGTGGGTGCGTGTGGACCTGCGTTTGCTCCCCAGATAGTATTTTTTGCACAATACACCTTGCCAAACTCTTCCACTGACTTTTGATCTCAACCTAGAGCACCATATAGACACAAGATTGACAAAAATGAATAATTTCCTTGCATTTAGATCATACTTTATGTCATTAACGCTCTCCAATTTGTGTTGGCTAATGGATATCACTGATTAAGCTTTTAAAATTGAAACTGATGCTACCACACATATATCAAACTCCCCATCTTCAGAATGATTCGTCCTCAAATCATTGGCCAAGCTAGATGAAGAATAGGGCATGATCTTAAGAGGTGATCGTTCAACCCTTGGTGGCTACTCTTCCATTGACTCCTCCAACAGTGCTGCATGTGCAACTTCATTATGCTCCTCCATTGGTGACTCCTCAAGGCGTGGCTCCTCTAAAGATGGCATTTCTTTCTCTTCAACTTTACAAGCTTTCTTTTTTTTTGTTGTTGCACGATTAAAGATTCATAGTCAGCCATCCACTTTTCTACAATTTCACTGGTAGTAGTATTTCCATGCTTCTTCAACTCTTCCTCTTTCGATTTAGCATGTGGTCTTCTAGAGGACTTTGAAGACAACATATTCTCCATCCTTTTTGAAGGAACATCTCTAGAACCATAGCCACCACTAACAAACTTCTTGAACGAGGGTTGAATTAGAACTTCACTTTTTGCGAATCAATCCATCAGCTTCCTAATGATCAAATAAAGAATCTATGATTTTGTTGAGTTCCCGTCTAAATTCTTTGAAAAATTCTTCCATGATGCCAGCTACAAAAATTGTTAGAAACAATACAAAATATTTTTCACTCAGTTTAGGCTTTTACTATATCTAACAACTCTTGCTTTTTTACTCTCCTTTGCACTACATCCTCAAAATCGGACTCTTTCCCTTGTGAATCCTCAAACGGATTCTTTGATGTTGAAGTTTGTGCACGTGAGGTATGACCTCTCTTGCCAAGCTCATCAAAGAACTCCTCCCTTAAGATGCGAAATCTCCTATCCATATCTCTAGTAATTGCATCCATAATCATCGTCATGTCAAAGGAAGCCATTTGTGATAGTGTTTCTTCTTTAGACATCTTGCTAAAAACCAACGTTAGAAACAAATAACAAGAATATGTGATACTCTCCCTTAGTGTTTCACTCGAGTTCCCACAAATTTTATGGCTTTTACCCTTGAATGAGCTAACCACTAAGCCTTTCTCTACTCAAGAGAATCTTCTTGTTGGCCTTTTGGTGAAGAATCAGTTCAATCAATCTTACCAAGGTCCAATGTCAACTCAAATACAATAGTAAATGTAGAGGTCAAGAAAAAAATTAAGCTTAGAGTATGGATGACAAAGAGAGTAAACAAGGAGCAAAAAATAAGCTAGATTAAAACAACAATCGATACTCTAATGTGTGGTATAATTGTGTTGAAATCTTGATTTTTTTATGGTTTCTTAAGAGGAAATAAAATTCCTTGTCCAAAAACAAAAACTCAAACAATCCTTGTTGGAGTAGGATTGGAAAAATTTTCTTAAAAGAAGATTCTTGAACTTAAAACGTTTACAAATCAATTTTCTTAAAGTTTGAGTCATTTCTTGTGGTGTTTAGATGTTGAAAAAAAAAGAGAAAAAGGCAGATTCATGTGCTAAAAAGAAAAAGAAAGAAAAAGAGAATAAGAAGGAGTGCACGTCAAGGTAAAAACCATGCATAAACATTTATTTAAAGTTTCTTGAAGTTTCTTGGTGTGCTTGATACAAACCTTGAAGTTCTTGAACTTGATCAAGTTCTTGAAGTTCTTCAAGCTGTCCAAATTGTTTCTTGAAGTTCTTGAGTTTTTAGAATTTTGTGTCTTGTTACTTGAGGTTCTTGGATTGATTTCTTGAATTTTCTTGATCAATTCTTGAAATTCTTGAAGCCTTCTTGAAACTGTTTGAGTCAATTCTTGAAGTTCCTAAGGTAGACATATTTGTTATGCTTAGACTCAAATTTGTCCACGCATTTTTACGTTATGTTTTGGTGCTTTATAATGATTCATCTTCAAAGAACATTGAGTTGTTGAGGTCTTGTGTTGATACATGCATGGAGTCATCCGAGTTACATGACTTCTTTCATGTGTTATGTGTTCTTAATGGTTATACTTGCTCATCTATCAATCCTCAAGTTACTTATGTTATTTTATTTAATGTAAAAGATTTGAGGATGAATCTTTTCAAGAAAGGAGGAATTGATATGAACCAAGGAGCACCTACTTCTTTTGGATTTGGACGTACACTTAGCAAACTTGATTCGAACCTTGATGAACTTATGGGCAGCATTTCTATGGTTGATGACAATTTGCATAGCTGCTGGTTGATAAATGAGCACATTTTTTGGACAAGTTCTCAAGTTTGAATTTCACTTTGATCATACTAGCACATTGGGCCATGAAGTGAAGCATTAATTTTGGATCAAGTTCATCTACAAAGAAGGTCCAAAAGAAGCAAATAAGCTATCCATAACAAGCATTCAATGGCTAGTGATGCGGGAGCATACATGAAGGATGAGGTCCATGAAGGCAACCAAGCGGTTCAAAGATCAACTTCAATTGTTTATGTAGAAGTTTCATTTGCAAGTTGAAAATTCCATGCCACTTGAAGAATTTAACCAATTAAGATTTGAAAAATGTTGTATGATTAACGTGAAAGAAGATGGATTAATTGAAGAATTCAAAGTTGGAGAAATTCTAGAAGAAAGAATGATCCGCGAACCAATTTTGATGAATCATGGACTACTTGACCTGCAGATAAGGTTTAGAGAGTTTTTGTGATCTACATGCGGAGAGATACGTGGACTAATTTTGATAAACCATGGGCCTTCAGAGAGTTGTTGCAATTCGTGTGTGCAAAGAACCGCAGATCACTATTCATTATAACCCGTAGATCCAACCACTCGCGGATCACTCGTGGTCAAAGGCGATGCTGAGCTTTGACAAGTATTTTGTTATGTAATTTTGTCCTTCATAGTGATTTTAATGTGTTAGGTTTTCAAGCTATTAGCCATGTATAAATATCAAACTCATGGTTAGTATTCATATAATTTTATGAAGAATTTTCCACAAAATTGAGAGTTTCTCTCTATTGGCTTTCAAGCCTTTTCACTTGGAATTCTTAGGGTTTAACCTAGGGATTTCAAAGCTTGGCTTATCAATCAAGAACCGCATTTGATTGTGGTGCCTTCTATTGGTAGTTTAGGTTCACTAATTCATGCAAACTTGGGTTGAGATAGTATCAAGATTATTCAAGTTTGTGAGGGTTAGAGCAGTCAAGATTCCTCCATCCCTTGAATCATAAGCTAGTCTCAATCTTGATCTTGGATTCATGTCATTTGGTATTAGAGCAAAAAGTTGAGGTAAACTAGGTTAAGATTTGTTATTTGTGTTAAAATTGAGTTTTGAGATCTTGTTATTTCCTATATCTTGTGTGAATCTTATGTTATTGTAGTAGATCTACAAATATACAATCTCAAACTCGTAAATCTAGTGTTGTTCTTGAATCATTCTTTGTTGCTCTTCTTGTTCTTGTAAATCTTGTCTCCTTGTGTTGTTCTTGTTATTCTTAGTGTTATTTTCCCATAAATCTAGAGTTTTTGTTATTCTTGTGTGATTATTTGTTGTTTTGGCTTCAAGGTTGTCAAAGAAATACTACTTGAATCCATTGGAGCAAGAATCTTTATTCTTGTCATTTTAAAACCCTAGTTGTTCCTTTGATTTCTTGAACTTAAATCTTGTTATTTGTTATTGGAAGAAATCAAAACGAGGTTAAAGTTGACCTAATCTTCCATTGATTGTTGTTGATGTAAGATTTGAATTAGTTGTTGTTGTTGTCATAAAAAAAAATTCGTCCAAGGATTAAAAAAAAATTGTGGTTCAATATTGGAAAAGAAAAGGAAGAAGTGGTTTGATTCTTGAAAAGAGATTTTTCAAGAATTTAAACTCCAAAGGAAAAAAAAATTCTTGTTGAATATTCATTCAAAGGTAAACAAATTCAAGATTTATATTCAATAAATTCATTCTTTCAATTTCCAAACTCATTTGAGTCTAAAGTTATTCTTGTGCCTCATTAATTTCCAATTCAATTTCTTGCGTTACATATAAGTGTTTCATTCTTGATGTAACTGTCTAGTTGTGGTTTCACATTGGTAAGCCTTTTCATAAGGTATATTGTGAGAAGGTTATCAACTTTAAAAGTCAATTGATATAGTGAGCCTAATAGAGTGACCTTTGAGCGAAATACAAATACGAGTGTATACACGTGAGATTGAATGAGGACTATTCTTTTCTTGGTACTAACGTTTATTGCAGAAATTAACCAAATGTCAACCGAAGAAGAATCCTGAACAAGTGAACTTCAAAAGGTGGTCGAGCCTTTGGCAACCAATGTTCAATCACTAACTGCGCATCTAGACCGAATTGAGGAAACAGAAAATAGATCAACTAATCAGCGTAATAAGGCTTCAATAGAGGAATTCGAAGACTCCAATGAGAAAGAACAAAAACCATTGTTTCGAAGACAAAGAAGAAATCAACGTCACAATAGCCAAAATGGAAAAGCTTTCAAAGGATTTAAACTTAGGGTTCTATCTTTTCATGGCAACTCGAATCTGGAGGAGTACTTGGAGCGAGAAAGATAGAGTTGATCTTTGATTTCCATAACTATACCAAAGAACAAAAGGTAAAATTAGCAGTAATTGAGTTTACTGGTTATGCGCTTGTATGGTGGGATCAGGTGTGTACTTATAGGAGGAAGCAGAGAATACCAATCATGAATACTTGGGAAGAGCTTAAGAGAGCCATGAGAAGTCGAGTTGTACCAACTCACTATTATAGAAACTCGTATCAAAAGCTTCGAACCTTAATTCATGGAAGCTAGAGTGTGGAAGATTACTATAAGACAATGGAGATCACCATGCTTAGGGCTAACATTGATGAGAATGACGAAGCAACTATGGCAGGATTCCTAAGTGAATTGAGACAAGAGATTGCCGAGGTGGTAGAACTTCAACATTATGACAACCTAGATGATATGGTGAACAAAGCTATTAAAGTTGAGCAGAGGCTCAAGAGGAGGGGTTACTCCAAATCATCTTCAAGTTATCAACCTTCCAATTCTAAGCAATTCATGCCAAGGAGGGATGATAAAAGAGCTTTAGTTTCAACACCTTCAAAGCCCAAGAAGCAACCTAAAGGAGATGGTAAGGTAAAGGTAAATTCATCTAATAAGTAACCAAAAGGAAGGAATAGAGATGTTAAATGCTTCAAATGCCAAAGAAGAGGACATTATGCCAATCAATGTCCAAACCTGAAAACCATGTTGATGCTCCATCTCAATTGATGATTCGTATGAGGTTAATTAAATGGTGGACTCTTGCGTGTTAGAATAGGATGGTGAGCTTCTTATGTCATATAACTCCTATTCTCATTTTATGGCATTTGTGGAAAGCTATGAATGATTGGTTTTTCATGGGGATTGTTTTGGCTTGGAAGAAAATTGCTGGAAAAATATTTATTGACATTAAATTAGCTTTTGAGCTGAAGTTTAAATGCCATATTTCATACTCTTCTTGGTCAGAATTTTTTTAGAATATTTCTCACCGAAAGCAAAATGTCAAGATTACTTTGGTTAAGTGGCGTCCTCTAGGGAACTTTCTCAAGTTGAATACAGATGGGTATTCCAAAGGCAATCCTAGCATATGTTGGGGTGGAGGACTCTTACGGAATTCTCAAGGAAAGGTGATACTAGCCTATGCTACTTCCTTTGAGGTGGGTAAGAGTTTAGAGGCAGAGTTTCAGGCACTACTACAGGGAGTTTAAATATGTCATTCCAAAGATTTTATTTTTGGAGTCGGATTCTATGATGTTAGTCAACATTTTGGAAGGCATTGGCTCTTGCCCGGGGAAAGCAAGGAAGTATTTTCGGGCACTTTGTAAATTGAAGCCAACTTGGAAAGAGGTTCTTCATTGTCATAGACAAGCAAATGTTCCTGCAGATTTACTGGCAAATGTAGGGATCTTTCTCCCTCAAGTGAAGATTTATGAATCATTAGGAAAACTTTCACATCAAGTAAGAGGTGCTATTTGTATGAACCATCTTGGTTTTCCTTACTTCAGATTTAAGAAATCTTAAACTGATTCTTTGTAAAAGGAGTAGTACTCCTTGTTTATTTAGTATTTTTCTTTTTCTATTGTAATAATCAGGGATCTTTTTCCTGTGCTTTTCCTAATTTAATAAAATTTGGGAGTGGCATTCCCACCGTGTACAAGGTTAGCCAAAAAAAAAAAAAAAGAACCATGTTGATGCTTCCAAATGGTGAGATAGTGACCAATCACGAAAAAGAGTATGCAGATATGCCACCATTGACAAAGGAACACGAACAATCATCTGGAGCGAAAGATGGAACAAACTATCGTGTCGGATTGGTTGTATGATAAGCCTTGAATGCATAAATCAGGAAGATGATGCATAGCAGGAGAATATTTTCTATACACATTATTAAATTAAGGATAAAATGTGTAGCCTACTAATTGATGCACGAAGTTGTGCAAATGTAGCAAGTGCATTAATGGTGGAAAGGTTGGCATTGCCAACCAAGGAAAACCTAAGCCTTTACAAAATACAATGGTTGAATAATAGTGGAGAAGTGAGAATTTCCAAGCAAGCAGTTGTGCCATTCGATGTTGGAAGGTACGAGGATAAAGTATTGTGTGATGTGTTATCGATGCAAGCTTTTCAGTTATGGCTTGGGATACCATGGCAATTTGACAAGAATACTATGCACAATGGGCAATCAAATAAATATTCTTTCATACATAGAGGAAAAAAAGTCACATTTGTGCCTCTTACACCTCAACAAGTGCATGATGACCAAGTTACTTTGCGAAAAGAGAGTGATCAAGAGAATGAGAAAAAGAGAAAAGAAAAGGTGGAAGGAAAAAGGGTTGAGAAAAATGAGAGGCAAAAGGCATTGATTAATTCAACCTTAGAGGTAAAACAAGAGAGAAAACAAAACTTATTTGCAAAAGTCAAAGATGTGAAGAAAGCTTTCAGTATTAACCAACCAATGTTTGTGCTTTTCTGCAGGGAAATATTATTTGCAACTAATGCACTTGAATCTTTTTGCCTAGTTTTGTTTCTATTCTTTTGCAAGATTTTGAAGATGCCTTTCTTGAGAAAGTAGCAAGTGGTTTACTGCCAAAGAGGGGAATTGAACAACAAATAGATTTGATGTAAGGTAATAGATCAAATAACACAGAGGAAAAATAAAAATTTATTACCTTAACCATGGATCTCTTTGACATATCTATACGATTAACAAGGGAGTTTGCACCAAAATTACCTCAGGCACAGAAGATTTCTATGCTACTAGGCAAAAATCCTTGGAAGAAGAGGTTAGATCTACCACGAAAAGCCCTCCAAGCATAGAACCTCTAACGAAATCCACACGAACAACTTCTTTGGGAACCTTTGAAGGCTTGCTTGCTTTGACTTTTGAGTGCTAGCTCCCTTGAATTATTTATGAGCACAAAAGAAGAACAAAAACCCTAACAATTAGGAGAGAGAGAGAGAGAGAGACGCCAAAGAAGAGAGAGAAAGTGGCAAAATTCTTCTTGCAATTTTTCTCTCACTAGATTTTCTCTTGTGTTGCAATAATAATTCAAGAGTCAAAGCATGAACCTATTTATAGAGGAAGTATTCTAATCTATTAGGAAATAAAGCTAATTGCAAACTAAGAAAATTTAGGTTAAGCTAAAACTTTTCCTTTAGGAAATCTATTCCATACGGAAACCATTTAGTTACTTTATTTCTTTTAAGAAACTAACTTCCTACAAGACTTAGAATTTTTATAAATAAGTCCTTTAAGTTAATTTATCTCATAGATTAACCCTATAAGTATCTCGTACTTATCTTAATTACATTTTAACTCAAAGTTTTTGTTCTTTATGTGTGTGACCCATTAGGTTCCATTCACGTTGACAATAAGTACAAATTATAACTCTTTAATTAATTAATTAAATAAGAGCTAGATAAATTAAACACTTTAATTTATTATTAATTCACTAATTAATTAATTTGTACTTATAGATTATAAGTGGCGTCTAGCAATGCATCATGACCACCCAAGTAAATAGGAAAGTCATATGGTAGACCATACCCATCAATGACAATGTTATCGTATAATTAATATCCTTTCATCACACTATATCCCAATTAATTTAAAAGTATAGTACATATTATGAAATGACTAATTTATATTTTCTTATTCTAGAAATATAACTCTCCATGATATATAACCTTGAAACTATTCTAAGTTATACCATTACTTTTGCAGAAGATTTATGGGTTAATATTTCTAAGAAGTGGCCAGAAAGGGATATACTCTCCGATTAAAGAATGGTGAATCCTATATTGATTACTAACTTTCCATGCTTCAAACTATACCCAATCTCTAACCTATGGGCTACCCTCTTACGGGCACCGAGGAATAGGGTAAAAGTATAGCAATCTACACTCAAGATACTATGGTAATCTCAAGTCCAAGGATCACTTACACCATTGCCATTAAGAGCTCAACCATTGGCACTATAGTTGAAAACTCTTGGCAGATTAATCCAATGAACTTGCTCTCAAACAAGTATCCACATACCAGTTTAGGTGTCACACACACCATAGTCAACGAGATCAACTACTACTTAGTATAAGTAGAGGCAAAGTATGTGCTAGTTTATCCACATTAATGATGTCCAATCTCATTGATACTATGACTAGGGATATTTAAGAATATGACTTTATGTATTAGAGTCTCATAATGGTAACCTTTACAATCTCTAATACATAGTCAATATTCTAAAGATTTTATCAAACAAACAAGTAACATGGAAATACAAGTATAGATGATAAAGAAAAATACCACATGAATAAATATAACATATATAAGTGTAAATATAAAAAGCCTTAAACCATCTTGGTTTTAGGTCATACACTAACAAACTCCCACTTGCACTAAAACCAATCACTCATTTGTTTTAAGCCAAAAGCATTTACATGAGCATCACGCTTTTTTTTGGCATAAGGCCTTAGTGAGATGATCAGCACTATTATAATCAGTAGGAACCTTTTCTATCATTACATCATTCCCACCAACTATTTTCCTAATAAGATGGTAGCGCCTAAGTATGTATTAGTATCCTTGATGAGACCTAGGTTCCTTTGCTTGGATGATGACACCATTATTGTCACAATATAAAGGTTTAGGATCAACAATGGTCAGAATCATTTCTAACTCGGTGACAAACTTCTTGATCCAAACAGCCTCTTTTGCAGCTTCAGAAGTAGTAATGTACTCAGTTTTAATTGTAGAATTAGCGGTAGTTTCTTGCTTTGAACTGTTCCAGCTCACAGTACTACCATTTAATGTAAATACAAATCCAGATTGCAACTTGCTATCATCCTTGTCCGACTGAAAACTCGCATAAGTGAAACCACATACTTATACAATGTGTCCTCCATAAATCAAGAATAATTCTTTAGTTCTTCTAAAACACTTAAGAATACTCTTGACAGCTACCCAATGACCCTCACAAGGGTTAGTTTGGAATCTACATATAACACTTAGAATATAGGAGATGTCAGGTCTCGTACATAGCATAGCATATATAATGGATCCTATTGCCAAAGCATAAGAAACTTTTTGCATGCTATCAATCTCGACAAGTGTCTTAAGATACATATCTCTCGAAAGAGTAATCCCATGTCTCATGGGTACGTACCCCTTCTTCGATTGCTCCATGCTAAACTTCTTTAGCATCTTGTCTATGTATGTCGATTGACTAAAACTAAGCAACCTCTTGGATCCATCTCTATAGATCCTAATTTCCAGAATGTAAGTTACCTCTCCTAGATCCTTCATGAAGAAACTTTTGGACAGCCATACCTTTACAGTTTGCAACAAAGGTATGTCATTTTTCATCACCAATATGTCACCCACATAAAGTGTGAAGAAAACAACAACACTCCCACTCACATTCTTGTATACACAAGGCTCATCTTCGTTTTTAAGAAAACCAAACTCTTTGATTGTCTCATCAAAATAAATGTTCCGACTCCTTGAAGCTTGCTTGAGTCCATAAATAGACTTTTGTAACTTGCATACCTTATGACTATCAATGGAGTCAAAACCCTCAGGTTGTGTCATGTATACATCCTTTTGCAAATTTCTATTAAGGAATGTAGTTTTAACATCCATTTGCCAAATCACATAGTCATAATAAGTAGTTATAGCAAGCAAAATCCTAATGGATTTAAGCATAGCTACTAGCGAAAAGGTTTCTTCAAAGTCAATTCCTTGCCTTTGTTTGTAACCTGTTGTCACTAACCTTACTTTATAGGTAATAATGTTACCATCCATGTCAGTCTTTCTTTTAAAGACCCACTTGCACCCTATGGGTTTTATCCCTTCAAGTGGCTCGACCAAGATCCATACCTTGTTCTTGTACATGGAATCTATTTTAGATTTCACGGCTTCGCACCATTTTAAAGAATCTGCATTAGACATAATTTCTTCGTAGCTAGTAGGATCGTCATCATTCATGACTAACACGTCATTGCTCTCACTAATGAGAAATCCATATCTCTCAAGAGCATAACATGTTCTACTAGATCTACAAAGTTCTTGTGTATCTTGAGTTTCTGACTGTGCCTCATCAACATGTGGCATAAGCTCTTGTTCTAACTGTTGACTACTTTGTGGTTCATGAATTTATTCAAGTTCTACTTTACTCCCACTACTTCTTTCAAGAATAAACAATTTTTCTTAAAAAGTAGCATGTCTTGAAAGAAACACCTTTTGTTCAAGGAGATTGTAGAAGTAGTATCCACGATTCTCTCTAGGATACCCCACAAACAAGCATTTGTCAAACTTAGCCTCGAGCTTGTCTGACATGTTCTGCTTCACATAAATAGAACAACCCCAAATTTTCAAATGATTAAGATTCGGTTTCTTATCATACCAAATCTCATAAGATGTGGTATCAACAGACTTTGATAGAATACGGTTGAGTATATAGGAGGCGGAATCTAAGGCATAACCCCAAAACGAATTAGGAGGTGATGCATGGCCCATTATGGAACGTACCATATCTAATAAAGTTTGATTCCTCCTTTCAGACACACCATTTAGTTGTGGCGTGTATGGAGGAGTCCATTGAGGAATAATCCCATTTTCCTCTAAATATTGTTGGAACTCTTGACTTAAGTATTATTTATCTCGATCGGATCTAAGTGTTTTAATATTTTTGCCAAATTGTTTCTGAACTTCACCTCTAAAGACTTTGAACTTTTCAAAGGTCTCAGATTTATATTTAATTAGAAACACATAACCATATCTAGAATGGTCATCTGTGAACGTGATAAAGTAAGAGAAACCACCTCTAGCATAGATCGATATTGGGTCACAAATATCAATATGTATAAGCCCAAGAAGATCACTAGCATGTTTACCCTTTCTGGTAAAAGGTGTCTTTGTCATCTTGCCAAGCAAACAAGATTCGCAAGTCCCAAATGATTCATAATCAAATGAGTCCAAGTATCTATCTTTATGTAACTTGGATATGTGTTTCTCATTTACATGACTAAGTCTACAATGCCAAAGGTATGATTGGTTTACGATATCTAATTTTTGTTTCTTGGTATTTATATTGAGAATGGACTTATCTTCATCTAGAATACATAAACCATTAATCAATGTATCAATACTATAAGTAATACCATCACGTGAAAAAGAACAACTTTTATTCCTTTGTATAATGGTAAAACCATCCAAATCTAACAACTTTTATTCCTAAGTAAGTACGGGAAATGATGTTCTTAGTAAGTACGGGAATAAAATAATAGTTTATTAATTCTAAAATAAGCCCAGTAGACAAAGAGAGTGCATAGGTTCCTACGACTAATGCAGCAGCTCTTCGTGTAGCTCGACCTCTCCATTTGTCGGGAATCTACTATCTTTAAGACCCTACATATTATTACAAATATGAGATCTAGATCCGGTATCTAATACTCATGAGTTTTGATTAGCAGATAAATTAATCTCAATCATAAACGCTCCAGAGGTTAAAGCTTCACCAAACTTCTTTGACTTCAGACAGTCAAGGTAGGCCTTAAAGTTTCTCTTCCAATGCCCATCTTGTCCGCAATGGAAGCATGTGCCCTTGGGTTTGTCCTTCTTAGCCCCACTCTTAGGCTTGGCTCTCTTCTTCTTGGACTTCTTAAGTCTAGAATTGGACTTCTTCTTCTTGGAGTCTAAGACAAGCATAACAGTGCCTTTCCCCCTCTTAAGATTGGGCTCAGCAGTATTGAGCATATTCATCAATTCAATCAACGTGCACTCAACTTTTCACATTTTGAAGTGCAAGATGAATTGTGAATAGCTCTCAAAGAGGGACTAAAGAATTAAGTCAATACTTAACTCATTGTCAAAGACGTATCCCAGATCAACTAATTTTTCAATTAGCCCGGTCATCTTCATTACTGGGTAGTCACTGAAGATCCCTCTGCCATCTTGCACTGATGGAGCTCCCTTGAAGTAACATACCTCTCGGTCCTAGCTCGTGCGTCAAACATTTCTTTTAAATGCACAATCATGGGCAGAGCATCCATCTTAAGATGTTGCTTTTGCAATGTCAGAGACATAGCAGCTAACATGATACATGTTGCAGCATCATTGTCGGCTTTGTGAATCTCATATGCATCTATGTTTTCAGGTGATGCAGTAGCAGGAGGAGGAGGGGCATGGGTTTATCGAGGATATACTTAATTTTTTCATGTTTGAGAACAATTCTCAATTTGATATTCCAGTCCTCAAAGTTGGTATCATTGAGTTTATTGTCAATAATGGATCACAGATTCACGTTAGACATTCTACAAAAGTAAAAGTAGAAAATAAGTATTTTTTTTATGTTATATATGCAAACAAAACATGTGGACTCGTAAATTTATTTGATTTGCTCCCACTATTTTACATCAAATCAATAACCTTCAATATTGATTCGGGACTCCGTTGGAGATTCCTAGTGGGCTGGGATCCTATCTGATTAGCTTTGGGTTTGACAGAGGCCAATGCCTCAAAGCTAATTTTGATTAGGTAAATAACTATTATCAATCACAAATCTTGTGTCTTCTAGATAGTTGGGTATCAACTCTTGAAATTTACATCTTATGTATTACGCAACACTACCTCAAAAATATCATAACATGGACAGAAGCCAAACTCATTATGGATTTTTGTTAAGTCAAACTCATTATTCAGAAATCATATCTCATAACAAAAATATATTCCGAGTAAGATGACCTTGATGGAGGCCAATGTATCAACCTTATTAGGAACTCTTCGTTTTGATTATAATAATGGAAGGCAACTTATATTTTTTTGACTTAATATTTAGTTTGAGGGATTTTAGTTTAAATATTAATGTCTCATCATATCATGCAATTAAAATATATCAACATATCAAATAAAAGCATAATAAAGGTGGATGATTATGGACTTTAACCGATAATATTTTTTTTTGAGCCTTGAAGAAAATATTTGGTTAAAATTCCTAAGGGACGTGTCAACTCCTTGATGCGTCGTCTTGGTTGCTCCTTGGTGCCATTTCCATCTTCTAGTATGTTACATATGTAATTCTAGTCTAAAAAATTTAGAAAATAAACATATTCCTAACCTATACTATGTACATTACAAGAATTGATTAGGAAACCTTGAGTTACGTTCGAGGGGAGTTTAGGTGAGAAAAGAATTACATTAGAAAATAGAGAGGGAAGGACACGCAGGCTCTATTTATAAAACCAATACAAGCCAACCATAAAAGAAATAATAACCACTCAATCACATTGGTCTAGTCCATAATCATCCACCATGTCGTCATTCAATTTAACAATTAAATAAATTTATTTATTTAATTCTAGTCATAAATCACATGGTCTAAATAAATTAGATTAATGCTCTTGAATTTATATCTCTTAAAATAAAGTTATAGAAAGTGTAGGTTTCCAAATTTTAACTTTCTAAATATTAACAATTAAAATTGGAAAGTGTTTTAATAGAGAAATTATCAAAAATTTGTGTTTTTTAAAAATTTAGAAAAAATCCCGCTAAGATTCTGCCTTCAAATCGTAGGACAAAATGTGCGCGGTTTCATCCGCAATTTATAAACCGTGGGACAAAACGTGTGCGGCTTCATCTACAGTTTGCGGATAGAAAGTACAGGATTTTAATCGCTGGTCGAACCGTGCGGTTTGTGCACAGAAAATACGATTTTTGAAATTCTTTGACGTTTTTCAAAATTCTTTTAAATCAAAACATGTTAAAACCCTTTTAGCACGTACAAAATAATTTGGAAACCATAAAAACAACCATAAGAACTTATCTTAAAACACTTTTAAATAATCAAGAACTTTTCTTAAAAATCAAACTCTTGATTTTTCTAAAACAATTTTGAGACAAATTTCATCAAGAACAAACCATCGATATTTCTGATAATTAAATAAATACAAATCATATAGATATAATCAAAGTAGGCTCTCAGATCACTATAAAGTAATAGATCAAATAAAACAGTAGAAAAATAAAAATTTATTACCTTAACCATAGATCTCTTTGACATATCTATATGATTAACAAGGGGGTTTGCATGAAGATTACCTCAAGCACAGAAGATTTCTATGCCACTAGGCCAAGATCTTTTGAAAAAGAGGTTAGACCTACCGCGAAAATCCCTCCAAGCATAGAGCCTCTAACGATATCCACGCGAACAACTTCTTTGGGAACTTTTGAAGGCTTGCTTGCTTTGACTTTTGAGTCTTGAATTATTTATGAGGACAAAAGAAGAACAAAAACCCTAACAATTAGGAGAGAGAGAGAGAGAGAGAGAGAGAGAGAGAGATGCCAAAGAAGAGAGAGAAAGTGGCGAAATTCTTCTTGCAATTTTTCTCTCACTAGGTTTTCTCTTGTGTTGCAATAATAATTCAAGAGTCAAAACATGAACCTATTTATAGACGAAATATTCTAGTCTTTTAGGAAATAAAGCTAATTGCAAACCAAGACGATTTAGGTTAAGCTAAAACTTTTTCTTTAGGAAATCTATTCCATAAGGAAACCAATTAATTACTTTATTTCTTTTAAGAAACTAACTTCCTACAAGATTTAGAATATTTATAAATAAGTTCTTTAAGTTAATTTATCTCATAAATTAACCCCATAAGTATCTCATACTTACCTTAATTATATTTTAACCCAAAGATTTTGTTCTTTACGTGTGTGACCCATTAGGTACCATTCATGTTGGCAATAAGTACAAATTATAACTCTTAAATTAATTAATTAATTAAGAGCTAGATAAATTAAATACTTTAATTTATCATTAATTCACTAATTAATTAATTTACACTTATAGATCATAAGTGGCATCTAGCAATGCATCATGACCACCCAAGTGAATAGGAAAGTCATATGGTAGACCATACCAATAAATGACAACGTTACCGTGCAATTAATATCCTTTCATCACACTATATCCCAATTAGCCTAAAAGTATAGTGCATATTGTGAAATGACTAATTTATATTTTCTTATTCCAGAAATATAACTCTCCATGATGTATAACCTTGAAACTACTTCCAAGTTATACTATCACTTTTGTAGAAGATTTATGAGTTAATATTTCTAACATGTGGCTAGAAAGGGATATACTCTCCTATTGAGGAATGGTGAATCCTATATTGATTACTATCTTTCTTTCCATGCTTCAAACTGTACCCAATCTTTAATCTATGGGCTGCCCTTTTATGGGCATCGAGGAATAGAGTCAAAGTGTAGCAATCCACACTCAAGATACTATGGTAATCTCAAGTCAAAGGATCACTTACACCATTGCTATTAAGAGCTCAACCATTGGCACTATAGTTGAAAACTCTTGGCAGATCAATCCAATGAACTTGTTCTCAAACAAGCATCCACATACCAGCTTAGGTGTCAAGCACACCATAGTCAACGAGATCAACTACTACTTACCATAAGTAGAGGCAAAGTATGTGCTAGTCTATCCACATTAACAACGTTCAATCTCATTAATACTATGATTAAGGATATTCAAGAATATGATTTTATGTATTAGAGTCTCATAATTATAACCCTTAAAATCTTTAATACATAGTCAATATTCTAAAAATTTTATCAAACAAACAAGTAACATGGAAATACAAATATAGATGATAAAGAAAAATATCACATGAATAAATATAAAATAAATAAGTGTAAATACAAAAAGTCTTAAACTAGCTTGGTTTTAGGGCATACACTAACATTTGATACTAGGAGCACCTCTTCCAAACAAGCCAGCCTATAGGAGCAATCCAGGGGAGACTAAAGGGTTACAAAGGCAAGTGGAGTAGTTCGTGAACAAATGAAAGTTTGTGCCCATGTATAATATCGGTAATTATGGTGCCTAAGAAGGATGAAACGTGGAGAATGTGCATTGATTGCCGAGCTATCAATGTCATTATGGTAAAGTATAGGCATTCAAACCCTAGACTTGATGATATGCTTGGTGAACTTCATGGTTCAAAATATTTTTCTAAAATTGATCTGAAAAGTGGTTTTCATCAAATTAGGATTAGAGAAGGAGATGAATGAAAACCTGCATTGAAGACAAAACATGGCCTATATAAGTGGTTAGTAATGCCATTTGGCTTAACTAATGCATGAAGCACCTTCATGAAATTGATGAATCATGTTTTGCATCCATTCACAGGAAAATTTGTGGTTGTTTATTTTGATGATATTTTAATTTATAGTAAATACTTTGAAGAACATTTGCTACATTTGAAGAGTGTTTTGGAAGTGTTTAAAAAGGAAAAGCTCTATGCTAACCTTAACAAGTGTAATTTTTGTACTAATCAATTTGTTTTTCTAGATTTTTAGTTAGTAAAAATGGTATACAGGTTGATGAGTCCAAGGTTAATGCAATCCAAGATTGGCCTACACTTAAGTCTGTAACAGAAGTAAGAAGCTTCCATGGATTGACAAGTTTTTACAGGCAGTTAGAAAAAGATTTCAGCACCGTTATTGCACCCTTAACATCCGTCATCAAAAAGAATGAGAAATTTTGTTGGGGAGAAGCTCAAAAGAAGGCTTTTCAATTATTGAAAGACAAACTCACACTAGCACCTATCTTATCACTTCCTAACTTTAATAAAACTTTTGAAATTGAATGTGACATCTCAGATGTGGGAATAGGAGTAGTTTTGGTTGCAAGAAGGAAGGCCAGTTGCGTACTTCAGTGAAAAGTTGAATGGAGCTACTTTAAATTACCCAACATATGATAAGGAGTTATACGCATTAGTTCGAGAGCTACGAGTTTGGCAACATTATCTCAAGCCAAGGGAGTTTGTCATACACAAAGACCATGAGTCTCTTAAGCATTTAAAGTCCCAATTCAATTTGAACAAGAGACATACCAGGTGGATCAGTTTCATTGATACATTTCCATATGTTATCAAGTATAAATATGGTAAGACCAATGTAGTAGCAGATGCACTTTCTCGGAGGTACACCTTATTCACTACTCTTGACTCAAAGTTACTAGGTTTTGAATTAAAGAAGGAAATGTACGTTAATGACAAAGATTTTGGTGAAATTTATGAGAAATGTAAAACTCCACCACAAGATAAGTATTACATTTTCAATAGATATTTAATATTTGTGTATAAACTATGTGTTCCATTAGGGAATTACTTGTTAGGGAGTTGCATAGTGGTGGATTAATGGGTCATTTTGGAGTGGGTTAAACTCTTTCAATTTTGCAGGATCATTTTTATTGGTCACACATGATGAAGAATGTTGAGAAAGTAGTGAAAGCATGTGCTACATGCCACAAAGCTGAGTCCAAACTACAACTCTGTGGTTTGTATACCCCATTTCCTATGCCTAGTAACCATGGGTAGATGTTTCAGTAGATTTTCTGTTTGGTTTACCTAGATTAAAAAGAGGACACGATTCTATTTATGTGGTTGTAGATAAGTTTTCTAAGATGGGACATTTTATTCCATGTCACAATGGATAATACATCTCATGTAGCGAATTTGTTCTTTAGAGAAATTGTTAGATTGCATGGCATACCTAAAACTATTGTATCCAATAGAGATGTCAAATTTTTGAGCTATTTTTGGAAGACATCATGGGCAAAATTAGATACTAAATTGTTATTTTCAACTTCAAGTCATCCACAAACTGATGGTTAAACAAAAGTGGTAATAGAACATTATCTACCTTATTAAGAGCCATTATTAAAAGAAATCTAAAAATATGGGAAGAATGCTTACCACATGTAGAGTTTGCCTAAAATAGGACAAATTGTTATGCTACGAAGCATTCTCCATTTGAAATCATGTACGGTTTTAATCCTCTTACTCCATTAGATTTGTTATCTTTACCCGTTTCTAAGCATGTGAACTTAGATGGAAAGAGAAGGATAGAATTGGTGAAGAAATTACACGAATAGGTGAAATCAAACATTGAAAGGAAAACGGAGCAATATATAAAGCATGCCAATAGAGGACGCTATCAAATAATCTGTCAACCTGGAGATTGGGTATGGTTACACTTGAGAAATGAAATATTTCCAACTCAAAGGCGTAATAAGTTGATGCAAAGAGGTGATGGACAATTTCAAGTCATAAAGCAGATCAACAACAATGCTTACAAGCTTAATCTTCTAGGTGATTATGGAGTTCATGCTACATTTAATGTTTCTGACTTAAGTCCTTATTTTGTAGATAATTTAGTGGAAGATTTGAGGGCAAATCATTCTCAAGAGGAGGGGAATGATGTGGGAGCATCCATGAAGGATGAGGTCTATGAAGATGACCAAACCTTGAAGCCGAAGGGACCAATTACAAGGAAAAGAGCTAAGTGGTTTTAAAATCAACTTTAATTGTTTATTCAGATTTCATTTCAAGTTGAAAATTCCATGCCATTTAACGAATTGAACCAAGGAAGATCTGGAAAGTGTTGCATGATTCAAGTGAAAGAAGATGGATCAATTGAAGAATTCAAAGTTGGAGAAATTGTTGAAGAAAAAGTGATTTGTAGATCCTCATCCGCGAACCAGTTTTGATGAACCGCAGACCACTTGACCTGTAGATCAAGTTCAAAGAATTTTTACGATCTGCGTGCATAGAGTTATACAGACCAATTTGATGAACCGCAGATCAGGTTCAAAGAGTTTTTGCAATTCACCTACACAGAGAACCGTGGGTCACTGTTCATTGCAACCTGCGAATCACTCGTGGTCAAAGGCAATGCTAAGTTTTGACTAGTGTTTTTGTTATGTAATTTTCTCCTTCTTAGTCATTTCCATGTTTTAGGGTTTTAGGTTATTGGTCATGTATAAATATCAAACTTATGGTTACTATTCGTATAATTTTATGAAGAATTTTCTACAAAATTGAGAGTTTCTCTCTATTGGCTTTTATGCCTTTTCTATGATATTAAGGCCCTTATGGACCTTTATGAAAATTAAACCTTTTGGGCCATTGTGTGTTTTGTAGGAAGTAGTGGCCTTGGTTGTAATTCTTGAAACTTAATTTTTTACCCTAAAGACTAAAACTTCCTTCTTCATTTTCTCTTCATTCTTCCTCTTCTCTTTGAAAGACTTCCTCTAAATTTCTCCCCATTTTCTCAATTCATTGAAGGAGGAGTTGAAGGGCATCCATCTCTAAGGGAAGCTAGTAGAGGACACTTTGAAGCTCTCCCCCAAAATTCCCCTCAAGGTAATTCTTTTCCAAGTTCATTTGAATTCTTCCAAACCTTAATCTTTTGCTTGGGTAATTGAAGTATGGTTTTGTTAGATGCCATTAGACTATTTTGTCCATTAAATTTGATGCTTGGTTGTGGTAGTGCAAGTGTATGTGAGTTGTGATAAGTGTGTGATGTGGTTGAGTTAGGGATTTGAGGGATTTTAAGTGAGAATTGTTAATCTCTTGATTATTGAGCAATTAGAGTTTTGTATGCATTATCCTTGCTGTTTTGAGCTATTGTTAGTCTTATTTTGTGTTGGGTTGTGTTGAAAGTGAGATATGGGTGAGGGAAGGTGATATTTGCAGAAAATCACAGGTGAGCCGTGGGTGAGCTGAGCCCAACCGTGGCCACGGCTCAGGAAACCTTCACCTGCATCAACTCTCTAGAATTTGAGCCGTGGGTGAGGATTATCGAGCTGCGGTCACGGCTCGGGGCAGCCTTGGTTGTGTCAACTCTCTGCCCACCAAGTTGTGGGCAGAGCTAAGCCAGCCGCGGGGAGCCCGCTGATCGGCCTCTGGCCAGTGATCCGCGTGTAGGGCTACTTCGATCCGCGGGCACAGATTAGGGGATCCCACCTGCGGATCAGCTCTGTGCTACAGGGTTTCGTTTCTTTTGTGCGTTAAGTATGGAATTGAGTTTGGATATGTTTCTTTGATAGAATTAGAGTACAATTGGGTGTTTATTGTGTATTATAAGCGACGAAGGTGATTATCCCTACTCGGACTACTTAAACTAGTCTTTGGAGTGAGGTAAGTAGTATTTGATTCTCTTTGCTTTTGGAACTGTACTTTGACAATGATAAATGTTTGAATGATATTTTCTATATAAATGGGCTTACATTTGGTTACTTTGGTTTTGCTATGAAATGAGTGTATGTGGTCTAAATAATCATTTAAATGAATATATGTTTGAGCTCTTGTATGTGAAATGGATTTGTGACGGGACTAGTTCCTTAATTTGGTGTATGTAGTAAAATATTTGGACCATAATAACCAGATGATAGTTAGTCTTAAACTGGACTAACCGGGTGGTAGTTGGTTTTGGATCGAGTTAACCGGGTTATAGTTAATAACTGAAATTCCAAGATCATGTGTCCACTAACTACTTGAGCTCTCTTACTTTGAATCGCATTATGTGATGCTTTGAATTTGTATGGTTTATAACTTGACCACATGTGATAAATGACGATGACTTTGTTTTGATTTGGGAACGACTTATAAATATGAATAACAAACTAAAGCCCCGAAGAGGACTTTTGCTACTTATTGGGTGATTTATCACTCATTCTTTTGTTTTTCGGAGGTGACAACTTTGTAGAAGGTGATTGGGGAGACTTTTGGGCCTCATAGTCATAGTTAGGGAAGGCATGTATGAGGTTATTTTTTATAGCATTGATGTATAGCCATACTTTTGGTATAGATTAGGTTATAAATGTTTCTCCCAAATATTTTTGTTTTTGGGAAAAAGGTTTGTAATGGATATTGTATATCTTTTGGTTATGAATGAAATGTATTTCTTCGGGCATCTTTAGCATTCATTGAGCTTTATATTGTGATTAGAGGATAATTTGTCTTGATTTAGCCTTGTGTCCTAGCTTAGCCTAGAGCATAGCGGGTGCCACGTCTCGGGCACAGGGCGTGACAGTTTCACTTGGAGTTCTTAGGGTTTAACTTAGGGATTTCAAAACTTGACTTATCGATCAAGAACTGCACTTGATTGTGGCGCCTTATGCTAAAAGTTTTGGTTCACTAATTCGTGAAAATTTAGGTTGAGATAGTATCAAGATTGTTCAAGTTTCTGAGGGTTTGAGGGGTCAAGATTCTTCCATCTCTTGAATCTTAAGCTAGTCTCAACCTTGATCTTGAGTTCGTATTAGCTGGTTACTTGGATTACTTGGAGGGGCTCTTAAAGTTGCTAAATGGAGGCCCAAAATAGCTTAATGAAGGATTTCTAGCCCACGATATGATCTTGGACGAATTTTGTAGTTAATTCTATTTTTAGTCAGTTTCTAGTTGTTAGAATTTCTTTTCACTTGTGTTTTTAGTTAAGTACTACTATTAGTTTAGGAGTACACTTCGAAGTTGTTTAATTCTTTAATTCTAGAAAGTTCTTTGTAAACCTATTTGGAGGGCTATTTTTACCTACGAATTTTTAACAAGTTTGATGAATAAAATTTGAGTGTTTTTCTCTTAATTGAGATTCTTCTTGGTTCTTTATTGATTAAATACTACTTTTGATCTTATCAAGCTTGCTTGTAGCAACCTAAACCTAGCTTAGATATATTTCCATCTTTTTTTGTTTAAGGTCCTTTACGTTTGCTTCGTCCCCTAAAGGTTCGTATTCATCGAAGAGGGGTTAATTCAAGGCAAACAACTCCATGTAAAGGTTGCTAGGTTCAAGAAATCCATCGTGGTCTTGAGTTAACAAGTTTCTTACTTAAAAATTCAAGCTTCCTAACCGTCTACATATTCCGCGCGTATTAGCTAGCTTGCTACTTCCATTTGTTGTTTGAAAGCATCTCAAACAACCAACTCGGTCATAAACACATTCGTTTGAAAACAAGGGTAAAGTCAGTGCAAGGAGGAAAAATGATAGTCAAATAAAAAAGTAAAGCCCTTTACTGCGGCTAAGCTTTGGGAAAATCAATCTAGAAAATCAAAATCTCAGATTTGTTTAGCGAACCAAGAGTCTCGAGGTAAGATAGAGCACAACAGGTATTGCTTCGCTGCCTCGGGACCCAAGACGTGGTCATTTTTTGTCAACTCCCAAGACGGGCAATGTTGGTTGGGAACATGAGTATGACCTCAATTGATGGTCCACAAAACGAACAAGGAGCAAATCGCAAAAAGGCTCCTAACAAGGATAGACTATCATCATCTCTGGGCAACGACCCATGAAGCCTGACAAACGAAGAGATACAAAGGCACCTAGCTAACAATCCATTACTGACAAGTGCAGGCTCCTGAGCTTTTGCTAATAGTGCCACTAAAGTAGAGTGGCACCAAACAACAACTTCAGTTGTTTCTCTAGTGGCAACCAAATCTCTAAAGTCTAACACTAGGAAGCCAAACAAAGTTAAGATTCAGTCATTATGATGGTATCGTAATAAAATAACAAAGAAAATTACAATTTTAGCCCAACCAATCCAAGTAGTAAACTGGCTTCTTTAGATGGATCCATACTCGACTCAACCCAGACTCCACAAAATTGCTTTCGAATAATGCCACCCATTAATCATTTGACTCCATCACCTTACTATTTCAAACATCTCTAATTTGGTATCCCTTAGAGTGGAGGCAGTAGTGGCAGTCATAGGTCACCACCAAAAACCAGTGAGAAAATCCATATTAGTAACAAAGGATGAAAAGCTCTTTCTAATGCTTAGTAGACATTGGCATATTGTCCACCAGCTTCATCCTATAGGGGGCGTTGGCTGAAATAAAACCAACCACAGTTATGTCCTTGTTTCTTGATGTGTAGAAACATTGGAAGAGCTTTATAGTTGGAATGGAACTCAAGTGGTGGCATGCCAAGTGGACCACTAATCTAATGACATTCGGGGTCAATTGTGTGATCATTTCCTTCCAATACCTTAAGATATCTCTAAAGAAACAGGAGGTCAGCATCCTCAGCCCGGCAACTAACTAGTTGGCATAAAATGCCACCATATCTTCTGGTGGCAGATGAGCTCGATCATCTGGCCCAGGCAAGCTAAAGACATGTGCTTTGCAAAAAGGATACTTCTGTATTATTTGAGCTCCTCTTTCCACTATAATACTTCTAAAGTTTGTTAGGTCACAAAAATTAATCCCAGCTAGAGTCTCTGGACGTGGAGGTGTGTAGACTTCTTAATCCAAGGGGATCTCACTTCCTATATTGTCATTGTAAAGAACTTCTGATCTGATGGAGGAGTTAGTGTCCTCACTACTGTTTAATTTTACTTCCTCTTCCAACAAACTTGCTACTCCCCCTCTGATTCTTCGGGTTTCAATCTCTACCTCATGATACATTTCCTAGAAATCGCTAGATCTAACCTCCTGGACATCCTCTTCAGTATGGGCTGGCCTTTTAGTAGAGGATACATTCAATGTGATTAGCCTATGACTTTTCTTTGTTCTAACCATGAGAAGAGAAAAGAGCTTACTACTTGCGACGGTGAAAGATGAATTTGTTGCTAATCACAAATTGAGCCAAATAATTTTTAAAAAAATGCAGCAGGGCTTTGGCGAAATTAGATAGAAAGCAAAAATGACCTCAAATTCCCCCGCTATTTATAAAAGGATTCCTAATTCATAGCTGGCATGATTTTCAAATTTTGAAATGACTACCATAATTGCTTATGGAAAATTGGGCTACAGTTTGATTCTCACATTAATAGGCACGTCTTATAAACTGTCACTGCCAATGCAGTTGTCCCTTTCACTACTATCCTCCTAACACGTGTAAGTCCTATCTTATGCCAATGAGCCCTGATAAGATTAAGTATGAAACCTCATCGCAACTAAGCCAGGGGCAAGTATGAAGGCCCAATATGTTCTAACATGATGAACATCTCTACCAAAGTAGCATTCCAAGACGTCAAGGTGTCTTAGTTACTGGACCTAACACTGATGGCATGTGTTCCCAGGTTGATTTGACGGAGATCCACTCACATAAGGCAAATCAGTCCTAAAACTAACACCACCAAGCTACCTGGATTAGGCTAACATTCTAGTCTCTTGTTTTGTCACTACCCATTCTCTCTTCAAGTATATAAGCCCCCATTTTGTCTCTAAGTAGGTATGCCCATTATTGCTTCATAGCATACTATTATCTTTCTCCCACTTTCATCATTAGGCTAACTTAAGCATCGCAGGCTAATTGGGGAGCTAGTCCCCAAGTGCTTCTAATCTGTTTTATTTGTTGTGCAAGTAATCCATACGAACAAACCACTCCATCAATAGAAGTCAATCACCTAGGAATGCTTCAGTTAGCTTCTTTGTTTGCATTGCAGGTGCCATCAATTCCTTGATATGCATAATTTGCAAATATCTATAAGTAGATGTAATTGGCAAAAATTCATTCTAAAAGTCATAAAAACAAACTAAGAAACACATAATAAACTATATATTAAACTACATAAATTTACCATCTATCACCTATAAAGCAAGGTTGGTTGAAAAGATTATAAACAAAGGCAAGAAATTGACTTTGAAGAAATCTTTTCACCTGTAGCCATGATTAAATCCATTATGATTTTTCTTATTGTAGCTGCGTACTATGAGTATGAGATATGGCAAATGAACATAAAGATCACATTGCCTAATGGAAAATTACAAGAAGATTCGTACATGACACAATTCAAAGGCTTTACTTCTATTGATAGTCATAAAATATACAAGCTCTAAAAGTTCACTATCGACTCAAGTAAGCATTAAGAAATTGGAACATTTATTTTGATGAGACAATAAAAGAATTTGGTTTTCTCAAAAATAAAGATGAGCCTTTTGTATGCAAGAAAGTGAGTGGATGTGCTACTATTTTCTTAATATTTTATGTAGATGACATATTGTTGATAGGAAATGACAAACATGTGCTTCAAAAGTAAAGGTACAACTATCCAAGAATTTTTCTATGAAAAATTTTGGAAAGTTAGCCTATATTATGGAAATTAGGATCTATAGATTTAGATCCAAAAGATTGGTTAGTCTCACACAATCTACGTACATGGAAAAGATGTTAAGATATTTAGCATGGAGCATTGAAGAAAGAGTTTCTACTTATATGTCATAGGGTTACTCTTTTGAGAGACATGTGTCTTAAGAAACATGTCAAGATTGATAGTAAAGATTCCTTATATTTCTACAATAGAATCTGTAATGTATGCTATGCTATACATGACTCTTGATGTTTCCCATGCTTTAAGTATTACAAGTAGGTATCATGCTAATCCTGGTAACATTCGCTGAATAACTGTTAAGAATATTTTTAAGTACTTGAGAAGGACTAAAGAATTATTCTTGGTTTATATTGGTCACACTTTATAAGCTTGTGGGCTTACAGATTCGAGTTTTCAAGACAAGTATGATAGTAGATCGCAGCATATTCATGTTGAATAACGATGTTACTAGCTGGAAGAGTTCCAAACAAGATACAACTATAGATTTTACAATAAAAACTTAGTACATTGCAGTTTTGTAAGCAACAAAAGAGGTATTTTGGAGCAAGAGGCTCATCACTAAACTAGGAGTGATTTCTTCCATTGTTGATCCCATACCCTTATATTATGATAACAATGGTACCATCGTCTAAATTAAGGAACCAATGTCTTATCAGCGGTCTAAACATGTAATTAGGCAGTAACATTTCATTATGGAGATAATTGATAGAAATCATGTAAAGATAGAAAAAGTCATTAATGATAACATTTTGATCCTCTCACCAAGGCTTTATCTTAAAAAAAGTATGATAATCATGTTGATGTTATGACCTAAAACACATGGATAATTGGTTTTAGTGCAAGTAAAATTTGTTTGTGTATGACTGAATCAGTATAGAGAACATTGCCAATTATAATGTTAATGAGAACGGGAATCATTCATATAAATAGATTATCACATATTTTGCCTTTACTAATGGTAAATAGTAGTTAATCTTATTGACTATATTGTGTGACACTTAAGCTGGTGTATGGATATTTGTTGAAGAACAAGTTCGTTGGATTGATTCGCTAAAAGTCACCATTTCTGTAGTCCTGATGGTTTTAACTTTTAATGGCAATGGTGCAGATAAGTGATCCTTGAACTTGAAGTTACTATAGTATCTTAAATATTGATTACTATACTTTGATTCTTTGGTTTGTTGCTCATAAATAACCACTTATAGGGTTGAGATTGGATATAGCATGTAACACAAAAAAATAGTGAGTAATCAATATATGATTCATCACTCTTAGTATTTAGAGAGAATATCCCAAGTTTGGCCACTTGTTGGAAATAATATGTCAACAAATCTTCTGCAAATATGATAATATAACTTTGAAGAGTTTCAAGGTTGTACTTCATGAGAGTTATGTTTTGGAAACAAGAGAAGAACAATTAGTCAAATAGGAGGGCATACTATATTTTGTGACTAATTGGGGATATAATATGGTGAAAGGGTATTAATTACACAATAATATTATTATTGATAGGCGAAGTGTGACAGCCCCACCTTACCCAGAGGCGCACCAAAGGGCTTAGCGGACTGCCTGCCTATCTCTCGCCAGGTCTCGAATCACGCACTCACGCAAATATCCGAGCGTACTTAACTTAAAATAAAGCAAAATAAAATACACTCATATTAAATACATTCATACGATTTACTTGAAAGTATAAATATCACAAAGAGTTTTATATCACAAAATATAAATAATATTTACAATAAAAGCCTACACATTTTGGCTGTCCAGATACATTAAACAAAACATGTACTAGGCCCCAAAATCAGCTTTTCCAGCTTTAGTATTTTGGAAAACCTGGTTAAAGAAAACAAATGAACGGGATGAGCTATAATAGCCCAGTGAGTGCTCAAGTCATGCGGTAAACCAATAACAAATAAACTTTAAGGATTATAATGAACAAATTTAATAAATGATAAACAAGCAATGTGAAGTGTAGTAAAATCAATGGCGGACATAGGCTCACTACAGGAGCAAGCTCAACCGCATGAGTATCGAACATGATCAAGACAACAAGGATATCGAGATCGAGGTAAAAGCTCAGGTCCGAGATACTGGAAAAATTCAATCCAGAGTTACCCTCTTCGAGGAATGAAACTCATATAGGAAAGAATATCATACACCTATACCCCACAGCACCTTATATCACCCCAAACTCACCAAGTTGACTAACCGTGAAGTAACGGTGAAGTTAGCCACGGAAGTCCAAGGTCAGGCATAAAGTTCAAGCATGAGTTAGCCCTTTTCGGGACTTTACTCAGATATGAAAATTAGCACACACCGAATAACACCCATCACCTTATATCTCTCCCATACTCACCCACGAAAGTCACACGCACAAATAACATGTTGGATAGTGAAAGCATGTAAAACATTGCGGAATAGATGCGATAAAGTACACATCTTTCCTCAAGTTGCACATTATATCACATAATATTTGTAAGTGTAGCATAATATTTACAAGTAAAACACAACATTTCATCTCAGACATCAAAATAACAATGTCAAGTATTACATGGCATTTCATGCATCATGCACACATAAGAACACTCACCTGAAGCCTAAGAAAAGGTTTCGTAGTATGATTGCGTCTCACTTCCGGATCCTGAAATTCACGAGGAAATAATCGTATAAAAATCCTGACTAAAATCTAAGAAATTTCATAAGGAAATTCAAGAAATACCCCAAGTCTTTCGAGGGTTTAATTTCTAGGGTTTTGGAGCTTAGGGTTTTACCCTAGGGTTTAGGGTTTTCAAAATTAGGGTTTCCTAACCTTCTAGGGTTTTGGCTCGGAAAGGTTTAATTCACTAATAGCTAGTCTACAAAAATTTCTGCACACTTAAATCACTAAATTACAGCTTATAAAGACTTAAATCATAACCTAATCACTTTTATTTCCTAGGTTTTACCGAAATTTCGGCAGCACTTCCCCTATAATCGGACTAATCCAAAAATTTTAAACCTGCAAGAAAAATCAACCATCCAATCCATTCAACATGTACCACAACTTCTATGTTCAATTTAAACTCAAATTCAATCAAGATTCCACTCAAATTCAAGATCCCTACTCCAAGAATCATCACCCAAATCTGCACAGGGTTGGTTTTCAGCCAACTTCGTGCCATTGCTGGGGTCAATCCACTAAGAACTAGGGAATTGTGATTACATGGTTTGAAAGTACGTTTATAGGGCTACAACTTTCATGAAGATCATCACTTAAAATTCCAACTAGAACAGGTTCAAAATCAGGCCCCAAGTTGGCTCTTCATCAAAACTGTTTACGCAGAACCGAATTTTCAGCCAACTTTGCAAGCTTTCTGCGGTTAATACACAATGAACCACCGTGCAAGCTTTATACCGTTTGAAAGCCCTATGAATCTAGTTTCTAAAACAACAAGAATCATTCGAATCCAAGCTATCTACACCAAGTTATGAAAGTTTTACTAAAACTGGTCCAGCATGACTGTTCAAGTATTTTTCAGTTCAAGCTTAAATCTTCAAGTACTACTATCAAATTCTTAGTATAAAACTTGAACAAAACTAAATAAAACTTGAAAGTAATAGCAAAAGTTCATAGTACATACCTTAAATAAGCTTAGAACCTTGCTTAGGAAGAAGAAAACCTCACTTTCTATGGTGGAATTTGTCTAAACTTAAGAGAGAAAAGTCCAAGAAGTTGAGAGCAAAAATGAGAGAAGAAGAGAAAAGAGAATGGCTGGCCAAGAGGGAGAAGAAAGAGAAAGAAATAGGCTAGGAAAAATGGAAAAGAAATGAAGAAAAGGTGAGAAAATAATTAACCAATTAAAACCTCACAAGAGTAAAGTAAAAAGGTGATCTTTTAATGCAAGAGTAGTAACTTGGGTTAATTTAATTAGTGGAGCTCATTACTCCCTTATCACTTAACACTAACAATAATAAAACACAAATTATTAAAGCAAAAATAGAGTAAAAATAAAGAGAGAGAAACTGGCCCTAAGGGAAAAAAAAAGAAAAAGAATTTTCGGCCAAAAAGAAAAAGAAAAGAAAGAGAAAAATTTCAGCTAAGGGAAAAGAAAATAAAGCAAGAAAATAAGTGAAATTTTTGAGTAAAATTAAGCTAAAATTCAAGTAGTCAAAAGACTAGAAAATAGTAGAATAAATTAATCAAAATTTAAACACTAATATAAATTAAATGGTCAAGAAAAATTATTCTAAATTTAGTACTTGGGTGTCCTTGCTCAATAATGAAAATCTTAGTTAATTAACCTAATTAACTCAAGAAATCTCCCAACTAATAAACCAAGGATTAACACTTAACCCTAAATAAGAAAAATGTCTTTTATAAGTGCATTTCTAGGGTGTTACACGAAGTCTATTATATGACTTTCTCAACTCATTGGGATAATCATGATTTGTTGCTAGATACTACTAATGATCTATAGGTGCAAATTGATTAATTAATTGAATTAATGACCAATTAAAAAGTTTAATTTACCTAGTTCTTAATTTATTAGTTGATGAGCTATAATTTGTACTTACTGCTAACTTGAATAGACCAAAATGGGTCACACATACTAAGGACATCTTCTTTGGATTAAATTGTTATTAAAATAAATGACATACTTATGGAGTTACATATGAGATAAATTAACCAAAGGGACTTATATGCAATTAATCCAAGTATTGTAAGAAAAGGTTTCTGGTAACCATATGGAATAGAAGTTGCTAAATCTTATTAGATAAGGCAAGTTTCTAATCATCTATTGAATTTTTTTTAACTAGTTTCTTAAAGACTGTGATTGGTTAGCTACAAATATGCTCTTAGCCCTGACTCTTTAATATGCTACAAGGTACAACACAATTAGTAAGGCACAAAAGTTGTGAGACAAAGATTAGGAGGGAAAAAAAAAAGAGAAATCACATGCTCTCTCTCTGTCTAAAAAACACGACTCTCACTCAAGGGTTGGGATTAATCTTCTTCGTCCAGTTTTATCTGTGTCTTGTTGAAGCTTGTTTAAGGGAGGTAGCATGTAAAAGCCAAGGCTAGATAGGCTGCAAGGTTCCTGAAGGATGTGTTCCTGCAAATCACCAATAGAGGCTCTGCGCTTGAAGGGCTTTTCATGGTAGACACGTCACCTACAAATTAAGGATTTGCCTTTGTTTGCATAGAAACCTTCTGTGTATAAGGTATAATGAATTATACTTGTTTTATGCCGTATATATTATATCAAAATGGTCCTGGTTAAGATAACAAAATTTTAAATTTTTACTGCTTTAACCACTTTATTACTTTACATTGCATCCAGTAAGTTAAAGTAGCCTTTGAAGCTACTATTAGGTCGGTTTGTTCAAGCAAATGAACTCGGAGTTTGTTCCTTTAAACTGCTGCAATTTTGGAGCAAGTATGTGGACAAGTTTGAACTCATGAACCCCAAGTTCATTTATCCAAATATGTCCACCATCCAGCATTGGTTTTGGCATTTTTTTCCCTTCCATTTGGTCCCTCATTTATTGCACATGATTTAGATATAGGACATATTTTGGGTCCACTTGCATGTTCATTTCGGGTTGTTTTGGTGGCATTTGAGGCAGATCTGATGATATGAATCAAGGAGCTACCAAGGATGGAACAAGTTTCAAGATTGTTGGATGAGCTCAAGAAGACCTTTTGCAAGGCATTGATGGGGCAATGACAAAGGCTAAGACTAGAAGAATGAGAGAAGCCTTGCAAGGATTATATTTGGACTTGTGAGAGGAAGAAGAAACTTGGGGCCAAGAGCAACTCTTCTCCAAGGCCTATTACTTATATTTGGGTTGCTCAAGATGATGCTTGGAGCATAGAAGGCCAGCTGTCCAACTTACTTGTTGATGGATCAATGGAAGAAGCCCAACCTCCATGAAGAGTGGCGTTTGGATCACTAGGGCTTCAATGCTTTTGGACGACCAGCCCAATTGCTTATTTATAGACATTTTTAAGTGTTCTAGAACTTAGCTATTTTTATGTTTTAAGGCTTTCAATTTAGTTACATGTTGTTTTAAGTTAAGTGTTTCAATTAGTTTGTGTTTAGGTTTAAGTAGTTGCTTTAATTTCTAAGTTCTAAAATCATCTATGTAACCCTATAAATAGGGGACACTATTCATACGAATTTGACATGAATATTATTATTGTGAGTTCTCAAATTGAGAGTTTTTTTGATTCTTTGCTAATTATGAACTACCTCCGATCTTGTCAAGTGATTCCAAGATCAAAACCCTAGCTTAAAGTTTCTTTCTTGTTTGATTAAGTCCTTTAGAGCAATTAAGTAGACATATTGAACTTGCTCAAAATTGGTCCTACTTGAGCGCTTTGAAGGGTCGAAATCCTCCAAGGGAAAATTCGAAGCTTCACCTGGATCGTCAAGCAACTCCACGTTCTTCCGCACTTATCAATTGGTATCAGAGTGAAGGTTCTTGAAATTCCAGATTTTTCTAATCCAATTTCTTTTCCTTTGGAGAAATTTGGATATATCCCTTTATTTTTCTTTAAATCGTGTCTTGTGTTGTTGTTTTTCTAGTGCTTCGTGCCTAGTTAAACAACTTGCGTTCTTTTCTTTGTTCTTGCTGCCTACATTCTTGTCAAAAAAAAAATTTCGTGCATACTTTTTTCTTGTTTTGTGCTTTCTTGAATTTTTCTTAGGGTCTTAGAGTTGTTCTTGATTGTCTTCAATCAAGAATTCTAGTTATTGTGTGGTTTCTTGATAATCTTGACTGTTTTTATTGTTATCTTGAAATTCTTGTGTGAAAACCTGCAAGAAAAAAGGGTTTCTTGAGCATAAAACTTCATACAACCAATTTTTCTTGGAGATTTAGTTGTGCTCTTGAGTCTTTTATGTGTCAAAAATAAAAAATCATGTGCAAGACAAAAAAAGAAAATAAAAAGTCATGCAAGAAGAAAAGGAAGAAAAAGACAAAGCACAAAAGAAAAAGAAAGAAAATAAAGAATAAAAAGGAGTGCACACAAGTTAAAAACCATGCACAAAGTTTTATTCAATTTTCTTGAAGTTTCTTGGTGTTCTTGATACAATTCTTGAAGTTCTTGAACTTACTTGTTGGTTTCTTGAACTTGTATCAAGTTGTTCTTGAGTTTCTTGAAGTCTTGTGTTGTTGGAGATTTCTTGACTGATTTCTTGAAGTTCTTGGCTTATTTCTTGGACTTTCTTGATCAAATCTTGAAGTTCTTGAAGCATTAAAGGGTCAATCAAAAGCGTTCTTTCATAAACTAGGGGTTTTGTTAGGGTTTCTTGCACATTGAGTTTTTAAAATTCATTCCTATTTTTGGATGAATTTTTGTTACAATTTTTGCAGAAATTTTGGTGTTAAATGGAGTCACAAAGGTGTTCTTTGGGTCAAAATAGAAGTTATTTGACTTTGGGAAACCAATTGGGTAAAGGAAAACAAGTTGACAAAGGATTGGAAACCAAATCCTACAAGTGCAAGGGTTTCTTTTTTTTTTTTGGCTAAGTGGTGAACCTTGTTACCTTTTTTCTTTATTTTGTCCATATTTTCACATTAGGAAGGAGCTTTGTCCATGTTTTTAAGGTTTCCAAACTAGTTGTGCTTGGTTTTAGTTGTTATTTGTTCAAGAATTCTTTTTGGAAAGGAATCTCTTTCCTATTCCTTCAAGGATTGTTGAAGTTTTACTTTTTTGCACAAAAATGTTATTATTTTTTTTCAAGGAAACATTAAAAATCAAGGTTTTTCACACAAGAATACCACATATTAGGGTTTCTAATTTGTGTCTTCTTGAATCAAGTCTTGTTTATTCCATCTTTTCTTGAATTCTCTTGATCAAACAATTACTCTGAGCTTATTTTCTTTGACCTCTACATTTACTCTTGTGGTTTAACTTCTTGGAGCTTTACAAGAAAGGTTGAGTTGGTTCTTTTTCATCAAGGAACATACGAAGAAGCTACTCAAGAGTGGTAAAAGGCTTAGAGGTGAGCACATTTGAGGGAAAAAGCCATAAATACTTGGAGTGATACACGTGGGTTGAGTGTATACACTAAGGGAGTAGTAAGGCTATTTTTCTTCTATTATTATTTTGTGTTACTAACTTTATTTTGTAGGTTTACTCATCATGTTTAATGAAAGTGTAGAACAAAACTTTGACATGAAGTCCTTGTGCCAAGCCATGCAAGAGCAATTGGCTCAAATAAATGCTAGAGTGGAAGGCATGGAGTCTGCCTTTAAAGGCCAAACTAGGGTTTTCAAGAAATCTATTTATGAAGAGAATGTTCATGAGTATGAAGAGTATGATTTTGACTATGAGGAAGTAATCTCACGCAAAGGGAGGAGGATGAGAAACCAACCACCTCATGATGGCAATCTAAGGAGCATAAAGATGAAGATTCCATCTTTCCAAGGGAGACTAGATCCTAATGCTTACTTAGAATGGGAAAGAAAGGTGGAGCATATTTTTGCATGCCATAGCTACACTGACGAGAAAAAGGTACATCTTGCTTAAGGGAGGCAATGGGGCGGGTTGGGCGGTTTTTGGGCGGGTTGATATTGGGTTTTCATTTATATGGGTTATACCCAACCCGCCCAATTATATATTGGGTTAATATTGGGTTAGGTCATGTTGGGTTAACTCAAACCCATGACCCAACATATTATTTTATAGATTTTGGTACATAATACTTTTTCACACATATTTACACACAAAAAATGATTACAAAATGATTTTTTTCGCACACATAAAGGCATCTTTTCATATATAAACATATTTTCACACACTAGAATGCTTTACAAATACAAACACACTTCTAATTAAGCATCTATAGATTCTAATTGTAGAAGAGATAATTAGCTCTAAGAGCATTGACTATGCAGAGAACATGTAGATAATTAGTTACCCTTATTAAGTATCCACATGATTCTAGTTTAATGACTTTTTGTTTTATACACTTTTATTATTATAACTACACGACATATTTCAAAATTCCAATTGCTTCAGAAGATGGTGTCATTTTAATATATCTTCTCCATGTGTATGCTTCTTAATTAAACTACTCTTTCCTCTTTAATTTTTTAAAAAATTTGACTAACTGCTTTAGAAGCTGAATTTTATTTTCTATTTATATATAGAGAATACATGAACTATTAAGAATGATGGATTCTGCATTATTTTAAGCTGCCAATCATTTATTTATCCTAAAGTTAGCATTTTGTAAGGATTACAATTTTGTTGAGAACATTAAATTTTGAATGGTTTTTTAGAAGTAATGTCCGTATTCTGGACCGAAATTTCTTAAAAGTTCACTAAAAAAATGTAGCATATGTAAAATTCATTTTCCAAAAATTGACTTGGATAGTTTTGATTGCATTTGAAAATTTTTAGAATATTATTAAACAATGATATTGTAACAATTTTTGAAATGTAATGTATGTGAAATAAAAAAATTGTTAAAATTATCAAAGGAGATTGAAAACATGTTTAAAAAATTATTTCAACATAATTTTTTGCAAAATGCTTTTAACAAAATGGAGCCTTTTGATTTTTTTTAAAATAGAACTTGGGTAATGGGTACCTAAGTAAAAAACCCAACCCACCCAATAAATAAGTTGGGTTTTTTTAACCCAACCCATCAAAACCCATAACCCAACTGACCCAACCCATCATTTAAACTTAGTGGGCGGGTTGGGCGGGCTGTTGGGTTTTGGGTTGTTTTGCCAACTCTAATCTTGCTGCTATTGAGTTTACTGATTATGCAAGCATTTGGTGGGATCAACTCAACAAAAATTGCCTCAAATATGAAGAGGAACCCGTGTCTACTTGGTCTGAGATGAAGAAGATCATGAGGAAGAGGTATGTACCTAGTTACTACACACATGATCTCCATTGAAAGTTACAAACATTGTGGCAAGGTACCATGTCTATGGATGAGTACCATAAAGAATTGAAGAAATTGATGATTCAAGCCAACATGGATGAAGAATGAGAAGCTTTGATGGCTAGATTCATGGGAGGCCTAAACTCTGAAAGTAGATCTCGTGTGAAGTTGCATCACTATGTAGAGATGAATTGTAGATACCAAATTTTGACACACTATCTATTTTCAAACACTAGGGGGCATATTTGCACTTTTAGGACAAATTTTAAAATTTTAATAATCTCGGGGGGCAAAATAGTAATTTTATATGTAAATATTTTTCTATCAATTTTTGGGGTTTTTTTAAAATTCATATGTTTACTTTTATGTGAATTTGTTAATTTATTATGATTTTTTTTAGATTTAATTGGTATTTTTTATATTTCTACCAGCACAAGGACAAAATGGTAATTTCGCCTCGCAAATGCCATTTTAGCTCATTTTAAGCTCCAAATTCATTTTTCAAATTCTTGAGGCATGTTTCTGAATTTTCTTAATTTTTTCAAAGACGATAACTATTTTTCTGTGAATTTTCATTGCCCAAGGGCAAAATCGTCATTTTACAAATTAAATTCATTTTTCATCAATTTGAGTCAAAAATGTATTTCCAGTGTTTTAAGCTTATTTTTAGTTTTTGGTAATTTTTTTAGGACAATAACTATTTTTCTATGAATTTTCATTGCCCAAGGGCAAAATCGTCATTTTACAAATTAAATTCATTTTTCACCAATTTTGAGTCAAAAATGTATTTTCCAGTGTTTTAAGATTATTTTTAGTTTTTGGTAATTTTTTGAGGTCAATAATTATTTTTCTGTGAATTTTCATTGCCCAAGGGCAAAATCGTCATTTTACAAAGTAAATTCATTTTTCACCAATTTTGAATCAAAAATGTATTTTCCAGTGTTTTAAACTTATTTTGAGTTTTTGGTAATTTTTTGAGGTCAATAGCTATTTTTCTGTGAATTTTTGTCATCCAAGGACAAAATTGTCATTTCACATCCCAAACTCATTTTTCACTAGTTTTTGGGTCCCAAATTCGTTTTTAGATTTTAAGCACTAAGTTTCTAACTTTTTAGGGTGAATTTTTATTAAAAAATTTGTATTTACATTTTTCTTAATTTTTTATTATTATTTTTTGTAAGAGAAAATAGATTTTTAAGGATAAAATTATAATTTTTGTAGTCAAAGGCATTTTGGTCTTTTAGCCCTTTCTTGGAGGTTAAGACTTGTGCAGTATAAATACCCCACTTAGGGATTAAAAAAAAAAGAGGAAGAAAAAGAGAAACCCTAAAACACTTCGATTTTTGTGCAAAAAGATTAAAACACACACTTTTACACCTACAAAACACACACAACAGCCGCCACCTCTTTTCTGCAGTTACTGTTCATCGAAACAGTTCCAGACCATCTTGAAGCTTGAACAGGTAAGTTCTCCTCTTTGTTTTTGCTTTAATTCATGTTTGTTCCATAATCTTTTGTGCGTCTGATTGTTGGGATTTTAATTGAATATTCTTTTAGATTTAGTTTCTATTTTCTATTTTGTTGTTTATGAACTTATCTCCGTTTATGTTTTTTTTTATTTTCCATTCTGTTTTCTAGTTTTCTATTTTGGGTTTATGGGTTTTGCTCTGTTTGTTGTTCTGGGAATCTCATCCTCACCACCTCTCTCTCTCTTTCATTTCCACCGCCTCACCACCATTCTCCTCCCTCCACCGCCTCACCCAAATAACGTCATCCCTGCTGCCCCCTCAATCCAACTCCACCAAATGACAACCAGAATCCAGCCCCAAAATCACAATTCCCCCACCAAAAACTGCAGCAAGATAGAATCGATTCCCCTAGCCCAGCCGAAGCCTTCATCAACGCATCACCCATAATTACCTCCATAATCCAATATCAACCCCTAAACGCACACAATTCACCTATAACCTGCAAATAGGAAATCAAAAACTCACCAAGCTCCACCGCCCTCTAAAACCACCAGCAACCGTCAAAACCTCAACCCAAGACCACCATGCCACGGACAACCACCAGTACTTCGACCCTGTCTCCCCTGTACAAAGGCCACCAATAAAACTGCAGCCATCACCACCTATCTCCATTTCTAATCACCAATTCATCACAAGCTCATCCAACAACGATCAATTTTTGCCAAATACAGCAAGCCCAAACAAACAATATGGCCAAAGCAGTCACTAAGGCACTGAAGACAGCCTACCCGCCTCCAATTTCAACTTTTGAAATCCCAATTACACACCCAAATCAGCAGCCCCAATCACCATAGCAGCATAATTATCTCCACATTGCCTCCTGTGTCTTCATCTTCACCACCAACGACCTCCACTGTTGCCCGAAGCCCTCACTCCCTGCCAATACCCAATCCAGAAACACACACGTAATACACACACCACGCATCCATAACTAACAACCCATTTCCAATCAATTCTAAACCACCTGCAAACCCTCACGGCCGGTCCAATTTCCTTGCCAGCTCCACCATTCTGCCACCACCCATCACTGAATCACCACCTGGTTGACACCAAACCTGCACAAAACAACTCAAAATTGCCCCCTGCCAATACACTCAACCTGCACAAAAAAGAACAAACAACCCAAACACAAATCAGAATTAACACTGCCATAACACCCAACACCACCAAAACAGATTCTATCTAGTAGCTTATGCATTTTAATTTGAACAAAACGATTCGAGCATAAAGGAAATTCAAAGGGGGGTGAGTGATTAGAGAAAAAAGAAAAGACAAAGAGATCGGATAGAGACTGACCAGAGAAAGAGAGAAGAGGGGATGAGAGAAAGCTGTAAATTGGAGAGCGAGAGAGAAGAAAATCAGAGAGGGTTAGAACTAGAAGAAGAGAGTAGAACAAGAGAAATAGAGAGCACGGAGGGAGAGCAGAGAAGAAGAGAGTAAACCGGAGAATAGAGGAGAGAAGCAGAAAGGGAGAGATAGAGAGAAAGAGAAAGGGGGTAAGACAGAGAGAACGCAAATCAGAGGGAAGAAATTTAGAGAAATCGGAAAGAACAAAAAAGTGAAAGGAAAGTGAAAAATAGAAAGAGAGAAGAGATAAAACAGAGAGAAAGGCAAATCGGGGAGAAGAAACTGGACAAGAACTGAATGAGAAAAATGAGCACCTGGGGAAGATAACCGAAATAGCAATTTGGGATTTGGGCATTTAACTTTTATTTAGCTTTAATTTCAATCTTTAGTTAATTTTTTTTATGTTGATTTAATTTAGTTAATTAGTTCAGTTAACCTAAATGATTTGATTAATTGATTCAGTCTTTAGGTTTGGCCCTATGTTACTATGCCCCATGAGAATTCTTAATTCCTTGCAATCAAGTCTCCCATAATTTAAGATTGACCCCCCTAGACTTTAATTTTATTTCAATTAAGTCCTACAAGTCTGCATTTTTTTACTAGCTGTAATTTATTGCTTTGTTCTCCCCAATTCACTTTATTTGCATTAAATCCCTTAGACTTGTGAGAATTTCTATTTTGCCCTTTCATTAGTTAGAATTTCTAATTTTGCCTCGTGAGCTTTATAGAAATTTATTTTTGTCCCCTTGGTTGTCAGAATTTACATTTTATCCCCTATTCGTCAATATTCTCTTATTTTATGATTTATTTGTTTATATTAAGGTTCCTTGACTTGTTTATTCATTTTGTTAGCATTTAGTACCAGGTCTTCAAGAGGTATCTCTACTTTTCGTTGATTTTCTTTATGTGCTCCAATGTGCCTTACGTGATTTTTTTGTTTTTATGCATTTTATTCACATATTTCCTATTTGGTATGCTCTTTGTGTATTTATTTCTTTCATGCAATTTCATTTTTAAATCTTATTATTTCTTTATTATTATTTTGATAAAAATATAATATTTTTGTATTTAGCTAGTCAATGTAATAGTTAGATTATTTTTTCTACATATTTTAGCAAAATTATTTAATTAGATAGAAAATGTAATAGATAGGGCATTTTAAATTTTCCCCCTTAAATTGTAAATCAAGCCCCCCAGTGTAATAGTTAGGATTCATTTGCTTTTGCAGTGCTTATGTGTTTATTTGATTTACCGCTTTCCTTAGGATTTTTGCATCTTAGAATATCACGCTTATGTGTTATGTGCTCCAATGTGATCTTACATGTTTTTTATGTTTTTAATTTGCTTTTAATTCGTGCTTTACTATTTAATTCATGTTTTATTGTTATTCAGCCACCACACTAGTCCAACGCTAGTTGTGGCTTATCGTTTCCCTGCTAGTCCAACGCTAGTGGGATTTTCCTTAGAACGGGCTAATCCAACGCTAGACCCTTAGAACATTTTAGTAATTAGGCACATTCGTGTGCATTTCATATCTCATTTCACACACTTTTAGTTTTTCTTTCCACCTATCATGAATTTTACTATTACTCTTATTATTTAATTATTATTATTATTTTGACACATTTTTAAAACGCATGACATTTAGGTTGCATCTCACTTAGAAATTAGGACATTTGTGTGTTTCGACATAGAAATAGTCGCCTACTCATGTGGGAAGCGGTGGCGTACAGGCCGTTTCTCCCTCCGTGAGTAGAAATATTCAGTCACGAGTTATTAGTTCCGCTGTACCCGTCATGTTGCATTCCCACTTTCTTCGGCCACTTATTATCTATATTATTATTTTCTTTTCTTTTTGCATTTCATTTTTGCATTAAAACTCGTGACTCCCTCGAGGTCTCGACTTCGGGTTTCGCAATTAATGCGATAATTCCGACCAAGCCTCGACAGAACATTTCGACCCTCCCGATACTCACATTTAGACTTAGGATTTGCATTCATATAGATACATCCAAATGCGATAGAATCTAGGGTTAATGTTAGAAAATTTGATTAAATCCTCGCAACTAGCCTCGGCTAGGTTGAAAGGGTGCCTTAGGTGCAAACCTTTGCCTTCCCTTTTTTCAAATGTGACTCCCGAACCTTTTTCTCTCGTTTTTTCATAGACCGGAGTCGGAAAAGGGTTTTAAATAATTTTTATTTTTTGTTTTGTTAAACAATTTTTCGGGTGACTTGGTACACCCTAACTCAGTACCAAGTGGCGACTCCATTTTCTAAAATAAAACCCTTTTTCAAAAATTATTTGGCCAAACCTGTCGCATTTTTAGTCCCAGCCTTGTTTTGCTTTTAAAATATCATTTTTCTTAAAATACACTTTTGTCTCTCAAACTCGATTTTTATCACACACGCACCATTTTTCTCTTTTCAAAAGGGATCTCAGACCGGACCGTCCTTTTCGAGACGCGACAGTCAACGACCCCACTCCTACCCTTTTGCTTTACGATTTTTAGGACGCGACATGAATGATTTGGTGGACATGGCTATCAAGATTGAAACGCAACTCAAAGCCATGAAGCCATGCAACTTTGGATCATCATCATGTTCCTCAATGGGAAAATCAGGCTGTTGAGAGAGAAGGTCGAGTACCACTACCACCACCACAAGTTGTCCAATCCGCGAGGAGTAAGCAAGAGGCGCCTTCCTCAAAACCTCCAACAAAGGGGAAAGTCGAGTCTACTCCAAAGCTTAAAGAGGTTCGTTGCTTTAGATACTAGGTTTTGGGCATTATGTTTCAAATTGTCCAAATAAAAGGGCTATGATGATCATGGACAATGGGAATGTTGAAAGTTTTACTTCTAGTGATGGTAAAGAAGAGATGCCATCTCTTGAAGGAGGTTCTGAGACTAAAGAAGTTGAGTTCAATAATGGTGACCATGGAAAGCTTTTAGTCACTAGAAGAGCTTTGAATGTTCAACTCAAAGAGGATGGTGAGAATCTACAAAGGGAGCACATCTTCCACACTCACTATAGTGTGCTCAATAAGGTATGTAGCTTGATCATTGATAGTGGTTCATGCACTAACATTGCTAGGACCTTATTTGTAGATAAATTGAGTTTGACAACTGAAGAACATCCCGAGCCCTATAAGCTTCATTGGCTTGCTGATCAAGGTGATATAAAAGTATCAAGAAAAGTATGCATTCCTTTGTCTATAGGCAAGTACAAAGATAAGGTTTGGTGCGATATAGTCCCTATGCAAGCATGCCATATCTTGTTGGGACGCCCTTGGCAATCTGACAAGACAGTTTTGTATGATAGATATAAGAACTACTCATTTAGGTTGGAGAATCGTAAGTTTGTTCTAAATCCAATCAAGCCATCCGAGACTCATGCTAATCAAGTGAGGATTGCTCTTGAGTTTCAACTAAGGGGAGAGCAAGCCAAACAACTTGGATTTGAGAGAGGAAAGAGAGAAAGAATCCAAGGGGCGAAAAGAGAAGGAAAGGAGAGAAAAGAAAAAGTTGAGTGCATTTACAAGTAAAAGTGAGGTTGAGGGGGCTTTGTTAGCCAAGCAACAAGTGTTACTTGTAATGAACAACGATATTTTCTTTTCTATTTCTAACCGTGACTGTTCTTTGCCAAGTGTTGTGGTTTCTTTATTGCAGAATTTTTTAGATTTATTCCTTGAAAAAATACCACAAGGCTTACCACCTTTGCAAAGAATAGAGCACCAAATAGACTTCATACCTAGTGCAAGTATTCCAAATAGGCCTACATATCGCGCCAATCCTGAGGAAACAAGGGAGATACAATGTCAAGTAGATGAGCTCATTGAGAAAGGATTTGTACGTGAGAGCCTTAGTCCTTGTTCCATCCCTATTATTTTGGTGCCAAAGAAGGATGGCACATTACACATGTGTGCAGATTGTAGAGCCATAAACAAGATAACACTAAAGTTTCGCTATTCTATCCCTCGATTAGATGATATGCTCGATGAATTACATGGCTCTAATATCTTTTCTAAAATCAATCTTAAAAGTGGATACTACCAAATTCGTATGAAAGAGGGGGACAAATGGAAAACTGCTTTTAAGACTAAGTATGGGTTATATGAGTGGATGGTTATGCCTTTTGGTTTAACTAATGCTCCTAGTACCTTTATGCATCTTATGAATCATGTTTTTCATGCTTTCATAGGGAAATTTGTGGTAGTATATTTTGATGATATCCTTGTGTATAGCCATTCTTTAGATGAGCATGTTAGACATTTGCATGATGTTTTTATGGTTCTTATGGAACATGAACTTTATGCTAATTTGTCTAAGTGTACTTTTTGCATGGAGTCTATTGTCTTTCTTGGCTTTGTAGTGAGCTCCAAAGGGATCAAAGGGGATGACTCCAAGGTCAAGGCTATATGTGAATGGCCAACTCCTATTAATGCTAATGAGGTGAGATCTTTCCATAGACTTACGAGTTTTTATAGGAGGTTTGTAAGGAATTTTAGTATAATTGCTGCACCTCTTAATGAACTTGTCAAGAAAAATATTATTTTTAAGTGGAAAAATAAGCATGAAGAAGCATTTAACTTGTTGAAAGATAAAATAACCAATGCTCCCTTGTTGAGTTTGCTTGATTTTGACAAGTGCTTTGAGGTCGAGTGTGATGCTTATGGAGTTGAAATTGGTGCAATTTTGATGCAAGTGTCCAAGCCTATTGCATACTTTAGTGAGAAATTGAGTGAAGCTACATTAAATTATCATACGTATGACAAAGAGCTTTACGCATTAGTGAGGACTTTGCAAACATCGCAACACTACTTGTTACCTAAGAAATTCGTCATTCATAGTGATCATGAAAGCTTGAAGTTTTTGAAGTCTCAAGGTAAACTGAATAAGAGGCATGCTAAGTGGTTGGAATTTATTGAGACTTTTCTCTATATAATCAAGTATAAACAATGTAAGGAGAATGTGGTTGCTGACGCCTTATCTAGAAGGTATGCTCTCCTTACTACTCTTCACACTAAATTACTTGGATTTGAATTTGTTAAAAATTTTTATGAGCATGACCATAAATTTGAAAAAGTGTGGACACTTTGTGAAAATTGTGCATGTGAAGGGTTCTTTAGGCAAGATGGATTTTTGTTTAAAAATAATAAACTGTGTGTGCCTAATTGTTCTCTTCGTGAACTACTTGTGAGGGAAACGCATGGGGGTGGAATTATGGGTCATTTTGGTGTGCAAAAGACTTTAGATATTCTGAATGAACATTTTTATTGGCCTAAAATGAAGCATGATGTGCGAGATGTGTGTTCTAAGTGCATTGCATGTAGGCAAGCAAAATCTAAAGTCATACTACATGGATTTTATACCCCTTTACCCGTCCGTACACAACCTTGGGTAGACATATCCATGGACTTTGTTTTAGGTCTACCAAGGTCACTAAGTGGAAAGTATAGCATATTTGTGTAGTTGATAGATTTAGCAAGATGGTTCATTTTATAGCTTGTGTTAAAACTAATAATGCTACACATATTACTGACTTATTCTTTAAGGAAATCACTAGATTGCATAGTTTACCACGTTCTATTGTGAGTAATCATGATGTTAAGTTTCTTAGTCATTTTTAGCATACTTTGTGGAATAAGCTTGGTACTAAATTGTTGTTTTCTATTGTTGCTCATTCACAAACTGATGGACAAACTGAAGTGGTCAATAGAACACTCACTACTTTGTTACGTACAATCATACAACGTAGTTTAAAGAATTGGAAAAAGTGTCTTCCACACATTGAGTTTGCATATAATCCTGTTACTCATTCTACTACTTTTTTTTCACCATTTGAGATTGTCTATGGTTTTAATCTTTTAACTCCTTTGGATATCTTGTCTTTGCCTACTAACGAATGTGCAGATTTAGACGTCAAAAGAAAAGCTAAATTTGTTAAGGAGTTACACACCAAGGTGAAAGCAAACATTGAGAAACACAAATTGCAAACAACGGGCATATACAAGTTATGTTTGAGCCTGGTGATTGGGTATGGGTGCATATGAGGAAAGAGAGGTTTCCTAATCAAAGGAAAGCCAAGTTAAACCCACATGGAGATGGTCCATTTCAAGTAGTTGAAAGGATTAAGGATAATGCCTATAAGATTGACCTACCAAGTGAGTATGGCAATGTGAGTGCCACTTTTAATGTTTCTAATCTTTCTTTGTTTGATGTAGGTGATTCGAGGGAGAATCCTTTCGAGAGAGAAGGGAATGATATGGATCAAGGAGCTATCAAGGATGGAATGAGTTTCAAGAATGTTGGACAAGCCCAAGAAGACCTTTTGCAAGGCATTGATGGACCAATGACAAGGGTTAGGACTAGAAGAATGAGAGAAGTCTCGCAAGAATTATATTTGGACTTGCGAGAGGAAGAAGAAACTTGGGCCAAGAGCAACTCTTCTCCAAGGCTTATTACTTATATTTGGGCTGCTCAAGATGATGCAGGAAGCATAGAAGGCCAGCCATCCAACTTGTTGATGGATCAATGGAAGAAGCCCAACCTCCTTGAAGAGTGGCGTTTGGATCACTAGGGCTTCAATGCTTTTGGACGACCAACCCAATTGCTTGTTTATAGACATTTTTAAGTGTTCTAGAACTTAGCTATTTTTATGTTTTAAGACTTTCAATTTAGTTTCAAGTTGTTTTAAGTTAAGTAATTCAATTAGTTTGTGTTTAGGTATAAGTAGTTGCTTTAATTTCTAAGTTCTAAAATCATCTATATAACCCTATAAATAGGGGACACTATCCATACGAATTTCACATGATTTAATGAACATTATTATTGTGAGTTCTCAAATTGAGAGTTTGTTTGATTCTTTACTGATTAAGAACTACTGTCGATCTTGTCGAGTGATTCCAAGATCAAAACCCTAGCTTAGAGTTTCTTTCTTGTTTGATTAAGTCCTTTAGAGCAATTAGGTAGGCATATTGAACTCGCTCAAATTGGTCCTACTTGAGCACTTTGAAGGGTTGAAATCCTCCAAGGGAAAATTCGAAGCTTCATTTGGATCTTAAAACAACTCCACGTTCTTCCGCGTGTATCATCTGACCTAATATTGCTCGACTTTATTTTGTCCAAATTTCAAGAATCGAGAGCTATGTTTTAACAGATATAGGATGTTTTGCATGACATGAATTGGTTAAGTGTCTAGCAACTCTAGTGAGATTTCTCGAGTCCTTATATGATCCCTTGAGTCTCCATTTGATTGAGTTTTGGATTGTTTTAGTCTAGCTTCACTTGGTAGCATTACATATAAGTTTTATACCCAATTAGGCTTTTGGTGTCTACTTGTGGACTATTTGAATTGTGCATGCATCATCTTGGTCTTTGTCATTTGAAATGACATTGTGAGTCTTTTGTATGATCAATTACATGTCATTCAAACCATTGTATGACTATTTGTGTGTGGTTGAGTTGAGATGTAACTATTTAGCATGTGTTTTTTATCGCTTCGTTGAGTTAGCAAGAGTTCACTTGGTCCGGTTTGGAGGCACTTGTGTTGTTTTGTACTAATTTAATCTCAATCATATAGAATTATAATGGGCTAGTAAGGCTCGTTCCATGTTATTTCGATGAGCTCTGGATACTATTTTGTTGTTTGCAAGCAGATGAAAGTTCCGGGTAAGAGGTGAATTGATCTTAGTTAAACAATTACTATAATCTTTATTAATTTTGAAAATGATTATTGGACTTCAAAATGATTCCTGATACTTAATTTTCTTGCACATAAGATCCATTATGAAATGATAGCAATGACTTTATAAATTTAAAGCTTGATATGCCTAAATTTGCTATAGACAAAAGCTAGTTACTTCTTGCTATGTCCTTCTAGCAGGCTATGTAGCAGAATTATCCTACTAAACGGGCTATACAGCTACTCATTTTTTCTAGCCTACTTGATGGAAGACATGGTCAGGTCTAAATATCTAGGTTGCCAATAGTGGAATAAATTATTCAAGCTCATGCTAATAACGTGAATTGTATTTTTGTTTGTGTTGGCAGTTGACATTCCACAATTATATGAAGAAGAGGTAAGGAATAATTGATATTGATCATGCATCAAGAGCGGTTTCCTACTAGATGCTCTTTAGTGCTAAAATGCGCCTAATTTGAAGTTTCACTACTTCATAGCATTGGCTTAAGCAAACTGTCAAGCGCTATTGGCAAATCTCTATACACAAATAAGCAAACAGCAAATCGAAAATTGAGTTTTGTTAGAATCTATGTTGAGCTAAAAATTGGAGATAAAAGATTGCAAAGCATTCCATATGTGAATGAATTCGCAGAACTAGAGTCCCAAGAAGAAATATACGAATAGATTCCCCCTTGTTACATGAAATGTAATGTGTTTGGGCATAGCTTACATCAATGCCCTATTGTAAAAAGACCAGTAAGTGGATTTCAAAAGAGAACCAGGAAAAACAAAAAAATGAGGAAGAACTAACTGAAGAAAAAGAAGAGAAGAAAGTGAGCACAGAGGAACTAATGACCATAATTCCTGCAAAGGTGGATGGGAAAGAGAAGAAGAATGATGAAACTGAGACAAAGCAAACTCTAGACTACCATTCCAGTGAAGTAACCCTAATAAAGAAGAAGCAGGGGGTAATAAATAGGAAAAGACTGTGGAAAAGAAAAGAAAAAAGGATGATGATCAAAAAAAGAAGGAGAAGGAGAAAATGAATATGCAAAGACCTCTACTAATCCAAAATAGCTATAGTGCCTTAAATAGTGAAGAGGCCCAAGGGTATCAATCTGAGAAGAGGACAAAGAAGAACAAGGAGAATCTTGGAAGAGATACTAGGAAGAGATACTAGGAAGAAGGTAAAACCTAAACACTTATCATGAGATTGATATGCTAGAATGTCAGGGGTTTAAATGACCCCATCAAGCAAAAAGAAGTAAAAAGATTAGCTAAAGAACAAATGGTAGATGTATTTGGTATAGTAGAAAATAAACTCAGATATCAAAATATTGAAAAGATAATTAGCAACAGCTTGCCTGGGTGTAGTTACCATCATAATGGAAGTCCAACATCAGTCTATAAAGTAGTGCTTTGTTGGAAGAAAGAAACTGTAAATTGTACCTTGGTAATGGAACATAAGTAGGCTATAACTTGTTATGTACAAAACAAGATCAAGGATATAAGGTGTTATCGACAACCATTGTATATGGAGAGAATAAGCCTAATGAACGAAGAGCTCTATGGATCCACTTGAAGCAAGTTATGAGAATACACAATAATGTGCCTTGGCTGATATTGGGAGACTTCAATGCAATCAAAAAAGCAAATGAGAAGCTAGGAAGTGATGTATTTGAGAATGTCCCAATTGAAGAATTTAACAAAACAATAGAAGAGATAGATGTAGAGGAGTATCTAGGAAGAGGATATTTTAATACTTGGTGTAATAATAGAGAAGAAGGGCAAACAACGTATAGAAAGACAGATAGAGATTTTGTAAAAGAGAAACGGATCACAATGTTTCCCTTAGTGGAAGTGGAATTTATGTTACTTGGGATATTATACCATTCACCAGCCAGTGTTTTGATAGAAAATGAAGAGTCATTAGGGCCAAAACCCTTCAAATTTCATATTGGATTGAGAACAATCAGTTTAAGGGGATAGTTAGTAGATCATAGGGTTTACCCAGAAAACTTGAACCCTATGAGGAGAGTGTGCTACAAGCTAAAACTTTGAAAGGAGATCTGTAGGAGCTGAATAAGAAGTTTTATAGCAATATTAGTGGAAGACCAACACAAAAAGAGAAATAGTTGAAAAGTGCACAAGCTAAGGCACAAAGGAAACTGTTAGAAGAAAGACTAATGAAGTAGGTAAAATAACTCAAAACAGAATATATAGAGCTCAGGGAAGCAGAAGAAAGGTTCTATAAAGATAAAGCAAGAACCAATTGGCTATAATATGGTGATAGAAATACTTCATACTTCTACAGAAAAGTAAAAATGCACAATGCTAGAAATATAATCCTAAGCCTATGGGATGAGGAAGGGAATGAAGCAAAGGAATATGAGCTAGTGAAAAAGGAGGCCGTAAAATACTACAAAATTTTGATTAAGCAAATAGCAAACATGACTCAGGACAGCAAGTGGATCATGCAACAGGTGATGCACAAAATAGTACCTAAGAAAATGATAGAAATGCTTCATGCAGAAGTGACAGAAGAAGAAATAAGAAGCTCAATGTTTGAGATGAAAGAGGATAAAGCCCATTGTCCAGATGGATATACAACCGAATTTTTTAAGAAAAACTGGGAAATTGTGGGTGATAAGATGACTAAGGCACTAAAGTTCTACTTTGATCAAACTTATATGTTCTTCCCAATAAACTGTACAGCTATAACACTTATTCCAAAGGTGGAAAATGCAAGGAGTATGAAGGAATATCGACCTATAGCCTACTGTAACCTACTGTACAAGTGTTACTCAGATGTGATTACCAGAAGAATAAAGAAAGTAATGCCTGAGTTGATAAGTACAAGGCAAAATGCATTTGTAAAAGGTAGAAAAATTTTGGAAAATGTATTATTGATGCATGACATTGTGAAGGGATATAATAGACAAGAGGGAAAAGCAAGAGCAGTCTTAAAGATAGATATTACGAAGGTTTATGATTCAATAAGTTGGAACTTCCTATTTCTATGAGTGGAGTTGATGAAATTTCCAAAGAAATATATAAAATGGGTGAAGAATGGAGTAACTACTGCAAGGTTCACCTTAAATTTGAACGGTGCCCCAATTGATTATTTCATAAATGAAAAAGGATTAAGATAAGGTGATCCAATATCACCCTATCTATTCCTTTTAGCAATGGAGGTGTTTCCAATGTTATTTGACTGGAAGGTAGAACATCAAGGTTTTGACTATCATCCGAGGTGTAAGGAGCTGAAATTGACACACGTTGCTTTTGCCAATGATTTGTTTCTGATATCAGCAGCTACTAGAAAGTCACTTCAGGTGATTAAAGAGACAATCAATGGATCTGGTGAAATGTCTGGATTGAAGCCTAATTTGAACAAATGTAGTGGATGAGAAAGTGTGTCAAATAATAGAAATGCCTAAAGGACAACTTCTTGTTAGGTATTTGGGATTGCCATTGGTCTCCTCTAAATTGACTTGCAAAGACTGCCAACCCATATTTGTTAAGATTTGAAGGAAAATTCAAAATCGGCCCAGTAAGAAATTGAGTTATGGTGGTAGATTACAACTCATTAAGTCTAAATTAAATGGATTCCACTTGTATTGGTCAAGTGTGTTTGTTCTTCCCAATGCAATCATAAAAAAGATTGAAGACATGCTATCCTTTTTCTTCTGGGCTGGAGATGTTCAGAAACATTATGATGCAAAAGTAAAGTGGAGTGATGTTTGTATGGAGTATAAGGAAGGTGGACTTTGAGTGAAAAATATCAAACAGTGTAACCAATGTTTGATCTTGAAGTTGATTTGGAGCATTTGTTGCAGAAAGGAGACATTATGGATCAAATTAGTGCACACAGTCATACTGAAAATGGATCATTTTGGGCTGCAAATTAAAAAGCAGACTGGTCATGGATATGGAGAAAGATTCTAAAACTTAGAAAAATAACATATCCCATTATCAAGGTTATACTTGGAGATGGACAAAAAGATTTTTCTAGCACAACTATTGGCATCCAACTGGGCCACTACATATGAAGTTTACAAAGAAGCTATTAAAGAACTTAAGATTGGATAGAGATGACACTGTGAATCAATAGTGGGAGAAAGGTGGTTGGAAATGGCCAAGAGGTAGAAGATTTGATAAGGAAGTACAAGAATTGAAACAAAAAACTCTAGCTGATTTAGTAATAAAAGATAATCAGCAAGATGAAGTAAGATGGCTAGCAGAAAAATCAAGAGAATTTATTGTTAAATCAGCTATGAATAATATGAAGGCACAAGTGCAAAATGTTGAATGGGCAAAACTGGTATGGAGCAAAGGATTTATCCCTTAGTATGCTATAACATTGTGGCTACTTTGTAGAGGAAGGTTGATTACGAAAGATAGAATCAAAAGGTGGAAGAAAGAGAATGTGGAAGCATAATGTGTGTTGTGCCAGGAGGAAAAAGAGGCAATTGAAAACTTATTTTTTAAATGCAGATTTACAAGTTGTGTGTGTGGAGATTAACACTTGCAACAACAGTGTACAAAATTTGGCAGGCAAGGAAATCGAATGAACTTTCATGCTTTCGTTCATTTTCCGAACACCCCTTTCATTTATTACTACAAAAGCTATTCCTGATTTTAAACAGTTTCCATTAAACGCACCATCCACTATCATTTGCAAGCTACCATTTTCCTGAGCATCAAATGGGAACTCCTTAACCAGCTAGAATGTTTCATCTTTATGGTGAACTTGTGATAATTGAGTTGCATGCATGTTGACAGAAACCCATTCATCCGACTTCGTAATCAGAGTTGTTTTTAAGTATTCTTAATTTGTATTAAGAATAGTATTAACTAGCGAGGTTTATTATACATCAAATTATGGAACATTAAATGTGATACGTGATTTTTGCTATTTTGTATCTTTTGAATCTTGTGTTTTAGGTGTTCAATCCCAAAGGCACGATGTGTTATATTCCAAGCTCGAAGTGTGATAAGTAGCACGTTATATTATTTTAATATTTAGATAGAATGCTAACGTATTGATAGAATGATAATTTGTCTTACATAATGCTACTCCATTATTTGTTATAGTTTTCTTGGTAGTTGTAGGAACAATAACTTATTTGTCCCATTTTTTCCAATTTTAAGCGTGAAATTTTACATTGATTAATCGTTCATTTTCAAAATATACACTGTTTGATATGACTACAAAATCAGAATTTTTGGTAAACTTTTGTACACGATTCAAATATTGAAGGCATTACAAGTTGTCTTTATATTATCCTTTTCAAGAACAAAATCCATTTAGTGATGTTTAAATTATAAATTAGGTTGTTTCATTTAACAAACAAATTATAGTGTAGTAATTTTTACAATATTTGATTATACTAGTAACTAAACACTAGGGTACTATCTATATGCAAATATTTTTTGCCAACATTAAAAAGTAAACAAACTCTCTTCTTCCTCCGTTTCCTGTGGTGTTTAAAATTCAAATTTCTATTTTCATTTCTGGTGCTTGCCGAAGTTCTTTGCTCTTTAATCTCACTGTCGCCTGGATGGATTGGTTGTAGCATGGAGTTGGGCAGTTGTTCTGGGATCAAGACAGATGCAATGAAGCATTCATTTGCATCTGTGGTTTCACAAAAGGCAATCACCATTCCATTGAAGGAAACAGCTATGTATAAAGGTGAACCAGCATTATTTGTCACTAAAGAAGAAGTTCAGAGGCTTGTAGCTCCTCCAAAATACGTGCTTGTTGGAAAATTTTCAAGAGGTAGACCTTCAATGGAGAGCTTGAGGAAAGAGTTCTTGGCTGTGGGTTTTAAGGGGCAGGTTTCATTGGGATTGTTGGATAACCAGCATGTTTCAATACTGTTTGACTTAGAAGAAGACTTCCAAAGGTGCTGGATCAGAGGGTTTTGGATGTTTCAAGGATTTGGAATGAGGGTTTTTAAATGGACTCTAGATTTTTCTTTGGAGGCAGAATCAACGGTGGTACTAGTTTGGATTGGCCTTAATCATCTTCTGCTTCATTTATTTGACAAATCCACTCTTTTCTCCATTACGAAGGCAGTTGGAGAACCTCTGAAGGTTGATGCTTCAACAGCAGATATGGTGAGACCTAGTGTAGCGAGGGTTTGTGTGGAATTGGATCTGTTGAAACCTTGTCTAGAAAGAGTGTAGATTGGCCAAGGTAAAACAGGTTTCTGGCAATATATATCGTATGAAAACATACCTGCATATTGCTCCTCTAGCATGAAATTAGGCCATTCTAATGTTCAATGAAAGTTGCTTAGGGGTAATGATAAAAACAATCTGGGAGGGAAGGATGCTCGCAGAGTTCTAGGGAATCAGCGATGGACTCCAAAGAAATAAGTTAATGTACCTGAAAGGTTAGTGGTGATTCAGAACAATGTTGAGAAAAAGTTGTATGAAGAGCAAAATAAACTGGAAGTTGTGCAATCAAGTGATAATCAGGAACTCACAGTGCAGATGACTGATATGGTGAACCATACGATTCCTAACGGAGCTGCATCTCAAGAGAAGCCTACTGGTATAGAATCAGAAGGGCTGGAGAAGCGGGAGGAGCTAATCAAGGTATGGAATCTCTCAGAAACAATGAAGAACCCCTTAATGATAATAATGTTCAACAATTCATTCACCTGCAACACGAAGAACAGCAAAAAGATCATTCTGAGCTAAATGATGAACAGCAACTCGTCGAACTATTGCAACTTGAAGAACAGCAAAAGGATCATTTGAAACACGAAGATGAACATCAAGAGAAGCAACTAGTACTACGTGTTGATGGTTTGCCTATAGTAGGAAATTTATCACCAAGGAGTCATGTTTCACAACTTCCTGTGGTTGACAAGCATTCAGATTTACAGGCTTTGAATATTGATCAACTTCAAGAGAGAGATAAAGGATTCCAACTGATTAAGAGAGGGGGTATTCGAGCAAGGTTCGCTTCGGACAGACAACTAAAATCATCTACAAAGTCTTCAGTTAATGCCTTTCACATTTTATCCAATGATTAAGGTACTTTTTTGGAATATAAGAGGGATTTCTAAAAACCCTCAATTTAGACGTTTGAAGAAGTTAATTAGGATGCATCATTTACAAGTAGTTGTGATTTGTGAACCCAAAACTATAGAAAATAAGTTTGACGAGGTGAGGTTAAAGCTGCAATTTGATTCTGGTATGATTAGTCAATCTGGAGATATATGGATGCTTTTTAACAAGCCTTTTGATTGCTATTTTATCAGTAGTTCTGTACAGCATTTATCAGTTAGAGTTCTTCATCCTCAACTTTGCTCTCTTGTTTTGTGTTCTTAGGTACATGCCAAGTGCACATCAGAAGAACGACAGGCTTATGGGCAGGTTTGTTGGTTGATAAACCGTCCCATGGGGCTTTCATGATTTGTGGGGATTTCAACCTAGTAATCAGTGAAGAGGAGAAGCGAGGTGGTAGAGTTTTTCATCCAAGCGAAGCCTTAGATTTTTTTAACTTTAGTTCTTCTACTGGTGTTTTTGATGCAGGATTTTCTAGTTCAAATTATACCTGGCGCAACAATAGAAGAGGACAGGCAAGAATATGGAAAAGATTGGATAGAGTTCTTCTAAACGAGCTTGCAGCTGACATCTCATCTTTGCCTATGAGTCACTTAGCTCGTGATCCTTCTGACCACTCCCCCTTGCTGCTTGACTTCTCAACAAGATTGGACAACAAACCTAGACCTTTTCAGTTTTTAAATGTTTGGACCAGACGTGAAGAATTTTTGGAGGTAGTTAAGAGGGCTTGGCAGACGGAGGAAATAGGTTCTCCAATGGTGATTTTGTGCAGAAAATTACGAGTGGTAAAGAAAGCCATACAACAATGGAATTCTCAAAGTTTTGGAAATATTTTCTAGCGAGTTCAACAAGCCAAAGATGTAGTTAAAGCAACTGAAATTCAATTAGAAGAAACCAACACTGAAAGGGATTTAGAGGAGCTGCAACAAGCTAAGGCAAAGTTAAGACATGCATTGACCTTCGAAGAGGGTTTTTGAAAGCAAAAAGCATGCTTGAAGTGGCTTAAGGAGGGAGATAAAAATACAAAATTTTTTCATTCGGTGGTTAAGCAAAGGAGATTTCAGTCAGTGATTCATAGAATTTGAGATTCAGAGGGATAATGGATATTTGATGAGGAAGCTATTGGGCAGGAAGGGGTGAAATTCTTTTCCACTTTATTCTCGGATGATTCAGTTGCTCATTTTCAGACGATTGAGGGGATTCCAAGATTGATATCTTCGGAAGAAAATGCTGCTCTAGAAATGATTCCTTCTAAGGAAGAGGTGCGTGAGGTGATCTTTAGTATGGATGGCGAAACTGCAGCAAGACCAGATGGTTTTACGGGGCAGTTCTTTTCTCATTGTTGGAGTATCATTGCAAAAGATGTTTATGCAGCGATACTGAGCTTTTTCTGTGGAGCTTGTTTACCAACGACTATAATTGCTACATCCATTGTTTTGATCCCTAAGGTGCAAAATCCACAAGACTTTGCTAGTTTCCGTCCAATTAGCTTATGTAATTTCTTCAATAAGATAAATTCTCGGATTCTAGCATCTCGATTGGCTAAGATGTTACCAAAGATTATATCACCACAACAAAGTGGATTTGTGAAGGGTCAAAGTATAACTAATAATTTTCTGTTAGCCCAGGAGCTAATTCATTAAATTGGCAAGAACGTGAGAGGAGGTAACGTGGCAGTGAAGCTTGATATGGCCAAAGCATATGATAGGGTCTCTTGGCCATTTCTCATCCAGATGTTACGCAAGTTCGGATTTGGTGAAGGTTTTATAGACATGGTTTGGAGGCTTATTTCCAATGTTTGGTTCTCGGTGATTATTAATGGCATAATTTTTGGTTTCTTTAAATCTACAAGAGGACTCTGTCAAGGGGATCCACTATCCCTAGTTCTTTTCATTATTAGTGTTGAGGTGTTGTCATGGGGGTTGAATAAGTTGATTGAACAGCCTTACTTACCCTAAATTTTCTATTTCGAGAGTTAGGGTTATTGAAAGAATTACCGGGTTTACCGAGTTTAGTAAAAAAAGTTTTCCTGTTAAATATTTGGGTTGCCCCCTCTTTGTTGGAAGGAACAAAACATCACATTATTCAGAGATGTGTCAGAAGATGGTCAACAAGGTGATGTCTTGGAGCTCACGACTTCTTTCTTTGGGAGGTAAATTAATTTTGATTAAACATGTATTGTCTTCTATTCCATTACATTTGTTGGCTGCATCTATATTGCCTAAGGGGTTATTTAAGATAATTGAAAAGGTGTGTGCTGACTTTCTTTGGAATCACTCACATGACGGAAGGAAGTTTCATTGGATTGGATGGAATGAATTATGTCTTCCTCCAAAGGAAGGTGGTGTGGAATTTCGCTCATTGGGTGATGTGTATAGCGCCTTTTTGTGCAAATTATGGTAGAATTTTAGACAAGGTTTGTCTTTATGGTCCCATTTTATGACAACCATGTATTGCCGTGACATGCACCCTATTCGAGGGAAAATAACAATGTCTAGTTCTCCCATTTGGAAACGTTTGGTGAATGTGAGAGTTTTATCATAACTCAACATTCAATGGGTGTTGCATAAAGGGGATTGTCATTTTTGGTACGATAATTGGTCTGGTGTTGGTGCATTGTATCATCGTGTTGATGAGATCCTCATGTATGGTTTTAGTATTTTATGGGCAATGGAGAATGGAATGTTCATCGTCTGTCCCAATGGTTTTCTACTGAGGTGGTTCAGTCAATTTTGAAAGTGGAGGTTCCTGATGGTTTACTTTCAAATGTCATGGTATGGAGACCTTCCCAATCTGGCAATTTCTCAATTTCATCTGCTTTCCATGAGGTACGAATCTGTAGGAATCATTCTGTCATTTGTACTAATTTTTAGCATTGTCAAATTCCATCCAAAATTTCCTTATAAATGTTGAGATTATTGAAGGAGAGGCTGCCATTAGATTCTATTTTTGATAAGGATGAATTTTCAGCTTCCATCTAAATGTAGATGTTGTGAAGATCCAAACATTGAAAGTATCGAACATGTTTTTTCGATTGGAGAGGTAGCCAAAACGGTTTGGGGTTGTTTCGGGTCAGCTTGTGGAGTTATAATGGAAGATTGTTACCTAAGAGCTAGACTTATGAGATGGTGGTTGATTAAATCTCATAACAAAAGATTGAATTTTATTTTTCAAATCACACCAATTTTTATTTGTTGGAATTTGTGGAAAGCCAAAAATAAATGTTTTTTTTTAAGGTGGAATTGTTGATGGTCTAAAGATATGTGAGATGATATTTAAGGATATTGTGGATGCTTACTACTTGGAATTTAATGAGAACCCAGGAGTAAGAAGCTGGAATTATTTTGTGGATTTGATCTCCCATCATACAAGACCATTTCTTTGGCGGTTGGTGAGATGGGTGCCATCGGATATAGGGATGATGAAGTTAAATGTTGATGGTTGTGCCAAAGGAAATCTAAGAATTAGTGGAAGAGGAGGTATACTTCATGATTCTAAAGGAGCATTGCTTTTGGCTTTTTCTTTTTCCTTTGGAGTTCAGACATCACTACAAGCAGAAGTAAAGGCACTCCTTTCGGGTTTAAGAGTATGTGCTTCTCATGGTTATTCCCAATTTTGTCTTGAATCAGATTCATTGCTTTTGGTAAATATTTTGATAGGAAAGTTCAGCTGCCCATGGACCATCTTACGGGAGGTTAATCTTATTCACCAATTTTTCCAAGAGAGCTTAGTTGTTACACATTGTCTGCGCCAAGCTAATGGAGTAGTTGATGCTCTTGCAAATGTGGGAGTTGATCATCAGGACAGTCAGCAAATCATATATTTCCATCAATCAAAATTACCCTCTAATGCTAGAGGAGAGTTACGATTAAATAGACTAGGAATTCCTGCTATTAGAATAAAGAAATGATTGTTTTATTTTTAGATTTACTGTTATCTTGTAAAAGGAGTAGTACTCCTAATTTATGCATTAATTTTATGTACACGAAGGTCAAGTTTATGTCCTTCTTTATTCTCTATTTGTTTTTAATAAAACATAGGAGTGGCACCCTTCCCCAGTATTGGGGTTAGCCAACCAAAAAAAAAAAAAAAGACAATAGGGTACTAGCTTTTATAACATTTCATAGTAATATTTTTGTTTCCCACATTACTTCTTTGAAGATTTGATGGCATTATTAGGTCACTTTTTTTTTATCTTTTTTATATGTTCTGAAATTTTGATAACAGTTTAAACTAATTTTCTTGTTAACAATATTTCATAATTGGTAATACAATTAATGATCATAAAATTACAGAATTCTATTTAAATTTGAGTGTAGTACACTATGCATATTCTAGAAAGTATTATATTGACATTTGATAGAAAGTTTTTTTTGTCTTAGATATAGTACCATTTTATTATCTATTAGAATTTGAACATATAATTTTTTTTATTTCCATTTATTTATTTTAGATTTTTTGTATTCAATTGGGCTTTAGTAAAATCACTTCTATGATACAACGGTAAACATAATACCTTTTCCTAGACTACAAACGAGGCCAAAACTACTCAACTTGGTCAACAATTCGAACTGACTCAGTGTTAACTAAGTTGTACTCGAGGTTGAGTAGCTCAATTAAGCTATCGAGTTAAGTTTCAATATAAAAATATTTGACTCAAAAGCTTATCGAATTGGCTCGAGCTTGATATTATATTGTACTATTTTAAATTTTTATATTTGTTAAAGTAAATATTTTTATTTTATCCCCTTTAAATTTACTATAACTATTTTTATTCAAATTTGATTAGGCTCGAACCAAAAATTGATTAAAATCGAGCTCGGGTCTAAGTTTGAACTTGAGCTTGACATTAGATTCTCCATCAATTTTGAGCAAAGCTTAAGCCATATTAGTTAAAATAGAGTTTAGTTCCACTCAGATTCTCCATCAATTTTGAGCAGAGTTTAAGTCTTGTTAATTCAAATCGAGTTTAGCTCGACTCAACTTGACTTATTTTTAATCTTAGTTTTTACTATATGAAAGAATACTATATCGATCTCAATAGTACTTCCTTTTGTACTATAACGTTATCTATTTCATGTAGACAAATACAAATAAATGGCTAATTTTTTTATTCAGTATCTCAAAGGGTACTGTATGGACCTTTCACAATACTTCTTCTACTATAGTAATTATTTTCATCTTAAAAGTTAATAGGTTCTTTTGACAAACTTCTTCTTCCTTTTGCATTTTTTGATACTAATTAATCGTAAGAAGTGCTACTGAATTGGTACATAATAATTTGTAACATCATGAGTATACATAAAACAATTTTGCAATCTTTCATGTAGTGAGTGCTGGTTTTAACATACAACGGAATATTTATTTAACATCGACAGTACTAATATGTACTATATTTTATCTCTGTAAAACAATTTAGATGTAATATCAACGTCAACTTATTTAATCATAATTTTTTCTTGATAATTACATATTTTCACTTCAAAATACCATAATAATACTTTGGTTAATAAATTATTGAGAGTTCAAAAGAACTTCTTTATTCTTTTAATTTTTTTTATAATTCGTCATTACATCTTGATTTTAGCTCTTGGATTTTCTTATACAACAATGCGCACAAATGATATGATAATCTGCTGTACCATGCTGCCAAGCATATGACAGTTAAGTTACCACGCTGCAAGCCTCATTAGTGGTCCCTCCCTCCGAAACAAAACATTTGAAGACTTGAAATTTTCTTTGTTGATAGTCTGTTGCTTTAGGTGAACAGAACTTTCGGTATAATAGACCCGCCGCAATGTGAAAGGCGAGAACTAAAAATGGGGAGGTTTATGAATAAAATGATTGGTGATGACATAGCGATGATAGCGCGATCAAGGCGCATGATCGCGTGTCTTCTCATGTGAGCCGGTTTACTTTGGACCAAAGCAAAGCAACTGAAAGTGCTTACAGAAAGAACCAAAAAAAAAAAAAAAAACCAAAGCAAAGCGACCGCCGTCCAAGTTGGCCTTAGCAGTTAACTCATCATCCTTTCGCCACGTGGTCTGCTCACAACTCAAGCATTCTTTCCAACTAGATCTACGGCAAAGGAAACTTCGCTGTGAATTAAAGGAGTAATTCCAATTTGACAATACACTCCCTTGAAATAGTGCAATTATGCCTTTGTCCCATAATCCTTCAATTGGTCAAATCAACTCCCTAAACTTTTTTTTTTAACAGTTGTTTAAAAAATTTTAGTATATCTTACCAGACCTGACTATCATTAATATAATGATAGGATCACAAGTGTGCCCTTAATTAGAAGACTCCTCAGATTTTGGTAAAGTATTTTGAAAACTTTGTAACTATCATTTCTATCCTAAAAGAGTATTGAATGAATCTACGAAAGAGGAGCTATTGTGGAGTTTTTGGAACATTTGGATAGCATAAAATATATAATGAAAGTACATATGTTGTTAACATAATAGGCAAGTGAATTGAGTTAATAAGATTTAATATTCCAAACACAAGTAGAATCAACTTTGACTATAAAAATAATTAGCTTGAAAGCTCATGAATCAATTTGAATATTTTTTATCTTTATTTGAGACACATACACATACACATCCACGTATTGCTACCAACGGGGTATATTTACGTATTTTTATTTTTGAATCACACACTTTAATCTCTGAGTAAAATTAAACTTTTATATAAAAAGAATAGAAGAATTGATTTTTCAAGATGAATTCTAGCATTTTGAGCCTATATCCAACTTGAATTCAAATTTGAGCACGAGCCAATATTATAATGAAATTGACTATTTCATATGAGTTTTTTACAACCATACGACATGGTATAAATAAAATGTTTATTAAGGCGGACAATTTTCTTTTGCTTCAAAACACCGTTCCTCTAGCAGTTTTGATAGTAAGTTCAAAGGAAAAGGTCAACTGTATTAATTTAAAAAACAAATAAATTAAGAGGGGACTGATTGATACAGTTAAATTTTTATGGAGGCAAACTGATGATTAGGTATCTTTTAAAGGGGAAAAGCGAAAATCACCTTTAATGCTAAATATGAAACAATAAACCTAAGGCCGTCGTGGAACAATAGCAAGAAATATTCTTTGCAAAAAGATTACCAAGTCCTCGACCAAATGAACAAAGCCACCTAATAAGTACAAAGGAGCACATTGCACATTTGGAGCATATAAATATACTTCAAAACTAGACATTCCATTTTGCGTAGTGCTAAACCGCTAGCAACGAACATAAAGCAATTTCAGCACCCAACCTTTCTTTCACCTTTACTTCCTCTCTGCCTTCTGCAATGTGGTGGTGGACTAGGGGTCCAATTATCGGAAGGGGCTCCTCGGCCACCGTCTCTCTTGCCACCACGGCTTCCGGAGAGCTCTTGGCCGTGAAGTCCGCTGAGCTCTCTTGTTCAAGCTTGTTGCAAAAAGAGAAATGCTTAATTTCTAAAATTAGCTCGCCTTATATAGTTAAATATGTAGGCTGTGATATCACAAGCGAGAATGATAAGTCTCTGTACAATTTGTTGATGGAATATATCCCTGGCGGCACACTTTCTGATCAAATTAAGCAGCAGGGAGGTTCATTAGAGGAGTCCACCATTCAAATTTTTGCACATCAAATCTTGCAGGGATTGGATTATCTTCATTTGAATGGAATTGTCCACTGTGACATTAAAGGTCAGAATGTGTTAATTGGAAAAGATGGGGCGAAAATCGGAGATTTGGGATGTGCTCGTAGGGTTGCAGAAGGAAATGGGATTGCTGGCAATCCATCAATTTCTGGGACACCTATCTTCATGGCACCAGAGGTTGCTCGTGGCGAAGAGCAAGGATTTGCTGCTGATATATGGGCTCTAGGATGCACTATCATTGAAATGGCAACGGGAAATCATCCTTGGCCTGGTATGGATGGCCCTGTTTCTGCTCTGTTCAGAATTGGATATTCAGGAGATGTGCCAGAGTTCCCTTGTAGGTTTTCAGACATTGGCAAGGATTTCTTGAGTAAGTGCTTGAAAAGAGATGCGAAGGAACGGTGGACCACTAAAGAACTTCTTCAACATCCATTTCTTCTTGGTATTGGAGAGGAGAAGGAAGCAGAGTTTGTAAGAAATTCTCCTACAAGTGTTTTAGATCAAGGATTCTGGGACTCCATGGAAGTAGCCCAATCTTCAAACTATTCGTCTCCCACTGTTTTCTCAATGAGTTCTCCAGCTGATAGGATCAAGAATTTGATTGGAGATTTCGTTTCATTAAATTCCAATTTTTCTAATTGGACAGAGGACGGAGATTGGATCACGGTTAGAGGCACTAACTCACAAGAAATGCCACAAATTTCACAGCAGAATCAGAATTCTGAAGACCATGATTACCAATTGGCTACGGATCGTTTCTTGTTGTCTATTAGTCATGAACAAGAGCTAGAGATTTCAACTTTCATTAATTATATATTGATCAGTTTAGTTGATAGTGTTAGTACCAGGTTAAATCGTACATTGTCCGGTGATAATGTTAAAGATTCTGTTGATTGTGTACCGAGAAATCTTGATTTTGAAATGAAGATAATAAAAATTTGGTTTCTTATTTTTCCAAAGTTTTGAGAAGCAGATATCCTTTTTACGTTTTCTTCATTTTAATGTAGTTGATGCCACTAGTTTCACAATAAATTTTTAGTTTTGGCTAGCATTACAAGATAGTAGTATGGTTTAAACTGATCTATAAACGAAATATACATGTATATGTGTTATTTGGAATATTCATTTAGACATGTGAAAACAATTTAATTAAGGTGTGTTTGACGGTAAAGGTCTGTCATGTGTACGGCTTGGGCGCGACCGGCATCCAAAAAAATGACTCTTTTGACATGTGAAAACGAGCTAAATAAGGTGAGTTTGAGGGTAAAGCTCGGTGATGTATACGGACTTGGGCGTGACCGGCATATAAAAAATGACTCTGTTGACATGACGGCCAAGTCAACTTCTACGCGGAGTCTTCAGGCCTCAACAACCATCGATGGCTGACCGAACTTGACTGGAACATATGGAACATATAGGCATTGCTTTAGTGGGGAAGGTTATTACTTTAGGTGAAGTCAAATCATCCAACCTCTTCCGTCCACATTTATTGTCGTGTGAACAAGGACGACTTATTGTGTTTGTATTTATTACTTTTTTGACGCCTAAAGACTTTAGGCTGAGTATTAAGAAATTGATAGTCAACGCTTTTTAGGCTTTCACGCAGAATTGTTTACTTATTCTAGAAAAAAGAACATCAATAATGGGGATGAAGTCAACGATCAAACCTTCTTTGTTCCATTAAACTATACATAAATCATGTTTCTAGACAGCATAATAGACCAGCTCATTTTGCTGCTAAATTAGCTCTTCAAGCAGTTAGCAGGATAACTTACTATTCGGATTTTCCGAAAGATGTAATTGAACATGCTAATCTTGATCTGAAACAATGACTTTTCTCTTTTCTTCAAAAAAAAAAAAAAAAACTATACATGTACGGTCAGTGGAACCGGTGGTACCCTTTGGAAGTATGGATTTGGCCGCTTTCAGTTGACAAATTCTTTTGCTCGAGGGGCTAGACCTAGACGAGAACGGTGTAGCTCGGTCAAATATCCAATAATACCTGTTCCCTATGCAGTGCTGAATGGCGGAGTGGTTACAACTCACAAGAAAGTATAACCTTGCCCAAAGTCTAGATGTTTTCAACTTGGAAGTTCGAACCAGTATTGTGCAATTCAAAGGGGGTAGTAGCCGGTAGGTCCTCCAAGTCATTAGAACAACCATTGGTTGCCAAGCAAAAATAAAGGCCCAGTGTTATCAATATTTGGTAATGTGTGATTAGATTAGTATACTGTATAATATGTTATGTGGTGTATATAATATCTTCTGGTATAAGATTTGCTGGTCATACATAAGCAGTATAAACTTTGCACTGACCCTATTTAATGTATGAAATATGTCTAAGAACAAGAGCAATAATTATTACAAGACTAGTGTTGAAAACCTTAATTTCAATTTTTGTGTCCTGAAGAGAGTGGATTAATTTCCAACTGGAAATGGTAGCTGATCATTTAGATGTGGCGTATTTGGCTAGTTTCACCGAACTTCTTGTGAGAAGACTTGATGTACTACGTTCTCATCACCAACTTTGTATAGTGAATAAGCTAGTGGACGCGAACGTCAACACCCTGTCACTACTTTTTATTCCAAATTCGCAGTGCATTCTCTGGCCTGAGTTCATTCTGTATGGCTATTGAGATTCCAATGACTTCAGCAATGACTTCTGCCGATCTTTGTTAGTAAAGTCTACTGCTGCCACACTTAGTGCGCATTAAGTCGAGTTATTCCCTGAATCTCTCTTATGGATCTTTTATCTTGTCATGCCTGATCAATTCCATTAGCCACACCTTGCTTGTATTTTTTTTTTTTTTTTTTTGTCAAAAGTTCCTTTCACATTATCATCAACGATTTAATATACACATCTTGGTCTAACTACTGGCAACTGCTAGAAAATCATCAAGTGCATTCTTGACGACACACACTGGGAAGCAAATGTTCCACCTAATTTCTCTAAACAAGTTTGTGGCTAGTTGAGCCAAACCATGACTACATGTATTTCCTTCCCTCTTTGAGAAAGAGAACGAACACTTCCAAAAAGATTTGCTAAGAATCTGAAATCCCTAATTATTACATCAAGGTCAGTAAGATCCTCACACTTCTGATTTAATCTTCTAACAATCTCCTTACAATCAGGTATAATAATTAGAGATGTCCAGTTTGCATCTAAGGCTTTCAGTAAAGCTGCTCTAATTGCCACTGCCTCCAGAATTGCTGGATTTTCTGTTGCTGAACAAGGAATAGCCCATATTTCCAATAATTCTTCAGAGGACCTTTTGGCTGTAATTCCTAATCCAAACTTTCCTTTTCCTCTGTCAAAAACAACATCCGTGTATATCACTACTGAGTGCTGCCTATGTAAGTCCATGTTAACAGCATATCTATATTTCTCCTCCAAATCTGCACTTGGTTGCTAAATAGTTTGATGTGTAACGGCTTCTTTGTATTCTAACCACTCCAATGCATTAGTAACTACTGCATGGCCTTCCTACTTGGAGTTGTTGAAGTACCAATAGTTTCTTTGCTTCCACACATGCCATAATAGGTTAGCAGTGGCTTCCACATGTTCTTTTCCTCTTTCCCTTTGTCTTGCCTGTTGCAGTAGCTCCCACCGTTCCCAAAACTATGCAGTTTGTTGTTCAAGTCCATCTCATTTGATTGGGAAAGTTTGCCAAATCATATAATTAGCATTGCATTGAAACAACAAATGTTCAATGGTTTCCACACAATCACCACATCTCTTACACCATGGATCTCCTTTGCCTATTCTTCTGAAAATATTCTCATTGGTAGGCAAAATATTATGAAGACACTTCCACAAAAAATGTTTAATTTTATGTTTCACATTGAAGTCCCAAACCTATTTCCATAAACTGGAATTTTGAATGTCTCTGCTTGTGTGCTGGGGTCTAGGGGATGTTATTCTGCCTATTTTACTCTTCTTCAACCACCTATCCTTCTAAATTTTTATGGTCCTACCATCTCCTACTTGCTTTCTAATGCCACTTTCTAACATCTCAATCGAGCTTTGTAAGATTTGCCAAATCCATGAAGCTCCCTTTTTGGGCTTGGCTTCCAAAATAGATGATTGAGGGAAATACTTTCCTTTTATCGCCTTGCTAACTAACAAGTTTGGGTTGGTGAGAATTCTTCAAACTTGTTTGGCTAGCAAGGCAATGTTAAAGCACTGAATATCCCTAAACCTGAGATATCACTCCACTTTTTCCAATGAATCTTGTTCCCTTTTTTATCATTCCCTCACCAAAAATTCGCAATTAGCCTGTTAAGCTCCTTGCACAAACCAATGGGCAACTTGAAAGCAACCATAGCATGTGAAAGAAGAGCTAATGCAACAGATTTCAGCAGTACCTCTTTTCCTGCAGCACTAGAAGCTTCTCTTGCCATCTAGTCAGTCTTTTCAACAATCTTTCTTTGTTGAATTTGAGAGTGGATGCTTTAGACCTTCCAATCCCCAAGGGTAGCCCCAAATACCTACTGTTCTTGACCACCTGTATATTCCCCAGCTATTGAAGTTCATCTTTTGTTGTCATATTGGTGGCATTTTGCTTAAAAATGCTACTGATTTATCAATGTGATACTGCTGGTCCCCTTCTTGAAATTTTAATTTCTGAAATTTTCTTTTCACTCATGGCTTTTTTTAACAAACTAGACAGACCCTCAGCACAAATCAAAAACAGGTAAGGGGATAGAGGATCCCCTTGCCTAATACCTCTAGAGGGACACAAATAATCTAATTTCTCTCCATTTATATTGAAAGCAAAAGACATAGATGAAAAACATCCATGAACCCATTTTATCTACATTTGACAAAAACCCAACTTAGCCATAATAGCATACAAAAAATTGCATTTCGCTCTATCGTAAGCTTTAGACAAATCAATCTTTAAAGCCATAAAAGCATCTTTCTCATATCTCTTGTTATTTAACCAATGAACATACTCATGTGTAATAACGATATTGTCCACAATTTGAATCTTGGGAACAAAAGCAATTTGGGATTGACTGATGCACAAGCCTAGAAGAGGCTTTAATCTATTCACTAATACCTTGGAAATGATTTTATACACCACATTACATAAACTAACGGGCCTAAAATGTGCAAGAGTTTGTGATGAATCAATTTTTGGTATAAGAGTGACTAGAGTTTCATTGAAGGCTTTAGGCACGTGACCAATGACAAAAAAATAAAATAAAATTGGATGGCATGAAACAATTCAGTATAAATAATATTCCAGAATTTTTGAAAGAAAAGTGGGGACATACCATCCGAACCCGATGCTTTGTTGGGAGCCGTCAAGAAAAGTGCATATTTAATCTCCTTCTCTCTGATTGGTTGAGTGAGATGCGTGTTCATTTGATCCATGATTTTCCTGTGAATTCCACTTAACACTTCTTCAAATTCATTTGGTTGCAAGCTGGAAAAGAGTTGCCTGTAAAAGTCTGCTACTTCCTCCCCAATTTCAACATTGTCTTTACACCACCCTCCTTGTGCCTTTTGAATTGTTGAAATTATATTTTTCCTCCTTCTGTTAGCCACACATGCATGAAAAAAAGCTAAGTTTCTATCCCCTTCCCTAGCCATTTGAGTCTATCTTTTTGTGCCCAATAAGTTTCCTCTCTTTGGTACCCTTTCCCTAACTATCCCTTCAGCTTAGCAACTTCTGTATTCTTCTCCAGTCTATCTAAGCTCTTCATTTCTTTCAATTTCCTCCATTTTCACCATTGTACCCCTAAGGGGAGGCTACTTGACATTAACTTCGACTTTGAATTTTAAATGCTTGCCTTGTTTATTTCCTCCCATAAGGATCAAAACATCTTCCACCTTCCCCATCGTTGATCACAACTTTCTTCCTATTTCCTTTGTGATCCAATGAACTAATAAATTTCATGCCTACACCCACATGCATGCTTTTGAAAATGCTTCTAGATCTTTATCCATGTTCTTTGCCCATTCTCTCAAGTTTACAAGTTGATTATCAATGACGTAAGGCCTTTCTTTTAAAATTCTTAGCATAGTCAGCTAATCTTCATATGTGAATTGAAACTGATTTACTCCTATTTCCACAACCATCAATCCTTTCGAGTATGACCAAACATGATTGACAAAACTTTTCACCCCTGCAACATTGATCACTCTCTCACCAATAACCTTTCCAAACAAGCACCTTCTGCACTCCGCTATCCGTCCTCTGCATCATCCACATTAAGATCTACCTCTTCTTTTTCTTTACTTCACAAATCAGATTTTTGCAAGACCTCTACTTCTTCATCAGCCATATGTATTTGAAAGTGTTAGGATTCATAGAAAAATCAGATCAAATGCTTGCTTTCCTTCAACTCGTCAAAGAAAATTAGATAAAGGGACACTTTCCAAGATTGAGCACATGTTAGATCAATAAAAGTAACAAACTAACTAAAAATTAAAAACTAGAGAACACAACTAAAAGATAGAACCTATGTTCAAGGATCGACATCTGAAACCACAGTATTTGAATCCATGATTGAAACAAGTTTAGTGATGTGAAACTAAAACCCCGAGTAGCCACCTACAAGAAAAGTTTGAAGATACCAGACGGATGTCATTTATGGTTTAAGATTGAAATGTCATAAGGCCCCTATCTCAGAGAAAGAAAACTCTCATGAAGAGAGAAAAAGCTCTCAAGAAGAGAAAAGTTTGTAGGTTTCTTCCCACCTTGCTTGTCTGCAGACTGGATATTATGGGTTGTGCATTTCCTTTATACAAAACGTGTCATTTGTCCCAAGAAACGGACCCATAATACTGTTTGAGAATGGCTGCTTAATGAATTTGAAATTTGGCTCGTGTAATTTGCATCATTTTTTTTAAAGTCAAAGTAGATTAATAGACAGAGAGACACCAGAAATGTCAGACGTAGCGACTAAGCAGTTAAGTTAGCACTCAAATCTAAGCGGGACCCACAAAGCTCAACCATCCAGGCAATTTGTGTCGTGTAATTTGCGTTGTGTATTTTTGAGAGTAATACTGCTTCAAGTTATCTTCTCAACACTGCCATATTCTTAAATATAAATAATGAGAAAGGTAGGCCCACGTAGGTATTATACAATGATTGAAAGAAATTCTTAAAAAATGAGGAGGAAACAAGTGTACTACCCTGTTAAGTTGGTGTTGTGGATATAAACATACATAGAATCTCTCAAAAAAATTAATTATACATTGCCCCTTGAACTTTAGGAGTAGTCACATTTTATCCTCTATTTAGAATTACATCTTATGCCACCTCTATCTAAAAATATATCTTGTTTTTAATGGAAAAAAAAAACTTGAATATTTCTGTGTCCAAAATTCACTCCTTGAATTGTACATCAGATGTTAATCTGTCACTATATTTATTTTCAAAGAATTTCTCATGCTTTGTCTAGGAGACAATTTTTTCTTATATGGAGTTCTTCATATCTTACAATCATGCACAGATGATGGGTGGAGGCAATAGCTTTTACAAAAAATGATGCTAAGGTGGTGGTTCAATTTCTCAAGAAACTTTCGCAAGATTTGGAGTTCCATGTGCAATTATTAGTGATGGTGGCACGCATTTTTGCAACCGACAATTTGAATCTCTCCTCAAGAAATATGGGGTACATCACAAGGTCACCACACCGTACCATCCCCAAACTAGTGGTCAAATGGAGGTTTCAAATAGGGAATTAAAAAGAAATTCGGAGAAAATAGTTAATGGAGCAAGAACGAATTGGTCTAATAAGTTAGATGATGCTTTGTGGGTGTATAGGATAGCCTTTAAACCACCTATTGAAATGTTGCCATATATGTTAATCTTTGGGAAAGCATGTCATCTACCAGTCGAGTTGGAATATCATGCATATGGGGCAATCAAGGCTCTAAATTTTGGTATGAAGACACTAGTGAAAAGAGGTTATTGCAACTCAATGAGTTGGATGAAATTTGATATTTGGCATATGAGAATGCTAAGCTTTATAAGGAGAGAACCAAGAGATGGCATAATGCTCACATTGTTCCCAAGGAGTTCAAAGAAGGAGATTTTGTCTTGTTGTTCAATTTAAGATTGAGATTATTTCCTGGGAAACTTAAATCTAGATGAAGTGGACCATTCAACGTGACAAAGTGTTTAGTCATGGTTCTTTGGAGTTAGAGAATTTTAATGGAGAGCTATCTAAAGCAAATGAGCATCGTTGTAAGCCAAATTTCAAAAAGCTCATGGATCATCATAGGAAAATTGTTTCCCTCCTGTCTCTCACTTAGCTAATGGCTCAAGAAAAGTTGAGCTAATGACTTTGAACAAGTGCTTCTTGGGAGGCAGCCGAAGCTATCTTCTTTATTTACAAATTTTCCTTTGATATTATTTAATTATCTTTATTATTTTGGGCATTAATTTTAATTGGTTTGTGTCTTTCTTTTGTAGGTTTCAAGCTCTTTGATTTGAAGAGAAGAAGTTAGCATTTTTTTTTTAAAAAAAAGAAAGGGTGTATTAGTTTATCAATAGATTTTTCCCGTCTGTTGAAGTGGCCGGTTGGCCACTGTTTCGGTCGAACCGAATCGATTCGACCATGTTGGGCCCCACATCCTACCAACTCACCCTAGTTTTTCCCCCTATTTTTCTTTCACTTTTCTTCCCTCCTTCATTTCTTCTTAGTCACCGCCCAACCTCCGTGTCCAACCTCTCTCTCTAACTCTTTTCCTTCAACAAATTTCCTCATAAATTTCCAACCCATTTTAATTTCTTGCAACACCATGCCTCTAAGACCCAAAACAAGGGAATCTAAGGAATCATCTAGGAAGGGGAAGGAGACAATGTCTTCCATACAGGTCAAAGATCTTTCCTCCCAATATGGTACTTCATTCCCTATCTACATCCAAGAGGAGGGTGACAGGTATTTTTATTTGACCAAGAGACATTTTGCGATGGTGGAGACACTCACGACAATGATCGTTGAATCTCATTTATTACATTTATTATTGGTTGAATATGCAAATGGTTACGAGTCAAAAGGGGAATGGTTAAAAATATTTTGCTTCAAAAAAAAAAAAAGATCGTTGAATCTCAACAAGAAAGGAGTACCCACGGTGGAAAGGGAAAGTAGAAGATGCATGCTCAATCTAATGATGATGAGGGAACTGGGTGGAGACAAGTTTTACACCGACTTGATGATGTGGACGCAATGAACCATGAAATGAACTGTGCTATGAGTGATCAAATGATCTTGTTAACATCGATGTTAACAAAAGGATGGTGACCCAGCTTGATTCAATTGATTGCCGTTTGTTGGATGTGTAGAGTGACCAAAAGTATCACAACTTCAAATTGTTGAAGTATATTGAATTCTCGTGTTTCCATGTGCTATCTCCACCACCTCCATCTCCATAAGCTAGGGGAGTGTTTTTTTCCTTACTTTCACTTTTCACATTTTTTTTTTCTATTTGTGTTTAGCTATTTTGTGGACAATGTCTATTTGTGTTACTTGTGTCTTTGTTCCTCCCATTGAGGACAATATGAGAAATTAAGTGTGGGGGGAGGAACTAGTAGAATGACTTGTTGAAGTATTTTGTTTTGTGTCACATTTTTGTGCCATTAATGTGTGTTAGTGTTTTGTGTCTTATGTTTAGTGTTATGCTTGTGGTTTTATGGCTTCCCAGTGGGGTGGTATGAATTTGTGTGTTTGGCTTGTTATTGAGTAGATGAACATGATCATTTGGGTGGAAACATGAAGATTGAATTTCTCCATTAGGTTGAAGTATCTATCACTAGCACGTTTATTGGATGAAATTTTTTATTAGCTTTGAGAACTATGAGTAGTTAGGGACATGATGATCACACATAATTGGTATATTTGTTCTTTAGTATTGGAATCTTCATTACTTAGTTTTTTAGTTACCTTGTATTGCGAAAGAATTTGGTTGTGGAAGAACATGTTGAAGTTAAGCTTGTGAGGATGTATTTGAGTTATAGGAATGAGGGTGCTCAATGAAAAAAAAAATAGAAGAAAAAAATAGCTAAAAAAAAAGTGTGAATAAAAGCGCAAAGATGAAAGTTAAATTATTCTATTGATTTTGACCCTTAGAAATATGGGTTGAAATTATAAATAGTGCTAGTAGCCACTTAAGATTATGACTTGACTGAGTAACCAAGTCCTTTCATGAGCCCCATATTAGTGATTCGCGTAAAAAGTTCAAATGATAGTTTAAGTAAGGTAAATTGATCATAGAGTGGGATAGAGCATAAAACGCACCCACGAATCGAAAAAAAAAAGGGAGAGAGAGAAAGGGAAAAAAAATGACACTCTAAAGCTTCATGTTGTTATTCCTTGCTTGTAAGACTTTGATGGTTCTTTTACAATCTAAATTGTTTTGACAATACTTGATAATTTTTCGACTAAGCTGGTTTGAAGTAGTACTTATTATTTTCTTGGTTTTTGTGTCAATTTTGTGTGATTGTCCTTGTTGATGACTATTCCTAGTTCTTGAACTACTTGACATTGATTTAAAAAAAATTGAAGTGATGGATGCTTTGGCTTAGTTGATGGAATTTAGTTGGATTGTTGAAATTTGAATTATAATTCTAGTTTGCTTGAGGACAAGCAAAAGCCTAACTGTGGAGGTATTTGATGTATGCCCAATTTATAAGTGTTTAGAGCGTAATTTATGTGGTTTTAATTAGGAAAATTTGGTCTTTTTGGAGTAATTTTGTTTGATGAAAGTTATTTTGGAAGAATGGAACTGATTTGTATTATTTTTTGCAAGTAGAAGTGAAGGAAATTGAATGAAATTGAAAGTCCCAAGAAGGAACAAGTGTAGTCAAAGTTCCAGCATTCTATTTTTGGCGAACCAGATCTAGTTCGATCGAAATAGTAGGTGACGAAGCAGAGTTGCGATTTTTGCGATTTCTTTCCTTTTCCAACTCAAAGACTTGATTTTCTGGGGGCGACAACACTCATAAATATGGGAAAAAACAAAAATATCAAGAAGAAGCGACGACAACCTTAGCAAAACACCCAACAACACAAGAATCATCAAGGAAGAGATCAAGAAGAAGATCGAGCCAGAAGGCTGCAGATTTTTACTCTTTTTTTTTTCTTTTCTTTATGAATTCTTCAGTGTTTATGGATTATATTGTTTTAGATTGTAAAACTATTGTCGCGTCCAAAATAATTGTGAGCAAAGGGTGCTAGTGGTGTCGTTGACTATCGCGTCTCGAAAAGGACAGTCCAATCCGAGATCCCTTTTGAAAAGATTGATTTTGGAAAAAATGGTGCTTGTGTGATAAAAAAATCGTATTTTAGTGAAAAAAAGTGTTCTTTTGTATCAAATGGTATTTTTAAAAGAAAATAAGGCCGAGACTAAAAAATGCGACAGTTTTGGCCAACTAATTTTGAAAAGGGTTTTATTTGAAAAATGTAGTCGCCTCTTGGTACTGAGTTAGGGTGTACCAAGTCACCCGAGAAAATCGTTTAACAAAACAAAATAAAAATTTT